>JAJNCF010000020.1:0-1405045 GCA_022457085.1 Saccharomycotina sp. CBS 16003
CTGACTATATATTTCAATCAGCTACATAGCCAAGTTCTCACCACAGTTCATACGTTTATATAGCCATAAAATATCTAAATTTATAAATCGTTATGTAGCCTGAAACTATCTGTGTAACTTCAACTAGGTACAAAACCAAACGGCTTACTCCAGAAGTCCCAGCATCATGTACTACATCGCTGTTGGACTAAGACAACTGCCTATTTTTTAAGTTTGCCCAAGTACAGTTTTCGAGACTGTTTCAAAGTTAAAAAAAAGAAGAAAAAAAAAAAAAAAACGGGATTCTTTGACAATGCTCCTGTAACTGGACGCTCAATGGTTCTTACTGTGCGAGATATTTGGCACATGTACACCTTCTTATTTGAAAGGACCCTTTTGTTAAGATTGACAAAATCATGGCTTATGTCGGCATCAGAATATCAAAACGTACTCTACAACGATATTGTCGTAGTAACCACGACTAAAGCCGCAAGTGGTTTCAACCACTCTGCGTCTTTCCAGCTTTCCCTCCTGAAACGCGACTGTTGTTATCAACTAGTTTTCGACTATTTTATATCTTTATTTCTATTTCTATAAATACCGGATTCTCATCCCGTTTACCTTTTATAAAGTCACCTTCAATTCAATTGATATTTTGTACACAAAGTTGACAATCTGATCCCCTTCTGAATAACGCTGGTCACCAAATCCGTTCCTCTGTGAACATAACTCAATCCAAACCTCCAACCTTTACCTTTCACCAAATCACTCCCAAACAACTTATCAACCAAACCCCTTATTCCTTCTCATCAGCGTTTTACCGAATGCCCATTTCTACCCCATTCCACTACAATATCTTAGGTCTATTAAATCTCAAAAGGAAAATGTCAAGCACAAGATCGGACTCACTCAACAAGGGACAGATGAACGTTACTTTTTTGCGGATACATGAAAGAAACGGAGTGGTCTCTCAAATGCAAAGATTTTGGATGAAGCACCTATACAGTCAAGTCCCTCTAACCTGGCTACATATGTATTCCGGAAGCCTGAAGACAAGCATAATGAGGGCTTCGTAGTGACATCAAGCAAGAGGGCCTTCATGCGTGGGCTTTAGTATGGAAGACAGGCAGAACCAAACTTCATATCGTCGATGGTAATGGTCGAGGTAGAGTAACGTCCGAAAAGTATCAAGAGTGTCTACAGAAGAAATTGCTACCAATATATGAGCCCCTTCGACTATTTCAGCAGGATAATACACACCTATTCGCAAGTCTTATTCCACTAAGGAGTTTTTCAAAAAAACATGGAATTTGGGTTGTAGATTTACCTGCCTATTCACCCAACCTCAACCTAATAAAGCAGGTATGGCATTACTTCAAGCAAACGCTGTACACTAAGTTTCCAGATCTTTTAATTACAAATCACAAAGAAAAGCCAGGTTGGTATTGCTTGTTTCCACTATTGTTTGCACAAAGCTTGGGAAGACCTAAAACAGGGGAAAATATGCGACTTCATTGAATCTGTCGACAGAAGGCTGGACGCTGTGATCAAGACAAAAGACCATTATACCAAATATTTATCTATGTATTCGTAGCTACATAACGATAATATAAATTTAGATATTTTATGGCTTTATAAACGTATGAACCGTGGTAAGAACTTGACAATGTAGCTGATTATAACTTGTTTAGTCAAGTAAAAATTTTATCTGATATCCGAAAATAAGTTTTGCTGTGTATTTCTGCACAATTTTCTTTTTCAAATATTGGATAAAATTATCATAATAATATTATGATTGTATCTATCACGTCGGGAAAAAAAAGAACCATCTACATTGTGTACCGTAACTTGTACACGTGAGCGTCTATAATACGCTGCTATAAACTTGTATTTGAACAAAACAATTTCATTTCACAATGTACTACACCGGCATTCTCAACAATATTCTTCTGTCTTCATGAGGTTAACAACTGGACCCTGTGATTCATTATGGGCGTATTCGGCGATGATGCAGGTACTGTCCATTTGTATTGCATCACTCCTTAACTTTTTTTAATGCCTAACCAGCACAAACTGTCATTTTATACAGCAGTCATAAAAGATCTGAATACATAATTAGAGGCGATATTTATACACCGTTGTGCAGCGACAGATACGTAGATTAACTCCTGGTATACCAGCCATCTGCCTTGATCACAACGTCTAGCCTTTCGTCAACAGATTCAATTATTTTACATATTTTCTGCTGCTCCAGGGCATTCCAAGTATCGTGTAAACAACAAAGAAAGTAAGTAGTACCAAGCTGACGTTTTTTTTTTTGTAATCAAAAGATCCAAAAACCTAGTGTGTATATACAGCGTTTTCTCGAGGAACTGCCATATCTGCTCTCTCGGGTTGGGGTTGAGTGAGTAGGCAGGCCAGTCTATGTGTAACTCAAACTTGAACCTCCTTAGTGGACTTGGATTTGTGAGTAGGAGCATTGTCCTGCTGAAACACTTGGAGAGGCTCATACATATCTGCAACAAATGCTTCTCTAGGCATTCTTGATACTTTTCTGCAGTCAGTCTATACCGACTAGACTCCTTAAAAAGATATGAAGCTTAGTTTTTTCCCGTACTCAATACTGAAACCCAAACCATGACAGGCACTGTAGAGTTCGAGCGCGAGCCGATACATTGGAAAAATGAACATTGTGCTCAATCTTCCACTTGTGCCTATCTTCTTCTCTTAAAAAACGCCGTAGAGTCTGCGCCAATGTCTGTAGGTCACCATAGGCTTCAATTTGAACAGTATTCGAAATACGGATAAGTGCGCATAATATGAACCGTTTATTTCGCTTGATAAGGATTCTGGAATTTCCAGGCACAGAAACTGTATCGAAGAGTTGCATTTCCTTAATTTTTTTTATTGTTCTAGGAAACTGTGGACGGTGCAACATGGAAGAAGGCAGCTGTCTTTCTCTCGCTGTGAATAGCAAGATAGTATCTGTAAACTGCACATAGAGCCGTAAGGCTGGGCTGTTGATATCCAAATCTGCCTGTCTTTAAAATGCTGGATTCAGAATCTATTATGATGGAACTGCGGAAAGTATGGGTTAAGCAGTAAAATATGTGTTGAAGAACAATTAAAAAAAAAGTTGCGAGGTGGAGCAATACAAAATGAATGGTGTACCTGTATAATATGATCAACACAACTTCTCCAACATCACATTTAGTAACAACACATTCTATTCACACGGTAAATAAAGTAACACATGATCACTGACAAACAGCTTAATGTTGACAGTGCAGGGTAACAATACTTATGTCTAGCTGCAGTTACATTCAAAGCACTTGGAAAAAGAAATAGGGCTCATACAACATTGACTATAGCTTTTACTTTTAAATCAATTAGTTGTTTACTTGAATCTATTTGATCTGAGCAAGCTTACTCGATTGATTAGTTTGGAAATACGTATAAAATGTGTCCATCACATGTAATTTGAATAGCAATAGTGCGTTTGAACTAATAATATCCTCAAACTCGCCACAAATGTAAAAGAAAAAAAGCTTTCAAAGTCTTTTGGAAATAATAAAAAATATTAATGTATTGATTTGGCTAAACTTTAGCATGTATATTATAAATAAACTAGAAAATAAAAACGACAATTGTCGGGTATGTAGAATAATCAAAATAATGAATATAAAGAACAGGGTATGATGAGAGAATGATTTAAATCAGAATAGCGGCCATGAACATCAGAGTCATGAAGCCAGAAGCAACCAAGGAGGTAGCACCGTTGACTTGTGGAATACCAGAAGTGTTGTATCCAGTAGAGTTGTATCCAGTAGGTTGAGGGACAATGGGAACAGCGTTGGAAGAAACGATAACTTGAGGTGTGGTGGTATGAATGGATGAAACACCAGGTTTGTTGTTACCAGATGAGATGGCAACTGAAGTCTCAACACCATTCGAAGGAGCGGTTGCAGTTGCATCAGAATGGGGAGCAGGAGTTGAAGTGGCAGTATAGAGAACAACTTCGGTAGAGTCGGAAACAGTGACGGTAGTACCAGAAACAACAACAGGCTTGGTATGAACAACGTAACCAGTAGAAACAACATCAGAAGTATGTTGAGGATTAGGAACCTCAGTGGTTAAAGTGACAACCTGTGTAGAGTATGAAGTGGAAGCAGATTCAACGACAGGAATGGTGTAGCTACGAGTGAAGACAAATGTAGCTGTGGGCCCAACAGGAGATGGGACAGTGACTTGAGGAATAGTAACTGGAGTCTGGGTAGAAGTGCTAACAACCACAACATTGGAGGAGACAGTGGTACCCTCAACAACAGCACTAGTAGGCTTTGTAACAGTGGTAACAACTGTTGTTCCAGGAATAACAGTAGAGGGTTGAACTGTAACGGAAGGACAAGTGGTAATGGTAGTGATGAAGTTTGTAGTGGTAGTTGTGCCCTCAGAAGTGACAACCTTGGGAATGGTCATGGTAGATGTTGTTGTGACACTACCAGGAATGACAGTGGGAGCTGTGATTGTAACAAGAGGACAAGTAGTGACAGTGACAACTTCACCAGTGGTCAAAGTACTTCCGCTCAAAACCACAGTTGTAGGCTTGGTAAGAGTGTAAGTGGAAGTGGAAGGACCAGGGACAACTGTAAGAGGGGGGCAAGTGACAATTGTAGATACAACACTGGTATAGATAGTTGTACCGGCGGCAGTGACAACAGTGGGCTTGGTCACAGTCAAAGTAGAAGTCAAAGTACCGGGAACTGTGATAGGAACTTCAGAGCAGGTAGTAACGGTTTCAACAGCAACAGAGTATGAAGTTGTACCTTCAGTAATACAAGGAATAGTCTTGGTGATGGTAACAACATATGACTGAGTAGTAGGAGAAGTAGCGGTTACAGTGACAGGACCGGGAGCAGAGCCGGAAGCAGTAGCACTGGGCGAAACAGTTGTTGTTTCAACAACGACAGAATAGGAAGTGACGCCGTTTGTAGTGCAAGGAATGGTCTTTGTAGTTGTAACAACGTGGGGGGAAGGAGTAGAAGCAGAGGGAGAACCAGAAACAACAGAACCAGAACCAGAGGCAATGGAACCAGAGACAACAGAACCAGAACCAGAAGCAATAGAACCAGAGGCAGAACCAGAAGCAGAGGCAATAGAACCAGATGTAACAGAGCCAGAAACAACAGAGCCAGAAGCAGAAGCAGAACCAGATGTAACAGAGCCAGAAGCGATGGAACCAGAAACGACAGAGCTGGTGCTGACGGCACAGTGCTCTTCGACACTAGGCTTCCAGCACAATGGACCAGCAATGGCAACAGAGCTACAACTCAATGTGTAATCGTTGGTCTCGTAAGTGTCAGGCTTGAAGTTGTAGTGGTAAGAGATGTCACTGTAACACAAGTACTCGCCGTTCTTGGTAGGAACAACCTCAAGAGTCTCAGTAAAGTCGTAGTGGTTCTTGCCGTCGTTGACCTTTCCGCCTTCAGCGTAGAGCACCTTGCTGTGAGACGAACTGGTATCCTTGAGCTCAACAAGCGAAGCTTGTTCACCGTAACTCTTATTGTCATCAAGAACAACTCTCCAAGTCAAACTCCACTTGTTACCAGAAGCGGGAACAGCAGTGACGCCAGTGACAGACACCTTAGGGTTGGTGGAAGCAAAGGGGCCAGTGTAGGACTCGCAGTAGTTGGTGGGGACGACGACGCAAGTGTCAGAGGGGTGAGCAGAAGAGACAGGCAACGAGCTGGAGCCAGAAACAGAGACAGAGGAAGCAGGAGCAGAAGTAACAGAACCAGTAGCAGAAGTGACAGAAACAGAACCAGTAGCAATGGAGCCAGAAACAGAAGCAGATGTAACGGAACCAGAAGCAGAAACGATAGAGCCGGAGGCAGAACCAGAAGTAACAGAGCCAGAAGCGATAGAACCGGAAGCAATAGAACCTGATGTAACAGAACCTGAAACAACAGAGCTGGTGCTGACGGCACAGTGCTCTTCGACACTAGGCTTCCAACACAATGGACCAGCAATGGCAACAGAGCTACAACTCAATGTGTAATCGTTGGTCTCGTAAGTGTCAGGCTTGAAGCTGTAGTGGTAAGAGATGTCACCGTAGCACAAGTACTCGCCGTTCTTGGTAGGAACAACCTCAAGAGTCTCAGTAAAGTCGTAGTGGTTCTTGCCGTCGTTGACCTTTCCGCCTTCAGCGTAGAGCACCTTGCTGTGAGACGAACTGGTATCCTTGAGCTCAACAAGCGAAGCTTGTTCACCGTAACTCTTATTGTCATCAAGAACAACTCTCCAAGTCAAACTCCACTTGTTACCAGAAGCGGGAACAGCAGTGACGCCAGTGACAGACACCTTAGGGTTGGTGGAAGCAAAGGGGCCAGTGTAGGACTCGCAGTAGTTGGTGGGGACGACGACGCAAGTGTCAGAGGGGTGAGCAGAAGAGACAGGCAACGAGCTGGAGCCAGAAACAGAAGCAGAAGAGATAGGAGCAGAAGTGATAGGAGCAGAAGTGATAGAGCCAGAAGCGGAAACAGAGGAAAGAGTAGAGTTAGAAGAAGCAGAGACAGAGGCAGAACCAGAAGCGGTAGAAACAGAAGCAATGGAACCAGATGTAACAGAACCAGAAGCGACAGTACTGCTGCTGACAGCACAGTGCTCCTCGGCACTAGGCTTCCAGCACAATGGACCAGCAATGGCAACAGAGCTACAACTCAATGTGTAATCGTTGGTCTCATAAGTGTCAGGCTTGAAGCTGTAGTGGTAAGAGATGTCACTGTAACACAAGTACTCGCCGTTCTTGGTAGGAACAACCTCAAGAGTCTCAGTAAAGTCGTAGTGGTTCTTGCCGTCGTTGACCTTTCCGCCTTCAGCGTAGAGCACCTTGCTGTGAGACGAACTGGTATCCTTGAGCTCAACAAGCGAAGCTTGTTCACCGTAACTCTTATTGTCATCAAGAACAACTCTCCAAGTCAAACTCCACTTGTTACCAGAGGCAGGAACAGCAGTGACACCAGTGACAGTCACCTTAGGGTTGGTGGAAGCAAAGGGGCCAGTGTAAGACTCGCAGTAGTTGGTGGGGACGACGACGCAAGTGTCAGAGGGGTGAGCAGAGGAGACAGGCAATGAGCTGGAGCCAGAAACAGAAGAGGCAGGAGCAGAAGTGATAGAGCCAGAAGCAGAAGTAACAGAACCAGAAGCAGACACAGAGGAAAGAGTAGAGTTGGAAGATGAAACTGAAGCGGAACTAGATGAAGCAGAAACAGATGCGATAGAACCAGATGTAACAGATCCTGAAGCCAAGCTAGAAAGAACACTACCGGTGCTAGACGAAGCAGAAACAAAAGTAGAGTTGGAAGGAGCAGAAACAGAAGAGCTAGATTGAGCAGAGCTGGACAAAACAGAAACAGAAACAGAAGTAGCAGGTGCTGAACTAGATACTACAGAACTAGAAACGCAGTTCTCATCAGCATCAGGCTTCCAACACAATGGGCCAGCAATGGCGCCCGAGTCACAGTTCAATCTAGAATCGATCGAGTTGTAAAGACCATCCTTGAAGTCATATTGGTAATTGATGTCACCGTAACACAAGTACTCGCCGTTCTTGGTAGGAACAACCTCAAGAGTCTCAGTGAAGTCGTAGTGGTTCTTGCCATCGTTAACCTTGCTGTTGACAGAGAACATAACCTTATTGTGAGACGAACTGATATCCTTGAGCTCCCACAGCGAACGCTCTTCACCGTAGTTCTTGTTATCGTCGAGAACAACTCTCCAAGTCAAACTCCACTTGTCACCAGAAGCAGGAACAGCAGTGACACCAGTGATGGTCACCTTAGGGTTGGTGACGTCGAAGGGACCAGTGTAAGACTCGCAGTAGTTGATGGGGACAATAACACAAGCATCAGAGGGGTGAGCAGAAGAGACAGGCAACGAGCTGGAGCCAGAAACAGAAGAAGCAGGAGCAGATGTAACGGAACCAATAGTAGAAGTGACAGAGCCAGAAACAGAACCAGAAGAGAGAGTAGAGTTGGAGGAGGCAGAGACAGAAGCAGAAGTAGAGGCGATAGAACCAGAAGCAGAACCTGATGTAACAGAACCTGAAACAACAGAGCTGGTGCTGACGGCACAGTGCTCTTCGACACTAGGCTTCCAACACAATGGACCAGCAATGGCAACAGAGCTACAACTCAATGTGTAATCGTTGGTCTCGTAAGTGTCAGGCTTGAAGCTGTAGTGGTAAGAGATGTCACCGTAGCACAAGTACTCGCCGTTCTTGGTAGGAACAACCTCAAGAGTCTCAGTAAAGTCGTAGTGGTTCTTACCGTCGTTGATCTTTCCGCCTTCAGCGTAGAGCACCTTGCTGTGAGACGAACTGGTATCCTTGAGCTCAACAAGCGAAGCTTGTTCACCGTAACTCTTATTGTCATCAAGAACAACTCTCCAAGTCAAACTCCACTTGTTACCAGAAGCGGGAACAGCAGTGACGCCAGTGACAGACACCTTAGGATTGGTGGAAGCAAAGGGGCCAGTGTAAGACTCGCAGTAGTTGGTGGGGACGACGACACAAGTGTCAGAGGGGTGAGCAGAAGAGACAGGCAACGAGCTGGAGCCAGAAACAGAAGCAGAAGAGGCAGGAGCAGATGTGATAGAACCGGAAGCAGTAGCAGTACCAGAAGAAAGAGTAGAGTTGGAAGAAGCAGAGACAATGGAACCAGAAGAGCTTGATGAAGCAGATGCTGAGCTGGAAGAGCCGGGAGCGGAAGAGCTGGACGACTCAGAAGCGCTAGATGAAGCAGGAGCAGAAGAGCTAGACGACTCAGAAGCGCTGGATGAAGCGGGAGCAGAAGAGCTGGACGACTCAGAAGCGCTGGAAGAAGCGGGAGCAGAAGAGCTGGACGACTCAGAGGCAGAAGCGCTAGTTGAGGCAGGAGCAGAAGAGCTAGACAACTCAGAAGCAGAAGCGCTGGATGAGGCAGGAGCAGAAGAGCTGGACGACTCAGAGGCAGAAGCGCTAGACGAGGCAGGAGCAGAAGAGCTGGACGACTCAGAGGCAGAAGAGCTAGATGAGGCAGGAGCAGAAGAGCTAGATGACTCAGAGGCAGAAGAGCTAGATGAGGCAGGAGCAGAAGAGCTAGATGACTCAGAGGCAGAAGCGCTAGTTGAGGCAGGAGCAGAAGAGCTAGACAACTCAGAAGCAGAAGCGCTGGATGAGGCAGGAGCAGAAGAGCTGGACGACTCAGAGGCAGAAGCGCTAGACGAGGCAGGAGCAGAAGAGCTGGACGACTCAGAGGCAGAAGAGCTAGATGAGGCAGGAGCAGAAGAGCTAGATGACTCAGAGGCAGAAGAGCTAGATGAGGCAGGAGCAGAAGAGCTGGACGACTCAGAGGCAGAAGCGCTAGACGAGGCAGGAGCAGAAGAGCTGGACGACTCAGAGGCAGAAGAGCTAGATGAGGCAGGAGCAGAAGAGCTAGATGACTCAGAGGCAGAAGAGCTAGATGAGGCAGGAGCAGAAGAGCTGGACGACTCAGAGGCAGAAGCGCTAGACGAGGCAGGAGCAGAAGAGCTGGACGACTCAGAGGCAGAAGCGCTAGACGATGCAGGAGCAGAAGAGCTGGACGACTCAGAGGCAGAAGCGCTAGACGAGGCAGGAGCAGAAGAGCTAGATGACTCAGAGGCAGAAGAGCTGGATGACTCAGAGGCAGAAGCGCTAGACGAGGCAGGAGCAGAAGAGCTAGATGACTTAGAGGCAGAAGAGCTGGATGAGGCAGGAACAGAAGAGCTAGATGACTCAGAAGCGCTGGATGAAGCGGGAGCAGAAGAGCTAGATGACTCAGAAGCGCTGGAAGAAGCGGGAGCAGAAGAGCTAGATGACTCAGAAGCGCTGGAAGAAGCGGGAGCAGAAGAGCTAGACGACTCAGAGGCAGAAGCGCTGGATGAGGCAGGAGCAGAAGAGCTGGACGACTCAGAGGCAGAAGCGCTAGACGAGGCAGGAGCAGAAGAGCTAGATGACTCAGAGGCAGAAGAGCTAGATGAGGCAGGAGCAGAAGAGCTAGATGACTCAGAGGCAGAAGAGCTAGATGAGGCAGGAGCAGAAGAGCTAGACGACTCAGAGGCAGAAGAGCTGGATGAGGCAGGAACAGAAGAGCTAGATGACTCAGAAGCGCTGGATGAGGCGGGAGCAGAAGAGCTAGATGACTCAGAGGCGCTGGATGAGGCAGGAGCAGAAGAGCTGAATACAGCAGAGCTAGAAACGCAGTTCTCTTCAGCGCTAGGCTTCCAACACAATGGACCAGCAATGGCGCCCGAGTCACAGTTCAATCTAGGATCGATCGAGTTGTAAAGACCATCCTTGAAGTCATATTGGTAATTGATGTCACCGTAACACAAGTACTCGCCGTTCTTGGTAGGAACAACCTCAAGAGTCTCAGTGAAGTCGTAGTGGTTCTTGCCATCGTTAACCTTGCTGTTGACAGAGAACATAACCTTATTGTGAGACGAACTGATATCCTTGAGCTCCCACAGCGAACGCTCTTCACCGTAGTTCTTGTTGTCATCGAGAACAACTCTCCAAGTCAAACTCCACTTGTTACCAGAAGCAGGAACAGCAGTGATACCAGTGATGGTCACTTGAGGGTTGGTAACATCGAAGGGACCAGTGTAGGACTCACAGTAGTTGATGGGAACAATAACACAAGCATCAGAGGGTGATGCAGGAGAAACTTGCGATGAGCTGGGGCTAGGAGTTGTACTTGAAGCAACATCAGACGACGAGCTAGAGCTGGAGACTGTACTTGAAGCAGCAACAGAAGATGAACTAGAGCTAGAAACTGTACTTGAAGCGGCACTGGATGATGAACTTGAAGGTGTATCTGAAGAAGATGACGAACCAGTGTCTTGATCTGGTTTCCAACATAGAGGACCATTAACAGCACCGGTATCACATTTCAACTTAGGATCGATGGATCCTGGGTAGAATCCTTCTTTCCAATCGTACTGATACATAACATCATCATAACATAAGTACTCGCCAACAGCATATGGTGTAACCTCCCAGCTATCTTCGAAGTCGAACCAGTCGGTGTCACGGTTGGTTTTACCAGCATTCACAGAGTATAGGAAGGTATTTCTGTGCGAGCTGATATCTTTCAACTCCCATAGTTCCTTTTCTACACCAGCGCCTCTGGTGTCTGTAATTTTCATACGCCAAGTAAGCTTCCATTTTCCATTGTCCAAAGGTACAGCGGAAACACCTGTAATATCGGCAGGAGGATCGGTCTTACTGTAAAACGCAGGAGGATTTTCGCAGTAATTGATTGGGACAATCGCGGCAGACGCTATGCCTGCAAGCATGAAAAGAGATAATCCAACCATAGTGAAGCGACTCTATTTGATAATGTATTTAGAATCGACACTCAGAACTTGAATGAATTTAAAAGTGATGTTTATGAAAAGTTCTAAACCAGGCGAATTTCTAATATTTATATTTGCTGAGATTGTATGTTCAAATTCTATTGCTCTTATGTCACACTTTTGTTTTTAAAAATGGACTTGAATTAAAATGTATGATAACAAAATACTTTGGAGTATACTACAAATGCACATTTGCATTTAGACATCGCCAAAGTTCTTGAGTACGGATCATGTTTGTATTTACTTTTCGTCATAATCTTGATGAGTGTTAATGGTCTTGTACTCTTAGGGATATTTTCACAAAGCGCTTTTCGAAATATTTTTAAAAGAAATTCACTGCGTAGTTTTTTTTAAACGCAATACCCGGGATAACAAGAAATTACTACTGTGGACACACATAACTTCTTAAATTGATTATTTCTTTTTAGTTTGTTTTACTTCATTCAATGTATAAAAACATTTCTTATTCAATCGATGCTAATGCGATAGTGTATGCGACAAAATATTTCATATTGCATTTGTACTCTTCTCCAGCCTCCTTGGCTGTTGGCTTTGTGAAACGTAAAGCACCTAGCCAGGAACTGTGATCTCAGACCGTTGTATAATTTGTTTTTTAAGATCTCCACGTACATGCTTTAATGCTGATCGGCCTAGTATTAAGGTTTGTACATAATCTTAACTTATTTTTATCAAGACTCATGCGTACCTTTTCGGCACATTCCATGAAACTCTAAAAAGGTGGAGCCCTCCGCTTGCTGTGCAACGCCTTGCAGGTTTCTGTGCAGAACGCATGGATGTTGTTCGTGGAAGCTTCGAACTGGCTTGGCTGTAGCGGGCATTGTGATGGAGCAATGTACACACGCCTAAGTGTATTTTCAATTTGTTTTCAGCTAGACTTGTAATTGGTACGAAAAGGCACTTTTATATCGAGTCTCTTGGTGTTTTCTGTTTCAAAGAATAGCTGGGCCGAAGTACAGTTGAACAAGAGATAAACGTACAAATTTAGGCGTTCACGCTCGCACCCATGTTGACTAACTGAGTATATAGGCGTTCTGATTTTTTGTTAACTTGATGCCTTACTTATCTAGTGGCTAGTAATACTCACTGAATTTGGAAGTAGAATGACGAAATCAGTACATAGGTATACTTCAGTCCAAGCCTTCGGATTCAATAGGTATTACAGCTAGATGCAAATAGCAGTAATGTCTAGTTCAATTATGAGTATAGTGTTGTTCAACGTTTTGATCTATCAGCTAATGCTATTAAGACCTAACCCTGGTTTCAATGCCGCATTGTATTCTCAATACATTTCTTTTTATATTTTAGCATAGTTGATTTTATCAACGCTAAAAATTGATAGATTCGTACGACCACTTGCAATCTGAAAAATTTCAAGTGTACAGAGCTGTACTAAAACAATTTAGGACTTGTTTTTGTTAAAAGATCTTGAAAAACTCTTCGTTGCTACTAGATCGCATTTGGTGTATACAAACTTTAAACAATGAAAATCGTACCCCATGATTTTGGTTTAGACGTCTTACAAGGGCAATTCATTCTGTTGGTGTTATTTCGACACTGATCGATCATGCTGATATTTTTGACAGAGCTCTACTCTAACATCTTGTGTAGTCATTTGTCGTTTGTACTAGTATTATAAATGTCAATAAACTTGGTCCAAACCAACAAAATTTCGGATGAACTAAGCACTGAAACCTCTAAAATGCTCTTTGCGAAGAACTACATGTTCGATCTTTAGCATATCAGTGGATGAATGATATACATTGCTTCGTGTCATGTCTGTTTTTTATGTAGATACTTTACTTCAATGTGTAACAGGGATAACCTCGACGCACACGAACAATATACAGATAATCATCATCACCTTGATTGCTTGGATAATGCGACGGCTTACATACTTGAAATTCAAAACCGACCTTTTTACATTTAAATTACTTTGTTGACAAAGTTTAGCAAAGCTTTTGAGGCTTTAACCATAACACAACGCCAGAAAATAAAACTGTTACACCGAGCAAACGGCACATATCTGTAAATCGTATGTATAGGCACTCTTTGTTCCATTGATAAAGTGCTCAGTTACGCATCTTGACAAGACTGGTGTATAAATGAATAAGACTCACTTGTCTTTGTACGTGGCTGGAAAGGTTCTTTTTGTACATTTCAAATCAACAATTTAAATTCAGTTTCAATATTGATACGCTATTCCATAAAAACCAATGATATTCTTTATTTGTCCTTGAAAACGTATTGAGCTTTTTACTATATTTGTATCCCTATAACACTTATATTGTATACAATGAATACTTCTTTGTACGGTTTGTTTTTTGAGGTTGATGGTTTTTGTGCTCAAATCTTTTGTTTTTTTGCAGAATAATAATTTGTATACATTAGTCCAAAGCGTTTTCGGAAATACGTTGATACAAAAATGTCACTGTAATTCTGCTCTACACAAACTTCCCTCGTATTACACATGAGTTCACCCGCATTGCGTTCTAGGTTGATTAAACTCCAATGTTGCACAATATAAAGCATAAATTGCAATAAATTTAAAGACTTTCCTCAGCTGAATCTCACTTCTGAAGACTATACATGTGTTAAAATATTCGTAGTTTGTAGTACTGTTTTTGCTTAAACCACGCCAATTTGAACCATTGGATATTTAGACATTAACACATTAACATATATTCAGTATTCCAAATAAGTTCCTGCGATTGCTTCAACGCACTTTTAAAAAGTGGGATATCATTATTAATGACCTAAGATTATCATGGTTTGACACACCTTTATAACTCGTAGAGATTATCGGAGTGTGTATACACATGTAGCAAATTTTGACTGTGTCGCATAAATAACGCAGCCGTTGAATGAATGGTTCACAAATAATCAAGTTTAGTAGAAACTTGAATGTCGGTATTTTTCGTGCAGTACTCCTGGAAGTTAAGCAATAATTGAACAACCGCGTATAAAATCCTTGCTTGCGCCTCTTGCTTCAAAGTATCTATTCACATTTGATATTGTTCTTATATTTTCAAGAGCCTTAGACGATATATATACTGTGCTTTGGTACAATCTTAGAAACTGAGATGCAAGCTTAATATTCCAATATGAATAATTGAATTTGAATGCTCCATCACCAAGCATCTAATTCATACTTGTTGGCGTTGTATTTCTAAATTCTTTGGGGTTCAATTGTTGACAGGCCATATTGATGTAGAAATATAGAATCTATTTATGGAAACATTTGTATAGCTAAAATACTTGTTGGTGATGTTGCTTGTATCTCAGTTACATCTGTTGGTTGGAGACCTCAAAACATGCTCCCTAAATTGTTGGACGGAATGTTTGCTTCAAATGAAAAGAAGGCACGTCTAACTTCAAACATTTCAATGCAATACTGATAAAACACCCTACATATTATTATTATGTGTCAGTAGGTGGCGCTATTTGTTGTTTACAATTACGATTCAAGTGCGTGTCTTTTCTGAACAGAGAATAATTCTTAATCTATGGGTCAGTATAAGATCAGACTAAGCAGGCGTGATGGTTAAACATACCGAAAGGCCCCGTCTAAGATAACTAACTAATAGTGCTAGATTAAGCGATGGATAAATGTGGTAATGACGAGCTGTAAGCTAAATCAATAAGCTAGGAATGACGAGCTGTAAGCTAAATCAATAAGCTAGGAATGACGAGCTGTAAGCTAAATCAATAAGCTAGGAATGACGAGCTGTAAGCTAAATCAATAAGCTAGGAATGACGAGCTGTAAGCTAAATCAATAAGCTAGGAATGACGAGCTGTAAGCTAAATCAATAAGCTAGGAATGACGAGCTGTAAGCTAAATCAATAAGCTAGTAATGACGAGCTGTAAGCTAAATCAATAAGCTAGGAATGACGAGCTGTAAGCTAAATCAATAAGCTAGGAATGACGAGCTGTAAGCTAAATCAATAAGCTAGTAATGACGAGCTGTAAGCTAAATCAATAAGCTAGTAATGACGAGCTGTAAGCTAAATCAATAAGATAGTAATGACGAGCTGTAAGCTAGATCAATAAGATAGTAATAGTGAGTTTAAGCAAGCGTTGTTGGGTAACTGAAAGTGAGCTTCAGCAAACGTCTTTTCGTGGTTGTCAAGTTCTTCTCTCCAATTGAGATTCTTTGACACCAAACCCAAGATTGGCGGCTTAGCTATTCCAGAGGTTACCCTTCCTTATGGCGCTTGTTGATGGAGCGTGGGGTCAACCACGTGACATATCCCCCCCCTTCCGGCGGCGTCGTTTCGCGATCGGTAAATCATCAGTTGACTTAGTCGGCTCATAGTGGACAAGGATTCAACGTTATACCGATCATAATGCGAATGAGTGACCCGTCGAGGTAAGAAATGCCCATCCGCGTTGTATAACCATGATGACCGATCCGGTGACCTGTACATTTTGACACGTGATTAAGTTTAATACATGCCCGCAAAATTTGCCTGGCCTTTGCCAGTGTATATAACGATGCGGTTAGCTTGTGTCCGACCAGGACGCGGATATGAATGGTGTGCCGGATAGGTCGACCATTCTTAACATTCTTCAGAGATTGTGCTAAATCCGTAGGCCCTGAGCACGCTTCATGCTCTGGTAAGACTGTTTCACTTAATTCCTCAGTAAGCTGAACTTTTGCCGTGGCCTGCCAGTGACATTCAACTTTTTCATCAAGGTACCGGCGGGGACAATATTGTATTTTGCGTTCTTGCCAGATTATCGGCTCAGATGCCGCCATGGTC
Organism: Saccharomycotina sp. CBS 16003; assembly: GCA_022457085.1. Taxonomy (NCBI): domain Eukaryota; kingdom Fungi; phylum Ascomycota; species Saccharomycotina sp. CBS 16003. The sequence goes on from JAJNCF010000020.1 coordinate 16,178, forward strand.
TCGGAATTGCCTCGCATAAGCCGTTTCAACGGTCGGAAGTGTGCTCAATCACAAACCAGAAGCAGTCTAAAACTTCAACCAGCCAAATTGCTTCATGAAAAAACCGGAACGTTTAGTTTAACTAGCGCCGAGTGGTCAATCCTACCCGTGCACTCTCTACTCCAGTCAAGACATGCTGAAGATGTTGAATGGCCTTAGAAACTTCCAACCCTGGTAGTTTCGATCACCCGAATTGTGGAACAGCCCAGCGCCAGTACCCTCCGCGCAGGCATTTGATAGTAGGACCGAGTTGAGCTTCAGGTCACAAGGGCACAAGAGCTTTTTTTCTTCAAAGTGACGAGTTTTTCCAGCCCTTCGAGCTCGGCCTAATTGTTCACCGACAATTTAAATATCATCCTTTCTTCCCGTTGGTATTGGTCAGCCTTGGTTGCAGCAGGTCCACCTCCTTAACACCTGCGTGCATGTAATCACAGAACTAAGCTCAATTGGAGCTCTGGATTTTTCTTTGAAAACCTGATCCCTAGTGGCGGTTAGCTCACCAGAAGTTAAAGGCATAGTCGCCCTTCTGGAGGGATCTCACCGATCCAGCCCGCTCGCCACTACAGGACTGTAGACATTCCTCGCTCTGTAGCAGCGGTTAGCTCACCAGAAGTTAAAGGCACAGTCGCCCTTCTGGAGGGATCTCACCGATCCAGCCCGCTCGCCACTACAGGCGTGGTCGATTCAGTTCCTCTGTATCTTTTGCCCATAGGTTCGGCATTGCATCAGGAAATATCCGTAGAGAGTCGCTCTCAGATTTGGGCGTTCAGGCGGAAATGCGCCAGATGAATCGCCAACCTCCGAAAGTACCGTCTCAGGATCGCCTTCAGGACTGTAGCCTTAGGACCTAGATTACAGTTAAAAGCTGCTAACTAAGTACATAGTCACGCATTGACAGGATGAGGAATCAACCGTTGGGTCTAAAAAGTCTTCTTTCTTTATGAAATATCTGATCAATTAATTCATCTTTACCTCAGCTTCGCCTATGTTCTACAACCGCATCTTTGCCCGTGAATTCGGCATTGTATCGGGAAATACTCCTTGGAGAGTCGCTCTCAGATTTGGGCGTCCAGGCGGAAATGCGCCAGATGAGTCGCCAACCTCCGAGAGTATTGTCTCAGGGCAACCGTCAAACTTAGCCTTGGGGCCCAGACTCCATCTTGACCATGGGTTCGGCACTACGTCGGGAAATACTCCTTGGAGAGTCGCTCTCAGATTTGGGCGACTCAAGCGGAAATGCGCCAGATGAGTCGCCAACCTCTGAGAGTACCGTCTCGGAGCCACCGTCAGAACTTGCCAAGGGAGTGGTCGTAGTCGCCTGTGAGCCGCTCGGTGTGCGTGGTCCGTACTTGGATGACGACAAACTAAAGGCGGAAACTGCGCCAGGTATGGTCTCGTAGAGGGTTTCCGTGCTTTCGCGAAGAGCGTCAATGGATTGGCTACGTCTCTTTGGCCAACCACTTGCATTAAAATGCGTCCCACACTCGCGGACGAGTTTGTTGAACCGGACGTAATCCAGGTGGAGAAGTTTAAGAACGAGTTCTCTCCACGGATCCTTGTGCATCTGGTAGGCGACGTAATGGTATTTCTTTGAATTGTGAGAGAATTTCTCTGCGTCATGATGATACCTATAGTAGTCGCGACGCGCTTCTTTGAACGGGTAGTATTCAGTCTGATAAACGTCATAGACGTTCTCAGGTTCGACGGCTGATAAGACTCTGTAAGTCTTCTTATTCTGAATGTTAGACAAAAGTAAGGAGGCTAGCTGATCATCGTTGAGAGGCTTGCGTCGGTTCTTGTGTAGAAAGGTTCCAACCTCAATGATGAACTCCCACCAGTCTGATTCAGGCTTAACAGTTGGGCTGAAGACAATTTCCTTTTTCTCAAAAGCTTTGCAGAGAGTTGTGGAAACTTCGTATTCTCTCAGAGGAGGTGCTTCCATAAAAAACGGCATGAAGTCGCGGTGAACGGAGTTAGTGATATCTGGGGTCAAGTGTTGCTCCCGCTCAGGGCGCCGATACACTTTGAACTTCGCCTTGATTGATTGACAGAATTTTTGGTCGTCGTCTTCAGGCTCCTTGCCGACTGTAGTGAGATGAGGTGTGGTAGGGACCACATCATCTTCAATCTCCTGTTGGGTCGCCCGTCCTACTGGTTGAACGCCTTCATCGTTATCGGAACTGTTTGAATCTTCAAACCACCCTTCGTCTTGAAACTCATCACCAATTAAATTTTGGTCTGGAGAAGGTTCCTTGTCGATAGCCGTTGACTCAGGAGGTGCAGACCGAGGAAGTTGAGCCGGAGCATTTTTGCGAAGTCGAGCTTGTTTTCGTGTTCTTGAAGAAACACTGACTTCAGCGTTACTAGTAGTTCTCTTAGTCATGCTAAGGTTTCGAATTATAATGTCAGTAGGTGGCGCTATTTGTTGTTTACAATTACGATTCAAGTGCGTGTCTTTTCTGAACAGAGAATAATTCTTAATCTATGGGTCAGTATAAGATCAGACTAAGCAGGCGTGATGGTTAAACATACCGAAAGGCCCCGTCTAAGATAACTAACTAATAGTGCTAGATTAAGCGATGGATAAATGTGGTAATGACGAGCTGTAAGCTAAATCAATAAGCTAGGAATGACGAGCTGTAAGCTAAATCAATAAGCTAGGAATGACGAGCTGTAAGCTAAATCAATAAGCTAGGAATGACGAGCTGTAAGCTAAATCAATAAGCTAGGAATGACGAGCTGTAAGCTAAATCAATAAGCTAGGAATGACGAGCTGTAAGCTAAATCAATAAGCTAGGAATGACGAGCTGTAAGCTAAATCAATAAGCTAGTAATGACGAGCTGTAAGCTAAATCAATAAGCTAGGAATGACGAGCTGTAAGCTAAATCAATAAGCTAGGAATGACGAGCTGTAAGCTAAATCAATAAGCTAGTAATGACGAGCTGTAAGCTAAATCAATAAGCTAGTAATGACGAGCTGTAAGCTAAATCAATAAGATAGTAATGACGAGCTGTAAGCTAGATCAATAAGATAGTAATAGTGAGTTTAAGCAAGCGTTGTTGGGTAACTGAAAGTGAGCTTCAGCAAACGTCTTTTCGTGGTTGTCAAGTTCTTCTCTCCAATTGAGATTCTTTGACACCAAACCCAAGATTGGCGGCTTAGCTATTCCAGAGGTTACCCTTCCTTATGGCGCTTGTTGATGGAGCGTGGGGTCAACCACGTGACATTATGTACCAAAGTATTATTATCAAAATTATATCTTTCTCACATTCATCCACATGATAAAGTGTTAAACGCTTTTATGTACTCACAGAAATATATATTTTAAGCACTCACATACACACGCGGTCAGATTCAGCGCATAGTCCGATCTGACAAGGCTTAAAGTCATGGCCACCCTAGCCAATCAGTTGGATAGTAATGTTCAGTATCAACGCGTAATCTAACTTAGAACTTACAACTATCTGTTGAAAGTAAAAAGCTTAATGACTATTAGGTTAGTTTATGCGCAGGATCTGACCTCGTGTGTGGATATGAAAAGTTATGCTGGAGCAAAATCAGTTGTGTATGTGTCTACTAATGAGCAGAGACAAAACTCAACATCTAGAGAGCTTTGTACATTTACAATACAGGAAACAATAGTATGATAATAGGTAAGTTTTTTTGGTTATATTAATTCTTGAGAAACCCAAGGAGCTTCATCATGTGCATATGTTGTGGAGATTTGTGCAAAAATTAAATGCGGAATTCTGTAAGTTGTGATTTGAACAATTTGGTGGAAATCCCGTAATGTACATTTCATATGCCGGTTTTGCTGATCATCAGTCGTTTTTTTTCACTTTGGACTGCTTACTCGTTCAATTGAGACTTTTGATGGCCATTTTGGAATCATAGTTATTACATCTTACGTTCTTGAATGTTTAGTTTTGCATGCAGTATAGTACAGGTAGACAAACTCAAGTTTCACCTTTATATGCTGCACTTCTTTAACAATTTAGTTTTACAAATCTCCCTTTCTAACATCTTTAAGAGTTTAGTATGTATTTGGATTTAGATATTTTTCATTGCCCAAAGTATCAAGTTATTGACCTGTATTGTATTCGTTAAATTTCATTTATAAAGTGATTCATATGTTGACACAGCTAAAATATTTACCAGACTTTTTTGTCTTGGCGAATCAGGCATCAGACGCATATTGTTCCATATTGATGCTCGCACATATCAACTGGGGAGGGCGTTGTATTTTGCTTTTGTACGATAGTTGTTGGACCCACCATGGTATTCACAATACCAAGTTTTACGTCAGATTTTGGTCATTTCCCGAATCACACATGTATCCGGGTGCTTTGATATTCCGAAAATGCTGGATATGATTCATTTTAGTTTCAAACACTTCTAAATGTAGATGATTAAATATAAATCTATCAAGAATGGCTACATATACTACTATGAGTTTGTCACAAAAACTTGGATCCAAAGTTGGAATTGGGTTTCACTTGTTCGGAATCGCGGGTAAGTGTATTTCGGTAATTAATGTTGTCGCTGCTGGGAGCTTCAATAGCATGCACAAAATGTATCCTTAATTTTAGACCTAGACTTATGGATTTAGTGTGTAATGTTTGCGGGACACGCTGCTTAGCAGTACTTAAAATAGAGATGTACACTTACGTGTGTAAACTCGAATATGGTAGATTACACTGTGTCTCAATGTGGAGGTCCAAGTGTCGTAATGTGTACACACATACTTGTGTATTGTCTGCCCGCAGAAACACTGTTCAATGTATGTACCAGACTTGAAAGAATTCATGCATGTGATATCGTCCACAACCTTATTTCTTTGTATCTGGGTACCCGTAATACATTCTGGTAGTGTAAGTTTGCGGCATCTCGGCACTTGGGATCGAAGCCCTTGACTATTCCATTTTTTGATTTTTGCTTCCATCTGTACACTCAATCTAAAGGGCGTTTGTGATTTTGGTTACCTTTGATTTGTATAAACACTACACTATGCTGATCCTAAGTGTTAGCCGTAGATACATCTTTTCTACTAGAGGGCATACTCTATGTACATTTTTGAAATACTTTTTGTTTGGCTCTAGTGTAAGTGAGTGTAGTGTATATACCTTAAGTAGGTATTGTGTCTTAAGAGATTAAGGTAGGGTCTGTGCTTTGAAACAGTTTTGATAGAAGCTCTTTATGAGAACAACAATCGACGCTAAACTGAAGTCTGTAACTGGCACACGCATGCGTCTAGAAGCGTAGATTACTAATTCTAATGATAAATCTAATGTCGTCACCCTCCATCACTGTGTGCAAACTGTACAAACGCCTTTTTTCCGCCCTTGTTATAGTTGAACCATTTGTTTGTTATACAGGCTCTTCAAATATATGAACATTTACCACACTAAACTAGAAATATTCATTTTTGATAGGTACATACGGAATTTATTTCGCAACTTATGAAATACATACATACGGTTATTTTTGAGGAGTCTGGCACACAAAAAGTCTGGCGGCAAATGGACTCTATTTGTGTAGCACGCTAGATTACAGAAACCCAAATTAGTACACATTATACATTGTTTTTAGATGCAGCTGGTCTCCAGAATTTCATATTATAACATGTAATACATCCCTGATGATCAAATATTGAACATGGTTAAAGTCTTGAAGCCGTTGAAAGTAATTTTGGTAATCTATATAGAATAAGATTACTAACCGTGATCTGAGTACAGATGTAGATGAACAGTGCTAGTGCGTGTCAACGTGAAAAAACTTCAGACAAAAGATAAGAAAGAAAGGAAGAACTAGAATTTCGGAAAAATAAATTTCTCTAGACCTGTACCCTGCTTCCACATACGTGTACACTACAGCTAGCTGCTTACAACTGGGCAAAACGCATAAGGCGTGAAACCTGTACGATTTTAACAAGAGCAGGATTGTTTGAAGACAGATTCAAACAACTGTGTACATGCTCTAAACCTTATTGTGTGTATCTGTTTCTGTACTTGGAATCTGACGCAACCATGCTGTCAACGCTCAATATTTAACTTTTAAAAAAGAAAATAGAACATGAATCAATATCTGGAGTTTTTAAAAGTTCTATCTTAGCTACAGGATCACACATTCTTGTACAAGGACTGTACAAGGACCCAGCTTCAGTTCCTTACGTGAATGTTTTTTAAGTACCTCATTTTTTCTTTGTCTCTTCTGATTCACGATGAGTGGCACCTGCACACAGACATAATAAGGGGAAGCAATAATGGTGGCTGACGCAAAGGCATCGATATTATTCCTTTATAATTTCTTACTTTACTTGTGTGTACAGTTCATTATGATTTCAAAAGTTCTAATAATAGGCCATAATTACTGTGATGAAGTTTATAATGTTTTGCAAATTTATAGGAATCCAAGTTGAAAATTTGGAACAATATTTTACACTTAGTTGCAGAAAGTTGTTGATATTTACTTACGGTGTTTGGCACGTGACAGTAATAGTCTTTCTTTCTCCAAATTTATTAGTAAAATACAAGCTATGTTTATCACGTGTCAAACACAGTAAACAAACATCTGAAATTGTGTGCATTAATCTGTTCTAGCTACTCGAGAATGAAATTGTACTTATGACCAATTTCTTAGTATGGTCTTCATACCAATTGTAAAGACAATACAAGTTACTATCTCAATTACATCTTTCATGTAACAGAATAGATTTTATGTCAAAGGATAAAAATGTTTCTATATATATGAGGGCCGCTAATACAGTCTGTACATACACAATATCATCACATTTTTTGGAAAGGTTGAGTTATGTATAGTGGAGTGCAGCACTTAGTTATTGGTAACATTGTTTTTGCAGTCTCTAGAGGCCAATTTTTAATCTGAGTTGAAGCCCAGACCGAGGCGCATCTGGCAGTGCAGAAAACAAGTAGTTAAATTATCTAGAAACAATTTTAACAGCAGTAATATCTCTGTACATACTACACCTCTTCATTTCCTTAAGTGTACGACTTTTAAACTATATTTTTGTTTCAGTGTATTTGCGAAACATGTTTTAAAAGGAGATGCGCTTGACATTGATAGGAAAAAACGGAAGAAGGACATTACATACATGTATGTCTTGTATGTACGTAGCCTGTATAAACTTACCGTCAAAAAGGACCACGCTTCAAAAGTAATTGCAAGCATCTGTTTTCGGATCGCAAAACAGTTTTTGGCGTGTTTCTCGAAACTCGCTTCTTAAGAGAGAAATCTTTGAAAGTGTTGTTCTCAAAAAAACAAAAGAGAGACAAACTGGGGTTTGTACAAACGGCCTCATACGTTTAATATCATGCTATCATGATGGTGCACCGTGTCGAAAGCAAAAGTTCATTCAATCTTGAATTTGACAATATAGAGCAAAAGAACAACACAAATTTAGAGAAACCGGAAAATATTGGAAAGCGTTCAAAGACTGAGTGTGTGTCAACATATAAACAACCATACAGTTTAATTCTATTAATTGAACTGTAACAACAATGTAGTCAAGAAGCTTTCAAAGTTGTTCTTGTCTAGTTGGGTTCATTTTGATCTTGAATAACCATTCCTTCTGAGAATTGATGCTGCAAAAGAAGCCAAAAATTTTTGAAGTCAACTATTAACTAAATGTAAGGAGCATAGTAATATTTAAACATAGAGGGGTCCGGAATTCACTAAGCAACGAGTATTCGAATTCTTTAAAATGTGAATTTTGTCATGGACAATCCAGTTTTTCGGGCTGTTGCCATATTTCAAATATCATGGATTGTCCCAAATGATTCTAATTTCAAAATGGTAAACTTTCCAATGACAATAACGAGAAAAAAAGCAATCACCAAAGTTTCTATCCAAGCTACAAGCGTTGTGCAATAGACCGGTCTGTAGCTACGGCCAACAAATCTACATTTACAGGATCTTTCCAGAACTACACTCCCAAACAGTTGTGTTCAAAATTTTCAAGAAAAAGCTTTCAAGCATTGCTCACAGCTTCCCCTTAGATTTAATTTCAGAAGTTTTATGATCACTAGATAGGTCTTTTGATTCTCTATCTCCTGATATCAGCATGGGTACAGTCGGACCTATATTGGAGTGTTGAGACGTGATAGTACTGCTACTTCACTTTTGAACAGTTCAGTACCCGGCTATTTCAAAAACTTCAACATGTCATCAAACGTATCTTGTACCCATTAGCATACCATAATCCGGGTGAATATATACCAAACAAAAGTGCTACTTCTCAAGAAACCATCTATATAAGTTTGAACGTATCCTTGGCCGTTTTCATCAAGTTATAGCAGCATCAAACAACATGGGGCAAGTCAGTAACAACAAACACCGTAATCTGATCACAGACCTCAAATCTGGTAAGAAATACAGAGATATAGCAAAGTAGCAAGGTGTCTCTATTGGTACCGTCAGCAATGTACGAAAATCTGTTGTTTTGGAACGAGAAGACGACAAAGGTGGCCACCCAAAATTTCTTTCAGACGCAGATGTGCATCTTGCACGCCGTCTCATCAAGAGCAAAACCTTTCGATATGCCACTCAAGTTGCTAAATATCTTTCTAAGATTAATAAGAGGAAGATAGGACCCTGGACCGTGCGAGGGGCGTTGATAAAATCCGGTTTACGAGCTATCAAACCAAAGAAAGCACCATACATCAAACTGCCACACAAAAAAGCTCGTTACAAATGGGCTCTTGCACACAAGGATTGGACTGTTATCGACTAGGTACGGGTAATATGGTCAGACGAGACCAAGATGTGTCGTTTTGGAAATGATGGATGTACTATTGAGTGGATAGACTTGAGTGAAACAGATCTCGAGGGTCATCACATCATCCCCACAGGTCAGGGCGGCGGCAGAAACGTGATGATATGGGGTTGCATGGGTTGGAACGGTGTCGGACTTTGTATGAAGATCCAAAAGCCAATGAATGCCACTCAGTACGTGCAAATTCTGAATGAATGTCTGCCAAAATCGTTGAGTAAACTCGGTTTGAATGTTGATAACATGATTTACCAGCAGGACAATGATCCCAAACACACCTCCAAAATGGCGAAGAAATGGTTCGAAGACAATGGATATACCGTTATGAAATGGCCTGCACAATCTCCAGACCTCAATCCAATTGAAAACATATGGAGTCGTCTCAAATCAGAGGTACGGAATCGTTTGATCGAGGTCCCTACGTTGGCTGATTTGGAAAAGCTAGTATCGGAGGAATGGTACCAAGTTCCTGTCTCATTTTGCAGGGGGTTGATCGAGAGCATGCCTAGAAGAGTTGAAGCTCTCATAGCAGCAAAAGGAGGTAACACAAAGTATTAATGAAGCATTAATGAAGTATTGATGAATTTGAAAAAAAAGGGTACACTACTGTTCAAAACGTGATAAGAATTTCTTCGCGATCTACTTTCCACTAAACATGTAAATCATTGGTCAATATATATATTGTATAAATGAGAATTGAACCAGCTTTGTAATGATGTCTAGCATGCTCATCCAAGTTATATTTGAAGAAAGATACAGAGGTTGAAAGAAAAATCATGACAAGTTTTGAACACAACTGTTTGGGAGCGTATATCTAGGATATACCTCGTATGACTTACTGTAGTTAGTTGTATTTAGTTATTCGTGTTGACTTGTGTATTAAGAATTATATCCAGTTCTGAAATTATAGACCCACTACAAGTAAGCATTCTCTCGAACCAGCTGTGATACGACATAATTGGTTATATTTGGAAATGTAACTAATCGGAAAGCTATGAGCTGGCTATAAACACATTTTTGTGGCAAATGTAGGTTCAGCGGTAAGCGGGTTTATGTCCCAAACATGCGTGGCGAAAGTAATAGAGTGTATGAGTGGCAAAGACTATGACGAGAGTTCAAACAAACGGATGAGTAGTAGGGCTGAAGTCCCGAAAATTATCATAGAAGCTTTTATATGAACCCTAGCCTTATTCTATGCATTTCGTAAATGGGCCAACCTCAAAAACAAAATACATGTACCATGACTTATAGCGCTGTGTGTATTTTACTTTTTCCTTTTTGAGTAGGCTCAACCGTCCTGTCCTTCACTTTCAAAAGAAGGTTGTGTACACACAGCATAATCGAAGCAGTTTCGGAGAGCAACGAAACAGTAAAAATTCAAGATCAACTGTTCATTGTGTATTTACACATCCCCATTTTGTCAGTTCTATCATATACGCTCACTTAAAAAAGTCTTTATTGTTTTTCCTGTAAGTTTTCCAGAACTGCTTCTATTTTATTTTTGCTGAATTGCGTATCTGGATGACGTCTGTCAAAAGGCCGCTCAACATACACATGCACTTATTATAGGCTTGATACCCTGGATGGACAATAGCAGAACGGACGACATATGTAAAACGACTCAAGTCATAAAGAGGTTGTGCTCAACAAAGTTTTTTGAAATCGACGTACTCGATCAAAAAACTGACCAGCAATATTTCAACCTATACTATAGCAATTCATTGGAAGCAAAAATTTCCAGAAAATCGGGAATTCTTCTTTTTAGACTGACCGGCTATAAATTCTTCTCAAAGCCTAATTAAATGGGTATGAGGTATATGTGATGGTTTTTCAATCAACGTTTTTTAGACTTGCGGTCTAGAAAATTATTTATGTAGAGTTTGAAGAGTTATGGAAAATAGATCGTGAGTTTTTAAACCCACGCTACAGGCATATAATTGATGCTACTATGATTTATGATACGATTTAATAAATTTTATGGGATACAAACATTTTAATAGTTACTGATAAATTTCACTGCTTCATCATTATTCAAAGCAGTTACAACCACGCTACAAAACAATGTTTTGTAAAATTGCCGTTTCAAAGTAAACTGTAAAGCGTTCAATTTGTTTTAATGTGGAAAGATAATAACCTGTTATAAGTGATTGTAGTTTTACCACTTCACAAAATAAACAAAAATTATGATAATTCTGATACCCTGCTCATTGCCTTAATGTATCACAATTTTACAGAAAGAAAAAATGATTATTATCTCTATACTCAGGTTTTATTCAGAAACACACTATACGACTTAAACAAAATGTAAGCACAAAAAACTCGTATCGATAGTCTTTTCGTCTCGTGTTGAACGTGTTATACTACAGAGTCGAGTGATGAGCTTTTGCCTTTTTGGACGGCGAATGTTACACCACCTGTAGGTCAGTATGAAGTTTGACTAAATAGAAGAGCATTGATGACGCATACAGATAGTCTTGTCAAAGACAGTTGTCCAGCACAGGCTGAAAATCAAAATGATATTATACATCAGATAACAGCGCGCTTGATGCAAACAAAAGTGATAGTGAATTCAACAGTAATAGCGTAATGGGATGAAGTAGAAATGGGCGTTCTTTGTAACGCTGATAAGAGGAAACATGCGTTTGGTTGTTAGGCTGTTTGGAAGTGATTTGGAAAAAGGTTAAGGTTGGTGGTTTGAATTGAGTTTTATTCACAGAGGAATGGTTTCGGTGACTAGCGTTACTTAGAGGTGATCTGATTGTCAGCTTTTGTATACAAAATATCAATTAAATTGAAGTAACTTCACAAAAGGAAAACAGGAGGTGAACCTGATGTTTATAGAAATAGAAAGCAAAATATAAAATAACAGAAAACTAGTTGATAACAACAGTCGTGTTTCAGAAGAGAATGCTGCAAAGACGCAAAGTGGTTAAAATCACTTGCGGCTTTTGTCGTGGTTTCTACGACAATAGTCTAAGTGGGCCTATGATAACTGTCTGTGGCAGGAATATTTGTAAACCAGACAATGAGCTTTGAGCAAAGCACCTGGTGCAATTTTGGTGTAGGCTGCCAACTTGAAAACTTGTTGTTTTGAGAGTTTGAAAATTTTCTATCTTGTAGAAGTCTTGACGGGATCGTGAAGTCTAGAAGCGCGGTATTTCATGAAATGATATTACTTATTCTGCAAACTAGATTCATTCACAAACTGTACAGTGAAAGGTATTAAAGATAAGCACTTTGAATAGTGCATATATTGAAAAACTAGTTGATGAGTTCATCCCGGTCCAGTGGTTGATCGTTTGTTATGAAAAGTCATTCAATACGGAAGTGATTTGTTGTTTGCTTGTTGGTTCGCTACGCAACGTATAAATGATCAGCGGTATTCAGAAGGAATCAAATTGTTATTTAAATTCACAATATATCAATTGAATTGCCGGCTAATCTATGGAAGCAAAATAGAAAAGTATTTCGGTGTTTACAGAACAAGAAATGAAGATGTAAAATAATAGAAAATTGGTAGTCAATAATAGCCTTATCAGACGAAAATGCTGCAGAGGCGCGAAGTGATATAATTCACTTGCGGCTTTTGTCGTACTTTTCACTACAGTACTTGATCCATATGTCTATACCTCACGTTGTCATGCTTCATTTTAGGATTTTCCTTATTTAAGAAATATCACATTTGTCAAAGTGTCGATAATACTGATAATCAAGGTAAGTCTAGATATATTCAAATCACAAAGTAGGCAAGGAAACTACTACAACCTCATAGTGAACACATTGTTTGAGGTCAAAATCAGAAACCTGACAAGCTGTTTTGTAAAAGAAAATGCACCATCATGATGTAAAAAGGGGTGTGGTGGTGTTGCGAATGAACTCAACCACTGCATCAAGGCCTTTACTTGTGTCAAGCAGGACCTCAAGGCTGAGCTCTGGAAAAATAGATAATAAAAGTCGGCGCCCTAACTGGGTATTGGGGCATTTGGTCAATATATGTAAAGCTGTTCCCACAGCTCCTCATTTGCATTCGATATTATTTTGATGATTTGTAAACCCTTGGCCATAGTATTCACCAATGTCACCATGTCTGGTTCGGAGCTGTGTCATACTATTAATGATACGTCTTGATGATTTTTATCAATGTTTTTTTCTCATCATAGTATCGTTCATTGTAAGCAATAGGCCGATGAAATACAACAATGGTTTTACTTTTTTACCCTTGATTGTAGATCTTTATGGACTCTCTTCCGAGTATTCTAGTAATGTCGTAGTAACCACGACAAAAGCCGCAAGTGGTTTCAACCACTCGGCGTCTTTCCAGCTTTTCCTCCTGAAACGCGACTGTTGTTATTAACTTGTTTTCTACTATTTTATGTCTTTATTTCTATTTTCTATATACACTGGATTTTCATCCCATTTACCTTTTATAAAGTTACCTTCAATTCAATTGATATTTTGTACACAAAGCTGACAATCTGATCCCCTACTGAATAACGCTGGTCACCGAATCCGTTCCCCTGCGAACATAACTCAATACAAACCTCCAACCTTTACCTTTCAACTAAACCCCTTATTCCTTCTCATCTGCGTTCTAGCGAACGCCCATCTCTACCTCATTCTACTACAGTAATATAGAGTGTTTTTTTTTTCGAATCTGTCAATTTTTTTTTTTCGTATTAGGCTTTTTCCATGGATACCGCCGTTCAACAAAATGGAAATCAGATATTTCATCCAGTGATTTTATTTCTTCCATTTAGCAGCTTGGCAGCCTCTAGCTAAAGCTAAAAAAATCCAGACAAACAAATGATCTAACAATGCCAGGCAAAAGGTCAACTAATGCAGGCTGGCATTAAATGATTTGACAAAACCAAACAGATAATTGATAAATGTAGAATATACTTTTATTGGATCATATTAGCTCTATATTTCCAATTTTTAACATTTGCTTCGCTAGCTCAGTCGGTAGAGCGTCAGTCTCATAATCTGAAGGTCGAGAGTTCGAGCCTCCCGCGGAGCAATTTTTTGCTGCAATGTATAAATGGTTATGATTGAGTCCTCCTTAAAACATAATAGTACTGTATGTGTAGCTAATTTTTTGTTCAACTATTGTATAATTTCACAATATCGATACATAGTCGTAGTATCTGCCAATTAGAATGTTGACCTCTATAATGACATTTTAGTAATTTTTTGTGTTATTTCTAAAGTCTGGTACAAATCTGAATGTTTTGCAAATACAACATGCAGTAAATATTTGAAGTATCAGGTAATTCTCTCTTTCCTTGTTGTTTTGCCTCACAATTACTGAATTTACATGATTTAGCACGTCCAGAAAAGGGCAAGTTGAATGTCAGTACATAATGTTATTTGTCTCCTTGAACTTCAATCCCCTGTTTACATTTTACTTTGTCAATCATTATGAATTACGCAAATAAATCAAATATATTCTGTTACAGTGAAGATTAAATTTGTGATCTGTACTCTTTTTTACACCATGTAATCCCGAGACATTGGGACAATAAACAAATAATCTTCATCCCATTTACACTTGCTACAGCAATGAAACATGTAATGTGCATTGTATATAGAGACTGTCGGCGCTCTAAATAGAAGCATTTTTATTGTAAGGCACGTCTTTTTATTGATACATAAACAAAAGATACTTAATTTAAAACGGTTTAACTATAGCATCAAAAGCTAAGTGTGACGATTGTATACAGCGGCAGTAAATACACACACATCAGAATTTGATAATGTCAAAGTCCACTAATGACCATGGTGTTCATGGTGAGCATGATGTAAATGTCTCTTTCTAACGCTAATATTGCTGTGCTCCTCAAGTTTGGCCTTTTCTTCTTCGTCTCTGACAATAGACTCAAAGTTGCAGCCCACAACGATGTTTTCCTTATCAATAGAAGTAGCACTACACAAGGTAGTAGGAGGGCAAGCAAAGTATACCCAGCGGCCAAAATTGCAAAGAGCGAATTTACCATCATAACATGAAACCGCACCGTCAGTACAGGAGTTGATATCAAATGGAGAAGACTTTACCGGAGAGGTGGAGGGACTCACATGATCATCTTTGTTCTTGTCGTTGTCTTTACTGTTATTATTTTTACTGGCATCATTGTTGTTGGCGTTGTAACTGTTTTTATCACTTGACGAAGACTCAGACTTTAACTCAATACTTTTGTTATTTTGGAATTGCTGATTCAAGCAAGCCGCCAGTTGAACACCAGTTTTACCCTCGCATGGACCCTTGACATCTTTTGCAGCAATCACGGAGCCTGCTCCGGATCCTGCAGTTCCCGTAGGGACAACAGCTGTAGATACAGAGGCAGCGGAGATATCGACACCAGACGAAGTGGTGGAAGCCTCGACACTGCTTGAATTTGACTGTGAGATCAAGGTAGTGAATTGAGAAGTAATAGTGGTAAACTGAGCGGTTGGTGTAGAACTGAGAGTAACAGTGGAAGTAACTCTTGTAACAATACGTGTTGAAGTCACGATGTTAGTAATAGTTCTCGTGTAATTGCTGAACTTGACAGAGTTGAAAGTTGGAGCAGTAGTAGAGTGGGCCTGAGACGACGAAAGAGAAGTGAAAAATGCTGCACTTGAAACGGAAGCACGAACAGAAGCAGCACTCGAAGTAGAAGTAGGGAAAGATGCGACAGAAGCAGTGTTGCTGCCTGTCTTGGAGACAATCAAACCAGAAGTTCCGGATGAGACATCGGCAATAACATCGTAGTTCTTGACTTGCTTACCATTTGAGTTGACATAAATGGTTTGGATAGACACAGAATCTTCGGAGGTGGGTGATGCCATGTTGTTGGTAGATTGGACATCATAAGAGCCAGTTGAAGAGGCAGAAACGGCAAATGATGCTGAAGTGGATTGTGTGTAAGAAGCGCTAGAGTCACTTGTGCTAGAAGGTCTATAAACAATAGAAAAGGTGTTGAAAGTTGCAGAGAAGAGAGACTGTGAAGCCGACATGAGATCAGAGGAAATTTGAGAATTAGAGTCAGTGGTGGACACAGAGGTAGAGGCAGCAGCAGAAGAAGAATAAATCTGAGAGCTGCTCTCAGGAATACCAGATGATTGGGCCAGAGATTGAATAGATGTAGCACCGGAGTTAGACAATGACTGAGTTGCTTGGCTTTGTTGAGGTGCCGAGGTAGCACCAGAGTTAGAAAGCGACTGACTGGCAGAAGAGTTTTCATTGTTCGAGTCGTTGGAAATGGGAGCAGTACTACCGGACTCACCACGAAGTGCAAGCTTCATTGAAGAACAGTAGGTCTTGCCATTAACAACATTCGAAAAAGCTTGAGAAGCGTCCCACATCATAATACCTCCAAAACACGAATCTCCCTGGATCTTGGATACAATTTCATTAACTTTGTCAGGGGTAGAGTATCCAGTTGATGCCGATGATGTAGAAGCAGGAATGCCCAAAAAGATCTTAACGTTGGGATTTTTCGATCCAGCCGCGTAATTCTTCCAAGTACCCCAATTGAAACCGTTACGATCAATTCCACAAGGATTGTTGTAGAATTGAACAAAAACAAAATCAAAAAACCCATTTTCCAACGCATCGCCTAAGCTGGCATCGGGGTATACACATTGGGGAGCTCCCGAAATGTAGTAATTGCCACCATTGAAATTTTTACGAAGCTTGTTTGTCAAGGCGGCGTAACCAATGTTGTTGTTGTTTTCGATATCCAGATCGAAGCCATCAACAACGGCATCGTCAAAAGGCCGAGTGCTTGATTGGCCACCGCCAAACATATTCCAAAGAGTATCAGCATAATCCTCGGCTTGACTGTCGCTAGAGAATCCGTAGTTTCCAATAGCTCCACCAAGTGAAAGCAAAACCTTTTTGCCAGCGGCTTGGCAAGCCTTGATGTCCTTTGCCAATGTAGGGCAATGCATGATTTTGGATCCCGGGAAAGTTTCGTCACATCCTACAATGTTGAGACTGGTTTGAGGAAAGTCTGTCAAAAAAGAGACAACGTACATGTCGGCATCTGTGGATTTGCAATAGGACGCAAGCGACTGCTGAGTGCCGGCGGAATTCTGACCCCAATAGAGAACGACATTGTTGTTTGCGGAAGCCGAGAAAGCTACAGCGGCGGAAATAGAAGTAAAGATCGAAAAAATGGAGAATCTCATGGTTGAAAACTGAAAACGAATGGATGAAATTGAGCAGTAGCTGAGTGAAAAGCAAAAAGATTGACTATAGTTGGGTAGTTTGTACGCGCCAGGCGATGGTGAAATGAGTGTGGGTATAAGATGGGGTTTTGGGGGAGGGGAGAATTCCGAACCAGCGAAATATGTAAGTAGGTTTGTTTATGTATCTGTTGATGAAGAAGAAAAAAGAACAGGAATCTCAATCTTGCCGGGGATCGTGAAGTACTTATAATTGTCGAATTTTGTAGATGTATTCCTTGTGCGACTGAACTAGGAGCGAAGGAGGTGCTATGCTGTGACACACACCACATTACAAACTGCCTAAATGGGAATCAGCAAGTTTTTGTTTTTTTTCGCAAAAAAGGTTTTAGATAAAAGAAATGTTATAGTTACATCTCAAGCGTGCTTCAGAGGGACTGTGCTGCAAAGCCTATTATTACATTTCCTTGATGATTTGAAACACTCTGCTTTGACTCATTTGTATACACAGTTGCACACCTGTCAGTTCACTGGCGCGTTGCAATCGACTTCAATCCAGGTTTGTTTTGGCACAGATGTACACTCTCGTGGGTTTCGGAGTGTTCAAATCGGCTGTGTACACATCTTCAAACATTCGTTGTTCTTAAGTTGACCTGCAAATGAGAGTGTGTAAGCAGACGGCGATCTTTCCGCGATTCTGCCTGCAAGCACAGGGGCAGAGCGTGATACCGTCGCGTTTTGGCAGAGAGCGTTGTGAGAGCAACGTGGACTGTGCATGAGTTTACACAGATTAGATCACAGTCTAACCAGATGCGGTTAACTCAACATTCTAGTCAGCTCGGTTCAAGTGCGATGTTTCTGCCCTCCTTTTCTTCCTGATCATACACAAATAGAACAAAAAATGGGTCCAATTTATACAGTCGATACAGATACATAAAAATAGCATGAATCGTTTTATTTTAGATACCGCTGTCTTTCGTTTCTTGATTGCACAAGTACACACTTGGAGAAAAAAAGTATGTTGATCATGCAAAATGTGTTTTTGCTAGCCGGTTCATCGCAAAAGCCTTTGAAGAAAAATACACTTGGATATTTGACAAGTCGAACAAGTCCTAATAAGGATTTGGGATAACCACTTGTAGCAATATCAATAATTGAATAGACAAAGTAAGGGTGGGGGTTTTTTTTTCACAAATAGTTCTTTGTTTCTGCAATCACTGGGAGGAGGAAAATCATAGACAACCCTTTGCAAAGTTGATGTTTATGTTCGAATTCTAGTATATTCGCGTAAATCGTACCTGTGCAAAAACAAAGAAAGACTTTATAGTACAAGCAAGAATCACCAAAAAAAACTCAATCAAGGAGTAAATAATTAAAAGACTTGAAAGTACTCGGTCAACAGTCAAAGCTACATCATTACTTAAGTATTATGCACAACCAGTATGAACGTATTTATTTTCTTTGCTTGTCGCAAATTATCAAATCCGATGCAACTGTTTGTCCATACAATTGGCACTTTAAAAACTTGAGATTTCTTCGGTTTTTCAATACATTTTAAGCTTTTGATTTAAATTTTCAGCCGAAATATCACGAAGTTAATCGAATTTTTTAACTTTGGTTTTATGCATCAATCTCAACAACCCACAAATGCCAATGTTAAATGTACAGCACGTTGCCAGTACATCACATTACGCTACTGTACGTTGTACGTCTATGAAAAATCCATTGAAAATAGGCAGTCGTCATTGATCTTATACCAAATTACCCTCTAATTTTGAGGCAAGTTCCGCTTTGTATCAGATTAAATACACCCCTTCTATTCAATCAGTATTCGTCATAAAATTCCGTATTTTTCAGATACAGTTCAACTTGTTTTCATCCCCGGACTTTTGCGCCTATAGTTCCGCTTGATCTCCGTTTTACAAAATATAGTATGAAACACACAGAATTATTGAACTTTTATTTCATCATTTCAATAGAATACGGTAATTTTTGTAGCGCCTTGCAAACCCTTCCAAATCTAACAAACAACGACCTGAACGTCACCAGAGAGCAAAAAGAAAATGGTTTTTAACGCGCAACAATCAACCTGCTTGTGAAAAGGGGACGGAAAAGTATTTCTGAGATATCACGACAAAAGCTTGTGTTTCAATAATCCCGATTGTCAACCTGAAAGTTTCAGCAGTATTAATAGGATTAGGTAAAAAAAATAAGCATAATATTATATTATTGATCTCACCAACTTTTTGTAAATTATGAGGTCAGCTATAATGTTTTTCTTGAATCAATGCTATCGATAGTTTATACATACACAATGATTGTATTCTCGCTTATCTCGTTCCATTCTTCGGTGTCTAAAACGCTATACCCTCAATTTGTTCATGCCTACTTTTTAATCTACATGTGTTTGCGCCTACCGCTCTTAACGTTCTGTTCAACAGGCTCTGCTTTCAGTAGATACTCATTTTTGCACGTTTGCTCCTTCATGCAAGTAGGAGGTATCATCGCTGAGAGTAAATCTCTACAGCAACTTGCCTGCAGTAGACTTGAATCATACTCAACGCGTGAACACTTCGGCAACAGTCAGCAACATCATCGTCTATTTGCCTTAAAGCCTATCATCAAATACTACCTGCAAAGGCAATAATAATTTTTAACGTTCATTTATAGAGTTTTCGGTTGAATGAGCATCGGCAATTTAAGGTTGCCTTATGTGCTTGATTGCCGGTGGTCCTAATTAAAAGAGCCATTGCTAGTTGATGCTAGTGTTTTCCTGAAATTCACTGCAACCCAGATACCCTTTTGTCATGGCCAAAGTATCAGGACCCAAAAACGATACGCAATTCCAAACGGCAGTTGCCATTATCGACTTACATTTGGCTTACAACACCCAATAACCCTCATCGCCAAGCCAGCTCACGAGCAGAAACCGATATTGATTAGTTACCCCTTTGTACTAAGGGTAAGTCCTGAACTATAGCATCAGCTGGTAATAGTTATACTTTGATTTTATCCAAAAAAAAATGTTTCATTATACAATCAAGGCAGATACACAAAATCTGCATAAGTTCATCAAGTTAATCATCAATAAATATATTTTATATACACAAAACTGCAAAAGTCAAAATCCAAAATCAAAGGTTGTATCCTCAAATGTATTCAGGCTCAAATCCATCATACCGACGTCTTCGTTTTTGATATCTTCATCTTGATCTTCAAACACATGAGTCACATCTTCGTTGCTCAGTTCTGATTTAACCAGGTCCGCCATTTGTTGATCTTCCTGTGCCAAACTTGTTGCATTTCGCTCTTGACTTTCATCACCCTTTTCATCCTTCACAAGTGCATCGTCACCTTTTTCACCACCACCTTCTTTCACATCATTCTCCTGTTGCTCCTGACCCATCACCACCATGAACTTTCGCAACAACTCTCGTTTCCTTGCAATCCCGCTTTCCAGCTCCTCTATTTCCTTTTCGTAATCATGGCTTTCGCACGACTCCAGATCCGCCATCCACGATTTCGCGTTATAGATTCGTGATCGAATGAACCCAGCTTCATTTTCAATACTCTTGGCTGTCACATTCCCGCTTTGAACTCGTACAAGCAAATCCTGTACCAACGAAAGAAGGTCTAGCTGTTGCAGATTGTGTAATGGCTCAGAATAGCTAGATATCGGGGCTGCTGCGGGCTGTGGAACTGTAGCAGTCGTAGGTGGTGGTGCCACTGTTGTTGATGGTGGAGAGAGTGAAAAGAACGAATCCATTTGTATGACCTATGATTGTTTATTAAGTGACTTGTTGACAACGATGTGTATTATTGTATTAATTTAAAAGCTAGCTGTTGGAGTGACGGGCTACAAAAGGCAGAAGGTTAAGTTTCACTGTATTTATACGTAGTAATGCACCCTTACCCTAGCATCAGGTAACATTCAAAATAGATAATCAACACCTGTTTGCTTTAGCCAAATGGTATAATACAGTGTGACAGATCGTTCTGATCAAGTAATTCGAATTGCTTGGAAGACACTCATCACCAGACATGTATTTCTTGCTGTCATGAGATTTATATGTTGAAAGTTTGTATTCAAGTAAATTCAGACAATTATTTCAAGAGTTATGATTTTAATTTCCCAATGCCACATGTAAACACCCACACTTTACCACATTTGCAAATACTACCAGTTGTAAAAACAATAAAATTCTATTACCAATATATAGAGAAAAGATTCAATAAATAAATAAATAAAATACAGGTTCATGATGAAAAAAAACTAAAAAGATGGTATGAAGATTATACGATTGTTGATACAGCCATAAAGTCAAAATGCCAGGCCCAAGAAAAAAAAATCATGTTCCCAATTTGGATATGTTGCCTATTTGGGACCACAGCTAGTTTTGCTCGCTTTGTCCATTTTGGCCCCCTCTGCCACGGCCACGGCGGCCACCACGACTGCCGCCACGACCACCGCGCCCACCTCGGCCGCCTCTTCCACGGCTGTTTCCACCGCGGAATGACTCTGAATCAGAAGGACCTACGTCGTTTGAGCTAGGACCTCTAGGAATGAATCCATCGTGCTCAAGTGTCACTTTGGGGACTTGGGCAGGAGGCGCACCACTGTTTAGCGCGGCCATGATGTCGCGACTTCCTTGATAATCAATTCTCGAGTTCGACGAGACCATAGGGGCAGAATTCATAGAAGCCGGAGCTGAGGGTGGACCTGGCACTGGTCCTTGTCCAGGCGACGCCATAATATGGCCAGCGAATGGCAAGGCCCCGGGAGGAACAGGTGGCATGCTTCCAGAAAATTGGAAGGGATCTGGGCGACCCATAGGGAAAGCACCCATAGGAGGAGCAGGAGGAAGGAATTGCGAGTACACACCATTGATATTGGATTGCGCAATTTGCTTCTTCTTTTCTCTGTTTAATGCCTTCTTGTTGCTATTAGCAGGCGAGGCTTGTCCGTCGTCGTCAATGTTCAAGTCTTGAATAAGAGAAAGAAGCTCGTCACGAGAGGCCTTGGAGTCACCGTTGCCGACCTTGACCGTCTTTTTGGTAGATGTATTGGTGCTCTTCTCAGACACAGTTTGAGCAGTAGCGGGCCTAGCAACTCTGGGCTTGGTGATAATCTTTTTACCGGACGAAACGATAGGATTTGTAGGAGCTTGAAGCGGTGTCGACCAAAAGTTAGTCTCGGGGGCTTTAGGTTGGGGCCTAGCGCTGGGTTTGGGGGCCGATTTAGCAGCAGACTTGGCCTTTTTGACATCAACGTTCTTCTTGGACTCAAAGAAGAGCTGGCTATGTGTAACGTTCAAAGCAGCATCAGTACTGACAGTCAAACCTCTTTGTGTCGAGCATCTGCCGTTCAAGTAAGTCAAGTTTTCATGCTCAAAGTCAAAAATAATATCCAAAGTAATCTTGCTGTTCAGAGAGTTGATAGCAACAACAGTACCGCGACTGTATTTGGGAATTTTACCGGAATCTAAAACATAGACAATTCTATCACCAAGAGAAAAGCGTTGAGACAAAAGTTCTAATTGGCAGGTCTCAGGCGACAGTAAAGCATGTCGTGGAATATTTTGATACTTTTGTAAAACCAGATCTTTAGTATTGCTTGACGAAGCCTGTGCAGCATCAATAACCGACTTTTCGATTGCCATGACACTCTTTCTGGACAACCCTTCGGTATCCAAATGAACTGCCGAAATGTTGAGGTTGTTCTTCACATTGTCATCTAACCATTGGCGCATTTGCGCGACATAAGCCTTACCACCGGGAAGAATGGAATCAATATTTGGAATATCGCCCTTGTTGTAGTTCATCAAAGGACCATGGAATTTGGGGAACGCACGAATGTAGTCAGAAATCAATTTGACGGCTAACGAAGAGTACAACCAATTGAGCCCTTGCTTTTCCGTGTATCCCACAGTCTTCAGTTTCATGGCCTCGTTTCTCAAATTTAAACCAAAGTTGACAGATTTGCCGTCAACAATAACCAAGAGCTTAGTGGTAATTTTGTTGATGTAAAAAGCAGGCGCTCTCACCTTTTTAGCAACAATATAGTGAGGAACATAGTCAAGGTCCCTGTGTTCCTTGCTTGCAATATGAGAAGCAATTCGCGATTCAGTTTCCTTGGATCTTTTGACAGTACCATCAACTGTGTCAGCATCAATGTTGTGGCTGACAATCTCAATAGGGTAACCATAGGCTCCCGGGCCTAGGAAAACAGCTGTAGAGTTCAGAGGGAACTCCTTGTCTAAAGGAATAGGCTCGCGCTCCAGGTATCTGGGGTCAGGATGCTTAACTGATTCGACAATAGTTTGGAGAGGGAATGTAAGTGTCTTCGCGCTGTACTCCTTCTTCAAAGCTCCCTTTGCATCACGTTTCAATCCAATAAGAGGAGCCCACTTGACTAGGTATTGAACTAGACCAATCCTGACACCCTTTCTGGAATAGTCAGTCTGGATATTTCTTGTTTCCTTTTCCCAAGCACCAACATCATTATGAGGAGTGTTTGCCCTCTTTGTGTATGTGAATAGCTCGTCAGACATCTCCATGATTTTACCTTCAGTCAAATAAGGCCAACCACCATAAACAGATTTTCCAATGAATTGTTTGCTCAAAGCAGTGGAGTCCATATCTTGATATCTATCCTTCAACTTGAGGAAAATCGACTCGTTACGACTGGGCTGTCTGAAAACGTTTACACCAACTTTATACTCAAAATCGAAATCGATAGTCTTCAAAGTGGGGAAACCAGCAACAGTGTCCACGCCCATTTGAACTCCTTCCATGAGACCCTTTCTAAACACAATTCCAGATACATTGGGGAGTTTTGTGATAGTCTCAATACAGTGAGAATGTTCAATATCAGGGAACATGGAAGAATGGTAAACGGTATCAATTTGGGGAGTGAAACGGAACAGCAAGTTGGAACCAAATCCGTTTCTCATGACTTCGTCTTGAGTCAACAAATGAGCTTTAGAGGCAATAGCTTTCAGTAAACGGTCTTGGTCAACAAAGGGAATCTTGACAATTGCCTCCCAGTCGTTCTTTTTACCGTTCTTGTCCAATTCGAAATCACGAGGATAGAAGTCAATAATAGGTGAGTTTTCGTCAGTCATCAACGACCAGAATGGTTGGGGAACAAGTTTTTTACTTCTGTCTGGCAAGACAGCCATCAATTGTTCAAATGGCGTGAACGGATCTCCCAGATCAAAAGAAATCTTTGTTTGAATACCCTTGTTAAGGCCAAGCGATATATCAGAAATTCTGGGCGCATAGTGATATCTAAAGTACCAGCCCCAAGAAGCAACACCCTTGTAGTAGTACAAAAGAACCCATTGCAAACCTTCCAAATAATTCTCAACTACATCCTGCACAAGTTCTTGTCCCTCTTCGGTTGAAATGTCAACATGGAAATTCTTTTTGTAGTAAAGCGACTTCCACTTTTGGTATTTTTCAGAGTAGACGTGCTCCATATTTTTCTTCTTTTCTTCAGAAACTTCAACGGGTGCTCTTTCGTAACGCTTGAGAACGGCCTTGGCATTGATCATACGCTCATGCAAATCATCATTAGATTCATCGTCCAAAATACCGTCAGTGTCTTCGTAGACTGAGACACTGTCACCTTCTTTAACAACACGAAGGTACATTTGGCCGCACAGCTTCATCAAGAAATCAACGTCATCCTTGCTGACATTTGAGCCCATGGAAACCTTAGGTGTCTCTGCCGCATCCGGGTTCTTGCGCGAGGTGTTAACTTTCATGGCAAAGTCAGTCAAATTTTTAACAAGATTTTTCTGGTGCTGTGTGAGAATCAACAGTTGTTCGTTCTTCTCGGCAGCTTGCTGCGAGATCTTTTCCAACTCTTCGCTAAACCACTCGGCGTCAACCGAAGCCTCTTCAAACAATTTGTACTCAAACTTGGAAAACTCGGCAATCCAAATCTTGAGCTTGTCAAAATCAATAATTCCACTGTCTGTGATATACCCATCTGAGATCTTTAAGAATCGTTTATACGTTTCAAGAACAGTAGGCAGCGCACCTTCGTTAATAACCAGCGAAGGCAACTCGGGCAGGAAATCGTTTCCAATAAAAAAGTTCATGAGAATAAAGTCGTCTAGTATTCGTTCAAAGTCATATTTGAGATTTTCCATTTGTTTGTCAATGTTTGAAAATTCCATTTCGAGATATTCTCTGACCAGCGAGAGATGCAACAAGAAAAACTTTTGATCAATTAGCTCTTTGTCCTTTGTGCTTGATCTTCCAAATGAGACTTCCTCTCTTAGAATTGCAAAGTGGGGCTCATGGGATAGCAAGCCCAACATGATGAGATCGGCGTCCAAACCGTACAGACAGTGTCGAACATCTGAAGAGTAATCTGGCTGTGCTTTCATGACACGGATTTGCTCCATAATCTTGTGTTCACCTTCTCCAGGCACTTCATGACCTGACAGAATCACTTCGACTCCTTGCCAATTACGGTCTTCAGAGACCTTCTTGTGAATGAAATATTTAAGCTGGACAGTCAGTTTGGCCATGAACTCCGTACCGGGGGTAATAGCATTGGTATCAAATTGGTCGCCTTCTTTGAGTTCTATTCCTTCTTCCAAAGCCTTTTCACGAGCTTTATGGGCGTCTAATGCTGTACGGAAACGTCTGGACCGCTGTTGGTTCATTTTGGCTCTGGGGGCGACACCATCGATGGCCATGTAAAACATTTTCTGCGGCTTTATGAGGTTGAACAGGTGGTCAATATAGTCAAAAATGTTTTTAAACATTTGCTCTTCGGAGAGTTTATTCGTAACATCGTTATCACCATGCGTACAGTTGTGGATGATGGAGTTCATATCCAGGTACAAGTTATCAAATCTGGGTTCAGTTAGTATTGATTCCGGTCATACTAGAAGATGCAAAAAGGTAGACATACTCAGCAATATTTGACTCATTGATAAGCTGTGAAATAAGCGGCCAACGCTCAGAAATGTATCTAAAAAACTTGGGGATACCTAGATATCCAGGTTAGTCTTATGATCCAAAGCAATGATACCAAAGCCAACATACCCATGATAAAAAGATGCAATTAAAAACAAAACTGTGCACTGAGCAACAAACGATCTTCCTAATACCAAAAAAAGTATATATAAATTTATATATATACCAAGAATACACAAACAGCTGGAAAGTGCAGTGTATATAAGGACTCGAAAAAGGTATCTAACGTTGGGCAAAGACAGGTGGTAGAAAAGTTGCCTACAAGAATTGCCTTGATCCAAAATGCGGACCCAGATTTACTCAACTTGCTACTCGGGGCCGCCCCCAGTGTAAAAAGGACAAAAAAAGTTTAATTTTGTGTATGGAGGACAAGATTGAATGGCAAATTGGAACTACGCCGTTTGGACATGATTGGTAGATGGCCGTATTTTTTGATTGCCTTTCGTTAGTTGGCTTCAATACCGAGAGCAGTTTATGGATTTACAGTCTACATTGTCATGTACAGTCATATTCTGTTGATTTGCAGATGCATGATATTGGATTATAAACACGCTTCAATTAGTGCATCCCATACCGAAGTGTGCGCTACGTATAGGCCTCTAAATGGAGCTTACAAGAGATGTAGTGTTGATCTAGACAAATTCAGATCGTGACGTTTTTTGTGTATTTGACAATCCAGACCAGTTTATGTGTAAATGCAAACAAGCTCTTTGGTGGGTTGATTGTAAACAATCGTCAGATGAATCGAATTTGCCACTGAAGCTTCTCTGGAGTTTGTTACCAGAGAAGGTCGAGCGTTAAGGTGGCGACTAAGCTATTGATGCTTGGATCCGGGTTCAGATTTTGACGATCATTTGAGTCAACAAAAGACTGTTTGTGACTCAAATGTACAGTTCTTTTGACTGCCGACACCCGTAGCTAATGGCACTAGTTATTCATTCGACTTCTCTGGCAAATCCGACTCCATGCAAACCAAATCTGTCAGATATCACCAATAGACTTGGATCCATCACTCATAGGATTTATTGGTTTCCTCCTCCAACGTCTTTAGCTGTTTTGGCTATTGCATTGTCAAATATCTTTGATAATTTTTGGCGGTTTCATTACACCCACTCTATTGACAATGGTACGATCCGGTTTAGTTTTACTGTAGACGCTTTGCCTTTGAAAAACCATTTTGACAAACTAATTCTGATATAAGAATCTGACTCCATTTTGACTTGAAAGAAAGCGTCATGACAAAAAAAGTGCTATCTGGTTATCAATATTTCAACGTGTTTAGATGTTTTCATTCAGACAGATTCTTCGCCAGCTACAATATACAGAGGGCAACAACTGCATTTGTGATGCTATTTTCTATAATAAACATATCCCGGTTTTTGTATCTGTCGTAAACTAAAAACCCATCCCAGATGAATCCTCCTAGAGGTGTTCAAATACACACACACACGTTGATTAGAACTCTCTGGCTGCGTATAAATACCATAGCTCTGAGTGGCCGCTCTGAATCACTCGTCATCCCGAGCCATGTCTGTGTTTTTAGATCAAACTGCGCGTTCTGATGATAACTAGGCTGTATCAACACCAGGATCTGGCGCTGAGCGTAACTCCATCTGATTGCAACAAACTGACCAATGTCCTCTCCAAATCTGCTTCTTTATGACAGCAACTCCAGTTTTTCGTAGCCATGCCTTTCAAGTTGCGACTTCATCGGCGCAGTCACCGCTTGCACCTCTGCGTAAACAGGGAAATCATTTTGCTGTTATTCTTTTTTACAATTCAAAACGTCTGCACAGTTTGCGTGCTGTTATCCCATTTAAATCCCGGACGTAGGCTTTAATCAAGCCCTTGAGTTTTCAGAAAACACACTCAATACTTTGTAGCACCTGCTCGTTAAACCCTGCTACAATTGGATTTGACACTAATCAGGACCTGTTTGCCGACGATACTACTGTTGGGTGATACTTGGTATTTAAGCAAAAGCTTTGATCTAAAACACAATTCTGTTTCCATTTTTTTGTGCTTTTGGCTATATTTTTACATAGACTTTTGACAACCTGATGTCTCAATATTCTCAGGTTTGTCAAACTTGCAGA
This sequence comes from Saccharomycotina sp. CBS 16003, assembly GCA_022457085.1. NCBI lineage: Eukaryota > Fungi > Ascomycota > Saccharomycotina sp. CBS 16003. The sequence continues at coordinate 44,265 of JAJNCF010000020.1, forward strand.
CTTTGCCGCTGCTTCCTGGTTTACAAATCTTTACTGAGGGTTTGATTGCTGTGAAGAATTACGATACTACCAGCATGTTTAGCACACCCGCACCAATGCCATAACAAGTGCCATCTGATTGATAATTTAAAGCGTACAAACGTAGATGAATTAAACAGTTTTGAATATACGCTTCCATGCAGGACAGTAAGCTCAATGTAATGTGCAAGTGGTATCACAGCCGTTACGCCAATAGACCATCGCTTGCACTTGAATTTGAAACATTTAAAAAACAATTCACATTTAAAATCATTACACTCTGAATAAATTATACTAATCCCTGCTTCGCATTGGAAGCCATCTCCTGTAAACGATATCCGTAACTTTACATTTCCTAAGAGCTTCTTCTAGTTTGAAACCAGAATCGAGTTTTGGAATCTCAACATATGAAAAAACCAATGTCTTTTTGACGCCGCCAATGACACGGTTTATACTCAAAGCCTGCCACCATTCCGGAGCATTCGAGCGGTTTTGATTTTCATCTGAATATGTGGGAACAATGACTGTTGTAAACTCCGCGTGTGTGAACGGAGGGCCTCGTTTGTAGAGAAGATAGTCTGTTCCAAACTTGACACCGGATTTGACGCACCAGCCTTTTGCTCTGAAGTGGTGATAAACTGCGTATTCGTACAACAGCTTCTCGTCGTTGCCTCTTGACAAAACATGAAACAAGTCGTAGTCTTCCAAGAGGTTTCCGTACTCGTCATAGACATCTAAAACACCCAATGTGACGGAGAGAAATAACGTTTCCACTGCCATTAGCTGCATATACTCTTGCTGAATCAATTTACCGCTTTGATCAACAATGTTTGCGTCTTCAATTCTCATTCCAGTTTTGATAGTCTCAATATCAATATTGAGGAAATCAGCTGGACGTACCAAGTTGGACTCGGTCGTTGCAGCAGGATCTACAGCCTCACCTTTTTCCAGTTTCTGCTGGTTTTCCAGGGTTTGCTGTTCAACACGGGCACGCTCCTCTTTGAACTTTTTGCGTTCTAATCGCCGGACCTGGGTGATTTCCTCTGCTGTCAGCGGAAGTTCATCCGAGCCCTGTAGGTTGAGACGACGGGAGGTTCTGTTGTACCACGAGGGTTCACTTCTACTCAAAATACCTTTACCAAAAAAGCCCATTGACCATAGCCGGTCCTGGTCTGGTTCATCCAAAACTTTGACAATGCATATTTCACTGTTTGATTCAACAATGGCTTTAGATTTAGTTTGAACAGTGGGTTCTGGAAACAGGTATTGGAAGATGTAGGGAATCCAAGATAAGGGGTTGTGAGGAATAAAGGGGGGCAGTGGCTGAACGGTTACTGGCAGAGGGTGCTTGTAGAGTAGGTTCAGGTTAGGTCGTTTGGTAGACCTATTGTTCGTACTATCTTCAAAATAAAGCCTGTTAGTTTATGGTGTTTTGAAAAGGCATGGCATTAGAAAACCGAGGAAATTCATCAAAGTGTGTTTTGCAATAATCAGATACCGTTGTAGTCTATATGTGCCTCCACAGCAGCTAGTGGACTTCTCCCCAGGCTGGTCAAGCAACAAAAAATCGAGTTTATCATCCTCTAGAAACACACCTTGTGATTTTACACGGCAATTTTTTTTTCCTTGTTGAAAAATGCAGCATAAATACTTACTTCATTGTAGCGTCAGTACTCATTTTGGGTGCAAAGTGAGTTGATTGGAAAATGTCCGAATGGATCACGATGCTTTGATGCAGAGATGGAGAAGGAGGAGGACTTGAAAAATTTTTCGGCGTTTTAAATTGGAGGCAGGTGTAGAGAAGTGGTAGGGCACCTTTTGGTGAGAGAATGGGTAAACTGGATATCTGAGCATTGTTACCCTCCTGTTCTCTACAAGGGCCCGCCTGGGGAGAGAGTAACCCTATTTGCACCCAGCTGCTTCGCATTGGTCCCCGGCCAAGCACGGGCTCTAAATGTGAGCACAGGTTCCGGGGGGATGTGTACAGAACAGAAGGAAAGAGAGTCTAGACCTGGCCACTGTGGTCATTTTTCATTGCGGCTGTCACTGAAGTCACCGACGTCAGCCAGTCAAAAGGCTAAGCCTTTGAAAGAAGAGAAAGAGAGAGAAAGAGAAAGAAAGAGTACGGGGTATGGCGTGCACAAGTGGACCCTGAGAAAATGATATCATCATCATCATTTTGTAGCCACAACCACGTTCCTCTGTTGAAGCCATTGCGTGACAGCGGCTGCTCATAAACTTTTTCATTTCGGAGGAACTGAACTGGTTTCAATTGATCAGATTTGGCTTTGAAAGAAGTTGTCCAAAAAAGATCAAGCATCAACAGATCAGGTCTCGTTTGACAATGCATTTGAAAAGGTTCATTTCACTCAAAATGTACTACAAACCAAGGACTTGATCTGTAACCACCAGTCCAATCATCATTCAGTTGTACTATTCAACCACTAATCAATTCTTATTGAATCGCCAGTCAATCTCTCGACAAAGTTCAAAAGATCTTTTTGTGACCAGCCGAGATCACAAATTCCATTTCCGGCATAACCTGCCAGCTGCTGAAATTACATGTCCAAAAATCAATTTCCAGGCTCATTTGGAATCCCCAGACAATGGCCGCTGTTGTGCTCGCCCTTTTAAACAACCGCACTCCGTCTCAAACAAAGTATAAATATCTCCAAAAGTTCGTCATCTTTTCGTTTCTTGTCTCCATCAACTGTTTTCTTCAAACAACTATACCCACTACTCTCTACAAACAAACAAACAACTAATCATAAATCACAATGTCTGACGGTAAGTCTTGTACTCTCCAGCCCTCAATTGACCTTCCTCTAACACCCAATAACAACAGCTCTTAGAAAGGATTTCTCTGACAAGGCCGCCGAGGCCATCAAGCCCAACGCCAACAAGACCGCCACTGAAAAGCTGGGCGAGTCCATCACCAACACTGCTGACAACCTCGCCGCTAAGGTCCAACCCCAATCCCAAAAGTCCACTACCCAAAAGGCTGCTGACGGTCTTCACGACGCCAAGGTCGACGCCCGTGCCGACATCAACAAGGCCAAGAAGGAGGGCGAGAAGATTGAAAACAGCGGCGAGTCTTACCTCAACACTGCCATGGCTGAGGGTCAAGCCTACCTCGAGTCTGCTAAGAAGGAGGGCGCTCACCTTCTGGACACTGCTAAGGATCTCGTCAACCAAGCCGCCGAGTACATTCAACACCAAACCGGTACCACCACCACCGCTGCCTCTACCACCTCTGGCACCACTGCTTCTGCCGGTGCCCCTGCTACTCACAAGGCTACTACCACCACCACCGCTGCTGCTGCTGTCCCCGCTGGCACTACCACCACCACCACTACTTCTGTCCACCCTCCCAAGTAATCTGATGAACTAGATTATCTGGAATAATTTATATCTACTCTTATATACACTTGTATTAATGTTAATGGCTATTATTTATTGGAATATTTGTGATTTTCAATGCGCTTACCATCATTTTATAGTTCTCTATTGCTCCTGCATCCTTGACCACAATTTCGTAATGTTGAAACCTCAATTACAATCACTCCTATAGATCGAATACCCTATCGTGAACTTTACAGATCCAAATGCCAAATTCTACTGTATCCTTGTGCTTTCGGCCTATTCTGGGTCAATTGGCCACTGAGTTCAAGAGCGTTCCTGGATGGCGGCGTGCATGAATCGTGTATACACGCCTATGTCACAAGTAATAACTCTGTGTCATGTTGGAGGTTTTGTTTTTTTCTAAAACCTTCAACCAACTCAGTTTTGCCCAACGTTCTTGAACATTCATTTCAAACTCTCTCTTCATATACCTCAGATCCTGAAGGTATCTTTTTCTTTTTCATATACCAGATGCCATTATCGCTTTTTCTTTACTCTTGAATGAAGCATTGCTTATTTTACTCTTTGGTATCGCAAACAAAAACACACAAACATGGAAAAATGGACAGTATCTTTTGTGCTGCTGTGGATTCTGGTCACGATTGCAAAGGCTAGTCTGATCGGTCTTGGGGACCAGGGACTGGCCGGGTTGTTGCCAGAGGTCTACAATGAAAAGGCCAAATCGGTGCTGAACTTGAAAGAAGAATGGAAGCTGGAGAATATTGTCATTGTTAGCACTTTGGACGGCGCGCTTCAGGCACTAGATCGGAGTACGGGCGCAAAGCTATGGACAATGAGTAACGACCAGCCACTTGTCAAAATGTCGGATGAGGGATGGGCTCTAGAGCCAACTGGCGATGGAACGCTGTTCTACTGGATGGGATCGCAGTTGCGAAAGCTGCCGGTCTCGATCCGCGACCTGGTCTTGCATCCGTACGCAGTAGATGATAAAGTCATCACGGGCAGTTACACGACCGACATGCTGGAGGTCGACATCAAAACCGGGAAACTGATAAAAAGATTCGCAAACGCCAATTCCTATTCCGAGTCGGGATTCAAAGGAACAACGTTCTTGATTGGCAAAACCGACTACAAACTAGAGATCCATTTCCAGGGTAATACCTGGAACATCAGCTACTCGATCTGGCTGCCCGGAAACATAAACGAATGCCAGTTCCCACAAGAAACAAAGACGTACATTACACCTCTGCACGACGCGCTGCTGAGTTGGTCGCCTGAAACCGGCGTCAAATGGGCAGTCCGCGACTTTAACTCGCAGGCCATTGCGGTGCTCGACGTGTTTTCCAATCCCGCCGACGGATCGATTGTGCTTGCAAGACATCCAGGATACCCTGATAACACTGTAGGCAGCAGGACGTATATCGAGAACTACGTTGCCATGTCTGGTGAACAGTTCCCCTCGTTGGTCAGAAACGCGCCGAGCGCCAATGTGTTTGACTTTATCGATGAAAGGCTGCCACAGTCTCAAGCGCGGCCCGAAACAAACCACAACACACTGCTGCTTCCCGAGTCAAGCACAGGCACTATCGTTCCAAGCGAGACATTTGTCGAACGGGTATGGCGGAGTGTGCTGAGGATATTGGAGCATACTGTTGCAAATTTCTTGATTTTTGCGATTTGTATTGCGAGTGTCCAGTTTGGACTGCTTGGCAAAGCCGTGAGACTGTTTAGAAATGAAAAGAGACAGCCAAAGGTACAACCTGGACAGGCCAGTGCCATAAGTGAATCCAAAGCTGAGACAAAAGACGTTACTGTACAGTTGAATGTTGGAACGAACGAGGTTGAAGGTAGTGAACATCCAACCGTTGAGATGGAAACAAAACAAGTCAACACAGAGGATGAAACGCCGGGTGATGAGGATACACAGACACCTGAAGAAAAGAAAAAAGGCAGAAAGCGCGGTACTCGTGGAGGCAAGAAAAAGAAAAACAAACTTGAAGAACCATCTGAAACGGAGACAGTCCAAAGCGTTATTGAAAAACAGCTACAAGGTGTTGTTGAAGAACCATTTTCAGGAATAGTTGAAGAACCTACAGTTGTTATTAACGAAGAACAGCCTACAAGGCCTTCGCCATTATCATTGACCTCGACTATTCTTGGGCACGGGTCGCACGGTACTGTTGTGTTCCTGGGCCATCTTGACGGCAAAGAGGTTGCTGTCAAACGGACGTTACTAGAGTTTTACGACATTTCTGATCGCGAAATCAACATGCTACAGAGCTGCGACGATCATTTGAACGTGGTGAGGTACTGGTTCAACTTTGTGGAGGGCAAGTTCCGGTACGTGGTGATGGAGAAGGCGGATTGCACACTTGCGGAGTTTGTCAGTAAAGAGTATGATGCGCAGAGCGTGCTGCGGCAAATAGTGAGCGGGATGATCCATCTCCACGGACTAGGCATTGTGCACCGCGACATCAAGCCGCAAAACGTACTGGTTAGGTCTAAATCCGGACAAGACAAGATGCTCATTTCCGATTTCGGGCTGAGCAAAAAGCTCGAGTGGGATCAGTCCTCGTTTGCGCAAACGGCCACTGCAAATTCAGGAACTACTGGCTGGCGAGCACCAGAGATATTAAAGGGCTCTGGCAAAGTATCGACAAAAATCGATATTTTCTCTTTAGGGTGCTTGTTTTATTTCTTGTTGACGCATGGCGACCATCCGTTTGGCGAAAGGTATTTGCGGGACGCGAATATAATCAGCGGGAAGATGGATGTGTCTGGAGTCGCGCTAGGCGAAGCGCGGGATTTGGTTGAGTGGATGCTGAAGCCAGATCCCAAAGACCGGCCTAGCGCCAAACAGGTTTTGAACCATCCGTTTTTCTGGGACTCTGAGCGGCGGCTTGATTTCCTGCTGAAAGCATCTGACCGGTTTGAGATCGAGCCGCGCGACCCGCCTAGCCCGTTGCTGGCGGGATTAGAGCAGGAGACTGCGCATCGCGTGCTGAGCCAGAACTGGCATGAACTGGTTGGCCAGGATTTCATGGCCAGTATGGGCAAGTTCCGCAAGTACAATGGGGACAAGGTGATGGATCTTTTGCGGGCGCTGCGCAACAAGTCGCATCATTATGATGAGCTGCCGCCGAGCGTGGTCGAGATCATGGGCAACGATTATCCGAATGGGTTCTGGATGTTTTTCCAGGACCGGTTCCCGATGCTGTTGATCTCGATATGGAGGTATGGCAGGGTTTTAAAAGAGGAAAAGATATTCCAAGGGTTTTATGAAGAAATATAGTGAATTTAAACATTACGAGATACATGTGTGTATAGTAAAAAAGAAAAAAGAATAGAGTTAACGAACAGTGTAGCCGCCGTCGACAATCATGTCGGCGCCGGTCATGTAGGAAGATGCATTTGAGGCAAGGAAGATGATGGGACCGGCAAACTCGTCGGGTTCAGCCATACGGCCGTTGGGGACGCCCTTTTCCCATTCAGCCTTGAGCGCAGGATCTTTTTCGAGAATGGCTCGTGTGAGAGGCGTCATGATGTACCCCGGGGACAGAGAGTTGACTCTGATTCCGTAGGGGGCCCATTCGGAAGCGAGGGATTTGGCGAGATGGATGACGCCGGCTTTGGACATGTTGTAAGGGGCTTGGGGTTGAGGATGGTTGATGATGTGGCCAGACATGGATGCAATAAGGATAATGGACGCGGTTGTTTGGAGCGGTTTGTTGAATGCGCGGGCCTGTTCAGGGCACAGGTCCCAGCTTTTTTGTCCATCTGGGATTCCCAAGTCTTTGACGACGGTGCGGGCAAATTCTGTAGCAACGATCATGGACCCTGCCAAGTTGACTTCAAGCAGTTTGAGCATTTTGGGGACAGGATAGTCGAGCGCGCTGAAGTTCTCGCAGAACCCAGCGGTGTTGACCAGGATATCAAGTTTGACACCGGCGGCTTGTCTGATGGCGGTCATGGTGGCGCGGACAGCCTCGGCGTCAGAGATATCACAGACGTAGGTCTCGATGCGCGGGTGCGGATGAGAAGCGCGGAGCTCTTTGACGGTGCGTGTAAGGCCTGGCTGGGCCATATCCATGAGCGCGATAAACTCGACGCCGGCGTCCAGCAAGTATCTGGACACAGTGCTGGCCATGCCTCCACTGGCCCCGGTGATCACGGCGGCTTTGCCTGTGAGTCCAAACAGCCCGTTGTGGTTGAAGTTGGCGCTTTGGATATTTTGGACCATGTTGTTTTCTGTGTAAAAAGAGAGAGTCCTGAAGTGGGTTCTGGGGTTGAAGAGAGTGGGAAAAAGTGAATGTGGAGGAGGAATAAAGAAAAAAAAGACGTGAAAAAAAGAACAATTTATAGATTTCAGACAAAAAGAAACGAGAATAGTGAAATTTTTTATTATCAAAAACGGCCTTTTTTTTGTATAAATGTTCCCGAGAACACACTTATCTTCCATTGTTATTGGAAATAAGCGCGTTTGGGAGAATGTGTTTTTAAAGAAAAAGAAATTACGCGGCTGTGCCGAGTCAAATTCTGCGTGGGGGTTTATCAGTTACAGCCTGGAAAAGAACAAATCGGCGTGGTCCGCAGTGAGAAAGCGTAGAAGGAGATTACTTGGTGATGAGTAGTAAGAAGCAGAGATAGAAAGACACTTTTCTATCTAATCTTAGTTGATCAGGGCATCAAATCAACAACTTTGCTCTGTTTTGCTCTGCTTTTGAAAAAAGAACCAGACCCAAAGATTAAAATTAGAACTATGCTAAAGACAGCCGTGCTTTCTCCGCGTTGGGTATTCGGACCGAGCGAGGAGTTTGCTGGACTTCAATGCAGGTGATGATTGTAGTCTCATGGGGCCTGAAGATGATCGCCGTTCTTAGTGTGCCCAGTGTGAAATAAACATGGCAGAGAGGTGGGATAGCCATTTGCCTTGATAGTGCAAGTTCAGAAAACAGAAGCCCTTCAAACATTTAGGTACATTTATTTGAACGGTTTGTTTCGGCAGGGCTTTTTTCAAGACTCTTTGATTATGCAGATGAAGCAATGATTATCAAATGTTGATTATATTTTCATTTTTACCACTCAAAACATCTTTCTCCAGAACTCAACCGAAGACAAGAAAAAAAAAACAAAGTTTGAAGAATTTGACAAAATACCGGTTCAAGCCTACCAAAATTGATATATAGTCGTAGCCAAAAGTAGGTCCTGCCCCTAGTCCTAAGCATGTAGCGAATCTCCAATAAAGCGGAAATGCGACAAAATATCCCATGAGCTATTACTGACTACTAAGGATTCAGACAGTCGGTACCTCGTATACAAATGTGTGTTACTCTCGCGCTCATATGGACCCACTGTATAACGACAGCTTCTAGATCTGCGCACTGCCGCAGTATTCAAGCCAGGACAGTTTGCATAAGTGTCTTCAGTAAACTATGGCTTTATCAGGCACTCATCTAGAGCTTAAATTTCAAGTATCAGCGTCCGCTAAGAATTGTGACTTGTAACATAATTTGTAGCACTGTGACATAGACTCTCAAAGCAATCATCTACACTTAAAGATTGTAGTGGTAAGACTTGAATATAAGTACACTAAGTAGTGCAAATATCGGAGTTCTGGTTGTTTAGTTGTAGCCCAGCTATAAAGCAGAGTAGTTATTTCAATCGATTGTTTAAGGCAAAACTAGTTTGGTTGTTCGATTGATTGTTTGATCTGGAACGGAGTGATGACCTGCGTTATTCAGAAAGGAATCAGATTGCCAAAGTTGTGTACAAAATATTAAGTGAATTGAAAATGACTTTATGAAGTGAGCACAGTGATATTCCTGTATTTATAAAACGAGAGATATAGCCATGAAACAAAATATTAGTAGCCAACAACAGTCTTACTTTGAAAAAAGATTGGAAAGACGCAAAGTGAGATATTTCCACTTACAGGTTTGGCCATACTTCCCACGACAATATCTGCATATAACAGCAGTTGAGTATTTCAATGTAGCAAAGTCATAATATACATGAAAGCTAGAATTTGTTCACTTAACAAACAGCGTTGAATACAAAACAGTAATGAGTTATACTCATCATCAAACGTTTGGGTAGATATCATTTTTTGTCACTCAAAAACGTAGAATATAACAAAATATTTCAGAAAATTCCGTGCAAAAACAAAAATAATTCATACAACTAGCCAAAAATAAAGCTGCAACATAACCGTCTTTACAGTAATTAGAACCAATTCAGTGAATACAGTTTGTTGTTACCCGACACAACTATTTATAAGTATTCGTTCAAATCATCACTTGTTTACCGTATTTTTTTATTTCATAGCTTGAATTGAATTGCTAAGCCTCTATTTGGCAGTATAAATACTTTGCTCAAGTCGTATGATTTGAGCTTGCAATAGTCTGCACCAACATTTTTCGCCGGCTTCTAACTTTGTGATTTATTACCGGCTTTTTGCCGTTCAAACCTCTGGATTCTAACTGTTTTTGAATTGTATTTTCCTAATTGACAAGTTCTCTTAACTATGATCAAAACTCTTAAAATATAAAACATAGTTTTTAAACTGTTCTAGCGTTTTTTATTTATTTATTATTCCAACAACTTTATATTATAAGAGTCAATAGACTGAGATACTTGCAGAAAAGGCTGCTGCCTGCTTTTAAATTCTATTTCTAATATAGGAATGGCGAATAGAATTTTGTATCTCAGGAGTAACATTGACTTCTCTATCTCTGGTTGCCGTTTCATAACTTGTCTTGGAACTTGTCATGAACGTATTCAAAAAACATTTCAAGTGATCAAAAAATCTCATGTCAGATTTTTCAAATTTTAATGTCGGACCTGATTAATAAGAAATTGTATCTGTACTCTTATTTCCAACATCGAGTTTCCATTTCCTATTGTCAGTACATGAATCAGACTTATTTCATGTATGTGTCTTAGACATCCATCATTAGTTTATGACGTTTTTCTATTGGTCAAAATTCACACTCTTAGCAAATCTCCGAATGTACATCCTAAATCTATAGTCCATCCACAAGATACTCAAATCCTTTATGAAAATGCATTTCCTTGACCAGTATAAAGCAAATTGAGTCTACACAAACATCCATATCCGTTTGTGATGAAAACTTCTTTCCGTTCCGTTAAATTCAATTCTTGTCTTTCATCATCATCTATCTTTGCGCATTTTACTTCTCAAACTCTCGTCGGTCCTTAGCTTTCCCGAATATTTTCAACGGGTTTTCTCTCTTTTAGAGTTACGGCTTGATCAGATTTCCCGTTTCCGAACACGCAATGTCTAGATGCCGACGCTCGGGGGTTTGATTCCTTCCGAGCCCCGCAATTTCGGTTCTAAACTCTTTGGAGTTCACCTATATATATTCACGCTTCTGTCTTTGATTATTTAAATACTTATTTTAAATTACTGCTCTGTTAATAACCAACAATTTACAGCCTTGAACACACTTTCATACACATCTTGGCACAGCTCTTCAATTATGATTCATTCTTCCACTTCGCTACACAATTTGAAATTGTCACAAATAAAATAATACATTATAAATATTTCGAAATTAACTAAAGATGATTAAAACAAAAATAAATAATAACAACAAAACGAAAAATCAATGCGACAAATAAATAGCATTCTCTAGTTTGCCTCCAACTTCTGCATTTGCACCAGCTGATAATAAACCCCCCTTTTCTCTACCAACACATCGTGCGTACCTTCTTCCACAATCTTGCCCTGGTCAAACACATAAATGACATCCGCATTTTGAATTGTACTTAAACGATGTGCTACTGCAATTGTGGTTCGGCCCTTGGCAGCTTCATCCAAAGCAGCCTGTACAACTTTTTCAGACTCGGAATCCAACGCAGAAGTGGCTTCATCAAGCAACAAGACTTTGGGGTTTCTAATCAGCGCCCGAGCAATAGCAATACGCTGCTTTTGACCACCAGACAATAATGTACCCTTTGAACCACACAATGTCTCGTATCCATCGGGTAGACTCAGAATGAACTCGTGAATATTGGCCTTTGTGGCCGCTGCAAACAATTCTTGATCAGACACTTCCTCTGCATCTTTCTCACCCAGTCCCAGCAAAATGTTCTCCTTGATGGTTCCCTGATACAAAACTGGCTCTTGCTGAACTAAACCAATATGCGATCTGTAGTTGGCAACATTAAGTGTCGAAATATCAACACCATCAAGCAAGATCTTACCCAAAAGAGGTCTGTAAAACATTTCAATCAAACTAATGGTAGTACTCTTACCACATCCGGAAGGACCAACCAATGCCACAAACTGGCCCTGACGCACCTTCAAATTGATGCCGCGCAAAACCGGAACATTACGTCTTGTGGGATACCGGAAGTGGACGTCTTGAAACTCAATATTGCCAGTAGTGGTCTCCATGATATCACCTGCGGGCGATGTCGAGTCAATATTGGGCTCAATATCAAGAATGTTTGCAATGTTTTCTGCGGCTTGACGAGCCTTACCAATACTAGGAGCATACGAAAAGATTTGACCAGCAGACTGCGCACCAAAAATGACAGCCGAGAAAGCAGTAAAGAACTCGTAAGAACTAGATTGGCCCTTACGCATCAACGTACTGCCGTACCAGAACCCCAAACCCATGACAAAAGGAACCAGACCTTGAGAAGCACCGAAAACAGTAGCAGAGTACATCAATGGATAACGTGAGCGCTTGACTTGGGCCTCAACATTCTCGCGATAACTAGTACAGACGCTTTCTTCACGAGTCAAAGAGGCAACTGTGCGGATTGCACTGACACCTTCACAGGCGTAGTTACCAGACTTTTCGTACGATTTTTTGGCGCGCTGCTCAATTTGGACCAGAATGTACAGTCTCAAGAATCCACAGGCAATCAGCACAGGCACAGTAGCCGTACACACAAGACCCAGACGCCAGTTGATCACGAGAGACATAATAATACCGCCAGTTAGAACTGAAAGTGAAATCAATACTTGGCCCATTGTGCCACCGCCAAACCCTTCAACGGCTTGGCCATCTTTGGACAGGGTAGAAGTCAAAGAACCCGTGGTGTTGGAGTCGTCATCGTAGAAAGAAATGTCCATTTTGAGAAAGTGTTGGAAAGTTTTAAGTCTAATGGTGTACACAAGCTGCTCACTGTGGTACGTTAAACAGTTGAACAAAGTGCCAAACGCTAAAAACTCGACACCAGCAAGCGCAATGAAACAACCGGAATAGATGTTGACAGTGTGTCGCATCTGCTGATACTCTGAGGGAGGAACCATGAGTGCATTGATGACTTTACCGTACAGAAACGCCATAACAGGGTAGCCGGCACCACAAACACAGGCAGCAAGACCACCAATGACCAAAAGCTTATCATATTTGGAAATGAGCCGTGAAAGGAAGACAATGAGCTGCCAGGAAGACCGCTTTTCAACGTGTTTGTCATAAAAACCGGCTTTTTCAAGGTCTTGAATGACTTGTTGGGATCTAGAGGCATGCGAAACGTTTGTGGCAGTTTGCTCCAAAGCAACCTTTTCGTCTTCAAAAGGCTTGATGGCTTCAGGAAGATCTTCAGTGTGAACCTCTTCAATTTGGTACTCTTCTTGTTGTTTGATGTTTTGGGCGACGACAAGACCATAGTACATACCGCGTTTCTCCAAAAGCTGGTTGTGAGTGCCAACCTCCACGATTTGACCTTTGGACATGACGACAATTTTATCCGCATCACGAATGGTAGACAGTCTATGGGCAATGACAATGGTGGTTCTTGACTTCAACGCTCTATCAAGAGCCTCTTGCACAATACCTTCTGATTTGGTATCCAGAGCCGAAGTGGCTTCATCAAGAAGCAAAAGTTTTGGCTCAGACACAATAGCTCTTGCAATTGCAATACGTTGTTTTTGACCACCAGATAGTAAAAATCCACGCTCGCCAACTTCAGTTTCAAGACCATCAGTGAGGTTTTGGATAAAGTCCCAGGCGTTTGCTTCTTGACATGCTTTGATGATAAGCTCGCGCTTGACTGAGTCGTCAGCAAACTCATACTGAGTACCAATCAAACCATAGGAAATGTTTTCGTAAATTGAAACACCAAACAAAGTTGGCTCTTGCGAAACTAAAGAGATTTGACGACGCAGCCATTTGATGTTGATGTCTTCAATAGGCCTGCCGTCGACAAAAATGTCACCGCCCAAAGGCGCATAGAACCGTTCAAGCAGACCTATAATAGTTGACTTTCCAGAACCAGAAGAACCGACCAAAGCAACAGTTTGACCAGGTTTGATGTCAAGCGAAAAGTTGTGAAGAATCGGAACATTTGGTCTTGAAGGATAAGAAAATTGAACGTTTTTGAAGCTAATGTCGCCAACGAAATCGTCAGGTTTGAGGCCCTTGGACTCGTCAAAGGCATCAATGTATGGAGAACGATCAATAGCTTCGTAGATTTTATTTGCAGCACCAACAGCAGCACCAATTGCTTGGAAAGAGGGCACGACACCACCAAGAGAAAACGCGCCAATGATAATGGCCATGACGACAGTGACAAGAGAACCGACGTCTTGGTCACCAGCCACGATGAATCTTGATCCCTGCCAGAAAGCAAGACCATAACTGAGGTAGATGAGGGTCCAGAGACCAGCAACTAGAACAGCCAAAGATCTGCCTCTATAGATACCAGCGGAAAGGGAGTTCTTCAGTTTTGCCTCGAATTTTTTGGCCATGCGTGCCTGAGAGCCAAAAGCAACGGTGTTTCTGATAGAGGACAAGACGTCTTCAGCTATGGAGGAAGCTTCACCGTATGCAGAGAGGTTGAGGGTAGTGTACTTGATGATTAAGGTTGAGGCACCACCCATGTCGAGAAGAATGGCAACAACGACGGAGCTCATAACAAAAGCCATTTTCCACGATTTGATAAAGCCAATGACAAAGGCGGCAATGAAGGTAGCAAACCCGGAGAAGATGAGGCCCACTTTTTCTGAGATACCATCTTGAATCTGGGTAACGTCGGAGGTGATTCTAGTGGTAACCTCGCCGGCGCCTACTCTATCGAAATAAGCAATGTTTTGGCGTAGAATTGACTCAAGGTACTTTGTTCTGATGCGGGCAGCTATGACCTCACCGCGGTCAATGTGGAGGTAAGTTTGGAGAAAGGAAAAGACAAAGATGCCAATGCCGAGATATACAAAGTAGAGGGTGTTTTTGTCAACAACTCTTTGAAATTCTGCCGGGTCCATTCCATAGACGAAAAAGTCGGTAAAGACTTGAGTGAGATGGCCAAAGACGAGAGTGAACATTGGCAAAGCCGCACCGGATATGATAGAGGACAAAGCGGCGATGGAGAACAGTAGCATGTCGAATTTCGAGGCATATCTGAAGAGAGTGAAGTATCCAACGGAGATATCAGGAACAGCTACTTGGGCTTTCAAAATTTTTGCTTGTTCAGGGTCGACGCCAGTGTAGTCCAGTTCTTTGTACGTTGGCTTGGAAGACTTTTTCTCTTTCTTCTTTTTCTTTTCATCCTTTTTTGATAATGGTGGTGATGGCGGGGTGGAGGATGAAGACGAGATGGAGAGTTGTTGAGACTCTTTATTGGAGGACGACATTCTGGGGAAAGTATTAGTGGTGTGAATCAAAATCAAAGGTAGAGGGGTGCAACTTACGCAGTAGATATGAATGTGTTGATTCATAAACACTGGGAAAGTGTATGATTTGATTACAAGAAACGAGATGTAGATTTAAACAGACTTTAGAAGATTTTGAATAGAATTTAAATAAACAAACCAGAAAGTATTACAAAGCAGAGAAGGATAAGAATAAAGCAGATAGGGGTCTTCAATCAGGGTGCATACGTGAGGCTGACGACTGGAACAACAGACAATGTTGAACACAACAGGCAGTAGATCACGGAGCCCCTACACTTTACACAGAAGTGGTGATTCTGACGTTGACTCAAAAAACACAGCTCTCGTTAATTGTAAATTTTAGCTCAGACTCGGTGATTGTAAAGTTTGAATTATGAAGCCGTACAATGAAAAAAAAAATGGGCGCTCTGTATCTCATGAAATGCTCCCCGTATTCTGTTTCGGATGATTTTCAAGTATATTTTCGACTTGGCCCGCTTGGGGTGCCGGCTGACAAAGGACTGAGATAACATGGGGAGAAAAGCTCTTCTGACTCAGTAAACTTTTTGCAAAATCAACTGCTATCGCCAGGTCCTCCACTACCAGAGCCTTGGCCACTGCGAGCATCGCTTTTCTTAGAGCCATGGCAGACGCAGCTGGTGCTTGAAGCAGAGCGCCGATTTGTGACGAGGTCTCGTAGTTTGCGGTTCTCCAGCTGCAGATCGCTCAGTTGGCTGTGAACCTTTCTGAACTCCTGCTTCATCTCCAACATGAACTGTTCTAGCAACTGCTGCTGCTGCTTGTCAACGGGTCCCTGAACTGGTTTCTGGTTGTTTTCCGCTTGTCTACTAGTTTCCTGCTGGTTAAACCGGTTGAGCCCAAGCTCTTTACTTAGTAGATCGGACTGGGATAAAATCTTGTTTTGTTGTTCCTGCTTCCGCTTTTGTTTGCGTGCCAGAATCAATTCACTTTCGTCGACTTCTTCTTCATCGTCGTCTTCTTCCTCTTCTCCTACTGCTCCCTCCGGATTCAACCGTATCTCATTTTTGTTCTCATCATTCACCGCAGGTCCTTTGCCCAACAAACGTTGTCTGCCCTCTTCCAATGAAAACGTAACCACTTTACGCCGTTTGAAAGGCTCGTCATCTGCCTCTCCTTCTCGGCCAAGACCTCGGTTCCACGATTCATATCGTCTGTATCGTTTGTTATTCATGTTGTTGAAAACGCCTTTGATGGGTGAGGACCCAAACATTGATCCGCTCCGTCGGTTCGCCGATAGAGCACTGGCCATTGGTATCGCTGAAGACGAGCTATCCAGGTTCAAAGTCTTGAATATATCGTTTGCCTTTCTTTCCAACTGATCAAACGGCCGCCTGATACTCATTCTGCTCCTATCACTATCTAAAGAAACTACCCGGTCTGGAGAAGAAAACAAAAACCGTGTATCGTGTGGAGTCGGTTTCTTCAGCGCCGGCTTGATTCGTAAACTAGAGCTTGTTCCTATTCTGCTGATTTTCTCATCTACATCAGCATCTTTGTCCTCTTGCTTGCTCAAAGGTGTCCGCTTGATCGGCAGCTCTATATGCTTGAATGGCTAAATACACAGATGTTAGAATTCATGCCCTTGATTATCATTGCAGACAGCAATCGAAAAAAAAAAATCATCGGCTAATAACTTACTGATCTTTTATACGGAGATGAAACTAATGGTGTAGTTAAATCAGGATAAATGTTGCCCATCTTTATATCAGTAGTGTTTCGAAATGTTTTTTTTTCTCTGGTATGTATCGTAAAGCGATATCCTTGTACAAAAATTACAATCAAGGATTAGTGGCTAGAAAAATGGAGAAAAAAGAACTTAAAAAAATTGGTACTGGTTGTTGGAACACACATCTGTCTGGTTGTTTGTTGATGTTTTGCCTATTTTGGAAAAATATTCAAACCTTACCCTACATAGTGTCCGGCATTACACTTTAACTGTAGTAATTATTATGAGTGTATCATACGTTGTAAAAGTTTCAAAAAAAGCGCGGATTTAGCTCAGTTGGGAGAGCGCCAGACTGAAGTCAACTATTCAGTTTTGTAATCTGGAGGTCCTGTGTTCGATCCACAGAATTCGCAATTTTTTACTCTACTATTGTGAACCATCAGCTAGATGCTTAATTCAATGTAAAATAGCATTCGACAAACTTGATAATATTCAACTGACATGTCTATCGACAGACCGGATTTTTATCGAACTGTAGTTCTCCACGTTGGCTGTTCAAGTCCAAGGTTAGGGCCCGTAAACTCTCCCATATTCATATCTCCCACACGCTTCAGTGCACAACATTGAAAATGATTTTTTGTAGTTCACTCCACTCACTCTCTTTCACCAGTAGTCTTTATAACTCTTTCTGAAAAACAACGACAAGATGAGCGATCAAACTGTGAAGGTCTTTAAAGAATCAGAACAAACATTTGTGCTGCATCCGTTGCCTCTTCTGAATATTGCTGACTACTGCACCCGGGCCAAATCAAGTGGTTTGTCTGGTAAGTCTTCCGCAATACACCTGTGAATACCGATTCTCAAAGTTTTGAATCAATTGAGCGTAAGCAGAGTGAAGCTAACATTGAGATTTTGAATCATAGTGGCCGGGGCTCTGTTAGGTCAAAGAACAAGCAACGAAACAATTGCTCATGTGGCGTTTGAGTTGGTTGTCGATAAACAGGACCAATCTAAGTTTGATACAAAGTATTTCCGCAAAAAACAAGAACTATATGCCCAGACACTACCTGATTACGAAGTCGTAGGAATGTTTGCGGTAGTCGACGGCAGATTTCACGAAGAGAACATTGGTGAACAAGAGAACCCGCTAGCGCCGTCTCAGGCATCGACCACACTGTACAGCAATTTCGCAGAGCTCGTTCCGGATCCTTCGGTCTTGCTTCTCGTCTCGCCTTACTCACACACCTCCGCAGCTGCCGGAGATCTGCCTCTACGGGCGTACGAGCCTTTGAACCAGGGCTGGCTGGGGATGCCTGTAAGACTAGACGCCGGCGAGGCCGAACGGGTGTCTGTCGACGACTTGGTCAAATCCGGAGATACCTCTGCTGTCTCGTTGCAGATCGCGGCCGTCAAGGCTTTCCATGTTAAACTAGGCGTGGTTCTCAAGTACCTCAAGGCTCTTGATCCATCAACCCTAACTCCTACAAACGCCACCACTACGTCTGCTCAGATCGAGCACTACGCTCTGCTTCGCAAAATCAACAGTTTCACATCACAACTCTCAAGACCGAGTCAAACCCACCAGGACCAGATGGACGAGCTCGACGCGCTGGCTACAGGTCTCCTGGCCATGGTCATGAAGGGCGAGGAACGCAAACTGTCTCTCAACGAGAAATGGTCTCATTTAAAAGCTGTTTCTTCAGTGAAAAGACAGAGCCATAGGAAACCACTTCATAGTAATACAACGAACCCGCAGTGGTAGCTAAAGACCTTAAAATGAAATACATGTCATGTAATTTGTGTCGATCTGATTTACACCATACTGTTGAACTCTTGCTGAATATCGAGAAAACCATGTGACTCAAGTTAGGGCTAGTGACCCTTACCCTTATGTATGTTGCAAAAGTATTTATAAAAAATTTTTTTGTGTTCAACTTCGCCTTTTATCAATCGTCATGATTACTTTCGACAAGATTCATTGCTTCCGGGTTCATTGAATTCGACACTTCATACTCACAGTCTCAAAATGTAACGGATTCTATACATTCAATAATTAACACGATTTTTCATTCCGAGTTCCTTTTTTCCTTTCCAGTCCGACGCTTTACATAGTTTATACATACTAACGCATTGGCACAAAGGCATCTTTTTTATTTTAAAAGTGTGTTTTTAAACGCCGTTTGCAAAACACTCCTGTTTCTGCTCCAATTCTCGAATACTCTACGAGATTTGGATTCTGGTGATGGAGAAGATCAAGTCCGTTTGGTGCCTGTGGCGACACTCAATCAATCATAAAACACCGTCGCTGCAGGGGTCAACGTTAATGGGCGGGGTGATGGTAATCGAGATCGCGGAATTCTTGACGGGGTTCCGGGAGTGGTTGCTGCATCCTACATTTTATCTCTTTTCATAAGCGTTTATAGATTTATGTAAATGAAATCGAGATTCTTGGTTTGATTTTAAGAAAGCAACTGGTGGTCAAATATTTGGGGTCCGTGTAGTACGTTTGGTTCTCTGAGAAACTCAGTGATACATATTGCAAAGCTAGTTGAACATTGCTACATACGCAGTTTGGTCTTTCCAGACTTGGGTTTTGCCCGTGCCAAAAACACATAAAAGCTCTTGACTCTTTACTGTTGAGATCCCCATCGTTCTCTATTTATATCTGCTTGTAAACAGCCTACGATTGTTCCATACAAACTATAAAGCACTTCATAAAAATCGTATCATGTGCATTTACGACCAAATCTAATTAAGGAACGGTGTGCGATCTCAAAGTAGAGGAGTTGAGAGCCTATAGTTGAAACACAAGTTCTCAACGAGATATTGAATAGTTCCTACCTGAATTCGTCAATTAATAAAGTAAAATTAGAAAATCATTTAAATCTCATAATCGCATATTTCTACATTATCTAGTATTTGCATTGTCTTTTTAAGCATCTAAATGTCGTCAGTACATCTTGTTTATTCTGTTCCAGCATGGCTCCGGCTTGTTCCTGGCTGCGAGTGTGCTGCCATATCCAAATAACTGGCTTCCATATCCAGATGGCCCACTTCTATCTGCCCATTCAAATCTGCCAAAAGTCTGTTCCCAAGCTCAGGAAGATTCTGACTACTTCCCGGCTGAGACAGACTCAACGCATGGATCGTAGGAATCTTGCTTGCAGAATCCTGGTATGTTGGCGGGCTGGATGGAACATCGTCATACGTAGGAGGAACTTCTTCTTCCCACGAAATCCCCAATCCACTGCGATCCGTCATAGTCAGTTTGAACTGCATCTTCAGTACCCGTGCGGCTCCTGTAGGTAACGTCTGGCCAGTTCGCGACGCAACTGTTTCCTCTGCAACCATAATCTCCACGACCAGCGCATGCGCAGTCTGCAGCCCGTAGACTGGATCCTCAAGTCCAAAGGAAGTTTTGATTAGCGGAATTCCAATGGATAGGTCCAACAATACCGATCCGTCGCCGCTGAAATCGGTCTTCCAGCCTTGTTTGACTTCGCCCTCGCACAGCCGCAGTGTATCTTCGTAGAAAAACTCAGGCTCTGCGGGTGGTGGCGGAACATCGGGAGTCGGACCTACTGCCGGCGAGCTCGGTACAGAAGCCGGAGAGTCCAGTGGAGATGCTGGAATTGAGCTCGTGACTATGGTGCTGGAGGACGAGGGTCCTGCCAATGGAGATTGGGGAAGTGGCGATTGTGGATGCGACCGACTGCTTCTTGGTGATTGCGGCGTAGCGTTTGCAGTGCTACTACTGCTTGCAGCACTGCTACTGCTTCCATTGGCGTTAAAATAACTGGAAGGAGTGAGACGAGGCGATTGAGGATTAGACCTGCTGCTGGCACGGTTACTGGCGATCGACGAGGATGACGAAGAGGGCGCGTGGTGATTATGATGGTGGTGATGGCCGGACATGATTGAACCAGATAACGCAGCGGCGGCTGTTTGGAACAGTCCAGCTGGCAGTCCGCTAAGTGGAGAACGGTGTGATCCCAAACGAGGCATGTGCGGGCGCTCTGGACGCTGGATAAGGTACTTATCTAGAGGTACATTTAGGTGCTGAGGACATCTGTGCACGCGGATCTTTGATGTTTGTTCGATTCTCCAATTGAACTTACGAAGCCGCCAGCGCGTGCTCTTGTGCTCTGTCGCGTTTTTGCAAATGGCAATACCTTCAATAATCATTTCAAGTGGCAGTGTTGATCCTGGATAAACCACTGACGGGAGGGTCATTTTCACAGAGATATCTGTGGGTGGAAACAAGCGGATCGAGACCTTATCAGGGCTAGGCAGAATTGACCGCTTGATGGATAAGTCCTGTGAATACACAAACGGCTTTTTGTGCTCAGCTGGTTGGCCCGGAGGAAACTTTTCGACGTCTGGCACTGCTGTGGCCTCAATGCGATACGACACCGAGTAGACCGGCGATGAGTCTGTGGCCGGTACTTCGCCAGGAACCAAGTACATGAACGGATACGAGCAGGATCCTTTGGCCAGAGCAGTGGGAGTCGTGAGGACTTCCCAAGATGCCAGGTTTTCGTGGTGCACAAGGCACGCTTGGCACGATCCAGCATTGGGTCTTCGGGTCGCAACCTCTTGTATTAGGTAAATTGACACTGTTTTGATTGGGAACGGCGCGTCTTGAAGGACTTCGAGTGTAAAGTCGCCATTCAGCAGTGAACCCGTCGACTCTGTGCGCCGACCGTACATGACCATTGGCGGCGAGTTGATCTTGAACGAAAGCTTCAATGGCGGTGGTGGTGGTGGCGGAGCCGCTGGCAGCTGCGGCGACCCAGGGCGAGGCAGTCCAGCAGCAGGTTGGGCCGTTTTACTTGAAGACCGGCGATGCGACGACAGCAGACTTGGGAGCAACGTCGGTGTCAAGAGCGGCGAGTGGTTCGCGCTCGAGGACCCCGAATGAAGATCAGTCTGCGACGGTTCGCGCGAGAACGGCGGGCGGGTCGGCGTCGAATGAGGTGATGAAGGCAGGCGAAGAGGCATTTGGCAAAGCAATGTTTATAAAGACAACCAAACAAATGTATACAAGAACCGCTCTTTCTGATCTCAACGGCGATGCTCAGAATCGATTGAACGGAGGTTTTGGTCTTTGACTTAAAGTTACTGGTAGCAAAGCAAAATGGTTTGCTGATAATAGAAAAAAAAATTATTATTGCCTTTGAACCATGCTATTTATTTATACGTTTTTTTTTCTCGCTCTGCGGGCTCGCTGTCCTTCGTGCGGCGGGCGCCCGGCACTTGTGGCCGCCCCTTTTGACCCCTAAGCAACAACTACAAAAGGCCCCCGTATTTTCTTGGGAGTTTGGGCTCGAACTGCGGCGAAACAGTGTGTTTTACTATGATTTATGTACTCAGTGCTAACTGTTTTGATTCGTATTTATGTGGATACGTGTGTAGTTTTACGTCTATTCAGCAGTCTCGACAGGCCCGTCTTCTGCGGGCTCGTCAGCAACCTTCTCGTCCTTTGTCTTCTTCTCGGAGTACTTCTTCTCGAGCTCTTCGGTCTTTTTCTGGATTGCCTCTGCTTTGACCGCTTCGTCGTCCAAGTCGCGGTAAGCAAGCAGCTCTCCCAACTCGCCGCGAAGGTACCCGACAATCAAGGTTGATCCGGCAATCGCTGGACACAAATACAACAGCGCTGGCTGACCCGCACGGAAAACGTGCATCACGAAGATAGTCACCATCAAGCCCAAGGTATAAGCAATGATGCCTGCTCGGAAGTACGGTTTGCTGAACGGGCGCGCCAAGTGGAAAGAGAGCCCGCTGTGTCGTTTGTAGTAGTTATGAAGATCGAAACGTAGACAAAGCGACAAGAACAGCGCGGGAATCACGATATCGCCCAGACCAAGCATCGCCATGGCCCTGAGCATTCGTCCACTGTCGGCGTCAATAGCCACTGGTGGACGCGGTACCTCCAGCTTAACTGGCACCTCCAGGCGCGTAGCAACAGTCATCATCACGTCGGTGCCAAACACAAAAAAGATATCGTAGGCAAACAGACCAAGTAACATAATGAACCCAGTCTTGAACGTCTCCAAACGCAGAGTCATAACACCCTGAATCGCAACACTGGCACCAAGCAGGTTGCCAAAGATCCAATGGCGTGTCAACGACTGGGCCGCAACCGTCAAAAACGCCACTGGCAGACCGATCAGCTCACCAACTGTAAAAAAGTAGTTGGCGTACTGCTCAACAGGGGTGATTTCGGAAGGCCCCTTCTCAACGGGAAACAACGCGTCCACTTCTGCCCGAACCTTTTCCTCGCGCTCCATTTTCTCAATTTCCTCTGTCTTGCCCTTAAGCATAAGCTTCTTCTTCTTTTCGGCGCGCTCCTCAGCCTCGACCTTCGCAATATACTGCTCGCCCAAAACCACGCCTGGGAAAGAGTAATGGCCAATACTTTTGGACAGTGTCAAGCGGAACTGCGGGAGCGTAGCGGAAAACACGACTCGTGCAACATACTTGAGACCCATCGACACGACACTGACCATGGATCCAAAGCTGACGACTCCAAAATACAACTGAAAGGCCAATTGAATGTAGTTGGCTGACAGATACTTGAACGCCATGTAAATAGACACCAAGGACACGCCGCCAATGACGGGCATCAAATACGCCTCGTTTTCGCTCACTTGCTCTCCGTCAAAACTTCCGGCTCTTGGATCGTCAGCAGGATGGTACAATGGCGAGAGCTTGTCGGGTTTTTCGGCAGTTGTGGGCTTGCGGATTGTGGCCATACTGGCCGCAACAACAATAGCCACTGCAAGAAACACAATAATGAAATATGTCAAATAAAGCGGTGGAAACGGCAATCGCGACCAGAAAACATCTAGATCGTAAAGCATGTAGTCTTCGTAGGGCGAAAGACGCGTTCGGACAGAATCAATGGTGTTGTCGATCCAGACTGCCATTTTCATAAGCGACGACGATGACCCCTGGTTAATAGTGGCGTTCATCACGTCAGCAACGGTGGCATATGGAGCAGAAGATGAGGTTTTGTCGGCAATGGCCTCGACGACCTTTGCCACGGCATCGGCAGCGCCTACTGCGGACTGTGAAGAGGAGCTTTCCATAGTGAATAGTGGTGTTTAGTGTAGTGAGAGAGAAGCTTTATGGCAGATATCCAGCGCTTATTATAGTGTTTGTAGATGTTCAGTGGGGATAGGGTTTGCGTGCCTCCAGTTGATGTCTGTTGTGATGTACATGTCCGATCCCGGAGCGAGATGGATCTGACTCCAGTCGTAAGGCCTCGGCTGAGTAGCAGTTCAGTAACAGATCAGATCTCGTCAGAATGCTCGCAATTCATGCGCCGATAGCAGTTGGTTCTAATTTAGGCGGTTACGGCTGTCGAGACATTTGGTAGCGGCCCTCGTGTTTGTAAAGCCAAAGCAGCGCACATATGCACTAACCCGCCAGGCTCATTGACTTTTTTACTCTCAAAATACCCTTCCTACTCCTTGTTCCAGATATCACCACCTTTTGCTGGTTCGCATCGTGTCCTTTCTTCTATAGACACTAGCTGCATTCTTTGTTACCTTGATAACACGACAAAATAAGGTTTTATACGCTTCGTTGCAATAAGCTGGGAAAAAAATAATAAAAAATCTAAATGCGTCTCCTTTCCTTTCATCTTCCTTTCTCTATCCCCGTTTTCTCTCGATCACCAACACACATCGCGGCATAATGGTCCTTACTGCGAAACTCAGGTCGGTTTATGTGGCTCTCGTTGGCCCTTTGACGAGGTCTTGGCAGCCTCTAGTTGGCAAAGGCAGCGACTACAAACTGCTCATTTCGAACAAGTATCCGCGATTGTTGCCCTCGAGAGTCAAAAATTGCATTTTTGAAGGCTTTGCTTGTCAGTGCTCTGCTTGCCATCGTCTTTCTCTGTTACTTCGCAGGAGTCAAAGATGTCTATTTCCGCGATTTTTCGCCCCAATCATGGCTTTCCAAGCACTCACAGCCTACCACCAAAGCGGCTTTGCTTGACAGCATCAACTTCAACGAAACAACTCGTCAAACTATCCTTAATGGCACTGTCTATCATCTCACCGAGAAACAAGCCTCTCAGAAATGGCGTCAAGCTTTTCTGGCAAACGACCCATATTCTATGGGTCCGGTTCCACTAAACAACGACAGATGTAATGTCTACACATACTTTTCAAACTACACAGCTATCAACAACGATACAAAATCACTTCCCGCCGAAGAACAGGAACGCTTGAAATACGAATACCTCATTCTTGAAACTTGGGCAAAGGCTATGTGGTCTATTGGACTGCAGCCTGTCATTCTTGATGAAGACGACGCTAAGAGACATCCCCAGTTCCAATCATTCAACGAAAGTAACGTTCTTTCGCCCGAAGATAAAGCCGAAAATATCAAGTGGCTTGCCTGGCTTTCTCGAGGTGCTGGTATTTTCTCTGATTACAGAGTTATCCCCGTCACCACAAACCCTGAGGATGAAACTATTCAATATCTCAGACAGTGTAACTTCAAAGAACGTCTGGCCTTTGACGACTCTAGTCTTTCTTTAGTTGTCTCGGACATTAAGGACACCAAACCTTTTGTGTTTGACATCATGCGAGGATACTCTGAAAAAGATCTCCTTGTTAACTTTGAAGTTTATCATCAAAACGCATTTGCCTATTACTCCAACAGAAACTTCCGAGCTGTCACTAATCAAATCAAGGGTGGCTCTCAGGCCAGTAAAACCGCTTCCAACGACGCGCCCATCGATCCCAAAAATGTTCTCGGCATGATGCAGACTCATCTTCATCAAGCGTTCCTTGAAGGGCATCCAGATGGTGTTCTCTACGCACCTAACTCGTATTCTGTTCCTTTCGGCCCTTGGGATTTGATGAGAAGTATTGCCGAGTGTCCATCTTCCGAGTACGCAAATAACTGTCCTCCTACAACTACAGTTCTCCACAATCTGGCCTACGTCAAGGGCGGAAAGCATCGCAAGGCTCTTCGCGAGGCCTGTAAACCTCGTATCTGCGCATCTGCACACAAAACTCAGCAAGTCTCTACCTTTGTTGACTCTGGACTTCTTAATCCAGCCGTCTCTAATGCATTCACCATTGGATCGTTTGCACACCCCTGGTCACTCACAGTGGCTGGTCTCGGCGATTCTGACAGAAATGTTACACAAGACGATATTCGTAATAGATATAGGCGTAACGACGGTATTAAACGTCTCACAGACAGTTTGCTTGGTACCACGATTGCTGATATGGATTTGAGACTCATACTGCTCAAGGATGCTATTGTTCAAAACTCTAGAGTTTCCAACATCACTTGGTTCTATCCTGAACAGAATGTAGATGATATTTTCCAGACTATTGAATGGGATTTGGGATTCAACATGAGCTCGTTTTACAATCACGGAATCAGAAGTAATGCTTATCACAAAGCCAAACTTGCAATGGTATCATGGGTAAAGCGCGAAAAATACGAGCAAATCACCGCTAATATTCACAACGATCTGGTGGGATCTGACTACAAAGAGACCAACCCTGCTGGATACGTACCTAATGAGGCCTTTGAATCTATCAAGGCCTGGTCTCCAGCTGATGTTGAGATCTGGACGACTCTACGTAAATGGTCAAACGTCAAGAAGACTTCTCGTGAACTAGTCATCGCCCAGCTTCTTGCACGCAGAAAAACTCTTTTTGACTAAAAGAACAATGTCTGTCTAAGCTATTGTACACATTTCGTTTTGTTTTTAATAATTTAATCGTTAAAAAACTATAAAAATATCCTGCCATTACTCGCCATTATTTGGCTGAGGCTTGTTCTGTTCTTTGGGCTTACCTCTAGATCTTCCATTCTTTTTAGCTCCGTCCTTCGGCTCGCCTTGCTTGTTAGGTATTCTTTTGTACTTGCGTGTATCATTTCGATTAAGCTTTGTGGGGTCTCTGGTGCCTTTTCCGCCTTCCCAAAACCCAGTGCTGTTTTTGTTATCAAACTTGTGTCGGCAGTACTGACATGTATCCGAAATGTTTTGCTCGCGCGAGCACATTCCACATATAGTCCGTGATCCGTACTCGCTTGGATGATCAGACTCCAAGTCGTGGCACTTTTCACATGCGTAGACTTTGTTACAACAAGCAAATCTGAACCATCGCGTACTTTTCCTGAAATGCGTACATTTTCCATCGTCCGGCAGTGGCTGGCCCGATACAAGTCCGAGTCGCTGTTTATTTGTGTCAGCTTTGCGCACTCTGACGCCACGCAGTCGGTCCTCCGACAAAACGTCTTCATTGTTTTGCTCAAACACATATCCCTCTTCACCTAACCTAACAGTCATTCGGATCTTACAGTTTTGGCACTTGGAGTTCGAAACTCGCGTCAGTTCAGCACGTTTGAACGCCGAATCGGTATTGCATGTCGAGCAACTCAAACAGGTAGGCACAAACACACTGGTAAGAACTTGGCTAGGAACACATCCGTATAAGTCAAGGTGCCCAACTGGTTTGGGCCACTCGCCAAATGCGTCAATAAGATCCTTTTGAAAACTACAAGCCAAAGTTGCCTTACACTTCACACAGCTTGCTGCAACTGGCTTGGAATCCTTCCCATACGGCCCAGACGTAATATTGTATAGGTCATTTGGAGTAGAGCAACGTTTGCACAAAACGATCAAACTGATAGTAGTGCACTCCAAGATCTTGACGTTGGTCATTGTTACTCCAGGAAGATAAAGTGTTGTGTTGCGTTGCTTTAGAGGCTCATCGTCATCGCTGGCTTCGCTGTTGTCTTGACCCTCTTCAATTTCTTGATCACCATCTTTGTCATTATCTTCAATAGTGGAATTGTCGATACTTTGCACAGCCTGCTTGTTCTGTCTCGCAAGCATTGATGCAAGAATCTTTTTCGCTTTCTCCTTAGTCTCATCATTGATGGAATCGCCGCTAGCTTCTTCAGTGTTCTTGTCGGAAACAGTGCTCTCTTCCTTGGGCAGCGCAATAGCACCAGTAGATTCAAAAACATAGTCTTCTTGCATCAACTCAGAAAATCTGGAAGCTAGATAATTGATAACCGAGAATAGCTTCCAATGTGTATGCGCCGTTAAGAATGCATTAAAGTTCCTTTCAATAGTACTAGAAGGGAAATCATCAGAATAGACAGGGAAAATAATGTAACATGGCGAAGCCATTCCATAGGTGAGCGGGACATGCAAGTTGAATTCTATACGTCCGTTCATCTCGGCAGGTATATCTGTTGGGTTCAATATATCGACACATAAATTGTAAACATCTTCAGTATTGTCGGAAGAAGCCTGATACATGGACGACGAATTGCTCAAAACGTGTCGCAGCTTTTCGATTTGGGCCAGACGCTCTTTTTTGACCTCCGGAGGGATAAACACGGACGGTTGAGAATCAAGAACAAAGCTTGTAGAGTCTGCTGGGCTGTAATCGGAAATTTCGGAAGGCTTGGATTTTGGTTTGTTAGGCTTGTAGATCTTGATTGTAGCTCTTTTCTCTTGTTTCAAAAATCCTTCAAGTTCCCTGTCCAGCCGATTGATCATGTCTAACAAAGATTTGTTGTTTTTCACAGATTCTTCCGCAATCGATCTAAATCCAATATCAACGTTTGCCGAAAATCCTTTAGGAATATCGTCGTTCATTACTGAAATTTGCGGATACTCCACCGATGATCCCGTTGGCCTGTCGGAAGACTGTTTGGGAATACGCGGGGGATACACCAAGGGCACATATAGCAGGACGTCCAGCTGAGCAATGTCGAAGGCAAAATCAGGGTCCGATGGAGCAAACTGTAGTCTAAATCGGGTGGGATCATTCTCGTTTGCCTTAAGGCTTGGAAATCCTTTTGAAAGTTGTTTCAACTCTTGATCTCTTTTGCTGAGATTAGAATTATTGCGGTTCTGTGGCTTCCGCACGACTCTTGAAGGATCGGGCTTTCTGACTCGCTGGTTTGGACGACTTGACGAGCTCGGCTGAGCATCATTGCTAGTCTCGGATCTTTCGGTCTCAGATGTTGATCTTGGTTGGCGATTACGTCTCGATCTGTTGTTGTTGCTATTATTTGATCTGTTCCTCCCGCCAGTACTGGCTTGGCTTGAGTTGGCTTCAGTCGACTCCATTGTGTAACTGTTTCTAAACGTTCAAATGCAAATGTAATTGTTGATTTGTTGAATCAAAGAAAGACTCTTTATAGGCATAATTTTTGCCTTCCATATGCGATGAGTCGGAATGACAAGTCAGGTTAAGGGTTTTTGGAAAAACAAATTTAGAATACTTAAAATGCGTAAGTTTTAGGTGCTAAAATGGCAAGGCTAAGCATTACCCACAATGCTTCATAACGCTACGTGGACGGTTTCTCGTTGAAATTTCATTCTTCTACCTTTACTTTGTCTTTCCCTGTATCGTTCAGCAATATCATCGGAATCAACAAAAACGCATATACAACACAATCACAATGCCTCAAACACCACAACAAAGAAGAGCAAACTTGAAGTACGCTAAGCGTGAGGAGCAAAAGATGGGCAAGCCCCATTCTAACGCCGTCAAGAAGGAGAAGTCGCCGCTTTCAACGCCCTGGTTGTGTAAGTAGATCTTAATCTGGCTTGATTCCAAACGCAAATCTAACCGTCAACAGTGGTACTTGTATTCTTAGTGATGGGCGGTGCCGTCTTTGAGATTTTCAGAATGTTCGGTCTGTTTTAAAGCGTGTTGCTGTTTTATTCACACACGCTGTATCCTCTGTCTTTTCTCGGAGTTGATTTCGTTATTTATCTCTAAATTTGTAGGGTTTGCTATATTACACATTAATACTACTGTTGATCTGCTACCTCTGTTATGCGCAATGACTCTGATTGAGCTGTTTGGTTGTATATATGCGTTCATTCTGTTTACACGTTGGTAACTCAAATTGTGTGATCTGGCTGTCATAACACTTTGCACCTTTGCTCAGAGCTCCTTCTCCACTACATTACCCCCTTCTGATGTCCAATTCCTGTTCGCCAGATCATCCACTGAAACAGGCCCGTTCATCAGACGTTTTCGGTCCCACAATTTAAAAATAATTTTTGTAACATAAGTCTTAGTATATTCTACTTAACTCTCTCTCAAGTTACTCACTTTGCTCGAGTTCGTCGTCCAACCCTAACATCGCAATTCAACCAATCCCAGGGCATTCTTTTTTCTGTTTTTTTAACCTTCCAAATTTTTGATAATAGTCCTGTCCTTTTATCATTTATCACGACCCTTCTCCGCTTCTCATAGTCACATACACAACCATGATTCGATCTATCAGAGTTATGGCTTACAGTCCTTCTGTGGGTATGTTTACATAATGGCTGCTTGCAGCTCTATTCTCGTAGGCTGGTTTGACTAATTGTCCATCTCTTATAGGCTCTTTGACCACAAAGAGAGGTATCGCTACTTTCGACAATCTTGTCTCCGATATCAACATCACTCGTGCCGGTAAGACTATCTTGGCTTCTGGTACTGGTGGTAGATCTTCCAGAACCGGCTACACTGCCACTGTATTTGGTGCCAATGGTTTCTTGGGCTCAAACATTACTTCTCGTTTGGCCAACAGAGGTACTATCACTGTTGTCCCTTACAGAGAAGAAATGAAGAAACGTCACTTGAAGGTTCAAGGTGATCTCGGTGTTGTAAACTTCCTTGAGATGGATCTCAGAAACGTCCAATCAATTGAGGACTCCGTCAAGCATTCCGATATTGTTTTCAATCTTATCGGCCGTGAATACGAAACCAAGAACTTCTCATACTACGACGTTCATGTTGAAGGCGCTCGCAGAATTGCCGAAGCTGTCAAGAAGTACAACGTTCCTCGTCTTGTCCACGTCTCCGCATTCAACGCTGATCCCAACTCCACCTCCGAATTCAACCGCACAAAAGCTTTAGGTGAGCAAGTTGTTCGTGAAATTGTTCCCGATGCCACTATTGTCAGACCTTCAGTTATGTACGGTGACGGTGACAAGTTCCTCAACAAGATTGCCAGTAAGGTCAGAATTTTCTCCTCCAACAATAACAAGGAGCTTGTTCGCCCCGTCAGTGTTCAAGATGTCGCCGCCGCTTTGGAAATGATTGGTTACGACGACAGCACCGTTGGTAAGACTTACGAGCTCTTTGGCCCCACTGAATACAGCCTGGCTCAAATTCACTCCATGGTTGAAGATGCTACATCCAACACCATCAACCAAATTAATTTGCCCAAGGAGGCCTACAAGCTTTTCGCCACCTTGACACAAATGATTTACTGGCCTACTGTTTCTCCCGATCAAGTAGAGCGTATGTTTATCAATCAAAAGATTGATGAGACTGCTTCTACATTTGCTGATCTCGGAATTGAGCCCCATACACTTGAGAGCTTGATCACCAAGACAGTTAAGCACTGGAGATCCTACCTGCATTTGCATGACACCCTTGAGACTGATGCTGCCCGTAAGAAGGAGCGTGAATACATTCATGTCATTGACGGTTAAATATTGTGTACTTATTTAGATGTTCTACTAATAAAGCGATAATAAAGTTTAAAATCCGTACGACTTGATTGTAGGAGATCAGCTGAATATTGCAGGGAATCGCATGTACACACATTGTTTGTCAATTGTTAAAGGCTTATCCTAAGAATTTGTTTCAGTATATACTGGACTCTGTTCGAATGAATTTCATAGATTGATAACCTGGGCATTTGTTTGTAAAGCTCATCCTGTAATTAAGCACCGTAGTCGGATTGGTACCCCAACGCTCAAAGTATACGGTACAAAAGTAGCAGGAACCACTAATCAGTTCTAGACACGCAAGTGAACATTGAAAGGAACATGTTCGTTTTGCAAGAGTGATCTTTGAATAACTTTCACAAATACATTTTATACCCAAACAACTTGTTAGTGTTATGAGTCGTGAAAATGATTCTGCTCATTGGTACCAACAGATTGCAAAGGTACTGCTGAGTATTCAATGTCGGGTCTAGTTACCAGCCTTTTGTCACCCAGATTCCCGTTTGCACATGGTTTTGGCCATGAAAAATTTGGCGCCATTGAACACTGAAAATCTAAAACGCTCTCTGCGGGTTGTTACTTTGTCAATCTCTATTAAATAATCAATTGAATTAAACGTCTCCTGTTATGTACGTTTTGTATACAGGTGTTTTGATTAAAGGTATGTTGTGTGAAAGCCTGAAGCATAGTAATAAGAAACAGATTCTCATCATTGTTGGTACCCGTATTAATTTTTGAGGTCATATATGAGCATTAAAAACATATCATACGAATACAATACAAATCATGACCTTACAAAGCCGTCGCCGAAACAAATGAAATGTGCCATTTTAACTTCTTCCATTCAACCCGATATTGGATTATGAGAAATCACATAAATTAGTTTAAGGTACATACACATTGACTTACCAATGGCAATGTCAAAATATGAAGAATTTCATTTGCGATTACTATATTTGGCGTATGCCTATTTAGGCAATCTGGAGAACACCACAAATTTAAACTTCTCCAGCTGAGACCGCTTGTTTCTGGTTGGCCTGTTCAATTACAAATTTGAATAAGACTTCAGTGAAAAACTGCTGCTTGCCAAAGGATTGTACGCCCAAGAGTATATTGATCGGTAGTTTCAGCTGTTCTACAAAACTAGCTATATCAAAATAATAGCCGATGCCTGTGTTTTTGACACTATCAAACCAGTTGTTTCGCTGCTGAAATCACAATGCTCATTAGTTGATAACCAGAGCGCAAAAGTCTATAAATACGGATCAAGCTTAGAATTTACAAGTTGTCCGACTCCAGGCTTTCTGAAGAAATGCATTTGAATCATCAAAACTTGCCAGCGCGCAGAACTTGGATTCATGGAAAGTTAGAAACATTAACTATAACCAGTAAGTATACCCTGCTTGTCAGATTTAGGTTAAAAACACTGAAAATTAATAGAAAGAGCTTGAACCATAATATCATCGTTGCTACTTGCCCCAGTATACACTCAAATTACTCGATATCAGATTGCTAGATCAGATGGTTTGACGAGTTGACAAAGGCAAAACGAGCGTTCCTTTCTACAACTCATTATTTCTTCTTCGTGAGCCATGGATGCGAGCTCTCGGTGCTTTTTAAATTTTTGCCAGTATTCACGTTCAACCCTTTTCAATAATATTATTATTAAATATTTATCGAGACTTGATTTAAAATGCATAACGATTCTCACATTTTGTGATCAGATCTACTGAAGGCTATCGCGAAGAACATTGCTTTAAATCGAGTATCAGTCGCAAAAAGCAGTCTATTACTTTAACCTTGCTAGCCTTAAACTCACTAGATACCATTTCAACGTCGAATCCGTTACATATGAACCATTGCCACTTCAAAACCATTGTATCTTGTATACAGACCCTCCAAAATATGATACAAACCCTCTGCTTTAGGTCCCCGTTCTTTTTATTCCTATTTCTGTTCTGTTTGTGTGTACTTCAGAATGCCGAGGTGGGTCCGTTTGTCTATTCCGAACCTAAATTCAATAATTGGTTCACCCAACACAAGCGCCTGGTACCAAGTCGCTTTTAGTGAGTCTACTCAAAGGCCAACCAGTGAGATCCAGCAAGTATGATGAATCAACAGTTCTTGAGTGCTTCAGCATTGCAATCCGATGGCATCGATAGGCCAACTTCATGTAAATGGAAAACAGTGAGGGAAAAGTCACTTTGAGAGATACAGATAACCCG
This sequence comes from Saccharomycotina sp. CBS 16003, assembly GCA_022457085.1. Classification (NCBI taxonomy): domain Eukaryota; kingdom Fungi; phylum Ascomycota; species Saccharomycotina sp. CBS 16003. The sequence continues at coordinate 77,720 of JAJNCF010000020.1, forward strand.
GAGAGAAAACTTGGACCCCGATACTTCCGTTTGGTTCGCCACTGCTTAATTTGTCACTGCTGTCTTTGGCTTTTCACCTCACTTATATTTCCCTGCCTTTCCTTCCTTCTCTGACTTTTTCCCTCTAACCTATCTTTCAGCACGCCGACCCCCAAATCACCTACTCTTCACATCACTAGGCCTCGGCTGCCATACTGCCCTTAGCCCTGCCTCTATATTTATATCTATCATGGGCAAACCGGCCAAGACTCCTGCGGTCCCGCAGAGCAGCTCTACATCTACTCCAGCTACAACACAAAGTCACTCTACAAAAGACCTACGACGAGAAAAGTCATCAACAGGATTCACTCCACCACCAGCGATCAGTGGCCCGATTCCCTCGCTACCGCAAAGAACACCTCATCCACAAAGCCAGCAACCACATTCGCTTTCCGCAAAGTCAAGTAACTCAAGCCTAGTTGATCAACCTGGATCTAATCGGCGTCCGTCTCGTGAAACTTCAGGGGGAAACGGCAAGTTCTATGCATCAACCTTGGATCCAAAGTACCAAAAATCAAGTATGCTGATGCCAGTGCATGGAACCATGGACAGTTCAGCATCAAATTCGCCTAATCTTTCTACAAGATCGTTTAGCCCAACAAATTCTGTTTTGTCTTTAATGTCGACAACTTCTAGTTCTGCAAGGGGATCCGCTTCCAATTCAAGTCTAAGAAACCATGAAATATCAGCTCCGGTTCCTATATCAGTCAACAATAACTCTGGTCCTATCCGCTCTTCAGTCTATTCTACCATGGAAGAAAATCCAAGCCTGACAAAGAATTCGAAATTTATTGATTTTCATTTGGAACGACCGAAAGATGAAGCTGAGATTGAACGCATGTTCAATGATTTAATAGTAAGTTGAAAAGATTAATGCCGCTTTTGATAGACTCATCCTAATGAGCCTTCTTTAGAATAAAAGAGACTTTAAAAGTTTACCTGAAAAAGTCATTCAACAAATGCAGCAGTACGACACTTCGAAAAAATGGATTCTTATTCACCAAGACGCTCTTACCGAGTACCAAAATCAGCAACGGCGTACTAAACAACATCAGGAAGTCAACTATACTCCAGAATTATATGTGCGAAAGATTGTCAGTGATACAATTACTTCGAGAGAACTGGGAAATTTATGGGTGTCTCTTCGAACAGAGCCCATCAGCTGGGTGTTGGAGTTTCTTGAAAGCCAAGGTTTAGTAGCTCTTTCTAAAGTATTGTCGAAAATTAACCACGACGAAGAATCAAATTCAAATACAATTCTTGATCGGGAATACGAAATTATCAAGTGTATCAAGGCTCTTGTGAACTTGAAAGATGGTGCTGATCACGCTCTGCAAACTGCCAAAACCATACCAGCTCTGATAGGGTCCCTCTTATCGCCTAGACTTCCCACCAGAAAACTGTTGACTGAGGTTTTGGCATTCCTAGCCCACTGGCAAGATCTAGGTCACAGTCAAGTTCTTACTGCTTTTGACACATTAAAGAAAAAGACGGGAGATGTAGGCCGTTTTGAATCATGGATTCATATTGTTGATAATGCTTTTGAAGGTCGTGGAAAACTGGGTTCAATGGTTGGTGCCAGCGAGGAGATTAAGACCGGTGGTATTGGAATGGAAAGTCTTTTAATGGATTACGCTCTTTCAACTATGTTGCTGGTTAACGCTATTGTCTCGGGTGCATCTGATTTGAGAATTAGAATCCACCTCCGTTCTCAGTTCAAAGCATGCGGTCTTCCCAGGCTTGCTTCTCGAATGCAAAAGTTTTATCATCAGCCGCTTACTGAACAGTTAGAAAAGTACGATGAAGCAGCAGCAGTTGATTATGAAGATCTTCTCAACATGGAACGTGAAGAAGACATCAAATCCATGGAAGACCCTAAAGAAATCGTCAGCGAGATTTGGTCCAGAGTGAAAGAAACTAACGCGGAAGGATACTTTTTGTCTGCAATGCAACATTTTCTTCTTGTGCGTGAGGATCCTAGCGATGATGGTGCTCGGATGTTTCAACTTGTTGATGCTTTATTATCTCATGTTGTCATGGATAGAATCAATCCTGATGCAGACTTGTCCAATGTTCTTAACTTTTCTGTGCAATCAATTCTAGACCGACTTCAAACTGATGACCAAGCCAAAAGGGCACAAAAGGAAGCGAAGGAAACCATGAGATTAGCAGAAACCGCCAAAATTGAAAGAGATCATATGCAACAACTTATCAACCTCGGTGCTGATGGAATGGTTGGAAGGTTGCAAAAAGAGTTAGACGAAACCCAACATATGCTAAGATTGCAAAGACGACTGAATGAAAATTTGACTTCTGACTTGGAAGAACTCAAGCAAAGTCATTACGTTGAGTTACAGAATCAAGAGTTAGAAATCAGAGAGCTTTATATGATGCTGAAAGAAAGCGAACTTAATCATGGTGGATACAAGGGTAGTGGCTTCATTGATCGAGAGAAACTCGCCAGGAAGCTGGAAGCACAACTAGCGCGTAAGAAGACTGAGTTTCAACTGGAGGGTCGCGCATGGGAAATAGAACCTTCGCCCAAGCTTAGAAACCTTCGTGATAAAATGGAGAATTTACAAATGCAAGCACGAGAATTGGAGCTTGCTGACTACGGGTCTATTGAAAGCGGCGAAACCAAAGAACGATTCACAGGAAGTCTTGATTCCGATACGTTCAACAACCTGATAGAGCAGCGGGATATGCGACTGAAGCGATTGAAAGACTTGCAATCAGAATCTAAAGACGCCGAATTGTCGCTTAATAGAACTTCTAGCGACAGAGTCAGCTCGAGTAGTGCTGAAAACAAATCAACTCCTTCCCGTTCTGTGTCAGTTGCTACCAATAAGCCTTGGACTGGGCCGCCTCATAGAAGATCTGTCAGTGCTTCCATAGTAGCCAAGTCTGCTTTGATTTTACCTATTTTTAGTGGAAACACAGCGAGAAAACCACATAATGCATTTTCTACTGTTCCCGTTGTTGAAGAAGAAGAATCTGAGTCCGACATTAAAATTATCGACAAATCTTCATCGACCGATAAACCCGTTTCAAAGGTTGTCAAAAAATCTGTATCCACATCCAATGCTGAATATGACATGCAAACAAGTAAAGAGCTTCCACCCATACCCGTCAAGAAAATCACATCAAAAGTGGAAAGAAGATCTGTACTTACACCCAATTCAGATTTTGTGTTTGGATCTATTTCTGCAGAGCAACAACCCAAATTCACTGCTTCTAAATCAACTAAAAATTCTATGACTACATCTACTGCTGAATCGCCTATTTCTTCGCCGCATGCTTCAGCTCCATCATCCCCTGTTACATCGTCTGTGACTTCAACAGTAAGCTCTCCCATTTCTACATCTAAGGTAAAGGTGCAAAAATCAATAGCCGAGGAGCTCAAAAACGACAAAGCTGAGCCCTTAGAAAATAGTTCAGAATTACAACCGTCGACATCTATTCCTATACAAAAAGAACACAAGGGTTCTTCTCTGCCACTAAATCCTCCTCTTTCTCCTGTATCAAACACTCAATTCAATGGACCACCGCCGCCACCACCTCCTCCTCTTCCAATAAGCATGGGTGGCCCTCCACCACCACCACCTCCTCCTCTTCCATCGAGTATGGGTGGCCTTCCTCCTCCACCACCACCACCTCCTCCCCTTCCTGGTATGGGAGGTCTGCCACCGCCTCCGCCACCACCTCTTCCACCAAGTATGAGTGGCCTTCCTCCTCCACCTCCTCCACCCTTGCCCTTTGGATCTGCTCCAAAGGAACCAAATGCTTCACAAACTCCGCCTGCAGTTGATCTTACTTCTCAGATAGGAATCAGACCCAAGCGTAAACTTAAGCAGATGCATTGGGAAAGACTGGAAAAGGTCGATCACACTGTTTGGGCATACACAGCAGACGAAAGAACTTTGGCCAGTGATCTGTATAAAAAGGGTATTTTCGATGAGGTTGAAAGAATCTTTGCAGCCAAAGAAATTAAGAGAATTGCTGCTAAAAGGAAACTCAAAGAAGAGAAGTTGTCGTACCTTAGTAATGATGTTTCGCAGCAGTTCGGCATCAACTTGCACATGTTTATCAACGACCCCGTTCCTGTGTTGGTAGATAAGGTTCTTTCATGTCACCCAGACGTTATAGAAAACACAAATGTTCTTGAATTTTTGGCCAAGCCTGAGCTTACGGACGTTACAAACAATTTGGCAAAAAGCTTCCAACCATACGGAACTGACTGGACCAGAGAAAAGTATGACGAGCCAGAAAAGGATGCAAACGAACTTGCACGTGCCGATCATATCTATCTCGAACTTTGTTACAACTTGCAGCATTACTGGAAATCGAGAATCAGAGCCATCATGGTTATTTCGACATATGCTAGAGATTATTCCGATCTGGCTATTAAATTAAGAGCATTGGATGCAGCATGTGAGTGCGTGAGAAACTCCGAAAACTTCAAGAAAATTTTGGAAATCATTCTGACTGTTGGTAACTTTATGAATGATTCTTCAAAGCAGGCAAGTGGTTTTAGACTTGGCACCTTGCAAAGACTTGCTTTTACTAAGGATGATAAAAACTCTATGACATTCTTGCATTATGTGGAGAGCATTGTAAGAAAGGCTTATCCGGAAGCTGAAAGGTTTGTTGATGAACTTAAGGATGCTTGTAGCGTTGCCAAGTTATCCGTTGATCAGTTGAGAAACGACTGTAATGAACTCATGAATGCAATCAAAAATTGTCAAACATCTGTCGATATTGGAAATCTTAGTGACCCCACAAAGCTTCATCCTCGTGACAAGGTGTTGTCTTATGTTCTTGCTGGTCTTCCGGAAGCACGCAGGAAGCGAGATCATTTGAACGATCAGCTGACAATTACCATGACCGAATTCAACAAGCTCATGAAGTATTTTGGAGAAGATCCATCTGATTCTCAGGCTTCGTCAATGTTCTTCTCTAAGTTTGCAAACTTTGTCAATGAATACAAAAAAGTCAAAGCCGAAAACCTGCAACGTGAGATCGACAACCGTGCTTACGAAGCAAGAAAGAAACTCATGGAGAAGCCCAAGAAAGCTGAGCAACTTGAAGCCGGTGTGCTCCCAGCTTCGAATGCTGCCAATAGCTCGAAACCTAATGCAGTTATGGACACCCTATTGGAAAAGCTTAGAGCAGCTGGTCCTAGTGGTGATGCACGTAGTGCTAGAAGAAGAGCTGCTGCCAGAAAGAATATGGCAGAACAACGCCACGCTGTTAACCACGTAGAAGAACCGGCTCCAATCACTGAAGACCAACCTGAAAATATCACGTTGCATAAACGAAACCGATCGCGAAAAATGTCAGTTGTCGAAGTTCCTTCGCCATTGCTAAAAAGTCTGGAGTCGGACGAAGAAGAAGAAAAATCATCTGAAGCGCCAAAGTCTACAGAACCAGATGAAGAAGAATCAACAAAGGGCGATGTTGAAATGACTGTTGAAGAGCCCACTATCATTGAAAAGAAGGTTGATGCGGATGATGTTGGTGACAGAGCTCGTCAATTGCTGCAAGAATTGAGAAATGGTGGTGCTAACAACTCAAAAGAAACGCATCACCAAAGAACGCCTACCGTTGCAAGTGGGAGACTCGCTGAAATGCGAGCCAGACATGCTAATCGTCGTATTAACCACGACTCGCAGCATCGGAAAGCACATACTTTCAACAAAGAAGACCAATCTGCGAACAAGTCCGATGTCAAAGATACCAAAGAAAATCAAGAAGAGGCCCTTGAAAACAAAGACACTACCAACGAATCTGGGGTTATAATTATTGATGCCAATGACGAGTCTTGATGAGCGGTGGGTTGCTGTTATTACATTGCATATTTTATCATATAGTTTTCACATGAGTTTTGGTTTATACATTATGTTTTTTATAAATATTTTAATACATTGAGGTGTAAATAATACTTACCTGAATGTCATAAACATGATGATATTATAAAAGGCAACAGCTCTATGTTTGATACCCTAACATCAGAATATTGGGAGTTTGTACTCCAAGACAAGATGAAACGGCTTTTTTTCACATTTGAACTATCTTCACAAAACAAACACAATACGCAATAATGAGTGACGTTGGTAAGTGTATAAGAGTCATTTGAACAATAAAAATATGCTAACACGAATATGATGAGAATTTGAAAACAGTTTAAAACAATTGGCCGAATTGTCTGAGCAACAAAATGCAATTGACCGAGAAATCCAGATAATTGCTCACAAGAAATTCGAAAAGTTCTATCAGCAAAGAAGAGAGGCAGTCAAGCAGATCCCATCGTTCTGGTTGACATGCATTCGTGCGTGTGAGGATATGGAGGACTACATTGGGTTTGAAGATGATGAAGTTTTGGAGAGCCTGACAGAATTGTATGTGGAGTACGAAGACACAGAGGACGAGGAAAAGTTCAACATCATTTTCGAGTTTGATCCCGAAAACGAATTTTTAGAAACCACTAGTTTGGTCAAGAAATTCAGATATGTGACTAAATCTATTGATGGTAGGGATGTTCGAAAACTTGTGTCTGAACCCGTGGATTTGAAATGGAAGAAGCACAAGAACTTAATCAAGAAGTCGGAGCGCACATTTTTCAAATGGTTCTCTTATACTGGAGAAGGCCCGGGAGAATTCAAAAACGGAGAAAGCGTAGCGCTGATTTTGAGCGATAGTGTTTTTGCTGATGCTTTGAAGCTGTTTTCTGAAGGTATGCAAAACGAATTGGAGGATCTGGAAGATGAGTACGATTTGGATGAAGAAGATGATGACGAAGAGGAGGAAGGCCCTTCAAAGAAGAAGGCCAAGAATGAGTAATCTGCGAACCACAATTGGGAGATACTTTGGTATCTGCAAATTGTGTAATATAGCTGGTTCAGATTTTGACTCGGACATATTATATCTTGCTCAAACCAGAGCAGTTTTAACAGTGTAATTTTGTGTAAATTCTATTATTTGTCAAACCCCAATCTTTTTCGTTTGTTCCAATATCAGCATATGTATGCTATGAATAATCCTAATTGCAATTAGTGATTTCGGGTTGATAGTAGGAATTGCGTCTAGATGTGAAAAAATAAGCAATACATAAAATATTGCTGGACATGGCTTTTACTCTTTCATATTTTTGCAAATCGTTGCCGCTCTTCTGCACTGGTCAGTACTACTATTTTGTCTCAGATCAAAATTCAATGTAGTCGTATATTTCTTAATTTGATGTACAATTTCTAGATATTTCTGCTCGTTTTGTGTCGGCTTGCCGAGTCCTTAACATTCACATCCAATTCGTCATTTATCTACTATAATAATATGATTCGCGGTTTGACTACGATAATATTTTATACATGTTTTCGTTTCTCGTTACCATCGTAGTTTCCTCGCTTTCGCTGGATCAGGCCTTGACCGCAGTATTTCGGGGTCAGCTCAGCAATAAGGTTGGTCGCAAACCAACACTGCTACTAAGAATTCTTAGAGCTGGTCATCATTTGCAAACTATCGCAGGACATCCATGTAGCTGTTTTAGGTCGTTAACTTACCGTAATGCTAAACGGAAACTTTGGGCCATGCAAACTACACTCAAATGCAATAAACAGCATCAAGCGCGAACGTTTGCGATTCTTTCAATGACATTCAATATCGAATGCGTTCTTAGGCTGGTTGTGAGTGGATTTGAAGCAAATCTGGTTAAAGCCCTGTATGAACTGTTTGGGCATAGCAAACTGCTGCCAAAGTGCCTGTATATGTACATTTTACCCAATTTATTCCTGATTCCAATTCTTATTTTGTCGTTGACTATAACTACTTTTTTTTCAGACGCGAATGAAATATAAATAGTAATTATAACAATCACATTGTTTTTCTATGAAAATATTTTGAGAGCACGGATTTTAGGTCTCTCTACTAAATTTACTAAAAACAATGACAAAACAGACTCACTTTTGCATGGTCCTAGTCGGCTTTATCTCAGGTATCTGCTGTTGGGGTCGATAAGACTGGCAAGTTTGTGTAAATCATTTAACTTACCCATTTCAAGTGACTACGATGCGTTGTAGATTTCACTCATGCTTTATTGCCCTAGTCTTCTTTAGCTTATTTCTTTATTCCTGTCCTCGAAGCATGTCAGCTGCCCTGGTGATATATTCATGAAAACACTTGTGTTCTTGAAACCGGAAACAATGGAGAAGTATTATATAAAACAAGTTTTAGTATTAAATACACACATCACAACTCGAAGAGTTTGGGAAGAACGATCGTGGAATTACAGTGTGTGAAAGGGTTGGAAAGTATAGACGGCCTGTGTTGTCGTGGAAACGTCCCTGAAAAAAGAACTCCCAAAAGGTGCAGTTGCCTAATTAGGCAGCCATAAATCTTGATTGACAGAAGTGAATGAAAAGATTTCGTTTAAATAAATTGAAATTATAATCAAAGGTAGTGATATATGTTGAATACCAGTTGTCAAAATAAACAGTTTTGTAGAAAAAAGAACAAGTGTGTATTGAAAGATGAGAGATTAAATATGTATTTTACGAAAGTTGAACACGGAAACAAGGATCATAGAAGGAATATAAACTTAGTACAAGTAGGCTTTGATGCACACAGTTATTTCCAAAATCATATTTTATAATATTTGTGTAATGAAAAAAACTCGACCATACTATTATTCAGTTCAAAGAGGTGTTTTTACATGAAAACCATAATGCTGCAGCGTAATCGAGACAATTTTGGAAAGTATCAGCCGTCTATCGAACAGAAGCCTTGAACCAAGTTATATTGTGTATAATTCCGAGACATAGAGACAATAAACAGATTATTATCATCATCAGCCCTCTGTCACTCCGAGTTCTCTCTGCACATGGCTTTGACTATAAAGAATTTGGCGCCAAACACATGAAAACCTTCAACGCTTTCCGCAGGAAGTTATTTTGTCCATCTCTATAAGGTGAACCAACAAATAGGTTTATCTTTTGGTATATCTATTTTATATATTATGAGTGTTTTGTTTCAAGGTTATTAAATATAACTACAAAACACGGGGACAATTAGCAGATTATAATATTTATCTTGTTTTCACGAGACATAGTGACGCGAAACCGATCGTTATTAAAGTCATGAGAATTGCTTTAGGTTGATAGTCTGCAATTTTTTCTTAAGAGTAATATCGTTACTGAAAAAATACAGAAAACATTGACCATTCCTAGCAATAAGAACTGTGGATACTAAAGTCGAAAGTATAAAAAAAGATACATAGTTGCTGAATGTACTGAAAAAAAGGCAAGCAAGTAAGCGCTTTTAGAGCATTGGATATCTATTCTCATAAGAAAATCTCAAATTATAATACTATGATTTGAGTACCAGCCCATTGCCTTGAGTTTTGTTCATAACATACATTAGAGAAATACGTGTTAGCAAGAATACCTAAAATTTCTAATTAACAATATGGTGGTGAATTTTCACAAAGTTGAAAACTATTCATCTCCAAAAGACACAATATATTTGTATCAAAGATTTATATCTATGGTAGTATTCTCTATGGCATTCAAAAAATGAATACTACAACCTGACTACTTTGTTTGTCTTATGAACTCTCTTACATGATATGTATAGGTTTGGTACCATGTATAGACTTTTACCCTGACCGGATATTCGAAAGACAAATTACACATGAAATACTTCGAGTTGATACACCTCTCATCATGTCAAACAACTAGATGTTATATTGCGGTAAAGAGTAATCATAGGTTGAATCATTTCATGTGTAATTCATTTTTTAAAAATCCGGTCAGGGTACCAAGCTTATACACATCTATACTTTTTTCATTCACAAATAAAACAAATTAAACGGCATTCTAACTTTTGAAAATCACTAGCTTTACATTCAAAAGATTATACTTTCTCAACGCTATACTTACCTTTCATACAACACAAAGCATTGTAATCATACAAAGCGTGATATGGGATTTCTTTTAAAACCCGAATCAGTTCTTCATTATCATGAAGAGACACGCTGTATATATTTCCCAATATTGAACGAACCCACTCCATGACGCAATAGACCCATTTGGCCTGATTCCTTGTGTGTGTATGTATGCTCACATGTATTCTTAGGTGTGCACCTAGAGGGTCTCGATTCCACTAGAAATCCAGTAGGAAAGATAATATGTAGTACCCCCCCTCCACGAACCCATTTGTTCCAAACATTCTAAATCTAATGTAATTGCATATACCGGCAGCCGTTGGTTGCGTATGCACAAAATACGAAGCGATTATCGGTTGCAGGTTGGATCAAGTGATTATTGATTACCGTGTGGGTTGATTTCTTCCTTTCACAGCCAGTGGCTTGTATTGCACCTATCTAGACAGCAATTCAAAGAAGTTTTTTTATGACGATAGCGTGTTTATATCGGATCTCATGAACAGTTAATTTATTATATCATATTACATTACGACAAAATTCCCAAACAGCTTTCGACAAAAAGGCAAAAAAGAGAACAAGCTGCAATGATTGCAACTGTTTGGACGTCATGCGCATCCAGAATAAGTACCAACACGACACAAAGAATCCAGATATGTACAATACTTACGCTATTAGGGCAATTCTGTGTCTTAATAAGGCCGCCGCTATTTTGCCTACTAACATTGAACATGATTGAGAAGCATCTGAAACAATTTCAAGTAACGTGTAGGGTACGCTAAGTGTAGGCATATGTAAAGAGATGCTAATGATTTGCGCAGTGAACTCATAAATTAAATTGTCATGTGTGTGCTACAGTAAGCGCTCTCCTTTCCCTGTCCTCTTTGCTTCATCCTTGATAGGTATGGCCGCTGATTTTTCATCTTTCGTTTCTTATTTTTCGACTCCAAAACTAGAAACAGAGAACAACAAAAGAAGTCAGTCACGAGGCCTTGCTGTGACTCAACCGACGCTAAAGCCCATGCAACGTGAACACCAGCAACAGCACGTTTATTTCTTTTTTTTTTTTTTTGGTCTCGTTTTTGGCTTAGCAGATGAAATGAAGAGATATGATCTGAATCTTGGACCAAGCTTTGAAAGATGGATTTAACTGCGTGCATGTGTTTGCTAGTACTCTCAATAATGCTGCTGAAAACAATGAATTTTTCAAGGGCAGTCATGGCCAATAAGCAGTCATGTATATTTGCATGAATCCACGATTTCAAAAAGGCCAATCTTTTGTTTTGTAAAGTTGGGTGGTAGTGTGTACATATACACACATTATAGGTTTAAGAGCGAGAGAGAGAGAGAGAGAGAGAGAGAGAGAGACGGAGACGAGGCCAAACGGAGACAGAGACAGAGAGATGCAAGAAAGGCGAGAAGACGGTTCCCAAAGGAAATAGGCTATTTTTTGATTCTGTACATGTAACAATTAGCCTAGTTCTAAATTTCCACGCCAATGTACGATTTGGAACGCCCTTATTAAAAAGGTGACGAAGGAGAAGCAAAAGACAAAGAACCCGCACAGAAAGCTTTGATGATAATTGAACAACAAAAAACAAAAGATACCTGTTGATAATAATAATATAATATGCGATGATTGCAACTCTACGACATTTGCAACTCTACGCTGATTGCAACTGTAGCTGTTGTTGTGTAACAGTAGTAATAATATTGTACCGCTATTACAGTTGGAAGGGATGGGATTGTACCGATGTCTGTGTGTACAAATACGTGGGTGGGCGCATTGGTTCATTGCGCTTTTTGGTTAACGAGATACGTCGGATTCCGTGCAGCTGCGGCGAATAAAAGCTCTCGTTGATCTTCTAAGGTATGAAGGTTTGTCAAAAGAAACGAAACCCATACGAACAAACAAACTTGAAGATGGTGACAGAATGTGTATTGCAATGAAATCAGTGCGTCAAATGTGAGAACACGTTGAAGAGATCAGATGAATGTAGCAACAACAGCAACGTTCTTTGATACTTGTCGATGTTCATATTTGTTTGCCTGCTTATGTGTGTACATGAATACATAGCACAGTTCTGTACAGCCGCTATAGGATCTAGATCTCTTGTGTGTGTATATTCTTACACTAGATCCAATACAATACACCTATGATTGCACCTTCATAGATACTTATCAGCACCATCCGCCCAACGTAACCTTCTCAGTTTGATCAAACGCAACTTGCTGCCGTTACATTCCCATCAGCTGGCAAATGTATTTGGTTTTCTGTGTGTATTTTTCGTAACCGTGTATTAAAGCCATCTCAAACGATCGGGAGGAGTGGTTCCAAACTGGCAAACAAGCATAGCAGCACCATTGCAGCAGCAGCGCCCAACAGTGAGAATAATCGTCATCTAGAACAACAACAACAGTTCAAACACAAAGCACTCAAAGTCTTTAGTCCAAACAACATCTCTTTCGCATGATGTGCATCCGCGGCGCTCTCTGCCTACACTTGATTTCTGCTTTTGGTATGGGAGTATTATTTTCGGTGCCAAAATGATGCCTTGCTTTGTATTTTCTCTCTCAAAACCGGTTTCTTGATTTGGATAATTAAATATTTCAAAAATTTGTGTGGAAGGGCACGAGAGTCCTACATCAGACTTGAATATAAAAGGTCTTGTATGTACATACACAGATCACTGTGACATAGCGTACAAAAGGCCGAAAAAACAAACAAACAAACACAAAGATGCCTTTGATCTTTGTTTGAACATGGGATGGCTGGATTAGGACTTTGCGGGCTGTCTCTCGTCTGGCAGTGTCAGCAGTGTGTATACTTGTGTACAAGAAAAATGGATTCAACGCGATCGTTTAAAAAAAAGACTCAGTTAGTTATACAAGTGTACAAGCCAACAACAACTATTGCCTGAGAGGGAGGGTGTATTTGAGGGCGAGGACTTTCCGTGATCTGTAGCATTTACATGCAGAAGGTGTACGACGCTGGACTTTTTTGTTGCGTTGTTTTAAGACATTTAATAAAATGGCATTTCTGCCAGAGAAAGGCGTATTTTTAAAGCCAAGAACGGTGTCCTGACCTGAGTCCAAACAGTCTCCGGTAAAATACAAATTATGTCGAACTTGCACTTGTTCACCAAGCCAAGAAGGAGCCGTATATTCTCAACAAACAAATGGCAACGGGGTTTGTCCATTTACACAAGTATACACAAACTACTACGCATAACCGCGCATGATATTTGAGCTTATGCCTTCCTTTCCATCGTTCCATGCCATGCTTAACCAAATTTCCTGACGACGCACGAACCAGCGTCATATTCTTTTGTTCCACGGGACTCTTAAAGTCAAAACGCAAATGCACACCAGCCCAGTGGGTCTCATTATAAAAATCGCGTTTCTTCTCTCTAATTGGAACTTGAATAAACTTTACCATTATACCAAAAGGAACCACTGGGTTTGGGTGAAGCCATATTTTGTAGTATAAAATGGAGAGGATTTGTGGTAATTTGGGCGTTGATCTCTCATAAGTGAGGAGATGGTTTATAAACGAAGGCCTCGTTAGAGAAACACGGTGCGAATGACGCGTGCGTATTTCGAGACAGAATTATATCTCATCTGGCGGATAGCCAATCAACAATACAATTTCTACCTGTTACGATCACCAACTATACTTATGATAGCAAATAATAATACCTTTGTTGTTGACCCCTGCCCAAAATATATGTAAAAATGAATAAATCTCAAATCCATAATATTATTATTTTTCATGATTCTATAAGGCCACCTGTACTGTTTGTTGAGAAAGAAATTTCGACGTGCTTCGATGTTGGTAAGATTCAAATTTGTGAATCAAAAACAGAAAGTCACTCTATTTAAATACAGACAATTAGGCCAATCAGCAACGACCGGGTCAAACTTCGAGAATTCTTATAATCCAATGTGCACTCTGTATGAATGTCAGACCATTTCGTAGCTCATCATGCTTTGTTGATGGAGTTGTATCAACTCAATGGCATAACTGATTTTAATGCGTATTGGCTCAGAAGCTTACATCATTCCTACACTTGTACACGCAAAGAGAACCGGACTTGAAAATACTACATCATTCAATTTGTATCTGCTAATGCTAACTACTACTATTTTTTTTGTCTCATAGAGATATAATCCAGTTCCACAGACCAACTCGGGAATCTCTGATTTCTCGAAAAAACAACAAACAAACTAGACAACTGATGGTAAGTTTGTACCAATTAGGGAGGTTGAAGAAGGCAGATAGAAATGGTGAGTTTGCAGAGAAAGAAGAAGGGCTGGTAAGTTTGGTACATGTCTATGATGAAAAAGGGTAAATGAAGTTTAAGTTTGGGTTGATATTTTTTAGGATGTAGAATGAATTGGATGTGTAGATGAATTGAAATAGAAATCAGTCATGAGCTATGCCTAGAGCTAAACAAACGCAATCAATTACCTCGTGTATCCAAAGACAACTTTAGTATTGTGATTGATTCAAATTTTCGAATCAAATAAACACTTTCCAACAAGTGTTCAGGCTATGTAATAGCTGATCAACAAAGTTTATCCAGAGCCTTTGTACATGAATGTACTATTAATAAGAAGAACTCAAAAGTATCAACAAGAACAACAAAAGCCTTTATTGTTCAACTCAAGGGCACCAGTTGGCATATCCATTACACATTGCTTCTGTTTTTGTGCTTGTTTTGGCTGGTGCATCATGGTGTACCATGGTAACTTCTTTTTTTTTCGACAATTTTCAGTATTTGTATTTGGCGGCAGCCATGATGTAGTTGTATACCAGAGATTGTCAGGATCAGTGAATCGAAAAAAAACAAACAAATAAACAACAGCAAAAAACGAGAATAAATAGCAATAAAACAAACAAACAAAAACAGAAAAAGCTCAAGCCTCGTTGTTGTTACCGGGAACTATAAACTTACACAAAGATGTCTTTAATTGATATGTTGTGCAGTTGACAATGAACGAGTGTAGGATTCAGAAAGTTGTAATACACATGTATGTGCCATAGATAAATGCATCTGAAAAAGGTTTTCCTTTATTGCGATCCCTTTTATAATGGTAGAGTTAAAGCACGAACAAAATGAATTTGAATGACGCTATAACTGTATGTCAGATTGTTCAACATGTTAGATAACAAAACAGTAAACGCAGATTTTGAAATTAAAATCCTCAGAATCACTAAGCGAGAACCTATCCAAGCTCATTTTGAGACTCGTCTTGAAAGAGAGGAGTATGTGTGTGTATCCTAGTTTATATTGGCATTTAACCAACAGGTACAATTGGATAGTCAATCAAAACAAAAAACATGAATGAAACTTGGTCCAATTATGAAAAAATGCCAATCTTAAGATCTACAAACCGTTGCCTCTTAAACCTAGTTCAATTTAGATAGCAGTATCCAGATTTGTGTGCAGTTGTACTGAGCTGGTATGATTCATTTAATTCAAAGTTGAAGTCTTATCCAGCACGATACAACAATAAAGAAATTTCAAGTGTGCAGCCTGGTCTGAATACAAAACAGCTTGAAGTACAAATTCAAGATTAGACAGTTAAAATCTAAATTCTCTAATTCATCATGAGTCTCACGATGTTGAAATTGGCGGTGTACAACTCAACCATCATCGTCGTCTCCGTAATAGCTTTCGTTAACATCACCACTGTCTCATCGCAACCGATACCTGCACTATTTGGGTAAAGTGGTTAAACGCCTTCAACCCTCAAAAAGCCCATTTTTCACGCCAATAAAGGTCACTGGTCTAATGCAAAGCTTTTTTCTACACTCACCATCAACTGTAGAAAAATCAAACTTTCTTTTTTTTTTTGTTCTTGTTGTCATGATTGCTTTTTATATTTTCGTACTGGAAACCTTAAAAACCTTATTTTCCTACCCTGGGCTCTAACAGACACAAACCTGTCCAAAATCTGATAAAAAGCAGGTTGTTTTTTTGTTTTGGGTTACAGGAAGAAATCTAAATGCTCCCATGGCGGAGTGTAGAGAATAGCGACAATTGAATGCAAAAGAAGTAAAAAAAAAGGTAATAGGGATCCTGTTGTTCTTAGATTACAAGAAAACAAAAACGACCTTGAGGGAGGACAGTTGATTATTTGTTGATTTTGGTTTGAGCTTGTGTATGAAATATTTTTCTTCTTGTCTCTATCAAACAAGAAATACTACAAAATAATTTTAAAAAAGAAATGCGCTTGTATATTGGGAACTTATGTAGACTGTATACTCCCTCATCGTCATCTGCCGCTCTTTGGTCGATGCTTCAAACGGAAATAATCGACCTTGAACGCTGTTTGTTTGGTCAAAGAGCCAACACCACCAGTAACATCATGGAAATTACCGATATTGATTCGATCGAACAAGCGAATCGAAATTAAACAACGAAAGGAAATATTATTGCTTGAGTTTTCTTTTCAGTGGGGTCCTCTTACAACTGCAATTCTTGATTTTCTTTTCCCACCAGTTTCAAAAACCAGAATCTTTTTATACCTCTAGATTTCCATTTTATTTCTTCTTCCTCTTCTTTTTTTCCCTTCTCTCGTTCGGTCAGCTTGAAATTCTATCATCTATATCGCCAACTTTGTCACTCTTTTGAATCTTGTTTCTTTCTATCCTATTCTAAACCCAAATATTACCCCAACTTGTTGGTTTCATTGCGCTCTTTCCAACGTAACAGATTCAGTCACATTCATTCAAATCGCCAAATATATCTACTAGGTTGAAGCATCGCTTTGTTCTCGTCAACGATTCTTTAAAATCCTCGAAAACAACTTGTATACGTCATCTCTTTTCTACAATCTATTTTGTGGAAGAAGTAATAAAGAAAAGCCAAACAACAACACAGACACGAAATCAATCATACTCAAAGTATTGATCGTTGATTTTCTCACTTTTCCCCATATCTGTTTTTATTTTCTTTCGTCCATCGTTTGTGTATTCACACTAATTTGTTCCCTTTACTGAGGAAGGATTTGAAAGAAAATTACAAGCAATCAAGAATAAACTACTTTGAGCCTACAAACTGAAACTCCCAAAAACTTTCACAGTTTAGATGAGCTCGGTAAAATCATCTGTTTTTGGTACCGATCTTGACGGAGTTTACTCGAAAAATATACTATCATCACATTTAACCCCCAATTCTGATTCCAATTCAGACACAAGTCCAAATTTGACAAACTCAACCAACAACAGCAGTAAGTCTTGGTCACCTTCATCTTCAAACACATATCGTTCTCCAGTTCCGTCGCTAACCAGCTTGTTATCCTCTAAAGATCAATCGCCCTCATCCGACTACAGGTGGAGTGCTTTTCGACCAATGTCTCTACCAGGATCCAATATTAATTCAAGTAATCGTCCTATTTCGCAACAACCCTCGACAGACATTACTTTAAACTCATCTTCAAATTCTGCACAGCATGTTTCTCAAAATAAACCTTGGCCATTCCCGGCTTCAAGCACAGACGGCAGGCAGTTGCCCTCACCGCCAGCAACTTCCTTGCCGCCAATACACTCGTTCGCTACTTCAAAAAACACATCTCCTACTGGATCTCAAATGATGTTGAGCTCTCCAAAAACCATCATGAATAACGAAAATCTAAACAATCCCAATAACGACGATCGCCATAGACTTCAATTGCAATACCCTCCCCAACATGATACCATTACTTCGAACAGTCCTAATAGCAACGTTAACAATCACAATCATCAATATCTGCCTCATCGTCAGTCTTCTGATCCACGACATCTTCCTCTTATATCTTCTCAACTCCAACCTCCTCCTCCACCCATGTCTGACAGGAAAGGCTTTCCGCCGCCGCCGCCGCCATCTTCACAGTCATACTCACACCAGTATCAATACCACCCACCTCCTCCGCCACCGGCCCCATTATCATCATATTCGTCGTCTCATTCTTACTCCTATTCATATCCCCCTTCTCATCAGAATCCTCCTCCTGAGTCTCACACTGCGCCACAACATCCCCATCAAAACTCTCTACTTCCTACACAACAACATTATCCTCCGCAATACCAACATCAAGAACAATACCAACATCAACGCCAACAACATCACCATCATGCTATTGGAAATTCGCCTGCCACGCAGTTCTCCTCGCTGCAATCTTCCTATTCAACGCATCATCCTCCTCCTCCGCCACCTTCCCACCCACACCAATACTCAACCCCGTATCATATTCCACCCCCTCCTCCTAACTCTTACCAGCCAATGTACTCTAATTATCCACCGCCGCCACCACCACCTCCGCATCATTCGAAATACATGGGTCCAATGCATTCTTCTAATCTTCAACAGAATTCTTCGCCGCAGCAAAATCAACAACAGCAAGACCAACCGACCTCTCAACAGATGTACATTTCCGCGCATCCTTACTGTCCAGGGTATCCAATGCTTATAACCAGTAACAGCAATAACACAAATGCCCCCGATATCATTAGCACCTATACCAGAGGCACGTATATGGAACTTACATCCAACCGCGAGATCAAACGACGAACAAAAACTGGCTGTTTGACATGTAGGAAACGTCGTATCAAGGTAAGTCTTATTTTTTGCTTTTTATCATTCTCTTATCCATCTTCACGATCTTGGAACTCTCCGTATTTCCCGCTTTCTTGTTATTATTTTCTTCTTACTTCGTGGTATGACCGGGTAGTTTTTATTTTGATACTTCTTTCGTATGCAATCCTTTGTTTGCATGTCCCAATACGTCGAAAGTTATGGCGTCTTTGTGTGTCTTCTTCACCAGATTATTATTTTCGTTGTTGTTTTGGGGACATGCTTCTCACTGTAAGGCCTTTGTTTGAAGAATAAAAATAAAACCAACCTCCAAGAAAAGCAAAAAGCAACAGATTGTTTGGAAACACCGCCACGCATAATCAGGTATCTGTGTGTGTGTAATTCAAGACACCAAACTAACGTTTTTAACAGTGTGATGAGCGACACCCTACATGCTCTAACTGCGACAAGTCCAAGCGTGTATGCCTTGGATACGACCCAGTATTCAAGTACACTGCAGATCGTCGGTTGAGAAAGCATGCACAGCGAGACAGACACAACGTGGGCTCTGAACCACCATCTCTCAAGTACGAGAACTCCCGCAGCCCTTCATCGGAAACAATGGCACTCAATCACAAGAACTCGCCCTCGATGACGATGATGGCGACGGCCACTACAACCAGCGAACCAACGGTTGATAAAATGAATATCAGCAGCTTGCTGGACGCAGCGGCGCATATTGAAGACTCTTCCAGATCTTACCCTTCTGCAAGTTTGACAAAGAAACGATCGTTTAGTGGACTGACTGGAGACAGGCCTCGAGATATGCATTTGCGAGAGCTTCCGGCAACAGCGCCAGCCGACGCTAAGCGAATCAGAATTAATGGGTTTGTGGACCCAGTCGAGAAAACCCAATGCAAAACTTGGGATCAGGTAGAGTCTAGATTTGTGGATTATATCGCCGGATACTTGAATTCGTTATTGGGCACTGAGCGGTTTAGTAGTATCACATTAGTCGGGCTGTCAAAAATTTGTGGACTCCCGGCCGATGGAAATGGAACTGTTGTGATTCCGTCAAACAGCGGAGGGACGACGGGCTCTCGGTCTGATAACTCGGCAAATAGTAACATGTCGATGATGGGCCAGCATATCTCGACGCTAGAAGCAGTTCGTCAAATTCTAGCCACGCTATGTTCTAATTTTCAATTAGACAATTTATCAATTGATGAAGGAAGTGTAGGCAAGCTTGAAGAACTACGGATCTCTAACAAATATAGACTGTTACGGGCCACGTTACAGCTATTAACGGGCACCAGCTATGTTGAGTTTCTTCCAGTGTCAGAGCTAGATTGGCCGATACTAGTGCGAATTCAGATTCTCCATAGCCTGCTGGTGCAAGCATCGCCAAATTCTATCCACAACGGCAATATAAGTACAAACAACAATGATCCAGCACATGGCCAATTCGAATCTTCGAATGGTGCAAAGGCAGATGAAGTAGGAGCATCTCGAAGAGCGGCAGTTGAAAAGATTGATCGTTTGTTTTTGTCTGGATTATTGAATGCCAACTCCCAGCAGTTGTGGGATTTACTAATGTTTATATCTGATTCGCAACACCTATTTACTAAAGCTGTCGTTTCATCTCCTAAAGAAAATGATGAATCTTCTTCGACAGGTAAGACCAGCTTTGGTGGTCTACCGCGACTAAATAGTACACAAGAGTCGGAATTCTTCAAGTTTGTGGACTCTTTATCGCCAACTCATGATATGTACGTTCAATTAGTGCTAGGGGCACATTTCTATGCGATGAGGCATGGCCAGACTGCTGCGAACACGATGCGGATCAAAGAAGAACCAGAACAGAACAAAGCTGCTCCTGTAACAGCGTCGCCGGCATTGTACAGGGAGAAGCTAATGACGTTGTGTGAACAGGGCCCTTGTAATGTGGTAATTAAGTGTCTTGTGAATATCATGATTTCAAACCAGAATGAATTATGAAGAAGTCTCAGCAATGTTGGCAAATGAAAATGTTATTTATTTTATCGGATTTTTGCTCACATGCCGAGTTTCCACTTTTGTCTTATTTTTTGTCTAGTTTCCTCCAATGACTTTTTTTTGTTCAGTTACGTCTCTTATTTTTTTATTTACTCTTTTCGTCTAGTTTTTTTTGCTTACTTACTTTTTTATTGAATCTTGACTCTTGAATCTTTTGTGATTCGATTGTTTTCATGACCTTTTCTATTATGCGTTTTATGATTTATATTGATAATTTATTTATTTTGTTTCAACACTTCTATCCTATTCTCGTACATACGCTTTATTGTATCTGTTGTGTATATTAATTGCAAACCAAAGCTGCAAATATTTTAAGGTGTTTACCAGGCACAAGAAACACATGAGATTGCAGTTACATCAAGCCCTAGATGTTGTATAAGCAAACCTGTATTAGATTAGCAAAATAAGTTTTGTGACATTACAGCCCCCTGGTACAAATGTATTAGATCTGAACAGGTACTAGTTTTGCAGATGGCGCTGGTTCTGGACCCAGACTAGTCTTAATAATTTAACAGTGGATTCAAGTTTGGTAAAATATGGTAAACATTTTTAATTTCCAATTCCACTTCCATCTTGGATTATAATTTATCATCAAAAACAAAAATACAAACTGTACGTAAACAAAATCTATACTGTTCTCACAAAATGAAAAAAAAAAAAAAAAAAATGAAAAAAATCAATCGGACAAAGATGAAGCCAGACACAATTTGAAATAGGAAAACAGCACAGTTCGGGAATTTAGATCAAGATAAAAACGGTTAGAGTGGAGAGCGATGGATTTCCGATGGATTGTGATGTAAGTCCAAGATTTAAGACAAATGAAAATAAAAGCCAATCAAATACAACGATTCAAGTTGACTACAGTATGGTACAGAATATAGTATTGATTAACGCAAGAGTATTCAGAGCCGAGACATTGAACGTGTTGGTTGCTCAAGACAAAAAGGTTCATTCACAAAAGTACCTGTTTCTTGGTGTATTTTGGTGATAATACATAGTCTGGCAGTGTTCACGTCCAAGATAGATCGTTGTTCAAGTAAGTATTTTACAATTCATGAGATTGGTATAATCCAACTATCAAATTTATCAATATTCATTTTTTTATTATTTTTTTTTACTTTAAAATATTAGTTTATCATAGTGTTCATTCTCGGGAGTTTTATCGTTTAATCTAGTTACTATGCTATCCAAATCTCACTGATCACTGAACTCGCACACAATAAAATGCATATGAGCTTACATGCCAATATGTTTTTAACTGTTTGCAGTCATAAGATCAATACTTTATCCAAATTCTTTTCACTCCATCAACAAGTGTGAAACATACACATTTCGATGACAAGTGTTGGCCGTGTACATAGAGATTCCAACGCATAATCAATTTTCTCCTCTTCAAAACACTCTATCTACTCAAAATATATATCAAAATAAACCCTGAAACTAGCCATTCAACTTTAAATAGGTCTAAAAACAATCATTCAACACTCTTGTTATCCAGGTGTATACTGCTCGCCAAAACACCTTTTAACAGCGTATAGCTGGCATATCAAGTTGTGAGCCCCTACCCTATTTAAAGGCATGGCACTTTGCCAGTGATACATCGTTGGGAGGTTGTCTTGGTGAACTGTCTCTATTAGCTCTAGTATTGTAAACTATCATCTAAATCGCAAGTGCTATTTTAAAAATTGCATACTTAAGCTTATGACTTGGTAAATAAGCTATAGTATATATAGCTTATTGTATCTTAGGCCAGCTACTATATTTTGTATGTGCATGATTGGCTGTTGATACTTCTGCGTCATAACCCGCCAACCATTTCATGTATGAGTACCCGTATCGCGCTTTAAGTTTGTTGAAAGCTGAGAAGAGCTTATAAATGAGTCATGTGGAATATAAGATAGAGTTTGTGCTGATGAATCTGAATTTGTGTTGGTGATTCTGAATTTGTGCTGAACTAGGAGATAGAGACAAAGTAAAACAAGCTATTGCACAAGATACGAAGTCAAAGAGTGTTATAAAATGACAGAATTTGATCATATCATTATTTTAGATGGTCGGGCCGCTTTGCTCAACATGCTTTACCTAGTTTTTACATTACAAGTATATAGAGGTTTCAATAATTTCAATATCTAGAGTGTAGATTTGTGCTGGTCGAGCAGGCTGGTGATATCCACGTTGACACAACTCATACTTGCGTGTATACACGAGCATATATACAGCCGCTAGTGCTCAGATCTTGATTGTTTAGATTGTCACTATTATTATTATTGTATCTGAATCACTGAGATGACTTGAATTCGGACTCACGATTCATTACATTAAGGTCTGCTCAGTATAACCAAAATTGTCCGGTATTTGGGCACTCGAGCCTACACACTCAAACGTCCATTAAAGCATGACAGCACATCTGTTGCGGCAACAATAAATCTGTAATGAGCACACATCGGTGTTGTGATAAAATACACAACACTAGCACTGTGATGAGTATTCAAATTGCCACAAGTGCCATGTTATTACCGACATTGTCGCTGTTGCGTTTGTGTGTAGTCCCAAGCTTTTACAAGAAAAAAAAAGACGCGTTTGCCAATGTGGTTTTAGTTGTTTAACGAAAGAACAAGGGTGTACACAGTGTACACACATGTGTAATATGGTTGCTAAAAATAGCCTCTTTGTTTTGTTTGTTTGTTTACGCTGTGCGAAATGCTACAAGCAGAGACAGCAACAGGCGGCGTGTGTTTGTGTGTATGTCCAAATATGGTTTTTTGTGATTCACAAATAAAGAATGGGTGCCATAGTGATTCACATGTATTGTATAAACAGGTGGGCTTCTTTGCTTTTACGCCTGTGAATTGATTCTTATAGCGATTTCTTCGATGTAAACGAGTAGAGAGGTATTGTTATAAATACCAGAAAAATGCTGATGTAAAAAAAGCGTTTTACAGTATGAAAAAAAATAAAAAAGGATGTTGATGATTTACCCAGAAACTGCTGAATAACGATACAACTGGTAGTCTCAGTCTCAGTCTCAGTCTTAATCTCAGTGGTATTACAGTAGTGGTGGTGGTGTATTAGTAATGACATTGATTCAGTGATGCACAACATACTGCATGTTGGGATAATGGATACAATTGAGCATCACAATTCAGGTGTGGTGTAAAATATTACGACTTCAAAAGCTTCCATCGAATCAGGATCTCAGCCATACCTCGACTGGCTGTTTGTTTGTGTGCTCACTGTCAGATTTCCGAGAACTGACCACATATTGAATTACACACTGGACCATTAGGTGTAATCATAGTAGTCGAGTATAAAAGAGTAACCAAAATGTTCAACCCTCGGGTTCTTCATCCCTTGGATCAAAATATTACATCATCATAATAATGAAAATTATCAACGAATGAACCGCCTAATACTCAGACTTGAATGTAGATGACCATTGATCATTGTCGTCTTTTCGTCAATGTTGCAACCATCTTCGTCGGGCATTGTCTACCATGATTTCATTCAATACTATCAACCACCGAAATCTCGTTTTGCCAACGAGATCTGAGTTCTGATCCAATCACTAAAAGCTACTTTCACACCGGGTCTCGATTCAAGGTCTATATGAAAGTTCATGAAAGCCTCTGTCAAATTCTTGATCGGACTCTACATCAGTAAGTTTGCATAGCACAATCATTGTTATGATATTTCCTCCTGTCCTGGCCTGTCAGTGCTGTCAGTTCTGCTACTCTGCCCTGTCCCAACCTCTCCTGCGTGGTGATGGCCTTTTTTCAACTAAAGAAACAACTGAAAAGATACAGCAAAAGCCAAACCAGAAACATTATTGAACTTTGTTTTTTCTGGGATTTGGCTCCATTTCGCGTCGGCTGCTTCTTCATAATATGCAATGACTGCCTCAATTTCCGACTATTTTAGCTGCTTCAACCGCTTCGACTGTGTACCACTATACGTACACTTGATCGCTACGCTTCTTCAAAGCTCCGGTCAGGCTACATCCGGACTTTGTGTGCTCTTCAGCATCAACCAGCATTGTGAGTGTGTTCCTAAAATACACTGCCGACTGCTCATCTGAACAGCCAATGGATAGGTAAACGTCGCTACTATTTATTACTATTTTTTTTTTTCTGCCGATAAATGTACCTTGCTCATCGTATACTTTTTCTAATTGTTCTTTGACAGTTTGATTTTCTGCTACTGCTGCAGCAGCCGTTTTTAACACGAATCCAATTTGTGTCGAATTGATTTTTTTTCTATCTGCTACGGCTGCCATTGTTGTCTCGAATCATGTATCGCTGCCATTTTTACTGCTGTTGCAATCACCAAAGTCTCTGCCTTTCGCGCTTCCACGGCTGCAGCCCTGCTCCCCCTTTCGTCTGTTTCTACTGCTTTTTTTTTTGAGTTGCATTTTTTCATTTTTTTTTATTTTTTTTTTCGCTTTCAATTTAAGCACACCTTTCACTTTCCATTTCCTAATAAATTTTTTTGATTTATTTTTATTTTTACTTTTATTGATTTTTTTTTCTTCTTCCTCCTTCTTCTACCCTCAATATCCAGATTCTTTCACCCCTTTCTCACTCTTTTATTTTTTTTTTTACTTTTCCCTTTCTTTTCTTCTACTTCTTCGTTCTCCTCTCCTCCTTCGCTTCACACCTGGCCCTTCTCTCGCTCACCAGCCAGCTCAAGCTCGACTGCTTTCGCATCTCTTCTACTAATACTAATAATACTATCAGCAACACTCGCCATATAATATCGCTTTCAACCTTATCACCGCCACTACTTTTTTTTTTCTTCCTTTCTCTCTCTCTCTCTTTTTCCTCTTCTTTCTTTGGGTCACAACATCCGACATTATATAGTCCACGTATACGATGAGCAACAACGCGGGTTCTTCGAAACTGCCCTCGTCCCAAGGCAACGCCCCCGCCGCCTCATCTTCAGAGGAAGATGACATCTACCAACAACAACGGCAACAATATGGCCAAAACCAAGACGCGTACCCTCCTCCAAAAAACCCGTTTTTGTCTGACCACTCCGACAACAACTCCCTCGCCTCGGGCCAAAACGTCTACTCGGAATACAATCAAGCCCCTGGTGCTTCGCAACCCGCATCAAACCTGTCGGCACAACAACACCTCTACAACGACAACGGCTACGCTTCAACAAGTAACTCAGATCTGCTCTACTCAGCCAACCAACATCAAAATCAATATCCGGATCAAAATGCATACATTCCTCGTGAATCAACTCCTCTAACTCACGCCAATGAAAACATTCAGCACATGTACCCTGGTGATATGTCCTCTTCCAGAGGAATGCCCGCTGCTGCTGCTGCCGTAGCAGGCTCCGCTGCAGCTGTTGCTGGCACATCAGCCTCTCGCTTGGGTCCTCATTCCTCGAGACCGTCTTCGACCTCTTTAAACATGATGTCTTCTGCTGAATTTGACCGCTATCCAAACAGAATCTCGTCTTCCCAGTCAATTGCGTCTGCCTCTTCCTTGATGCGCGGAAACGGGAATGGCAGCGACAACTACGTCGAGGGTCATGGCATCCGAAGCTCTACAATGTCCGGTGGGTCCAATGGTTCTTCCATCTCAGACTCCTCGGCTGCTAACCCATTCCTGGTAAACGCTGATTTCTCGCCCTTTGGTGGATACCCAGCTACCTCGTTTCCTCTTCACATTGATGAAAAGGAGGCAGACGACTATTTACACAACCCTGATCCTATTTTAGATGCCCAAAGCGACAGAATGTGCTACAAACCAGACAGACGTGGTGTGGCTTCCATTGGTGCATTGATTTGTCTCGTTTTGGGAGGCATTGTTTTATTTATTGTTTACCCAGTCCTCACATTCACTGGTCTTACCGACGAACACGCTGTTGTGGTCAAGGCATACGAGGTCCTCACCACTTATGAGTACGGTACTTTGTCTGCTATCAGAACTTCCTTGGTTGATCCTGACACTCCTGCAAACGTTCGCAACCATACCGCTTTGGACGGCTCCCAGTGGACTCTGGTCTTTTCTGACGAATTCAACAAGGAAGGTAGAACCTTTTACGAAGGCGACGATCAATACTGGACTGCTCCTGACATTCACTACGCTGCTACAAAGGATTTGGAATGGTACGACCCCGATGCCTCCACTACTGCCAATGGTACTCTTGTCTTGACCTTGGACGCATTCAAAAGTCACAACTTGTACTACCGTTCTGGTATGCTTCAATCTTGGAACAAGCTCTGTTTCACAAACGGTCACATTGAGGCCTCTGCCCAACTCGCTGGTTACGGCCACATCTTGGGTCTCTGGCCTGGTATTTGGACTCTTGGTAACCTGGGTCGTCCCGGTTACTTGGGAACTACTGAGGGTGTTTGGCCATACTGCTACAACCAGTGTGATGTGGGTATCACGCCCAATCAGTCCTCGTCCGACGGTATTTCTTACTTGAAGGGTCAAAAGCTGAACGCTTGTACTTGTCCTGGATCCGACCATCCCAATCCCGGTACTGGTCGTGGTGCCCCCGAAATCGATGTTTTGGAAGGTACCGTCAGTTCCGACTTGAAAGGCGGTGTCGTTTCACAATCTCTGCAGTTGGCTCCCTACGATATCTGGTACATGCCCGATATGAACTTCATTGAGGTTTACAACAAGTCTGTCACAGTCACAAACACCTGGTTTGGTGGTCCTTTGCAACAGGCCATTTCCATGGCTTCTACATTGAACACAACGTGGTACGAGTACGGCGACAATCCTTCGTACCAGTCCTATGCCTTTGAGTACATGAACACAGACAACACTGGTTACATTCGTTGGTTCATTGGTAAGACCCCCACCCACACCCTTTTCGCGCCTTCTTTGGGACCCAACGGTAACATTGGCCAGCGTGATATCTCCAAGGAGCCCATGTCGATTATTCTGAACTTGGGTATTTCCACCGCATGGGTCTACATTGATTGGCCTTCATTAGTGTGGCCCAGTCACCTGCGATTTGACTACCTGAGAATCTACCAACCCAGAAACCAAATCAGTGTCACTTGTGATCCCCCAGACTATCCCACTTACGACTACATTCAAAACCATTTGGATGTTTACATGAACCCCAACATCACCGAATGGGGCCAAACCGATTACGAATGGCCAAAGAACAAACTGACGGGATGTTAGAAACGTGAAAGAATCAATTCTTTCCTGGTCGTTTGTTTAAAAAAAAATAAAAAAATACTCTTATATATTATATATCAGTCTCATATGGATCGAGACGGAACTGCAGCTACCTTGTTTTTTTATTCTTATTGGTTTCCAAGAAATCCGTTTGTTTCTATCAATCATGGTGATCTCTTGGATTACACGTAAAGATGTGTTGCATTTGAAAAACTAAAATTGCACAAAACGTAGGCATTTTGTACTTTGGATCAATTTCAAAACAAGAAAGTTGTGTGAGTGTACCCATGTAGACCGCAGAAAGCGTGCGCCGCATGTCTTCTAGAAGTTTGGACTATTTCTTTTGCCTGGAAATGGACATAACGAAGCGTTGAACGAGGGGTTTGACGATATGTTTTTTAGCCAAAAAAAAGAAAAAGCATCAACATTTGTCTAAATGCTTTCAACAGACCTCGAGTAAATTGGCACTACATTGATCACCAAAGTAAACATAAACTTACTTTGCTTTTCTTGAAGACAAAATGCTCTTGTGTACATACACAAGTATGGACTTTACAAGCTATGAGAAGAAACAACTCGTGAATATCTCTTACTTTTTTTTGACAGTTTACATACATGTACCCGCGCAGTTCAAAGTATATACCATCATAACCAGTTGAATGCGTCTTGAAAAGAAAAACTACAAAATTTGACATTTCTGTGACTCTAAACTGTTTTCTCTGATTGTTTCTTTTAGTTGACGCTCTCGCCCTTCCCGTCTTCCGTTGCGTCGCCGTTTACAAACTCCATGTACTGATCATATGCCTCTTGCACATTCTCATCCAGCACCGTGGAGCTCTCAATCCACTTCAAAATCTCCTGCACATCAAACTCAAGAATCATCCCGGTCAGCTTGGCCGTGATTTCCAAATCCCCGTTGACAGACGGGTGCTGGCGAATCCGTTGGTACAAGGCCTCACCAACTATTTGCCGCGTGTCTTCCGCGGTGGCCGCTGACTCCACCTGCGCTCTAAGTGTCCCGCTGAACTGATCAATTGTTATCTGCGGCTGCTGCTGCTGTTGCTGTTGCTGCGGATTCTGCCGCGTAGAAGTGTTACCGTGAAAATAGTGTCCATGTGATTTGTGCGTTCCTCGTCGTGGACCCTGCGAAGGTCCCGGACTGGGCGGGAAGCCTGTTTGCAAAGGCGAAGCCAGCAGAGCTAGATCTCCGTTGATCCCCATCAGCGGCGCCCCACGAAACCCGCTTGCAGCATTTCCATTTCCCATCATGTAAGCCGGCGCGTACTGATAGTAGTAAGGGAACCCGGGAATGGCCATTGCCGGCATTGTACCTTGTCGGTACGGCGACTTGCTATGTTGAGGCGATGGTGAACTAGCGCTGTGAGAATCCGGGTCGTATGAATGATACGGCGAAGACGGCGGCGGGAACGACGAGTCGTCTTGCGGCTTGGGTGACTGGGCCGATACCAGATGAGAAAGCATACTGTTTGCGTAGTATGCGGGAACCGGCATCATTCTCGAGGGCCTTTTTTGATTTGGCTGTCGTGCATGGCTCACCAAGATGGATTTGCCGTTAAGCTCTGTGTTGTTCATCGCCTTGATGGCAGCTTCAGACTCTTCCGGCGCGGAAAAACAGACAAATCCAAATCCACGCGACTCGCCATTAGGCTCCATCAAAACACGAGCAGATGTGATTGTGCCAAACCGTGAAAAGGCGTCGACGAGCACCTCTTGAGTTACCGAGTGATCCAAATTTGCAACGTAAAGATTGATCGAGCCATGTGGTGTATGACCGTTGTATTTAGATGCCTCGGAACTCTGTCTCAATTCCTCATCCCTTTCACCTCGACTCTGTGTGCGCGCCACATACAGGTTCTTCCCTTCCAGTTTATAGTCGTTGAGATTCTCAACTGCGGCAACTGCTTGCTCATGTGTGTTGTACGAGATAAATGCAAATCCCTTAGACTTTGCATCGTCATCGACTTGCAGCGCAATCGACTGCAGTTCTCCGTATTGAGAAAACAAATTCCCGAGCTCCTTCTCAGTGATATTTGTGTTGATGTTTCTGACAAAAATGCTGGTGAATGTAGCCTTGTGTTTTTCCAAATTTTGAAATCTTTCGGATTTGGCAGTGTGATATCTAACGTAGATTTTATTGCCGTTTATGATTTTCCCGTCCATACCTTCAATTGCGGCATTGGCAACCTCGGGGGACTCAAATTCAACATACCCAGATATCTTGGGTTTTTGTCGATACGTATCTGCAGGAATTGTACATGACACAATAGTGCCAAAGCTCTCAAACATTTGTCGAAGTGTCTCCACTGTCGTCGAAGGGTCTAGGTTGTTGACGAATATTTTGGTTTTGCTGGAACCAGGAGAGTTATACGCGGACGATGCCGAAGACTTTCGGCCTCCACCATGATGGAATGGCTTGACACGGCAAGGCTTGCCCAAAACCTTTTTGCCGTTGAACGACAATGCATCGTGCGCATCCTCCTTTTCCCGGTACTTTACAAATGCATATCCCAAGGGCCTTCCCGAGGCCTTGTCCTCTGCAATCTTGATGGTGATGACGCTGCCAAACTTGGAAAAGATATCGTACAAATCATTTTCGGTCACATTCTCGGCGAGATCAGATACATGAATTGTTTTCTCTGGTGTGAATATGGAGTGACTGGCTTTGTTGGCGGCCGACTTGGGACTGGGTCTGAAGATATCTGGCGTGCTGATTTCGGGCGAGGCCTCCAGGGACTCATTTGGGCTTGTCATGGTGCGGTAACAAAAAACAAAAAAAACCAAGTGCAATTCTATGGGTAGATGTCAACCTGATTGCTATTAAAATCAAATCAAAAAAGAGGACAAAGCTGAGAACAGATCCACGCGAGCAAGAAACCCAAGGTCGTGAGAAACAACTTTTTTTTTCTGACTACGGAAAAGAGCAGAAGAGAAAACGAACTGGAGATTTTCGAAATCACCACAATTGCACAGAACACCGCATCTATACCGTTATACACAGGCTTTTATCATTATTTCTGTTAACCACGCTTAGAGCTGCCTGCTAAAACTGGACACAACTTTGCTCTAGATATCCTTATACACATCAAGGCTACTATAGCGCCCTTGCCCTAGCCAATGTTATTTACTGGGTGCGCTCCATTTCAGTTATGAAACTACACAGGACCCGCATTAGCATTGTTGAGGCCATACGCACTGTAGCTAGCTATGATAACTGAGAAGTGTCGGTTTTGGTTGGTGATGTGTATTCAGTCAACAGAGGCTCGTAGACCGGTCTTTGAGACAGTACATACTGATGGTTTAGTACATTCTACTGGCTTGTATATGGAATCTATTGCCACTTCTGGGTTTGAAGCCCCAAATAAATACATGTCCGATTGGCGGTCTGTTTCTGTTGTGTTATGTGATCCAACCAGTTTTTCTTCAATGCTCATTTGGTACCTTTGAACACTGAATCACGGTCGACCGCATATCCTCATACGCAAGCTGTATGTTAACAGCACGTATGCGTGGTTCCATCCACGTTTTGGCCGGAGTAGTACACATCTACACACCACGAGATCAGCCGCAGCACTAGCCACACTGCCATAGACACCAGAGCGCCCATAGAAAAACGTGCTTGTCACGAGGGGAGACCACCACAATGAGTTGTAGAAATAGAAAGGTTAGAGCTAGCAGTTTGTGGTCTTTATTACATTGATTCACGACCTCAGTACTCGAAATAATCAGTTAGCATTTGTCAAAAATCTTCCTGGGTCTTGGCCGACGACGCGGTCTTGTCTCTAAGAAACTTGTCGATTATATCGGCTAGTTCAGAGTATTTCTACGATAATCCACGAAAGTGACTGGAAATAAATGTACATATCGAAAGCAATATCGTAAAAATCTTCCACTTGAAAGTAAGACTTTGACTACTCCAGACTGGTGAACAAAAAGACAATAGTCTAAAGTTTTTGTGTGTGAATTAACTATTCACCTGTCAATGGTGACGTTGGTTTCATGTTGATACTTCTTAATGTAAATAATGATATCTTGATCACTGCAAATTACAACTTTGTAGACTTCTGCTGTTTTTTCTACAAGCTCTTGATTTCAGTGTTCAGTGGAAGTTTCAATTTTTTATATTTCGGCTGTACCGAATATCGGCGATTCCATTATTGCTAAAAGTCATTTCTAGCACCAGTAAAGGTCTGCAGCCAACGAATCATTGAAAAATGCCATTAATATTTAGTTTACGGTTGTCGGATGAATATCACCATACACTATCATCAGTACCTGAAGGTGCTGTGATTTTGCAGGCAGTGCCTGTGCAGAATTGGCGTTTCTGTAGTTGGCATTTTGTATACTTTGAAAAACAAAGCGTGTCCAAGCGTGGAGATGCTCAACACCGAAGAACTAATAACAAAATAGAGTAGAAAGACGTAAGATTCTGAATTAATGTGTTGGCGCAGACGGGTCAAAACAACAAAAAGAAGGCATCGGAGTGATAGAGTAGATAGTAGAAGCTCTAATAATATTGCGCTTGGCTCATCGTTGAGACCGGTTGTACATCAACGGTCACACCAGCTTTCAGAAACTACAATAGGTTGTTTGTTCAAGCCGGAATCAGAGCGTGGCCATGTGCCAAACGGATCGAGATAGACTTTAAGGTATCTTATTTTACCCCATATCCGAACTCTATGATATCGCTTTTTGCTGTCAATACTAGCTTGCTTGTAATTCATTGAAGACAAGTGCATACAATTTCCTATTATGGCGATAATATCCGTAACAACCAAAGAATATAAAGCCATCAAAACCCATTTCATTCAAAGGTATTCATTCAAAGGTAATTTCATAACTTCAATACAATGGTTCTCGTGGATATTGCACAGTCGCCTTTCTGCTGGAGCGGAATCTTGATTCTCGCACTCGGTCACTTCCTCTATCGCACATATATCGCTACAAACAAAAAGTCAAAATCAGACATTCACAAACCACTTCCAGTCACCAAACAACCTAAAACAAGAGAAAATGGTTCTTGGACTCCAATGGACGTGACATTCCCCAAGCCCAGGCCATACCCAGAATGGTCCATCACAGGTACCAAGCCATTGCCATATCGTCCATTCAAACACAACTACTTTGTTACAATGGGGATTCGCTCTCTTGACCATGAATCGTGGATCGAGCTGGACTCGGACTGGCCTAAGTACCACGCTCGCAAACTCGAACGACTTGCACAGCCCAATGCGTCGGAACTTTACGGTGTTGATCCCGTTGCTAAAGATGGGGTTCAAGAAACCCTTGAGCTACTATTGGAATACTTACCTGAAAGATACCCAACTTTGTTCCGTCGCACAGCGGTAGGAATCGACAATATTCATACAGGTGAGAGTTTTAATATTTCTAAGGATGAACCAGCAGTTGTGATCGCAAAGCTGCTGCAGGATGATTTTGCTATTATGGTTGAAGCTGAAGACGGACAATACTACCTAAAAGCAGGATCAATTCTACTAGCCGGATTCTGGAGATTAAAAGATAAGTTGCACATGCCTTTGTACCAAATCCATACCTCTGGAGAAGTACCCCATTACGAAGCCAAAATGCAAACACCCATGGACAGATTCTTCAAGAAACTCATGCCTGACAAGAGTGTTGCACGAAACAATTACTTTATTCAAACCGATGAGGATGTGGCTTGGTCTCATGCCATTGGACCAGAAGATAGCGACACTATTGGTTGGTATACCGCTGAAAATGCTACTAATCCCGAGCGTCTCATGTTCCGTTCAGAACGCCAAACTCTTCGAAGACTACCCCGGTCTGGTGCCATTCTGTTTACCATCCGCACGTACTTTCTTCCAATTCCCGAAATTGCCAAAGAGCCTTATGTTCCTCGCAGACTATTGGATGGAATCAAAGCTTGGGACTCTTCAGTCTCCGGATATAAAGGTCTGGAAAAGTATGGTGACGTTTTGATTCCCTATCTAGAGCAAAAAGCAGAAGAGCAAGAAAAAAATGGATACTTGCCTGAAAAGGAAGTGTTGAACTATCCGTTCTAGTTTATTCTTACTATACAAGTATGCTTTACACTTACTTTTATCTCCCTCATGTACTTTAATTTATTGCGTTTTTAACCGATATTGTTATTTTTAATAGATTTGGTTTTACAATAAATCAATAGAAGCAAAGTCTGCGTATTTATTGGAAGCAAGTTGGTGTGTTAAGTTTAAAGTTTTCACAGTTGTGATACCTTATCGACCGCAGTATCCCAGATAACACCGTAATTTTTATGTTAGCACTGATATATTGTAGTGTAAGGGAATAGAAATAGGCGTCTAGATACGCGGAATATAGGGTTGTTCAAGCATGAGAACGGGTGACCGAGAAGGGACAATGATTCAACTTATGTGTAAAAGGCTCAAGTGTATTCTCGGCAAGGAACTATATAAAAGGATCGGGGAAACGAGCCTTATTTATAGACAGAAATATGTAATTAAACAACGACGACGTGGCATTTCAGGCCACAGAGGGTAAGAGCTAGATGGCGCCAGAAAGCATGAATCTAGGCGACATCTTTGTCGTGATTACCACGACAATATTTTTAGCCATAATGACACAAATATTTATAGATATATTGAAGATGGACTTATAGGTTAGATACAAGAGTTTCGAGGTTCTTCTTGGTGTTAGAACTCTCTTCCTTCACAATTTTGATGACACTCTTAAATAGGGGAGATGAGGCATCGCCAACAACCTCATACATTAAGCTTTCAGAAGTAGTGATTATGGCGCCCAATTGTCTCATTCTCTCGAGAGCCACTGGTTTCTCTTGAATATTACAACTTGACACTGCATCGGCAATAATGTAAACCTTTTTGCCCTCTGTTTGAATTTTTCGGTTAATAAAAATAAGAACGATGAGTTGTCGAAATATTCACATACCTTTAATCAAGTCAATTGTTGTCTGTAGTACACAAATATGACTTTCAATTCCCACAATTGCAACTTCTTTAACATCCTTATCCAACTTGCTCATGAGCTCAGGTACAGCCATTGAGAACTTGGTCTTATCCACGTCTGCCACAGCTCCACTAACATCCAACTCTTTGACAGTTTCACCAAGCTTAGCTCGACTCTGTGTAGTCACAAAAACCGGCAAATCCATAGCCTTGAAAAAGTTAAGAGTCTTTACTGACCCCGAAATAACCTCCGGGTATCCGAATATAGCGCTGCGGAATCGCTCTTGGATATCGCAGATAAATAAAGCCGGTCGAAATTTCAATGACATTTTTTTGTAAATCTTTCAGTGAAATGAATGTCGTACTGTTGTAGGGTTTTAGTGACAATGTCGAAACAATAAGGTGTGTCTGGAAGGAAGCAAACTATTAAGCCACAATTGAATACATCTCGGATCGTCGGTAACTTTGCGGGGATGAAAGGTTAGGGGTTACGGATCACAAAGATACACTACGAAATGCTCATAAATACAGTAAAGCACAAGCTGTCTTGATGCTATACGACTGTATATAGCTACTTTAAAATTATGCAAACATAAGCAGTTCCTCGTGGCCCAATGGCAAGGCGTTCGCCTACGATTTCATACGGTCACAAGCGAAAGATTCCAGGTTCGACCCCTGGCGGGGAAGTTTATTTTTTATGTTTTAACTCATTTTTATGTATAATCTAGTGATGAAAAGAGAAAGATGAATCTGCTGTTTCAGCATTCAAATCACATTCAATATCACGATTGACCACTAAAATCATGAATACTATATTAAAAATAATTTATACAAACATTCTGAATTAACAACATTTTATAAAAAGCTAAACACAAAAGTTTTCTTCCTACAATACCAGGTTAAACTCATAACCGTCCCCAGTCCACATGCAAATAAAAATATGATATGCGCCCTTAAGACAACAAGAAAGATCCCGATCCTTCGTTAACAGCAGTTCTCAATCGCTCTTTCAAAACTTCCTTTGATGAGTATTTTGGTAATTTGAAATAGTTCACACATGTCATAACAGTAGGAAGGTAGTCGTCGGGAGTAAGGGGAGCCTCGCTTTCACGACATACCACAGTGAATGGCGGATTAAGTGCCTTGAAGCCACCAATGGGCAAGTTTGGGCTACCCGTGACAAATTGTAAGAACTTCTTCTGCTCTAGCTTAGTGAACTCGCCCATAACTTCGAACAGATCTCGGACGTTACGA
The DNA here is from genome assembly GCA_022457085.1 of Saccharomycotina sp. CBS 16003. Lineage (NCBI taxonomy): Eukaryota > Fungi > Ascomycota > Saccharomycotina sp. CBS 16003. The sequence goes on from JAJNCF010000020.1 coordinate 113,679, forward strand.
CTGTCGAGAGTGTATCCATGATCGGCTTTAGCATTCTGAACAAGAGTTTCATAAGACCAATCTGATTCGCCTTGGCCACAAATCACTACAAGCTCGCCGGGGGTAAATGCATTAAGTGCAGCATAAGGGAAAACTTGTGAAAATCCTTCCCTGAAAGCATTGATTTGAGATTCAACTCCAAATCCAACAGTCATATCAACCACTGCTTCAATATACTCTTCAAGATTATCCACTGTAACTTCAATTTCATTTCCATTGGATCTAAGAAGAAGTTGGGGTGATCCCGGATAAGTAAAATCCAGACAAAGGTCACTCAACTTGGCACCATCTACTGTTGGATCCGAGTCGCCAGCCTTGCTCGCTTCAACATACTTTTGTAAGGTTCTCAAGGATTTCGAAAGTTGGGGATCGACCAAAGAAACTGTACCAATTGAGTATTCATTGAAAATACCAGCAGAAGAGCTTCGGAAAAACACTGGATTGAAATTGATATCAATAAGTCTCGAGTCTAACATTGCGCGGGCCACAAAAATTCCCAATGTTTTGAAATGTGTAAGTACCTTTTTCCCAGATCGTGTGTCGAAATAATCTTGACGATATGGAAGAGGGTATAGGCCTTGACCACAGAAGACGTACTCTTCGTCGCTTATATCGTCGTTACGCCAGAGACCTAGATTTTTCTTGGTAAACTCTTTACTTCCACATGCATAGAACTCCAAAGTAGGGCCCAGACCAGTACCTACATCTTCGAAAAATTCAATTTCCAGGGTGTAGGGACAAGCACCATAAAGATCCATAACCTTGGCAACGCTCTTCATCAACTGATTTCTAGAAACCCTAACTTTTTGTCTGACGAGGCGACCCATTGTATGTGTAGTGTCTCGTCTATCAGAAGTATGATTTTTGATCCATTTGTAAATCAATCTTGAATAGCCGTAAGAGGTGGATTCCAAAAACAAGAAGCGCGTTTCAAAGGGAAACAAAAATGGATAAAGCTGGGTTGAATCAATGGTCCAATCTGGCAAAAGACCACCCACTACAATCAGTGGCTCTTCCAGTTGCCTATTGAGTTTAGCAGTCAACTTAGAACTAAGGAACTTAGACGCCGAGATTGGTTTGATGCTATTGCTTTCCACGCCATAAAGTTCAATAATTCTGTTGTTAATGTTGTACAGAATTGCAAGAAGTTTAACCACCAAAGAAACAAATTCATTATTGCCAAATGAAGCTGGTGTTACAAGGCATTGATCAATATCTTCAGCTTCGGCAACAGTCTCTTTAGTTTTGACACTGGGGCCCGGAACCTTTTTAAAAGAAATTTGATAAGAAGTGTTCCAAATAGAAGAAGCGAAATTCGGTTTCAATAGTTCACCAGATTGTAGCTTATTAACTTCCTTTTCTCTGACATACTTGAAGATTGCACCATATACAGTACTATCTTTTGGCATCAATTGACCATCTAAGTAGAACTCCAAATGCCATGAGTTTTTATTGTTACCATGCTCATTGGCTTCTTCTTCTGAACCACCATCATTCTCATTATCCTCCTCATCTTGTTCCTCGTCATCGTTGTCGAATAACGAAGCTGCTGTTCCGTCCAAAGCACGTGAACCCGAAGCTCCTGTAAGCATTTCCAAATCTATCTTGTTTCTGAAAAACTCCTCAACAGCAGTAAACGTAGCAATTGCTTGAACACACATTGTAACCGACTTTGATTGTCGTCTGTCGTCCATGGGTACTAAGTTGATACGAAGCTGGCGAGCCAATCCCGCCGGTGAAGACTGCTCTGTTTCTGTTGATACTACATCAAATTTCTCAAATCGCGCAAGGATTGCAGTCAACCGCTCTACCAAAACCTCGAAAGATCTACCTGAACCACTTTGATAAATTCCATCAACAAAAGCTTTACTAGGTGTAAAGGATTCATTTTGATTGTCAACTGTAAACACGTTGTATATTGAGTTGAGAACATTGGAGTTCAAAAGCTCAAACTCAGACGCATCTTCTAGAAGTTGAGATAACTTATGAATATGAGCACTGAAATGCTCGGGGTTGTTGTCAATATTTTTGGAAAGACTAATTAGCTTTTCTCGAACACTTGTGAGAGATTCAGAAGAGAACTGCTCAAGGTGACGATTAAAAGTATCTAAGAAACTTTTGGCATCCTCTAGTGTTACTTCCGTAAGATCTGAATCAAAGAAGAAATATTTAGTATTGGGATTCAAGACCTTTTGTTCTTCCTCTTGCTGCTCAGCCTCTGACTCCTCCTGTGAATCTTCTTCAGATTCCTCCATCTCAGAATCCTCTTTTTCAGCTGTGTTTGAAAGATTATTAGGAGACTTCAACGTAGATTCAGCGTTCTTCAAGATGGCTTTTACGTCATCCATAATACCACCTCTGAAGTATGAACGAACGTACACTTCCGGAACTTTGGAGAGTAATGTATGACCAATTTCCAATGCTCCTACAGTAAGAGAGGAATTGTCATTTCTCGATAAGATAGAGCTCAATAAAAGAGAAAGCTCTAATTTTTCAACAATTTTGAACAAAGTTTCAGGAGACAGTGAGGAAGCGATTTTTAGCATTGCCGAAAGCACAGTTCGGCGCACAGTGAGGTCGACAGAAGCCGAATAAACATCGATCAACAATGAAACAGCAACCTTGCAGAAACGTATCAATACGGGAGTGTCGGAATTGAGAATATCCATTCGGCTTTGGGCTCGTTTTTGAGCTGTGTCAGACAATGGACTAACCTTGTAAGGACCTGTAAACTTTGCGCCTTCTTCAACAGGAACATCAGGAAAAACATTAGTAATGAGTGCCAGTGAATGATTCAACAAATCTTTTGGAGTATAGATCAGAGCATGGACAACAGCAGTGTTGTCATTCTCAAACGTATTGGGGTTATCGAGATCATCATCAAACGAGGGGGCATGCTTCGTCAAGAACTGATAAATGATATCGCCCAACTTCTCTTTTAACGCAAACTGGGTGATTTCGGGTGAAATAGCAATAATGGTTGCCAAGTTTTTAATGATTCTTGTCGCCAGTACCAAGTTGAAATTGGCATTAGTGCTAAAAGGCAAAATTAAATGTTTGCATAGCTCCGGCGAAATAAACTCTTGGATGTTTTTGGGATGTCCTCTGTAGCTTTCGAGAATCCCACATATAGATTTGATCATGTTTTGAACAACCTCATGATCATTGTTATTGAGGATGTTTTCAAACATTGGCTTTAGATCAAGAACCGCTCTAAAATGCTTAATTAATAGTTGCGAACAGCAATTGGAAACCAGTTCGGTTGCTAATCTTTGAGTAGAAGTAGAGAAGAAATCCAAGTAAGTCAAGCATCCGGCAAGCCCTCCGAAATCAACAATCGGGCTTGGCTGTCTAACTGAAATCTTTCTTAAAACCTGCAAATCTATGTTAGAACTGAAACAAATCTAGGAGAAGGAGCAAGTGTAACATACCGATAAGGCCAACTCTACAGTGTCGATATACTGAACATCTAGCAACTTTTGACATAATGATTTCACAACATTTGTGTAACTGAATTTGTCGAGCGATGATGGCGCAGCATCAAGAATATTTGATAAGCAGCGACAAACTAGTATGGATATTTCGGCGTCTTCTTCGAATAAAGGACTGACAAGGACATTTGACAATGCATCTAGCAATTTTTTGAAGGGAACAGACTCCAACAAAGTCTCTTCGTGATTCATCAGAATCATGTCTGCAAGCTCTTGCAAGCTTCCCATAACAATAGCTGGATCATCCGCTTCGGATAACGTTTCGACTAGAGCAGCAGATTGAGTAGTGAGGCCCATGGACAACTGAACCATAGAATCAAAGTCGATAAATTGAGACAGCATCGAGGGAATTCCAGCTCTCGAAGGAAATCCCAGTGCGTTCAAGTTAGTTCTTCTAGTAGCTCCGCTTCCCATATCTTCGTCATCATCACCTTCGTCATCTTCTTCATCGTCGTCTTCTTCATCTCCATCGTCGTCTTCATCTTCATCCTCGTTATCGTCTTCATCTTCGTCTTCGTCGTCTTCATTTTCATCATCGTCATCAACATCAAAATGCAAATTTGACTCACCGATATCACCATGTTCTTCGTTATCAGCCTCTTCAGCATCATCGAGATCCTGATATCGGTTGCTATTTCGACTTGCTCTAGTTGAAACTCTTTGCTCCGATTCCCCATTATGATTGTTTTGACTAGAGCTTTCTATGCTTCGGTCAAAACTACTGTTGGGGTTTGTGTAAAGTGCGTGTTCGTAATTTGACGATTTGGTGTCAGGAGCAGTGGCTTCGCCATCCGCCATATCTACATCTTCTGCAAAATTGTTGGTGCGGGATGAAGAGGCAGGATACACGTCATCCGAGTCGGGCATAGCAATATCTTCGTGCCGCTTGGTTTGGCTTCGAGTTTTTCTTGACGAGGACATTTTGTGTATACCAGGCTGAACTTGACAGGTATAGCCTATTTGTAGCTTGGGTGGCGAAATGGATATAAATACAATAGAAAAAACCAACAGGTGAGAACAGGGTGTGGGTAAGAGAAACAAAAATGATTTCGAAAATCAAATCAAGAAAAAATCAAAAAAAAGTACGGAAACTGAAACTAATTTGCATTGCAACCACTATGTAATTCACATAGCATTGGCTCAAGATCTAACAGACGCTTGTAAAAGTTTTTATTGAATTCAGCATATTTTATCTATCCAACGATATCCGATCAATGATCAAACGCCACCTTGTTCAGCAGCAGAGCGTTGATCTGTTTGTAGAGTCTCTTGCCCGCAATCATGACCACAAAGGTCCTATATTAATGCTGTTTGTAGGTCACAAAGACCAGCTTTTGCAATCAGTTCGTCCGGACTGGTACACGACACTGTCCGAGTACATGACCGAAGAATTTACAGATCAGTTTGAAATTCGGTTCACTGCGGACTTTGGCGAGCTTCTGAAGCTGATTGTGGAGAATCAGAGTCAGTTTTCCACTTTGATCGTATGGGACCTAGTGAACTTTTCGCTATCATCTGGACTACCAAGCACCAGAACCGTTCATTACCTGGACAATATGTTTTATTCTTTGTTTTCTGTGATCTCTCATGATACTAACATATTATTTGGCGAAAGCTCCTTCAATTTCGACTCGCATGATGGCGAAACGTACCTTGACTTGTTTTTTGGAATGACTTTTCCCGCAACTACCTATGCCGCAAGGGCCGCTAATAGAGGCCGCTCAAGCACTACTAGCGAAGAGATTGGTATTACGGGAATGCCCGTGAAAGGCTCAAGTAAAGATAAGTTGAGTGCATCCGATGTGCTAAAACGGTGGTTTGTGATATAATTTCAAGAGTTTACCCTGGAATAATGACTACCTTGATTCCTAGTTTGATTGATGTGAGCCGTCAATTTTACTCATTGATAGTTATCTTGTGGTCTATCAATTACGCAATTGGAACACATTGAAAGGTTATGAATGTTTTCAATCTATTAACAGTGAGTCTCCGATATTCGCCACCGATAAACAATCACATCCACATGATAAAAGTTAACTGATACTTCATTGGTAACCTACGCCCAATCGTCGATATGTTATTTGATATCTTGTGAATGTGTCCAGGTGTGTCTAAAGTGGAGTAGACAATTGTACATCACCCAGATCTCGAGGCAAGTAACACGCACACTGATGAAACTTCACTAGAAAATCTTTTGTAATGATATCACTGATATCAGCCCCAACTTTCAATGCATATTTCGTAACTCAAGCAATCTATAGTCATTCATAGTGAATCTATCTAAATGTATTTGTACGTTTGACGTTAATAGTTGTAATTTCTACTTCTTGATATATCAGCGCCAATTCATTTGCAAGTTTTCTTGAACTTCAGCCGTTATTGATAAACGTCAGTGTTGAAGTCTTGTTAATTTGCCATCGAGTGGCGACGTGAGGCATAGATATCTGAATCAAGTACATGGGTAGATACAGCCTACATTGTGAGTATTGTACATCAGTACTTTACACATCATCTTAATCGTATTGCATCATTTCTGTAAAACCACGATAGACAATGCAATTGCTGTCTGGATACAAAAGAAAAATTAATACATGATGAGTACATACAAAATATTTACTACAATATGGTAAATCTACTTTGACCCTACATGTCCTTGGTGAAGCATCTCGGGAATCTTTTGTAACACATAATCACACAACTCATCCACGGTTTTGAAGCTTTGCAGCGGAGATCGAGTCAGCAGTTCTCGAGCCTCTGGCACGATTTGCATCAACAATCCAGCACGATCGGCAACTGATCCCATTTCCATTTGGGCCTCGAGTTTCCGAAACTTGGCAATGGTTGACTCAATTTGTGTTTTTCTAGTTTCATAATAGTTCTTATCACGATTCGCAGACACCGAGTCTGAGTTTGCCGATGACCGAGGTGGTTTGGGCCGCATACTTAGAATAGCGTCGTAAATACTCGCCGTTCGTAAGAAAGGATTGTCTAGGGAAGACAGCTCAGTCTTCACTTGTTCCCAGGTCAAGCATGGCTTCTTTTTACTCTTTTTCTTGCTTTTTGTCTCTTCATCTTGTGCTTGTGATTTCTTATTGTCTCTCCAGTTCCCTTCTATTCCATTGTTGCTGCTTGCGGTATTTGGCTTTGCAAGACTGTTCTGGACATGCTGGTACCGCTTTAAAGCTCTTCCTTGGATAAGACGGCACGGAAGGTGAGGTTCAAGGGTTTGAAGCGACACCCGAAACATACTGGAGAAAGACTCAATCTGCGAGCACCACCAACTAAAGTTTTGCGTAGGTAGACCGCTATATACTGGTAAATTTGAAATGAGTTGTAGCAACTGCGAAGTAGGCATCGAACTCTGTGCCAGTCGGGCATGCGACAAAGCTGCTTCGGTTTCCAAACCATTGTTTCCATTTTCAGTCTCTCGCTTTCTCAATTCTTCAGCTACCCGCTGCTTTATCACTGCAGACAGAATTGTCAGATTCTTCAAAGCTTCTGAAAACTCGGTTTCTGGAAGCTTTTGACTTGGACTTTTTTCGGCCTTTGCAGGTTTGTATTCGGCACTATCATTTGTAGGTTTTTCATTGTCGTTTTTGTTTCGAGTGAATTCCTTCTCCTTGATCCTGTAAGGCTTTGTATCTGGAACCGACGCGTTTGCACGACTCATTTTATTACATATCCCATCATCGTGAATTGGATAGTTTATCGAGAAAACGGTAATATTGGGAGTTTATCTAGACAAATACCATCCCCTTACCCTGTATGATTCACTTTGAATAAATTTGCTGTCATACGAAATACATACAATCGCAAAGAGAATTATTGTACATACGATGCTAAAGAATCAGAACTGCTCCGAGTTTATGTACGACTTTTACGGGTTGGAGTGTATTAGAAACTTGAGTCATATACGACTCTAGAGGTAAACAAAGTGGGTTTTGTGTGTAAGATTTTGTTTCTGGATATCTTGTACGGGGTTGTCCCAATTAGTAGTTTTGCGTTACACAACGACGGCTTAAAATTATTCAAGCAATTCAAAGCAAGGCTTCCGGTAGCAAACACATCATCAACTACGTATTTCATTGGTCAAAGGGTTATCTAAATAGATCTAAATGTGCTCGAGGCTTTAAACAAATGTTACAGCTCTATCCCTGATATACTTGACTCCAAATTCTTTCAACAGGGTCTCCCACTCAGCTCCAAGGTTTCTCACAAGGTCAGACTCACTGTGAGTGCTGGATTTACCTCTCAATCGGTCAACAGTCGACATGACAATCACTTTTTTACCAGCATCCATGATGCGGCGACGAGCAATGTCTTGCTCCTTTTGATACTGGTTCAACCATGTTGTGTAGTTCTTTTCTAGCCACATGTGAACGGTGTCCCAGACAGTGTCTTCGCTGGAAAAGTATTGACCGAGAATGTCAAACACTTTGATGGTGTCTTCCTCCACATGCAACAAGTGGAGAACGTAAAGCGTGTGCACACGAGTGACAACATTTGGATCGATATTGCCTTCGTCGGACAACGTCTCTATTACAAACTCAACTCGCGGCAGATACATTTCTGGTAGTCCTTGGGAAGCGAAAATTTTGACAGCAAACACATACGCATGCGCGGTCAACACATCTTGCGCATGGTTTTGGAGTGCGTCACAGAGATCGTTTGTATCTTTTTTGATACTTTCAAACTCGAACCGCGGGTCTCGTGTAGCCTTTGCAGTATTGATGTAGTTTCTCCACCCCTGAATGGCATTGGTGCTGTACGAGATTCGTTCGGCGAATTTGATGTATTCCGGCCCAAGTTTGCTAATGTACACAAAGTAGCGAATTTGGATCTGCTCAAACAGTGCTTCGCGGTCTTCCTCCTTGGTCAAGTCAAATTTCATGTGTGGTAGCAGGAGCTGGAGTGGGGCCGCTACATGTAATGTGTCTAAAGATATTTTGCTCAGTTGTGTTGCTAGACTATCGTTTTCGTGCATGCTTGCCGAAGAATGTTGATCTTGGTACTGTTGGGACCAAGAGCTAACAGACTTGGGTCTGGCTGCCTCAACTGGAGGAGTTCCCGGATGAGGTGCGACATTTGCCGCCGGTTTCAAGGGCTGAGACGCCGGCGACGATGCTGTGGTGGAGTAGGACGCAGTAGTCAAGTTGTAATCTGAAACATTTTCGTCAAAGTTGCTGTAACTAGTGTAGCCAAAGGTAGCTGTGAATGTACATGTTAGTAAGTTTGGCTAAGAAGAAAAAAAAAGTGTGGTTGACTTACGAGTGTAGGGAGCTTTTGCGGCTATAGATAAAGACAGAGGTGACTCTATCATAGGCTGGTGCTGGTGATAGTGGTTCAAAATCGAACTGCTGTCGAATTGTAGAGAGCCAGCGGGACGATTGGGAAAGACCTCTGTTGGTTTAGGGCTGAGACTGGAGGGCTGTTGGTCAGACTGCTGTCGTTGTTGTCGGCTTTGCTGCCTCTGCAGTTCCTGCTGGAGCCGCGTATGTCGGGCAGAGTATGTATATGGCTCGGTCGAATCTTGGCGATACCCATTATTTGATAGTCGCGTAAAGTTGTTGTCGATGCGAGACGGGCTGTACAGAAACGACTCGCTGCGCGTAGTAGGATCAAAGCTCTGATGGTTTTCCAGGTCTTTGGACATTTTTGTGTGGTTCAGGTTGTTGATTGGTAAGACTCCCAGGGAAAGTGGTGTGGCTGGATCGTAACCAGATAACTGCGATATTTGTGTGTAGGTTGACTTGGACGATATGGATGCACTGTCGCCGGTGATGCGCGAGCTGCTTGAACTGGCGTTGCTGTGTTTTCTGTGGATGCCTTCTTTCATGTCGTACAAAGAGAAGCAAAAAGAAGAGGGAAAAGAAGAAGAGAAAACAAGAGAAAAAACAAGAGAGAGAGAAAAAACCAAGTGCGAAAAGTAAATGCGGAAGGGAAATGCAAAATATAAAAGGTCAAGTTATTAGTTTAAAACCTCCGGACAAAAGATTTTCTTTGGCGCATGTACAAAAGCCCCATTTTTTTTCCTCGAAAGTCGTTTATGGGGAGAGTCTTTCCGCTTCCTGGATCTGATCTCTGCATTGCGTGGACAAGACAAGAGATCTTTCTCAGATTCTGGTCTGACATTTTTGCATCTGTTCCCGGAGTCTTTGTTTCTTTTTCTTTTTTTTTTTTTCTTTTGGCTTATCATTATAGTTTGTGAATTCCCAATTCTTTTCGCTTCGAAATGTCGGTAGATTCCGCATTTTAACGCCCGTTGTTAAAACGCCCGTTGCCAATGTCTCTGCTCGGCTATCACCCATCATACACATGCTCCCCCGTATAACCCTTTGATATGACCATGTTTTGAAACATTTGTACTACTCCTCTTGAGCTTCCCGTTTGAAGATGTGGATAAACTAGGCAGATCGCTACTGTTACTATGAAACTATAATTGTTTAATGCGCTGATTCTGGCCACTCACTTTCGTTTCTCGCAACGGGGAGCCACTTCCACCGGTGTACACTCCAATACCTAGCAAATTGGGAATCACCAACTCGTAGCATTCTGCTCCACATCTGCCGCTCAATTTCAAAATATGCTACACGCGGGTCAAATCATAACATTGGGTTTGGATCAAGTAAAGACTTATATATTTTTATGACAATACCAAGAAAGATATAAAAAACACCGGCAAATTCACAAGCCGACTTTTTGGTTTCTAAGGGCCCAGTTTTATTTCGTTTGTTTGAAAGCCGAAAACCAGTCAAGGCTTGGTACTATTGCAGCTACACAGCGGGGTTTTAGTAGTTCTTCTTCTTCTCATCAAAACTAAGCGCGCCTGCACCAGTGTTTACCACCAGCAGTAAACCGCCCACAATACTCAAGATCTGGAAAAACTCGTATCGCAAAAAGTCGCGGACTGGGTTGGTGCTGTCAAAGTACCAGTAGTTGTTTGTCGAAAAGTTACGGTAAAGAAGAATCAACACAAGAACAGCGGCAGACAAACGGGTCTTGTAACCGACAACAACCAGGGTACACGAGACAAGACCAATCACAACAACCAACAGACCTAAAAAGGAGAAATGCTCGGTGGCCACATAAGCGATGAACAGGAAAATCATCAGCACTCTTCCAGCCAACATGAAATATTTACCTCTGTCCTTTTCGTCCATCATGGGCAGACCGGCCAACGAAAGCGAGCGGCGGTCTCTGACAAAGGCGTCAGACATCACGACCAGCAAACCACCGATAATTGACATGTTGCGGAAAAAGAACGACGTATTAAACACCAATCCGTATACAAAAGCTTGAGAAATCACCACGAATAGAAGCACGCCAACACCGTAAAGTAGGTGCTTGTGAGTCAATACGAGGATAGAACCACTCCACATGAAAATCACGTTCAAACCCAAGTATACTACGGTGAAAAATCGAGGAAGACCGCGGTATGTCCAGATATAGCTGACCTGTGAAGTCCATTGAGTTACAATACGGAATCCGTCTTCAAGGAATGTAGCAACAATGAGGAATCGGCCAATCATTGGAAGATATGGCTTGATGGGGGCGCCATACTTGCCCAAAAATTCGTCGACCTTGTCCATGTACTTATGAACCTTGGCCAGTACTCCGTCTTCGTCGGTGAGAAAGTTGAAGGCGCTGAGTTTGGCGCTGATGCCGAACCCGGTTTTAGTATCGCTGTTGTTAAAGTTGGAGTTTCCGTACGGGAACGCTACGCCTGGATTATGGCCATAGGCTTGTGGTGCCGCGTTGTACTGGTTTCCGTACTGGTTTCCGTACTGGTTGAAGTATTGATTAGGGCGTGGACCAGCAGCACCATAAGCGTTGGTGGCGTATGCTGGAGCAGCCATACCAGCTGAAGCGTCAGGTGCGTATCCGGGGGCGGGTCCTGCTCCAGGAGCAGACGCCATGGGTGGCTCCTGTCCTGGAGCCTGAGGTTGGAGTTGTGGATCAGCCTGATTGATCCCTGGAGTAGGAGCGTATTTTGTGTGTCTGATTGACATTGCGAGTAAAAGCCTTAGACAAGTGCAATTGACAAAAGGGAGTTATAAGTGCTAGGTATCTGCCCTTGGTTAATCGTGCAGAGTGTCGATATGTGGGTATGAAGCAGAGAAAGACGGGAAGAAGGAAGGAGAAGAGGAAGAAAATGTGAAAGGAAACGTATAAAAATGTTTCCCACAAAGAAGGTTTCTAGAATGTGTTTAGAAGGCTTGTGACACCGTGTATAAATACAATGCCCTCTGGCGCGTCGTCTAATATGGTACCGGTGATGTCGCGAGGTCCGGGCGACAAAGGGACCGTGTCGGAACAGCACCGGTCTCTCGTGTTCAAGTTACCCGGTATTTATTGTCTCCGGGACCCGGTGCACAAACCCTAATTGGCCAGACCCTGCGGAGACCCAGACAACACGCCAAAGCCGACTTGTGGACATTGGCCCTACCCGGCCCCAAAACTCTACCACGGCAACGGCAAAGGCAACGACGACAACGACGACGACGACAGCGACCACGACAGCGACGACGGCGAACGGAGCAAAAAAGAAAACAAAGCAAAAGCCGTTGGATCTACACATACACGTGACGCTCATGCATCTCGCCGCTAATGAGGTTTAGCACCCGCCTGCGAAGGCTTGGAATCGTGGCTCCGATGCACTATCCGTACACTCAAGGCAGTGCTAACGACACGTGGCAGCTTTCCCACTACTGCATGTATACTGGACGAGTATGCATTCGCTTGTGATGCCCGGTGTGGTTCTTCTGGCCTGGTTGAAGCCTGCACGCTGCATGCGGGTGCTTGACCGGAACTGCAAACCAAGGTTCCGTACTTTTTAGCCGTACTGCTCCGGTTATATAAGCAGAGATGGTACTTAGCTAATAGTACTTATTGATTAATGCTTATATAGCTTTCAACCCCTGCCCTGGTGTGCACACTCATGTTACACATACACTTAGCCCCCTGCCCATTCCTGCCTAGCCCCGTTGGTTCTCGAGCAAAGCAAAGGCTTCTTTGACACAACTGTTGTAAACCTCCATAGTCAATTGAAGTTTTACCTTTTCGCGTCTCCTTCTTCTCCCTCCTCCACCTGGAATTTTCCACACGCATCTATATACACCTGAAATTGCCCACAATGTCTACTCCCAAGGAAAAGTTCGAAGCACAATTCCCCTCTATTGTTGATGAGCTCCAAGCTGTCTTGGAGGCTACCAAGATTGCCCCTGAAGCTATTGAGTGGTACAAGAAGGTACGTTTTGCATGAAATTCCATGAAAAATTAATCACCAACCAGCTAACTTTTATTTTTGCTTTTAGAGTTTGGTGTACAACAGTGTCGGTGGTAAGGCTAACAGAGGTCTTTCTGTCATTGACACCTACAGACTTCTCAAGGGTAAGACCCTCGAAGAGCTTTCTGACGAAGAGTACAAGAAGGCCGCCATTCTTGGTTGGTGTGTGGAGCTTTTGCAAGCCTACTTCTTGGTTGCCGATGATATCATGGACAGCTCTATCACCCGTAGAGGTCAACCCTGTTGGTACAAAGCCCCCAAGGTCGGTATGATTGCCATCAACGACGCATTCATGCTCGAGGCTGCCATCTACATCTTGCTGAAAAACCACTTCAAGAAGGAGTCTTACTACATTGAGTTGGTTGAGCTCTTCCACGAAGTCACCTTCCAAACTGAGTTGGGTCAACTTCTTGACCTCCTCACTGCTCCTGAAGACGAAGTTGACCTCTCCAAGTTCTCGCTCGCCAAGCACTCTTACATTGTCATCTACAAGACTGCTTTCTACTCGTTCTACCTCCCCGTTGCCCTTGCCATGCACATGGCTGGTATTGCCTCTCCTGAAGACTTGAAGCAAGCTTCCGATGTTCTTCTTCCTCTTGGCGAGTACTTCCAAGTTCAAGACGATTTCCTCGACTGTTACGGCAACCCCGAGTTCATTGGCAAGATCGGTACCGATATTCAAGACAACAAGTGTGGTTGGGTCATCAACAAGGCTTTGCAAAAGGCCAACGCGGAGCAACGCAAGATCCTCGACGAGAACTACGGTATCAAGAGTTCTGAAACCGAGGCCAAGGTCAAGGAGGTTTTCGCTGAGCTTGACATTGAAAAGGACTTCCACGAGTACGAAGAGAAGATCGCCGCCGAGATCAGAACTAAGATTGCACAAGTCGATGAGTCTAGAGGATTCAAAGGTGAGGTTCTTGAAGTGTTCTTGAACAAGATCTACAAGCGTCAAAAATAAACCAACAATCTAGTTGCTGTTTAGTGTTATGTAGAAATAATCTAATACTTTAATAATAATATCTACAACTTTTAAAGTCTTTGATTGCGGCTATAGTCTTTTTCACTAGTATGGCCAAATGTCTTGATTTTGTTGAACTAAATAACGGTTTGGTATTGCTGAGTCTTCATCCCGGCGCAAGTGTCGGGATGCTGATTCAATTAAAAACGTTCCAAGGATTTGATTTACTTAATCATCAAAGTCGGCTAATCTAGCTGTAGAGATCACAGAATCGGCAAACAACCTGATCAACGCTTAATATTCGGACATCCTATCTGAGATCGAAAAAAACTAAGTAGTTCTATCAGATTTTCATTGTATTAAAAAGCGCTTTTCCTATTCATAAAGACACTTTTCACAATGATCTCATGAGATCTTCTGGAACTAAAGACGCTCAATCACTACGCATTTTTCTTATACAAATAACTTGAATGTTTGTGAATAAATAAAGATAGTTGTATTAATCTGATCATACGCTCTTACTGACTGACGCCCGCTTACAACAGAATACCCCTACTGTATCAGTATCGCAAAATACTAATCTGATCATAATCTTGAAGTCAATTTAATATTCCACACTTGAAGGTTTAATTTTGATCTGAAATATGAAGTGGCCTAATTTGGACAAAAAAACATGATATTGCCTATTTAGGAAGGATCTCTTTCCATATCACCAACCTGCTCAAAAAAAACATTGGCTATCTAAAAGCTAATCTACACATCATGAATCTTGTCACTGAACAGCTATAATTATAAATGGATTACAATTGACTCAATTTTGCTGAAAGTTTTCATATTTCTGTAATCGAGGGGAATGAACAGAAACTTTCCATCTGTATTTTGAAATATATTTTTTGTTGTGTGATAGATAAATTCATGTTTCAAGCCAGGCCTTAATTTGACTAACATTAGGCTTGACAGTGGTTACTTCAACACGCATAATAAGACAGATCTACTTGATCTGTTGAAGTGATTAAAACTGATGATACGGAGGACTTGTGAATACTCAAAATCATGATTACAGAAAGTCGTACATACTCACTCCAATCTCAATTGCAATACCCAAACCGTGGTGCCAAAGTTCTTTTGACAGAAGCCTAACATCACTCAAATCAACAAAAAAGTATAATATGTACTTGTCTAAGTAACACAAAACAAAACACAAGAGCCGATTATCTTCATACATGCAAAATACAAAGTTGATAAATCAGATTTACACAAAAAACCACTAGAGCCTTTATAATATTATGAAACTCAATCTCATTTAACCCTTTTTTTTCTTGTTTCTTGATTAACAATAAAGCAATTTTCATTTTTCTGATTAAACTGCGTTTTTCCGATTTAAATCATTGTTTTTAGTAGTACATGAAGACCACCATAATATCTTTTTTTGTCAATTATTAATTGTCTGTTGTACATTATTTTTGAGATCTTGTGTACGCTTACATGGAAGATCAGTTTCTTGCAATAGTACACAGCAAAAGATTCATGTCACCGAAACAAAAAATTGCGTTAGCCCGGAGTCGAACCGGGGGCTCATGGATGGCAACCATGAATTTTACCACTAAACCACTAACGCATTTCATATTTTGAGTAGTCTTGCAGTCATATAGATATTCAGAGCAAGTATTACAAAAATTGTGTTTCATCTATTCTCTAATGTTGATTTCATATAAATTGCTTGATAATAATATTATTATTTTGATTGAAATTGTAAGCAGATCAAGAATTACGCAAAATTGTCACCTTTTTTTTTTTTTTTTTTTTTTTTTTTTTTTTTTTTTTTTTTTTTTTGATTATTACCCATTTGTTCTTCCAAAACTGCTCAGACTTAAGGTCTTGTTTGACACAAGTAAGGGCCTTGAAGCAGTAGTTGAGTTTCGCAACACTACTGCACCTTCATTTCATCATAATAGCATTTTTTTTCAAAATAGCTCGTCGGGGTTCTGACTTTAATCTTGAACCGTGTGCTCACTATGAGGTTGAAATAGTTCTTCTTGACGCTTTGACAAATGTGACATTCATTAAATAAAGCAAAAACCCAGATGAAGCGTGACAACGTGAGGCATAGGCACCTGGATTAGGTACTTGAATGAATAATATAGTCTACTCTGTGATTATCATAAATCTAAACGTTAGTTGAATTGTTATTATTATAATTACCCAGCACTTTGCTAGTGAATATAGTTCACTTAGGTGATTTTGAATAAGCTGGACAGGACTTGAGCTCCCGCAAGTGAGCCAGCGGTTGTTTAGATCCAACCTTTATGTTTTGCTAATTAACGATGGTTCAGATTTTTAAATACAGTTTATATCATTTTTATTTGGGCTGTTGTTCTTTATTGTGAAGTACGGATCTGCAGACATTCAAGTTATGTTCAACTTTTGCATGATTACCGGATAGACTATAATATTTATTAGGCTTAGCCAGAGACTGCGAGAAAAACTAGGAAGCTTAAAGAAAAATAAAATACAAATGTATTTTAGCAATTTCGAGAATGTTTCCAGTAGTTTTTTAAGTTGTTTGCAAAGTGCTTGATAATGTGGGGCATAGACATCTGGATCAGTCACAAAGATTATTATCATGATCTACTTCGTAATGATTATGTATTTATTATGTATCTAGACTTCAATTGAATTATAATTATTGTTACAGTTATGTTTTGCGTGAACACTAAGAACGTGATTAAAAGCTGTCATAGATTATTTAGAAATCAAATTGATTTATTCATCACTTTGCTCGCAGCTATTGCTCATTGACAAGAGCGCAACAATGTGATAAAAGACATTTCATACACAGCAAAAAAAATATTTCAATTGATACTATTATTATTTATATGGATATTGTTGAGCTATCCTGCCTACCCACGACACGCACGGCACCTACATCCACATTCACTTCGGTCAAGACTAAAAGTTGAAGTAGGTACCACAACTTGCTCAGATGTAGTTTGAGGTGGTGCTAAAGTAGTTTTGGGAGTTGACAGTGGCTCGGGTGGAGCAGTTTGGGGTCTACAGGATCCAGGAATATAATTGGTAGTCGTTACATCATCATCATCTACTTCAACAAATATCCTGCATGGAGAGCCTGGTAGTGGAGTTGTGTGCGCCAATTTCACACCATTGTCGAATGTAGAAGAAGTTGTAAGTGAACCAGAAGTCTTGGCTGGAGCAGAGGTCGTGAGTGAATTGGAAGTCTTGACTGAAGCAGAAGCCGTGGATGAAGTAGAAGTCATGAGTGAAGTAGAAGTCTTGAATGAAGTAGAAGCCGTGGGTGAAGTAGAAGTCTTGAATGAAGTAGAAGCCGTGGGTGAAGTAGAAGTCTTGACTAAAGTAGAAGTCTTGAATGAAGTAGATGGCTTTGGAGTAACACTGCTTTGGGTAGACAAAGACGTTGGAATAGCTGCGCTATCACCTACTTGCGTTAGATATAGCAAGCCAATTAGCAGTGCTGTTGATTGTATTTTCATGATGTGTAAATAATAGAGCAGTGATTAAGAGGCTGTACTGAACAATGGTGCTACTCTCAGGAGTGGTTCAAACTAGTTGATCAATATAAAAGATATGAATGTAGATGGGGATTTTATAGCTTTATATACTTCAGAAATTTGAATAATATGCTTAATTTGATGATACCCTGAAGCTGTTGAAGTGACCGCCAACTTTCTCAAATGGCAGATGCAGACAGCCTGCAAAACAAACCAAAACTCCGGAGCAATATTGAGAGCAGAAGTTGCAGAAGACGATATTGGACATGAACGTGGATAACTGTAAAAATGACATCCTGGTCATTCATACCATTGGATCAATAGCATTGCAACCTGATTATTATTCAACCAGAACCACAAAGCTATGAGTTATGTGTACACGAATATCTTGCACCCTCGTTCGATTTTCTATAAGCCACTTGTCAACAGAGAAAAAAGCTGAAAATCAGTCAATTGTAAAACATCTACAAAGAACAACAGAGTTATCACAGAGGCTGCTTTGGGTCCTTTGAGACTAAGAATTGCAAAGGAGAGAAAATTGCATCTTTGTGCTTGCTCATTATTTGTGCTGTATAAGTGTTTGAGCTGCTTTGACCTTAGGACGGGCGGTCTTCACAAGTCAAGTGGCTTAAACATAATATAACAACAATAAAACATTTGCTGGACGTTATCAAAAGTTGACTTTCTCAACTAAATACCAGTATGCGTTTGACTACGTTGTGATTTGACGAGATCAGCATTTTTGATTGAGAGTGTACCAACCAATGTAATGCAAATAGTAAATAAAGTTAGGTCTTAAATACTAAAATCAAACTACGAAGTGTTCAATATTGTCATCATGTTGTATTGATTTCAAACGTATATAAAATATCATTGAAACATCAAAAATTTAATCAAAGACTTTTTATTGTTTCGAGGCCAAAGACTTTGCCAAAAAGCTTCTTCGGGATGATAACTCTTTGCGGCCCGTATTCGTAAACGTTCGATCAGGTGACAATTCTTGTAATCGATTAAACAACAAAGTTACCATTACTGTAAATAACGACATGATAAGCCCGCTACTTAAAAGTTTGACATTCGTGTGAAGAGTTATCATAAGTTGTCCCCCTTTACCACCAATTATAATTCAATTATAAATCTCTAATAGCACTTTTTGGATTGGGCGTGCTTTTTTAATTATTATTATTGTAAATTTCCACTTACACTGGTCACTTATCATAGACAAAATTGCTTGTTACGACTTATCGAGAAGCTTTCATTTTGATTGAATATGCACTGATTCATAAACAATGAAATGTGTTTTTATTCACTTAAAATATCCTACCTTTATGTGTGTTCGGATCCATTGAACAACGCTGCTTCTGAATACGGTTGATGGCCCCAGGTGTAATTGTTTTCAAGTTCTAGAATGTAATAATATGTGTTGCGGTTTACTCTATAACATAGCTTATTTACATATACACATTGCACTGCAGTTGGCACAGTAATTTGGTAAAGAAATGCTGTGTTTTTTACATAAACTATTTATGCAAATATCTCTGGTTACCTCGAGCTTTTGTCTTTCAAAAGCAGAAAAGTTTTGTCAATTTGTAACAAGCAATATCATAATGTGTTCAGAAGAGTACTATAAATGATTATGCTTATCATAAATACCAACTCCACATTTTGGCTATCACAAGTACTGTAGGGTGTATTGTATTATACGAAATTGGAAGCCCACATGACTAAAATTAGCCGCATGGTAACATGTTTAAATCGGCCATGTAAAGTTGGCAAACGTTCCGTTAATTGCCTTGAGGCCGCCTCTTTGAAGAGCAATCCCCAGACTCTATTCGTGAGCCTTTGATGTACACACTGTGAATGATGAAAAATAACTGTTTGAATGGTTTACTGTAGGATTTCGCGGAGCAAGCAACAGGAACTGTTATTTCACTTGGAATTTTATAACAAAAACCCAAATTTTCACTGAACTATAAGTAATCTTGAGTATTGAAGTGGTGTCCCCAAGTACAGTCTGTACCTCGGTTTATAAAACTTATTGACTAGCTTATGTAGGATGGGTAAGTCTCATACCCGACGTATTTGGCGACGGTATTTGACAAAGTGAACTACTTACTTTATAACTGGTTTCTAGTTCTTCCTCTGCAAGATTTCTGACGCAGACTTATAAAATGTCTTCGACTGCGTGGTTTGCCTATATTTAAATTCACATCTGAAGACAAACAGTTTGGGAAAGCTGGAATATTTATCATAGAAGCTATAAAGTAGGCTTCAAATATGCAACTCTCAATATACATGCGCTTTTTAGGCTGGATGCGAATAATACTCGAAATTTGATTGATCTAGAAAGATACATAAAATGCGTAAAAAAAGAATCTTTTTACTTAAAATTTAAAACATCTACAGGTCTTTCTATCAAGGCATACTCTAAACTGTATATCTCCTCGTCTATCAACAAAGGATATCATTGCCAATAGTATAAGAAAAACCTGATAATGCGTTTCTGAATATTATTCACATATACTGGCAGTGAAATTTGACATAGTTTTTAATGTTTTTTTTAACTGTCGCCACCAAAAATCCAAACTCAACAGATCTTTCTCTAAATATATTGTAACACTAGATCATGCTTCTTCAACAAGAACGTTTCATGAAGATTTTCTACTGCTTTTTTTATGAAAAAATATACGCGTAAACACGTTCATAGTCAGACCAAATTTGAAATTTACCTATTACATGTAAACAGATGTGCTATATTATAGGCGGTGTCTCTTACTGTTAGTAAAGATCTCTGTAGAATAATTAAATCTCGATAAAAACTGAAAAAGGCAAAATAGCAGCAGTCTAGATGACCGGTGTGCTAAAAAATAAAATAATCAGAGGTTGTCTGAAATTATCAGAGGTACATAAAGAAAACATTTGTGTGTTTTATTCGTCTGCTACGGATTATGAGACATATTGCGGAAAGAAAACGATCCCAAGCATTAAAGCGGTTTCGGAACATATCATCAAGAAAATGTAAGAGCTAATATGTAAAATTTTTGAAATCAATTGATTCTACAATTGAATTCTACGAATCATTGACAGAAAGTTGAATGCCAATGTGAAATCGAGGGAACAGGCTTTGTTATCAACACAATGGTGTCGTGATGGAATGGAAAGAAAGCGTATAGGAAAAAACTTAGTACTTGAAGCATGTAAATAGACACTGGGCATGGGTTCTCAGATCAGGCCGTTTAATTACCATGACATGTGTATGATCTATAAATATTGGGGAAACTTGATTAATTTCCGGGCTCAACAGTTTATACAAACCCGTACAATTATTCTTTTGTAAAATTGAGATTATACAGTTCAAAACATGTCGGAATTACAACGTCAAGCGCTTAAGAAGCTGCCACTGTATACGCTACCTGAGGCCGGCGACGCAGTGATATCACAGCCCGCAACAATACACCCACGCAAGTTCAAAGGATATGAAGCAGTATCTTGGTGTGAATACTTTGTCGAAAAGCTGAATGTGCTGGACAAGGCTACAGATCGAAAGTTCACGGTTTACTTCCAGCCTCCAGAGAACGCCAGCTCACCTGTTTTTGTCATGCATCACGGCGCCGGGTCATCTGGACTTTCGTTTGCAGTGCTCGCAAAGAAGTTGACTTCAGTGTTTGGCAAAGAAGGTCAACCGGGAGTAATTGCATTCGACGCACGGGGCCACGGCGAGTCAAAACTATTGAAGTCGGATGGATTGCATCCAGATTACAGTCTAGAATCACTGGTGGGCGATATGAAGACAATCGTGCAGACTGTGTTTGAGCAGAAACAACTCGCTAACGACGCTAACGTGGTGCTGGTGGGGCACTCGCTAGGAGGTGCAATTGTGACGCGGTATGCGGGCGAATGCGATGAGATACCCGGAAAGATTGTGGGAACGATTGTTATAGATGTGGTAGAAGGATCCGCATTGGAAGGACTAAAAGCAATGGACAACGTTTTGGCTCGACGACCAGAGCGATTTTCGTCAGTGAGCGAGGCAATTGCATGGCATCTCAGCTCAATGACCTTACGACGGGCAGAGTCGGCCTGTGTAAGCGTTCCTTCTTTGGTTGAACCTGTGAAAGAACCAACAGAACAAGACGCGGATTATAAATGGATAACGGATCTGTGGCTGACATCACCATACTGGACTAAATGGTTCATTGGGCTCTCAAAAGGCTTTCTAGCCTTGAAACATCCAAAACTATTGATTCTAGCCGGAACGGATCGTTTAGATAAAGAATTGATGGTTGGTCAAATGCAGGGAAAGTTCCAGTTGGTAGTAGTTGCTGAGTCCGGTCATTTTGTACAAGAGGACGAGCCTTTACGAGTAGCACATATTTTCAAAGATTTCTGGGACCGCAACGGACGTCCCATCCAAATTGTGCCAAAGTTTGGACAATTTGGATCCAAGTAGAGAAACATTTAATAAAAGTATGAATTTAAATAGTTATTAAATGGATTGTAATAGGTAAAATCTGTTTCTATGATGATATTTAAATAATGGTGATGAGACAAAGAGGTTACATGGGTGCGTTTCTAAAAAGGTACGAAACACTCTCACCATTGTGGAGTCTACGAATACTTTCAGCGAGAACACCACTGACATCAACGGTATCAATCTTAGGGCAGGCAAGGTCTTTGCCCTCCAAAGGAACGGTGTTAGTGCAAACAACGCGCTCAAGCTGAGACTTGTTGATGATTTCGGTAGCTCTGCCGGACAAAATGCCGTGTGTGACGATAGCAATGACCGATTGGGCTTTGTGCGAAAGTAGTGTCTCAGCAGCCTTTGCAAGAGTACCACATGTATCGGCCATGTCATCGACAAGAATACAGATTTTACCAGTAACATCTCCGACAAGAACCATCTTTGAAACTTCATTAGCACGGGCACGCTCCTTGTGGATAAGCGCAAAGTTAAGATCCAGTCTGTCGGCGAGACCAGCGGCTCGCTTGGCTCCACCGGCATCTGGGGACACGATGATGGCATTATTATAGTCAATGTGCTGTTTGATGTAGTTGACGACACTGGGTTCGGCGTAAAGGTTGTCGACAGGAACATCAAAGAAACCTTGTATCTGGGAGGCGTGAAGGTCCATTGTGATGACATGATTGCAGCCAGCAGTTTCAAGCATGTTTGCCATTAGCTTAGCTGTGATAGGTGCACGAGATTTGTCTTTTCTGTCCTGTCTGGCGTAAGGGAAGTTGGGCAAGACAGCGGTAATACGTCTTGCACTTGCTGTTTTACAAGCGTTGATCATGATAAGAAGTTCAAGCACTCTGTCATTGACATCTCCGGACCCAATTTGAGTGACAATGTAAACGTCTTCGTCACGGACAGATTCGCCGATAGTGATTGATGTTTCTAAGTTAGAATCACGGAAAACGTTGACTTTACAAAGAGATTGACCCAGGCGGTTGGCCACGAGCTCGGCGAGATCCCGATGAACATCACCGGAAATGATTTTGATGGCGTTAGTAGACATGTCGAGTTATGGATTGGAAGTCGTTGGATAAGGGCTGTTGGAGAAGAGTGAAAATGGGAGAATGGGAGAAAATTTTATATGATCGAACGCTGGTCGGGCAGATATGGAACGTGAGACGACGGGTGATGAACTAAAAGAAGGAGTAATTACCTAAAAAAGCCAGATCGCAGAGGTGTTATTTTGTAGAGTGAGAAAGATTCGAGCTTAGTCGAAGGGTTGGTATAGGAATGTGTGCTTTGAAGTATTTACCTTGTGAAAAGGCGCATGACAATTGAAGGTTTGATAGGTTGAAATGCGATATTAGGGTCTTGAGATGGTGGTACTTGATAAACATTGTAATAGCGTAGACAAAAGTACCTATGATTGCAATGGAGAGTATACTACAATGAGCAGTAACTAAAGCCAGCGATTCTACATTACAAAGAAGCTCTGCTGTTACCTCTGATCTGCTATTGGTAAGTCTGGGGACTGCGAGGCACGCAGATGTTGGCTCCGAAGAAGGCCCGACAAATAGTCCCAGAAAGACCGTTGACAGCCGTGGGCAAGGCAGCAAAGAACAAAAGCCCCACTGGCCTTGAATCTTTGTTACGGAACTCTTTCTGAATGGCTGTTAATGGTAATCGGGACCTGTCCCGTTCGCCACACCGGACGCCATTGTCGGTACCGGTGCTGACCCGAAAACGTGCGGGTGCCGGTGCGCGCACATGGGCACATCCTTAGTCAACCCATGACTAATCAGCAGCGTAGCTCTTGGATAAAGGTTTTCGCTGTTTCCACCGAGCAAATACTTGAAAAAATACAAGCAAGTAGAAACTTCTTCTTCAACGCCAGCAACAGCCTCAAACTACAGAAATCGCAATGCATATCGCCGTGTAAGAGAACCCAAGTCGATAATGTCGATGGCGAGCAATGCTAACTGATTTTGCAGCTTATACATTTTTGTCATTTTTGCCAATCTGGCCAACTTTGGCTTGCAAGTCTATCATGCTGTTCAGTACAGCGATCTGGGTATGTGTTAATCGCGATTAGATTCACGATTCTGTTAGAGTTTTACTGCGCTTCTGTCGAAGTTCAGTAAAAGCTTTGTAACGCTTTGCATCAGTATGCTAACATTGGCTTTCTGCTTCATTTAGAGTCTGGTATGTCTCACAAACAGCTTTGATATAGGCTGGTTCTTATTAGCGTGGTACTGCAGTGATATTAGAATGGGGTGCATCCAAGTTGCTACTATCCTCACCCTTAATGAATTCACCGTTTCTACAGCTATTGATGCCACCATCACCATCATCTAAATCGCCGTTGATTACACTACTAACCAGAGCCATTGACTAGACTACATCAACCCTGTCCAACTTTGCGATACTCTCAACCCTGTATGTTTAGCTCTTGCACCCTTTATCCCGCTTGTCGGCTTTGTACTAACACTCTGCTTAGCTCATTATTCCTGACATTGCCCTTCACGCCGCCACCACTTTCCTCTTGCTCATCTTTGGTGATTGGATTTCATTCCTTATTAACCTGCCACTGATCTACTTGAACTTCAGCAAGTTCCTTCAACGCAAGTCCTACAAGCTTGATGCCACTGAGATCTTCCGTACCCTGCGTCCCCTTCAAACAAAGTGCTACATTCGTCTGGGTTTCTTCGTTTTCATGCTTTTCTACTACATCTTCAGACTTGTCTTCAGTCTTGATTAGAGATCTCGCGTCTAATGCTGCTACTTTATACAAGAAAAGCAACTCCGTGTGTGAGTGCGAATATATTAAAAAGACCGCCATTTACCGAACACCTTCCCCACAGTTTAGCACATAAACTTTGTTACCGCGAATTTGCTTAGCCTTGGTATATATATAAACGTCTAATGCCACTTCTTTTCTTTTCCTTTGTATCATTATTTTCCAAGATTTCAACAAATAGTTTTGCAATACTCACGTTGGTTTAACTACAATGCTCTCCTCTGTCAGACTCCTTCCGGCTCGACTAATGTCTACTCGCCTAAAGTCAGCCGCGTTCTCCGCCGCCGTGCGAAAATCATACTCCTCGCTTCTTGTACCTCCAACTTCTGTAAACAACATAAACCTCTCAGATGCCCCGTTTCTGGCCACCACATCGTTCCAGGTTTCACAACTACCGGAACTTCAGGCACAGGATGCAGTAGCCTCCGGAACTTCCAAGTCTATGAACATGTTTCAAGCCATCAACGACGCTATGCGTACCGCTCTAGAAACTGACGACACTGCCATCATGTTTGGCGAAGACGTTGCATTTGGTGGGGTCTTTAGATGCTCCATGGGGCTTCAAGAAGAATTTGGTCCTGAAAGAGTTTTTAACACTCCTCTTTCAGAACAAGGTATTCTTGGATTTGCTGTTGGTTACGCTGCAATGGACATGACTGCTATTGCCGAAATCCAATTTGCAGACTACGTTTTCCCGGCGTTTGATCAAATTGTTAACGAAGCTGCGAAATACCGTTACCGCGCTGGAAGCAGATTCAACGTTGGAGGCCTCACTATTAGAATGCCGACTGGTGCTGTTGGCCACGGTGCATTGTACCACTCACAGTCTGTCGAAGCCTTTTTTTCGCACTGCCCAGGTCTTCGTGTGGTAATTCCTCGTTCTCCAATCCAAGCCAAAGGCCTTTTGCTAGCAAGTATCAGGTCTAAAGATCCAGTAATATTTATGGAGCCTAAGATTCTCTACAGATCAAGTGTTGAACACGTTCCCCTTGCCGATTATGAACTACCTTTAGACAAAGCCGAGATCATGCAGGAGGGTTCTGATATCACCCTTATAGGCTATGGAACACAGCTATATCATTTGGCAGCAGCAGCGGCTCTGGCAAAAGAGCGTCTGGGAGTCTCTTGTGAGCTTATTGATTTGAGAACTATTGCCCCATGGGATAGACAAACTGTGTTTGAAAGTGTCAGAAAAACCGGACGGGCTTTAGTGTCTCATGAAGCTCCAAGAACAAACGGTATTGGCGCAGAGGTAGCAGCAGAAATTCAAAAAGGATGCTTCTTAAGCTTGGAGGCTCCAGTAGAGCGTGTTACTGGCTGGGATACACATGTACCTTTAAGTTATGAAGATTTAATGATTCCTGATGTTATAAGACTCTTTGATGGCATCAAGCGAACTATTGAATATTAGCATTTTATAGAAAAATATTCACATGTAAAAAATCAAACTATAGTTGTATTTTTCGTCACATTAATCTATGATCAATTTGAATATTAGGATTGTTTCTCTGATGATGTCGTACGTGTTGGTTGTAACAACTTGTATGCTGTCATTAATTGTTGTAATACTAAAAAAAATATTTTTTGTCCTCTACAGTGACATTCCACTCTTTATAAATTCAACAATATTAAATAGCATATTGATGGTATTTAAAACAAATATGCATTCAGATTTTGTTGAGTCTCCATCCAAGATAACTAGCAGACATTCTGAAAAGAAGCTGACTGCTTCCGAACAGTTTCGGTTAGATTTCATGAAGATAGTGAATAAATCAGACTATGAAAATCAGAAAGACAAGGCTACCAACGATTGTAGTAAAGAAAGAAATCAATCAGAATACGACTTAGCAGCTAGTAAAAATCTTGTGAAAATAGAAATGAAAACGCCAAGCTCAAAAAATGAAAGCTACTATACTGATCAGATTTTTGTTGATCAAACCGAGAAAAATACAAATGGTATGAATGACACTATAGTAATATTACTAAAACACGCTAACAGAAAGATCGCATTCAGAAACTTGCATTACATTGGAATCCCAAGGTACTAAAGTGTACCAGAGTGAATCCATACATACCAGTTATGTTGATACAAACATCGAAATAAATACAACACATGTTGCTCAGGACAAATAC
Organism: Saccharomycotina sp. CBS 16003; assembly: GCA_022457085.1. Taxonomy (NCBI): domain Eukaryota; kingdom Fungi; phylum Ascomycota; species Saccharomycotina sp. CBS 16003. The sequence continues at coordinate 140,369 of JAJNCF010000020.1, forward strand.
AAATTTATCAATTTGGCAAAAGATGGTAATTGAAAAAAACCACATTTAGGATTAACAATTGCTAACAAACTTTTGATATAGAATTCAATTCAATTAAGAAGTTGAGCCTGGCAGATACCGCTCTTGCAAATAATGCCGAAATATACGACACATACTCGACTAGTTCAGATTCAAAGCTCAGCACTAACTCTTCAGATTTGTCATCAAATGTTGACTCAATTAAGATACCGGGATTTCAAGATCATATTACTGACAATTTCATTAACTATTCAATAGAAGAACCGCAAAAAATGGACTTAGAGGATACACTTTCTACTGCTTCATTAGTCTTAAGCACTACAGAAGATTTGATTTTGTCGGGACAAAGTCAAGCTGGTTTGCTGAGTGGACTAACAGCAGGACACTTATTTAATGTGCCATTACAGACCTGGGCTCAAGATGGTGAGCCACCAGGCATTTTTGTATCAGAGCAGTCAAGAAATGTACACTCAAACTTGGTTCCAATAACGAACTTCCAAAGTGATCTTTGGATAGCAAATAAGACTAGCTTTCCGAACAGTCCATGTTTTCATGCAAATAACTTGTGTCTTGAGCCAGACCTCCATTTTAACTTGGATACTTTCGTATCAGAATCTGGCCAGAAAGATTCTATCTGTGACGAATTCAGTTCGAAAAACCACCCCTCAACTGTTTTGTTGCTTAAACAGCATTCAAGTCAATCCCGCATAGAGTTGAATACAAACCAGATAGCAGAGCAACAAGATGTACTTCCGGATACATCAAATCCTCTGAATATACCAGATATATCTCAGAGAACACAAAAATTTGAAACTATTGTTCAAAATCCAGCACAACCGACACTTAATTTGTTTCCCGCCAAAAATTTCAATAGTATTGACCAAAACAGAAATTACAAAACTAATCAAGGTTCGGTGTGTGCTGAAATACCCAGTTTCTCTCAAAGCTTATTTGAAATGGTTTTCCAAAAACAAAAGAACAAAACAAGTGGACAGATTAGTAAATTGAAATGGAGAGCTCCGTTGTACAACAGTGTGTTTGAATATGATTTGCTATTGAAAGAGATCAGCCAGACTATGATTGAGGATTCATCTATTTGCGATCTATTTGGTGATACTAGTTTTGACAAAGCTAAACAAAAGTGCTGTCTCTTAGCTGAGTTTTGTATTCAGTTTGAAAACGAAATTGAGTATGCAACAAACATATTAACTGCAGACGAAGACCTTACATATTTTCAGAAACACATACTCAAAGACAAATTGAAACGAATTATTCAGGAGCGCCTATTGTTTGCCGAAGAAGAAGAATTCAAATTATTAATTACTAGACATCCTGTTACAATGGCTACAGAAATAGAAAGAGAGCAACTCAAAAAGATTTGCAGCTTGTTATTCGAACTAGACAAAAACATGACTGGTAAGGTAAGCATCTGTGCCGGATCCGAATTGATTTCAAGCGACAAGAACAAGTCTTTGGTTCAAGTCGGAAATGCTATATATCGCATAGAGTTAGAAAATGAAAACGCTGATAGTGATGTCAATAAGCCAGATATAGGAGAGGCTAGTGTGAACAAACTCAAAGATAATGAAATCCAAAACAGGTACCACGATATTATATACAAAGCTATGAGCAAAGCTGTTACGGATTGTTACGACTTTAAAAAGTTGTCGGCGTACGAAGCGTTATCAACTGATTTGGCAAAAGAGATCGAAAAAAAGATTAATGATTTGAAGACAAAAGTAGCTGCAAAAGACAATTATTTGGAAGACCTGAAATGCTCATGCGCCAAAACTATGAAAAATGAAAATAAGCTTCGTGAGTTGAGGCTTAATTGCAACCTTGCTGCCAGTAATTGTGAAAAAGAGCTGGTCAAACTAGAAGCCGAGTATCTCCAAAAAGCCCAATGTTCCAAAAACGACATGCTTGATCTTGACATAGCTAAAATGAAAGCCAAAAAGAAAAACCTGATAGCCCAACAGCAAGTCAAGAACGTAATAGACAATGAATACGACAAAATTATAATTAATTTCGAGAATATGAAATCGATCTGTGAAAACACTGTATCAGAAATGCAAAAGATTTCATCTTTCAATATTGCAGAAAATGTTAGAAAGTTATTTGGGAAAGTTCGAGATGAAATTGATTATGAGCTCGAATATCTAAAACCCACTCGAAATGTATTTAGAGAGCTTCATCGTATCAAAAAAGATACATTGCAATTAGACAAGGTAGTGAAAAAGCAAGAAACCGCTCTCAGTTTTCTACAAGATTTCTTGAAAGTATTGTTTATTGTTGACAGTCCACCCATGTCTAGTTTGAGATTGGAATTGTCAACAATAAAAACCAGTGTTGAAGAGTTAAAAAAGATAAGAAATACAACAGAGGAAAATACAGACAATCAGCACACAATGCATCAAGGCAAAATGGAACGCGCAGCAAAAAATTTGGATAGAAGTTTAGATCATTTTCAGATAATCAATGACAAAATAGAGTTTTTAAAGAGTGAAATGATTAAAGCAAAAGATTCTGTCGATGAAGCGATTGAATATCAAGTTAGACAAGACCCTATGATTGCTGAACTATGCGAGAGTTTCACAGAAATTGAAAGTTTGAAAAATAAAGTTGAAGAGACCATGAGTGTAGTTAAGCTGAATATACGTCTTGTCAAACGACAAGAAGCTGAAGCTCAAGAAGTGGATTTGCCTGAAGCTACTAAAGTGATTCAAAAGTTTATTGAGTATCTTTACGAACCTGTTTGGCCAATTTTGAACAACGCCCATAAGTATTGTCTAGACGTCAAACAAAAATCTATTGAGATAAACCAACGACACTCAGATAAAAGTCAGGTGGCTGAGGAAATTATAGGTCATGAGCTCCAAAACACTGCGATATCTGTATATGGCTCCTTAATCAATGCGTTAGCCATTGCATCTACAATGTCTATCAAGATTCAGGCACATCAATACCAGAAAATTCAAAATGCTGAGACACTGGAAAATATGGTGATCGCTTCAGAGACCTCTCATCAAAGTTGTATCGAGCCAGAAAATTCTAAAAATATGCGGATGTTGATATGCTTGGGTCTATATGAAGCTGTTAAGATGTTCAACGCTGAGAATTTCATGACAAACATGAGGATGTTCCTGTGTATGGATATGATCAGTATGATTGCCGAACTGCTTGCAAGCAATAAATCGTCTGTTCCAGCCTTTATGGTGAATTTTCTAACAAACGAAATAAATGACGCAGTCTTGTCTAATTCTTCACTCAACTTGGAAGAGACAAAAATGAGAGTAATTTTTGATTTTTATAAGTCACTTGAGTTTGACGAAAGGTCTGGTTTTTACAATGTTATCAATATTGAACAGTTTAAAGCTGTGTGTGTTGACATGCGGTCTGTAATTTCGTGGGCATATCCATCTTTGACAGCTGAAGAACTAAACCAGGAGCTTAAATTTTGGAGGTCTGCTTTGAGAAAATATAATGTATAAAGATTATTTGACTAGAGATGACAAGCTTATATTTATGTATAAAAACGGCCTTTATCACTTATGGCGGCTTCAGGCAAAATGCCGTTTTTAACAATGTGAATCACACACAAATGATTAATCTAACATAATGCGAAAATTTCCTTGCAAAGAAAAAGGGAGAGAATACTGTATCAAAAAGCTTCCACCAAGTTTTTAAATATCTCCCGAGCTATTCTAAAAATTGATTGTTACTGTATAACTTTTATGTTATGTTGAAAAAACTATGTAAAATATCAAAATTGTTAAGCACTCGATGGGTTCAGATTCTCCTGGGTTTTTCAAGCTCAATTGCAAAGGAAAATTCATGGTACAATGTCTCTGGTGATAAAACGTGATATCAAAATATCACAAAACATGATCAAAATACTGCAAATTGGGTACTAAATACTGTCTAACTTCAATAAACAGTAATAGGTGGGGTAGAGAGTTTTCAAAAACAAGATAAGATAGATAATGCAAAATGCATCAAAGTACAAAAGGTTATACATCTACAATCTGAGTTACTATATTACTGATGCAAAAAATAAAGCATCTACAGCGGATTTAGCTCAGTTGGGAGAGCGCCAGACTGAAGTCAATTATTCAGTCTTGAAATCTGGAGGTCCTGTGTTCGATCCACAGAATTCGCATTTTCTTTTGCATTCGACATAAAGTGCAGTCTTTTTACCAAAGTATATGCCCTCGCTTCCACCAGGTGTGCTATCGTGAGCCAAAGATTCTCTTTATCAATGACACAGATCTTAATATGACTGGAAATACAATCTTATGATTGGTCGAAAGGTATTACCGAGTCAACACTATAGAGATTACGTTATAACGAGACAACGTGCTGATTTCTTAGTTTTTTTTCAAATATGTTTGGATATACAAATGTACATATTCTAAGAAAATTTTGACTGATTGTATTTTATATATCTACACTTCAGATAATTCCCTGATCTTGAAATGCGCGAATCTAATAAGTCAATGTGCCAATCTCGTTCGTCATTTGCCTATGCAAAGGTTCCTCGAGCCTCGAGAACATGCATAAACAACCCTTACCCTGTATGATTAACACGCATGCTCTTTTACCGATAGTGGCATGTGTAAGCTGTCCTGAAAAGATCCATCTTTTGGTTTTTTTTCCACTTCAAAAGTATTTTTTTTGACCCCCTTGCTAATAGGTGAAGTTTTATTGATCTGTTGATTGATTGATCTCAGGTCTATCCGAAAACAAAACACTTTTGATAAACTTTGAAATAAGAATGGGTATCTTACGGTCTTTCGACCTTTTAGAGTACGCAGAACCCCTCTTGCGACTACCTCTTTGGCAGCTTGTTCCATTGTTGGTTGTGTCAGGAGCTGTTCTGGCTGTGGTGATCAATGTATTGAGTCAAATCTTGATCAAAAATCCTAACCGGGTTCCAGTTGTCTTCCATGTATTTCCATGGATTGGATCTTCTGTTGTTTATGGCATGAAGCCATACGAGTTTTTCAAAGAGAATCAAGACAAGTACGGCGACGTATTTGCCTTTGTGCTTTGTGGTCGAGTTATGACTGTCTGTCTCGGCCCCAAAGGCCATGAGTTTGTTTTCAATAGTAAGCTTCAAGATGTTTCTGCTGAAGAAGCCTATTCACATTTGACTACTCCTGTCTTTGGTAAAGGCGTTGTGTACGATTGTCCTAATCACAGATTGATGGAGCAAAAGAAGTTTGCCAAGTGTGCTCTTTCTAAGGATGCATTTGTTTCGTACGTCCCCAAGATTGTCCAAGAAGTTACCTCGTATATCGAATCTTCGCACAACTTCCTCAACGGTGACCTTTCAAAAAAATCTGGTGAGACTCATATCACTGAAACCACTGCTGAAATCACTATCTTTACTGCATCTAGAACTCTTCTTGGTGATGAAGTTAGAGAAAAGCTCAACACTGATTTTGCCAAGCTCTATGCTGATCTCGATAGAGGATTTACTCCAATCAACTTTGTTTTCCCCCATTTACCGTTGCCCCATTACTGGAAGAGAGACAATGCTCAAAAAATCATTTCTAGAACTTACATGGAGGTGATTGAGAAGCGTCGTAAGACTGGCAACATCGATGCCTCAACTGATCTTATTGGATCTCTTATGGTCAACGCTGTATACAGAGATGGTGTGAAAATGACTGACCAAGAAATTGCTAATTTGCTTATCGGTGTTCTTATGGGTGGTCAACACACATCTGCTGCTACTTCTGCTTGGGCCATTCTTCATCTGGGTGCTAAGCCCGATATGATTGAGGATCTCTACCAAGAACAAGTTCGCGTGTGTGGACTCGACGAAAACAAGAACATCAATCCCATTACTTACGAGAAGCTCCAAGAAATGACCCTGTTGAACAACACTATCAAAGAAACTCTTAGAATGCACTCTCCTTTGCACTCGATTTTCAGAAAGGTCATGAACCCATTGCCTGTTCCCAACACTCGTTACGTTATTCCCCGTGGTCATTACGTTCTTGTTGCTCCCGGTGCCACTATGATGTCTGAAGAATACTTTAAAAACCATGAAAGTTTTGAGCCTCGCAGATGGGAAGATCCTGCTTCTATTGAGACTACCAGCTCTAAAAATGAAGATACTATTGATTACGGATTTGGTTCTATTTCTAAAGGTGTTTCCTCTCCTTACCTTCCATTTGGCGGTGGTCGTCACAGATGCATTGGTGAACAATTCGCATACGTTCAACTTGGCTCGATTTTGGGTACTTTCGTCAGAGAGTTCAAGTGGGTAGTTCCCGGTGGCAAGGTTCCCAAGACCAACTTTGAGTCGATGATTACTTTGCCAGACGAGCCTGCTGTAGTCCAATGGGTTAGAAGAAACTACTCTAATTAAGCAATGGGTATGATACAAAACTATGCTAAAACATACGAGTAGCATAGATGGAGTATGACCACATGTACAATATTTGTGTATTATTTGCAAACACTTTATACATAATATAGGCAGCAACTATTTGTAATGAATTATTTAAATGTATTAATCAAAAAATTAGAGTAATAGAAATCGAATAAGACTAGCAAAAAGTTATTGACCCATGGTGGTGTGAGATTTAAATAGCCTTTTGGCTTTCAATGTCTACATCACATACAAAGAGAGTCAAATAGGGATTGTGACCAATCACATCACTTCCGTTTTCACCAAACCAAACAGTCGTGTTACCTTAAAACTATTGATGCAGTATGTGGTTGGCGCACATAAAAACCCTGAGCTCATTTTTATTTATACAATGAAATGTATAACTTCGTGTCTTTCATTTTGCGTATTTCTATACCTATTTGAAGACTACAGCCCATCCCTTTTTTGAATCTGCTTTTTATATCAACTATGCCTGCTCAAGACCTTGAACTTCGATCTAAAAGAATTAGAAAACAGCACTTAAAATTACCCGACATTAATCGGTTTGAACATGATAAACACTGTTTTCTGGATAATGAAGGTTTTCCATGCCTTAAAAGATCAAGACTGACAGAATATGAAGATTTGGATTACTGCATTCAACTGAATACTGCAAAGGAGAAGGAGTTGACCTCCAATGCTACCAGTATCACAAAAATCAAAAAATCCAAAGGAAACAGGCCTAGTAACCATCGACACAATGTATCTTCAGACAGAGTTAGCCAAAACGTTATTGATATGATGCTGACCACTCGTATGCAAAAAAGACAAGAAAAGCACATCAAAGTTCAAGCGGGGCTTACTTCTTTTGGGACGACATTGACGACAAAGGGCAATGTCCATAAACCAAGTGCTTGAAAATTCAGCTAACACTAGACACGAAATGCACATTTTTACTATTACTCGGTTAGACTGATTGCTTTTAGCTGCTCTAAGCTATTACAACTTCAGAAACAAAATGACCTATAGCAACGTACTGCAGCAGACCTGACGAGTTCAATTCAAAAAGATATAAACCTAAGTATAGAGCTGCACTTATTGAAGCTATAAAGCATGACATTAGAATGTTTTAATGTACGTTTCCAAGAATTGAATTATTTAATCAATACATTGAAAAGCCTCTCCTAATTCGCTTTTGTGAGTTAAGACACAAAAAATAATTGGGGGTTTCCAGCTTGTGACAACATCAAGATTAAATGTTATCGTATTTTCAATTTGGCGATGCATAATAAAAACAAGGTAGATCGACGTTTTTATTTTTCATCTTCTCTGCCTCTGATTTCTTCTATTTTTTGACCTTGACTTGCACATTAAAATAAGTCAAATCACCGCGTTTTCTAAATAGTGAGGCCATTCAAAATATAAAGCAATCAATTTCAATTGCTGCGAGATCCGGTATTGAAGCAACGTATGGAGTGCGCTACGACGGGTAAAAAGCAAGGGTCATCCAAGTTCAACTTGGTCATGTTTCCTGTCGAGATCCTAGAAGTCATTATTGAGGTTTTGGTTTATGAATACCAACCAAACTTGCCATTGGTAGAAGGAGCGCCCATCCCCGGATTTCGTTGTTGTGGTGAGAGAGCTATCAACAATAACTTGGATCTCATAAATCTTTCACTCACCTGCAAAGCTATTAAAGTAGCTGTTGACGCTATCAGATATCAAGTGATTGTCCCGCCTGCCAGTCACGCATTGATTCAAAATGGATGTCACAAATCCGAATTCGATCAATCAGCTATGTTTTACATGATGCCTCTCTATATGAACATGTATATTGCAGAACAAACGAGACATTTAAATATTCTAATAGACCACATGGCATACGACACTAGTAAGCCAGCGTTTCCATATCAGGAGGAATTTTCATACATGCTAAATTACACCAAGGCAAAAAAGATCACAGTGAGACTCACAAACTATGTCCAGTTACCATATCTCGAAATGCAACTGAATTATTTGTCAAAACAATGCCCTAGTGTTGAGGTTGAAGTCATTATGGTAAATATTTTTCCTGCTCAGATAAACGATATCTTCGAGTCTTTTGAAAATTTTCAGCATCTTGTGTATGTGAAAATCTGCAATTTCGTCTATGGACATAGGCCCTCTGAAAACAAGATCAACTATATTGATTTTTTACCTAATCTACGCAAGCTGGACTTGACCGTGGATTTATGGAACTATCAATATCTTATTCCGCTTTTTGCTCTAATCGAACAATCGCAAATAACCCACTTTTGGCTCAGAACGCTCAGCTTTAGAACTGTACCAACCGTTATTGTCCCCAGAACACTTGTTTATTTATTTGTTAATTCCGAACGGGTGCTTGGATTGGTGGGAATGAAAGGCACCAACTATTTGAATATAGGGGAACTACAATTGGAAACTGATCCCGATTTTTCTTCAATTGATCATGAAACTGAGTCAGCTATGTTGTGTATACCACATATGCCCAGACTGCACACATTTAGTGGAATAATGAAATGCAACGATAAGACTCAAATTATATCGAGCACTACTATCTTAAAATACTTGTTCAATCGAAGTCCACAATTGCAGAATATAAGTCTGGATTGGAGTGAATTGGTGCATGCATTGGCACTATGTGAAAAAATTCCGCGACTTCTTTCCTTAAAGCTACTGATCCGTAGTGACACACGTCCCTATTTTGGCTCAACGTCGTTCCATAATATTCGATACATTGTTCGACACCATCCCAATCTAAAGCGGCTACACGTGAGTTTGCACAAGGACTATACATTCAAGCATCTGGCTTGGGAGCTGATGCACGTTTGGCCCAGATCTCTTCAATATCTTATCAATGATGTGACAATTCCAAACAATATGGTATCAACCGAAATATTTGCAGCCAGAGTTGAACATTTCTACACCTACGACACGAGCGAACTTTTCAAACCTGAGAGAAAAATGGAAGCCTGTATGAACCACGAATTTATAAAATTTGAAATATGCAAAGCAGATAATACTTCTGACAATTTTTTCAGATACCGTGAAATTTATGATCTGGAAACTCTTGGTAAATTGTTAAAATCTTCGATTCCCCAACCTTCAACATTCTGTTGAAAATGAGGCTTAACATTATTTATCTTATTAATTAATTTTTAATTATTCAAAAGTTGGCTTTGTTTTTGCTTCTTGTACCAAGTCTTTTTTGTCTTTTGTATACTACCGAATTGATGCCTTAGGCCTAATTTTGAGAATACTGAAACTTTATAATCATTTAATGATAGCTTCGCTCATTTGTGATGACAAAGATTGTCCACCATCAATGCAAAAGTTTTTAGATGATTCTAATACTATGGATTACTATTACATTTTTTTTGCACTAAACCTCCAGAGTATAGTGAGGTTTTTCAGTAGTATACATTGGAAAGCAGTGCTTTTTGATTGCATTATGAATATTGTGAAAAAATCAGCTTCTGGTAAGATTCGATATTATGCAAAGGCACTTTATGTATGTAGAAAAATTGAAGAAATACCGAAACTGAACAGAATCCCTGCTATTTTAGCTTTATTAAACCAGTGTTTATTAATCCTATTTATTAAATTCAGTGATATTTCACGAAACAAGGTCCGGCAAAGCGCATTGAATTATTACCATATTAACACTAACAAATTTAAACTCGAACAGATGTGTTATCCTTGTAAGAGTGATCAAGCAGCTTTAATCGACAAGAAAGACTATAAGTTAATTGCAAGAAAATCACAAAAGATTAGTTGATCGGTGTTTCAATAATAATACATGTTTCTATTACTTTTCAAAGATTACAAGTGTTAGCTACGTAAAGTGTTGCCAAATATGAGAAAGCTTCTAATGCTTAGAACCTCGATATTTTCAAATGCCGATGCCGACAATAATGTATACTTTAATGTGCTAGCTGAAAGCTCTGGACAAACCAACTTTCACTTGGCCTTTGCAATATTTGGCACATTTGTCTGCCCCCAGAAAGATTCACAAAACTTTTGCAACCATTCCGAAAAATACTTCTCTCATTTACCAGAGCGTTTTATGGCGTTTTCGTGCAGTATTAAATGCATTTGAACTTGTATACTGCTGTCTCATTTAGAACATCTATAGGTAAAGCCATAGTTTTCAGCCGTGCTGCAATGGGTCATTGCAGTGTTCCCCAGGCCTTTTCCATCTTGTGTCCGTCTGTCAAAAAGGCCCTGAAGCTAAACTTAAACAACTTGGATCAAAACCAGCAAACGTATTTTTTATTCAAATTGTATAATGGGTTCTGGACCCCAGTAAGAAATTCAAAAGAATTTTTCGAACTTGCAGATATGCACAACACAGCCATCTGCATTGACAATGCCCTTTATTTATTTCGACCTGGACTTGTTTCATTTTTTTAGGACCATTGCATTTCTTTTCTCCCACTTTCCGTTTTGCAAACCCAAACATTTATGGATCTATAGGTTGTACCAGAATAGTTTGCACGGGCATTCAAACATGACTGAAGATAATATGAAGAAAACTCTCGATGTGAAGGTCAAGGCGAAGCGTGGAAGACCACGGATCAGTCATACAATTCAAGCACAGACAGAGCGCCGTCGAGAACAGGTCCGGCTCGCTCAACGGACATACAGAATGCGAAAGGAAATAACCATTACGAGTTTACAGGCCAGGGTCAAACTTCTGGAAGGCGTGATAGGCGAAGCAAAAACACTTTTCAGAGATCTGTACGAGCAGGGTGTCGATATGGCGGTCAAAGAAGCCAGAGAAGACTTGATGCAAATGTTTGCGCTTGCCGGAGTGAAAATGGACAAATTGATGGATATGGTTCAAGAAGATCAGGAGTTAAATCAAAGTAGTTACGACGAAACTGGCAATCAGCATAGCCCACAACAATTTCAGCAGACGGATCCACGACAGCAACATCAAAACGAAAATCAACAGCCATCAAAACAACAACATCAGCAGCATCCACCGCACCCATTAAACCCACAATACCCCGAACTTCAACAAGATCCACCACATCAGCAACCCTCACGATACCAGCAACTTCATCAAAGTCAACAGCTCTCTTCTGCTTCCAACAGCTCCAACTCTCCTGATGTCAATGGATTCCCCACAGGACACAGCCCTCAAAACAACTTCAGGACAGTGCCCTTGCACCATTCGTGCGAGAGCATAGCACTGACTCGAAATCAATCAATAATACCAGACAGTATCACGGACGCTAACGGATTCATCAAGGACTTTCCGGAGGACTTAATTGCCGGGCATTCAGAATCGCAGCGTCAATCTTCAGATATGCCGTCACTTTCTGAGGTAGAGTTGACGGAGTATCAGAAACTCCGAGTGTCAGTCCTGGATTTTCTGACCGGCAAAGTTCGTCCAGCTGTGCCGTTGGAGGCTCTTGGTAATCGTTTTTCAGAAAGGGTGTTCCGCCAGAGTCTGATGGTAGTGTTGAACGTTTTCTACGCTGATGATAAAGACGCGATGGAGCTCATTTTTGGATGTTCTGACAAAGAAACGCACCTCAAAATGGTGATACGAGCCTTGACAGCGCTGAGACTCGGACTAAGTGTAAACTTATCACATTGGCCCGGAAAGACAGATGACGACAGCCTGTTCCCCGGGTATATGAGTCCTCGAAACATTGAAGAGTTTTACAATAATCAGGTTCAAATTGGGCAAAATATAGATGAAGAGAAGTTTATTGGGCTGGTATCCAAATGTGCCAGGGCCTTGGGTGATATGCCAAGGATCTCTTTCGCAGACATCCAGTCGGCTCTGGTTTTGTCTACTCGGCCCTAACCAAAGAGGGTTTCCGAGGTTCCGAAGACCCTATGGTCTCAGCTCTTTTGAATGTGGACAAATTACGCATGGCTTAGTAATCATATCGGCTAGCAGTGAAGAAAATGGAATGTATGCGAACAAAAATATAACAGAGAGCCCTCCTTCTTCTGCTTCAACGTCGCCATCACTGCTATTTGAACATTGCCATTACTACTACTATCGTTGCAGCTATACTGACTTTGTTGTAAAAGTTAAAATTATCACAATCATAGCCATATCCTAGTTTTATTTACATTTCACTCATTTCACTTCGCTCATTATGTCCAGAGAAACAAGACCTAGCATTGTTGGCCCCGACACACCAGCCAAGCCTTATCCACTGTTTAGCCCAACGACTCAAGTAATTGCAGGGTTTGGACGCGGAAGTTCAGATCTGGGGATTCCTACAGCAAACATCCCTCCCGAGTCCTACTCCGACATGCTCAAGGCAATCACCACTGAATGTGGTCACGACACTGGCATCTACTATGGTTACACAGTGGTGTCGCCGGCGCATGGTGAGCCCAAAACGGAAACAGTTGGAACTCGGAAAGTTGAATATAACTTTGGTTCCAAGCTGCGAAAGGGTGTTGACACTGGAGTGGTTCTTCCAATGGTCATGTCGGTTGGTATGAATCCGTTTTTCAAAAACAAGGAGCTATCCGCTGAGATTCATATTTTACACAAGTTTGCCGAGGACTTTTACGGAGCCGAAATCAAGTTTGTGGTTTTGGGATACATTCGCCCGGAGCTGGACTACGTGTCAGTAGAAGCGCTGATTGAAGACATTAATACAGACATCAAGGTGGCATTGAATTCGCTCGATCGTCCCGAGTACAAAAAGTACATGGACGACAAATATTTCAATTACTGACAATAAATAGGTGAACATAATTATATTGTTTTATTGATACGTTCTATTCAAGTTAGCGGCCAGATCAGTCGCTTTTGCTTTTGAGGGCCCGCCTCGCCAGTCTGATCATCTTCGAAAACCAGTATACATTAAGAAAGTCCAAAGCTAGATTACAACCCACGACTGTGCAACTGATCCAGATCGGGTGTTGAGCCATACTGGCAACAGCGTAGAGATCCCAAGTTACCTGCCAGGCCTGGTAGAATCCCCATACGATCCGAGCAAAGAAAAATACAAACAACAGAATCACGCCGTTGACTAGTTGAAGTGTCTGTAGCCAGTTCGGGCGCTTATCGGCGATTGGATCGTGTGTCAAAAACCAGTGGATGTTGAGAAATGGAGTGCTTAACTCGAACATCAAGAACCTTGGACAATAGTAGTGAAGAATTGGGCGCAGTCCTTGAGCAAACACAAAGCCGGCAGTCACACCATGAACAGCAAACCCTGGACCAAAGTATCTCACATACCACAGACTTGCAATCGAGTCCCAGATAAAGTATCCGAGAGCCATCGCTGCCACAAGTCCAGATGGCCGCGACGATCCGTAGATACGATCCGCTGGCGAGTCTGCAAACACACTGGTATCTACACGGCTTGCAGCGGCCAGGATCACCAGCGATTGAACCATTGACACTACGTGGATGTTGAAATCGACGCGGCTGCGTGTATTCAAGGCTCCGTAGTATTTAGGAGCTATACGCCGTGCAATTTTAGGGGCCAACAGAAAAATACAATGATACGCGACAGCAGCTGCAATTGCTTCGTGTGCATGCCGCCTAAGCAGCGCAAACCCTGGTGCATACGGCCATGCTTCTGGCACATCGTACTTGAGAAACGAGTTTGATTCAGTCATTCGGCGAGTTGAAGCGATGTGCAATGTAGTGAGTAAATGCAAAGTTGTTGTGTATGTGGATATGAGTACAAAAGAGTGTAGACAAGGTTCAAATGCGAAGGTTTGCAAGAGAAAGAAAAAAGATTGCATACGACCCCTTGCATTCAGGTTTCTCCGCCCTCTTTATATACTCACATTTTTGCTAGGAGGTCTTGTCAGCCCAAGAGGCTGTTCGGCAGCGAAGAGAGGCCAATTAGTCTCTTGGACCGCAAGCTTCTTCATGCTCAAGCGCCGTGGCCTGGCGGGTCTCGGCGATACTATGCTTCTATTACCCCCAACAATTGTGCTTGTGCTGACGGGCATTGCTCGGTTCTTTGAGATCTCCTACGCTCTCAGTGTAGGCTTGGACTGGATTTTTCTGGTTATCAACTTCAACATTCTTCATTGTTTATACACTAAAAATTCGATATCAAAACGTACAAAAAAGGATTCATGCATATTGTATTTGGTCCACCTTTTCAGTATGCTCCCAAGGCCAAAATGCACAATCAAATGAACTGAATGCAGTCCATTTGGCGCATCATTTAGCTAGAATCATTTCTCCATAGTGTCGACGTTTTCTTAATTTGTTTCTTCAACTGCCGCTACGACAGGAGCATGAGCCTCCATTGGCTCTACAGCACCCCTCACTTCTGGAGCGGCGGGGGCTCCAACTACACCGGAGTGTTTTAATGTGCCTGCTGCAAACATTCCAGTTAAAGTGTCATGAATGGCATCAAATTGATCCAAGAGTTGCTTCCGTAAATGATATTTGGTGAGCGAGTGTTTGAAAAACTTTTCACGGGAAATCTTCATAAAGCTGTTACCTGATATTTTAGGGTTAGTATGATTGAAAGGGTTGGTTGGAATAGTTGGATTGGTTGAATTAGTCGACACGATAGGATTAGTTGACAAACCGGGAAAGTTGGAGGTACTGAGAATGCTGGGGATAGAGGAGATACTGGGTAGACCTAAGATACACATTGTAGTCTGATGATGAATTGATACCCCAAAAAAAATACAGTTCAAAAACCAGAAATTGTGATGTGACAGTTGAATTCAACCGAGATAGATGGATGTAGCGATAAATGTAGAAAAGTATAAAAGAAGATCATGAGCATACAATTCCAGATGTATTTATACTTGTTCTTTCCTGGTTCAAGAATAGATCGTGATGTTGTGTACAATATGTGAGTTGTATCACGATTTACTCAGTCTCAGAAATCACCACTAAATGATTCAAAACCAAAGAGTTGAAAGCGCTTAAAATAGCAAATATGAATAAGTGAAAAACCAAATGTATGATAAATGTGGTTTATATACACTCAATCGCAATGTGCTATATCAAGTTCGAGAAGGAAGTTTTTATAAAAAACTCCAATGTAAATGTTGCTCATTAGGATATGACAAATATAGAACTGAGTGATCAAGAATACTCTTACTATATTGTATTCTAATATCTTCTTCATTAATTACAATGTCACAAAACTGTAATCAATGTTGACATTGTACTCTTCTGATACTTCTTGCTTGAGAGAATCGCGAATTCTACCTTGCTCATTCCACTTTTTTAGATGACAGACAAACAGTATCTGCATCGGTTAGATGAGAAATACCCAAGATGTTTTACTTGACATCCCGCGCACAATGTATTTCTTCTCAAAATTAAATTTTAATCATAGAAGTGCAACCTGAGATTTTGATACTTTTTTCTTCTGATTAGACAAAATGCCACGACTCCGGCGATGAATCAACACATACCATCCCCTTTATCCGACAAGACTGCTTCTTTTGTAAGCTTAGATTAATCATAGTACATCCAAAATACTTTCAGGCTCCAATGATTAAATTGTTAGAAGCTTCAGCTTCGAACTTTGACATCTGTCTACTATTGTGGAAAACAGCTTTTATTTTGCTGTATACACAATCTGCACAACGATTGAGGTCATATGCTGTCCTACAGTTTTGGCACATCTAGCAAAACTGGCTCCAGAGATTGGATGAGAGAGACTACAGTCTCTGTCATGCCATATTGTTTTAATGATCGAGTACATTTTCAACAACACGATCCCAGTTAGTACGCTAGGGTTCAAAAAGTGCAGCAGATTAGCATATTGGTAGTTTCACGTTGCCAAAGCCAGTACTATGGGCCTTATTAGTTTTTTGGTTAAATACGTTTAGATGTAGGTACTTTTCTCGAACCTCTACCAAAGAATTTCAGCTTTTCAGTGAATTGTTCATGAGACACAGTTGATAACTCTTAAGAATGATTAGTCAAAGCCCGATTGCAGCAGTATGGCTCGTGTACCAGGAAACCGTCTACGTATTAAACAAAACAAATGACGAGTAGAAAGCGACTGTGAATGAATAGCTGTTCTTACATAAAATACACAATCAACTTATCAACTTATGTTTTGTTCATCTGCAGTATTTCTTAAAATTAGTAGCGACAAAAGCCAAAATCGTGAAGCATACATCTCCACTATTATAGAGGCTGCTTCATGGAATATGACGAACGGCTACACTGTTCAGGTCTCTGTCACAAATAGTATAGAGTACTGGATGAGTTGCAGAAAAAACAAAAAGTTCTAGCAGCAGCAGCTAGCAATGCTTCGAGCCTCCTGTGGGTTTCTAAAATGTGCTTGACTTGAGCATCGACAGCTTAATTGTTACGGTTAAATAACGTTTTCTCGCTTATTTGGTGATGACGATGTGCTGAGAAAAGAAAAACGGCCTGCTCGAATCTGGGGCGCCCAGATCCGGTTGAAATGTCGAATTAAGTCGTAAGACACAGTTTAACCTCCTGTGTTCTAGCGGAATAAACTTCCTTTCTTTCTACCACGTCGACGACAAAGTTTTCACGGCGTTTGATTGCTTAGCCCAGACCTTCAAAATGGCTGACCATTCTCACGAACATTCGCATAATCATTCTCATGATCACTCAAATGACAATCATTATGAGAATTCGCATAGCCACTCGCACGATCATTCGCATGCAAATGACCACTCCCATACCCACGAAAACCAGGATAATTTTGTACCAAAACGACCCGGCCCATCGCCGTTTCAGCGCTTGAGAAGCAACACCATTGACAGGATACATGGCACCCGAAACAGAAGCGCATCGACATTGGCGGCAGAGTCTTGGGGTCTTCACAATGTTCCAGAGCTTCTTTCAGATTTCCGGAAACACACTTCAGTGAGCCATACAAATCTCGCAGGTGGAATACCTATTCAAAACCATTATAAACTACAGCATGATCACGGTCATTCGCACGAACACAGTCATGATCTTCATGAAACTAAATTTCCAGAGGAGTTCAGCGATGTTCTTGATCCAATGCCAGCACCATCGGAAAGTGAATCGTTTATAGAGCGTATTCCAGCCATCATTTCGTTACCGACTGCACTGTTGGCGGTTGACTATCTCTCGGTCCACTCTGAGCACATGTCGCCATTGCTTTGTTCGGCCATGGTTGCTGGATCACTGCTGATATTCTCTGGTCTTGTTTCGATGCTGGTAACAAACTCCACGCTTTCAAATAACTCAGAAGTCCCGGGGACTCTGAGACTAGCTGCTGGGTCTTTTGCACTCTTCTGGTCATGTAGTGTTATCGGCTCGGTCAAGGCGACTTTGGTAGTGGCTGTTTTGGTAAACTCGCCGTTTTTGTATCTGAACTGGAAACCGTTGGTTCCTGCTTTGCTTTATGTTTTGGCATTGTTTATCGGGGATCCTTTCATGAGTGCCCACGGCAATCCATACTGGCTGACTGGTCTTGCCTACGCGGGTCTCGTGGGCTCCGCTTGGTGTCTGCATAGACCAATGGTCTATGTAGCTAGCTTTTTTTCGATATTCCTCGGAGCTATTCTGCTACTGCCGACTTTGTTTCTGAGTTCTATTCGTATTGACAGTATTACACTGATGCTGATTGCTAGTGGATCATTTGGCGTTTACCTTCTATCTAATCGTGATCTTTTCCCAACGCGATATAACCCGCTGGTAAATACTGTTTTGGGTGTCTTGCTAGAAAGATCTGTACAATTAAAAGGCGTGCTATCTTGGAAAGCAGCAGGTATTGATGTTTTGTTAGCTGCTGTCTCGCTGGCACTTCCGCCAGACGCAAGCCGTCTCAACAAGCCACTAACTCAAAGAAATTCTCAAAACTGGGGCATAATTGACAGTATTTTGGCTCATGATGACACAAAAAATATCTTTTACTTTTTGCTTCTCAACTTTTCGTTTATGCTTATTCAACTTTTATACTCGATTCTTTCGCATTCGCTTGGATTATTGTCGGATAGTATTCATATGTTTTTTGATTGTCTGGCGCTAATGGTTGGACTTGTTGCCAGTATTCTTTCAAAATTCCCTCCCTCGTCCAGATTTCCATATGGCTTTGGTAAAGTTGAAACTGTTTCTGGTTTCACTAATGGATTTTTGTTGATTGGAATTTCTGCAGGTGTTGTCGCTGAAGCAGTCGAGAGAATTTCAAATCCAGTGCCTATTCAAAAGACCAAAGAATTGTTGGTTGTTAGTGTATTGGGATTGATTGTTAATTTAGTGGGAATTGTGGCCTTCAATCATGGACATTCACACGGAGGTGGAGATGGAGGTCATAGTCACGGTCATTCTCATGGACACTCACATGGCGGGCATGGCGGTCACGGAGATCACGGCGGATCGTGTGATGACAGTCCGGCTCAAAACGAAAATATGCATGGTATCTTCTTACACATTTTGGCCGATACTCTTGGCTCTGTAGGAGTTATTGTGTCGACACTATTGATTTCATACTTTGGATGGACCGGCTTTGACCCGTTGGCCTCAATCTTCATTGCAGTCATGATTTTCATCTCTGCCATTCCGCTTCTTAAATCTTCCGCCAAGACACTGCTGCTATCTCTTAACGATTCGCAAGAACATAAAATGCGGTCGATTTTGGATAAAATTTCAATCATGCCAGGTGTCGCAGGTTATACAGTCCCTCGGTTTTGGGGTGATGGATCAAAGGTCCGTGGCGTTGTACATATTCAACTGCAGTTTGGTGCAGATGGTGCGGCAATAAAGAGTAAAGTCGAGACAAAAGTCCGTGAGGATCCGGTCATGGGTAATATTTTTATTCAAGTTGAGCCTGAAGGTAGCGACTGCTGGTGCCACCAATACAAGTTATATTAAACATGTTTATAGGAACACAGATGTACTATTTATTTGAATGAATACTTTGATGTCTTAACCGTGAACATTTATTTTTCTCTCGTTATAAATCATAATATTGTAAACTGGAAGGTTCAAGCTTGCAGAACAATCTACATTCAAGCATTTCTGTTCATATTATATTTCATTAATTACATTGACCCATAGGTTTTACACGAATCCACACATAACATGCAAATATTTTAATTTGTTTAGTAAGATCTACCAAACATGGTCCAGAATTCAGCCTTCTTACCACATCCAACACAAGTAGATCCCTCGGGAAGAGGCTCTTGCTCGAAAGGAATACAAAGAGACTTAGCTCCCATACTGGGGGCCTTGTCATCAACCTCCTCGCCCTCTTGGCCTTGCTTAGCAGTGCGGTCCTTGATATCGTCTTCACACTCCATGCCACCACAGAAAGGTGCCAACAAAACGCACTTCTTGTTCAATGCAGGAACAAACTCAGAAAGGCTGGTGACCTTGATACGGTGAGTGTCAAATGACTCCTTAGCACGGTTGAACATATCTTTGTGAATGGTAGCAAGAAGGTCCTTGAGGTTCTTTCCGAGGTTGTCGTCAAGGGCAATGGTGATCTTCTCACCGTTGTCACGACGAACAGCAACGATTTGGCGCTTCTTGTGATCTTGAGGTCCGTACTCAATGCGCACGGGGATACCGCGAAGTTCCCAGTCAGCGAATTTCCAACCAGGAGAGTAGTTATCACGGAGATCGGCGGTAGCACGAATACCAGCCTTCTTCAAAGCATGCTCGATATCGAGAACACCGTCCTTGATTTGCTTTCTAACTTCATCAGAGGTCTTAGCAGTAAGACCACAAGGAATGACAACACTTTGAATCTCAGCAGCGTTGGGAGGAAGAACCAGACCCTTGTTATCGGAGTGGACCATAACCATGACACCGATAACACGGGTGGAAAGACCCCAGGAGTTTTGCCAAGCAAAGAGCTTAGGCTTTTCAGGTCCCTCAGGGTTCTCCACAGTGATGTTGAACATCTTGGAGAAGTTTTGACCCAAACAGTGAGAAGTAGCACCTTGAATACCTCTACCAGTAGAAGGAATGTAACCTTCAACAGTGGTAGTAAAGTAACCACCAGCGAATTTCTCATTTTCAGTCTTCTTACCCTTGACAACAGGAACAGCGAGAATATCTCTGTAGATAGCCTCGTACCACTCCAAAATTTGAAGAACCTCAGTGTTAGCCTCTTCAAAAGTCAAGTGAGCGGTGTGACCTTCTTGCCATAAGAACTCTCTGGTTCTGAGGAAAGGTTGAGGGTGCTTGAATTCCCAACGAACAACAGAGTTCCATTGATTAAGCTTCAAGGGAAGGTCACGGTGGGATCTGATCCACTTGGCATAGTAAGGATACATCACAGTTTCAGATGTGGGACGAATAGCAATAGGCTCTTCCAATTCACTCTTACCAGCCTTGGTGACCCAAGCGACTTCGGGTGCGAAACCCTCAATATGGTCCTTTTCCTTCTCCAAAACTCTAGAAGAAACAAACATGGGGAAGTAGGTATTTTGGACACCAATGGACTTGATGCGCTCGTTGAAAAAGTCTTGAATCTTTTCCCAGATAGAGTAAGAAGCAGGACGCATAATGTAACAACCAGAGACATCGTAGTAGTCGAGCATTTCACCCTTGGTAAGAATTTGTTGGTACCAACCGGGGAAATCAAGTTCCTTGTCAACGGTGATTCCGATCAAGGCAGCACCATCAATCTTAGCGTCTTCTTTGGAGGCAGCAGGAGCAGCGGAGGCGGCCTTCTTGGGAGCCTCGGTAGCAGTCTCGACAGCAGAAAAATCCAACTCGACAAGATCAGACTCACCAAGAGCCTTCTTCAATTGCTCGGCCAAAACAGAACCCTTGACAAAAACAGTCTTGTCTGCGGTTTGAGTATGGATGGCAACGTATTCGGTCTCCTTGATCTTGGCATCCAAAACTACCTTGATCTTCTTAGCGGCACCAGCAATGATGTTCAATGGGCCGATATCTTTGGGCTCAGTGGCCTCGCCGAAAAATTCCTTGACCAGATCAGCTTTAGCGAGACGGGGGTCCTTGGCGTCGGCGGCCTTTCCGACAGCAGATGATGGAGTACTAGAGCTGTTAAGAGCGACAAGAACAACAGGAACAGGCTCTTGAGACTTAGCAGTCTTGGGCTTGAACACAAGGGTCTTGGTAAGCTCATAGGTGTCAGGCTTAGCGGTCTGCTCTTTCAAAAGAGTTTCCCATTCCTCATTGTTAGCGGGCGAAGAGTGCTCGAGGACTTTCTCACTGTACAGAGTAAGGCCCTTGAGGACCGATTCAATGGATTCGACGGACATTGTGGCGAGTGGATATGGCGATACAGGGGTGTGTAAGGAAAGGAGGAAGGAGGACGGCGATAGAAAATTTGTAGATGACTGCGAAAATGTCGCCTATTTCAGAGATTCTGGCAGATCTTGTTTGGGGGATAAAAGGTGGCAGTTGTCCACAAGTCCTATATTTACGCCACTTGTCTCCAAATTTACGCCGCCACAGTCTCAGTTGGCTCGTAGCATCAATAAACGATTACCAAAAGACACAAAGTGTGATTTTTTCTTCTCTTTCTTTTAGCTTATCTACAGCATCCTATTTATACTGATTGATACCATCATGAAACAACGCGAACCACATTGCCAGTTGTTCTTCGGCCAAAGGCAAACCCGGCACCAAACGACAAACCTGCCACAAATGTGATTCCTGCGGCTATTGAGAGCGGCGACAGTTCGATCTTGGGCCCGACACCTCTTGTACTGCTGGCGCGATTGCCGGTATTGCTACTGCTGTCAGAGCCACTGCTACTATCGCTACGACTACGACTGCTACTACCGTGATTTGTAGATTTTTTGCGTGTGGGGCTGGTTCTCCGCGATCTTCTTTTGTGAGATCTTGGAGGTGACAAAGTGGTGGATCGCGGCAAAGGTGCTGGGAGCCTTTTGTTTCTGGCCAACAGAGTATCGAAAGAATCACTGAGATAGTCATGTTCTTCGTCTTCATCTTCGTCTTCTTTGGAGGTACAGCCAGAAGTCTCGCTGTACTCCTCGTTGTTTCCAAACTGTGCCTCGTCTGTTTTCAAGGCATTGGGATTGCCTTGAGTGTAGAAATCCACCAACGGAGAAGTCATCATTGGCGGTGGCGAGGTGATCAGCGAACTTTGATCCGATGTTTGCTGATGCCTTTGTGGAGGAAGGTGCTGGTGAAGCTGGTACTGTGTCCGAGGCTGCTGTTTATGCTGAGAGTGCGTAGTGGTTGAGTCGCCTAGCGAAATGATGCTCTCCGAAGTCAAACTGTCGCCTTCGATTTCAATGTAGGTTTTAGATCTGTGGACAAGCTTATTTCTGGGAGGATGTGGGGCTGTGGTGGCGGACTGGTCTGCAGAATTTAAATCGATCCAAGAGCCTGTTGGAGATGAGTTAGTGGTGTATTCTCAGTAAATCAAAGATGATAGGACATACTTACCGTCAATAGATCGAACATTAGCCTTTTTGAGGTAACTGTCGCGTAGTTCTCGTTTACTCATTTCTGGTAAAGTGAATCGATTTAAGGCAACTAAGCAGATCTGGGGTTCCAATAGACTAAAAACTGGAAGTGACTATGGCGATGGTGCTGGCGTTGGGAGTGATGGTAGTCAAAGCAGAGCTTTTATGCACGGTAGAGTCTTTGATAAAATGCAAGATACAATATGGACAAGAAGAAGAAGAAGTGAGAGAGAGAGAAGAAGAAGAAAAAGAGAGAAACGAGAGTTAAAAACAGAAAGCGTGCAGTGTTGCGTAGATGCAAATGAATCAATCAAACAAAAACAAACTGGACCCTGGAAAACAGTGCGGCCTTCGCGGGTCACAAGCATCGGAACACAACATCATCGCAAAAGAACCGGATGCTCCCACTTTTTGAGCTCAGATCCACACAACCACACATCTCGATACCCAGAGCCCAACTACTGCAGTAGTAATGACTTGCAGTATGATCCAAACTATGCTTTTTGAAACGGCTTCCATTACAACCTCTTCTGCTGCAATCTCGTACTTCTACTGCTCAGTTTCTGCAATCGCCGTTTTGTCGAGTAGATGGATGAATCAGTTGCCTTTCGTCAAAACCTCCACTGTAGACTCTCCATAGTAGCTGAGTTGAAATGACAGTGGTAAAGACGCACCTTGACTTCGTACTGTTGGCCCGGTTTGAAGTCTTCAGCAGAAAAGTAATCCACAGCCGAAGATATCTAAGGGAATACAGTTACTAGGAAAGGATTGCTTGAAATGAGTTTGTGGCCGCTTTGTGCGTTCTAGACAGTGTTCTTTTGTGAATAAATAGTGATGCGGATTGTTTCAGTGTTACCAGCAACCAATTTGGCATTCAAAAGGAGTCCAACGACAGCTTCGAGAACGTTGCATAGGTATACCATCGTTGATGCGTTGTAACCTTGATGAGAATGTATCAACAGGATCGTAGTACCTTGTGATATCTGTGACAAACTTACAATGATTACACGATATATCGCTGTTCCAGATGTATCCAATTGATTAAGCCGAGTATTAGAGAAAAAATTAAGCCATGAAAGCTGGTGGATAATGAAATATACACAAAATCCCACAAGAAAGCCAGCCATTCTTAAAATTTCAACCTTCATCTTGGACCACGACAAACCCAGGCAATCACAATGAGTAGTTCACGATAACAATGAAAAATAATGATAAAATTATAAAAAAATCAACTACGTAAATAAGCTATAAAGATCAAATTGTTTTGCACTTGTTCGTTTACCGTTTGTTCAAGATTTATATTCTATAACATTGTGGGCTTGAGAAATAAATACTGCGAATGTGGTGGATATAGAAGGTTAACTCAGTTACCACCATTTGTCGAATTGCCTCTCCAAGAGTTAAACTTGTCCTTGAACCAATCCTTCAGGCCTTGAGCCTTGTCTTTGATATAACCCACCACCTGTGTCACTTTTGAGGGTCTGTCTTCTGTAACTCTATCTTTTGAGCTGCTCTTCATTGTAGCGTTTGATAAACTTGCGTCTACTCCACTGTAAAGCTTTTCATAAGTTGACTCAATTTTGAGAACCTCGGTCTCAAAATCGACACCTGGGTAAGTAGTAATGTCTTTCCAGACACTACTGAGTGTGTCGTTTTGAGTGCTGTGAGGAATAATCTTCAAATTGATCTTGTCACCATCGTTTCTAGCCGGCTGAATTCCCACGCTTTCGCAAACCAGGTTATACAAGCCAACATTCTCAAAAGGTTCAAACTTGAGTGTATTAAAAAATGGACCTTGGCCCACAAACAAAGCTCTCATAAGAACCTCCGTGTTGTTGTATCCATGAACTCCATGAGGTTTGTAGTCGCCGTCCAGCTTCTCTGGATCGTCCATTTCAGCATGTGTTGTAAAGGACCAGCCAACGTGTGGTATCAACCATAATGGAGCAATGCGATGTTTGTAGCGGTTGAACTGTCTGCCGCCAAATTTCCATGCATTAGGAAGCTCTTCACGAAGATACACATCAAATTTACCAGCGCCAAACTGAGACTGGTAGTCTTGCAAGTTTCGATACAAAGCGTGAAGATTCAAATTAGGCTTAGGTGTGATACCAATCAAAGGCCAGCCTTCCAAGCGTTCCACATTGTCCATTTCCAAAATCTCGTCAAGATACAGCAATCTGTCGTTTGAAGTAGGAGCCATACCGTGATCACTCACAACGACCAAGTTCACAATATCCGTCAGATTACGCTCTTTGATACCGTCTTGGAGCATTCCTATTAGATTATCAACGTTTGCAAGTTCGTCTTTTAGTTCTTGACCTGCAATGCCATGCTTGTGACCAACTGAGTCAACTTGGGGTACATAGGTCATAATTAGCTGTGGCCGCTCTTCCAACCCAAGGTCAATCCATTCAAACACGCCATCGTGCTTTTCAACCAGCTTTTCGTCTCTGTTGTATTTAATGACATGAACCATCTTTTCCTCCTCTGCGTTGAACACGACTTCACTTCCCGGCCACATATGAATACCTGACCGAACTCCTTGGCGACCAGCCGTCAACCATAGTGGCTCGCCTCCCCAGAACTGCTTGTCGAGACTAAGTGCAGGCTTAGTGTTGTAAAACTCGCGATCGAGCTTCGTGTCGTAAAAGGTGTTTCCAACAATACCGTGATTTGCTGGATACAGCCCAGTGGCTAAAGTCCAGTGATTTGGGAAAGTTGAGGATGGAAACGAGGGAATAAGATATGGAGCACCGCCGTGGTTGACCATCAGGTCATGAAGGTGTGGTGTAAGCTCGCGGTTCACATAGTGCGGGTGTAGTCCGTCGAGTGAAACTACTAGCGTGGTCGGGCCAAACATGTGGGTTCCGTTGCTCATGCGCTGTCCATGCCACCCCGGCCGGTTTCTGCCGCGATACCTGTCTCTCCCACTAGATGGATATGTTATGAAACTAGTGTAAGCAAACCAAAGTAGGAAAACAACGATCATTATCAGAAGAAACGTATACGAGCTGGCGATTTTGCGTCGACGACGTGGCATGGTCCGTATATCGATTTCAATATCACTCTCAAACTCGCTGTCTTCGCCACTGCTGTTGCCATTACCGAGATGCGAATACCCGCCTGCAGCAGCGGAAGCATCATTATTGTGATGCGACCGTGGAGGCTGACCAGATGATGAAGGAACGGCAAACCCAACCTTTTTGTGCGATCTTCGAGAGTCTTTGCTAGAGCCTAATGCGCCTTCATCGTTAAGGAGTTTTTTGTAATTTCTGCCAACAGTACTGAAAAAGTTGGCGTCCTTTCGGCGTGCTTGCTGTTTGTTGAGGCCCTCTAGTACTGCTTCGTCAGCCTTAAGTAGATCACGGTCGAGGTTGGAAGGCTTGAAAGTGCCCAAAACAATATCTTCCTCGTCACCATCGTTGTCGAGAAACGGAGCGTCAATCGAGTACCGTTTCGGCATTTGTGAGCTGTTTTTTTCAAAGGTTCTGATAAGGGGGTCTGTCTTGGTCGATACTGGTCCAAGTAAGGATTTTAATTCTAATGCTGAGTATTTTTATTTTTTCTTGGGCCCGAAACCATAATAACAAATGTTATACGGTCGAGCAAATGCTAAATGATTTAGCCCAAAGTGGACGCTCAAATGAAACCTTCAACATTTACGACTGGATTTGACTGTACTTTTCACGGACATTCATCCCTAGCCCATACCTACGACGGTTCATCAGCATCATAGTATGGATCAAGCCCACAAGGCCAGTATGTTATAATAAAGATGCAGATAATGAGCCAACTATAAGTATGCTTTCACAAAAAAGGTTGGTGATGATTGAAAACCCAAACAAATGTGATTTAAATTCGATAGCTTTGTTCATGCGCGTGCAAATAGCCGAACCTTTCAAACCTATAGACATTCAGTAACGCAATTTTTAGGTGCCTGTAATTAAATTCAGTGACTCAGATATTGCATACTAGCTCAACGAACAGGTGTTACAAATATCAGGAACACTCGTTCAAACCACTATGAAACTCTAACGGAATGCACAGCTGTCATTAAACAACATTACCGTAAAATTTGTGTAATGAAACCGCCACCTATAATCACTACAAACTTAAATCACAATTCAGCTATCTGGAATTGTCATAAATGCTATTCTCAGCGGTTACTCACATTTTACAATTGGCGTTACGTTTTTCATTTTCGTTAACAAACATAGATCATTATCTATATCATCATCAGATTGCGCATTCGCTACTATTTCCACTAACATACAGACTTTTCTTACATTCCAAGTTGTGATGTACTAGCTAGCTAGATAGCTATAAAAATGGACCAATATGTTCATAGATATATATCGATAAAAAAGCACTACATCATTGGGTAGAGAGGCACGCTCATAGGTACTGTTACAGGCCGATCGTGAATATTAGGCGACATCTGAAAACTCATGTTAGCAATTTTGATAAAAATTAGATCCTGCAACAACTTACAATTTTGTTGATTCCCGCTGTGAAATAGTCAACACGACGTTGCAAATACTCTCGTAAAATATACGGCTTTACTTGAGATAACTTGCTTCCCCTGATCAAGCTTTGAATCGATTCAGGCCTAAAGATTATGAGTTGTTAGTAAACCGAAATGCGTAAGAATAGCACTAACTTACTGAATTGTGAACAAATTTGCAACATTATGCACCACCGAAAATCCGGCTGTAACTTCAGGCACCGACCATTCGTCAAGCTTGATTTGATACTCTTGAACATCCTTACTCAGTACCAAACCACCTGCTTCGCTGACATTGAATTTTTTATAATGATCCAGAATTAAATCTTTAAATCCATCACCAACTTCAATTAGTACAAGAGTTAAATTCTTTCCATCTAAAGATTCAGTCAGAGTAATGTAAATCTGAGATAGAAACGAACAAACTTCAATACACGTTGGGGTGCTTGTAAGATTTGAGATTTCGTTAGACTTGAATGTGTAATCTTTCTTCTTTTGTTTGGACAGTAAATAACTGAGCCGGGCTAGACAAACATCTATTGCATTTTGTGTAATCGTGTTGAGTTTTGCCTCACACCTAGTAAGATACGTATTTAGCGAAGTAGCTGTGTGCTGCCATAACGTATTGTTGTTTTGCATCATAGGCGCAATCACTGTCTTGATTGTTTCCGAAATCAGGTAAATAAACCCTGAAACTTGTTTTAGACTCTTAAGAAAGCTTAGATCAACACTCTTTGGATCCTGGTTGGAACTAGATGAAATAGCATCGTCAAGCATAAGTTCCGCGATGTCTCTGCCCAGGTTTTCTAAAAGCAAGTGCAAAAAAGTTCTTGCATCGTTTGGAATTTCCTTAGATTCGGCAAGCTCCAAATCTCTTTTTATACTCTCTGCAACATAGGAAAGTATTTTCTGAATCTGCTCAAGTTTAACGGAGTTGTAATATTCGTGATCCTCAAGCTCGCCTTTTTCGTCATCATTTGGTGTAGTAGTTCCATTGTTGTAACTTGATCTCAATGAGCCGGAGTTGGAGCTATTACGATCCAAGCGGACTGCACGCATAAATTGACCAATTCTACCTTGACCCTTTTCAGGCGTAGCAGTTCCATTAGATGATTGTGCTCCATGTAAAGAACCAGATGAACTTTGTAGATTCTCACGGCTTACGGATGATGCATCATTGAGCCCACCGGTAAATCTTGATAATATGGATTGCTCTCTGGAAAGATGCTTCTGAGTAGTTGAAAATCTAACCAGTACAAACGAAATAATTTCGTGAAGATTTCGTATTTCAGCCTCGAAATATCGGCCTGATTCAATGTAAGGCACAAAGATATCAGCAAAGTTTTGGTCCAAAAGGGCTGTGAGCTCACCCTCATTATCAACATTCTGTTTGGTAAACACGTCCTTCAAAGACTTTGTCAGGGCTCCAACTTTTGAATAGCAGATATGCAACGATCGCATGTAGGTCAAAGTAGACTTGTTTTCGGCAATCACCAAGCATGATTCAACTTGCTGCTGAATTCGTTGCGCAAAGACTCTTTGTAAAAATACTTTCAAAACAGCAGTGTTTTTTGTAAACACTCTGCGAATGATTTCTAATTCGTTTACAATAACCATTTCAATTTCATCTACCAGGCTCTGCATTATTTTTTCAAGTTCTGTAGAGTCGCCATCTGGATCACTGAGATGCTCCCACATTTCCTGATTTTGTAATGTATCGATATTGTAAAGCTTTTCTTGATTGATAAAGTAGTCATGTTGATTGACAAATAACTGGACCACACTGCTACCCCCGTTAAATTCTGTCAGAATATCAGCGGAATCTTTCATGGCTTTGATATCAGCAGATCTGTATGCATTATCAAATACCGTCAAGAGATCACGCTCAATTTTTTCCGCAAACTTGTCAACTGCATCTTTTGCACTATCAGCTCCTTGAATGCCATCAATTTTTTTACTAAGTATCTGTAGTTGTCTTGTCACATTTGCGCATTGTTTACGATCCAAAGTCTGGCCTTCCCACATTTTGTCTAGCTCCAGACATGTGCTGTTTCGGTAGAATGATAGGTAGCAATTGATTAAAAATCCAGACTCGACTGAGCGTTCGTATTGAATAGAAAGCTTTTCCAAGTGATTATTGAGTGATGAGGTAGCGTTGAAGATGTCGCCAACAGTGTTGTCGAGCGAGCCAAAACTATTGAGAACTCTGCTCATACTTCGCGATATAGAAATTACCTGTTCGCTATAGTTGATTTCGCCTTGTTCCGCAGCTTCTGCAGCTTCTTTCTCCTTTCGAGAAACATCAGCGTGAATTTTTTGGATCTGTTGAAGTGCAGCTTCAAATGTTCTAATATATGGTTTCGGATCAAGCGCTGAAACACAATGTGGTTAGTTAATAGTACTTTTATGTCTGCTTGTGATTTACCCACCTTCGTTTGAGCTCGTCAAGCCGCTATGGTTTATACTTAACTGCTCGATAAAGTCTTTGGGTGAAAACCTATCCTATACCATTCGTTAATACACGTTGGTCTAAAAGGCCTTGAAGTGATTTATCAAGCACAAACCCTAAATGTTTTTTCGCACAAAAGCTGTTGCGCTTTCTCGTCCAGTCCGTAGAGGCTCATTACTGCACCAGTCTCAGAGTTTGTGTCGCAATCAGTTCAAACAGCAGTCGATGATGAAGATGGTACAACGGCTTCGCTGTCGTTCTAAGATTATACTGTGGGGTTAGGGTAAGGATTCTATTTAGCATGTCATGAAATCATATTCTGGCTGTTGACACTCAAGCCCATCAACAAACCAGCCCGTATATCTTCCAAATACTCAGAATGGAACAGATACTTGCCGTTATTGATTCCACCAGCACTGTGAGCTCTTCTATTGTAACTCAAACTATACAAAAAGCTCTTTCACATCCCGAGATATTTGGTTTTGCTGAGTTGGAAAATGCGCTGAAAACAAAGCTAGGCCCTGACCCCGATCTCAATGATCAAGCTAGGCAGTGGATAGAGATGCTAAGCATATTCTCTTACGGAGACTATGCATCGTACAAAGCTCACTTGCAAGCATCAATGTCGGATTCAGAGCCGCTCGATACGACGCAACTTCGTAAACTTCGCCAACTGACGTTTCTGCAGCTTGCCTCGCAACAGTCTGAACTAAGTTACGAGTTGCTACTTGGAAATCTTGGATTGAGTGATACAGACGACCTGGAAAAGTTTGTGATAGAGTCTATCTACGCAGGATTGATTGATGCAAAGCTGCACGTCAGCACACAAACAGTTCGAGTTGCAGAGGTGCTGCAAGGCCGCGATGTGAACAAGGAACGGCTAGCGGAAATTATAACGACTTTAGAGCATTACGACCAACTATGCGAACGGCTTATAGAAGATATCGAACCCCATGCGTAACGAAATGCCTTTCTTCAAAGTACTGCTTCAGTTCCTGAAAGCTCTTGAAGTTTCAGTTCTACCCGGAACACGAATTTACCAGCCGTGCAGGTATTTGAGCAGCCCGTGATACATAAGGGGTGGAGCCGCTTATGTGCTTTAAGCCTGCTACTACTACACCCGTCATCCACCACTAGAGTACTTAATTCACATAATGAATCATTGAAATGTTTATTTTCTCAGTTCGTTCATTTCCATCCAACTTTTCCTTCTTTTGTTTTCAGTCTTATAATACATTCGGATTTTATACACTACTCTCACTATGCACTCGCACCATTCGCACTCAGGACAGTATGTTCAACATGCTCATGACGATCTGGAAAATGTCATAGAAGCCGTTTTGGCCAAAAAGTTCCAAACCTTCTGTCTCACAGAACATATGCCCCGATATCATAACAAAGACCTTTATCCTGAAGAGATTGCATCCAAGACGACTGCCGAAAGCCTTGAGTCAACTTTTGAATCATATTATGCTCATGCGTTGAGCATTCAAAAAAGAATTAACTCAGATCCCTCAATTGAGACTGAGATTCTCGTGGGGTTTGAAGCCGAAGGAATCGATGATTTTTATCTTTCCAAGGGCGTTGAACTTCTCAAGGAAAAACATTTCGATATGGTGGTTGGCTCGGTTCATCATGTCCACAACATTCCTATTGACTTTGACACCAAAACCTACGATGAAGCAAAAGCTTTATCAAATCCCTCAACTGATGTCCAATTGTTTGAAGACTACTTTGACCTTCAGTATCAGATGCTAACAACTTTGAAGCCGAACGTTGTCGGTCATTTTGATTTGATTAGACTATTTTCCCCGTTGAAAACAACTCCGATAGACAAGGATTCCGAGCCCAAACTATGGTCTAAGATTGTTCGCAATATTGAGTATGCCATCAGTATTGGAGCATTGTTTGAGCTCAATTCCGCGGCTATAAGAAAGGGATGGGATACCCCTTATCCTTCAGTTGATATTGCTACTGCTATTTTAGAAAAAGGTGGTAAATTCTGCTTGTCCGATGACTCTCACGGTATCGATCAAGTTGGCTTAAATTTGCACAAAGCATTTGCTTACTTGGAGTCAATCGGTGGAAAGTATTTGCATCACCTGGCTTTAGAAAATGGAGCAACTGTCGTGAAAGAAGAATCCATTGAAGAAGTCAAAAAGAATAAGTTTTGGTCTTCTTACATGTAAGTCAAAACAGGGCTGACAAATTTCTAATTAAACCGATCTTGCTTTCGAAAATATATTATGTATAGTTTTAAAATATTGTGGAATGGTGAAGCTACTGGAAAGATTCACACCCTTGTCTGAGATTTCAAGTAAATGATTTGGGTACTTGAGGTGGTAGACTCATGCAATATATTTGGAAAGACTGTTTTTGGAAGCATCAAACTTCACGAGAACATGTAATAGCTAACACATTGTGACTATAAAAGATTGACATCAAAAAAAATTCCAATGTCTATAAACTGATCTGTAAACGAAAAATTCAGTTTGCCTCGATAGTTTTCTCGTGTTTGCAATACATGTCGCATTGACTGGCTGATCAATCTTACGTCAAGGATACAGAAAGAGGTTCCTGATTAGCTTTCCAAGAAGGATCGAGATTAAATACTCCCAACTGGTCAATTTCCAAATTGAATCTCTTTGGAAACATCATTTACTCTTTCATTCAACTTCCTCGATACGATTCAGCCTCGAAACAATTTTTGCTACTTGTTCTTTGCATTAGAGTCTTATTAATGGTATGTTTGTATCTAGGATTTCAATGACCAATAGTACGCTAACGCACTCAAGGTTCTTCCAATTATTGCTGCCTTTGGCGCTGCGCTTTTATTCACGAGCGGTCGAGCTGCAGTACGAGCTTACGCCCGACTCAAGTTGATGCCTCCAGAGGCTTTCTTAGATCCTAATGCAGCAGTCAAACAGAAGTTTTATGAAACCAGCAGGAAATTTCATCCGGGTGGATTCGATCACCAAATGACGGTGGCGGAGGCAATAGATATTTTGGGTCTGGAAGGCATGAGTGCGCATTCACTGAGCAAGAATAACGTCAAAAAGGTTCACCGACAAATAATGATCAACAATCATCCAGACAGAGGTGGATCGCCTTACTTAGCTATGAAGATCAACGAGGCCAGGGACATTTTAGAGAAGGTGGCTAAGGACAGGTAGCTGACCAAGCACATTTTTTCCAAGTGATTTGTGTTTTGCATTCGCTTTTCCAACTTTTCTTTCTATTCTCCTGCATGTCCAACAGCACTCTTTCATTGCACCACAGTCTCCGGTCATAATCATACCAGTATAGTAAGTACTACTTACACACTCACATAAATAGAGACCTTAATGCCAACACATATTATCAGCTATAGAATACAAAACAATGGCCTTGTCGATTTGGAATAGAAAGATAGATTTGCTATACGTGCTCTACTTTGTCCAGCACATTGTTGTCACTTGTCTTATAGACTGCACTATCGTTGTTCCGGAAAAGTATCTCACCAATCTTCAAATATCTTTGGGCCGCTATCACATTGAGAGCAACAACGACTTGCTGGTCGCAAACGCTCGACCATGGCTCAAATCATACGTTTGGGTTGAGATTATCTTTCAGACTCCTTTCTTCTTCTATGGAGCCTATCACTTCTTCAAGGGCTCCAAGAAGGTGTATATTCCCACTTTGATATACGCGATTGAGGCCTCTGTGACCACTCTTGGTTGTCTCGCCGAGCTGTTTTTCCTTGAAGTCAGTCAAAAGCAGTTCATCAATTTGTTTCTGATGTATGTTCCTATTTTCATCATCCCTCTTCTGATGGCCGCAGACATGTCTGTTCGTCTTAGCAAGTTCGTTGTGGCCTATGAAGCAAAAGCCAAAACAAACTAGATTTTTTTTTGTTGAGCCGAGGCCAATGAATCACTCCATATTCAAATAAGCACATACAATTTAAAAAGGCTCTTTTAAACCCCACATAATTTTCTATTTACCTTGTTGGCTCTTGAAACTTTTCTTCAACCTCTTTTCTTTCTTCATCTATCTCCTTCAACCATAGACTTAACACTAAAATGCCCGCACTCATATCGAGGACTTCAACACCGCGCCAATTGAGCTGCACTGTGCTGTACTCCGATTCGCTCACCGAGAACACAGTTTCACTTTCAAGAGATCTGTTCTTTAGCTTGTCCACAAACGTTGACTCCTCAGGTTCACGGTACATTGTTATTGATGGCGCCTCATCGAAGAAATGGGCTCTTTACAAAGTGAAAAACTATCCTGATCCGGGAAACTATACCAACGTTTGTTTGATATCGTCCTCCAACAAATTATTAGGTGGCCCTCCACCAAACTCAGTGGTTCTTATCCAACCAGTCACACCCGTCACCCTGACCAATGTCATTATATCTTGTCCTAGCAGCTTCTACGATCAGGTGTACAACCTACCGCAAGATGAATTGACTACTAATATATTTAGACAGCAAGGAAGTCTAGTTCGCGAAGGAGATCTTTGTAATTATTTGAACGGTGTTTTTGCATTGTGCGAGCCTGTTGGCCAGGGTCTACTCGCACACTCCACAAAAATCACGATAATCAAGAATCAAAACGAAACGGGGGAGCTTTCTTTAGAAGACGATGATCATCTAGAAGTTGAAATTCAAAAATATTTAAACAACTCGACAGTTCAAGAAGATTTTGTGCCTGTTACACTACGTGTTCTTCCTTTGTCAAAATCAATCAATCCCAACTCCAATATTTCGGAGCAAAAAGATGATCCAGAATCAAGGGCATTTGTTGGATTTGAATTGTTAGCTAATATTGGCTGTTTTTCTGGTGATGTAGCCTTATTGACTACCGATTCCGGTATAACTCGACACGTTCGTCTCTTTGCGCACCCAAGTTCGAATTTAATCTACAATGACGAAATCTACTTATCTCCTTTCCTTATATTCAATTTAGGAACACCGGAAACCTTGGACATCTCTAGGATAACCAAAGATAACCCCGATTATTCTAGTTTTGTCAAAACTGCTAAAGAGGTTACTATTTCTCGATTGGCTTCTCCAACAACAACAGACCGCACTCTTCAAACCTGTTTTTTGTCAGGATTAAGAACATACTTTGAATCGTACAGCAGAATAGTGAGAAAGGGAGATGTGATTGCTGTCCCAATTGACACACTTCTTGCTAAGTCTGTAGTTGATGATGATGATGGTGTTCTTCCAATGGGAAAACCAAACGACACTGCATGGTTCAAAATCACAGGTTTGGCTCCAGACGAGTCTGGTAACGAACTTTTGATAGATTCGACGCAAACTAGAATGATTCAATCTGGGATTATCAAAGATTACTGTATTCCCACTACACTACCATGGCAAGGATACCTCTCGCTACCAGAGTACCCGAATTTCGATGTCTCTGACAGTTTTGCTTCAGCTGCAAGATTCCGACAATACCTCAAAGCCAGTATATCAAATCTTGGTACATCTCTTCACACAACAATTTTACTTAGTTCTTCAAAACGCGGTGCTGGTAAAATCACTATTGCCAAAAGCATGGCAGCTTCTATGGGTATTCATATTTTTGAGATTAGCGGCTACAGCATTTTGGGTGATACCGATGCCAAGACCATTGGTCTTTTGAAAGCTAGACTGGAGCGAGCCGCTACTATCTCGCCTTGTATGGTGCTGATCAAGCATCTCGACGCAATATCCAGAAAGTCTGAACAAGATGGAAAAGAAAGTGGAGGCATTACGGCAAAACTAATAGAGATCTTTGATGAGTTCTCAACTATGGATAATCTTGTGATCGTTGCTACAGTGGCCGATATTGATAAGCTTTCAGAGTCGGTGAGATCGAAATTCAAGTTTGAGATCGATGTAGGTGTGCCAACTGAAAACGAAAGGCGTGAAATTTTTAAACAGCTTTGCGGTGCCAAGTTTTCCAACCAAATAACTGTTAGAACATTTGACAAAATCAGACTTGGGTTTTCGTTTGCATTGAGAGATGACGTTTCTAGAAACAATCTTGCGTTACAGTCTGCGGGATTAATTCCTCTGGATCTGGTTTCTATCATTGCTGCCAGCAAGCAGAAAGCATTGCAGCGATTGGAGAAAGCTGCAAAAAGTTCTCCCGAAATTACAGCTAGAGACCTAATTTTATCTTCTAGAGGTGTGGTAAAAATTACACCCGAAGATTTTGAAGAAGCAATTGGCGAAGCTAGACAGAAATATAGTGATTCTATTGGAGCTCCTCGTATTCCTAATGTTGGTTGGCAAGATGTTGGAGGTATGGAAGGTGTAAAGAAAGAGATTCTTGATACGATCGAGATGCCTCTGAAGTATCCACATTTATTTGCTTCTGGTATGAAAAAGAGAAGCGGTATCTTATTTTACGGGCCACCTGGTACTGGTAAGACTCTTCTTGCAAAAGCAATTGCCACAACTTTTTCGCTCAATTTCTTTTCTGTCAAAGGTCCGGAATTACTAAACATGTATATTGGTGAATCCGAGGCAAACGTCAGAAAGGTGTTTCAAAAGGCGAGAGACGCAAGGCCTTGTGTTGTCTTTTTTGATGAGTTGGATTCGGTTGCACCGAAAAGAGGAAACCAAGGTGATTCCGGCGGAGTAATGGATCGTATTGTGTCGCAATTGCTAGCAGAGCTTGATGGTATGTCTGGTTCGGGTGGTGAAGGTGTTTTCGTTGTTGGCGCTACAAATAGACCTGATTTGTTAGACGAGGCTCTTCTTCGTCCAGGTAGATTTGACAAAATGTTGTATTTAGGAATCTCTGATACACACGAAAAGCAGCAGACTATCCTTGAAGCTCTTACTAGAAAATTTGAGTTGGCGCCGGAAATCAACCTTAAAGCAGTATCTGAAAAGTGCCCTTTCACTTATACTGGTGCCGACTTTTATGCCTTATGCTCGGATGCAATGCTTAATGCAATGACCAGAACTGCAAACGAAGTTGATGATAAAATCAGCAAGTACAACCAAGATTTGAAAAGTAAAAACCCCGAGGCAAAAGATATTACCGTCAGATGGTGGTTTGAGCATGTTGCAACTGATGAAGACACAAATGTCCTTGTACGGGAACAAGATTTTGATAAAGCTTTACGAGAACTCATTCCCAGTGTAAGTGCTGAAGAGTTACAGCATTACTTAAAAGTGAGAGAACGTTTTCAAGGTGGAAAAGACCAAGCTAAGGGGTCTCAAGCCGAAATAGAAGCACCAAAACCAGTGTCTATTGAAAACAACTCTCTTTATAGCCTAGATGAATCTGCTCAAGATGCTGATGAGCTCTATGGAGACTTGGATGATACTGTGCCAAACGGTTCAGACCAACCAAAAATGAATGGAAACGGGGAATTGCATGAATCCAAATCTTCAGGTGATTCTAAAATTGATAGAAAAGGGAAAGGTGTAAGCAAAACTCAGCGGTAGTAACTCACTGGCTTTTAGAAGATATCTGAAGAGTGTACATATAGACATATACCTGATCTTTTGGCTGCAGTGAATATCAGTGTTTAATCTGATTATGTTTTTGTGATTTGATTCATAGGCACTTCAAGAACGCTTGATTTGAAGCATCAATAATGTATTATCATTTAATACAAGTGTAAATATCACTTATTCAATATTTTTTGTACACAATGCCATATAATAATTGTTACGTTCCAAGCTCTGGACAATTTATGGAAAGCCGGCTCCTCTTTGTGCTAAATTTGCTGCAATTGTGTATCATTGCAAGACTATGTGTCCAATTTTTATACACCTCTACCATCACCGTCATTGAGCCTGTCAAATTAATATTAATACATTTTCAGTACCGTGTTATGATATTGGAAGCACTATAAATAACAAATATCAAGAAATACACACGATATACAAGATCAAACCAGTCCGTTATTTATTTGTTTGATTGTCTCAAGAAGAAAATACGCTATCTCAGAAATTTGTTGATATTGTTGTGCTTGCGGAAACAGTAGAGTAGTAAAGCTCAGTATCTACTTGAAAAAATTATGCTTAGATTTGCGAACACACATTATACACTGTCAGTTACTTCAATGTAATAAGAACTTTCAATACTTTTTACAAGTTTTTAGTTAACACCTATGGTTCCATGGGCTCTAAAGACTTTAATTCGCCAGAAGTAGTCCATTCTTCACCTTGAAGCAACACACGCAATGCAGCAGGATACTTTCTTTCTTTTCCAACAGTCACCCAGTCCTGACTCAAAAGTCTCAGCAGTTTAGCTCCCTGTTTACCAAACTCATTCACTACTGCCTGACTTGCTATATCCCATGCAGTACCAACTAGTGCATAGTGAGTCTCGGATATTAGATCTTTTGGTGTATTAGCCATACGAGCCAAACAGGCCCAAAGATTAGAGACAGGGTAGGGATGAGGATTGCCGCCAAAATCAAAATTAGCAGATATGGTCATTGCCACCCATACTGCAAAAATACCTGAAATACGGTCCGTATAGGTTGCAGCGTCCTCATATTTCTCATCGACACGCTTCCATCCCATTCTAGACCGACCATCTTCCGTATCTATCGCACATGTGTAACCAATTACAAAAGGACATTTTTTGACGAACCGGGCAATCAAAAAGTCTTTCAAAGGCGGATATTTGTTTAAAAGCATGACTGAAAGCCTTGCTAATGGTGTGGCAGTTCCAATACTTGAACTTGTTTCGACTTCTGATTGAGCCACCAATGCCTTGGAAAAGCAGTTTAGTACCCAATGAAACAGTATCTGGTTGGACTTTTGAAATTGGTCAATAACCTTGACAATTTCCGTGTAAATCTTATCAAGCTGTCTTCTTGATG
The DNA here is from genome assembly GCA_022457085.1 of Saccharomycotina sp. CBS 16003. Lineage (NCBI taxonomy): Eukaryota > Fungi > Ascomycota > Saccharomycotina sp. CBS 16003. Next base: position 178,917 of record JAJNCF010000020.1, read on the forward strand.
AAGTCATTTGGCCAAGCTTGGTTCTGATAAAACGTTTGGCTTGAAAACAGTTTGTCTTCATCTTTGCGTTCTTTTCGACTGTCGCTACTACCTGTGTCTTAACGTCTGCAATTATCTTTTTGTACTGAGCAAACTCCTTTCCTATACCAGTCCAATCTGTATATTGTCCCTTTTCTCTCTTGACCTTTGCTTCTGCTTCTTGTTTGGCTTTGAGCTCGGCCGCTGCTTTTTGCTGAACCTCTTTTTCCTTGCGTGCCTTCTCTTCGGCTTCTTGCTTGCGCTTCAACGCGTCAGCCTCTGCCTTCTTCTTTTCAGCCTCTGCCTTTTCTCTGTCTGCTTTTTCTTTGGCCAATCTTTGTTTCTCGGCTTCTGCCTTTTGTTTCTTCAACTGTATTTGTCTCTGCTTCTCCTCCTCAATCTTACGTAGACGTTCTTCTTCCAAACGTCGTTCACGTTCAATCCGCTCCTTCTCTTTTCGTTCAATCTCTTTTTGAATTTGAACGAAAGCCTCGACGTTCTTTTTGCGCTTGTTGAAAAAGTCGTCCAAAGTCGCGGTTGCCGCTTTGAGTTCTTTCTTGAGCTGAGAGTCTTGCTGCTCTTGATATGATTTTATTTCGTCCTCATATGTCTTTTTACCGAATGGTGCACCTTGCGAAATATCTGATATGCTCCATTTGTGTAAAAGTAAATTAATATCATCAGTTGATTTAGACTTGTGTTTTGATTCTCTAGGAGCAAATAATACTGATTCGTCATACAACGGCTCTTTGTTGAGTGTTTTTCGCTGAGAATCAATGTAGTTGTGAATACTCTTCTCGATGAAAGTATCCTCTGTATCGGTAGTTTCGTCCGAATGACCTTGAACTTCATTCAAGTCTTCATTTGACTCGTCGCTCCATAATGAATCCGTATCGCTTACGTTGCTCTTGTTGGATTTGTCAAGTATACGAGATACCGCTTTTTCAGTGTTTCTGTGAGGTGAGTAATACATTGATAAAAGACTCAATGGCAGCTACCATGAGAACTAGCGTTAGGAGAGTCAAGCAACTGGCAAAATATCACGAGTGTGCATCAAGTATAGTTTCTAAAGAGGTTTTATTATCAAAAAAACCACTTTTAGAATATTTCAGCACTGCAAATATTTCAGCATAGCAGCGGGTTTAGCTCTTCTGTATGGTGAAATTTCAACCAAACTTGAAAAATTTCTAAGTAGCCTTTCTGTCCCCATAGCACGGTTCAACGATAAGATAATACGGAAATGTCCAGCATATTCACAAGAGGATTCAGCTCTTCCGCGTCTACGTTGAAGGCTGCTGTCAGCATTAAGAAGCCAGTTCATCACACTGTCAAGTTCACCAATGCGCAGGTCTCAGAACGTCATCGAGGTCTTTTGATCCCCAAGACCTCAATTCTCTCGAGCAGCTTCCGACCAACAGAAACTCACCAAGACCGTGTCAAAGAGCATCATACAAATACCGTTGCCTCCGATATGCTTCTTATTGGATACTCTCATAGAGGAGTTGACAAGAAAGGTCAAAAGTTCCGTGAATGGGATGGCTCTTCGCCCTACCATCTCAATCGTACTGTCAAGCCTCCCAGAGGTACCGTTGTTGAGACACCAGATGTCAAGCGAAGAACATACAAAAACATTCCTGAAATCACTGAAATCTCGCTCAACACTTTTGTGAAGGAAGGCCGGGAGAACTCAGACGCTGTCATCCCCGCTATTCTTCAATTACAACAAATCACAGGTGTCAAGCCACATGCAGTTTACTCGAAAACCAACGTTCCTTCCTGGAAACTTCGTAAGGGTATTTTGATTGGTGCCAAGGTTTCCATGAAGGGTAGAGCCATGCACCAATTCTTGTCGACACTGACTGAGATTGTTTTGCCCAGATCAAAGACCTTCACTGGTGTTTCCAACGCTGCTGGTGACAGATTCGGTAACATTGCATTCGGTCTTACCGCCAATGACGTCCGGTATTTCCCTGAAATCGAAGGTAACCAAGATCTTTGGCCCCGTACTTTCGGTCTCGATGTCACTATCCACACAACTGCCCAAGTCGATCCTGATGCCAGAACACTTCTCAGTGCTTACGGAATCATCTTCGAGGGCGAGGAAAAGTTCCCTACTAGATGGTAAACAAAGTATTGTCTGTCCAACCTGTAAATATGAAAGAAAAGATAATATATTATATCTAAATTTTTAAAAGAGAATTAACATGAATAAACTAAATAATACAACACCGTTTAGGCATTTTGAGGAATGGTAGCAGAAGCATGCTTTCTTTGCAGCTCCGCAACGCGGTCACCCAAAGATAAAGCAAGCCCTTGACCCTTGGATCTAATTCTAACGTGACCAGTGATCTTTCCGTTGCTGTCCTTTTCAATAGACAAATTGGCCAAAGCATCTTCGCCAAATGTACTTCTGGCATGCAGGTTAGCACTCAAGAATTGACATTCGTCTTCGTTTTGGTCGTCGGCCAATGCACTGTTGGTCAAACAGGCCATGTTGGTGTTTTTCATCAAGTACTCGAGGAAGCCCTTCAGTGAATCCCAGTAGACAGAAATGTTGACCTTATTCTCCCACTCGAATTCACTCCACATGGTTCTGAATTCGGGCTCAGAGTAGTGGCCTGGCTTGATGTAGTCCATAATGTCAACATGAACATCGTTCAAGATAACAATATTGCTATCACTGCTGTATTGACCCTCGTAAACAACGTTACCAAAGATGACACCAGCGTCGGCAGATGAAACTCTGATCGTAGCTTGGACACTGTGGAAACTTCTTGCAGCCAAACTGTGAGGAGTGGGCAAACTGAAAACCTTCAGGTCACCCAAGGTAGCAAACTCGACAATGAGGTTCTTGAGAACGTCGTAAGTTTGATTGAAAATGAGAACATCCATGACAATGTCGAATTGATTGACAGTGACATACGCTTCAACGTAAACGGTATCAGAGTAACCAGTGAGTTGCACAACTCTGCTAAGCTTAGAAGTAGGTCTTTCGGCGGCCTTTTCACCAGAACCAATAGCTCTATTGATGTCTTGTTCAAGATCGTCAGAAGTAGAAGATGTAACAGCAGAAGTTGCAAACTGTCTGAAAACAACGCTCTCATCGATAGGAACAGCATTCTTCTTCTTCTCCAGAGCACTACTGGCGGCTCTTTGCTTCTCATTGGCCTTTACCAAGACCTTAAAGGCGCTCTTAGTGTCAACCAAGAAAGCCTCATCCATAAGTTCGTCTTGGTATCCTTCAGCCAAAACCTTGATACAGAAAAGAACTCTATCAGAGGTATCTTCGTCAATCTTGGTTGAAACCAACTCGGACTCGCTTACACGAAGAATAGAAGTCAAGATCAACAGGGCTTCAGCACGCAAAGCATTCTTTCTGGCTTCGTTTTTGCTAATCTTTTGGTATCTCAATACCAACTTTGTAAGAGTGGATGCAAGAACGGCGACAACAAAGTAGTTACCAGAAAGAATAAGATGTCTTAAAGGAGGACGATTGGCCTTGTGCTCTTCTGAAGGTGCGCTTGTAGTAAACGCAGTCTCGGTAGCATACGTACCATCAGCGAGAACCTTGGGCTTGTGATGCTCAACAGGCTTGCTAGGCGCTTCTGAATCTTTATCGTCGCCTTGTGACAGATGACGTCTTTCAGAAGCAAGAATTGGGATCTCACCAAGACTCTTTCTGATATGAACCCAGGCTTCTTGGATATCTTGTTCTTCCAAACTGTACTCACCAATGATCCACAAGGCACCTCTGTAAACGGTACCGCTACGAACAGTCTCGAGAGTTTCTAACAGACGCTTGATGATAGAGGCTCTCATATCAGGGAAGATTTCAACGACTTCCTTAACGAAAGAAATAACATCGGCAGCAGAGTTGGAGTTGCTGTCGCTGATAAAGTCCAATAACAAGTCAACAACATTAGCAGCGACGTTGGCAAACTTGATGGCACAAGTGTGAATAGCCTTGATGAGAAGTTGACGGAACTCAGAGTTCTTTTCGTAGTCTTGGTTAGTGGTCTTTGTGAGCTCTTTCCTAAGGTATTTCACCACATCTTCAACATTTCTGCTTGAAACCATTTCGAGAGAAATGTCCAAAACCTTCTTCTTGACATCCAAGTCGGAACTGGACAGAACCGCAAGAACATCCATGATTAAGTCATTGAGAACGTTGGGGTATTGTCTGTGAAGCTCTTGAACTCTCTCCAGAACAATGAGTTTGACGTTGTTATCAGGCTCCTTGACAGCGAGTTCAATAAGCTTACTGGCAGAACCTTGAATGGCTTTAGGATCAGTCGAAAGTTTTGTGAGGGCATTAGCAGCTTCGTAAACAGAAGTATTGTTGGAGGACTCCAAAATATCAAAAACAATAGAAAGGTACAGGTTCTTGGCTTCGGGGTTAGTAGCAGCGTCCTTTCTAATGTACTCGATGAAAGCCAATTGCAGCAAGTCGTCTTGGGAAGCAATTGTGTTGGCCTTCTTGATAAGGTACTGGTAGGCGTACTCGTTGTTCATGTTGCTGAGAGCGACAAATGCATTTCTGATGCAGGTAGAATCAGTTTCGTTTTCGAGGAGCTCAAGAAGAATGTCGGCAGCATGAGGAACATGGTGAGGAGCATAAGTCGAAATGGTGTAAACGCAGAAAATGGCGTTCTTCCGCACATATGAATGTCTATGCTCGAGACAGCTGATAATGGAGGGCATCAAGGGATCTAAGAGATCGGGCTCGCGAAGCTTGCAAAGGAATCTCAGAGTAGCACCTCTGATGTACTCGTTAGGGTGTCTCAAGTCGGATCGAATAGCGTTACAGACTAGAATCATTTCTTGCTTCAAGGTGTTGTCGGGGTTTCTCTTGGGGCAGATTTCCCAGTAGAAAAATAGCAGCTTCTTGAGCTCCTTGTTCTTGGAAGGCATAACAAATCTGATGATATGCATGAAGAGTTGCGAGACAGGGTCGCCATTGACCATGATGACAAGCAGTCTCTTCATAGCGTCAACCTTGGCCTCATCGCTACCTTTTTCAAAAATGTTTTTGAACTCTTGGACAGACGGTTGATCCGCAGAGTTTGGCTGATAAATGTTAGAGGTTGCAATTGTTTTAATGAAGAGTTTTCAATTATACACACATCGTGAATCAAACAGTATTGTGACATTTTCAATTCGATTTGGATTACCAAGGTTCGAAAGAAGAAAGGAGAGTTACGTGGAAAGTAGAAGGTGCAACGTGTAATTATCACTATCACGTGTTATCATTGTGACATTTGGTGCATGTTTTAAGTTGTATTTATATCAAGCATGCTCAATGCATAGGGAAATATATACTGATAGTGGCTCAAGTTGTATTTGCTTAGTGAATGCTGCTGAGTTTCGGGTACTATATGTTTGGAGTAAGAGTACCGACGCTGTTTTCGATATCTGTTTATGATCGCTGGAGTGAGCTGACGAAGTGAGGTACAAAAACCGAGTTCAGCTTTTGACTGACATGGTTTTACTACAGATGCTGGCAATTGAATATTTTCTTTGAGTAAACTGCAACATGGCTACAAATTGAACTGTATCTGTTTTGTGTGAGTTTAATTTTTATACGAAAGCATATCATTGACCATAATAATTGCAGTGTTTCCACGAGAACTAAATTGAATAAACTAAATGAAAATTTAAAGTGCTTATTAGATGTTTTTAAATATTTCTCACAGTTTAAAAACTATTATCTTTTTGCATAAATGTAGCAGCTGTCGTATCAAATGAATTTTTATACAGATTGGTTGAATGGTGTTGTAAATTTGGAGCATTGCAGAAGTTGTCTAGAAATCACGGCTGTATCAAAATTTTGCAACTTTAGTCTGTAGACTGCTTGCTATTTTCGAAAAAAAAAACTCGTGGCACAAGTACTGGCCCGTAACTATCAGCAATCTTGGAGGTTGCTCATGTACACTCTGTTCTACCAGACGTGCCGACTTTGAGTTTGTTAAATCTTGTTCCTGACGTGCATGACAAGCAGTATCTTTTTATGAACCACAAGGTCGAAGTCAAAACTATCCACATCATGTAAACGACAGGTCGAATTCAAAACAGGCAGTAGTGTGCTGTCCATTTACAGATTTTGAATTTTGGATATAAGCTACTCTTGTAAATCCGCGTCAATATCATTCTACAATGTTTGACATCTTGATTTTAAAGTCTTTTCCAGATTTCGGTTCAAGCAGTATGTATTTTGGGCGTAAGCGCGTACCTGATTCATGGGGTTTGTGTACCTTGCACCACCTCTGTACTCTGTAAATACTGTGTTATTACATCATGAACGGCCCGCGCAATGGTACATAGCGAAGACAAGGAAAACTCTGATATCTAACAACAGTATCCGGAATCAACGTACACATCTACACATCGAGCTGTATCATTTCATTTGAATCCGGAAACTAAATTCAGATTTTTTCTACTGTGAAAAAAGATACAGGAGAAATAAAGTCTTTGGTATCAACTTTATTTGAGCAACAGGATAATATCGAGACGTGGTTTTTAATGATTGTTAATTTCATAGAGTACTCGACCTAAAGATATTCAAAACAGAACAAACAAAAATGGCGAATTTGCTTGTATTCATTTCAATCTCTACATTGCAAGTCTAAACCCATTAAGAAGTACATTTAATTTCAAACCAGAAGTGTTTTTTCAGCAGCTTTTCGTGTACTCAAAGAAATATCAATTGTAAAAAAAGACCTTTAAAGTACACACTTTTTAGCTAGTGTCTTGAACTTTGGAAAGATGTCAACTCAAATATGCAACTGTCAGGTACGCCCCCCAGAAACCAACTAGCTGCAACACCAAGTTGCATCACGACCGAAGAGATGCGAAACTCTGGTTCCAACTGTACAACAAGCGTTTTCTTCACGCGCAGTGCATTTCTACAACCAAACTGAAAAACTTTCGTCAAAAAATTTTCGTTTAGCATCTTTAACAAAACGTATGATCCTTTTAAATTTTATTCTGTTGCAAGAGAAACGCGTAAGGATACGCGTAGCTGAGATCCATACTCCAAACCCCATCGTATTATTACACATTTAATTATATTATCTTGAATGTACAATGCTGACCTGTTCCCAGTGGTTCTGAACGAGGATACTGATGTCTTGGTAGTTTCTTAGTATATCTGACTGTGTAAAGTCTGCTATTGCAATATGTCAAACCGGACGTGTGTTGAGATTCAAAGCCATGATGAATACTACTAGGCGAATAAATTATATCCAGATTTGGATTTTGTGTTTCTGACTTGCAATATAAGCGATTACAGTGTATAACTCTCATACTGCTCAATAATCAGTGAAGCCTCCTGAGCAGTTGCATCAGAAACCCACCATCTATCCACACGCTTCTCGAAACCCAAACCAGACAGTTTCAACACCCACCGTTCTGATTCAATCACCATTTCAAATCATCCACTCCCCCCAAGTCTTCTGACATTAATTTCACACGGGCGCCAGTGTATGTACACATGTACATACACACACTTTTTGAAAGTTTACTGCACAGCATTCAACTTTTCAGAGGGCTGCGGAACGGTTCGTGACCATAATAGAGAACCCACTTTGTGTACACAATAAACTCTGTTTCTGGGTGCTTTGGATCTGCGACTGCCCGCCAGTGCGATTTTTGGGCATTGCCAATTGAGTGAACCCACGCGTGTATAAACGAACTTTCTTCAACGGATAAAATCCATTTTTGAATGTATGTAGGAATAAAATTCTAAATAAAAAATATAAATTCAGGGCAGCAGCGTATAAATTGTCCCAGATCGAGAGGGAGGAGATCTCGCTTGTTGCGAACGGGAATTAAAAAACAACAACAGCTTCTGTAGATCAGTGATACAGAGGGGAATGTGTGTACACTTTCGTTTACTGATTCGTTTGTACCTGATGATTTTGTACGAGCGAATGGGAGTGGATCTGGGAAAATCCACTTCTCGCATACATGCACAGATGTTTGTATTTTCTGAAAAAGAGAGACATTTTAAATATACAGGTTTGGAACTGATTCTGACTGGTTTGGAGAGTTGAAAGCTGATTGGAATGGATTCATGGTCATACACACTTATCAACATGCACTTTCCTTCAAAACGATTAACGGCAATCCTTGCCAATCTTTTTTTCGTTACCCATGCAAGTTGTCCTTAACTACATCAACACCAGTCGCCTCGAATCAGTTTTCTTCCCAAATACATCTCTGTGTACACACATCTACAGTATCTCCTCTCGCCTTCTGCACTCCACTTTTCTTCTGTAAATAATAAATAAAAAAAATCCGCACGAAATGAACACAAAAATAATCTCCACCGTGAAATATAATCTTAATGTACACCTGGTGTATTTTTGATTTAAAAAAAATTTGTCGAGATTAGGATACATTACACGTCTGTGCTGAGTTGGCCGGGTGTTGAAGTTGGAATGAGGATTTCAAGATGGACTTGTTCGATGCGGATTGATTGGAAGAATGTTTGTGATTTCAGGAGTATTCAACTTGTCTACCAATCCTTACCGAGCTTTTCAAATCAACGCGTGCAGTTGTCCAAAATCCACAGCAAAAAAAAAGCATGCAAAACTTGTGTGTAAAACTCGTAAAACTTGTAAGGCGTTTTTTTCTCCCTCAGGATTCTTATAAGCTTCTCCACCCAACTTTTGGTGTGATTGAAACAACCATTGATCCAGATTATTTTTGACATTTTTAATATTTTGACAACCAGCTCAAGAATCGAACCATTTGTTGTTGTCCTCTGGGGTCTTGTGAGAAAAACGGACAGCGCAAATGGAGATGTGACATTGTAGGTAGCACCTGGGTTTTTCATAGTATAATGTCCGAATTTATAAATCACAGATTCTTATACCCAATCCACTTTGACGAACTAATAATTTCAACAACTTCACTTTGCTTCCACTTCGTTTAAGCCTCCAAGTAAAAGTACACCCATCGGCTCAGACCTTCCTCTACACAAATCATGACCTCCTACACTCAACAGTTTGTTTCCGTTCTAATCAATAAAATCATCCAGTCTGTATTTTACTGTAAATTGAACGCTAATATAATATTAAGAATCGAAAAACCACCACTTTAGAAAAGAGTTTGAAACATTGCACATGTAATTTCTGCGCAAAACTATAAAAATGGGGCCTAATTAAAAAAGAAACGAATCTAAAAAATATGAGTTGTTGAAGAGAAAAAGATTGACTTGGTTTACCCACGTTTTGCCCATAATAGTAGATTAGTACACTGATGTCCAGCATTAGACAAACGTGTGATTTACAAGTCTCACATGTGTTTTTATACAAAGTCATTCAGGGTTCAACGTAAACTCGGACTAGACCCTAGAGTTTATAAGTGTACATCTCGATTGTAGATTCGAAATGAACCATTCCCGTTAGTACAAATCTGTAGACCAAGCACATCTCTGACTCTAGCCTCAATCAACAACTACATACAAATCCAGTCTAGCCACTCTGCAGTTCAGTGCCACTGACACAATAAAGCCGATTCCCCTTCAGTGGTGCACTTCTTTTTTTCTTCATCTCCTCTTCGTTATCTGGCACACACAAAATATACAGAAAACGATCTATCACCAGAGTCAATCACATTGTCCGTCTGTCTCGAGTGAAGTGCCCCTTTGTCCTTACTGCCCTATCACAACACCATCATCACCAGCAAGAGCCTGGTCACACAGTCTCCGCTTCTGAATGCGACTGATTGGCGTCGTTTTGATTGAAATTAAAAATAATCGAGCCCTTCTCTCTTTGCGTTTAACTGTACACACACTTCTAATTAAAGTTGGGCCAAACAAACAAACAACAACAAAGCTTATAAACTTGAGCTTGAACAACTCCCCGAAGATTGCCTCAAAGTAAAGAGGGGTGTTATGACCGGTTGCACATTGTACACAAGATCGTGAAGTTGATGTAAAAATATTCATGTATTCTAGAAGTAAACTGATGCTCATAAACGAACATACCCACAGAGGGCGTACTGCCAATATAGGTATACCAGAAGTTACGTTTTGATACCAAGCTGAACCACTTCCCTTTCACAATGTGTGTACACCAAAAGTAGTCACCCGAAGCGTATCAAATGTATCATCAATCACCACCTAAAAATAAATCTGTCGAACAAACTTGGTGGAGACAAAATAAGAGAGAGAGAGAGAGATAGAAACCATCTGTGCACAAAAGGTTCTCAAAACCGCCGAATCCAGACCAAAAAAAGACAAAGTGCCATCGATGTATCCAGACAAAAAGCGTAGCCAATCTTTCTTCTTTGGAAAAGGAGAAAACAAAAACAAATGCAAAGCATACGCACATCATATCTCTCTTTCTTTGGGAGAAAAAAAACAGACAAGGCCGGACCAAAGTGTCCAAACTAAAACCCCGGAGTCCTTTTCTCAAACAAAGAATCTACTTCTACACAAGGTCGGAAAGAGAAAAGACTACACATTGACACTCAAAAACGAGTGTATTCACCCCCAACAACACCAAGAACTTCTATTTGGCCTAACGAAACCCGGTCACTCTCAACTCGATTCCTTCCCGATTGATATGTACTTGGTGAGAGGTATGGTCTGACGGGCTTACTACATTCACACTAGAAAGTCTCACCATTGGTTTCTTTCACTCAGTTGGAAAAATCGCTCGAATGAAAAAAAAACCATACGACACTCTTGCACAAAGAGTTCAAATACACACATCCAATTCTAATTCCAAAACATCAAACAGATCAATACTACCATCCCACATTAAAAAACACCTTTCAAATCCACATCTCCAGAAAAAACACAAATAGTCATTAAAAAACCAAATAATAAATAAATACACATAAACACTCAAGACACTTTACAAATCGGGATTCGTAATGTACAGCTTCGTCAATCCTTTCCCCCACTCCTCATCTACAGTCCCCAGACTCACCTGGCTCAACGACTTGCCCAGTCTGGGCGAGACTGAGCCAGAGGTCGCGGCCGTGTCAGTGCTCAGATTCGAGAACTGCGAGTTGTTGGACGTGTTTGAAGAGTTGGAAGACGTGGAGGACGTGGACAACGTTCGGTTGGTGCCTGCTACCCATTCGCCTTGTTTCTCGGCCGTTTTTGCCTCCTGATAAAGCGTATACTCATCGGCGTCCACATTGTAATTATGGTGCTGTTGATGATGATACTGGCCAACCTGCTCATCCATGACCTCTTTCGACAACAACCTTGGCCGCAGCTGCGAATGCCTAATATCAATCACCGACCGCCGCTCAGGCTCGACGAATGCCTTGACCAGCGAGAGACTCTTTTTCTTGACAGTTGTGAAACTCGTGCTTCGCACCATCGACAGCCTGCGTGGCTCTGTGTGCGACTCGCCATTGGCAGAGAACGACCGAGTGTGATGTCTGATGGTGTTGTCGGCGATGCTGTTGAAGCTACTGCTGCGATTAGGAGAACTGTCGTTGTGGATATAGTGGTCATCTGATGGACGACAGGGTTCAGCCGCACTGGACCCTTGACCCGAAGTGGAGGCCGGCGATGACGCCGCAGTCTTCACTGGCGACATGGTTTGCTCATCCAAAGCAGCTTCTTTATCCACATCAGCAGCATCAACAAAAGAAGATGATGATGAAGAAGAGGAGGAGGAAGAGGAAGACAAAAAAGACGCATTTGTCTCCGTCTTGCCTATTCCAACTGGGACCCCCCAAATAGACGCCGGAATATCGCACCATGTGCTCGCTGCTCGCCTTCGCATTTCCTGCACGTAGAAGCTACCCGAAGCTGAGCTTTTTTGGTTTTGCGGGTTGCAGGCGAGCGAGTTGCGGCGGCGCTGAGTGAGCTGGATGGACTGCTTGCGGTGGACTTGTGATTGGAGATGGGAGAAGGAGTGGGAGCGGGTGTGGACTTCAGAAGAAGGAGAAGAAGATGGTTGTTTGGTGTCGGCGGCGAACGAAAACGTCGCGTTTGGCGAAGGTCGACGCTGAGACGCGGTGCCGTTTGTATCGCAGGGTTGTCTGGAAGAGACTGGTTCGCGCAGATTGTGGTACCGTTTGGGAACAGGTCTGGTGGTGATGTGTTGGTCTCTCGCTCGCGATTGGTGGAGCTGAAACTGGTGTGCTCCGTCTGGTGATGTGGGAGGAGAGTGTTTGCAAGACATGAGCAGGCCTTGTGGGATTGGTTCCATTTGCGAGATGCTTGAACAGGACCCGATTCGTTTGGCAGACGAGCGGCGGGCGATGTTGTTTGAGTGGTTCTGGTGATTGTGAGTATTATGAAGATGGTTGTTTGTTGTGCTTTGATTCATGCTCAAATCAAAGTACGCCAGAGACTGGTGATGCTTGCTGTGAAGACTGTTTGAGCGTGCCTGCGTGGCGTATTGTGGATAGTAACAAGTGCTGAAGTCGTTGCTTGATTGTGCTCTGTTGTGGTGATTGGCGGTGCTGGTTGTATCTACACTCAAGCCCAGAGATGACATGCATCGTCGCTGACCATCCAGACGCGGTGAATTCGTACTGTGCATACTACTAACCAGTGTGTGTGTATATGTGTATCTATATATGAATGATGATGATCAAAAAAAAAGTCCAGACGGTGATGGTGATATCCCGACGTGCTTTTTCTAATAAATAAAACTTTTTGATTTATTTTGTTGCAAGCCTGAACAAAATCGGGGGCATTCAAATGTTTTTATAAGAAAAGCCAACAACGGACAGTAAACAAGAAAAAACAGAACAAAAATAAAAGAAACGTGCGATAAACAGCATGCTTTCTTTTTATACTTTTGGCTTTGGCGTTTTTCTTCTTAAAAAAATAGTTTTTGACCAGAGAAAAGAAATGTTCTTTTTTTTTTATTTTTGACCAAGAAAAAAAAAAGGGTTCTTTACTGTTTGTTTTCCCAACCATCACCAGGTTCTTTCTTTCTTCTTCGTTTTCGCAGCTGCCATGGACCATTGCTTAATCTTGTTTAATCAATCAATCAATTTCATATTATGAGTGTACAGCACCAAATGAATTAAGTAGTGATAACATGTGTTAATTTGTACTATTTTGTGCTAATCTCTTTTGCAAAATTAAACTGTATTTTTGCTCAGATCTGGCAGTTGGTTACCCTTCTCACCTTACGTAATGTACAAGCCAAAATAAAACAAACCTTTTGGACGATTTCGGCTCAAAAAAGAAGAAGCAGATGAAAGCAGCGGTTGAAGTAGCGCCCAAAACATTCAACAACAACAACTAATAAAAAAGTACGGCTGGATCAAAGAGAGATAATGAAAAGTGTATGTACAGGTTTGACTTGATAGTAGTACCCAGTTGCGGAAAAACTAAAAACACAAATGAACTGGAAATGAAATAAGAGCCAATTGATCAATGATAATAATGAAGACATGTTTTGTATTCAAGTTTGGACGCGCTTAAAGGATTAGGGCGTGTTCGGATGAACTTTTGAAGTGTGTACAAAAGAAGCACTTGCCTTTTCCAGAAACTGATGCTAAAAGTCCAGCGAAATTGCCGTTTTTGGTACAGCTGCATCAAGTAATTATTGTTCACTTGTGTACAGACCAATCGAATGTAACAAACCGCTAGACTGTTTACGGTAAGGATGCAAAAGACGACGATATCGATGACGACAGAGCGACGATGAAGAAGAAAAAAAACGATAAACAAAAAAAAATGAAGAAGGCGATTGATTGATTTTTTTTTTAAAATTGAATAAGAAAGAGAGGACGGGCCTCAGGGAAAACGGTACAAATGCAGGCTTGCCTCGTGCACACCCTCGTGCTCCCCCGTTGGCTGTCGAACAGGCCTCAAAAATGTTCCGTTTGTTTACACACCCATTCACCAAACTCCCAAAAGTCCAAAAGACCAAAAACGGTCAAATTCCAGCCATCTCCTCGCAGACTGGTCTTGCGATCAGTGAAACTGTTTACAGTGAGGCCTAACGATCGTCTTTTTCGGTTCCTGTTTGAAACTTTCTGATCGGCCAACAGCGACCAGAAACAGCCAGAGCAAAGTGTGCAATCAGGTCGGGATGGCAGGCCCTGCATGTATATCAAATACACACTGAAAAACACAGGCCTGAAAGGGTCTCACATCTATCGATAACTTGATTCTACGCTCTGCTCCTTAGTCCTCACTTGGGCTCATGAATCTCAAATTCAAAATGGCTCTTATTAAATATACATATTACTATCATTACTGTACATTACATTTTACTATGTTGTCTCTCTGCCTCTATTCTCTGGTACAACAAATGCATCGCTTTCTTATTGTTCTCCGGGGTCCCCGTGATTGTCACCATTCGCTCATTCGGATTCACCGGTGCTCCATTCGCCTGTCCTACTCCACTATTAGCCCCCGTCGCCGAACCCTGACCTGTCTCCTCGTTAGGCTCGTTGATCCGGATCATAGACCCAGAACTCTGCCTGATCTCGTTGATTTTAATACCACCTTTTCCAATCACAGCTCCGACCATATCGTTGGGAATGTAAATGTGCTGGGTCTGCGACTGGCCTGGTGTCGCGGACTGCGCTTGGTGCATCGCGCCCTGTGCCGAAGCGATGCTGTCTTTGCTGGAGTCAGCCGTGGGAACGAGATGTGTAGAGGGAGTAGCCGTGCTGTCAATAAACACACTGTTAGAGTAGTGGGTGCTCGCAGGACCTTCTGGGATCACGTAAGTGTTAGCAGCAGCCAATGCCTGGTTCAGCATCTGCCTTTGAAACGTCTCAGGATGCCCGTAGATGCCCGTCACCACTCGTGGAACGTAAATCACTACATTGCTGGCCTTGACATATTCCGATTCCTCCTGTATTACTTCTGTGAATGAGCCAATTGCACTTTTTAGCTTGTCGAGATTGCTGCTACTAATCAAGAGCGAGCGCTCGGTAGACGACGGCAGCTGCGATCGAGATAATTCAATCTTGGCTCCTGACGAGTTCTCAATCTGATTCAGCTTGTTTCCTTCTTCTTTCAGTCCATTCACACCAACTAACGGCTTCATCACCAGCACCTCCGGCACCAACACCCGGACACAGTACTGACTATGTTTCACCCGCAAATCCTCTTCCTCCACGCTAACAGCCATTCCATTCGCCTGCTTCCCTCCTGCTCCCGCTCCACCGCCTGATCGCGTTTTCCTCGGTGCAGATGGAATCACCGGCTCTAGTTTACCCCAATTGACATTCCCAGCAAACTCCGCAATCCGGCCCAGCACCTCCACCACCTGCGGCCTGCTCCCTTCCACCGTCACAATACGTTCTGCAGCTCCTTGTATTTTCTCGCTGATTGAAATACTGGCAACTAGCTCTTGCAGCTGAGTCCAGCAGCTATCAGCATCCTCGAGAGAACTGGCGATCCCTGTAGCTAGTAACACCCGGATGGCGACTAATCCGTCGGTATCGATGGATGAGTCTTGACTGGTCAAAACCTTTTTAGGATCAGGCTGGTCAACCAATACCTCGCTTTTTTCCTCGTTATGCGTTCGTTTTGGCATTTGTTAGATATATTGCTTTGTTATTGATGACTTTGGACCTTCTCAAATGATGATGATGAAGACCGGCTTTTCCAGATTTTTCAATTGTAATTTTTCATTATGACAACCCTTGCCCTGTCCAGTACTGGTCCCGGAACTCATCTTTTATGAATTTATTGAGATTGATTCAATGTTCGGTTAATGAGATCACAGCATTTTCAAGAATCTTTGAATCATCAGATATTGTTTGAATCGGGTTTCCGCTTGATCAAAATTTTGTTACCCCACAGTCTGATTTGACAATCGCCGCTCATTTAATACTGAATAAACCCTTGCCCCTTTGTCTATTTGGGAGTTGTTACATCCCAAAATGCAATTCCCAATACCCATTAAAAAAAAAATTTAAGAGAACGTGAAAATCCGCTCTATCGGCACTCTTCAACACCAAGCTTCCAACACCTCTAGAAATCTTACACATATAAAGTATAAGCAAAATGCCGGAGATCCTGTCGCCATACTCAATTTCAGAGCTCCCGCAAACCTCGACGAAACTCGCTTTGAGAGCCTCAATCTTTTCGGGGACGTCCAAGTTGTACCTTGGCATTTCTCACAACTGTTTATCGATCTACTCTCTGAAATCGACACCTAGACTCGTATGGACACACGCGATCTCGCCCGTAACCGAGGTACTTGCGGTGCTAGCCGTTGATAGCAGTGATAAACAGTATCTGTACTATTCAACGCTCACTAAATACGGAACGGGATCGTTGCGTAGGATTCAGATCAAGCAGGAGAAACAGACTGAGGATAAGGAGGAAGTGTTGCTTGAAAAGACGAACGCTATTATCGACATTAGAGAATCAAAATCCGGGGAGTACATATACCTGCTCTACCAAAACGGAACAGTACAGGGTCTCTCTGTTGCCAATGGCAAATCAGTGAACGTCGAATGGACACTAAAAAACGAAGCTGCGACTGTCGTGTTCCACAATCACTTCACGTCGGGCCAGACTAGTCTTCCCAAAGACGGGATCTTTGTATCAGTGCTGAAACCCATCAAGCAAAACAAAAAAGATCTGAGATACCAAGTCCGACTAACTGCACTCGACGAAGCCAGCGGCCAAGAACTGGCCAACTCTTCAATTGAAACCACGACCAACGACGGAGTGTTTGCGCTACACACAGGATCGCTGCTACATTTTAATCCGCACACATTTTCACTCTCAACCTACACGCTCCCACAATTGACTCTAGCATCGACGATCCAGGTCCGGCGCAACCAGAAGTCGCCGACAGCGAACGCAAGCCTACTGCCGGTCGGGATCAATAGAGTGCTGCTTTCGTACGACACAACGGTCAAGCTTGTTGACACCAAGTATAACACAATTCTCGATAAGCGCGTGCTAGACAAGCCTATCAAGCTGGCGGCGCTTTCGGAGACAAACTCGTTGGCGCTGGGGTTCACCGGGACGGAGATCGTGGGAATGCCTGTTAACCCTGGGTCGGGCAGTTTGCTAGAGTCTCTTGGTAAGGGCGTAGTTGCTCACAACAGTAAATGGGATTTGGTGCATCACGATCTTGTACTTGACAGCAAGCTTGACTCTGCGACGTATATTGATGCGCAGGTCAAGAGCACCAACGCGCAAAAGACCGCTGCTACTGAAGTGCTTGATTCGTTATTCAAAATGCTGAAATCAGGCAAATCTGAGAACTTTGAAAACTGGACTATTGCGTATTTAAAAAATGAGAATTTCAACCCTGATAAGTCTAGCCAAGTTCCGGAAATCATCAAGGCCGCTGCGGCAGATGAGGTTTTGATTTACGACGAATCTGACCGTGAAGTCGATGCAAATTTCATTTCGACACTGGTCACACAAATTTTTGCATCCAAAAACATCACAATTGATCAAGCCGATCCTGTCCAGCTGCGGCTGCCCAGCAAACCAGTCGACAAACTGCTAGTCTACCTTTTAACACATCCGCTGTTTCCTACTCCTAGATTTCCCAGTCTGCTGAGCACTCTGGCCGGTAGCCCCGGGTTGTACAGACAAGCAGTAGTGACTGCGCCTGGGTTGAGTTGCAAAGAGGTTGTAAGTGCATTGCAGTCTTCAAGCGACGATATCTTCCAGGATGCAGTTTCGCGCCTGACCGAGGAATTCGGCTCCAAACTGATCACAAGCACAATCAAATCCTTGACCAAATCCGTCGTCGAGACCGACCAGTCACAAGTCACACAAATCGTTAACATTGTCGAGCGCATGCAACGGCTCAACATCGGCTGGAGTATCATGTCAAGCTTCATTGATGCCGGCGGTTTGTTTGCGTGGGACGAATCGGTATTGACCGAGCTGGATTCAAGTGTTTCGCAGATGATTGACGATTTAGGAACGACCGGGGATGCCGTTGTTGTTCTTGAAGAAGCGCTGAAACTGGCGAGGCCTGAAAAGACATTTTATTACACTGAAGAGGGTTGTATCAAGAAGAAGAAGAAGCAATCTAACAAAGCTGCTTTGGACTCTGCTAATGGCATTACTACCGCTACTAATAACGCTAGCCTGCCTAACAGCCCATCGCTTATCTCTGCTCAAGAACAGAATGCGTCGCGAATTCGTGGCGTTCTTAGCTTTGGAAGCGCTGATAAAACCGGACTGCGTCCTGATGAACTTGCTGAAAACATTTCGAGATCGGTGCCTCCATATACCATTGAGAAGCTTATTCTTTAAGATTAGAAATTTGTAAATATATCGATACCTTTTTTAGCATTTAGTAAAGTACCTTTTATGCATACTTCAGAATAATATCTTTGCTTGTTTGAATGGGATCAAGTGTAGATTGATTTCCCCAGAGCTTTTATTTTTACGTTTGTGATCCACAACACCTCCCAGCCATTCTTTGTACTGAAAAGTACGCGTGCCCGCAGCCCTGAGCATGCTCTGCACCAGCACACCATAGTTGGCGAAACAAAAAGGACGAAAAAAAATTTGCAAAACTTTCCAGTACCAGGTGTTAACGGAGATCATCATTAGAATAGAATAATACAATGGCAGCCGATACACGGAGTTTGACAGACGAGGATTTGAAGCTGGATTTTTCCGATCTTGAGCGCAAGTTTCCTCTTGATTTGGATGTGTTTGCCAATTTCGTTGTGGTAGATGGCGCGCCCAAGGCGCCCGAATCAAAGGTGCCTGTATTGACCAAGGTTCTCAAGAAATTGTTCGGTACTGTCGGTACCATCAAGGACGACGGGTTCCATATTGCTGTTGAAAACGGGGTCACTACTGGATTCATTTTCATTGAGTACGAGAATGCAGAGCAAGCGGACAACGCAGTCAAGACTTACAACCACAAGCGTCTTGATACAAAGCACACTCTTTTGGTCAACAAGTTCTCCGACATTGAGAAATATGGTAACGACCAAAGTATCTCTGAGGAACTCACCTTGCCTCCTAAGCCCGAGTTCAAGCCCCGCGAGCACTTGAGATCTTGGTTGACGGACCCCAACGCCCGTGAGCAATTCTTCATTCATGCCCAGGAAACAATCAACATCAACTGGTACAAGAAGACCGAGGAGCCCAAGGCTGCCGGCATTGTCGACAAGGTTTTCGGTGGTCCTGCTCGCTGGTCGCCCAAGGGTATTTACTTGGCCTCAATTCACAACTTTGGTATTCAGCTCAACGGTGGCCCTAGTTTCAACATCTTGGCTCAATTCCTACACTTCAACGTCAAGGTCTTCCACTTCTCGCCTAATGAAAAGTATATCGTCACTTTCTCTGATATTCCTATTGGAAGCGTCAACGAAAACCACCCAGAGAACCCCAAGGTTCCTTTCGGCGAGCAAGACTTTGGTAACCAGATCGTTGTTTGGGACGTTTTGACCCAGTTGCCTCTGCGTTCGTTCCCTGTTCCTGTGAACAAGAACGGTGAGAAGCAGCTTGTTTCATGGCCTATTTTGAAGTGGTCCGCAGACAGCAAGTACTTTGCTCGTGTGACTCCCGGTGAGCAACTTTCCATCTACGAGGCTCCTTCTATGGGTCTTCTTGATAAAAAGAGCATCAAGATTGAGGGCATTGTTGATTTCGAGTTTGCCCCTGTCAGCGTCCAACTCGCTACCGAATCCACACCCGAGCAAATCTTGTGTTACTGGACTCCTGAAGTTGGTAACCAAGCTGCTCGTGTCAGCATCATGTCTGTTCCCTCCAAAAAGATTATTCGTACCAGAAATCTTTTCAACGTTTCGGACTGTAGATTCCACTGGCAAGATCAAGGTAAGTTCTTGTGTGTCAAGGTCGACAGACACACACGTACTAAGAAGCAAACTTTCACAAACCTTGAGTTTTTCAGAATCACTGAAAAGGATATTCCTCATGAGGCTGTTGAGCTGAAAGACATTGTGATGAACTTTGCCTGGGAGCCCAAGGGTGACAGATTCATTACAGTTTCGAGACCTGATGTCGGAGTCAACGAGAAGCCCAACCCAAGTTCTAACAAGCTCGCTTTCTACGCTTTGGAGCGTAAGAAGAACATCCAAGGTGGATGGAAGGAGGTTCAATCATTTGATAAGAAAACTACTACATCTATTTACTGGTCGCCTAAGGGCCGGTTCGCTGTCACCACTAACTTTGGTTCTCCCGGTACTACCGAGGTTCTTGAGTTCTGGGACTTTGAGACCGAGCTGAAGGAGGATAACACCTACCGTCTGACCCATATCTCCAGCAGCGAGTACTACGGTATCGTGGATCTCGCCTGGGATCCTTCGGGAAGATACATTGCTATGTGGTCTCCCAAGCTTCAACCCGGATACAAGATTCTCAAGTTCAACGGCGAACTGCAGTACGAAAAGAGTGTGGACTTCTTCCATGTGTTCACCTGGAGACCTCGTCCTGCCAGTCCCTTGACTGCCAAGGAGCGTCGTGGAGTTCACAAGAAGCTTAAGGATTTGGGCGTGACATTCGATGAGGAAGATGCCATGGATGCCGATGCCACAACTCGTATTCTTGTTACCAAGAGACGTGAAGCGCTTGCTCACTGGAGACAATGGCGCAAGGATGTTTTTGAGAAGTTGCATGCTGCGCATTTCCTTACAGAAGAAGAGATTCTCAAGCAACTTGAGTCTGGAAGTCAAGTTATTGAAGAGATCAGAGAAGAGATCATTGAGGAGACCGAGGAGATTATTGATTAGGAGAAACGAAAATATAAAAGTTTGTGGATATAAAACGGGGCATACATGTAACTTGAATAATATGAATTATTGGTTTTATTCATCATAAGCTGTTTGTGTGGGAAAGCAAATTGTGTGGATTAGTAGAGTTGAATCTGTGTTCTGGAATTCTCGCGGATGTGATGCGATGTGCGTTGTTTTTCTGGAGGATTAGCGCGGGGTGAGTCCAAAGTTTATGTGCACATGTGTCCATGCAATTTCAAGTCTTTTTAGATTAAGACGAGCTCGAGAAGCTTGATCGAAATGGGCTTGGTGTTAACCCTGAATGATAATAAATATTTGCGGAATCAAGGATTGCTGTTGTCAACTAACGTCTCTTCTAGTAGATATTTTATGCTCCTGTTTGGACTCCTCAGCTAAAGATTCTTATGAAACCTATCGAATTATCTCGATGGCGATCGAATTCGAGGAAATTTTCTTCGCGTCTTTTTTTTTTAAAAAAAAGTTGAAAACAAATTTTGATAAATCAGGTGAAACATCTCAGATATATCTTCATTGATCGTAGACTTGATCATTTTGTGGTTGTTTTCATCATTGCCAGACCGTTGGACCACTCTCAAAACCCTTTCTCCTTCAAACTAAAGTTCCATCTGCGTTTTTCTTCTTTCTTTCTTTCGATAAACCCCTTGTGCTTCCAAACATCCACCCACTTTGAAATTTTCTCTCATATCTCAGCTCCTGCGCTTGTGTATTAGACATTGAATTTTGGTGTCTATTTGTCGGTTTGAAGAGATCTCCTTTAAACCATTTTCTCTTCTAGTTTTTGAACAAGTCGCCTCTTCAACAACAGTTCAGACTCGGTTTATGGCGTGTTCAAACGGTTCGTTGGATGTACCCCATCCATCAGCGCCGTCGGTGTTGCGGAGTCAGCGGTCTTTAAGAGTCCCGGAACCTTCGTCTCAACCACGTACCGTTAGGGCACCTTCTGTCACCGATCATCGTCATCGCAGCAACATCATTGACAGTTCTTCGTCGTCACCATCTCCATCGTCGTCTTCATCTTCCTCATCGCATCATTTTACAAACTCAGCATTGGAACCCCAACTCCCGATAACGTTTGCGGGTTCCCAAGCCAAACAAGATTCACAGCTACAAGGTTTCAAGAGTTTAGATATCCCTTCGCAAGAAATTGTCTCTAACAACCATGTTCAGTTTGGAAAATTGAAATTGAAACTTCCCTACAGTATAAGTCGTAACAAATTCAACAAATTCATCAGTAGATCATTGATCCCTTCGTTTCTTTATCCTTGCGACCCCTCTTTGTCTTCCAATCAAGCTTCAGACAGTCAAGAGTCAAATAAAGAAGCTACAAAACCTATCAACGAAAATAGCAATATCCGAGCGCAAGTTGCGGAAAGCGATAACGATCAACAAGACTTACAGAACTGCCACCCACCTACCGCTAGCACTAACGCGAGCACGGCCAACCTGCACCTTAATGTTCCTTCCCTTTTCATAAGCGTCCCCGAAGAAACTGCGTCCTTACATAGTCTCCGAGCTTTTAGATCGCGGCAAGGCTCAGTTTCCACCACATATACCGCCCCTGAAACCGAGGCTATTTCGATCCACGACGGGGTTGTGGGATTCCAGCCTTCTGTTTCCCCTGACGCTACTTCGCTGTCAGGCTTTCCTGTTATTGACAGACAAGTTTCTTCTACATCATATCATTCGCTTGCATCAGCTGGCTCTGACTACTACGCGCAAAAACATCAAGTCCAACAAATGCAACACCATCAGCAGGTCAAATCCAAACGATCGTTCTTTTCCGAGACGGAGTCGGGCGTTGAGAAAGTTAATAATGAGAGCAACACCGTCAGCAGCAAAGATAAGATCCAAGCTAAACATGATATGGTGACTGCGTTCCCTCGCGAAGTAGTCCTTCTTGTGTTTGAGTATCTAGATCACAAATCGCTCTTGACATGTGCTCTGGTAAGCAGGCCATGGAACAAAGTTGCCTCAATGGACGTTACGTGGAGGTCCCAGTATTTACATACACCTTACTGGAACACTGTCCAGGACTACTTGCCAAACGACAGTCGAGTTACATGGAAATCCTTATACAAAACCCGAAACAGTCTTGAAAATCGATGGAATGCTAGCGAGGCAGTGCCCAAAGCATTGACGGGGCACTCTGATAGCGTCTATTGCGTTCATTACGATGATAATTACATTGTGACTGGGTCAAGGGATAAAACAATCAAGGTTTGGGATACTAATAGCTGTCAACTAATAAAAACCTTGGGAATAGATGTGGAGGAAGAACAGCTAGAGCTTCCGGAAGAAGATACCGGCGAAATTAATCAGAGTGCGGAGGCTGCGGCATTTGAACCAGCTCGCGCTTTTTCGACTCCTCGAGCTACATCTGCTCCAAGACAAGAAGATACCCAGCCACTGGACTCGGAAGATGGAAGTAATATTTTAAGGCATACTAGATCAATTCTCTGTGTGGTGTTTGATGACAGTCTAATGGTTTCTGGATCAAGCGATTCCTCAATTATATTATGGAAATTTCCCAAGTTTGAAGCGTTCACTAAAATTAAATGGCATCAAGGAGGGGTTTTGGACGTGGCAATTGACGGAGAATATATTTGCTCTGGGTCTAAAGACTCTAGTGTTTGCATTTGGGAACGGCCCATGCCTAGTGCAAATGGGGAATACGAACAGAATGTTGAGGTTCGGCTCAAGTACAAGTTCGAACATCATCGCGGGCCTATTAATTCAGTACAGTTACAAGGCCAGTATGCGTTCAGTGGCGGCGGCGACGGGACAGCAAAAATGTATGATTTGAATGTTGGGCAGTGTATTCAAGAATATCGAGGACATACCCGTGGCATTGCTTGCATAAAAATCTCCCCTGATGGTCAGCGTTTGGTCAGCGGTAGTAACGACAAGACCATTCGAGTTTGGGACGTTGGCTCTGGCGAGTGTCTTCATACTCTGGAAAAACATACTTCACTTGTCCGATCACTCGACATTTCATCAGGCCGAATCATCTCTGGTAGCTATGATCAAACTGTAAAAGTTTGGGATTTGGAAACTGGACAATTGATATCTGATTACCAAGACTTTTTCGGGTCTTGGGTATTTAGTGCAAAGGCTAGTTGTAAACGGATAGTCTGTACCTCGTTTGGATATAAACCGGTGATTTTAGATTACACCAAAGGATTGGACAAAGATTGTCTGAAATTCATTGCATCATAATTAATCTTATGACCATTCAATACTATTCAATACTATTTTGTAGCTATTCTTTAAATTTTGCACGGGAAAAACTGTAGATTTAATGAGATAGATGAATGTAATTAAAGTATGTATATCAAAATTAGAAGGTCTAAATATATTTCTATTGTTTGGCAGTTTTTGCGCCTCCAGTAAACGCGGTCCGGTTGAAGGATTTGATTCTTGTTTCTGAAATCTTTTTGATAACTAGTTGAAGCAAGTAGGCCAGCGAACCAATAGCGCGGAATGCCGCCAATGCCGCCACTGACCACAAAATGATTTTCAAGTACACGTTGTCGTTTGTAGAGCCAGTGCCAAAGATCTGGGTCATGATAAGCACCAGCAGCATGTTGGACACCATCCATACGAGAACGACCTTGGTTCTGACTTCACGGTAGTAGTCTTCAGTGACGGTTTTCTCGTTGGGAGGCGATGGGAGATCTGGGGTACGTTCACGCAGAGCAGTAAGAGCCTCGTCGTATCCGCTATCAATATCCAGCTGCTCAGCAGGCATTTCAATTTCAACCACGTCTTTGCCGGCTTCAGCCTTGACAACTGCCGAACCCAAGTCCATCTTTTGGTCATTGTCACCCTTGGTTCCCCAGGTGACATCGTGGGTATTACAAAACGCATAGATCTGAAGCGTACAAACGTAAGCTGGAACCAACAGGAAGTATTGAAGCGAGGACGAAAGAATGTGCCAGGGATCGAGATACAGAATAGACATGATGGCGTAGATTCCGTATGTCGATGCCATGGAAACAACGATATTGGTAAACACGTTATCACCTAAACTGGCTTTGCCTCCAGCCTGATCACTGACAATCTTCACAACAAAGTAGATACCACATCCAGTGGCATATGCACCTACTATTCCCAATAAAATAATACTTCCCATAAAAAGGTTTTTTGATCCCTGTGGACGATTACCCAATGCTAAAATGAATTGCCCAGAAATGGTGCAGATGGCCAGGTATTTGAAAATGTAAAACAGGTAGAAACCGCCTTTACCCCCAATGACATCGTTTCCTGGAGTGGCCAACGAGCCGGCGACAAAGTAGAATGCAAGATAGAAATTAGCAAGAGAAAAGAAAGTGAATACCAGTGAAATAAACTGGTAGAAAAACTCGATATGCAGTAACAGCTTGCGGAAGTACGAATGATCTGTATTCCAAATCTGTGTGAAATGTGTTTGGGCATAAATTGCCGCAAAAAGAGCACCATTGAGCCAACGACGACGCTGACTGATGAACTCGGAGATATCATCAGGAACATCTGTCTCACCAGTGGCAGCCTTGACATACTTCAACAACCACTTTTCACCCTTCTTAGCGACAAGTTCCCAACACAGAATACGATCTTCGGCCAGGTACATGTTTGCAGTAAACACTCCTGCACCAGCACCGTGTAGGAACTCGCCTTTGAAATAAGAGTCTAGTGGACCTTTGCCATCCTCGCCGTTTTTCAAGGCAATATATCTATATGCAGATAGAGCACCGGGCAGCACTGAAATGTATCCAAACACCGACTCCAGCGGTTTGTCAAGGATATTAGACATTTTGTACTCAAAGTTTTGGGCCGCTACCAAAGGGTTCAGCAGCTCCACACCACCTTTACCAATCATGGCTTTAATTTCACCACAAGCACCACCAATGTTAGAATCAGAATCAAATGTTTTCCACAAATGGTAGATAGAAGTAGGTCCAGGTTTGGTACCAACGTCAAGCAAAATACAGACATTTGGTTTCAAAACCGGACAAATAGCATTGAACAGCCATCTGTGAGAATTGATTTTCTTTGCGTTCTTCTCTTTCAAGCAGAAAATGACCTGCACAGGCACAATTCCCTTCTCTGCGCCCTGAAACTTGAGATCAGGATCCAGAGATATTTGAGTCGTGTATTCAAAAATATGGGCCACGACCTCGCTGCCGTTGACGTAGTTCTTAGCAATGCCTTCTTGAAAAACACCCATGGCTGCCAGAGCGTTCAACACACCCTTGTGAACTTTTGTTCTACCATCGGCAACAATAGTCACAACCACTTTTTTCCAGCCGTCTTTGCCCCATACACGCGATCTGTCACGCGAGCATAGATGTGCGATATTCTTCATGACTGAGTGCATAGTACGTGTGAATGCAATTTCGTCTTCATTGTACATTGTGATACAGATACACAACTGAATTTCGCGCTCATAGATAGCTGGCCGCAAAGTGAACCCACCGTCAACAAAGTCGTTGGGATCAGTGGTGGCTGCGGTATATCTCATGTACACGAACTCGTCATGATCTCTTCGCGGGAGAAATGAGTAGAGTTTAGTTGGGACAGGACAGTCGAGAACAAGGTTACCACGAACTAGCTTCACTTGTCTTCTAGACATGGACTTGTGACGTCTAGGCTGAGCTTTGACGGGCGCTTCCATTAGAATACCACCACTCAGAGTATCGGTAGAATCAACCCGGAGCAGTTCTTCATGGATATCTTTTTCTTCAGCCTCGAAATCGTCGTCGTCGTTATATTCATAGCTGGCATCATCGCCATCCTCGACAAAGCTATAGTTGTCTCCGTAAGGATTCGATACAGTAGGATTAAAAGCTGTGGTGTTTGAATCTGTTGACAGCTGAGGATGATGAGTGTTGAGTAGCGAAGGGCCAAAGGAGTCATAGCTGGTTTTCAGGGGATCGGTAGTGTCGAGCGGCTCCATAGGAATAGGGGTGTGCTCGACGTCCGACTCATCTCTGGTCCATTGTGCCATTTTGTTTGCCGATTGGCCTCTAACAGGCGAGCCAAACCTACTTGGAGAACCGAATCGAGTGGGAGAGCCTGGAGCATTACCATGTACGGAGTTTCTAGATGGTGATGACTGGAGGTTAGGTTGAGGAGTGTTATTGATGCTAGGGAATTCGTCTATAAGCAAAAAGAAGTTAGAACAACGCAAAAAATTTAGCTAAGCAATGTGGTGATGCATCAAACACACATACCTAAATGAAATGGTTGGCGAGACTGAGAGAATCCGACAGGCGAGTGCTGTGCTGCAGGAGGAGGAACGGGAAGCTCTCTAGGAGCTCTCCTGGGGCTATCCGGGTCATCCATATTGATGCAGAACTGAAGTATATGAAAATATCAAAGCTAAAAAAGATTGATTTTTGAATAAATGCTTGAAAGAAGAAAAGAAGAACAAGAAGAACGAAAAGAGGGAGAAGGATGATAACCAATTTTTAAAGAATTCAAGACGTGTACCGCCAGCAGGGAGAACAAATGACAAAAAAAAAAAAAGCAAATTCAGTCAAATCACAGCTTAGCGGAGATCGTCAAATGTAAATTCTGCGTCTTCAACACCGCTACAAGTCCTTTGAATCAGTTTGTGAACAAGAATCACAAGCGTTTGTCGATCTACGCTGTGATGGGCGAAGCCGCTGAGCTGAGATGGAGTTTCAAAGCGTAAATAAAAGTTTAAGCTGTGGAAACACTGGCTCGAAGTGTTTATGTCTTGCCTAATTGGGACAGTGACAAAATGCCAAACAAACAAACCTTGGAAACAGCGGTAACCGCTAAACAAATCAAAGCAATCAGTAACTGTATTGAATGCTGGAGATGGGGTACAAGATCTAATTTGTGATTCAAATTTTTGACTTTGGCGATGTTCTTTGGCCAAAGTGGGCGATGTTTTGTGCTTTGTTTGACGCTTTTAAAACTGAAATAAAAGAGGCTGGCTGGGGCCGGCAAAGTTGGTTTCAATGTCAAAAACAGCTTTTATTGCTTTTTATTGCACTTTGAGAATGACCAGAAAACAGAAATACATGCAGCAAAGCATTTTTGTGGGCCCGGTTGAACAGTGGCTTCGGGGAGCTGCGTCGTCAAAGTCTTGTTTAGCCCTGGCTTTTGTCAGATCACCGTAGACTCGTCTGCATGCGAAGAGTGAGTGTATGCTCAGTTCCACAAAACATGGACTTTTCCATGCTGCTCAGGTACCAAAATCTCCGTAAATAAAACCTTATTCTTCACTTAAGCTTCTACCGGGCATTGAAACCAACCACTTGAATAATTTTCTATAACAAAGATCGCTTTAACTCCTTAATCTGTACCAAAAAGTACTCAATAAGTACAGTGAAAATGAAATTTTTGAAACAGAGATATCCTGCTCAAAAAGTAAGCTTGCCGTTGCCCAGAATCGAACTGAGGTTTCTTCGGCCACAACGAAGTGTACTAACCACTATACTACAACGGCTGTTGATAAAGTAACTTTTATTAAAAGTCAATCAATACTCGACTTTTTTCGGAGTATTTTGCATACAGGTTGTGTATTGACAATGATTTGATCTTATACAAAAACTTTTTAGCCTATCATGTCGTGAACCTAATCAAGATAAAAATATGACAGTATTTTTTGTATGGGAAGTGTTCAGTAATATAACTATATATAGACCGTTCGAGCGCCGTTTTGTCAACTGCTACATTATTAAGTTTAATTTTTTTCATGATCTTTAGTTCGCAAAAGTTGTAGTAGATATTCAATTAGCTGGCTCGATGATTGAAATTAAAGACAGAAAAGGTGTAAAACGATACAAAACAAGAATACATAAATTACACAGTTTTTATAAAAGAGCGGCAAAAGCGATGATCAAAGTGATCGAGACCAATGCAATACTATTGGTCATTCCGTTGGCTTCATTAACCTGAGGAAGCCAGGTGGTACCATTGCGGGGTCCTCCAAGAGTGTTGTTGCGGAAAGCTGTGGTAGGCACGCCAACAGGACTTTGTTGGACACGAGATCTGGTACCAGTAGGTCTGGTGGTAATGGTAATAGTGGTATGTATCCAAACAGTAGGAGTAACCGTGGTTGTAGATCTGGTAGAGACAGAAGAAGATCTCAAAGACACGGGTCTGGCTGAGACCGAAGATCTTCTTGTGGCAAGAGCAGTAGGAGCAGATCTAGTAGAAGAAAGCCTGGTAGTGGAGGAAGAAAGACTAGTAGTGGTAGAAGAAAGCTTGATGGAAGTTAGAGAAGATCTGGAAGAAGTTCTAGGAGCGACAGTCACAGTTGTAAATCTGGTAGTAGTGGCTGTGGTAGAAGATGTTCTAACGGCTACAGAAGTAGCACCCCAAGTGACGGTAGATCTAGACGGAGCGGTAATTTGGGCCCGGTTAGTGCTAACAGTATTAGCAATAGTATCCAAAGGTATAATTCTGATAATAAATCCAATATCACCATTTGTTTGGCCATTGGGACCAAAAAAGGGCTCATAGAAAGGGTAGTTGGATGGGCGAGCAACAAATCTTTCTCTTCCCTGGTAAGTCAAATGATGAGTGGTAGCGTTGAATGCGGTAGCTTGGGGAGAAACTTCTAATCTGCCATTGTCTGCAATGTGCAAGAACTGATCATTGATTTGGATATGTCCATCAGGCGTCCATTCACCTTCGATAGGGGTCTCTCCGCCAATGACAATGGTATTGTCACTAGGGCTCATGGTGAAAAATGTTCCGTGGATCTGTGTGCCTGTATGCATAACCTTAAAATTAAACTTTAGGCCAGGGACTATAGCGGCCGAGGCCAATGTGAAGGCAAAGGTAAGAATGGAAAAGTTGAGTTGCATGTTAAAGTATTTTCGAGTATGTTTGATGGTAGTTGATTAAGAAATCACAAATTGTAGGACAAAATCTTCCAAATTTATAGATTTCAAGTAAAATGATGATGCTTCCAAGGCAATAAATGCATTTGCTAGTTCAAGAGCTAACTGTACCGCAAGCTGCCGTATTTGAAGAGTTCCGCAAGCCATAGATTAACCATAATGCTTTGGGAGCTGTGACTTCAATATTTAATTCACTGTATAGTACGACTTTACTCAAAATATTCTATACATACATGAAGGAGTGACGTTTGACTTTGGTCTAAAAACTAGACATACACCCGACATGTATTGTTTTGTATTTCAGTCAACCAATAGACTTTTTGTTTGTAATTAAACCATGGCCATCTGATTATAAAATGATACAGACGTGCTTGTTATAATTCCTGATATCAATACCCGAAAATTCTAAAATCACACGGCAGCCCAGAAAGTACACATGCTTTATGATTAATTTTGTCACACTAAGCCAGATTCATAATATATTTGTTGAACGTACATTGAAGTATTTTAATTATTGTGAAATTATTAAAGTATACAACACAAGCAATATTATGTTGTCGTTTGTTATGAAAATTTTTAGAACATAAACATGGCAATACCAGCAATAACTAGTGCTACAAAGCTGGATTCACCGTAAACGTGAGCATCATTAGAGTGACCTTCAGATGTAGTGGTGGCATGAGTACTGTCAATAGTTGGAGTAGAAGAACCAGAAGATTTGGGGGCCGTGGTGTTTTTGAGTGACATAGTGTTATTCATGCGAATAGAGATAGAAGACTTGGAAGTGAATGCGGGAGCAAGGAAAGTAGGAGTGACAAATTTTGAAGTAGGCCAAATGAAAGATCCTGAGGGGTATGCAGAAGCAGTAATGATGGAACTGGGCTGAGCAATAACGGTAGGAATAGACCCCAGATAACTGGGAGTAACAGGAGCATTAGGGGTAGTTTGGACAATACCAGGGGCGATTGGAATAGGTTGAGAAGGTAGATAGTTTCCGGGTTGAGTGGGCTGAAGAGCACCAGGCTGTGCGGGTTGAATTGAACCTGGTTGTGCAGGTTGAACTGAGCCTGGTTGGGCGGGCTGAACAGAACCTGGTTGGGCAGGTTGAACGGAACCTGGTTGGGCAGGTTGAACGGAACCTGGTTGGGCAGGTTGGCCGGGTTGTACGTAAGTGGGGGATATTTGACCAGGTTGTGTGGGCTGGTTGGCACCGGGTTGTGCGGGTTGAACATTGCTTGGAGAAGATTGGCCGGGTTGCACAGGTTGGTTGTTACCAGGTTGAACAGGCTGGTTGGTACCGGGTTGAACAGGCTGGCTGTTACCAGGTTGAACAGGCTGGTTGGTACCGGGTTGAACAGGCTGGTTGGTACCGGGTTGAACAGGCTGGTTGGTACCGGGTTGAACAGGCTGGCTGTTACCAGGTTGAACAGGCTGGTTGGTACCAGGTTGAACAGGCTGGCTGTTACCAGGTTGAACAGGCTGGTTGGTACCGGGTTGAACAGGCTGGTTGGTACCAGGTTGAGCGGGTTGATTAGTACCGGGTTGAACAGGCTGGTTGGTACCGGGTTGAACAGGCTGGTTGGTACCAGGTTGAGCGGGTTGATTAGTACCGGGTTGAACAGGCTGGTTGGTACCGGGTTGAACAGGCTGGTTGGTACCAGGTTGAGCGGGTTGATTAGTACCGGGTTGGACAGGCTGGTTGGTACCGGGTTGAACAGGCTGGTTGGAACCGGGTTGAACAGGCTGGTTGGAACCGGGTTGAACAGGTTGAACAGGTTGGTTTGTACCGGGCTGGACATTTCCGGGTAGAGTCTGAACTGGCTGAGCAGGCTGAGCGACACAAAGACTATTAGTGCAAGACTGAGTTACGGTAGAAGTAACAGTCGATTGGCAAATTATACTGGTAGAAACAACACAGACAGATGTCGTGGAGGGCAGCTCTTTACCATAGACTAACTTAGCAGCGAACGAAATGCAGTTGGAGCTTTGTTGGCTAGCCATGCTGGCAAGATATGCGTTACCGTTTTGACTGGGACAGTAAAAAAAGGTTGAGCTGGACTTGTAAGTAAGATGGAATGCGACTTCCTCAAAAACACCACCTTGGTTGGCAGTGAGGACCAGACGTCCGTCGGGGCTAATATTCAAGTAAGTAGGAACAGAAGTAGCGGGCTCAAGTACCAAAATACGACCATCGCTTAGCCATTGACCAGTAAAGAAGTTGGATCCACCAGAGACTTGAAGAGTATTGTCAGCTCCAACACTAAGACTGTTAGGATGCATGATGTTGCCGGTGCTAATTGTGATCAAGCCGAACTTTCTGCCGGGCTTGAGCACAGCACCGGTCAGAGAAAAGAGTGTAGAAAATAAAAGAATGACTGAAAATTTCATTTTTAGGCTTGAAGTTGTTTGTTGTAGAACTGATTGACAGAGTTATAAAACGGAACATTATCAAGGAAAACTGCCATTGGTTTTATAGTAATTGAGATTTTTACAAAGTACAAAAACAATTTTCATGATTCTAACTTCCAAATTGAGTTTCTCAATGAATTAAATCGTCTCTATAGTTTGGGGCTAAAGTAGCAAAAGGCTTTGAACTAGTGGTGAAAAATATTCAAAAATGTATGACAAACTATAAACAATACTAAATACTTAATGCTTCAAGTAGCATATAGCAAACCTAGAATTTCAGATTTTTAGGGATAATTCTCAATAAAATTGTACCAAGCTTTTATCATATCAATTGTCTTGTGATTAATTGACAAATAACAAGTATCAAAAGGTAAATACATACAATTGATTAGCAGCTCTGGTATAACCCGTTGATCTATGGCTACAATATGATAGGTTCAGTTTTGAATTTTTTTGATTCTGCAAATCCTTTATTGAAAGCATTAATTACATTGTTGTAAATTAAAATTTTGAATATTACAAATCCACGTTTTTCTGGGCTAAAGTTGGTCTCAAGCATTGTAAAATTGCCATAAATAATGTACGTATATTACCTCTGTTCGTTATGAATATACTCATGCAAAGTTTTACAAAATTTGCGGCTCCTGGTTCTAACTTAATCTGTGATCTTGAATACCGCTTTTTGGTAATTCCAATTGATAGTTCACCGACTTATAGCATATTTCAATACGATAGTACGTTGCAAAACTATACGAAAAGCTTCGACAAATTAGGATTTATCTACTTTCATATTACTGAGATACTTTCAAGACTATCATTGGATTGTTTTGATAGTCCGAAATATGTACAGTAGTATACGCACAATGATTTTTTGAAAAATTTCGAATGATAGTTTTGGTTAAAGTCAATTCAATAGCTTCAAGCGTTTAAGTGTGTTGCAATAAAACCACATGGCACTAATTCTCGTCTATCAATATAGAGACCTGAAATTCATTTATCATCGACAGAGTCGAGGTCAAGTTATTTTGCTGAATTGGTTACGAGCTGGAAGCCGATCTACAACATTTGGGTCTCAAAAGCTTTTATCAACATAGTATTAATTTTGTTTGGATTCCGAATTATAATTAGTGTATCAAGTGTTATATTTGTTAAAACCATTCTAAGAATTCCGTTATGATAATGTACTCTATAAGAATTGATCATTCTATTGTACTTTTCCTACATTGTTTTACTACAAAGACACAATATTGTCAAGCTATTTTCTTATACGTGTATATCAACAAAAAACAACCATCAATGCA
This sequence comes from Saccharomycotina sp. CBS 16003, assembly GCA_022457085.1. Classification (NCBI taxonomy): domain Eukaryota; kingdom Fungi; phylum Ascomycota; species Saccharomycotina sp. CBS 16003. The sequence continues at coordinate 212,176 of JAJNCF010000020.1, forward strand.
AATACAGGCTTTGGTAATGTGTGCTCCACATTGCGCATATAATGCATAACAAAACTAGCTAGACGCATATGTATGTTGGAAATCACCGGTATTTGTGCACATTCAATGAGCATTGTTCCCTTGATCAATAGAATGTTACAATCCAAATATCTATAGCTTTGTTAAAACCTCATTTTGTAGGCACCTAAACACAAACCGTTTTCATATTCTAGTCTTTTACAATCTAGCCTGTATTCACCCCTTTTGCTATGGTTCAGTAACTGACCCTTCAATCAACAAATATACTTATTTGAGCAAGACGTATCATGCAAAATATTTTTTGTCTCCGAGTCAAATTGAGTTTTTCAATTTTTGACCTATCACGAGGAGTTGGGAGAACAAGATGACTTTTGTGTTTGGTCTTACAGTGTTTAAGCGGTTTTATTATAACCGAATTTTGGGCAAACGTTCACAGAATTAGAGACATGATGAAAGCCGTATTTCACCCGTTTGGTGCTTTTGTAAACTTTGTAATCTGGATTTCCTATTTTGGAACACACGTTGTCTACATCTGTATGTGTATAAATCCGCCGCTCACTACAAGACTCGATATGGCAAATGGATGGAATGCAATGTATTGATTGATAGAAAAGATTAGTACAAATGAATATGATAGTCATTTGAGTGTGTTTTGAAGTTTTCTTAGCATGCAAATTTTATTTTACCAAAGAATCGAGGGGACAAATGATATGGTTGGCAAGGCTGCTGCATACTGAACACATCTGTGGTGTTCTGTCTATGCTATATCTGAAAATTTTCGGTTTCTGATTATTGTAGTAGCATGTTGTAGTAAAAGATTCATCACAATGTTTTGCGATATGATTGCTGTGCCTGATGGATTCTGTAATCAGGCTATTGTAGTAGCGTGCTAAAATGGTTGCGGGTCAATTTAAGGTTGCTGTAAATTCAGCTGTTTGAGTACATAATGATGACGAGTTTAGTCTTTGTAACAGGGCAGTCGTTTGTATATTATCTACATCTGTTCTCGGTAGTAAGACTGGCTGTTTTAACTCTAGATAGTATTGAAAGTTTTGAAGCTGCGTGAAGACTCGTTTGAAGTAGAAGCATACGTTGAGGTAGCATACCTGCGACGGGCCATGCCAAACATAATTCCAATTGAGTTTCTGGAGTTGTACTTGATCTCATGATATGTTCTGTGATCAGCAACTTCTTTTCTATGAAGCTCCCAGCGACGTCTGTACTCCACCACTTTTCTATGAAGATGGTAGCGTGGTGTGGCACGGACGCTCTCAAAAAGAGGTGCGTAAACAGAGTTAAAGGCAACAGGTTGTTTGCGTGACATGGTTTGACTTGATGATTGCTAGAAATTGGTGTTGTTTGCGATATAGGCTGGTGGAACGTTGGTAATAAATGAATATTTGGTTTCTTTTCACAAATTATCGAGATCTGGGGGCTCGGACCCTTATTTATAATAAAAATCATCATTGAGTAAAACTATTGTAGCTTCCCGGAAACCTCGATCGGTATGTACTTCAAATTAACCCAGCCATCTGAGCATTGTGAACTGTGCTGTCTCCATTGTTTTGTAAAATTCTAAAGCATGGTACTTGTATCTACATAAAGCATGGTACTTGTATCTACATTTGCACTATATACGGTGGATTACTTCAGAGATACAGTTATCAGGGTATACGACATGAGCCCTAGCACAAATAAATAGAGCACTGGACGCTTGAATCTGTACCTCATTCAAACCTATTACAGTCTTTTATTAAGTTCATCTATAGTCATTGGCCTTTGCCCTTTCTATCCCTATCTCTCCAAACTTTGCAACTCTCAAGTAAACACGAGATGTTTTCAAACTTGAAAAACTTCTGAACTACCTTACTGCTTCAATACAAGCTTGGTCAGAAACTTGTGAATCATTAAAAACAGCCTTTAATTTTTGGAGAATCGATGACGTAGTTCGATGCTTAGATTTCATGGGAGAACTGGAAATTATACATTTCAGGGTGTGCTCCCAAGGCTTGTTGTGTACCTCATGTTCCCACCATTGAATATTTTTTAGGCCTTATGATTCATAATTTGCTCAGACACCACCCAAGCATTATCATTGAATACACACTGCGCCTTCTGGGCAGACAAGACAGTCATCAAAACAACCAAAGCCTACCAGTTATACAGCCAAGATCAGAACAGTGTCAGTAGCTTGTATGATACACGTGAATATCTGTTCTGAGTACAGTGAAAATCTATTGTTCACTGTATCTCACTTCGAGTTTCCGATTTGAGACACTCTAATCCATACATCCCAAACCGGAAATATAGATTTTGAACGTACTGTACACAAATCTGTTTCCCCAGATCTGCCAACAGAAATTGTGAAAACACGAGGCGCTGTGTTGAAAATAATATATATAATTGAATAAAAAAATTCAACAGAATCAACTGCTAGATATCAAAGAGTGAATAAAAATACAATAGAAACCACAATGAAAAAACATGAAACCGAGTCCTTTTATCTTACAGTCAGGTAAACGTTACTCCGATGCTTTGAATATTATAAACTTTTATGTGTACATCCAACAAAGGATCGAGACGAAAGTCATAGTCACTTTCCTCTTAGCCATAACCATCGACGTTAAATCCGAAACCTAACAGTTGAACAAGCAACCTTGGCTCCACTTTGTTCTCTTGCTAAATAATTGAGAAATCATTTTCTTGATTGTTTGGACATACAGTTGACGTCGCTTTGTAGTTCAGATCAACACCATGGTATGTGTACCCCGGTCTACTCTCCAAACCTATAATCTCTAGAGAAAATAGCAACCTTGATGTAGCTAGTTGTTTTAAAATCATTGCTAGATGATATTGATATTATAATCAAATCCTTTAAACTGGTCTATCGTCAATTTGCTTACTCTATAGCCCAGTGCACAATAAACTTCTAACTATGTATGCTTTTGGAGCCATATTCTCAAAAAACAATACCACCAACGTTAACAGTTATCACTGAAAAAGTTGTATTATATTAGTATATCTACAGTCAAGACAAGAATTCTGCAAAGAAGATGGATTTAATATTAACAAAAGATTTTAAATGATACAAAATACTCTTAATTGACAAGCAGCTTAGTCGAAAAGACCCATGCCCATGTCCTCATCGGACTCCTCCTCCTCTTCGGGAGCAGCCTCAGCGGCAGCAGAAGAAGAGGTCTCAGCAGCAGCGGCAACGGGGGCAGCGGCAGCGTAAGCCTCAGGGTTGGCAAGACGGTCCTTGATGGCCTCAGAACCCTCGAAGGTGTACTCAGTGGCAATGGAAAGAGCAAGAACCTTCTTGTAGTTGTTGATGATGTTGTGGGAAACAGCAGGAAGGGTGGGGTAGCTGATGGCCAAAGAGACAGTGGCGATGGTGTTGACAGCAGACAAGAAGTTGCTGACAAGCTCGTCGTCGGTGATATCAAGAATAGCGGGAGCAAAGACTTGACCTTGGTTGTAAACAAACTCGACGGAAAGACCGTAGGTGAAGGGAGAAATGTTCAACATGTTAAGAAGGGAGGCCTCGGAAGGACCAACCTTGGCACCGGAGGTGACGACTTGGACATCGGAAACAATTTCAATGGTACCACGGGCAATCTTGGTGGGGACACCGAGAGCTTGGAAGAAAGAGGTCTTACCAGGCTCCATACCGGTGTTACCGGCGGGGACCCAGACGTCCTTGGGAGCAATGGCACCGGCACGAGCGGGAGCGGCAACCTTGTTGTCCAAGATAACATCACGGATGGTCTTAAGGTCCTCGTTGGTGAAGACGAAACCAATGTTACCCTTGATCAAAGGCAAGAGACGGTCGAGCTCAGGGATCTCGGAAACAAAGGTACGGAAAGCACGTCTGACCATGGTGTTCTTACCCATGAGGACAACAGCCTTACCACGAAGAGCCTTTCTGATCTCGTGCATTTGTTGAGACGAGACATTGTCGACACCGACGAGGAAGATGGACTGGTAGTCCTCAAGAAGAGCACGGAGCTTGGTGAAGTATTCAGATTTCTTAGCGGAAAGGCCTCCCATTTCGACTATTTGTGTTGTTGTAGGATAGGATGTTTAAAGGCGATTCGTTAACAACGGCAGTTGGTGATGTACAAGGGGAAGGAGGAGGATTCCAAGCTTGCAAATTTTTTATTATTCTTTCGGCAGCCTCTGCGCTCTGCCAGCAGTCTGTCCAGTGCTTGCTGTAGTGCGTTTGCTTGCGCACAGGCTGTGACTCAGGGTAAGGGCAGGCAAAGAGCTAGCTGAGAGCGCTGGAATTTTCATAGTATGCTGAAATATCATACGGTATGAAAAGTACACATTTGCTTAACAGATTCCTATTTTAGACACAGTGTGTCAGTCACAAACTTGAACTTTAAATCATAGAACTTAGAGCTCAAAAGATCAGATCAACTCGAGAACAGAATCAATTTGTATTATAGAGTAGAAACAAACATAACTAAAGCAAAATCAAAAAAAAATACTAGTAATAATAAAAAAAGCTGGTCATCAAATGGCTCCATAGGGGCCATCTCGTTTGTTAAATCCATCGTTGAGCGAAGAAGCATTCATCTTTTTTGGACCCTTTTGCACGCGTTTAGCAGGGACCTGGAAATCAGGATTGGCAGAAAGTACATAATCGTTTTTATTGGAAGCGGCGAGTGACTTGTCACGATCAGAGCCAGAGTGGTGATGAGAGTTGAGTGGACGCTGATTGGCGCCTGTATAAGGTGAGGAATCAGAATAATTTAGTGAGGTGGAGTGGTCTGCAAAAGCCTGAGTTTGAACATTGGAGCCTTCGTTCGGATCCAAGTAATGATCGCGGATCTGAGTGTATCTACCGCTGCCAGTGCTCTTTTGAGAGTTCATAGAAGGTCTTTGCTGGGTCGACTCGTTGCGCCACGCAGGTTGAGGAGGAAGGTATTCCTCTTGGGTGTTGCTGTACAACCTTTGTTCTTGAGACTGTGGAGGTCGTTGATGTTGGGATCTTTGCGACTGGTAGGACTGCTGCGATGGCTGCTGTTGCATGTTTGGCCGATACTGTTGTCGTTGCTGTTGCTGAGGGGAGGACTGTTGTATGGGCAGTTGGCGTTGTTGCTGCTGATACTGAGGCGAGGACTGCTGCTGAGACAATGCTTGATAGTTCTTTCTAGATGTACCTCGAGCAGGTTGAACATTAATATCTTCTTGATAGTTCAAGTACTCAGGTTCCTCAGGCGGATTGTATCGTACAGGGAGGTGATCATAAGTACGCTGGCTTGCTGGTGGTTCTGCAGCTCGTGGCGGAGTTTGTTCGGGGTTTCTGGGAGACGAAAAGTTTAATGGTTGTGTTCGAGGAGGCGTTGTCGTGTAGTCGCGATTGTATGGATTGACGGGTGCTGGTTGGTGTTGCTGAGTTTGGGGTGGGTGTTGATAGCCTCCTTCACCGTGATAGCCGCGCATCGCAGAAGGAGGTTCTTGATTGGGTTGGTACCCCACAATTGCTTCTGGGTTTCGAACCTTCATCACCGGCACCACGTCAAAGTCCTTGTAGTTTTCGGTCATGGCGTGGCTCTCGTTATCGTCATCATCATACATTCCTGCTGGCATGATGCCTTCGGGGAGCGAGTCGCGTGTGTTTGGAGCCGGTGCTGCAGCTGGTGAATTGGTGATGATGGGGGCTTGGACTGCAGGCAAGCGTGTCACGGGACCACCCGTTGGATGCTGTCCGGTGTGAGCCGTCGGGACCGGAACCTGGCTGTTGAGCATAGCCGGATCTGGCATTGCCTGCCTCGACTGCTGCTGCTGCTGCTGCTGCTGCTGCGGCCACTGATCTGACGAAAGAACAGGTCCTGCAAAGGCTTCAGTACGCTCCTGCGGCTGACCAGTACGGTACTGGTTGTACTCTACGTACTCAGGCGAGCGGTATTCTCTTGAAGGTGACGGAGTTTGCTGGTGCCTATAAATACCTTCAGCAGCAACGGGCATGTTAAAGTAGTCAGGATTGGTGTTGTTGGAGTTGGCGATGGGATTGGCATTAGCGTTGGTATGGCTGACGTTGTTGTTATTGATGTTGTTTGAGTGGATAGGTGCAGGAGGATGCTGAGTGAGAGGCATATGATCTTCGCTATACTTGGCTTCGGCAACGTAGTCTGTAGGAATATGTGAAAAGTTCTGCATCTCCGCCGAGTCGTTGTAGCTGAGACGTCGTTTCATGGCCTTGCGCGAACTCATTGTCCGACGCATGATACAGAGGAGCACTCCAAAAATGGCAATGAGAACTGTGGCAGCGAGCATGATCCAGCCACCCCAGTCAAGGTGAGGCACAAAGAGCAAGATGTCCACGAGGAACGCGAGCAGCGAAAGCAGGAAACAAGGCAGGGTCAACATCAGAATGCAAAGCAGGTATCGTGACGAGTGCGAAGCTACATGGAAATGGGCGATGAGGGTGAGAATCAACAGTATAAGCGTGAGACCACATGCAACAACATGAACAATGAGAAGGTTTGCAAGGGTATGGCGCGCGTTTGACGGGAGCGAAAAGCCTTCAGTGGCCTTGACAAAGTTGTATCCAATGCCGATGTTTGAGCATTTGTTGGTTGACTGGTCGCAGAAGCCAAAGACGCCGAACTGGATGTTTTGGTAGGTGCAGAGAGTGATTGATTTTGTGACTGGCACAGACAGCACCGTGAGCAGCTCGAAGGCAAAAGCAATAGCCAGGATGACGCTGAGGGCCGATGCGGGCCTTATACGCAATCCCATGGTATATATGCAGGTGTATGCTCTGGAGGGAGTGAGCAAGAAAGAGAGGGAAGAATGAGGGAGGAAAAGCGAGGATGAAGAGGAAAAGAGGGCAGAGCAGGAAGAAGGAATGAAGAGGAGGAAGGAGAGCAGAAACAACAAAGTTCAGGGCTGAATTTTGGAGACACAAACGAATGTTGCGAGAATGAAACACAACAAAAATTATTTACAAACGGTCAGCCAGCACATCCACCGCATTTATTTTGACTTTACTTTTGTTTCTACTTCTAATGCTACTGCCAGGCTTAGCCGTTATTTGGCTAGGGCGATGTTTCTTTTGAAAAGTTGATGATCTGATCAACAGAGCAGCCTGAAAAGTAATCGACCAAACAAAGCCCGGATCAGAGAATGCTAAGATATTCGCGAGCGAAAAGCCAAGTGCAAAACACCATCCGCCAGTGGGTCGTTCCGCCAAACAAACGGGACGACGACAAAGCGAATGCTGCTTTTGATCTCGAAAAGGGGGTAAAAGCGGCGTAGTTCAGAAACGAAGAGTTTATTTCGTGCCTCGTCTGAAGAGCGATCGTGTCATCTAGGGCTGACATTGCATCGTGGCGTTTAGAGGAGTCACAAATCTTCATTACGCGATCGCTATCACAGCTTATCACAATTTTATCAGCTTTGTCGATCATTCCATGTAGATGTTTGGCGATGCTGCTAGTTGTCCCTGGAGAAGAAGCCTTTATTAAAGCATATCTGCTCCCTTTAATCCCATATCATATCGATCTCAGATTCATCTCAAATTACCTATTTAGGACTGACCAGTAACATTTCGCCAACCGCATCTATTAGAGTCATCCAGCTACCCGTTGGCTGCGCGTAGCTGAATCAATCAAAGACAAATTGCATCATAAAAAACGAAATCAAAAAACAAGTATATTTGTAGCTAGTCATTACGTCTAGAGTAGCACCAGCCTTGACGGTGTGTCTGGATTTGCTCCTGAGTCGGTGGACGGAGGTTCGGCGGACGGCGGCTCGACAGCTGGCGGATCTGGTGTCGTTGAATGCCCGCTGTCGTGCCGCTTGGGCTTGATCAAGAGAATTATAAACAGTCCAAAGACAATCAAACTCAGCAGCAAAATGATTTTGCACTTTTGTGTTCGCTTTTGGTAGTGTGTCGCTTGTATCAGTTCCTTGTCGGCAGCTTTGACGTGGGTGTGCATGGTCTCAATGTTGTAGTCAATTCGATCAAGCAGAGTGCCTTGGTCAATCACCATTGTTTGAAGATCCTTGAAAATTGCAGAGAGCTCAAGAATTCCTGTGGCTATTTTGGAAATCTCCTGCTCTCGTATCTGAATCGCAGTCGACTGATCGTCGATTTGAACACTGGTCTGGGCCATTTCCTCCAATGCATTCGTGGACAATCCCTCGGTGTCCACGTCTCCTGTGCCGTTTTCCAGATCCACCAGACCTACTCCTTGCTTCCCAAGCCCTGCTGCGCTCGATTCGCGATTCCCACTGATGGCCTTTAGATACGAGCTTTGGAGTTTCCGAAACTTGCCAGATGTGGCCTGCACTTTCGTCGCCAGTGCCACCTTCATATTTCGCGCCATCCGCTCCTCCTCCATTGATGCGCCTTTGGACGCCATCAATTCAAACTTCTTGATCAGGTTCTGGCATTCGTGAATCTCTGTTGTGATCGTATACGCCAACTGCTCAATCTGTTTCTCTTCTGACGTTCGGTCGTCAAACCCAGGCAACGCGTTCTTGCGATGCATGATTTGAAGTTGTCCCAATTCCGTCTCTATCCGCTCCAGCAGCTCGTCTACTTGGTCCGACACATCTAGCCACGCCGGCGGTAGTAAATCCATCTCAATCCCGACCTCTTCCACACCAGCACTCGCTGCATTGTTGATCAATCCCAGCTGCTCCTCCGGCACAGATTTCGTGCTTAGAAACTGTGGATGATGCGCATACGACTGCCTGTATGAAATGTATAGATTGGTGCGGTCGCGATACATGTCGTGCGTGTGTATGTGTGTGTGTGTTATGCGTGTGGACTGGGCCAGTGTTGGAGGAGTAAGCTTAGGGAGGATGAATATTACGTAGCCTGAAAGAGGCGTGAGCTTTTGTACAGTATCCAGACACATTATGTAAGAGCACAGGCGCGAAAAGTCGGCAGTAATTAAAACGCGAACGCGAAAATACGTTCAGTATCAAGCCTTTTTTCTTGCCTTCACTGAGGTGCAAAAGACATGACATGGCAATCAAGATATGCTGAGCAACCTGTGATACAGAGAGCTAAATATGGGTAGTTTTGGTGAAACACGAAATGGCGCGAGTCCTACGTGCTATATCTTTCTTATTCAGAGCACTCATAAACCAAACAAATATCATCATCAACTAGTATACACAAATACAAAATTTATTCTTCATGATTTTCTTGAGACCCTTGTGCTTCTTGTTCAACAGCATACTCTTCTTCACCATCTAGCTCCTCCTCTTCTTCTCCCTTTAACTCAGCTTCATTATTCTCGGCGTTTCCGTTTCCACTCTCCTCCAGCTCGCGCTTCTTCTCCAACTCGCTCAACTGCTTTTCAGCCCTATCAATCTCCTTCTTCTCGTTCACCGTCCGGTTCTCCTTCTTTACTTTTGACATTTCTCGCAGGTACCGCTCCTTGTCTTCGTCGTACAATTTATAATACCGCCTCTTGTCCTCATCGTCCATTGTGTTCCACTTGTCGGACAAAATCCGTGTCAGGTCGCCAGAGGAAACTTCTTTCTTAACATTTTCTTTCTCGAGATCAGAGAAAATCATGTATGCGTTGTGTGGCCGTTTGGGAAGCGTGGGGTCCCGTCTGTTGCGCGACGCAGGTTCCGTGGTTGCAGACTCTTTTTTCGCAGCAGGGACTTCAAATGCCACGGGAGGCGGCGATGGCGAAGGGTCTCGCTCGTCGTCGACACCGCCGCTAGTCACTCGTTCAAGTGTTTCTAGTAATATTTCTCGTTCTAATCGCAATCGTTGAATAGCACTTTTAGACCTCGCAAGCGATCCTTCAGAGATCTCGTTGTGTTGCTGAATCTCTCGAATCCGCTTACGTAGCTCAAGGCATTTCAGCTTGTACTTTTCGTCGGATTCCGGAAGAATCAGGATTCGTGGAGTGTTGACTGGGTCCATTGCTTTGTACTGAAGAAGAAGACGAGGTCTCAAGAATGTGGTGATTGTTTTACTCAAAAGAACAGATTGTTATGGTATGAAGAGGAAAGGCTTTTACAAAGTGAGCAAAATGGAATTAGATGATTAAGTCACAACGAGAGAATTATTACGTAACATCAGTATCAGGATTTCCATGACTAGCCTTGCAAGAGTCGATTGAACATTGTGTGATCAATAGAAGACGAATGATTCAGATCTTGTCAAACTAAGGTGATTCATAAGTCAGTTGATAATTCACGATTGGCTGTCTGGAGTGATCTCACATGGCCTCTTTTCATCGTATGTACAAGATAATCGAATTTAGCTTGCAAAATCCCAAAAACAATTACCAAACTGAAATCTTCAACTCCAAAAGCTCTTGTCACTGTAGATCACAAACTACGTTTTGCTATTCTGCTTCCATTGAGCATTAGGACATCATTGTATCTTGATTCTTCTTCAATACCTGAGACAGAATCAAAAAACAAAAAAACAGATTATCATCAACTTCACCTTTTACAACACCAACAAGAATAGTCCCAGTTACCAGCTTCATCTTGAACACCACCTCATTAGTTTTAATTTTTTTCACACAAACAAACCACCATCTCGCATAACGCCTCCCGCCATATTCTCTCGTAAAGTACCCGTTCATCTAGCATTTTTCTCTCTTACAATGACAAGCAGCGATTCGCCGTTACTGCCGATTCCTTCGTTTCATACTCACCTACTCACATCGCTGCATTTGCTCACTTTGGTGCTTGTGCTGCACGATATGACAGTCGTGGTGCTTGTCCCACGCCTCGTTATAACGACCGTGCTGCTGGCGCCAAAAGTCTATAAAGTCGTAGGACGCCCGCTGATTTTGCCAAACAACTCAGAGTCTTCTACATCTACAGCTGCGGCAGCTCCGGCGGCGTCAGCAGAGCCTCCATCATTGACAACGCCTCTGGCGACTCCCCCGTCTAACTCAGGACTCGCCTCACCAAACCCTTCCTCCAACACAACGGCCGGATCCGCGACAGGTCGTGGCCCGCGACTAGACTGGAATCTGCGACCGGTTATCCTTGCGATTTTCGTCATCAACATCCTCGCCCTTCTTACTCACCTGATCCTCCGGCGGCCTAGCATCGATGGTCCTGCTATCGAGTACGTGACCGGTTCTATGATCACAGTCTTCCTGCCTGACGTCCGGTGGCCTTGGACTCATAAAGTGGTTCTTGACATTTTGATCCTGTGTATTCAGTATGTTTTGTTTTGCGCCGTGTTTGGGTTCGCTGAGGCAGGATGCCTGCCCTTATCAGAAGATGATGACGATGACGACGAAGAGGCCGCGGGCGCTGCCGATGAAAGCACAGAAGACGTGATTCTGTCTGGCCGATTGCTGCTATTCAGACTGAACCCGCTTTCAGCGCTGAGAGCCGCCTGGGGCTCGCATCAATCGCACGCTACGCACGCGTCGTCGACGTCTGATATTGAGGCCGGCACTACAAGCGACGACGAGGAGACGAATCAAAATGACGCGACGCTACTACAGAACGGATTTGGATGGGACACGATGCGGTATATTAATTATGGACGGGTTCCTACAAACTGAGTGGTATCACTTGATAGATAAACACAGATACTTTTCAGAGACTGGGATTGAACTTTTTCAGTATTTCTACAATGGCATGAGGTTTACATTTGGGCAACGCTTTTTTCTTTGGGATACTGCAGTGACAATATAGTAATACAGTTTTTATGATCATAATGCTTTCTTTCTATGGGTTCAGTTAATTTTGGTTTCAGAGATGATATTGAATCTGTCGCTTTGTAATTCCAGATTTTACTTTATAACAAAGCACTCTAAAATCAGCAAATTTGCGTCAAACCAATTTCATACCGGTCTTGAATCTCGTAATTAAAACTATTCTTTTGTAAATAGGCCAAGCTTACTTCAACCAATGACCTTGGCTATCTTCTTGCTAGCAATCGAATTGCAGCCCAAAAATCATTTATCACGACGTTTTTGCAAATAATATTTTTGTATTTCACTTGTTCAAAGTTTTCTAAATTCATTTTTTCTTTTCTATACGTTTCTTTGGCTTAAATAGAAATAGTCATATTCCAGCTCAACTGTATGTTTTATGATTAGAAAAATCGCATTATCTTCAAGATTTTTCTCCAGGATCTTTTAAATCTTATCACCTGGATGCTTAGATTTGATTTAATAAAATAACAATTCATGTTAAAAATTACATTTATACATTACAAGGAGCTTTTTTAAATTGTTCAAAAACATTACAATATTATAATATTTTAATCACCCCTGTTCTCATAGTATTTAAACTATTAATTTTCACAAACTATGATCAATATTGTTGCACAGTACGCAATCGTGAATTTAAATTCTCATACTCATTGCCATTCCTTTTTAGTCTTCTATTCAAACTCATATTTTCAATTCGAATACAATCTAATTACACTAAATATTAATACTATCATTCTTGTTACTCATTATTCTGACTTTTTCTCCATCTCTGATCGAGCCTTTAGTTTTGAAAGTTCCTTTTCAAACTCGGCTTGTTTGAATGCAATCAGTTTAGACAGCCCTGCCAATTCCTCTAGTTTCTTAATTGGATCCCAAGACTGGCTGTCTTCGTCGGCGTCATTTCCGTTGCCTTCGCCAAAAATCTTATTAGTATTGGACTCTTCGTCATAAACAGTCTCAACAGCTACCCTCTCTCCAGCTTGCTGTTTGGCTTCTTCAACAAGGCTTTCCGTCGCCTCCATTGCCACAATCGGTTCAAGCTGACGTGCAAGCTCATTTGCCTCCAAAACAGAATTTTTCTTCCCAAGAGAAAGCTTAGGTGTGACTGGCTCAAAGCCAAAATCCTCATGTTGTTTCATGATTACGCCGTCCTTATTTTCTTTACTGATCTTTTCATGAATAATGCTTGAAGCTTTTAGTTCATCTTCGGCAGCAATGATTCCTTCTTTGACATCCTTCTCTGCTTCTGTTTCATAATTGGATGAGCTAGGAAGAGGAGTGGACGCACCGGAAGACCTGCGCGAGGCCCTTCGGCCAGCATAGTGTACGTATGTTTGAATAGAAGAATCATTGTCCCAAACATTGGTGAACTGCATGCCAAAATCAGTAGTGTCAGGAGGTTGACTGTAATCTCTAAAGACTCTAGTCACAAATTCATCAGCAGGTTCAGGCTCGGGATGAGATAGTTCATCTAGAGCTTCTTGAATCTTGTTGATGCTGAATCCTTCTTCCGCAGGTTGATGATGCTCATGATGTTGCTTGTGGTGGTGATGGTGCTTATGATGATGTTTATGCTCATGATGCACATCATCATGAAAGACTCTTTCAGTATGATGGTTGTCGTTTTCCCACGGAAACACCGGCTTGACAGGCTCCTCGTTGATTTGGAACGCAGGAGATCTATAGTGATGATGTTGATGATGCACATGATGTGGATTATGGTGCGAATCAGGTACCGAGGAGTCTCCTCCATGATTATGTACCGTACCCTGAGTATGCACGTCCTGATTAGGAAAGTCCCATGCATTGTCATATCTGTGAATTACCAAATCAGCTGCTTCGGGCTTGGAATCAATCGGAGGCTGATAACGAGTAGGGTCCCATCTATCGATATCTTCAGAAATAGTAGGAGGTTGATAAGGAGTCTCGTGGGCAGGCTCTTGAGGAATGACAATTATGTCTTCTGCCTGGATGTTGTCCAAATTGAGCTTGGATTGAGGAACGTATTGAACATGCTTAGCGGGAGGATCATGTGGCGACTTTAGATTAAGATGTGAGTCGTAATGCTTGTTGAAGATATTCCACCAGTTGACCTCAAATTCGGTAGAGCTGGGCCAAGGACCAGTGTAGGAGTGCGACCAGGGTTTATCGGACCCAATGAAGTGGACTACGTTGACGTTGTCTTTAAAGTGTTGATATGCTGGGGTGTATTGGTAGGAAGCGGAGGGAGTGACGTTGTAAGTGAAAGGCAGACGGCGCCACTTGTCTTCAAAAAACTGGTTCAGCAGACCCTGATCGCCACCATCAAAGGAAAAGCCAGCTTTGGCTCTGCTGACAAGGTTCTGGAAGGTGGCATTGCTGGGGATTGTAACAAAGACACCGGAGTTAAAGATGTCAGGCCAACCGATATCAGGACTGGCAGCAATGGGTATGCTGCTATCTATCTCGTATTGTTCAAAGAGACTGTCCAGGTTTCTCATAGGCAAAGTGTCTGCATCAAGAAAAACGAGTTTCCTGAACTGGGTGAGGTTCCAAACGTGAATTTTTGAGTAACTTCTTTCCAGTTCTGGTCTTGAAAGGAGTTTAAACTGTTCAGCGTCAGCAGACGAGTTTGATATTGTTTCAATTGGAACAACGTGGTGGAATGCATGCTCCAAACGAGTTCTAGCGGCATTGCTGACCTGTGGACCGGTCAAAACAGCGAGTTCGCGGGTGGTTCCATAGTCGCTTAAGGCCTTTGCCAGAACGAGGGCGCCTGGAAGGTAGGCGTCGTTGTAGAGGAGGGTGCAATAAGCTTCGGACATTTTGAGATAAAAAATAAACAAAAAAAGTATAAATTTGGAAGCGAGTCCAGCAAGGTTCAATTGAGTTGCGGAGGTATGGTGGCTGGCCCGGTGGATTAAGGTGTAAATGACAAGAGATTAGAAGAACACGGCCTGGCCAGAGAGATGAAGAGAATGGCGAGATCGTGCAAGAAGGGCAAGAAAAGTGAAGAAGAAGAATGAAAGAAAGAAAATGCAGAAAAAAGTTGAGGAAGTAAATAAATACTAAAGAATGCAAAACAGTTTGAAAGTAAGCGGAGAAAACCAAAAGCAGTTGGCACTGTTGTCAGCATCATAATCGAGTTAAATTATAGAATGTGGAGTTTTTGCTGTGAGGAGCACTGAAAGCTACTGAGAAAATGCTCATCATCGCAATAAGCAATAAGACACTGATAGTCCAGTCAACGACGATAGGCTTTCAAGCCAATAATCACAATTGTGTAGCTCAAAAACAGACCTCATCACTGAACAAGCTCTGAATGGTCAGGTTCATAACCGATCTCATGCTTTGATATACTGAACTAGCTATCATCAAGTGTGTCGACAGCCTTAATCACCATCCAAGTTGTTAAACCTGCCGTTGATAACTGAAAAGATTGCTTGACTTTGCCAGCCAGACACCGTCTTTGCTGATAGACCTCCGTCAACCACTGTAACGAGCACCGCCGCTATCTACCCAGAAGAACACTCTCGTCGCCGTGTGCACTCATCTTCACAGAGCCCGCCTGTTTGAGATTCAAATAGGAGCTTTTGTGAAAATGAGTCGCTTAAAGCAGTGACTTTTGCTTTCAGCTGAACTTTGAGTTAGGAAACCTTCTCAAAAAATGGGTTTGCCAGGCTCAGTAGATCACCATTACAATTACCGACCACAAAACCACCGCACAGGCCCCACTTCCCTTGGACCCTGAGCACAACAACATAATAATATGGTTTCAGGCACAGCAAAATGCTCGATAGCAAACAAGAGCATGCCAGTATTTGACCAATCAGCCAGCCTCTCCAGATCTACAAACTTACTTGAATACCCGCTTTGGCACCAGAACTGATATCTTCGAAGATCGCTTACCCTCGACTTTATCTCAATTTCCATCTATTACTATTACAAAACATTTAATACTTGATATTATAAACACAAAGGAAAAAACAAAAACGTTTACAGCCTGACCTGCTCTAAGAAACAACACGACCACCATTCATAGCCGGTGGGGCTTGCTGTTGGAAACTGCCTCCATTCATACTAGGAGTTGCTGCAGCACCACCATTGGTACTGACACTGGTGTTAGTGCTGATACTGTTTGCAGTTACAGCAGGAGGTCCAGCTGTAGCACTGGTGTTGGCATTATTGTTATTGTTTGCAGAGGAGTTGTTGGCATTGGCGCTTGAGTTCATACTCGAATTCTCCTTCAGCGCCAGAAGCTGCTTAGCTCTGAATGTCTCGTAATGGATATGCGACGTCGTCTCAATCAAGTCTTGCAGTCTAGTCGAGATCAAAAACCGTCTGAGATGAGAAAACTCACAGTGAGACTCATCCTCAACATTGATAACTCCCCATCGGTTCTTTCTGCCGCGCACCTCTTTGCCGTTCACCATAATGGTCTTCTCGGAGCCAACAATGGCAAAGGGAAGGATTTGTTTGATCTGCTCGTTGAGGTGACGGTCCTCCGCATCGTAGTCCTCGTTCTCGTTGGGGTACAGGTGTAAATTGTGGTAGGCGAATTCCTGTTGCAAAACAGCCTTGAAAGCCTCACGCTCAGGGATGGTCATAGAGTCCGATTTGGCAATGACGGGAACGACGTTGGCGGTCTCAGTAAGCTTCTTGAGCACGGTAATGTCGATGGGCTTGAGACCGTGGCCTGTGGGCTGAATGAAAAACAAAACGCAGTGAACGCGCGTGTCGGGTAGGTATCTGTCTCTTTGTGCCGTCAGTTCCTTACGCAAGTACTGCGAGTGCTGGTCCTTGATGTATTTGACAATAGGATCCCAGCACTTTTCATTGTTTACTTGATCGCCGTAACCTGGAGTGTCGATAATGTTCAGCTTCAATCGGACGCCATTCTCCTCGACAATATGCGAAACAACCTTGATCTCGGGAGTACGTGAAAACTCCTCTGACGGGTCTCTGCGACCAGAGCTGTCCACCAAGTGTGAAGCAAAAAGCGTGTTGACAAGAGTTGTCTTACCAAGTCCGGATTGTCCAACAACCATGATGTTGAACTGAAATCCTCTTCTCAAAAGCCGACGCTCAATCTGGTTTGTAATCGAATCAAAACCGACATGGTTAGCGGGTTGAACAAGCGATGACATCTTTGTTTGCTGTTGTTGTTGTCGTTGTCGTTATGCAAGATGTTTATAGATAAACAAACATAGAATAAGGAGGAAAAGAGGAAGAACCATTGATACAAATCCACTTTTTTAAGGGGGGTTCATGCCCACTAAACATTTTTTAGTGAAACATCTGTACCCCAAACAGCCATCCCACAGCGCTCAAACACTCAAGCCAAACCTTAATTGCTGACAGATGATGACACATTGATGCTATAATCAGCCTGCTTCAGCGATTGGCCCTCACAAAAAACTTTTTCACCAAATGAAATTTCAACCTTCTGCCAGAGCAGCGCTGTTGGATCACCACCCTCAATCCCACTCGGTCCTATACTTTAATCACACACACATAAGAAGAACACGATGGCATCGATCAGTCTCAAACAAGCTGCCTCGGGGATCCCCAGTATTGTTCCTCGTCTCATTGGAAGCCTACAAAGCATCCCGCCAATTTCAATCAGACTTCCGTTCGGATTCGGACCCAAACAACAAAACGTAGACCATGCGACCCCCAATGAATCGTTTGTCCCGCCAAAGGCCGGAATCGCCACTCTGCCCGCTCCCTTTTTCACAGACAACAATGGACTGGTGATGGCCGTGCCCAAGAAGAAGGTGTCACATCAGAAAAAGCGTCAAAGACAACTTGCCGGCGATAAGCGGATCAAGGAGCTCAAGAGTCTCGACAGATGCCCATCCTGTGGTCATGTCAAGAGAATGCACACTCTTTGCATGAACTGTGTTAGCGAGATCAAGCAGGTTTTTAAAGAAAGAGATCAGGCTGACGCCAACGCTCCTGAGCCATTCGAGCAAGAGTTGTCAAAGGACGATGAGCGCGTCATCTACCCCGGCAAGCGTGACAACGTTTCGTTGAGAGAAAAGAGACAAAAAGAAGACTTTATCTACAGAAGAACCAGAACTCTTCCTTTTGAGAGAGGAAACTAAGCCATGCTTTTCCTTTTCTTTATATCGTCTCATATCCTTTTCCTCTCTTGTATAGTATATAGTAATTGTTGCCATTTTTCCATCCTCTTTCCTATTGTACATATCTTCAAAATCAAGAGAATATAAACTTGTTTCTTGTGTATAAAAACAGTTCGTATTATAAGTACTAAGTATATCATCTATTTTCCTTTTCGTTTATCATTAGTTCGAATCATCCTCGCCAGCTGTGTGTCCTGGAACCTAAAGTTTCGCGGAATCACGCAGAATGGGTGCGCCAAAAGCTGATTCGCCGTGGGCCGGTGTTCAGGATTCACAGTGAAGCATTCGTCGATAATGTCTTTGCCATCTTCCGACACATATGGAATCGTATCTTCTGGGATTGGAGGCGCCAGTCTGGCATTGCCCAGCTTGTACATGGCACCAATGGCTTCGTCTGTAGACCACGGCCGACGTCCGGCAAACATCTCCAAAACAACACAACCCAATGACCAGATATCAACTTTAGCACTGTATCCTTGTTTGGCGTTTGCAACCACATTGTGAATAACCTCGGGTGCCATCCAGAAGATCGTTCCTTGCATTGACATCTCTGCGTCATTCGCATAAATATCCCTACTCTTTTTGGAAATGCCAAAATCGGAAATCTTGCATACTCCATCCAAATCAATAAGTAAATTATCAGACTTCAAATCTCGGTGCAAAATTCCACACGAGTGCAAGTACGCCAGTCCATCCAAAACCTGCTTTGTGAACGATCTGATGACTTTCTCCTCAAATCTTCCATTTTGTCGAAGCGCGCTGCCAACTGATCCACCTGGAACATACTCCAAAAACAAGTTATAAACGTCCGGCAAAGCCTCGAATCCCAGGTACTGAACAATATTAAAATGATCCAAATCCTTCATAGTTTCCACTTCAGAATGTAAAGTATCTACTACTTCCTTCTGCTTGTCGCTGTTTTTGTCACTGAGTGTACGCGGAACCTCTACCTGTTTAACCGCAATCATCTCTCCCGCTGTCGCGTTCAGCGCCAAATAAACCTTACCAAAACTACCTTTACCAATAAGCTCACCTTTGACCCAAATAAACTGTTTGACTTTTCCTTTATTATCCCTCAATCGACTCTGCTGCCCTCGCTTCATTTCACTCGGTTTGACTTCTACAACCTTTTGACCCCACATTTTTGTGCTCTTCCTTCTCAGTAGCGCACTCTTACTATTGGAATTGGCAAGGTTCTGAAGACGCTTACCTCGCTCTGTGGCTTCTTTGGCGACAATACGCAGTGATTTGGTTCGCATCGCAAGTCCAGATTTAGATTTGGACGAAGATAACTTTGACGCTGCATCATGCGGCGGTGCAGAATTTCTAGCTGGGTTGGAAGGCAGGCTAGGCTGCTCCAAATCGTCTTGGAAATTATGCTGTGGTGGCTCAGATTGTTTAATATCGGGAACTGGACTGTTAAGAAACGTACTTTTGGTGTCGGTCTGATATACCGGGCCAGACTTGCCTTGTTCAGGAACAGGCGATAGCGGGGCGAATGGTTTACTTACACTTCCCGATTCTATGCCTGGTGAAGAGGGAGGCGAGCCTTGAGGGTCTATGATGATAGGTTTATCTAAATCAGCGTTTGGAAAGAAATGCTCAAGATTCTCATAAACCACTTCTGCTGAAGGTCTGACAGCCCATCCGCTAAGATTGCCGTCCAAATAAGAGCAGTTCGCTGGTGAAGGCAGCTGCGGAGACTGGGTTTCATCCGTATCAGTAATTGGCGTAAGAATTTTAGCATGTGGAGACGGCTTCTTTTCAGGTTCATCTGGAATACCGGTCAAATCGATTGTCTCTGGAACAGGCACAGGAGGTTTCTTTGCCCATAGTCCTTCATCGCTTGATGAACTGTCATCATCGTCTTCAAACGCAGGTGCGTTTTCAAATGAAATTTCGTTTTCATGAAACTTCTCATCTTGAATCTTTTCCGGCTTAGGAGACTCTGAAAATGGCGATGGTCCATCCAGATCAAATCCAAAGTCAGATCCAAGTGTATGAAAGTCTTCGATATCGATTCTTGGTGGAACTGAAGATGTGTATCTGATTTGGCTTACTTCTTTTTTGAATGACACCTGCCTAGAAATACTAGGATGACCATCGTTTTGTACCCTAGGAGGCGTAATGGTAGTTCCCACCGTGGTGTTTGATTCAAAAACCCCTGTCTTGAGCTGTGGTGTTCCAAAAGCAAATCCTTTCCTGCTATTAGCTCTTTGAAGACTAGATGATCCACTCATTGGGGGCGGAGGAGCAGAACGCAAAGCAACCAGCTGTGAAGGTGTTCTTTCAAGTTTGCCCGATTTTCTCGAAGACTGCGACGTTTTTCTTTTTAGTTCGGTGACTTGCACAGGTTGTACATCTTCATTTCCAGTTAGCGAGACAATTGGAGCTTCGCGAACTGGCCCTTCTTTGGTGTTTGTATTGTACAGATCTTGAGTAGAAGGGCTTTTGGTATTAGAAACCGATGCTTCGTGAGTATTAATGTTTTGTAGTTCTTTCGTAGGAGAGCCTCTGGTGTTAGAAGCAGATCTCTTTTGAACATGTGAATTCTGTAGATCTTTTGTAGGAGAAACTCTGCTATTGGAGGTTGGTGACACTCTTGTAGAAGCATTTTGTGTCTCTCGTACAGGTAAAACCTGTGGGTTCAAACTTGGATTACCTGGTACCTGTAGAGACGCAGCAGCGTTTGGGGGAAGGTTTCCTGTTTGAATTGGAATCGACGCTTTGCGTGTATTGTAAGAAGGTCTTCTTTCGTATGGCGACTGCCTTCGTTCATCAAAATTGATTTCTCTTCTTTCTGTTCGTATCACCTTAAACGAATCTTCTGAAGATCGACGGTCATTACCATAGAAGCTACTGACGCTTCCTCTGGGGTACGGCAACATATTTCCACCTTCATCTGATATACTATTGCCTGATTCCCAATTAGATTTTTGATTCAAAATGCCCGAAGAGGGGCCCATTTTGGAGTGTTGCATGTTCGGATTGGAGTTATGAAATTCTTGCTGATTGATGAAAGGAGAGCCTGCTACACCCATGACATCGTCGGCGGGTATTTTTGGAGAAAAGTAATCACCGGGTTGTGGAGCTGATATTGGATCAACTTCCTCTTGATTAAGCATATAAGCTGGAGTTGAAGGGTATTTGCGAGAAACATTCATTTCGTAATCCGACGAAAATGTCCCTGGGGATTCGCTATCAAGATCCACAGTTTTGTTGTTTATGAATAGTTTGATTATTCTGTTGGAAAAGTCGGCGTTTTGAGGATAAGCCAGAATTTGTCGAAAGGTATGATCGTCTAACGCTTCACCTTCAGAATGACCAAAATCGGTCAGATGAAAAGTACAGGCTGTGTAATTTGATATGTTTACGTGGCTTGTAAGCAATGTTTTCACATCTTCAAGCGAGCTAGCATCTGGAATCGCGACCGCTCGATATGTTTGGTTATCAGTTGTCACCACAACAATCTTATTTTTCTCTGATTTTATAGGCCGATATTTGGCTTCTATATTATGAGTGACAGCGTTGGTGCTCTTATGCATTGTCAAGTGTGCCTGTAATTCAGTATTGCTAAGATTAGCCGGCGACACTGGTGATTCCTAAAACCCATGTTAGAATAATAACCAATACACCAAATAACTACAAACATACCAAGAGATTTGATGCGCTCCTAGAGGGTGCCAGTCTATCTTCACTGCCGCTTCTATCTTTATCCTTACGACGAAGTTTTCCCAGAATTCCTCCAGATCTTTTAGTCTCTTCATATCTAGTTTTTTCTTCTGGATAAGGCGTTTGCTTTTGTGGCGAATGTGCAGTGCCACTAAAGGACGACTCAGATGAGCTGGATTTTGTGTGACGGCGTGAAAACAAGTTGGATAATGTAGTTGGCGATGTAGGCGAAGCCTGTTATCAAATTAGAATCCATACGAATAGCTCAATATCTTTCAACATACCTGAGTCCTCATATTACTGTCGAACACCGACAACGGCCGAAGCAAGTCTTTTGAATCTTTGATTTTGGTATTTGGTCTAACACGAACATTTGCGGCATCAATGCTTTCAAAGTCTTCCAATGACTTGTTTTGTACAGGAGGTTTCGTGGCATTGTACCCGTTGGGCACGAGATTTTCGTTAAGATACTCTGTATTGTATTCGCCTTTGCCTGGCTTTAAATGACCAGAATTCGAATTACTTAAAAAGTCGGTCTGATAGAATTCTGATTGCTCTGGAGATTCGTTATCCTCCTCTATAGTTGCATTATTAGAATTGCTCGAATTGGATTTGTCCAACACTTTTCGCAAGATATGAATGAATCGTGCATGACGCGTATCGTAGATTTCATTAGTCGTGGATAAGTTTCCCAGACTTTTAAGTTTCTGATAGCTGACAAGTGACAGAAACTCCTCACCATGAATGTTTCGCGCACGAAAGGTTTCAATCCAATCTGGTCCAAATTTATTGTACTCGAGCCAGTATGCTACTCTGTCCATAGTCCACTCCGCGGGATCATTTGCCTTCCAAAACACTGACAAAAGCGGATTTGGATACACAACATATTGGCCCGACACGTTTCGACTTCTAGGCGTGACATGTGTAGACGGTGAAAGGTTTGGTGGATATGCCCCTTGCAAAGGGCTATTCAAGTTGTTTGATGGTGGTGTTGTGATACGTAGCGCTATCTTCGGAGGGTCGCGGGTTTGACGAGGTGGGGCGTTGAACGTTGTGGGAGTGTCCTCGGGGGCGGTGTTTAGAATCCTGTTTGAATCCATTGAAAATTTGCGGTAATTATACTTTGATTGAGCTGCATTTTGCCGATGTGGAGTAGGTATTGAGGAGGTGATATTGTTATACCTGGAAATTGATCGCCAATTTTCTGAGTTGTGCAGTTGTGGAGAAGCAAATTCCGGATTAGGTTTGAATGAAGCTGTTGATGGAATCGGTGCAGTGTTTGCATGCGAGAATGTACTTTCTGTGTGGTTGATGAGTGGACTGGCAGACGATGTCTCTTGATATTGGCGAATAGAGGGCGACGGTTTGGATCCGTTCAAATTACCAGTTACTGAAAAGCCACCAGCCTGGCCACTTGGGAAATGTCCGGTTGCCGACAAGTTAGCAGAAGGCGAAATTCCAGCAGCTGAGTATGACACTGATCGAGTTTGCTGTTCATGTTCATTGCTTTTCTCATAAAGCGATGCCAAATTTGTAGAACTTTTCCGTGGTCGAGCCATAGCAGGGTATGGATTCGATGAGACTCCTTCGGCGCCTATGCTAGCTAGGACAGTGTTACCACTACTACTGCCAGACAAGACGGGTAGCTCGTCAAGTATATAACTGGGCACGCCATCACTGTTTCTATCCTTTGACGACTTGCGATGGCTGGCCATGCTGGAACAATTGTATGGGAATATAATATGTACACAGTCCGAAACTTTGAAGGTTGAAGGAAAAGAGAAATAATTAAATTTCTGTCTGGGATATTATTACAGTCTGAGACCAGAACCATTAAAACAAAAACGATATCAATTGATGGTAGTGTATGTACAAGAGTATAGAACAACAAATTCAACCAAATGCTTATTTCAACGACAATTCGGTTATTCTGATCTTGGTAATGCAGTTCTTGACAATAACGTGTCTTACGTGTCTGATACGGCGTTGAGTTCTTTCGTTAATTCTGCGCTTTTCTCTGGTCTTTTCGACAACAACGCCCTTGATATTAAAATGTGACGGATCGATTAGAGGAATACCAGTGAAGGTATGATCTCTTGAGCCTAATACTGATACTTTGTCAAAAGTAAGCTCGTCTCCAACCTCAGCGTCCTTTAGTCTTACGGGAAGGGTGATTTCGTCTCCAGCAGTCACCAAGAACTGTCTGTCGTAGATATGCAGAGTAGCATACAGCGAATGTGCAAGTTTTAGCGGCTCAAGGTCGGCCTCAGGGACTTTGGTGTATTTGAATGAGTTTTTTGGGGCAGGGATGAAGTCGGGAAGGTCGATAGTGGTGTTGTTGACCCGGGCAAACTTTGAAGATGCAAAAGCTCTTGTGAGCATGGTTGCTGGCCGGCAGACCGCAGGTCTCGAAACAGCAGAGGCCACTCTGACCGAGGAAACTAATGAACGTAGTCCAAACATTTTGACGAAGTGATTGTACAGCACTTTGTGATCCGAAAGAAGCCTCGCTGATAGAGATAGAGGACAAAACGCTGATGGTTGGAGAGGAGATGGTGAAAATTCGCGTGGTGCTGAAATATTTCTAGGCCCAAGATGTACGGTTGTACAAATGAATTTAAGGTTTGCACTTTTGACTTTTTATGGTCCAAATCCTCTTACACTAGATTTTTTATTCATCAATTATTTTTAATACACCAATCATTGGACCTTTTCATACTTCAACACTGTAATAATACACGAACTTGGTTTGCAAAATAGAAGCACACGCTCAAGACGCTTTATATTTTGCTTTACGAACTATTTCACACTTTTCAAGCAAATCTCTCATCCCGAAACATCAAGTCTGGATCTAATTGATTGCCACTTACAATGGATTCATCTAGCGACGCGGGCACGTCTAAAAGTCACGCCCACAAAGGCTCTAGAGACCAATATACTGAGTTAGATTCAGGATATGGCGGGTCGTCTTTTGGCGGAAGTGAGTTTGGCGATGCAAAAGAAGCTAGCTACATCCCCGGAGAGTCCAGGCTCGGAAGAATGGATTTTCAAACAAGTCATCGCAGATCTCCTTCTACCACAACCCGTCGTCATGTTATTTCCCAAGTAAACCAGCTTCAGTACAATGACAATAGAGTTGCTTTGGGTAGATCCATCTCTGCAGTATTGACAATGCTGAAAGAACTACAAGCTCAAAACCGTATCAGACCTATTTTCTATCCGGTTCAAACCATAAAACCCGACTTGAAGAAAAAACGGCTTTCTTCAAATTTTGAGGCCTTAAGGTCAAATGACGAAGTGTTGCCCCGCAGAATCAAGCGCGCAGCTAGTGACATGGGACTTCGTGAACCAACCTCGAAGGTGGAAACTGAGGACGACAACGTAGCTTTGATTGTGCCTCCTGTTACTAGAGACTTTAATATTCTAAAACTCGATTTAAAAGTTGGTGCGCTTTCTTCCGAAGAGCTGGTGAATACTCTTGCCAAATCATCTATTGCTTCCCTGCTTGATGAGAAGATTGGACAAACGGTGCGTCATTTATTTGCTTTGCGGGACCGAATTGACGATACCTCATCTAAGGTTTTGATCACGGGTGATCTGAATTCAGGAAAGTCGACATTTTGTAATGCTCTGTTGCGTCGGAAATTACTCCCAGAAGATCAACAGCCTTGCACAAGCGTCTTTTGTGAAGTTGTTGACGCGAGAGACAACAACGGCGTTGAAGAGGTTCACGCCGTAGGACTGGATTTGCAATACGACAGATCAGACGAAACAACATATACAATTTTTTCACTAAAACATTTGGAGGATCTTGTGGGTGAACCCGAAAAATACTCTATTTTGAAAGTGTACGTTAATGATGGTCGGCCAATAGAGCACAGTCTATTGAGAAACGGGGTGATTGACATTTCTCTTATTGATGCACCTGGTCTGAACATGGATTCATATCAGACTACTCAGGTGTTTTCAAGACAAGAAGAAATTGATCTTGTTGTTTTTGTTGTCAGTGCTGAAAATCATTTTACTCTTTCTTCTAAAGAGTTCATTTCTACCGTAGCACATGAGAAATCTTTGGTGTTCATTGTTGTGAATAGGTTTGACACAATCAAAAACAAGGGCAAGTGTAAAAAGCGAATTTTGGATCAGGTTGCAGACCTTTCGCCTGAGACACACAAAGACGCCAGCGAATTCATTCATTTCGTGAGTTCTTCTGACATTCTGAAAGATGTTCCTTCAGACAGCGAAGATGACGGCGATGATGGCGATGAACCTAGCCAGCCCGATCACGACATTCCACATCCCGATTTTGATCAGCTGGAGACATCTTTGCGAAACTTCGTGCTGGAAAAGAGATCATTATCGAAACTTGCTCCAGCTAAGAAATTTTTGATCAGTCTTACACAAGATTTGTCTACGCTTGCATCGTCTAACATTGAAATGCTGCAAACAGAAAAAGATCGAATTTTGAGCGATCTCGATGCAATCACTCCGGAGTTTGAGAAATACAAATATTTGAACGTCAAGGCTTCCGAGGAGAGTGAACAAATTGTGGAGGACGTTGCACAAAAGGTATATGATTTCACCAAGAACCGGTTAGACAAACTCACTGAGAACATTGGCGATGCTCCAGTTGTTCCTTTCAAGAGCGTATTCAATGCGTACGAATATGCGATTGCTACTAGAGAAGCTATCATTGACAGTTTGATTGATGAGGTTGTTGCTTGCGAGTCTTACGCCAAAAAAGAAACCACACAAGGTTACAATACCCTC
Source organism: Saccharomycotina sp. CBS 16003 (assembly GCA_022457085.1). Taxonomy (NCBI): domain Eukaryota; kingdom Fungi; phylum Ascomycota; species Saccharomycotina sp. CBS 16003. The sequence continues at coordinate 238,439 of JAJNCF010000020.1, forward strand.
AAGGCCTTGGGTATCTTGCATTTAGGCGAACAACCAGCGTTCAAGAAGGTTTTCAATGACGATGCTATGTTTACTCACAGACGCGATACTTTTGCTAGAACAGTTTTTACCGAGCTTTCTATCGCCGACTTTTTTGATCTGTCACTACCTGGCATTCCTTTCTTAACTTCTGGAGCAGAAAAGAAAGAGGACTCATCTACATTGACCAGCGCATTGACTGTAGCCTCAGTTGTTACTACTGGACAACTCATCAGAAGCACTGACATACTCCGAAACGTTTTTACCATTTCTCAGTTCCTTGACTCTGGGTTAGCCAAGAAACTGGCTGTTCCTTTGATGGTGTTTGCTGGTGTCCTAGGCGCTGCATATGTCATCAGTGATATTCCTTACGCTGTTCCCAGAAACATTTCCAAGAAATTGAATAAGGAGATAGTCGATTTGGATTATACAAGTCAAAATGCGCTGAGAGTTTCCAAGGAGTGCAGAAAGGTGTTGAGATACCCAGCCCAAGACATTGTTACTGGATTCCAGGCACGGCTTGAGAGTCAAGCTCGCAAGAAGGAAGAGTACGCCCAAACTGCAAAAGAAGTGAGCTCGAGCTTGAAGTACTTCACTCGACTCCGTAGAGAAGTCACTGATCAAAATAGTTTGGTCAAAGAGTGCAACGTAGAGGCCACGCTGACCCACGACTAATAATACCTCTGTACATAATGTGCTTGTTTAAGTAATTTTTTTATGATATTTAATTGATACCATCTCACTTCAGTCACAACCTCTCTCAGACTTATGGTTTTTACGGGCTAAACTACCGTAACCAGAAAATAACTTTTAATCATTGATTTATCGTATATAACACCAACTAATTGATCTATTTACCCTCATAAGCACGTTTCATCAAGTAACCCAATTGATCAAAGTGCAATGTTTCGGAAGACACTACTGGCTTGGACTCGTTCTCCTTGTTGGCAGGAATGACAACAACGCCGGTCTTGGAGTCGATTTCCCAGCCAAAACCCAACTCCTTTGTGACCCAGGTCTCGAACTCGGCACCATTCAAGTTGACCCAGTCCTCCAGCACCTTGACGGAAATGGCACGAGCAGAGATCTGAATGGTTTGTGCAATAGACTTTCTGATAGCGTCTTTGAAATCGACCACATCGGCCACTAAGTCGGCGTATGTATCGTCGCTCTCAAAAAGAGTCCAGAATTCGCTGTATTTCGATCCATCGAGTAACTTGTACAGCTCAAGAAGCTTTTGTGCGTTTTCCGAGAATTGATCGAGGTATCCGTCTTCACCGTTCTGGAGCTTGACAACCTCGCCTACGTAGGGTGGGAGCAAGTGGAAGGCCAACATGAAATCAGAGGACCAGAAACGAACAATACCCTTAACGAGGATGTTCAAAACTGTATCGTCGTCTCGTGGAACCTCAATGTTGAATTGATATAATTTTAAAAGAGCTAAATTGGCTTCAATGTCGAAGGTTCCGTTCTTGCATTGTGTGGCGACGTAGTTTTGGAAAGTCGAGAGATGCGCAACATCGTAACGCTCAAGCCCTTCAAGAAGAGTGTTGATATCGTCGGGTCGGGAAGAAATCTTGGCTGTCAGTGTGTGCTCCATTGTGTGACCTTGCTGGATATGATGATAATGGTGCCTGTGCGTGCGTGTGAACTGAGTTGTAAGGCTAGATCTGAAAATTTTCCAAGTGTAAAATCAACACTCATGATCGCTGGGTAAATTAAGGTCCAAACAGTATATTTCAGCACTACTTTAAAAGTCACATGATTTGTAACTCAGGATATAAGCTATAAAACTAAACAGATAATTTTCAGCCCATGTATACTGAAGTAAAATAGTGGACCTCTTATTGGCCCATCAATATTTTTACGCTTTTTTTCCCAGCTTTGCGAGACCTTCTTTCCCACCGTATATTCACTTCTTCGACTACTCCAGATATACACATCACACACATCAACAATGGCTGGAAAGTACACATCTTACGGACCCTTGCCCAAGGCTCACACCCGCGGTATTCACACTGCTATCGCCAAAGGTCTGGGCGCCACTATGTGGTTCTGGATTTTCTACCGTGTTAGAGAGGTAAGTTGTAGACAACTGGTGCTGACCGAGCTGCGATCTTCTCGAGGAGCGCGGTGTAACCGGGGTTGGGCTATCGATTGAATTTTGCGAGGAGCATGGATATGATACTAACAGTTGAACCTCTAGGACGGTGGTGTTATGCTTGGTTTAAGGCATCCTTGGGAACATGGACACAGCAGCGGCCACCACGAAGAGAGCAAGGAGCACCATTAAGCATACAGTATATACTCATAATATTATTACTATTTTCCCATTACGTTGTTAACTCGTCGAGCGATGTTCAGATACCCTTCTTTTGCTCTTCTTCCAACAGTTTTTGGGCTTTTTGCTGCAGTTCTTCCAGCTCTTTGAGGTCTTCAGACGACAGAATACTATCAACTTTGGCGTCGATAGCGTCAAGCATTTGTTCCAATTTCTGCGCAAGTTAGTCGGGAGATGATGGCATGGAGAGGGAATAATTATGAGGAGGACTTACAGTGGCTGCGATTTCAGCTTCGTTCAGCTTTTTGTAGGTCTCTGCGATATCGGCGGCGCTTCCAGTGTCTTCGTTGGCGGTCATTGTGTTGATATGATGTTTATGAGAATAGTAGTTGGACTAGGCTAAAAAGATAAATTAGGATGGTTTGCGTATGAGCAGAGTTGATGAAGAAGTGTAGATGGTGAACTTTGGTGCCAGAAATCAGTATCCAAAAAAGGACAGGTCTTCAGCGTAGTGAGAAATGTGAGTGTGCAGGTACGGGAGGTATGCTGCCAGCTGAGTTACATAATCAGTCACGTTACCCGACAAGTCTCTGAATCTATGGAATTTCACAACGTGTCTTCCACTCCTTCAACAATCTCCATTCGTCTCCTTTTGTTGAACTAAGGAATCGATATTCATTTTGCATATTAGAAATCATTCGATATGAAGCTTCAATTGATACTGGCCGTCCTGTCCTTAGCCCCCTCGGTGGTTTCTGCGGCATCAGCGTACCAAAAAGATAAGACTTTGGTCATTGTTGACGAGGGCACTAACGAGTCTAAATACAGCGAGTTCTTGAAGAGTTTGGAGTCTCGGGGATTCGAATTGGATATTGAAAACGTGAAGTCTGATGACTTTGAACTTCAGGTTGATGGTGAAAACGAATACGACAATCTGCTGATTCTTCCTACCAAGGCAAAGTCTTTGGGATCCAAACTCAATGCGCAAAGACTCCTTAAGTTTTTCGATAAGGGAGGTAATATTTTGGCGCTCACCAATCCTGCATCTTCGCCTGAAAGTTTGAGAGAGTTTTTGAGCGAGCTTGAGATTTTTGTAGCTCCAAGAGGATATAAAGTAGTTGATCACTTCAATTACAACAAGAGTCAAAGCGAGGCCAAGCATGATGTGATCAACGCCAAAGCTATTTCTGCCAACGCTGTTGTCTCAAGCGATGCTAAATTTCTCTACGAAGGCTCTGCTGCGTACTTGGGTAACTTGAATCCTCATATTGTCCCTATTGCTCATGGTTCTAAGACCAGTTATGCTTACGAGGTCAACGATGATAGCTTGACTTTGAGCTCTCCTTGGGTTTCTGGAACTCAAACTTACTTCCTTGCCGGATTCCAGGGCAACAACAATGCCCGCGTTGCCTGGTCTGGATCCAGTGCTTTGTTCACCAACGAGTACGCCGATTTGTCCGAGTCCAACAGCGACGTCGCTTTGGAGCTTAGTAAATGGGCGTTCCAAGAGAAGAACGTGTTGAAGGTGGAGTATGCTGCACATGAGCCAGTTTCTGAGGAACAAGAGTGGTCGACTACCAGCTCGCACGCGCTTTACCATGTCAATGAAAAGGTCAAGTACAGCGCTGCTGTTTCCGAATGGAACGGCGAGGCCTGGACTCCCTACGTTGCCGATGATTTGCAAATGGAGTTTGTTATGCTCGATCCCTACTACAGACTTGACTTGGGCCAACCCGCTGAGAAAACCGCAACCGCTGCAGTTTACAATGTTGAGTTTGACGTTCCTGACCAACATGGAATTTTCACATTTAAGCTCGACTACTTCAGACCCGGCAAGAGTTTCTTGAAGAACCATCAAACAGTCACTGTCAGACACCGTGCCAACGATGAGTGGCCTCGCAGTTGGGAAATCACCAATTCCTGGGTGTACTTGAGTTCGTTCGTGACTGTTGTGATGTGCTGGTTGATTTTTGTCATCTTGTACTTGTACACCGGTGACAACAGAAAGCAATCGTCTGAACTGAAGCAGAAGAAGAAGTTGTAAATTAATAAAGAGTAATTTGTATACATATCAAGTATAATGTTTTTTTCCAGTTTTGTACGGGTGATTGTTTGGATCTAGGAAAATAAGGGATTTACTTCAAAGTGGTGCATGAAAAAGCTTCTAGATGGATCTTGACGATTGAGGCTAGACCCATGAATTTCGAGATTGATGGATGGATGTTAATGTCGCTTAGACAGGCACAAAGATGAAACAAGTCATTTGGCCAATAAGTACAAAAATATACTCAGCTAAGCGCTTTGGAATCATCTATTCATATTGAAGCAGCGAGTACAGATATTTTTTTATGAACCATTTCAAAGCTTTGAATTGTTTAATCAGAAACCGTACTGGTAGACTTGAAGTAGCGCTAATAAAGCGTGGAGTTCAGTAACGAAAAACCTAATTGCTTGATATGAATCAATATCATTTGCCTCTTGACTAAAGATCAAAGTGTCTATATATTATCTATTCATAGTCAGTACAAATTCCAGGAAAAAAGCTTTTCCTGTTTATGTATACACAATCTAGCAAGTGAGATACAAGATGGGGTTTTTCATAAAAACAGTTTTGTCTTAGCTACAAAATTGATAGAAAGGACCCTCAAAAAGAGAAAAGAGGAAACAGGCGTTGGATCTGTTGATCAAGCAATTGGGAAAATGTACCATTGTGGTGATTAATGTAAACTGCAGTTATCTGCAAATCAAAACAATGAAAACCGAATATCAAGTAAAACGAAAAGCAATACAAGTCATGATGATGAATAAATCAAAAAATATATATACAACACAGAAACACAATTAAACAATATAAAAAAGGAATTAAATATACATTTTCATAATTCTGGCGGACTTCTCATGGTTTTCAGACTCCAAAACAGTGATTATTTTGTCGTCGGTGGGACTGACGGATTTCTCAGATTCGTCCACGAATTTGGGACGCGGGAGACAGACAATGCTGCGTGGAGAAAGTTGTGAAATGGAAGGGAGGCGATGGCGTTGCTGTGTTTCCTGGTCAGAAGAGGAAGAGGAGGGTTCTGCAGGAGTGGTGGTGGCGGCGGCAGCGGTGGGATCGGGTGCCACTGTGGTAGACGTAGAAGCAGAAGGACTGGTGGTTGGGTCGGAGACAGAGGCCCGAGGCGAGACAGGATCTGTGGATGAAGGTGAGGGTTGTTGCGCGGCCTGAGGAACCGGCGAGGTCTGCTTTTTATTAGACGTATCAGCCTCTGCAGTCAAAGAATGCCTACTGTGGCGTAGACTCATACGAGCCAGAAATCGTGAATGCGAAATTCGACTCTCGTCAAGCGAAACTGGAGGTTTACAAACATCGCAGCACAAATACGAAAGCGAAGTGCGTAGCGTGGTTTTGACATCGTTCGTTGCAGATCTCAGAACCACTAACGAGTATAGCAGCCACAGACTACATTGGTCCAGAAGCGATTTGTAGAATGCAAATAATGGCGATGTGGCGACCAAAGAACTCAATTGCAAAACAATCAAATTGGCCAGTTTGGTAGTGTCTTTGTAGTCTTTTTGCGCAATGGGCTGTCGTTTCAGTGTGTAAAAGTAGTGCATTATGAGCAGCAGCGGGTCCAATGCAATGTAAAGTAATGGCGGCGAGAAGCCTTCGAGAATTGAGAGTTTCAGCTGCAAACGCGATACGTCCGTGTTTGAATTTGAAAATGCAGAGAGGTTGATGGTTGTAGGTTCAGTGATGGAAGCTGGATGCAAAACCTGGTCCACAAACTCCAGTTCGAGGCTCCAGGTGTGCGCGGACACAAACAGTCTGTACGACTCCGCCGACTTGAGGCCAGACAGCGATCCGTACTTGAGAAACGACTTGTCGTACTTGAGCAGCTTGGTGTTGGTCAAAACAAAGCTCGCAAGGTCGGTTGCCGATTTGAAGTTTTTGTTGACGTTGAATTGGTAAACCGAGGTCAAAAATGCAAATTGGAGGGTTCGGTAGGTGGTCTGGATCTGCGAGATGTCCGGGATGATTTTCTGGCTTTCTTCAAAGTATCGGCTGTTGTTGGTGCTCAGCGCAATGACGAGGTACACTATGGCCATGTGCAGTTGGTTGCACGAGTCCACTGCGTCGGTCTCAAGAGCTGTTTTGGTGTCGTGCAAAATTTTCATAAACTCCTGCTCGTCGAAAATGGGATACATTTGGTGATGTGTTTCGAAGTACACTTTGACAGACGACTCGAGGTTTTGAATCTCGATTAGACTGTGTTTGGCTGGTTTACACGAGCACACAGGCGAGCTGGCACTAGGCCTTGTGGCCCATTCGAGCGAGCTGTACACTACGGATTGCGGATTCTCATGGGGATGCGATTCGTGTGCTTGTGCTGGTGGTGTTTCGGTGCTGCGCGTAGCTGTGTCTAAATGCCTGCCGTTTGACAGAATTGGTGGCGTGAACACGATTTCGCCAAACGAGTTTTTCTCGCCTTGTGTCGCGGCAGGCATGTCGTGATCTGTTTCTGGAATTGACGATGGGAGCGGTGGCGACACGGCGGCAGAAGCATGGGCAGCAGCGGTTGTCGACGGAGCTGGTTTTGCAATGGCTGCCGCTGTTTGTAGTGGTAGTGGTGGTGCCGAGGTTTGGTCCTTGAGTTTCGCCGCCAGTGGGCTGGAGGATCCCGGGCTTATTGGCTTCTTGAAGATTTTGATGATGTTGCTGTCCTTGACCGATCTGTAGTGCTGTCTGTAGTTGCAGACGTCTCTGAACTTGATGCAGTTATTGCACGTTTGCTCGCCGGAGCATTTGATTTTGCGGCGTCGACAGCTTTCGCAAGCCCGCGAGGTTCGTTTGGACATGATCTACGCAAAAGGGATGATAGTAGTTAGAGTAACAGGAAAAGCTGCTTGCAGAGTCAAAGAGAGGGCCAAAGACCAGAAGCCAGCGCTGATGGAAAGGAAATGGGATCTTCAAGAAGAAAGGGAAAGGAAAGCAAGAAGTGGGAAAGAAGCGTGACAAATTGCGTTTTTGGAAGATTTGTTTCTTTCTTTTGAGCAGGTCCGCTTTGCGGCTGGCACTGCGGCTGGCGTTTGCTCCTGGAGTAGTAGAAGGTCTGGTCTGTTTTGAATGTGTGTATACATACATTTCCATGCCAAGTGCTGAATACCACGACGGAGGGTTTCTCAGGAGAGTCCAAGGCCCGATTTCGTTGCTTATCGCGCCCGGGGCTCACGAGAAATTCAACACGGAAATCACTGAACACCAAAAAAGAAGGAATAAAGTCTAATTGTGCTATTATTTTGAATTATTTGCTATTATTCTCACGCCGCTCAGCAAAGGTCAAAAATGGCCTTTTTCACGGGTCCCTTTGGGTGAGAAGCGACAGATCCGAGTCCCGCTTTGCCACAGCTCCGAATGGCTCCGTGTCAGGCCTATCCGGTGTTACCGCTAGCCCCGGTCCCGCTTTTTTAAGACCAAAAGCACCGGGTTCACTTTCACTTACATTTTTTATATGCGTGTGCAAATGTATCCAAATACATACGGTCTCTTTTCTTTTTCTTTTTTCCTACTCCGAATCGTGGTCTCAACCCAGAGGACTTTGCACTGCTGCTTCATTATGTAGTTGTCATAATCATAATCATCATCATCTTCTTCTTCTTCAGCCAGTCTCGTAGCTAGAAATGCTGATAAGAAAAACAGCCCAGATACGGCCTCTAGGTCCCTCTAATGCTTTTAAGCGCGTTCACTGGTCGGCTTCGGAATAAACTTTGCTTTGGGCTCTTTCCCGTTTCGTCGCTTTTTGCCGGAAGTCCTTATCTGTACACAAAACCACCCGCTTTGTGCCTAGACCCAGCGCTGACTAACAGTAAACGTAATGCTAATGACGCTATACTCTCCCTAGATCTGGGCAAGGGTAGACACAACAACGGGCATGTGTCCCCTTTCCGGCGCGCTGCTGATAGTGGTGCGGCGGCGTTGTGATTGGTTGAAAATGCCGTTGGCGCCGTTAAATGGTGCTTATTGACATACACTATACTTCCGCAGAGGAGCAGACACTTATCAGTAATCGCATATACGCTATCAGAATTAATGTCTTTAACATCACCAATCTAAAGTAGAGAAAGTCTTGACTCTAGTTAGTCTTCTTTAAAGTACAACTGAACCTCGGTTAAACTTTGAACAAGCCTTGAGGTGAACTCAAATCACCTCGGTTTTCTTAAATAACAAGCAAAGAAGCAATGCCGCTGACTAGTAGATAGCGAGAGTCGGAACAATGATTATGGCAAATTGAAGTTGTTCTTGTTTATGCGGAAGGCCAAAGCATTTAATCTCATCTAAATGTGTTTCAGCCATCGGCATGATAAACGAGCGACATTGAAGTTCATGTAGTACCAGTAAATGTGACGTCTTCTGCTCATAGTAAGTGAATGGTGTAACCTTGTGCCACCGAGTATAATCGTCATCCACCAGATCACGCAGACACAATCGTTTCGACATCTAGGTTCATACCCACAAACATACATTATGATGTAGCCCTTTCTGATTACCACGGGGAAATCTACATCTGCGACTCGGACTGAATAAGCACTAATCTACAAAGCACACAATTTCCAAAACGACTTTACTGAAAATTCATTTTGTAATTGATATTTCGCAATTGTTTCAATAAGATTAAACGAAATAACACTCAATTCCCTAGTTGCAAGTAAATTAAATGAGCCTTTACAAAGCCAATCTTACCATCTCTCATTACAACTTCATCAACTTGTGAACCACACAGTCTTGTCGAGTATAAAACAATCGACAAATTCGACATCAATGAACTTTTTTTAACCCCATCAAGCTTTCATTCATTTGCTTTATCAATCACACTCGTTTTCGTCGCTCTTTAACATAACTTATTTATTTATTCTATTTTCCAAAATGGTCTCTCACAACGTCATCCTCGCCTCGGTTTTTGCTGCTTCCGCCGCTTCTGCCTCCCAACCCGAAGAACTTGAATTCTCCGTTCGTGAGAACCCTCTTGTCGACGGCGCCAAGTCTGGTATGATCAACTACCAACAAACCGTCGACACTCTCACCAAGCTGCTTTCCAGCAACGATGGCCACGCTGCCGCCGACGTCATTGGGGCCGTCTTGACTGGTCTTGACGCCCAAGCTGATAACGCTCTTGGTACCATTTCCACCGCTTTGGCTCCCTTCACCGGCGGTCTTTCTCTTGCCATTGGCAACTTCCTCCTTGGTCCCTTGGCCCAGTCCATCACCAACGGTGCTGAGGTCGCCATTGGCAACCTTGTCGGCGGCGGTATTGACCTTGTAGCTGCTCCTGTCAGAATGGCCTTCTCCCAGACCATGACCCGTTTCTCAAACACTGCCAGACAATACAACATCAACACTGTCCGTCTTGATGCCGCTAACCAAAAGCTCATCAAGGCCATGGCTGTCTCCGACAAGTCTTCCTCCAAAAACCACAAGCGTGAGCTTGACACTCGTCAAAACGCTATTGTCGACGGTGCCAGGTCCGGTATGATCAACGCTCAACAAACTGTTGACACCCTTACCAAGCTGGTCACTGCCAACAATGGCCATGCCGGCGCCGACGTCATTGGCGCTGTCTTGACCGGACTTGATGCCCAAGCTGATAACGCTTTGGGCACCATCTCCACTGCTCTCGCACCCTTCACCGGCGGTCTTTCTCTCGCCATTGGCAACTTCCTTCTTGGTCCCTTTGCTCAATCCATCACCAACGGTGCCGAAGTTGTCATTGGCAACATTGTTGGAGGAGGCATTGATTTGGTTGCTGCTCCTGCCAGATTGGCCTTCTCTCAAACTTTGAGCAGAGTCTCCACTATGGCCAAGCAATACAACGTCGACACTGTTCGTCTTGACGCTGCCAACCAAAAGCTTCTCAGCACTTTGTCTACTTCCGACAAGAAGGCCGCTAAGAAGAACTAAGACTCTATGACGTCCTAGGGGTGGTTACTTATTTATTATTATTTATTACTATTTATTTATTTATTTCAATATTATTATAAACTTTTTATTTTGATATTTATTTCACACTGTTATTTTCTTCTTTTGATAGAGCAAGAAAAATAATGAGAAATTCAATTTTTCTTATCGAATTTGGCCTATTTTCTTTCAGACAATGTTTTGAAAACCTTAGAATTAATGCATGCATTGCATTGTAGACGTTTCTAGAAAACACTAGCCGAAAGAAATTCAATGACTTATTTTTTTATCTCATAGGTTAGCATAGTCTGGATACAAAAACGTATGGCTCAAAAGTCAAGAAGACGGTGAAGTAAAAATGTTGATTGATGATCAATTTCGATATGTGTTTGTGTGCAAAAAAGTGTGTGTATACATATAGGCAGATAGATTTCCGAAGATTTGAAGTCTAAACGTGTGTTGTCCATAATGTATACTTTTCCAATTGATATGAATAGTTGGAACGCACTGATTCGTAGATTGATTAGCTACATGTACTTCAAATGTCAATCACATGTTGTAAATTTGATTGTGAAGTTTTCCCTAAAACACTGTTGACACTTAAGTTCCTCGTGGTACTTTCAATTGAGAAAGAGCTCGTAATCGAAATAATTTGAGCACTAATAGAACCAGCTGCAATATCAGTAGCGCTTTTGAAGCAAAAATCTTTTGTTTTTTATACTACCAAATACCAACCTTCTCCTAGTCCCAGATTTGATTCGTAGGATACTAATCCAGATCCAGGGTCAGAACATCGAGATCCATGAAGGAATCACACATAGCAGCTTGTTTGGTGCTTCGAGATTATGGTAGCTGGGTAAACCTGGAATGTTGAGTAGGAAAACGAATGGAAGTTTGAAAAATATTCGTTGGAGTTCAAGTTCATAATCAAACCAGATAAGAGGAACACTTGCGAAAGATAACAAAAACCAAAGCATTTCATTTTCAAACCAAACAAAAAAATTACCTTCCGCAAAATACACATTGTCTCACCAATCTCGTTTCGATAATTGACGAGGCCGGTAATTACATGATGATATACATAGGTTTGCTGATTTCAACCCCCCTCTTGATACATCAAGCTTGCAACTTTCACATACGCAAAAGCCCAGCAAACAGTTCTGAACTTAATTTTGTTTCTCAGCTTTTCCACCGTAAACCGAATTTGTCTTTCTAGTATTCATCGGAGCACACATATGCTAATTCACCATGTACAGTTCATCAGACCTCAATTTGTTTCTCCTAATCCTCCTTCTCTCTACCTCAGATCATGATTGTTCCAAATCCAGCCCTACCCCCCTTGTCTTTGGCTCCAACCCCAACCCCCTAGGTTACATGAAATCGGATTCCGAACTCCGATCTCACGCATTTTAGTACGCCGCCGCTGTTACTGGAAAAAATACCTTGTGTGTTGCAGTTCCGCAAGTGATAGACAGCCATTGCTCCAGGGGTTTGAGCAGTGTGAGCATACTTACGATTGAAGTCGGACAGAAAGCAACAACAACACCATAAACAAAATGAAGGGTGCAGTGTGTTGATAGCTGACGCCAAAGAGCTTCTAATTAGTAGATACGGAGAAAAGAGTTAGTCCCCGTTTGTACCGAAAAATCATGACTTATAATGGATTCAAATGTATATCAAAAGACCTAGGAGCTTTTGTAATAGAAGCATCTCGAAAACTATTGTCACGTCGTGAATGAATCTTTGTCTAAATATTAGCTGGATATTGCTTCATGACACTACATTTTTGTTCAAGACACAACTGCCATATTATGTGTTCTCCTTATGTAAATATGTAACTTCCAGCTTGAAACCTGTGATGAACAATGAAAACTTTTCGATTTGAATTACAATCAAAAATTCTGATAAAAGCAAAAGGCAATTTATGACGTAGTAAGCACAAAAGTATGTGTTGAAAAAAGTAGAAAAAAATGAATTGTAACGACAAGTCAGACAATACTGAATTGTGGTACATCTGGCACAAATGCCGTACTCTTGATCAAATTAGCTTTCATGTATTCTCGATTACCAAATACATGAAAACAATGATACCCTTTTACTGTCTCATGTATTGGACTCATACTCAATAATAATATTATGTACCTTGAATAAAATATGATTGTAAGATTTGGAAATATTGGAACAAATTTAACTAGTCTCTGTAACAAAAAAAATTTGACAAAGTGACTATCCGCGGGGAGCGCATCACTTCAAGATATGTTCTACTATTTTCTGTTGAACACATGAACAGTTATAGCTTGATTCAGATTTTTCTATTGTCTAGAAGTAAAAATCAATGATGTATAATTAATTTTTTGAACTTTGTAGCAGACTGCTAACAAGTTCTGAGGGGTTAGCCATCGAGGGTTTCGTTCAACTGAAGTGCTTGACTCTATACAGTCTTCTTCTTGTGTAAGAGTACTGTTTAAGTTCAATATCTCATTTAGGTATTTCCAGAGTTTTTTTTTTAGCTATTAGCAGCAAGATGCTTTTGGCTACTTCGATACTGATCTTGCTTTTGTAGTCTCTTCGTATTTCACCCACCTTCACGGAGATCATTTGCTTCAGTGAACTTTGTTGTTAACGTTGTCCAGTACCTAAGCCTCAACAAAAAGTTATTAAATTTTTCAACTTGTATTTAATGCACATTTAGCCACCTTTTAAACAAGATTTCTAGAGCACACGCTCCTCGGAAATCTTACTACACATTAGTCTCTAACTTCATTTAATCCCATGTGGTGGTTGCTTGCTCCAAACTATATCAAAGCTTCAAAACGTCCCTTCAGTAGCAAACTATGTTATGTACAGTATTTAAATTGAGTTAAACTGCCGCTCGCCTAAACAACCGTTTTTGAATACCTAGCAGGAGTTTTATCAGCTCTTTGATGCTTGGCAGGTGTATATACTATGCTATGACGCTAATTTTGGCCGAGTGCTTTTCTTATGTTGTTGATTCTAGAGTCCGATGAATGTGAAATATAATTAAATCTTTCATATCGTCTAGATCAATTTACAATTAATAATTTGAAATCAATTTCTTGTGAAGTATATATACTTTCAGTATGTAAAAGCATTTTTAACATGCTAGAAGTCATAAAAACTGAAAGGAGCAAGTAAGATCTAGTTTTTATTTACTTCGGTAACTTAACTTTTTTATGCATAGCAGTGTAGATAGGTGCTAAAATGTCGATGATATTAGAAGCTTGCGGGATTGGCTGTAGGTTGTAGATTGCTTTGACGTTGTTTAGTGTTGATCTTTAGGTACCAAGAGGTACTCAAAATAGTTGGCTCTACTCCGATGTTTGTAAAAAAGATATCAATTGAATTGAACTTGTTTTTGAAAGGGAAATAAATTAACGGGTCTGATTATTTAGAAAAAGTCATGTTATTGTTTTTGATAATAAGAGGTTAATTAACGATAAAGAAATTATACAAGCAAAAAATGTGAAAATTCAATTGAATACTTTCAATTTGTAGCTTTAGTTGAGACTCTCACAAATGTTTTTCCATTAAACATACTTTGAAAATGTGGGTTCAAAATTTCTCTACGTTATTTACTCTATAGCTTGTTTAAGTTGGTGTTTACCTCTGAGCTATACATTGCGTCTGAATAGAATCCATTAAAATACAAATTGATGTATGTTTATTTTTTTGAATTATATTTTAATCTGGATTAATATTTGGCAAATTTTAAATCATTTAAATACTATTACAAACTATGAACTCTTGCATTATGAAACTCAAAGCCCATTAGCTAAATGTCCTGATACAACGCAGTAATTATGTGAAGGCATTCATTGATCAGATCCTCTTTGTTAACCAGAGGCTTTGTATTGCAATATTCTTCTAACGCCGTATACAACTTCAAATATTTTAGTTTTCAATTTGGCTCCGACGACCTTAAATTTTGATTTAGTTGAGCTTATATTTACATACGAATGACATTATCACTACAAATATCATCAAATTAGAACAACCAGCAAAGAAATGAGAGTAGCACCAAAAGAGTTTGGAAGAAAGAAGTTGAACAACCTTTGATAGCATATCTCTAAGAGTATGCAGGATGAAAATGCTACAGTTATAGAAGCTAAGGATGAGCATGCATTTTGCTAGTCACGGTTAAATTTCACTGCTTTGTAGTTTTTAACACTGTCTTGATCACTCTTTATTAGTTTATAACGTTTACGTGTAAAAATATATTTGTATGCGTAAAATTATCTTTTGGAAGGGATGAGTTGAGAGATAAGATTTTCAAGACTAGGCGAATTACAACTTTATTGCATGGGATGGTACCTCCGATTTGGGACCACCTGAACGGAGAAACAAAAAAGAGAAAATTCTTTGTAACCTTTGATTGATTCTTGAATAAAGATTTGATTATGAAAGATGGCAAGAAACTAATTTTTAAATCAAATGAAATGAACTTTTCATGTATTTTAATTGTATAAAGAGTCTGACATTATTTGCACGTATATGTTTAAAAAACATGCTTTGCAAATCTGTGGCTTATACGGTATTGAAAAAGTTTTTTATTTTGGTTTTTTCGAAATGTTTTCTAAGCCAATGGCCTTTTTGTATTGGACCCTTATATAAATAAACAAGAACATTGCATTACTGATCATGCTAAAACAAGCTATAATATGTAACGTTTCGCTACCCCCGGTCGGACAGACCCTCAATCGTACACTCTGTACAGAAAGTAACAAAAAGCCATTTTAAAACACATCGCTAATTAGAGAAAAGATCTACAAGTGTAGAACTCGTATCTCCGACTTTGCTTACAAAATATTCACTTGGCTATTTTGTGCTTTTTGTTACTTTCTGTACAAAGTGTACGACTGAGAAGCTCACGTGTACATTCTAGTAAAGTAAAAGACAACAAATTTTCAAAAAAAAAAAAAAAAAAGTACAACTGATGGTTTGTCTGATCGGGGGTAGCAAAACGTTATAATAGTCTTATTCGTTTGTTTAGAGATTTTCTTTTGTGCAATTATTGTACCAAATTGTCAAAGTGATATCGGTAATTAATAATACATGATACAAAATGGAATCATTGTTTGTGGCCCAAGTACAGATACAATCAAATGATTACTTAATCCTGTATTCTAAAATGAAAGTTCATATTTCTTTCTGACACAAATGTTCATTTCAGAACATAATACTAACCGTTCAATTGACTATAGGTCGAGCCAGTAAGTGCCGAGTATGTAAATATCGGGTAAGAAGCAAGAAAAGAGTGGACTGAAGGTTTTAGGTAACAAACTTCTTCAGATCTACCCAGCTTGGACAGACGTAATAGTCAATTGCCTAACTGGGCAAACACACAAAGCGTGAAGCTCGTACTATCTCAACAAAGAACACTGCTTATTGAATTAAACAACGACGAACAGTCATGAGATGATTTCATTGAATACTTGACATGAGTTGTTGTTGTTACTATTAGATTGTTTTTTAAAATTTTGGTTACGATGAAGTAGGACGTATTGTAAAAACTTGCATTTGCGTATTAGCTGACACAATAGACGCCATAAATGAAGAAAAAGAGAGAAAAAAAAAAAAAGAAGAAAAAAAACGGTTGTGACTGATCAACAACAATCCTCAAGCCCAACCTTTGTAATAAATTTGGAGCAAAGAAATGTGTTTTACGCATTGGTCGCCAGGTGGTGCTGTGAAAACAGATTTCTTGTGTAAATATCGAACTTTCAAGCAGTATAATTGAGTAAAGTTATTGGAAGATTGCTAAAATTGCAATAATGAGATACATTGTTGTTAAACTGTAATGTACACACAGTAAATCAATATTTTACATTATTTGGCAAAATTTGTAACGTCAAAGTCAAGCTCTCGATCAAGTGTTTACAATTGATATTTCAAACGAGAAAAAATTATGAAGACCCTTCCCCTCCTTTAAGATGTCGAGGTGGCACATTCACCAGACCACTATTCATAAGCAAGCACAAAGTAGTGATGTATATTGATAATTTCTTTATTCAAGTTTAAACTTCTCATGTTAAGCTTTGTTGTCTTCTGTGATTGACCATTGTACTGTACCATTTTATTTATTGGCAAGTAGCTTTTAAGAAAAATCGAATAAAAGTACCTACCATTTTTGCGTGTCACATAGTGATAGGGGTGAAAATCACATGTATCTGGGGTAAAATCAATTTATTGGTAGGGTATTACTATAGCCATGAATGTGCTTTGGGAGATTCAATTTCCGACGTTACCATCCTAATGGCACGACAGGTGGGATGTTGGTTCTCACAGACTATCACAATTATCCACGTTTGTGTCCAGTTTTTGAACTTGTCTTCTGAATATTGTTCCAGCATTTTGAATTGAGATACAGACTGTTTGCATAGATCTTGTAGGAGGTCGACTGTTAGGTCCGCAGCTTCAGAATATCACCATATTAGATGTATTCAAATTCTTGTAATATATATATATAGCAAGTCAATTCGTGTCTAGAGCTATACACACTTCATTAAAAATCTAGCTCGAACTCATTCAAACATAGCACGATTATCAAGTGTAGCGTCTCAGTTTTTGCTTCATCATTCACATCGTATACAACACCTCATGAAAATCCAACTATCATCAGCATTGCTGTTTGGCTTGTCCGGGCTGGCGCTGGCTGACGACATCTGTACACCCACAGCCACAGTTACATAGTTCACACATGGTCCAGACGTGCAGACCCTTTGGGTCACCGAGACTACATATCCTGCGCTGGTGTCTACAGCATACCCACCGCCCGATACAAGACCCAAGACCACGGTGACAGGCGACGACGGAGTGATCACGGTGTTTGTCGAGTACACAACAGTGTACTACAACACGGTGGTACAAACCATCACGCCTCCCGCTGCGACATTGACAATCACGGCTACGCCTGTTGTGACTCGTGGACCTGGCAAGCAAAGTGACGGGTCAAGCTACCAAGCCTCAGTACATACAGTGTATGTCGATCAGAACGGCCAGGTAGTGTCAGACTACACGCCGCCATCAGCGCTAACGAGTAGGACAACGTATGTTACACACAATGGGAACAACAATGGAAACAACAATGGAAACAACAATGGAAACAACAATGGAAACAACAATGGAGACAACAATGGGAATACTAAAAAGTACAATACAAGTAATATTCCCGCATCAGTTGTTACAGATAGCAGTTTTGCCACTTCACACTCCAAAGATCACGGTGCTTCATCAGACTCTAACAATGGCCCCAATGCTCCTAACAGTCCTTCAGTATCCCCGGGTAATGGTCTGAGCGCTAGTCCCAGCATTAGTACAGTGTTCGGGAGCTCATCTCAGTCTGCTGATCATACTTCATACTTGGCTTCTTTCTCATCCAGTTCTGTTGTGTCACCCGCGCAAACAGTTGGCCCAACTACTCTGTCCGCGACACCAAGTCCTATTTCTAGTCTGTCTCCTGCATCCACTTCTGTTCACATCCCCAGCTCCTCCGACAACACATCTCGGCGCAGCTTAGTAAACACATCTGACCGCAGTTCGGACAAACATGATACTGCCTTGACATCGAAACAGGAGCCCGCTGTGGTCGGGTCGAGTTCAGTGAAGCCTGCCAGCTCTGGTTCGGATGATGTGACGGTTACATCCGGCTCTTTGGTGCCAAGTGTCTCTGTTTCTACTGAGATCTCTTCGGATCCAGTCACCACGTCTACCCAGTCATCGTTGCAATCTTCGTTGACGCAATCGGTACCAGTTGTAGCGACGAGCAAGACCGATGCCGGGTCTTTGACAAGCAGCTCAGTGTCTGGTG
The DNA here is from genome assembly GCA_022457085.1 of Saccharomycotina sp. CBS 16003. Lineage (NCBI taxonomy): Eukaryota > Fungi > Ascomycota > Saccharomycotina sp. CBS 16003. The sequence goes on from JAJNCF010000020.1 coordinate 256,517, forward strand.
TGTCCGCTGTCGATAGTGCATCGCAATCTCACTCGGCACTCACATCTGCTTGGCCATCGCCTGTGACGTTGCTCACGTCTACAAGTCTCAGAGGTCTATCTGGATCGTCGGTGACAATGACCTCAGCTTCACCTTCTTTCGCTTCTTCGGGGTCTGGCTCGCCTGGATCGACGCTAGTGACGACATCAGCATCGTCTTCTATGTCATCTTCAGAACATAGCTTGTCAGGATCGTCGCTAGCAACGACATCAGCATCGTCTTCTGTCACACCTTCGGAACTGAGCTTGACCATTCTCGAAAAACATAATCAGCTACGTGCTAGACATGGTACTCCGCCTCTGACATGGAGCCATGATCTGGCTACATATGCTGGACAGAACTCGAACTCACTGCACGCGCGTGATATCGACTACGGCATCAACTCCGCGCTAAGTTCTACCAATTACACAGACATGGTGATGGGGTGGTACAATGAGATCAGTCTGTACAACTTTGACAAGCCTGGGCCAACTCCAGGCACGCTGGAGTTCACGCAGGTAATCTGGAAAGACACGACACATGTGGGATGTGCGCTGGGCGGGACTGGTACAGCCGGTATGGAACTGACGCTTGTGTGTGCATACAGTCCTAAAGGAAATACAGGAAGCTTTGTGGACCAGGTGCCGCGATTGATCGAGGTTTCAAGCGCTTCTAGTAGTTCATCTATAGGTATGTTGTTGACTACAGTTGATACAAATGTGCTGCGAAGTGCAAGGTCTAACAAACATGATACAGGTTTGACAACAGAGACAGCAAGCTCAGGATTGGAGTCGGATACAACACGTACAAATGCGCTAACGAGCACAGCACATACAGGTAGGTTGGAAAATATGAAAACCACACAATTGTAATCTAACACTATGATACAGGTTCTACATCAGGGCAAGCATCTACAAGCACATCTAGCAGATCGTCTGTGCAGATATCTGAGATGCGGTCACAAAGCTCATCAACTAGCACAGCCGACCGACCATCTGAAGGTTCACACATCACGATGTCCACAGACTCGCACAGCGGATCAGATATCAGACGATCTACGGAAGCTTCGATTGATGGGTCTATCGGCACGTCTGTTAGTACTAGTAGTGGTGTATCTACTGGCACTGTTGTTGGCACTTCAGCTGGTACATCTACTGGCACGTCTACTGGCATGTCTACTGGCATGTCTACTGGCATGTCTACTGGCATGTCTACTGGCATGTCTACTGGCATGTCTACTGGCATGTCTACTGGCTCATCAGCTAGCTCATCAGCTAGCTCATCTACCAGCGCATCTGCTGAATCCTCAGCCAGCTCATCAGCCAGCTCATCTGCTGAATCCTCAGCCAGCTCATCAGCCAGCTCATCAGCCAGCTCATCAGCCAGCTCATCAGCTAGTTCATCTACTGGCTCATCAGCTAGCTCATTAGCTAGCTCATCAGCAAGCTCATTAGCTAGCTCATCAGCAAGCTCATCAGCAAGCTCATCAGCAAGCTCATCAGCAAGCTCATCAGCAAGCTCATCAGCAAGCTCATCAGCAAGCTCATCTACTGGCTCATCTGCTGAATCCTCAGCCAGTTCATCTGCTGAATCCTCAACCAGCACATCAGCCAGCTCATCTGCTGAATCCTCAACCAGCACATCAACCAGCTCATCAGCCAGCACATCAGCCAGCTCATCTGCTGAATCCTCAGCCAGCTCATCAGCCAGCTCATCAGCCAGCTCATCAGCCAGCTCATCAGCCAGCTCATCAGCCAGCTCATCAGCCAGCTCATCAGCCAGCTCATCAGCCAGCTCATCAGCTAGTTCATCTACTGGCTCATCAGCTAGCTCATTAGCTAGCTCATCAGCAAGCTCATTAGCTAGCTCATCAGCAAGCTCATCAGCAAGCTCATCAGCAAGCTCATCAGCAAGCTCATCAGCAAGCTCATCAGCAAGCTCATCAGCAAGCTCATCAGCAAGCTCATCAGCAAGCTCATCAGCAAGCTCATCAGCAAGCTCATCAGCAAGCTCATCAGCAAGCTCATCTACTGGCTCATCTGCTGAATCCTCAGCCAGTTCATCTGCTGAATCCTCAACCAGCACATCAGCCAGCTCATCTGCTGAATCCTCAACCAGCACATCAACCAGCTCATCAGCCAGCACATCAGCCAGCTCATCTGCTGAATCCTCAGCCAGCTCATCAGCCAGCTCATCAGCCAGCTCATCAGCCAGCTCATCAGCCAGCTCATCAGCCAGCTCTTCTGCCAGTACATCAGCCAGCTCTTCTGCCAGCTCTTCTGCTGGTTCTTCTGCTGCTTTGTCGTCAACATCGTCGTCAAGTTCTGCTCTTTGTTTCTATACCCCACCGGCTTCGATCACACCTGACCCTGCATTTGTGACCTCTGAAGCACCTCCCACTTTAGAGCTAAAGCAACTTCTTGGAATGCACAATCAGCTGCGGGCTTTCCACAAATCACCTGCTCTGGTATGGGACAGCGCTCTTGCAAGTTTGGCTTGGGATAGATTTCTCCATCCCGATTCGTACAGTCTACCAACTGGTCAAGCGTATATATATGGGTATGAAGAAAGCACTTCTGTGGCTAGTCTAGTATACAAATATAGTATCACGAAACTCTACAACTACTGTGATCCTGAATCGACTAGTTGGGTATTTCAATTTCTGACAATGGTTCGGACCGACATAACAAGCGTTGGCTGCGATGTTTCTGCCAACCCCAGCACTAATACGATGGCTTTTTTCTGTGTGTATGGGCCGTTAGTCAACAATGACAATATGGGAGCGAAGGTACCTCGGCCGGATTTCTCACTCACCACTGCGCCAAGTGTTGGCCCGGTATCGAGCTCTTCATCTACTGAGTCAGCGGTGAGCAGTAGTGGATCTGCCAGCACAAGTCTTACCGTTACCACGTCGAGTTATACATCTGCAGTTACGGATAGCCTTATTACCAGTACGTCTACTGTCGTGTCTCCAGCTAGCTCTGCATCTAGTTCTGTGTCTATCCCGGCTCCTTGCTCGTACACTCTGATAAACTCGATCAAAGCCGACCCTCCGAACTCATCTTGGAATAGCTCGCTCTCGTCTGGCATGGCGTCGGTCTTTGCTTATCACAATCAGCTACGGGCAAGGCACAACTTAGCACCGTTGTCATGGGATTCCGGTCTTGTAAGCGTGGCTGACTCACTGGTGCAACAGTCTTATCCTTCGAGCAACTACTTGTACAATCACGGCTTATCATCTCCTAGTGATATAACTTCTATTGTGGGCTATTGGTACTCTACGATAAAATACTATGAGTTCTGCCAAGCTTCTATTACTGTCAGGCCCCTGCCATTTATCAGAATGTTGCAGACCGATATCACAAGCATTGGATGTGTGTCCACTGCGATAAATTCGCAAACGTATTTGACCTGTGTTTATGGACCTCCAAAAGCGACCGTTGATGCAAATGTCCCACCAGTTGATCCACGATACTACGCTGATTATCAGAGTGGTGAAGACCCATCGCCAACATAAAATTGATTTGCTGGCGCACATGTCTATGAACATGTGATGAGTAATAGAGTGTCAATCCAGGGAGGAAATACATAACATGTAGATCTTGATGCTGAATAACTGATGCGTGTGTGTGTGATTTTTGTAACATAGTCTATGAAATACTGTATCTTGATAATTATAATAATATTTGGTTGTACATAGATCATGCCACTTGTGACGCAGAGCTGGAAGCAGTAGTAGCATACAAACTCCTAGGAAGTCGCGTTGGAATCTAGAGAGTTCTGAGTGGCTTTCGAGGGCTTCAAAGCCATGTTTGGATGGTACACCTGACAAACACACTATATTGCTAGGTCTGGCCGTTCACTTCATAAATGTGGAAGGGTATCTTTGGGAGATGATGGTTCATAATGAAAATGTTCTGTCTAAGTCTGGGTTTACAGCAGTATTATAGATGTATACGTGTATAGTAAGAGACACAATTGACGATTTTAATATGAGGAACAACAAACACACCAAAATTATCAAAATCAACGAAAGGGCAAGTATACACATCACGGATGAAAGCATTCAGTGTCTATAATATAGAGCCCGTCTCGATCACGCTCAGCATGCCCAAAATCTCGTTTAAAATCAGTGAAAGTGTAGGCCATGCTAGCCCTGATTAGGCAAGTCACAAAACTGAACTGTCTTTCATAATGTGCATAGCAGAATCTTGCACTAAGAGTGTCAGACCTCATTTAAAACTCAAAGTTGACCTGTTCATTCTACACAAGCAATCAGTCATTCTTTGGGGGTTTAGGGGGAAACAGATCATGAGTCCGAGTTGTACACATCCTCAAGATCTTGAGCTTATTGTTTAGCCGGGAGTATTTATCACAGACTCCAATTACAGGAAACACAAAATAAATACATCCAATCTTCATTATTTCTGTATGGTTTATTGTATAGTAACACGAAAAAAGGCTGTGCTGGTTTGAACGCACTCTAAAACCCCTACACAGCATATCCGTTTTTATCTTCTTCTGTAACATCATCACCATTTGAATGATGTTGTTCGCTCTCAAACATAATCCACACGCCCTTGCACACAAATCCAAGTTCTCTTTTCTAAATTTTGCCTGGACAGCCACACGGTTCACACGTGATTGTCTGCAAGTAAACACGCTCTTCCCCATGATAATTCCAGAATCTAAGTCATGATAACCTAGAACTTTATCAGCCTCTTTTGACAATTTGCCTTTTCAGTATACATGAACCATACCAGCCAAACCATTGTTGCACCATTGTTACACCATTGTTTTCACGTCTTTCTTTTATATGCTTACTGTCACATGGTTGACCCCACGCTCCATTGACAAGCGCCATAAGGAAGGGTAACCTCTGGAATAGCTAAGCTGCCAATCTTGAGTTTGGTGTCAACGAATCTCAATTGGAGAGAAGAACTTGACAACCACGAAAAGACGTTTGCTGAAGCTCACTTTCAGTTACCCAACAACGCTTGCTTAAACTCACTATTACTATCTTATTGATTTAGCATACAGCTCGTCATTACTAGCTTATTGATTTAGCTTACAGCTCGTCATTACTAGCTTATTGATTTAGCTTACAGCTCGTCATTACCACATTTATCCATCGCTTAATCTAGCACTATTAGTTAGTTATCTTAGACGGGGCCTTTCGGTATGTTTAACCATCACGCCTGCTCAGTCTGATCTTATACTGACCCATAGATTAAGAATTATTCTCTGTTCAGAAAAGACACGCACTTGAATCGTAATTGTAAACAACAAATAGCGCCACCTACTGACACTTACAACCTTATGTACCACAGTCGACATTGTTTTGACATTGTTTAGATGTTATAACTATCAACTTGAAGTATGACGATAAAACAGAAACCAAATTTCAAGTTTGCACAAAAGTTTCTAGCTGAAGACGTCAAACATACGATTGTGATTTGCGTCAACAATCGGTATATTACCGCTAGTTTTCCATACGTTGACTGCTTTAACACTATACTTACAACTGTATTATTTATTCATTGTGTATATTTTGCTCGCAACTACCACTCAATGACAGTTAAATGATTTTTGTGGAACTGTTATACCAAGTGCTGAAAATACATGGTATCGAGATCATCTAATGTTTGTCGCGTTCATGGTTCCAACTTGCATTTTTCAAGTACACACACACAATCTGTTGTTTAGTGCCAGCAACAGACCTATTTAGGTGATAGGAGAAGATCTTTAGACTGATTCTGAGCGGGTCCTAAGCCTTTATTGTATACTGGCTAGAATAAGGCAGGTACATAAGTTAAACTAGTGTAGTGGAATGGGATAGGAATGGGCATTATGTAAATGTAGCGCAGAGTGTAAGGGGTTTGGTTGTTTGGTTTGTTGCCCGTCTATTCAACTGTCTGGGATTGTCCGTCTGTTGGACAGGAGATCGAGAAGGGATAACAATTCATCTTATCCTTTGAAGGCTCAAGTATATTATCGACCAGGTGTCACGCTCGCACTTAAGCCGCGCCCTCCATTCTAGAGTCTCAAGGAAGGGTAACCAATTGTGCCCCAGAACTACAAACAAGTACATCTGTGGCGGAACTTGGCGTGTCTTCCTAAACAAGAACTTCAGGACTTCACGACCAGAAGACTATCTGCAAACACCTCAACATCTCTAGCTCAGACAGTCGACGACCGTCAGCTGTCATCACCCCAAACCACAGAACTTCATCAACGTGTGCTTAGAGCACTCTACCTACGTGCTTACACCTCGCCTCCACCTGAATCCAGTTTAGCTTCCTTAGACAGGTCCATTCGGTATGACTAGCCAAAGCGCTCCTATTTAACTTGACTTTGTACTGACCCTTAGTTAAGAAATATTCCCTGTTCAGTAACTACCTAGTTCTCTATCGTAATTGTAGCCCGCAAAATAGCACCACTCTGACAACACTTATCATAAACAAGCACAAAAATCTAATAGTTCTCCCAATGCGATTCGTGAATTAAATCAATTCAAATCAAGGTTTGTTACACTCGGTAATTGATCACTGCATTTTTGGGCTTGTTGAACAGCAAATGGTTTTTGAGAAATGATAATTAGGAATACAAAAGATACCTGTGTGTTTTGCTGCCAAGAGTATGCTAAAAAAAAATACATGTTTTTTTTGACGCTAGCAGCTCAGTTATATGACTAACTGGATAACTTTCATAACAGTTATCCGCATCTAGAACCAAAATTGTCTTAGATGTGTAACTTGTCTTCTCGATATTGTTCCAGCGCTTTGGATTATTCTAAAGGCCGCCTGCATTGATTCTGTGGAAAAGTCGGTTGCTAATTGAGCTGCTTCAGAGTATCATCGAGACAGATTTATTCAAATTCTTGTAATATATATAGCAAGTCAGTTCGTGTCCAGAACTATACACGGCTTATTGTATAACCAGCTCAATCGACTTTTAACATAGCGCAATTGTCAAGTGGAGCGCCTCAGTTTTTGCTTCATCATTCACATCGTATACAACACCTCATGAAAATCCAACTATCATCAGCATTGTTGTTCGGCTTGTCCAGGCTGGCGCTGGCTGACGACGTCTGTACACCCACAGCCACAGTTACATGGTTCACACATGGTCCAGACCTGCAGACCCTTTGGGTCACCGAGACTACGTATCCTGCGCTGGTATCTACAGCATACCCACCGCCCGATACAAGACCCAAGACCACGGTGACAGGCGACGACGGAGTGATCACGGTGTTTGTGGAGTACACAACAGTGTACTACAACACGGTGGTACAAACCATCACGCCTCCCGCTGCGACATTGACAATCACAGCTACGCCTGTTGTGACTCGTGGACCTGGCAAGCAAAGTGACGGGTCAAGCTACCAAGCCTCAGTGCATACAGTGTATGTCGATCAGAACGGCCAGGTAGTGTCAGACTACACGTCGCCAACAGTGCTAACGAGTAGTACAAGTTATGTCACATACTATGGAAACAATAGTGCAAGCAATAATCAAAACAGCTACACAAGTAATATCCTTGCACCCGTTGTTACAGACGGCAGTTTTGCTACTTCACACTCCAAAGATCACGGTGGTTCATCAGACACTTATGTTGGCCCCAATGCTCCAAACAGTCCTTCAGTATCACTAAGTGATAGGCTGAGCGCTAGTCCCATTATTAGTCCAGTGTTCGGGAGCTCATCTCAGTCTGCTGATCATACTTCATACTTGGCTTCTTTCTCATCCAGTGCTATTGTGTCACCCACGCAAACGGTTAGCCCAACTACTCTGTCCGCGACACCAAGTCCTATTTCTAGTCTGTCTCCTGCATCCACCTCTCTTCACATCCCCAGCTCCTCCGACAACACATCTCGGCGCAGCTTAGAAAACACATCTGAGCGCAGTTCGGACAAACATGATACTGCATTGACATCGAAACAGGAGCCCGCTGTGGTCGGGTCGAGTTCTGTGAAGCCTGCCAGCTCTGGTTCGGATGATGTGACGGTTACATATGGCTCTATGGTGCCAAGTGTCTCTGTTTCTGCTGAGATCTCTTCGAATCCAGTCACCACGTCTACCCAGTCATCGTTGCAATCTTCGTTGACGCAATCGGTACCAGTTGTAGCGACGAGCAAGACCGATGCCGGGTCTTTGACAAGCAGCTCTGTGTCTGGTGTGTCTGGTGTGTCCGCTGTCGATAGTGCATCGCAATCTCACTCGGCCCTCACATCTGTTTGGTCATCGCCTGTAACGTTGCTCACATCTGCAATTACCACAGGTCTGCCCGGATCGTCGGTGACAATGACCTCAGCTTCACCTTCTATTGCTTCTTCGGAGTCTGGCTTGCCTGGATCGACGCTAGTGACGACATCGGCATCGTCTTCTATATCATCTTCAGGACCTAGCTTGTCTGGATCGTCGCTAGTATCGACATCAGCATCGTCTTCTATCGCATCTTCGGAACCCGGCTTGACCATTCTCGAAAAACATAATCAGCTACGTGCTAGACATGGTACTCCGCCCCTGACATGGAGCAATGATCTGGCTACATATGCTGGACAGAACTCGAACTCACTGCACGCGCGTGATCTCGTCTACGGCATCAACTCCGCGCTCAGTTCTACCAATTACACAGACATGGTGATGGGATGGTACAATGAGATCAGTCTGTACAACTTTGACAAGCCTGGGCCAACTCCAGGCACACTTGAATTCACACAAATGATCTGGAAAGACACGACACATGTGGGATGCGCGCTGGGCGGGACTGGTTCAGCCGGTATGGAACTGACGCTCGTATGTGCATACAGTCCTAAAGGAAATACAGGAAGCTTTGTGGACCAGGTGCCGCGATTGATCGAAGTTTCAAGTGCGTCTAGTGGCCCATCCACAGGTATGTTATCGGCTACAGTTGATACAAATGTACTGCGAAGTGCAAGGTCTAACAAACATGATACAGGTTCGACAAGAGCAGCAAGCTCAGGATCGGAGTCGGATGCAACACACACAGATGCGATAACGGGTTCAGCACATACAGGTAGGTTGAAAAGTATGTAAACCACACGGGTATGATTTAACACGATATTGCAGGTTCTACATCAGGGCAAGCATCTACAAGCACATCTAGCAGATCTTCTGTGCAGATATCGAAGGTGTGGTCAGAAAGCTCATCAACCAGCACAGCGGACCGGCCATCTGAGGGTTCACAGATCACGATATCCACAGACTCGCGCAGCGGATCGTATATCAGACAATCTACGGACGCTTCGATTGATGGGTCTATCGGCACATCTGTTAGTACTAGTAATGGTGTATCTACCGCCACTGTTGTTGGCACGTCTACTGGCACATCTACTGGCACATCTACTGGCACATCTACTGGCACATCTACTGGCACATCTACTGGCACATCTACTGGCACATCTACTGGCACATCTACTGGCACATCTACTGGCACATCTACTGGCACATCTACTGGCTCATCTGCTGGCTCATCTGCTGGCTCATCTGCTGGCTCATCTACTGGCTCATCTGCTGGCTCATCTGCTGGCTCATCTACTGGCTCATCTGCTGGCTCATCTACTGGCTCATCTGCTAGCACATCCTCCAGCTCATCAACCAGCACATCAGCCAATACATCCTCCAGCACATCCTCCAGTACATCAGCCAGTACATCTGCTACTTCTTCTGCTACTTCTTCTGCTGGATCTTCGGCCAGCTCTTCAGCCAGCTCTTCAGCCAGCTCTTCAGCCAGCTCTTCAGCCAGCTCTTCGGCCAGCTCTTCAGCCAGCTCTTCAGCCAGCTCTTCAGCCAGCTCTTCAGCCAGCTCTTCAGCCAGCTCTTCAGCCAGCTCTTCAGCCAGCTCTTCAGCCAGCTCTTCAGCCAGCTCGTCTGTCAGCTCTTCAGCCAGCTCTTCAGCCAGCTCTTCAGCCAGCTCGTCTGTCAGCTCTTCAGCTGGCTCATCAGACAGCACATCAGCTGGCTCGTCTGTCAGCTCTTCAGCTGGCTCGTCTGTCAGCTCTTCAGCTGGCTCGTCTGTCAGCTCTTCAGCTGGCTCGTCTGTCAGCTCTTCAGCTGGCTCGTCTGTCAGCTCTTCAGCTGGCTCGTCTGTCAGCTCTTCAGCTGGCTCGTCTGTCAGCTCTTCAGCTGGCTCGTCTGTCAGCTCTTCAGCTGGCTCGTCTGTCAGCTCTTCAGCTGGCACGTCTGTCAGCTCTTCAGCTGGCTCATCAGACAGCACATCAGCTGGCTCGTCTGTCAGCTCTTCAGCTGGCTCATCAGACAGCACATCAGCTGGCTCGTCTGTCAGCTCTTCAGCTGGCTCATCAGACAGCACATCAGCTGGCTCGTCTGTCAGCTCTTCAGCTGGCTCGTCTGTCAGCTCTTCAGCTGGCTCGTCTGTCAGCTCTTCAGCTGGCTCGTCTGTCAGCTCTTCAGCTGGCTCGTCTGTCAGCTTTTCAGCTGGCTCATCAGACAGCACATCAGCTGGCTCGTCTGTCAGCTCTTCAGCTGGCTCGTCTGTCAGCTCTTCAGCTGGCTCGTCTGTCAGCTCTTCCGCTGGTTCTTCTGCTGCTTTGTCGTCAACATCATCGTCAAGTTCTGCTATTTGTTTCTATACCCCGCCGGCTTCGATCACACCTGACCCTGCATTTGTGACCTCTGAAGCACCTCCCACTTTAGAGCTAAAGCAACTTCTTGGAATGCACAATCAGCTGCGGGCTTTCCACAAATCACCTGCTCTGGTATGGGACAGCGATCTTGCAAGTTCGGCTCGGGATAGACTTATCCATCCCGGTTCGTACAATCCACCAGCTGGTCACTTGTTTTTGTATGGGGATGGAGAAAGCACTTCTGTGGCTACTCTGATATTTAAATACCGTATTACGAGATACTGCAACTACTGTGATCTTAAACCGACTGATTGGGTATTGGATTATCTGACAATGGTTCGGACCGACATAACAAACGTTGGCTGCGATGTTTCTGCAAACCCCAGCACTAATACAGTGACTTTTTTCTGTGTGTATGGGCCGTCAGTCGACAATAACAATATCGGAGCGAAGATACCTCGGCCGGATTTCTCACTCACCACTGCGCCATGATGATAATCTCTTTTTATTCTCGCTTACATAGCATATGTACACATACGCCGAACAATATGAATTGTACATAGTCACCTACTTCCTCCCTATTCCCAGCCTGTGGGCCACGTATAAGAGCTAGATCTGAGTTGCTCAACGTCCCTCTTCGTACCACCCCGTGTCAAGTTTTATACAGCTTTACCTGTATCGATCGATGGCTGCTACTGTATCGCGCAAGGGGGTGTCCCCCTAAGTCGACTATACGAGGACTTACTATCAGACCCAAACCCACAATGGTGGATTCACTGTTGCCTTCGTTGTGCCAGTGTTATAACGTATTTTCGCTGTTAGTCCGTCGGGATGTCCTGTATAAGGCCCTCTACCCTGCCCTTCGCATTGATCTGTGGTTTCGGATTAAAACATCAATGAGGTCTAATCCGGGACAAACATGGTCGCTTCGATGGCTGCTCTGGGATGACTGAGGCAGCCACGAAGAGTGGTTCCTACTTCCGTCTTACGACCTGCGCTGAGGCTACCGATTGCCCCTAAGTGTCACTTTGGTGAAACCTTGAATCCAGTTTCAAGAAAAACCGTCACGTGGTGTGCACAACTCAGCCAGCTTTATTGCGCCACATTTTACCTTCGAGATGAGAAGGAGAAGTTAAAATGTCAGAGAAGAGAGATGAACCCTAGATCACCACTGCGCCAAGTGTTGGCCCGGTATCCAGCTTCTCATCTACTGAGTCAGCGGTGAGCGGCAGTGGATCTGCCAGCACAAGTCTTACCGTTACCACGTCGAGTTATACATCTGCAGTTACGGATAGCCTTATTACCAGTACGTCTACTGTCGTGTCTCCAGCTAGCTCTGCATCTAGTTCTGTGTCTAGCCCGGCTCCTTGCTCGTACACTCTGATAAACTCGATCAAAGCCGACCCTCCGAACTCATCTTGGAATAGCTCGCTCTCGTCTGGCATGGCGTCGGTCTTTGCTTATCACAATCAGCTACGGGCAAGGCACAACTTAGCACCGTTGTCATGGGATTCCGGTCTTGTAAGCGTGGCTGACTCACTGGTGCAACAGTCTTATCCTTCGAGCAACTACTTGTACAATCACGGCTTATCATCTCCTAGTGATATAACTTCTATTGTGGGCTATTGGTACTCTACGATAAAATACTATGAGTTCTGCCAAGCTTCTATTATTGTCAGGCCCCTGCCATTTATCAGAATGTTGCAGACCGATATTACAAGCATTGGATGTGTGTCCACTGCGATAAATTCGCAAACGTATTTGACCTGTGTTTATGGACCTCCAAAAGCGACCGTTGATGCAAATATCCCACCAGTTGATCCACGATACTACGCTGATTATCAGAGTGGTGAAGACCCATCGCCAACATAAAATTGATTTGCTGGTGCACATGTCTATGAACATGTGGTGTGGAACAGAGTGTCAATTTAGGGAGGAAATACATAACATGTAGATCTTGATGCTGAATAACTATTACGTGTGTGTAATTTTTGTAACATGGTCTATGAAATACTGTATCTTGATAATTATGATATTTTGTTGTACATAGAACACGTCACTTGTGACACAGAGCTGGAAGCAGTAGTGTAGCATACAAACTACTAGGAAGTTGCGTTGAAATCTAGAGAGTTCTGAGTGGCTTTCGAGGGCTTCAAAGCCATGTTTGGATGGTACACCTGACAAACACACTAGATTGCTAGGTCTGGCAGTTCACTTCATAAATGCGGAAGAGTATCTTTGGAGACGATGGTTCATAATGAAAATGTTCTGTCCGAGTCTGGGTTTACAGCAGTATTATAGATGTATACGTGTATAGTAAGACACACAATAGACGATTTTAATATAAAAAACAACAAATACACTAATATCATCAAAATCAACGAAAGGACATGTATACACATCACGGATGAAAGTATTCAGTGTCTATATAGAGCCCGTCTCGATCACGCTCAGCATGCACAAACTCTTGTTTAAAATCAGTGAAAGTGTAGGCCATGCTAGCCCTGATTAGGCAAGTCACAAAACTGAACTGTCTTTCATAATGTGCATAGCAGAATCTTGCACTAAGAGTGTCAGACCTCATTTAAAACTCAAAGTTGACCTGTTCATTCTACACAAGCAATCAGTCATTCTTTGGGGGTTTAGGGGGAAACAGATCATGAGTCCGAGTTGTGCACATCTTCAAAATCTTGAGCTCATCGTTTAGCCGAGAGTATTTATCACAGACTCCAATTACAGGAAACACAAAATAAATACATCCAATCTTCATTATTTCTGTATGGTTTATTGTATAGTAACACGAAAAAAGGCTGTGCTGGTTTGAACGCACTCTAAACCCCCTACACAGCATATCCGTTTTTATCTTCTTCTGTAACATCATCACCATTTGAATGATGTTGTTCGCTCTCAAACATAATCCACACACCCGTGCACACAAATCCAGGTTTTCTTTTCTAAATTTTGCCTTGACAGCCACACAGTTCACACGTGATTGTCTGCAAGCAAACACGCTCTTTCCCATGATAATTCCAGAATCTAAGTCATGATAACCTAGAACTTTATCAGCCTCTTTTGACAATTTGCCTTTTCAGTGTATACATGAGCCATACCGGCCAAACCATTGTTGCACCATTGTTTTCACGTCTTTCTTTTATATGCTTACAACCTTATGTACCACAGTCGACATTGTTTTGACATTGTTTAGGTATTATAACTATCAACTTGAAGTATGACGATAAAATAGAAACTAAATTTCAAGTTTGAATAAAAATTTCTAGCTGAAGACGTCAAACATACGATTGTGATTTGCGTCAACAATCGGTATATTACCGCTAGTTTCCCATACGTTGAATGCTTTAACACTATACATACAACAGTATCATTTGGCCATTATATATTTTGCTCGCAGCTACCACTCATTAACAATTAGATGATTTTTGTGAAACTGTTATACCAAGTGCTGAGAATACATGGTGACGAGATTATCTAGAATTTGTCGCGTCCCTTGTTCCAACTTGCATTTTTAAAGCACAAACATACACAATCTGTTGTTTAGTGACAGCAATAGACCTATTTAGGTGATAGAAAAAAAAGTTTAGACTGATTCTGAGCGGATCCTAAGCCTTTATTGTTTACTGGCTAGAATAAGGCAGGTACATAAGTTAAACTAGTGTAGTGGAATGGGATAGGAATGGGCATTATGTATAAAACACAGAGTAAGGGGTTTGGTTGATTGGTTTGTTGCCCGTCTATTCAACTGTCTGGGATTGTCCGTCTGTTGGACGGAAGATCGAGAAGGAATAACGATTCATCTTATTCTTTGAAGGCTCAAGTATATTATCGACCAGGTACTACATGAAAGGATAGAGGAACTGAGCCTGACTATAGACTGAAATTTATACATACTTAACAACGACGTGGCTTTGTAGACCACAAAGTAGGGAAAAGGCTAACAACCACTATATGACCTAAGCCTAGGCAACATCTTTGTCGTATTCCCAAGACACTAGGATACTAAATTAGGTAGTTGTGGGGAAAGCTACCATTTGTGTTGATTAATTTGGTTATAGAAGTGTTTGTGATTCGTTGTCGTGGTAAATATGTTGACGTTTTTTTGTATGGAATGAAGATGGTGATTTGAAACACCTTAAGTGATCACGATCTTAGAAACTTTTCCCCTAGAGAGTCTGCCAATGGATTGAAAATTTTCAAATAGTTATAAACCTTCAACAGGTCATTACCGACACTTCCCCTTGTCATTTCGCTCAAAGGCTACAGGCGCAAGGACATGCAGTTCACCAATACTTATCATGACATCCAGCCTAGATCAATAAGCGATAATCCGACATGACGATTGTATGTCAAGCTTATTGTAGACTGTGCATACCTTTAAATCTAACGTGTTTTACATTTTGTTTCACTGGCAGTTGTATCCTTGAACAGAACTTGTTGAATCAAACGACAATGTAGCCGACAATGGAATAATAAATCTTGATTCGACATGATTTGTGATACAAAAATACATGGCTTGCAATAAAGTTTTATTGTGTTGTTTTTTACGATTGACTGGATCTGACAAAAATCCTCTTTTTAAATGTCAATGTGGCTCAAATTACATACAATACACTTATCACAAAGAAGCACAAAAATCTAATAGTTCTCCTATTGCGATTTGTGAATTGTAAAACAGTTCAAATCAAGGTTTGTTACACTCTGTAATAGACCACTGCATTTTTGGCTTGTTAAACAGCAAATGTTTTTGAGAAATGATAATTAGAAATACAAAAGATACCCGTGTGTTTCGCTGCCATGAGTATGCTAAAAAAATACATGTTTTTTTTGACGCTAGCAGCTCGGTTATATAACTAACTGGATAACTTTCATAACAGTTATCCGCATCTAGAGCCAAAATTGTCTTGGTGTAACTTGGCTTCTCGATATTGTTCCAGCGCTTTGGATTATCCTATAGACCGCCTGCATTGATTCTGTGGAAAAGTTGGTCGTTAATTGAGCTGCTTCAGAGTATCATCGAGACAGATTTATTCAAATTCTTGTAATATATATAGCAAGTCAGTTCGTGTCCAGAACTATACACATCTTATTGTATAACCAGCTCAATCGACTTTTAACATAGCGCAATTGTCAAGTGTAGCGTCTCAGTTTTTGCTTCATCATTCACATCGTATACAACACCTCATGAAAATCCAACTATCATCAGCATTGCTGTTCGGCTTGTCCAGGCTGGCGCTGGCTGACGACGTCTGTACACCCACAGCCACAGTTACATGGTTCACACATGGTCCAGACCTGCAAACCCTTTGGGTCACCGAGACTACGTATCCTGCGCCGATATCTACAGCATACCTTCCGCCCGATACAAGACCCAAGACCACGGTGACAGGCGACGACGGAGTGATCACGGTGTTTGTCGAGTACACAACAGTGTACTACAACACGGTGGTACAAACCATCACGCCTCCCGCTGCGACATTGACAATCACAGCTACGCCTGTTGTGACTCGTGGACCTGGCAAGCAAAGTGACGGGTCAAGCTACCAAGTCTCAGTGCATACAGTGTATGTCGATCAGAACGGCCAGGTAGTGTCAGACTACACATCGCCAACAGTGCTAACGGGTAGTACAAGTTATGTCACATACTATGGAGTCAGTAGTGCGAGCAATAATCAAAACAACTACACAAGTAATATCCTTGCACCCGTTGTAACAGACGGCAGTTTTGCTACTTCACTCTTCAGAAATCAGGGTGGTTCATCGAACACTTATGTTGGCCCCAATGCTCCTAACAGTCCTTCGGTATCTCTGAGTAATACTCTGAGCGCTAGTCCCAGCATTAGTACAGTGTTCGGCAGCTCATCTCAGTCGACTGATCATCCTTCATATTTGGCTTCTTTCTCGTCCAGTTCTGTCGTGTCACCCGCGCAAACAGTTAGCCCAACTACTCTGTCCGCGACACCAAGTCCTATTTCTAGTCTGTCTCCTGCATCCACCTCTCTTCACATCCCCAGCTCCTCCGACAACACATCTCGGCGCAGCTTTGAAAACACATCTGACCGCAGCTCAGACAAACATGATACTACCTTGACATCGAAACAGGAGCCCGCTGTGGTCGGGTCGAGTTCTGTGAAGCCTGCCAGCTCTGGTTCGGATGATGTGACGGTTACATATGGCTCTATGGTGCCAAGTGTCTCTGTTTCTGCTGAGATCTCTTCGAATCCAGTCACCACGTCTACCCAGTCATCGTTGCAATCTTCGTTGACGCAATCGGTACCAGTTGTAGCGACGAGCAAGACCGATGCCGGGTCTTTGACAAGCAGCTCTGTGTCTGGTGTGTCCGCTGTCGATAGTGCATCGCAATCTCATTCGGCACTCACATCTGCTTGGTCATCGTCTGTAACGTTGCTCACGTCTACAAGTACAACTCTTCTATCCGGGTCTCCGGTGACAATGACCTCAGCATTGCCTTCTTTCGCTTCTTCGGGGTCTGGCTTGCCTGGATCGACGCTAGTGACGACATCAGCATCGTCCTCTATATCATCTTCAGGACCTAGCTTGTCAGGATCGTCGCTAGCAACGACATCAGCATCGCCTTCTATCGCATCTTTGGAACCCAGCTCTGCCATCCTTGAGGAACATAATCAGCTACGGGCTAGACATAGTACTCCGCCTCTGACATGGAGCAATGATCTGGCTACATATGCTGGACAGAACTCGAACTCACTGCACGCGCGTGATCTCGTCTACGGCATCAACTCCGCGTTCAGTTCTACCAATTACACAGACATGGTGATGGGATGGTACAATGAGATCAGTCTGTACAACTTTGACAAGCCTGGGCCAACTCCAGGCACACTTGAATTCACACAAATGATCTGGAAAGACACGACACATGTGGGATGCGCGCTGGGCGAGACTGGTTCAGCCGGTATGGAACTGACGCTCGTATGTGCATACAGTCCCAAAGGAAATACTGAAAACTTTATGGAAGAAGTGCCCAGACTGATCAAGGTTTCAAGCGCTTCTAGTGGTTCATCTATAGGTATGTTACCGGCTACAGTTGATACAAATGTACTGCGAAGTGCAAGGTCTAACAAACATGATACAGGTTCGACAACAGGAGCAACAAGCTCAGGATCGGAGTTGGATGCAACACACACAGATGCGATAACGAGTACAGCACATACAGGTAGGTCGTGAAGTATGAATACCACACAGTTGTGATCTAACACGATATTGCAGGTTCTACATCAGGGCAGGCATCTACAAGCACATCTAGCAGATCGTCTGTGCAGATATCTGAGATGCGGTCAGAAAGCTCATCAACCAGCACAGCCGACTGGCCATCTGAAGGTTCACACATCACGATGTTCACAGACTCGCAAAGCGGATCAGATATCAGACGATCTACGGACGCTTCGATTGATGGGTCTATCGGCACATCTGTTAGTAATAGTAGTGGTGTATCTGCTGCCACTGTTGGTGGCTCTTCAGCTGGTACGTCTACTGGCAGCCCTTCTGCTGGTTCTTCTGCTGGTTCTTCTGCTGGTTCTTCTGCTGGTTCTTCTGCTGGTTCTTCTGCTGGTTCTTCTGCTGGTTCTTCTGCTGGTTCTTCTGCTGGTTCTTCTGCTGGTTCTTCTGCTGGTTCTTCTGCTGGTTCTTCTGCTGGTTCTTCTGCTGGTTCTTCTGCTGGTTCTTCTGCTGGTTCTTCTGCTGGTTCTTCTGCTGGTTCTTCTGCTGGTTCTTCTGCTGGTTCTTCTGCTGGTTCTTCTGCTGGTTCTTCTGCTGGTTCTTCTGCTGGTTCTTCTGCTGGTTCTTCTGCTGGTTCTTCTGCTGGTTCTTCTGCTGGTTCTTCTGCTGGTTCTTCTGCTGGTTCTTCTGCTGGTTCTTCTGCTGGTTCTTCTGCTGGTTCTTCTGCTGGTTCTTCTGCTGGTTCTTCTGCTGGTTCTTCTGCTGGTTCTTCTACTGGCACATCTACTGGCACATCTACTGGCACATCTACTGGCACATCTACTGGCACATCTACTGGCACATCTACTGGCACATCTACTGGCACATCTACTGGCACATCTACTGGCACGTCTACTGGCACGTCTACTGGTATATTTACTGGTACATCTGCTGGCACATCTACAGATTCATTCGCAGTAACATCTGCTAGCACAATTACTGACACATCTACTGGCTTGTCTGCTGACACATCTACTGGCTTGTCTGCTGACACATCTACTGGCACGTCTACTGGCACGTCTACTGGCACATCTACTGGCACATCTACTGGCACATCTACTGGCACATCTACTGGCACATCTACTGGCACATCTACTGGCACATCTACTGGTACATCTACTGGTACATCTACTGGTACATCTACTGGTACATCTGCTGGTACATCTGCTGAAACATCTACAGATTCATTCGCAGTAACATCTGCTAGCACATTTACTGACACATCTACTGGCTCATCTGCTGACACATCTACTGGCACGTCTACTGACACATCTACTGGCACGTCTACTGGCACGTCTACTGGCACGTCTACTGGCACATCTACTGGCACATCTACTGGCACATCTACTGGCACATCTACTGGCACATCTACTGGCACATCTACTGGTACATCTACTGGCACATCTGCTGAAACATCTACAGATTCATTCGCAGTAACATCTGCTAGCACATTTACTGACACATCTACTGGCTCATCTGCTGACACATCTACTGGCACGTCTACTGACACATCTACTGGCACGTCTACTGGCACGTCTACTGGCACATCTACTGGCACATCTACTGGCACATCTACTGGCACATCTACTGGCACATCTACTGGTACATCTACTGGTACATCTACTGGTACATCTACTGGTACATCTGCTGGTACATCTGCTGAAACATCTACAGATTCATTCGCAGTAACATCTGCTAGCACAATTACTGACACATCTACTGGCTTGTCTGCTGACACATCTACTGGCTTGTCTGCTGACACATCTACTGGCACGTCTACTGGCACGTCTACTGGCACGTCTACTGGCACATCTACTGGCACATCTACTGGCACATCTACTGGCACATCTACTGGCACATCTACTGGCACATCTACTGGCACATCTACTGGCACATCTACTGGTACATCTACTGGTACATCTACTGGTACATCTACTGGTACATCTGCTGGTACATCTGCTGAAACATCTACAGATTCATTCGCAGTAACATCTGCTAGCACATTTACTGACACATCTACTGGCTCATCTGCTGACACATCTACTGGCACGTCTACTGGCTCATCTACTGGCACGTCTACTGGCACGTCTACTGGCTCATCTACTGGCTCATCTACAGATTCATTCGCAGTAACATCTTCTGGCACAATTACTGACGCATCTACTGGCTTGTCTGCTGACAAATCTACTGGCACATCTACTGGCACATCTACTGGCACATCTACTGGCACATCTACTGGCACATCTACTGGCACATCTACTGGCACATCTACTGGCACATCTGCTGACTCTTCTAACGGTAAATCTACTGACACACCGTCAAACGCATCTACTTTCTCAACGTCACCGGTCAGTCCTACAGTTTGCTTCTACAGCCCTCCTTCTCGCATCCAACCGGATCCCGCATATGCATCATCAAACCATATATCTTGGAGTCTAAATTCATACATCAGAGAAGCTGCTGGGTACATGAATCAGCTTCGGGCTATTCATGGCGCCCCTAGTTTACTTGTGACTAATCAGTATAAAACTGAGGTTAATGGACTCATTTATTCTGGTTCTATACCTTCATCAGGCAAATATAGCCTCTCCGATGCACTCAATACCTCCAAAGAAAACTACGAGTTAGATGCAGTGTGGAGTTGGTACTCTCAGATACAAAACTACGATTTTTGCAATCCTGTCATTGGGCCTGCCACGAACAACTTTGTGCAGATGATCCAGAAAGACATCGACATCGCGTCATGTAATACCCTTAGGGATAAAGCTGGTGCTGTAAGATATGGATGTGTATATATATCGAACAAGAATACAAACTATACGGAAATAGATGTGCCTAAGTATGAAGTGAGCGCTTCGACTGGTCTCAGTGTAGGTCTCAGTTCGACAGGCTTGAATACTTCTACCGGCTCGTCTACCGGCTCGTCTACCGGCTCGTCTACTGGCACATCTACTGGCACATCTACTGGCACGTCTACTGGCACGTCTACTGGCACATCTACTGGCACATCTACTGGCACATCTACTGGCACATCTACTGGCTCGTTTAGTACGTCTACTAGCTCGTCTACGGACATGTCTACTGGCACGTCTACTGGCACGTCTACTGGCACGTCTACTGGCACGTCTACTGGCACATCTACTGGCACATCTACTGGCACATCTACTGGCACGTCTACTGGCACGTCTACTGGCACGTCTACTGGCACGTCTACTGGTATATTTACTGGTACATCTACTGGCACATCTACTGGCACGTCTACTGGCACGTCTACTGGTATATTTACTGGTACATCTACTGGCACATCTACTGGCACGTCTACTGGCACGTCTACTGGTATATTTACTGGTACATCTGCTGGCACATCTACAGATTCATTCGCAGTAACATCTTCTGGCACAATTACTGACGCATCTACTGGCTTGTCTGCTGACAAATCTACTGGCACATCTACTGGCACATCTACTGGCACGTCTACTGGCACGTCTACTGGCACGTCTACTGGCACGTCTACTGGCACGTCTACTGGCACGTCTACTGGCACGTCTACTGGTATATTTACTGGTACATCTACTGGCACATCTACTGGCACGTCTACTGGCACGTCTACTGGTATATTTACTGGTACATCTGCTGGCACATCTACAGATTCATTCGCAGTAACATCTTCTGGCACAATTACTGACGCATCTACTGGCTTGTCTGCTGACAAATCTACTGGCACATCTACTGGCACATCTACTGGCACATCTACTGGCACATCTACTGGCACATTTACTGGCACATCTACTGGTACATCTGCTGGTACATCTGCTGAAACATCTACAGATTCATTCGCAGTAACATCTGCTAGCACAATTACTGACACATCTACTGGCTTGTCTGCTGACACATCTACTGGCACGTCTACTGGCACGTCTACTGGCACATCTACTGGCACATCTACTGGCACATCTACTGGCACATCTACTGGCACATCTACTGGCTCATCTACTGGCTCATCTACTGGCTCATCTACTGGCTCATCTACTGGCTCATCTACTGGTACATCTACTGGCTCATCTACTGACTCATCTAATGGTTTGTCTACTGGCACATCTACTGGCACATCTACCGGTACATCTACCGGTACATCTACTGGCTCGTTTTCTGACACACCGTCAAATGCATCTACTTTGCCGACATCATCTGTTAGTTTTAAGGTGTGCACCTACAGCCCTTCTGCACGCATTCAACTGGACCCT
Organism: Saccharomycotina sp. CBS 16003; assembly: GCA_022457085.1. NCBI lineage: Eukaryota > Fungi > Ascomycota > Saccharomycotina sp. CBS 16003. The sequence goes on from JAJNCF010000020.1 coordinate 278,633, forward strand.
GCTTTTGCAATGAAACCTCCATCTCCGCTTCTTGGTCCCACCGAGCAAAGAGCTTTGGGGTACATTAATCAACTTCGGGCTATTCATGGCGCGCCTATCGTATATGCGACTGATCATTACAATGCTGAAGCTACTTATCTTATTACTAATGGTCGTATTCCCTCCACAGGCATGTATAGCATCAGCGATGCAAGTGATACATCTAATGACGACTTCAGGTTAGATGTGGTGTGGAATTGGTATTCTCAGATACAATACTACAATTATTGCAATCCTGTTGTTGGGCCTGCCACAAACAACTTTGTGCAAATGATCCGGAAAGACATTAGTATGATGTCGTGTAGACTTGCCTATGATAAAGCCGGTACTAGGAAATGGGCATGTGTTTATAAATCGTTTGTCAACTCACAAGATGTTGTAGCAGAAGTAAATGCACCTGAATATGAAATGAGCGCTTCAACTGGTCTGGGCCTCACTTCGACAGACTTAAACGCTTTTACTGGTTCTTCTGCTGGCGCATCTGTTAGTTCATCAAATGTGACTTTCACTGGCTCATCTACTGATACTTCTGCAGGCTCATCTGCAGGTTTTCCTACTAGTTTTTCTGCTGGCCCATTCGATGAGACTTCTAATGGTACTTTTACCAGTACATCTGCTGAAATTTCTACTGACTTGTCCACTGACATTTCTACTGGCACATCTACTGGCACATCTACTGGCACATCTACTGGCACATCTACTGGCACATCTACTGGTACATCTGCTGGCACATCTACAGATTCATTCGCAGTAACATCTGCTAGCACAATTACTGACACATCTACTGGCTTGTCTGCTGACACATCTACTGGCTCGTCTACTGGCACATCTACTGGCACATCTACTGGCACATCTACTGGCTCGTCTACCGGCTCGTCTACCGGCTCGTCTACCGGCTCGTCTACCGGCTCGTTTAGTACATCTACTGACGCGTCTACTGGCTCGTTTAGTACATCTACTGACGCGTCTACTGGCTCGTTTAGTACATCTACTGACGCGTCTACTGGCTCGTCTACAGACATTTCTACTGGCACATCAAGTACACCTACTGAAACACCTACTGACGCGTCTGTCGATACTTCCACTTACTTGTCTGTTGGCATTTTGACCTATTCGTCTACAGCCTCATCTACTGATGTTTCTCCTACTAGTCCCATAAGCAGCTCTTCAATTTCTGCGGCAAGTCCGCTTCCTTGTTTTTACACTGTTATAAATCCAATTATCTACAGTTCTCCGGATTCGTTTTCGGACAGTTCGCTTTCGTCTGATTTGGCATCGGTTTTAGCCTATCACAACCAACTACGGGCTAGGCACAACTTGGCTTCTTTGGTCTGGGATTCCAACCTTGCAAGCGTTGCTAGTGCACTGGTGGATCAAGACTATCCTTCCAGTGATTACCTTTACAGTCAAACCCAAGGAAACTTTTTTGACTTCCTTTCTGTTGTGAGCAATTGGTATTCTAATATACAATACTACGACTTCTGCACTTCTAACGCTTCTTCACGCTCTTTGTCATTTGCCAGAATGGCTCAGCCAGATATTACAAGCATTGGCTGTGATTCTCGTTTAGTAAATTCCCGGGCGTATTTGACTTGCGTATATGGGCCGCCAAAGACTGACGCTGGTGCTCATGTACCACGGGTTGATTCGCAGTACAACTCTGACTATCAGATGGCGGTAGGCCAGGCGGCACATTAATAGCGGGGAAGTTGGCGTACTGATCTATAATCTTTTGCGTCATACAATGCGTTAAGCAATGGATGATGTATAATTGGCTTTTCAATAGACATATTGAAACGTCGCTATAAAGCTTGATATTGTTTGATGACTTAAAATACTAAATATTTTAACAACTACATATACATATGCCTTGTCAAGTGAAAGCTTTTTGAATTGAATTGGCGGGATATACACTCTGTGATCACAACTTTTGTGGAAAAGAAAAAATATTAGAATTTTTAAAAAAAACTAAAAGCCATTGTTAACAATACAAATATTTTACAAGTGTAGTCAATCGTTATATCTTTAAAAACCGCTGTCTTCATTCACGCCCGTACCACTTTCTCGTGGAACGGTAATTTCCACGACTTAATTAGTCTATCCCTTAAATTCGTCAAATGGAATCTCAGTTTTTTTTCTGAAATATATTGATGCTTTTATCGAGACACATTTAGAATACTTTTTTGCTATATGAAAAGGTCCAATAGTCATATACGCATGGACAACAGTGCATCTCGCGGGAGTGATAGCTTGAACAATACTGTTACGGATTAGGATAGTGTTGTGCCCGTATAGTTCAATAATCAGGTTTTTCGAAAACAGCGTTAACAAAGGTGAAATAAGTTTCAAATCTTTTTTTGCGGCAGACCAGGATGAGACCTCATTGAGTCTGTCATGAAGGGTGGATACAGGCACAAAGACCATGTCGTGTTTTATTTTTTGTCACAAAAGCGCTGTACATTTAGATCTTAACCAGCTTATTATAGTTCGGCCTTGTTATGAATTACAAGACAGAAAATCATAATATTCAGATCAAAATCTTTTTTCAGTATTTACAAATGGACCGAGGTCATGTTCTTTATAACAATTCATAAGAGGTGCTGGTTCATTCTATATGATGATCGCTGGCCTGATAGAATTGGATATAATTTGGCTGTTTGAGAGCACATTTGTTAGACGGGACATGATCGGTGTGCAGTGTTTTAATTGGACCTAATTTATGGTGTATAAATGAGAATCTAGTGAGACTCACTATACCAGAAATTTGGTTTTGATCTTAAAGAATAACAAACTGCTTGATTTGTCAGTCACAATAAAAATGATTCAGTATGATTGCAGTACAGGAGGTGGACTAACTTCACTTGTATATTTGATTTGAGTCCTATGTTACTATACTTTGGTTTTTGAGAGAGTTTTAATCAAGGCATCACTTTAAACAAAAAATTTCCGCATTGAATTCTCAGTGAGAAGTCTCATACAAATCTAGTGCATATCACACCAACTCAACTGACAAGTAAATAGTCTATGCATCTCATTTTACTACATGCGCAACCAAAATTGGCTTGTTTTTAGGTTGGCAAATTTGTTAGTTTACTACATCTAGCACTGACGCTCATAGTAAACACAAATTGGGAAAGTCACAAGTGTGTGTTCATGTGTGTACTGTAATCATTGGCAGGCAGCGCCAATGCGTATTTTTGGAACCCTAATTGAATCAACTGGACCACCTCCCTTCTTCTATTTTATCTCAAAAAGAGTTTCCAGACCATAAAAATGTTCAGTTTTGTACTATTTCATGGCTACACAAGAATGTAGAACTTCCTGGATACTCTGAGCAAATAAAATAATTCTAATTTCTGACGATCCAGTGTATAAATTTTTAACAATATGAGCGTATATTTGGTCTGGTCTCTCCTAATAACCCTCTATATGAGATGAAGATAGCTGACCAGTGTCTTTGGTATAAACACGAAACTCGCCAACTATAATCTGGTTTTGGCAAGCATCAATTGTGAGCGTCTTTACTGTTTTTCGTTGCAAAGCAACTGTCCAATAGTCGCATCTGGGAGCCAGTTGAAAGATTTACAATAAAGGTACTTTAGAGAAAAAAATACATTTGTATTCAAGAAGACTGCTAATGGATTGTAAGTCTGGAAGACGTGGCGGAAACTTAGTATGATATTTCAAACGTTATCAAGATTGATTTGCAGGAAGCGAGCTAGATCACGGAAGAAGTGACTCAAGTGTCTTGAAACATGCCAGATATCTCTCAGTCACATTAGCAATTGTATCAAGGCACATCTCCAAAGTATCGTTCCATCAACACCACATCTTTGTTTTTCTACGTACCGTTTTTTGAAAATTCTATTTTTATTCTTTTGTTCTATGTACACTGGTTTGAAAACGATTTTCTCAGCATCAGACTTGTAGACCTGCCAGTGCCCACGAAAACCTGCCAACAAATGATGAAGATGATTATAGAGTTGGGTCAGAAAAAGTCAATTATTTCCCCTGACACAAAGTGGAGGTAGAGATTCTAGAATCATGTTACTTTCACATCACAGCTCTTTGCTTTATAATCCCAAACACTCATCATACCGCGAAACACCTCTGCAGATGATCCTTTATCTTTATAAAGTCTGAAAAGTTCTGTATCCTGAACCAGGTCACACATGACCCAAATCAACCACTACGTTAAGCTACATATAATCATGTTTAGAAAGCGCACGACTCGGTACAACGATCACGTAAATGATACGCTAGGCGTAGCCAAAGAAACGATATGCAGATTTGGTTCCAGAACGATTCACAAGATGAAACGAACACCATGATTACATGATATGTACCTGACAAACATGTCAATACTATCTGATTCCAGGAAGGTCATGTACACAATACACTTCAAACTTCTCTGCTTCTATTTTGGAAAAGTATCTTTGATTATTCTCAGGATGCCCATATTTTCGTTTGAAAAACCAGTTCAAAGTGTAGGCCAGGTCAGCCTCCCGATTAGGCAAGTCACAAGAAGGAAATGTCAGTCAACCGCCGGGTCTCACTTCAAAGTACACACACAATGGCGCATTCCCCCAGCACCTGTACATACGCTTATTGAAAGTATCTATCTTTGCATAATCTCGACTTTGACCTTGTTCATTCTACTCATGTGTATCACCAGTCATTTCCTTTTGTTGTTCTTTCAAAGAACCTGGTTCATGACTCTGACTCGTGTACACACTCATCTCCGAGATCTTGAACCAATCGTTCAGCCATATACACACACTAACCACAAACTCCCGCTGTCTGTCCACAGCACCCCCTCAACAACTGTCTCATTCACAATTCTGGTTCTCTCGCATGTGTACGTAGAAATAAATTCGGGTGGCGGACCCCCTCCCAAGCCCAAAGAAAATAAAAAAAAACGTTACTTTTCCCTACAGTTGTACACCTATTCTGGAACTCGACATTCAGCACACAAAAAAATAAAAATTTAGACTTTTTTTTAGGGGTTACGGGAAGAGCTGAGACACACGTTATTGTCCATATGCTCTGCATTCTTTCCAAAGTTAAGGTTAGGGCTGTGTAATGGGTGGTATACAGATAGACAAAGGGCGAGAGACTTTGTCGGCATGTATGTACACACAAAAGCAAGAAATTGTGTTTGGAGGTGACCCGAGTGCACCGAAAAAGGTAATCAAGATCCGGGTCGGGTCTGAGGAGTTAAACACAGGTTCAGCTTGCTTTTGAGATACATTTTAGAACATAAAAAAAGCAGCTTAGTAGCAGCTTTTTTCTTTCCTCATCTGTTTAAGTGCACTGCAACTGTCTCGGACAATCTCCAGATGTAAAAGACACTCAGAGACCCGCGTTCCGATTCTTTGTGACTTGACCCGATCAGAGTCCAGATACGCACCATGGGTTAAGCTGTACCCGGCACTTGAATGTTCACACGAACGAGAAAAGTAAAGGGCACCAGAGTTCCATTCGACACCTTGCAGTAGATTGCATTCTACCCACAGCCTGCAATCCATCAGAGCATTGCTACATTAGTGTTGTGTGTGTGTGTGAGAGAGAATGGGATCAGCGCTCAAAGTCTTGAGAGGTCGTTACAGTCAGCGCGCGCTAACCGTAAACAGGCGTTTGTACACGGCGGTGAGTGCTTTTATGCTCATATTCAAGTTAGATCATGTTGCCTAATCGGGAATATCTGTAGTGGGCTACTTCCATGGACTGCAGATGTACATGTACACACTCAAAGAGGCAGCGCGGCTTTTCACTGCAGTCTTTGTGGTTATGTTTTTCGCTTAGAGCTGTACGTAACGTGTTTTTTCTTTGCTTTGATATTGTACCAGAGTAAGTACGTGTATTCTCATCATCCCGCAGTGGCTTTGTGATGATTAAGATGATGATTAAGATGATGATGTGGCTCCCGCATTTAGAGCAAGCTCAGATCTGGGTTAAGCCATTCTCTGTATTCACACGTAGGATGGGCGGGTCCGACAGAACTGTGTAGAGCAAGCGTCTCTTGTATTCTTTGCCACACCTTTTGAGAAACCCAGAGAAAAAGGGTTTGTTGATGCATGTCTGGGACGAGTTTTGTCGGCTCAAAGGCGATGAGTGTCCTGAAAAGTGTGTGTACACATCAGATCGTAGCGAGATCTCGGGGTCGGAGCAACAGTGTGTGTACACATACATCGCCCCCTACTATGCTATGTACTAAATTCCCTTTTAGTGACGACGACGAGGGGGTCGGTTTAGAGGGTAGGAGAAGGATCGATTGTTTGTGTATTCATGCCCAGATCTGGGAGTACGTTTCGGAAACAAGATCCCAGATTCGCGAAAAAAAGTCAAGCAGCTCCGCGATCCTTCTTTGGCGTCGACCAAGTTTTCTGTATGTGTACAACATTTCCATACATACACTGTATGGCTGTTTGGTTTTGTACACACTTCATGCAACACAATGATGATGCGACGCATATCTGATTCCTGAACTATAACTCATTTGTACCAAGAAGAACGTTGACAACTGTGTACAGTCGAAACCATGACCAGAACAAACAGTCTTAGTTTGCTGTCCAGGCCTTGCCACAGGTCTCCTGAAATCGTTCGCGCGCTGCCCCCTGGCGAGATGTTTTTTTGTCGCAATCGAGTCCAAATGTGTACCGTTGTTGTTTTATGTTTCTCGATCGACGGCTTTAAGGGGGGAAGAAGGTTGACTGCTCTAGCAAGCACAATTGTGTGCAAAACGTGTGTATCGAGAGCTTATTCCTCTGCGAAGAATGACGCGCCGAAGATGTAGAGACAAGAGAGTGCATGTTTTGGATACAAAGAACAACGAGAGTTGTACAGAAGCGCTTACATTCTCCAACCCAAACCGTTTTGTCTTTTTTTTTTTTTGTAGTCAATGTGTACAGCTTTGCTTCAAGTGCGCAAATCAGTCAATGAGTGAATGAATCAAGCGGTGAATGTATGAATGCAGATATAAGATTTCACGAGCGATGTGCCATGCATACTCCGCTGTTATGTACAGCCCTGTTGCTTTGATTGATTGATTGAATAATATTATTTTCCATGTAGTTGTTTGTTTGTTTGTCGGGTAGTCCAGCCTCTTACCTTTCTTCTTGTTCTTTCTTGTATGTAAAACACTTTAAATCGGAATGAAAAACAGTAATTAAGATTCAGGGGGGCCCAGAACTTTTTTTAAAAAAAAGATTTTTGAGTAGGAAACATGAGCGAATCTCAGATCTGTAATCAGAAAAGCACACAGATCTCTCGGGAATCGTACACACAAATCCTGATACACACAAACATTCACAAATGAAACTCTCCCGCTTTTCCAGACAACTGTGTACACAATCAAGCGCACTACAAGTGGAATGCATGATTTGTGATCTTGGAAACGAACAGTTTGTTCAATGGGCCCAGAAGTACAAATGTATGTATTATGTGTATGTGCATTTGCGTGTGTATGTAAGAGCGCATATTACATGTGTGTGTAGTGCAACAGGAAGGTGAGTACACAAACACGGAGAGGAATGATGAGTAATACTACAGACACGAAACATGCACGACGCGTTTGAACGCGTTAGTCACTCGCGGTATTTTATCTAAACTGAGTGTGTATACTCACAGTCGGACGGCATACAAATCCAGTCGTATACATAGATTATAAGAAGTGCCATGTTGTAAGTACTAAACTGACAACGATTACACTCTTCACATGTCTCTGGACCAAATCAACAACAGAAAAAAAAAAAAAAAAAAAAAACTAGAAATGACCTCACAGCATGGGAAAACGCAAAAGCCATACAATTAGAAATTATAATATTGTTCCTATTTCTCATAAAAACAAACTTACTCGTTGAGTGGTGGTGCAGTGCAAGATCCGGTCAGCAGGTTTGAGGATTTGGGGCTTGTCGTGGGGCGCGAGAGAGGGAAATACAAGTGATGATACACATTTGAGAGAAGGCGAGCGGTGCGGGTCTGTCTTTTGCAAATAGAGATTGTCTGGATTGTGATGGTGTACTTTTTCTAAGTGTTGGATTTGTATGGATGTCAAATGTAGTTGTTTATGGATACACTGGCGATTTGTGCAAATTGGATTGGTTTGTTCAAGTCTATGTTGGAAATAATTAAGTAACAAGATCTACGTATTTGAGTAAGTCTTATGAATGGTGATTATCAACCAGACCTTCCACAACTCATTTCGTCTGATAATATTCTAGTCACACTAAACTGATATTCAGTGTAACTTCACACAATACCTCCAACTCTAAACCAAAATACCAATCCACACCAACCGTTCACAAAGCCAATTGAATCCTGGGAACCAGTGATCAATCCCAGGTATAAATACTCGGATTTTTGTATGCTCTGCTTTCATCTTCTGATTCTTTATCAACGCACTCTTCAATCACACCAACCACTTTATCAATTCAAATTCAATCAATCAAACTAAGAATGACCTGCTCTTGTTCCTGCTCGAACTGCTCTGGCTGCAGCTGCTCCGGGTCTTGCAACCACTAAGCGTGTTTTAGTTATCGTTTTGCCTTGGACTCTTCAAGTAAGTTACATCTCCAAACCTTCCCCGTTTATACACATTTCTCGTTGCTGACTATTTGTACTTCACTGTGCAGGAACTGAATGACAATTCTCTACTTGGATCATTTCTGATCCTCATATATCTACATATACTTGTATTAGCTTTACTATCAATTTTTATCTTTACCTTAAGTGTACATCCAAACACCCCGTTATCAGTAACTTTCTCTGTGTATAGTACACACCCTAGCCCATACCAATATCTACTTGCTTATACCGATACCCAGTCTGCAACCTCTCGCTTCTCCTCTATGTATGCGTTGCCTGGCCAACGGTGCCCTTTAGTTACCACTATAGATGGGTCAGGTCCAAATGCCCGTACTCATATAATGGTACCGTTAGTATGGCAAAAACAACCGCCGGGAGATGGAATCAGAAAACGAAAATACACACACTTCCTCTTCTGTGATTTATAAATGCGTGATTAGAGCAAAAGTATCGGTGAATATAAAAGGACAAGCAATCGTTGATTTTAATTGTTCTTTTTTTCATTAAAATATAACTATACACACACACACAGAAAGAACGAAAAAGAGAAATGTCGGGACTTAGCGAGCAACAGATTCAAGATTTCGAAAGAGAAGGGTGTATTGCGATTCCGAACGAGCTGAGCAAGGACCAAGTCGCCCGGCTGATTGCGCGGACCAAGCAGATGCTTGAAGAGTTCCCGCTCGAGAACCATCCCCTGACCAAATTCACGACCGGCGATTCCGTCGGCGGTGGCGACGACGGAGCACAGCAGCACGTTGGCGACAAGTACTTTTTGGAGTCCTCGGACAAGGTCCATTTCTTTTTCGAAGAAGACGCGTTTGTGGACGGCCAGTTGGCGCGCGCCAAAGACAAGGCGATCAACAAGATCGGGCACTATTTGCACGGGCTGGAGCCCGAGTTCCGCGCGGTCACGCTGACGCGGCGCAACGCCGCGGTGGCGCGGAGCCTGGGGCTGCGGGACGCGCGGGTGCTGCAGTCGATGGTGATCTGCAAGCAGCCCGAGATCGGCGGCGAGGTGCCGGCGCACCAGGACGGGACTTTCCTGTACACCGCGCCGCACAGCTGTGTCGGGTTCTGGTATGCGCTCGAGGACTGTACCGCGGAGAACGGGGCGCTGGAGTATGTGCCGGGGTCGCATAAGCGGGTCCCGGTGCGCCGCAGGTTTGTGCGGACGGCGGACGGGTCTGGGACCACGTTTGAGGATGTGCCCGGCGTCGGTGCCGACAACGATGAGGAGGTGAAGGAGCCTGCGAGCGAGGAGTATAAACTGGTAGAGTGTCCAGCCGGCTCGTTGGTCCTGATCAACCACTCGGTGCTGCACCGGTCCAGCAAGAACCGGTCAGCCAAGTCGCGGTACGCCTATACGTTTCATTCGATCGACGGGACAGCGGAGTACGACCGCAAAAACTGGCTCCAGATCCCGGTTTCGGGCGGCACGCAGTTCACGAAGCTGGAGGTGTCTGCCGTCTAGGAACTGTGTGTTGGGGGTTTCTCCACTGGTGTTGAGTGTGGGGATGAACGGGTGTTTTGATGTTTATAGGTCATATAGTGATAGTTAAATATGTGAATTTGTGTTTTAAACGATTCATTGTGACTTCGAAATACATTCTGATTAAACTTTTTGTTCAATGAAGGATCGCCACCTCATGATATGTAGACTGGTTTAAAGCTCATGCTGACCAGTGCCTATCAAACAAACCCGGCTTGTTTTACACATACGGATCGTAAGTTATTCAGAGATCAAAACGGACGTGTTTACGAGGTCTATTTTGAATGTTCATGAAAGTGGGAACACCACATGAACCCAATCTGATCTCCTTCAACCGTATCTTTTTAGAGAACATGATTGAGCTACAGATCCTGGTATACATGATATTCGTCACACAGAAAGAGGAGTGACACTCTTGATTCGCTTTATATAGACTTTTTCCCTTATGTCAAGCACGGTCCCGTTTGGATTCTGTGTACACTCAGTGTTTCAGGGACCCGCTGGGGGTGTCTCAGTCTTACGAGACATTAACACAATGACTACATACACCCGCTTTGGAGTGTGCACACAAGTGTCGTTGTTTTTGTCGAGACTGGTGGAGAGCGGCTTTTGAATGATTGTGTGTAGTTGATTTGGCGAGGTTGTTGGTTGCTCGTTGTGCTACAGAAGGTTTATGAAGTTCATTTCTCCCAGTGGGATATTGGCAATCACCGAGATGTACCTCTCCCAACTTTAGATCTTGGATTGGATTTTCATATTCAAATGATTGTAAGTGGAAATTGGACTGTAATACAAGCAGACCTTTCATAAATTGTATCATTAGTCTTTTGGACTGATCTCACTCTCTGTTAGTAGACTTGAGTATCCTTCTTATCAAGCAGCTCAATCCAAAACCACCATCACAGCGCACACTTTTCATGATGACACTCTGCGGCTTACATCTCTACACATGAAACCAACTTTTCTCATCATTACACAGTCAGACCAATGTGTATCATATGAATACAAAGGGCTCAAGCATCCGAACGCCAACTGTGCTCTTAAACAAGTAAAGTCTGTCTTTGAATCTCGTATGTAAACAAACACAAAAAAAGGGACCAAGCTGTATCTACATGAATTCAGTCCATTGATTGAGTGTTTATAATTGCATTTATTCTCTTGACCAAAACTGTCCCTGCGCTTTTACACCGGATCTGGACTTGAGCCACTGTTCATCAACAGCAGCATACAAATCCAACCAAAACCACTACCACCACCACTGTGTGTACACAAAACCATCTCCTCATCGGCCTCGTTGACCTTCTTCATCGCCGCCTTGAGCTCGTCCGCGCGCGCACGCATACACACATGGTTCCGATAAATACGTACGCCTGTATGTACACAACAACAACTAACAAAAAATGCAATACAAGCCGCTTATATTCAAGTGCTTGTCTTACAGAAAGAACCATGCTAGCGTGTAGTATATGATGCGCTTTCCCTGTCCTACATTTGGTGATGGATTAGGAGGGGTGTTGCGCCTCGCTTTCTTTGGATTTCTAGCAGGGGTTTTAAGAAAAGAGAGAGGGGCCGGTGTTGGAGCAGATGTGCCCGGGACAGAACCGGGTCGGGTCACGGGCCACGGGGGAAGTGTGCGAGAAACCGGAATGTGTTGACAGGGTTATGACCGAGTCTGTATAGCACGGGACATTGTGTCTTGACTCAATCTTTATTACTTTCTGCGGCTGTACAAAACAGCACTTTTGAAAAAAAGGCGGTACATCAGCAGTTCCGCCGGCACCGAATCACATGACCTGTTTACGCCTGGAGTACACACCAAAACCAACGCAGTGGAAACACTGACAAACGCCCAGTCCTGTCGTTTCTTGATAAGAACCAAACAGACTCTTTCTTTAATCTCTCATAAATGATTCTCCGTCCACCAATAGAATCCCAGATCCGTTTGTGTGTATGTATATTCCAAAACGGAACCATGCAAAATGCACTTAAACCCTGCTCTCGATTGTCCTAGCCTTTCTCTCTTTCTACACAAACTGTAACACATGTGTTTGTGTGTGTATCCCACGTAAAGGTTATTTTTCTTCTCGCAGATGGCACATTCCAGCACTCATAATAATATTACAAGACCCAAGAATACAAATAATAATAAAAGAGAACTCTAAAAGCTCATAGGCAAAAGGTGTCTAAGCATTGAGAGAAGGATGGCGATGGAATGCTTTTCTGCGGGAAAAAAGAGTCAGAGGAAGTCAATCCACACATTCACATTTACAACATATTATCATGACTGAATGATACACTCGATAGCAGCCTTTACAAATGATGTGTAGTGTACACCTTGCACATTCCATCTCTCTCTGCTTCAATACATGCAACGCAGTGGTTTCCCATGCCATTCCCTGTACAATCAATCAATTGAAATGGTGTGTGTACACACGATCTTCAGATCTCAACCAATTCATCTCCATCGAAATACACATACAGAATATGTGTACAAACACACATCACATGATCGTGATGTAAATACAGAATAGGAAACACTTTTTCCCCGTTTGCGAGTACACAGCAGCAGAATCCACAAAGCGTTGTTTTCTCGTCAGTCATCAGTCAATCAATCAATCAATCGCAATCAACAAAGTCCCATGACCAAGAAGAATAATGCCCTCATTGTACACACAGTCCGGAAGCGTATGTACATTGAGAAAGGTTGGCAGGATGTGTGTGCACACCTGAACATCAAGACTTTTGTCATGTTGTGTGTAAATAACAAGAGGTCTGTCGTTGTCTATAACAGAGTCAATGTGTTGCTATATAACAACAAACTCAGTGTGTTGCTATATTACAACAACGGCGATGTTATTCACACAAACATCGCGGCCAGTGTTTGTGATTGGGAATGTCTTTCTAACCCGATTCGATCATGTGTCGATCTGTAAACACCACAAGCCCGATGTCACCGTCGTCCTCGCCGTCGAAGCCACAGCTTGTGTACACTCACACACAAACGACAAGTCCATGACCTAAAGCGTGTGTTACAGAACGAGAGTAAGGGGTGTTTGAATTGATTCTCATACAATACATAGATTAAGAACGATTTGTGCTGTAACTGTAGAAAAGAAATCGAAATAGAATAAAAAAAAAAGGAATTATGAAAGATCATGTATGTGAATGTAATCAAAAGCTTAATGGCAATGTGTGTGTGTAGCGTTTTGGCATGGTTTCTTTTTCTTTCTTTATTGCTTCATACTATGTGTGTACAGAAACACACACAGGCTTAGTCGCACATGATTACATTCCACGAGTCAGCGTGGGAACTGAAGAACAGATCTCACACTTTTTATTTCTTTTTTTTTCTTCTTCTTGCAGACACCACAGACCCAATGTCAGAGTGCCAGTCAGTGCAACGGCGGGCATGTACACACATCACAACTCGGACGTGTCTGTCAAAACAGAGACTTATGTACAGTGGTGTGTATTAATAGTATATGTGTGTGTACACCACGTATGATCATGGTTCATTCCGCCGTGGACTTTCTTTTCGAGTCCCATGCTTTTGGGAACACCAACACAAACACAGTGTCATTTGAGCTCGATGTCAAACGCAGAGAAAAAAGAAAGTCGATTCAGACGTTGCTTTTTTTTTTTTTTATTTTGGTTTCCGGACCAAACCTGAGTGTACAGATAAAAAGCAATTTGTGTATGTATATTTTTCGCTTGGAAATGATTTGCATACAACAAACCCACATCCACCGCCGCAGCCAGAAAAACCACAGGCATCCGGAACGGGGGACCTACAAAGCACACAGAGAGAGAGAGTCTGGGCGGTGTTTCGGGCATAGCAGTGGATTATATATCTGCACCATTTCCATCAGTTACCACTCTTTTTTAAAGTATTTTTTTCTTTCTTTCTTTCTTCTTCTTCCTCTTCCATCTCTCTTGTTACCACCACTTTCTCAACATCTTCTTGTATCGACTACTACTACCACACAATTAATCCACGACTCCCCCTCCGACTCTTGCTACACAACCATTGCTCTGCCATAACTTGACCGTCTCACCACACCGCCCAGATTCTCACATCCGCCATCGGAATCACCGCAGCAATCGCAACATATAGACACTCATAGACTCTCTTCCCGAATCCTCCTTATAACCAAGACTGTTCTATCGACGAATAGCTCGCCAACTAGTTGTATCTGTTTGGCGCACACCTGCATTTTTCTCTATCTCTTTAGCATCTCGTAATTCCCACACCTCTTTGCATTAATCTCTTCAACATGGCTGCCACACACAAGACAATCTACGAACACTTGGAGTCGCAAGCCGTCGAAACGGAGTACAGAAACGACGTTCTCAGCCACTATGCCCGTCTGGAGGCTGCCACGAAATGCGACCCCGACATGATGAGTCTACAGCCCGAGCTCCAATGGCACATGCGGCCATACCTGCTCGATTTCCTCATTGAATCGCATCTCGGCCTCCATCTCAACGAAGAAACCCTGTTTTTGGCCGTCAGCATCGTAGACAGATACAGTTCCAAACGCGTTGTGTTCAAGCGCCACTACCAGCTGGTGGGCTGCGCGGCGCTCTGGATCGCATCGAAATACAAGGACTTTAAAATCAAGGTGCCGACCCTCAAAGAACTGAAAACCATCTGCTGCAACATGTACGAAGAAAACATGTTTGTGCAAATGGAACTACACATTTTGGAAACCCTGGAATGGGACGTAGGCGCGCCGACCCCTGTGGACTTTCTCGACATGTGGGTAAACACGCTGGTGGTGTCGACCAAGCCCCAGCAGCAGCAGCTCGCCGACAACGTCATGGAGCTCGCCACGTATCTCTGCGAGGTGTCCATGTACAGCGAGGACCTGCTGGGCTACGTGCCGTCGACCATTTCGCGCGCCGCGTTCAAGCTTGCGCTGATATTTGTCACGTTTGGCGCGTCGGCGACGAAACAGCCCATGGACGAAAAAGAACTCTTTTGTTTTAACGTGCTGGCCAAACTGTGCACCAAACCCACGGCGTGCTTGGAACGCAAACACTCGTCCATTCTCAGATTCGTCAACATGTACTTTTTGCACCAGCAGCGACAACAGCAACAGCAGCAACAGCAGCAACAACAGCATCTTCCGGTGCGCGACTCGGGGCTCGCAACGCCAAAACAAACACCCCCGACAAGAACCACCGGCCGACTACAAACCAATGTGCGCTCAGTCTCCACCAGCTCGGTCCCCTCGTATACGTTTGCCCAACTGAACCAGTGCCAGAAATACATGACACCACCCGTGTCGCCAGAAGACAACAACAGCCAAACGGGCAGCAACAACACCCAGCATAACAAGCGCAGTCAAACGCTCAATACACACCGACATGTCAACGGGCGCAAATCCATGGTCGCTCCTGCCAGCTCGCATGTGTCCAAACATTCCACAGTGCCCCAACCTCCGCTGCCAGCAGTGTCGCCAGTATCGTCGGGTTTCATACCTGACGCCAAGTACATGTACTATGAAACAGAGTCCGAAGACGAATCTATAACGCATTTTGTGGATCTGACGAGCAGTGGCGGCAGTTCCAGCTGAGCCGACTGGCAAGCATGCATTCAAACTACATGGAAAGTGTCTTTATATCTTGAGCCAGGTATTGAGGTATGGGGGCTGAAGTTTTATTTATTGAATTATTTTATTAAAAGCATTATTACTATATAGACGATTTAGTTGATGGATATTTTTTTACTAGTGTTGATTGTCAGGGTATAAGGGGGTAGGGAGAGAATAAGTTGAGGTTATTAAGGAGGTTAGCGTAGTGCCATGGCGAAGTAAAAGGGGAGGATGAAGGAGTGGTGTATTAGGGTTTTTGAGTATAGAAGATGAAAGCAATGATGAAGGGAAGAAAAAAGAGTATTTTTTGACTGACGAGATTGCTACACAAGAGTCAAGCTGTGTACACATGAGATAAGTGTATAAGTTCCAAAGTGGGGAGTTGTACACACACGCAAATATCGAAACAATGTGTGGTATAGTGGACAAAAACACAAGAGAGAGAGTTGTGTGTGTACATTTGACGGCAGAAAAAGAGAGAGAGAGGGACATGTACAAAAACTGTTTGTTTGTTTGTTTCCTTTTTTGAAAAGAGCACTGGGGATGGGGTTTGGGTTGTGTGCGTATGAAGACGTGGGTAAGGGGAGCGGTGTTGATGGATGGGAGGGAGATGACGTTGTTTGATGGATGGGAGATGTAGAGCAAAGAGGATGGTGGAAAGGGAAGGGTGGGTGATTGGGATGAGGATGAGCAAGTGTCGTTGATGCTAATGGGGCTTTTTTGGAGATGGGATTGGTGGTTACATTTGTTGATCAGGGATAAAGATGGGTTTGGAGATGGATGGATGATATTATGTTATTGAAATTCTGGTATCGAGGAGAGGAAAAGTGTAATGAGGTGGGCGATGGAAGCGTTGGCTGTGAGGATGGAGCGTGTAGGTAATGGATATTGCTGATATGGAGGATGGAGTCTTGGGTGTATTGGAGTTTATTGGAGAAGTTTTTAGAGGTTTTTGGAGGTTTCGAATTGAGTTTTGTGGGTTGGCAGGAAAGTGTCTGGACAAGCTTTACGTCTTGTGTGTGTGTGTACAGATGCGGGATGGATGTGAGATCTGGTATGCATTCATACGAATACGGTGTTTTATTTATTTATTTTTTATTTTGTGAAAAATACACAGACAATACAAACTATGAAAAGTTATGTGAAAAATTACTTCAAAAAGTCGTGAATAGAATAGTTACAATATCAGATGTACTGAACGGGTAGCGTCCGGGTTCTGGTTATAGGGATTCACACATCTCTGGAGAAGGACGCTTGACAGGTGTATACATCTGACATTGACGGTGAATACAGACGCACTGGAAAAGGTGTACACAACTCTTTAAGCGAGACGCCAATACACCCAAGATTGAAAACTTCAGGTTTAGAAAAAGTCAATTTAAGGTATATACTCGAAGCGAACACGATCCAAATAATAAAAATAAAACGTACACGATGAATCAATGTAGGGAAAATGAATCTTGAGTTGGTGTAAATACATGTACACACTAGTTGACATGTACATTTTTATTTTTTCTGATCTAGGGTTTCGATGGGTAAGGCTCGAAACCGATATAATGGTGCAGAGTGGGAATTTCGCGGCCGATTTAATTCGCGTAGCAAGAGACGAGAAGAAGAAGAACGGTGTCTGGGTGTGTGTATTCAGTAATCAAGCCGGAGTGCGTGAACGGTGTTGAAGACGGAAAAAACAAGTATTCGTTTATAGGCAGGATGGATTGGCAGATGGAGAAGAGTAAAGGAAAAGCAGAAGGGAGAGATGCGGTCTGGAGTGGTCGCATGGCGGGATGGGAACGGGACTCGATGAGATGGAAACAGAAGAGCAATGGACAAAGGAAGAAAGCAGAGCCCCAACCTTTGATGAGTACATCTATACATGTACATCGCGGGCTGTACATGACTATTTAGTTTGGGACTTGCGCTTGGATGGCCATGACGTTATGTGCGAGTCAAACGTCATTGCTCAGTGTGTATCGATACACCACTACACGAAATGGAAGGAATGTGTATACAGTTGCAGTTGACAGAAGAAACGGGACGGTCAGGGCGTTGGGTATACACATAATAACATAATATACGGTTTTTTTCAGTGTCTTGAATCTACCGGTCCATGTTGGTCTGAGACCAGAAGAACTCTACGGAGGGCAGGCGGTGGCAGCGGGTCCTGCTGGGTGGATGTGTGGATGGAGAAGAGGAACAAGAGGGCCTTTTTGTGGGGGCAGAGAGAGAGAGAGAGAGAGAGAGAGAGAGAGCGATAAAGAGACTATGGACAATCGAGAATGAGTACATGGCTCAACTACACCATGGTCAAAGAGTGTAGATGATGGTGTGGAATAATATCACATGATACTATAATTGAATCTGATATGCCTGTTTGGTCAATACACACTATGTGGTTCTGTTTTGTTATTACGTTTGAAAACGTTTTTTGGAAAATGGGAAAAATGTGTACGTCATGGGCGGGTTTGCGATATTAAGTAATAAAACTGCTGAACCGAGTTGACTATTGGTGAAGAGAAGATAATGGTCTGGGTGGTTGAAACATAAATGTCAAGTTCCTGAATTAGCGATTTATCAGCGAGTTTACTCAATGAAGATAACATGCAGAGTACACCAGCAGTACACGATTATGTTGCCCAAAGTTGGTTTATAGATAGAACCATCATGTAAGAAATTGTCCAATACTATTTGACGATGATGACTTATAGCTTGCTTTCATTACGTTTACACTATGCTTAAGGTCAGGTACTCTCTGGAGGCCAGCTATCTAAGACAATGAAAAATTCGAAGTACATAGTCTGTTTGCGCAAAAAAGATGTCATCGTAGCTGTATGGTAACGGCTTGTCTGATGTACCAGAGTTTTTTATTTAGATATTTTTAAACGTTTCTGTGCTTGTGGGATTGTAGTGTACATGTTGCATTAAGTAGAACACAACAATTCATGTTTTTAAAAACCTGGTGTACTATTTATATTCTGACTCAAAGACAGTATTGGTAACATCTACCGAATGGAAGTTATGTACATAACTATAAACACATACAGATGCATTTAATTTCAAACTGCATAGTTTGCCTATTAAAATCGATTGCTTGATGCTATTGTTTAGTTGTGAAAGAGATGATTTTATATTATGAACTTTTTACAGTATTGAGACTGCTGTGGTGTGAATCAGAAGGCAGCAAAGCTAAATATCATTGTGACTTTATATTTGTAACTCAATTGTGGTGAATTTATCAAAAAACACTATTAAGAGTACAGGTTTGGTAATTGTTCATCTTAACTCTCTTGTAGCTTGTGTGAAATTGCTTTAGCATCTTCTCCAAGCTATGGTTTCGGCTTGTGTTGATTCAAGTACTGGTTCTTGAACAATCTAAAAAAAACTTGTTCAATTTGGATTTCGGACCTGGACTTTTGGGTAATGAACTTGTCCAGGATTACACAATTTTTCCGTTCATCAAAAAGAAGAATGTCACACATAACTGGACGTAGAAATTCTTTCATCATCCAATAGACCCAACTGAGAAAACACAGTTCTGCTGTAACGAGACATTTTGATCAGAATGTTTCTATATGCTTGACAATTGATAGCTTCTTGCTATGAAGCATGTAGATGTACGCAGAAGTAACTTCTCAAACATAAAAATTGTTTTTAATAATCAGCCTGTCATTATAAAGAACACAGTGATATCTGCGAAATGCCATTGTGTATCAGTATTTGTTTACTTTTCTTAGTTTCTATCCAATTTCAAAGATTCTCAATCCTGAAATGCGTACTTATCAGAAACTCGCATCTTTTCTTACTTACTCACGGATTGGTTTCACAAAAAGATCTGAAAAAAACTAAATCTGTTTCTCATTTACAACGTTAAAGACAATTTGACACTTGTCTTCAAGTATGTAGGTCTAGGTTGTCGCACTATTTGCAAGTGCCATATTGATCACCATTTCTGTACTGAGTTTGAAAAACCAACCATACTTTCAAGCGTACCAAAAAAGAAAAAAATGTAAGCATATCCTACCATATCACAGCAAAAATACTCAAAAAAGCCCGTACACAATCCCTCATTTTTGAAATTGTTGTACATGTATACGGCTGATTCGTTTCAAGCCTTGAAATTTATTGTGAAACCAGTTGGGTGAATGACTTTGACCTCAATCCCAAATTTTGCTTCATGAGCTTGAAGCTCTGTTAGCAAAAAGCTTCACAAATAGTAGTTGATGAGAAGCTGTATCAATTGCTTTTTGATGAAGATTTGAGAGCTAAAAAAACGAAAAGCTCTACAAGTATGAAAAAACTATCAAGCATGTGGATGAGTGCAATGAATAGCATTCAAATTGAATGTGAAATTCTCATTAAATGAAGACGTGGATACTGTAGCTGGAACAGATCCTTAAAGACCTACAAAACACAACGTTTGTTTAAGACAAAATCTTTTTTAGACTACACACATATTACTAATGAATTCTCATTATCATTCAACTACTCAATTTTCATTTTTTCTAACCATACAATACTCATCAAATTCCATATTGAATTGTAAAAACACCATCCCATCAATTCATTACATAGTTATAACTACTCTATTTAGCTGTTTCAATAATCTTCTGCAGACTCAAACTCTTGGGTCTCTCAATAGGAAGTCCCAAAATTCTGTCCCAAATCAACTGTGTCAAAGGTCCTAATGCTCTAGAAACACCAAACGTAACCGTGTAGTAAAGAGTCTCTGTAATTCCATAGTGATGGAACAAAACACCCGAAGAAGAGTCCACATTGGGATGAGGATTCTTGGTCTTTCCGTGCTCAGTAAGAACTTTAGGCGCAATTTCAGCATTCTTGAGAACAAGCTGCACAGTAGGGTCAGCAGCGACTTCAGGACGATCGCGGGCAAATTTGATCAACGCATCAAAACGAGGATCGGGCTTACGCAATACTGCATGACCGTAACCTGGAATGACACGGCCCGAGTTCAAAACTGACCAAAGATAGTCAGACACGTCTTTTTCAGAGTAGTCCTTGGGAATGGTAGCTTGTTGATCCAGAATGAAACGAAGAACCTCTTGAGCAGCAAGACCGTGTAAAGGACCGGCAAGACCTTGCAAACCGGCCGAGTAAGAAAGGAACGGGTCGGAAAGAGCAGAGCCGACCAAATGTGTAGCATGCGCCGAAACGTTACCACCCTCGTGGTCACCGTGTAAGGCGAAATAGAGACGCAGCAAATCAACAAAGCCAGTTTCTTTTTCTTTGCCAATTTGTAAAGCGTAATTGTAAGACCAATCCTTGTTGAGGTCGACTTGGCCTGGAAGTGCACCACCTCCACGGTAGGTGTTTTGATAGATTTTAGCAGCGATTTGAGGAAGCTTTGCAATCAAATCAATACAGTCGTCAAATGTAGTTTCCCAGTACTTGGACTTGTGAATACCGTTTTCGTATGCTTTGGCAAACTTACTGTCATGATTGAGAAGTGAGACAGCAATAGCAAATTGAGTCATTGGATGCAATGTGGGAGGAAGACTATCCAAAGCCTTTGCAGCGTAATCAGGCAATTGTGCCTTTTCAGCAAGTTCTCTAGACAATTGTCTAGTTTCTTCAACAGTGGGGACTTTTCCAGTGAGCAGGAGCCACAGCATGGCTTCTGGTAACATTTCACCGCCTTCTTCAGCTTTGGGAAGAATTTCCTGACACTCTGCAATAGTCTTGCCGTGGAACCTGATACCTTCATCGGCATCAAGAACCGAGCCTTCCCAAAGCATAGCCTTAAGACCACGCATACCGCCAATGAGATTCTCAACCTTGACTTCGCCTAGCGACTTTTGTGAATATTGTGATTTGACTTTTTTGAACAGCTCAACCTTGGCGGGGATAACTTCTTGAAGAGCTTCTTTCAGTGTAGCGACATTACGGACCTGCACTCTTGAGTACGATCGTAATGACTTTTGGACTGTAGATTTAAACATTGTAAGTATGAGGAAAGAAGTGAACTGATGTGTATATGATAAATGAATAGAATTGTGGGGATGGAGAAGAAAAGATGTGAGGAAGGAACTGGATATTTAAACATTACAACTGCCGAGTTTCGGCTAGGAGGGGAGAAGGAAAACACTCCACCTGTCAAGCAGGGCCCAGTTCTCCGAAAGCCCCGTGAAACCTGCCATAGATACTCAAGAGCTAGTGGTAGTAGAGCAGGCTGTTGCAAAGCATTATTCAAATGGCCCTGAATGCGCATGAGACTCAGAGAGAGATGATAAATGCGGGGGAACTTCGGTGTCTCAGCCGCACAATTGCCCAAACTGGCCGTACATTTTGAAAGCGAGATCTTTTTTTTTTCCCTGCAATTTTCTTTGGGACTTTGAATCAAAATTCAGAATTTGTGGCTCGGAGCCAACTGAAAAACCTCCGTGTGAACACTGTTTTTGTATTCAACAACAACCACAGCTGGCAATGGGCATTACCTCCAATGTAAACAAGCCCGATCACCGGCTTTCGCTCCTTTGTTTCCCCGGCCCTAAAAAGCGTACCAATTGTCGAATTGATCATGTAATTGGTTCTCCGGTCTTGGTTCTAACAGTTTCATACAACCACAACAACCCCTCTCTCGAAACACTTGTGTCCGGTTATTCTCGCTTTATTCCTGTTTTGAGGGAAACTGAACTTCATACTATCACGTGGTATTCATCGAATTATGGCTTATGGCTTAGTACAACTATGCTAGGGTTACGCCCTAGAGTTACCCGGCAGCTTAGATTCTCTTTCCACCGTTGTATTTATATTAACATCTGAAAATTTGAACTCCTTTTCTCTCGAGACCCTCCATATTTTCTATAGTGATACTCACCAATGCTATAAGTATTCTAATCGGTAAGTCAACCACACAAACAGACAACGGTGGATCCAGAGAATACGCCTAGATGATGCTCATAATTTACGTTTGACGAAGCTAGTATACCGGACATGCCTAGTCCAACTATGGGTACTAGTGGAATTGATGCAAAACCTTTACTGATACACCTTCTATTCCTTTGGAATTTCACTGTTGTTCAAGCCATGCTTTCATCTTGCAGTATAACTAACTTTCAAATACAGTAGTCTCCTTTTGGGTTATACCACTATGGTGTACAATCGTAATGCTCAACTGGTATGTTTATCTTTATATCACTGCATGAATATTATAGGTGCTATTTTATGATGAAAAACACTATCTGCTACTTTTGTTTGATTCTTCGGGATATGAAACTTTCATTTTTATCACCAAGATCTCTGATCAGCTCCTAACTATTCATGCTTGCTTATCTTTTGCCTCGTCAATTTACTAACAGCTTAAAACAGTAGTCTGTAACTAAATAATATCTAATAAAATCATTGAATTTTTTTTTTAATCACTAGTTCGTAAATTACAAAGATTGAAGACGGTCATCGATGTCTTGGGCAGACAGCTTTCTGAATCTGGGACCTTGAGGATTCTCCAATCCTTCAACACCCAAAAGCTCAACATCGGGTGCACCCACCACAGCAATTTCCACAGTCTCACCGTTCATTTCACCCTCGATAGTTTCTTTCAGAGTCAATAGCGCAATATGAATAGCATCATCCAGCTCCAGATCCTCTGTCCATCTCTTCTCCAAAAACGTCTTTGCCGAGACAGAACCCTTGCCAATGGCTGTCGCCTTCCAAGGGAAATAGGCACCAGAAGGATCTACTTGGTACAAACCGTAACCGAAATGCTCGTCGTGGCCAGCGACCAAAAGAGAAACACCGTAAGGACGCACACCTCCGGACTGCGTGGCCTCTTGCATTGTTTTGGCAATTTCTTGCACCATGATCCGAGTAGGTGGGTACTCGTTGTAAATACGCTTGTACGCGGTGTGTGATACTTTACGGGCCTTGCTGAGTAGAACGCGGAAATCAGGGCCCATGCCGCTGTAAACAACACCAATGTCCGGTGTGATCATATCGACTTTAGAAAGCGAGTCGCTGTTGATTAAATGCGAAGCAGACTTCTTCTCGGTGGCAATGACCACACCGTTGGTGGATTTGATTCCGAGCGAGGTGACACCTTGGTTCACAGCCTGTAGTGCATAGTCAATCTGAGTAAGCTTGCCACTGAACAGTGAATAAGTTAGTATACCGTCAATTGAGTTCTCTAGATGAACCTGAACAGGTCCAAAATTGCATGATTGCTTACCTGGGAGAAAATGTCGTTAATGAGAATGAGTATCTATCGGCCATTGTAATTGCTGTTGACGGGGATCTGTCTGTATGTGTATATGTAGAGGATATGTGAATGTGTTTTGGAAGGGTTGGTGGTGGTAATAAAAAAAGGGAATTAAAACTCCCACCCAAATCAAAAATACGCCATCACAGTTGAATGTGGAGAATATGTGATTTGAAGTCTGGATCATTCTGGCATTCATATTCAAATACCATGTTGATCAAAAAAACTTTGGCTTGTGTACTCGTTCAAACGCAACTGGATTTGATTTTGTATTCTGGATCAAGCCAAAGGGCTTTGTCATTTTTGACGCGTAGTTTATGTGAGCATCATGTACACATTCCTCGATTGCGACAAGCGTTCCAAGCTTCAACATAGAGTTTAATTCTACATTGACGATACTTTGACATGAAAGCCTTTAAACGTAAAAAGGATTTTTGATTTACTTTATATATGCTGCTTGAATCTATATTCAACACTATGAATATTGCAACAATTACATTGTAGATTCTAGAGCGAGTTTCTTCGGATGAATTTACAAGTTTACATTGAAAGACAGAGCTGCATGTACTAGAGCGATGAAAATTTCATATATTCAAAACAATTGCCGCTAATCTAGATATCTCTTTGCCCATTTCTTTCTTGCTTCAATACATCCACAGTTCATAGACTAAGAAATTGAAGATAGTGGGCGTTGAGACCATCTCGCCTATAAGTATTGTTGCTATAGCGCATCGAATGGAGTACGTCTTAATTCTGCTTAATTTACAGAAGTTGCAAACCTGCGCACTTTGCTTTGCCTTTTTGTTTTCAATACCGACACCTTCTATTTAGCTACTGTATTACTTACTCTGCAGGTCAGCGTATTCAAGCATCTTTTCCTCAGCACTCAACATCAATGCCTAGATGAGCCTGTATCCTCAAACCCACATCTGGCAACTCCTACGCCTCATGAATTTATCACTCATAGTCTAGCCGCAAATATTCTATACTAGAGCCTATTGTGATGCCTCAAACGCAAGAGGCCCCTGTTAAATTTAGAGTCGTATGTCAATAAACGCTACACCTCTTGTTCTGTGGTTGGTGGGGATAATGTGGATCGAGATACAAAGACCTTTTTCAAGAGTTTCCGATCATGGATCTTAGAACTTCGAGTCCTGGGTTGCAATTACATGAGTGATAAGCCTGGTGGATCAGAAGTTTCCAGGAAAATGTTTAAATTGAAGGCTGATTGTAAAATACCTGGCGGATTGCTATTGTGTTGGTTTTCTTGAGCATTTGAGGCATATCAGTGAGTTTTCCAGTTGCTACACCTAGTCAAAAATACCACCTCAAGTCTTAAAGCTAGCGTACCGTTCAAGGTATCCCTTCAACAATACCTGACTAGCCTTTACTATTCAAAAGCCGAAAATGGTGTTTTAAAATTCCAAATACTCATTATCATCTCTGATCCTTGCAAACGTACAGTCATCAACTAGCTTGAGTTCATTCCTATAAGGTGTTTCATGACCCTCCAACGCGAATTGATACGGCTTAAGCCTCCAAAGCTAAAATGTCTCTTTCTCTTTCGTACAACCACATTCCACAACAAGTCCACCCATTGTAATCACAACGTCATCTCCAACTACTAAAATTAATCATGGTTCCTGGTCAAGGTACCTCATTGACCAAAAAGGTCGCACAGATCATCTACGCTCGAGCAATGTCTGAAGGAGTCAATGCGACAGTGCGCCGGTCAATCGGGTCTCGACACCTTCGGTCGCTCAACCCATTTCTGCTGCTCGACCATATGATTACCCCACATACCGCTGATCACGTCTCGTTTCCAGACCACCCACACAGCGGCCTTGAAACCTTTACGCATTTGTATCAAGGGCGCATACGGCATCAGGACTGTCTGGGGAGTAAAGGTGTACTTCACGATGGGGATATTCAGATCATGACGGCAGGTAAAGGAATCGTACATGCGGAGGTGCCGGATCCAGGGACAGAAGGGCTGCAACTATGGGTAGATTTGCCAAAGGACAAAAAAGATATTCAAGCTCGGTATAGGGATGTCAGAGGCCGAGACATTCCTCGAGTAAATGGGGTCAAAACGCTGGCAGGTATGACGACGACAGAAACAATTCTTTGGGACCATGTGTACAGTGATGTAGAAGATACGTTCAAAATCGAACAAAGCATAAAGCCGGGATGGACTACGTTTTTGTATGTATCTGAGGGATCAATCAAGATCGAGAATTCAAACGGCACGAAGATTGACGAAGCTGTCGAGCTCAAAGACGACGGATCAGTTGGACAATTCCATTTACTATCGTATGAGCCCAATGCTCAAGAATCGACCGTTAAAGTTGAGATTCCAGGCAACCAGTCAAAAGTTCGATTTACAATTGGTTCCGGAGAGCCACTGGACCAAAAAGTGTTTAGGAATATGTTTTTTGTGGCTACAAATAAAGAAGAACTTGAAAAGAAAAAGTTAGAGTGGAGAAGTGGTGAGTTTAACGGTAGAAATTGGCATAGTGATTTGTCAAACGGAGTTCGAATTGATTTCAAAATATAGTCAGTGAAACTTGTGATCAAATTCAAGATGTTTGAATGGTTTTGTAGACAACTTTTGTATCAGACATAATGGTTTGCAAAGATTCACTCAAATTTTTACAAGATCATTTGCGTAGACACATGATCGTTTTTGACAATATACTTCTTGATCAATCTTGAACAGTATCATATTATATAGTAATGCTTTTATAAGTTCCATTGTGTCCCATCTCAAGAGTATGCCATAACCTTGTTCTTGAGCTATTGTGAGTGGTGGTGATCCTACGCATCACGTGAACACATGCATAACTTCAAAAGAACAGATTTTACACACTGCGGAACGACCAAGATCCGAAAGATCCGAGTGGTGCTACTTAGAACCATCGGATGGCTGATATTTTACGTTGGAATACGTGGTGCGTACCTTTAGAAAAGTATTGTTGATCTGGACATAGTTTTACGAAATCTGCTTTGGACAATCGCAGACTTGTTTAAAGTAGGACTGCAAGATCATCAACTTGTGTATGCTATGCTCTCGGGGTTTCTGTAAAAGTGTGTAATCAGAATAAGGAAAAACCGTTGGGTGGCAGATCTTGCGAAACAAACATCATTCAAAGTTTTAGATCTGAAAGGGGTGGCGACATTGCCACCAACAGACCAGTCTTCAACCGATAACGGTGATGTGCCTCACTCCATGCCTGGCTTTGAAGATTCTAAAAAGTGTAGTTGTGCTGAATATGAAGGCGGTGAACAGGTTTCTGATAAATTGCTAAGCGTTGACTGGACCTATTTAAAGTGTGTACACATACACTAGCTTTGGCAAGACATAGCACATCGACTTTTCCGCCACATTCAAGTTTATAATATTATTTTTACTTGCTTCTCTGACCTTCTTTTCTTTCCTTCTTTTTTCTCTTATTTTACCCTTCCTCCTTTATACTCCTTTGGCTCGCCACGTCTTTTTGATCTCTGATCGCATCATCTCCTGATCCTCTGCCGTGCACAACCCAACAGGCGATACATTTTCTTTTCAATTTCGACACGCTCATACATTTGCACTAATGGCCGACTCCAAGGAGAAATCAACCGCCTCTGGCCAGGCTCTGGACACGCACTCTACTACAAATGATCTCAAAGACTCTTCAGTTTCGGCGGAGATTCAAGATGCTGGAGAAGGTTCCTCATCCAAGAACTCCTCAAAGCGAAAACTGTCCGAAATGGATCCGGATGATGACAAAGATGGCTCACAAGATGATAATAATCAAAGAAAACAACGCAGAGCTGCAACCTTATCGCATGGCAACACTGCTTCATCAGAGCAACCATTAATCAACGCATCCACCGCTCCCGCCGGCCCCGAACAACAACCGAATGTCTCTGGCGAAGAAAATCCTGCCGAATCAAATAGCCCTTCAAGCTCAACAGCATCTATCCTTGCATCGACTGATTCTCAGTCTTCCTCTGCTCGGCCCGCTTCTGATTCCAATCGACCGTCAATTTTTCCCGCGGTCCAGCCTCCATATGCCTCGATGCCTATGTCAGATTTTCTCAGGCATTTCAACGCCTCAGGGAACCGTCCAATCCCGCCTCGCCCCGATCCTGCGTCTATCGCATCTCTATTGTCAGGGGCCAGACAACCCCGTCCTATCAGACCTAGCAATATACCATTACCTCCTCTACGGCCCTCGACGGGGCGAGCAAGCAACAACAGTAGGTTTTTCCCCCAACTAAACCCCCGTCCACCAGCTCCCCAATCACAGTCAACCTCTCCGCCACCGCCATCATCAAGATCAACTAACGATCCCAACGGAACGAATCCGGATGCTACAAGAGACAATGCTATGGAGGACCAGGCGACGGTTCTTGCCAATTTACTAGCTATTGCAGCAACTGCAACTGCATCTTCTCTAGCCGATAGCGATCGTACTAGAAACGCACGAAGAATGAATCGTAACAACAACGGCACTGGATCAAACCCCACGACTAGAAGTCAACCAAGTGCTCCCGTTACTCCAACATCGTTTTCAAACAGAACCTCTGTTACTTCATTTGATGGATTTTTAGCTGGACTGAGAAACGGCTTGCTTACTACTGAGTTGTCAAACTCTCTGCATAATGCTGATCAAGCACGACCAAGACGTGCAATGAACTTTTTTAGAATGTTTCGTTTCGTGAATAATGACAATGAAACTTCTCAAAATGCCGATCAGCAAGAGACCCCAGCTGGCGAATCGAACGCTACTACTGCTAACTCTGGAAATAATGGTAGTAGCACTACTGATTCGTCTTCAACTAATACCGAAAACAACAACAGCAACAACCGTGCTTCTTCTACTCCGGCATCGGCACCAAATCCTTCTAATCCGCAACTTCCAATGGGTGCTATTAATTACCCCGAAAACACATCAGATTCAGACCAAGATCTGGTTTCGATCTTGATTGTTGGCGTTAGAGCTGTGGAAAACAACGAAAATGAGGAGTCAAACACTGAAGAAACCAACGACATCCCTCATGCTTCTTCACATCAAATTTCTGCCAACACCACAGCATCGATATCAGAAACTTTTTTGACTTCACCTGAAGATGTGTCTTTGAGAACCCGAGATGCATTCATTGATGCTATTAATGAACAGTATGGAATCTCCATGCCCCGTCCGTCTCAAACATTAGGCTCTGCTTCCAATGGTAGCAACAACAACAACGGTGCTAGTGCTAGCACTGACGCCAACCCCGTGGCCAACGCCAACGCTAGCACCAGCAATAACACTGCAACCGCAACTAACAATACAAATACCAATAATGGCACCAGCAATAGCACCGATACTAGCGCCAACAACAATACGGGACCCAGCACTAGTGAAACTAATGATAATAATCCTAATGTGCAACGTCGTTCATGGATTGTATACGTTTTTGGCGGGTCATATCCTGAAAACCATCCTCTTTTGTTGGCACCAACATTATTTTCAGATGAACTTTCATACGAAGATATGATTGCACTTGAAAATTTCATGGGACAGGCCAAACCTCCTATTGCCACCAAAGAGGAGGTGGAAAAGGCTG
This sequence comes from Saccharomycotina sp. CBS 16003, assembly GCA_022457085.1. Classification (NCBI taxonomy): domain Eukaryota; kingdom Fungi; phylum Ascomycota; species Saccharomycotina sp. CBS 16003. Next base: position 308,154 of record JAJNCF010000020.1, read on the forward strand.
GCGGTGTATTTGTTATCCCCAAAAAGACTGGCAACTCACCAGAGACAGAGGTAAAGAGTTCATATGATAAGAGTCACGATCACACACGTCCAGAGGGCAGATGTCAGATTTGTTTGAGCGAGTATGAAGAGTCTGAAGAATGTCGTAAACTGATGAAGTGTGGCCATGTTTTCCATAAGAACTGTATTGATGTTTGGTTGTGCACAGGCAGAAACTCTTGTCCATTATGCCGTGGTGAAGGTGTCAAAAAGGACGAAGCACCAGCACCTGCTTCTTCGCTGAGTGCTGCAAGACCTGCTTCCGCAAGCTCCGAAGCAACTGCTGAAGTCACGACAAGTAATGATTCTGAAGACCCTGTGCGACGAGTTTAAAGTAATTATATAACAGTTTTGATTCTAGATTGGTTGTATACACCATTTATAACATTGCATTGTGGGAGTGATAAGGCAGTATGTAATTAGACGATTATCACAAATAAATTCTGGGTTTCAAATACTGTTATGTTTACTTTGGGGCATATTTCAGTAAGTGCAAGATCAACTAACGGTTTTGTAATTGATATCTACAAACGCATCTTGTAATAGACTCTCGTACTGTTAGATGGACAGGCAAAAAATGTTGCTTGTTCTGGCCTTAATTTCACCACAATTTGAACTTTGGTCGATAAAATGCTTCGATGCGCCACCAATGTTGTGTTTGAAAAGTGTAATGTACCCAAAAATCGTGATAGCATACAAGTTTCTCATGCGCTCTGTATGTCGAGAAATTTTGAGAATAGGAGAGCCACAGTGTGATTGTCTCGCTCTTCTTCGAGCGGGTTCCAAGTAAATGTATTTTTGTTAAAATACACGTCAGTTACATCAATTTCAGTGTGCGTCAGATACTTTCAAAAGTTGTGACGAAATATACAGATTGGTTTTATGCCACTCCATAGTAGCTTTGATAGCACATTTGAGAATTGCGAGTCTCATAAACTGTAGCATCTAGTGTTAATGCTAGAATAGTATGTAAATTACGCGTCATGCACGCGTCAATCATTGTAAATTTGATTTAAAACTGACATAAGAGGTTAGGGCAAAACGCGTCGAAGCATCCGAACTTAGAAGTGTTCAGAGTTGTGTTCGTGTTGGATTCGTTCTTCCTCCTAATATGTGTAGCCTCACTGTAGATGTGCACAGCTTTGAAAGACAACCCAGACAATAGTAGCAGAAGGAGGTTCATCGAATAAGACATCAATTTTCTAGATAGCAGTTTTTATATTGCGAGACGGTACGTTTTGTTTTTGTTTGGGCAGAAGTGGGGACGAATACACAGTGATTTGGGAACAGAGGAAAGATTCACGATTAAAAAACACAGCTCAAAAGGTTAGTGAAGAACACTCTTTCTCTATTCTTTTGCTTTTCGATCCTTGTTCTTACTGAGAGACTCCGTATAGAAATGCCATTAACAGAGATGTAGAATTGACATAATTCAATCATACAATGAAGCGGAAACCATCACACTACGACCGAGAGGATAATCTTTCGATGGCGTTGTTTATCAAGCGTCCTCCACCACCTCCATCGAAAAGTTCAGACATAGAAAGTCAGTCAGGTAGCGACTTTGACTTAAAACAATACCAACCCGATATCACAAAACTAAGTTCTTTTTCTGCGCACTCGGATCAACACAGCCCTATCATTGAGATACAGCCAATGCATATGCAAAAGGACGTACAAATACCATCATCACCCGGCCCACGTCCAGCCAAGCGATCATTGACAACACCAAGCCGATCTTCTATGGACTCTGAGCCTTACATATCTTGGGAAGTGTCACCTGTTTTTCTTAAGCCTTCAAAAGAGCGCGAAGTGACTTTATCAAGTGATATCTCGGTAGATATCCCGTTGTCAAACGATCCTGAGATGGATCTGTTGGCGAAATACAAACATTTTGCCGATCAAGGAGATAATACACCAGAACCCAAACTCCTATCTGCTTCACCAAAAAAATCTGCTTCGGCAACAACGAGTCCTGCATCTAAATTTGTAACGCGATGTGTTTCGGATAAGACTCCTGGGCCAAAGCCGAGGCTGGAAAGGAGGTATCGAAGCTTGATACGACATGCCACTTCACCAGTCGCTAGTGGGAGCAAAATGAAAAGACTTTTGACGCTGGCGGATCGAGTATCGAGTCAGCATAAGACTAGAAATATAGCAAAGACTGATCAGCCGTCGATGAATCCACCAGTTGCTATTAAATCAACAGAAAGAGTATCAACAACAGAATCAGAATCTGTGGAGGATTTTGAAGTAACTCCAAACGTGTCCTCAAAATTGTTGCCGGTGACACCAATATCTCGTAGGCTGAGAGATACGATTAATGATGACAATCTGTTCTCGCCTTCTAAGGTCAAAAGCCGGCCTCCGCAGAAAACCTCTAATAATGCCGTGCCGTCCGATCACGAGCAAGATGATTCGTTTTCGGATTTTGATGAAGAAGCTTTAGACAGCATTTTGAAAGAAATGGACAGCTCTATAAAACGATCACTTTCGCCCGTGACAGACAACAACACAGCCACCGAGACTAAGCTTAGCTTTTTGAGTGACGCTAAACTTACTGCTAAAGAATCTATACAAGTTGACAAGAAAGACACAGTTTTGATTGATGATAGTGATGATTCTAGCGACTTTGATCCTGAATTATTAGCGGAAATAGATAAATTTGTGTCTGCATCTATTCCAACACTACGTAACACAAATGGCTCTACAGATACATTAGATGAAAACACTTTAGTGAATAAAACGCCCACTTCAACAGGAGCAAAGACATGTTCCAATGACTCTACACTCGAGGTGAAAATTGGTGGTTTTGCAACAAAGCATGGTCAGCAAACGAGAAATTCTACTGGTGGAAAAGCTACTTTAAAGTGATACCCATCTCTGAGCACCCGACACACGATGACTCAAATTATTTAGCAAAAATCAAATTATTTTTGCATAACAATCGCTAAGGCTATAAATGAACGGTGATACTACGTGAAAACTGGCTAAATTTATCACCATCAACTGAGTATGTTATCCGCTTCATTGAAGACATTTAGAATATTTCTGAACCACCGATTGTCATTAATAACGAACAAAGCCTACTAGTGATTTTTCGAGACGCATTAAGAGCGTGTATAGCGGTTCCGAAAGTGGTTTTCTTAATATGAAGATTTTCATTGAAAATTGGACTTTGTGGTAAAACCAAAGTCAATATTTATATGGTTATGGAATCTTGATCGACGAGTTGCTCTCAAACAGCCAGACTGTAGATACTTTCAGCACTACATTCATGGACGCAAACATTGCGAATTTGATAGAAGTGTTTGTTGCGTGTCATTTGAATCTGTGAAGTGGATCTCAAACCGGGCTAGATAGTGCTGTCAGATGCTAAAAGAATTAAAAAATGAGACTTGACCCTGTTTTGGGATTCTGCACAACTAGCAAGAAATATCACCAGACAGCAAAAATTTGCCATGGCTGAAATTAAGCCCAAAGGCAAACCATTCAATAAACTATCATTTCGTACAGTGCGTCACTGTATTAAAAACTACATAAGCACCACTTCTGATACTTTTCAACTAAAAGAAAAATACACCATTCTCATGTGGAAAGAATACCCCACACAAGACGAGTCAGATTTAATCACGAAATGAATCCAAACTTTTTCATCCCTTGGTTCAAGTTTATGCAAAGACTGATAAAAATTCCGAGTTTTTGAGAGCTGTTTTTGTTAGGATATTTAGAGGAGGCAAAGCCGAGTACAGATGTAAATGTGTGTCAAAGCGCCGCTACAAAAACAAATCAGGGTATTAACGTGACTTCAAAACGCAAATTCTAGGAATCAAAATTTCGATTGTGGCCCTCAAACCTGATCAATTCTATCACGTCTGTGTCGAGTTGAAGGAGTTGCTACATTTACATATCAGCTGTGATCACAAATACAGCTGTAAGGTGATTATCGCTTGAAATTATGCTTTGATTCGTGGCATACCAATTGGTCTTATCGAAAAGCTCTTTGAGCATGAATCAAGTGCTGATAAATAGGAGATCTTCATTTGATGCTGCTAACAAATCTATTATTTGACTACAATTGAAGGTTCTTGAATCTTCATCTAAGTGCAAATCGTCAAGAGTAAAACGGCTCAACCTTGATTTGCTCAATAGACTTGAAATCTATCATCACTACTAATACCCAGTATGTACACTTATAAGCAATAATTATTATAGAAGTTCCATAAGCGATCGGAATTAAAATCCAATCGCTCTCATGAAATGTATGTACACATTCTCAAAATATTTACGTTTCGTTATAATAATTTCATCCAGAGCTCAACACAGTGTACCACGAGCCATGGGCAATGAAATATAAGATAATAACACCAAGAATCATCTTTGGATCTTTTAGCACTCGATTGACAATTCAGACGTTAAGTTGAGATAATGGCTATCCTGCTCTCTGTAGATATAATCTGATTTGCATCAAGTGTATGCGTGGAGAGTAAAATGGGGTTATGCATGATTATGAAAATAAGACTTTGTTTTAATGTTACAGCTTTATGTTCTATAGTTTAAGTTTTGTGTCGTGTTACACAATGAACTCTAATTATAGCCAATAAAAATTGATTGATAATGAAGTGTACCGTTCAGCTCTGAAAAATCGGTATTGTGAGCTTAAGCCATAACATCGCAAACTGATCTGTTATAGTAGTCAACAATTTGTGAATTAAAAACAACACTCATATGAAACTTTTGACTAGTTTTACATTCATTGGTTGTCAGCTTTTCAAATTAGATCAACTCTATCCTTGCCAGATTTCGATGAATCCACTACAATGCTAAACTTAGCGAGTTATAGTAGATCGTCAATTCATCATCTGTATTCAGGACTTGATAGTCACATTTAATAGCAAGCAAAGCTAGTATCTTTTTTAGCTCACATGTGTGCAATGCCTACATTTTCAGTCACATTTCGTCTAAATATAAATAAAAGATTAAAATTAAAAAAGGGTACAAATATTTGTATAGAGAAAACTAGAAAAGATTAAAAAAATATTTTTTAAATAAACAATACTGCTCATTAAATGAGCAAGATTGCAATCACCACGCTGCAAGCAATGGAAATCATATTATTTTGTGCCTTGAAAGAGTATCCACTGTTGACTTGAGCAATTGAGGTTTGAGATGCAGAAGGGAACTCAAATGGAGGCATAGAAGGACCTTGATTGATCTCAAAAGGCGAATCAGTCGTGGATGGAGCAGCCTCGGGCGTAGCAACAGTGGGCGAAATGGGAGAGGGAGTAATGACAATTTCAGTTACTGGAGATTGAGTGGGTTGGACAACAGTGACAACAGAGGTAGAAGCAGATGGCACTGGTGCGGGAACGGTACTGATTGTAAAGATTGAGGTAATGGCGAGGAGAGTAGAAGGAGTGGCAACAATAGTAGTGACAGTTGTGACCGAAGACTGACCGGGGACACTAGGAACAATCACAATCGTAGAAGTAGTGGTCGAGGGAGGAACAATCGGAGGAGTCACAATAGTGGTGACAACAGTGGCAGTAGTTGCTGTACTGGCGGGAGGAATCACTGTAGTAAGCGAGGTAATAGGAGGCAGAGTAGATGGAGTGGCAACAATGGTTGTGAGGAGATTAGTACTGGGGGAACCAGAAACTGAAGGAGCAACAACAATAGTGCTAACTGTAGTTCTGGGAGGCTCAACAGGAGGTGTGACAATAACAGTAACAACAGAGCCTGGAGCAGTAGTGGCAGGAGGTGTGACCACAAGAGTGCTGACAATAGTCTGGGGAGGAAGAGTGGAAGGAGTGAGAACCAAAGTGGTCAACGAAGTGACTGATGTGGCACTTGGAGTCAAAATAACAGTAGAGACTGTGGTGACGGGTGCTACAGAAGTAGGAGTAACAACAATGGTGCTAACGGTTGTCACAGGAGGAACAGGAGAGGGAGTAACAATAACTGTCGACAAGACGGTAGTAGGAGTGACTGGAGGAACAACAGTGACTGTGCTAACAGTGGTAACTGGAGGAGCACCGGGTGTAGTAAGAGTCACAATGGATACTACGGTCGTAGGGGAGACGGTAGGAGTAACAATCACGGTGCTAACAGTGGTGATCGGAGACACAGGAGGAGTGATAATCACAGTAGACAAAACAGTTGTGGGTGACACCGAAGGAATGATAGTAATAGTGCTAACAGTGGTCACGGGAGGACCAACAGGTGTAACAAGAGTGACAGTAGAAACGACAGTTGTAGGTGTTACTGAAGGGGTGATGACGACAGTGCTAATCGTAGTCACAGGAGGAACAACCGATGGAGTAATAATAACAGTGCTAATTGTGGTTACAGCAGGAGGAGCAGGAGGTGTTACAACGACAGTGCTGACAGTGGTAACGGGGGGAGCGCCAGAAGAGGAAAGAGTGATTGTAGACAAAACAGTTGTAGGCGTAACTGAGGGTACAATAATAACTGTACTGATGGTGGTGATAGGTGGAACAGGCACAACAGGAGGAGTGACAATTACCGAAGACACAACGGTAGTAGGTGTAACAGGAGGAGTGACAACAACTGTGCTAACGGTTGTCACTGGAGGAGATCCAGAAGGAGTTACAACAACGGTTGAGACAATAGTTTGGGGAGGAACAGAAGGCGTGACAACAACAGTGCTAACAGTAGTTACAGGAGGTGCAACAGGCGGGGTGACAATGACAGTAGAGAGAATAGTTGTAGGAGTAACAGTGGGTGTTACAATCACAGTACTGATAGTGGCAGTTGGGGGTGCACCAGGAGAAGAAATAGTGACTGTAGAAAAGATGGTGGTAGGTGTTGCTGGAGGAGTGACAATGATCGTGCTAACAGTGGTCACAGGAGGAACAACGGGAGGAGTCACAATAACTGTGGACAACACAGTTGTAGGAGTAACAGTGGGTGTGACAACGACAGTACTGACAGTGGTTACTGGAGGAGCTCCAGAAGGAGTAATGATGACTGTCGACAAAACAGTAGTAGGAGTAACTGAGGGAGTTACAATAATAGTACTTGCGGTAATCACAGGAGGAACAATAGGTGGAGTAACAATCACTGTCGATAGTACAGTGGTGGGGGTGACAGTGGGAGTAACAATAACAGTACTGACAGTGGTGACTGGGGGTACACCAGACGAAGAAATCACGACAGTGGACAAGACAGTAGTAGGGGTGACAGGAGGAGTGACAAAAACAGTGCTAACGGTAGTCACGGGAGGAACAACGGGTGGTGTAACGACAACTGTAGAAAGCACAGTAGTAGGAGTAACAGTGGGTGTGACAATGACAGTGCTAACAGTGGTCACAGGAGGTACACCAGACGAAGAAATCACAACGGTTGACAAGACAGTAGTAGGGGTGACAGGAGGCGTAACAATTACGGTGCTAACGGTAGTCACGGGAGGAACAACTGGTGGTGTAACGACAACTGTAGAAAGCACAGTAGTGGGGGTGACAGTTGGTGTGACAATAACGGTGCTAACAGTGGTCACAGGAGGTACACCAGACGAAGAAATCACGACAGTAGACAAAACAGTAGTAGGGGTGACAGGAGGTGTAACAATGACGGTGCTAACGGAAGTCACAGGAGGAACAACGGGAGGAGTAACAATAACTGTGGACAAAAGGGTACTTGGGGTGACAGTAGGCGTAACAATAACAGTACTGACAGTGGTGACTGGGGGTACACCGGAAGAGGAAATCACAACGGTCGACAAAACAGTTGAAGGTCTAACTGTGGGAGTAACGACAATTGTACTAACTGAGGTCACTGGAGGCACAACAGGTGGAGGAACAATAGCCGTCGAGAGAATGGTAGTAGGTGAGGGCGTAGGAGTTACGACAATAGTACTGACAGTGGTGACAGGAGGAGATCCAGACGACGAAAGTGTAACTGTAGACACAATTGTCGAAGGCGTGACTGAAGGAGTAACAACAATTGTACTAACTGATGTTACTGAAGGAGGGACCACCAAAGTACTTACAGTGGTGATAGCAGGCGGAGCGGAAGGAGTAATGACAGTGGTACTAGTGGTAATCACAGGTGGCTTGCCAGAACTTGAAAGCGTAATAACAGTAACAGAGGTTGAAGGTGTTACAGTTGGAGTCACAGTTAGAGTCACTATAGTACTAGTAGGAGAAAGAGTAGTGATAGCAGGTATAGTAGGTGGAACGACAGACGACTGAAGTGAAGTAATAGGAATCAAAAATGTCACAGTAGTGACTGTAGGGGTTCCAGATTGTGTAGTTGTCTTTGTAGTAACTTCTGGAGTACAGGGTATAGTGACTGTGACTGTCTCGCCCTTGGTGTTGGTAATGGTTTGTGTACTCATGATAATAGTGGGAGTAGCTGTTTTAGTAACAGGTTTGGTGAGAGTCAGAGTAGTACCACCTTCGTAAATGGTAGTAGTAGAGCCAGTAGGAGTAACGGTAACATCGCAGGGAAGAGTAACAGTAACAGTGACACCAGAAGTTGTGGTAGTAGTAATGACAGTAGTGGACGGAATGATAATTGGCTTACAAGTCTTCGTGTGGCCACAGACAACGACAGTAGTAGTAGTAGTTGGATTGATAACCACGGTAGTGGTCGTGTATTCCATAGTGGCTGTCATGGAAGCATTTTGACGTTTGTATAGGTTTAAACGGGGGACCTGGTAAAACATGGGTGAGCCCGCATCGGCAGCTGCCGCAGCAGCAGTCAGAGCTGGCAAAGCCAAGGCCGACCAAGCCGTCAACGTAGTAATGAATCTAACCATTAGAGCGGCAAAGTATAGCTTGGTGAAATGTAAAACTTCAAGCCGGTAAACGATAGGATATAGGTCAAAGGTGTAGCCAGATTTTCAGCGAGTGAAAAAAAAACGAGAGTGGTTAGAATCGATGATTTATATCAACAAACTGTAGCTTGATAAAGAGCAAGAGAAAAGGAAAAGAACGATAATGAAACAGCAGATTTGGCATCTTATATAGACGGAGATTGAGACCATGTCTACATCACCACAGTTTGAGTGTTATGGTAGTACTAAAAATATACGAAAGCAGTTGAGAGTGTGTTTTAAGCGGAAGTGGATTCTATTACACCAATTTTCTCATCACCACAAGAGCGCTGTGATGTCTATTTTTAACCGGGCTTGTTGCAGATGACAAATTCAGCTGGGTCCAGTCAAATAGTAGGAGATATGCCTAGCAATTGTTTGTGCATATTAGAGATATGGGAAGTAACAGGTGTTGAAACCGGTGATTTGTCAATTTGGGGTGTAGAAATTTAGAGCCAACGCGTTTTACTGGTTGGACGACTTGAGCCATTGATCAAAGTGAGCAAACACAAACCTGAAACGGAAATTTCAAGATCCCAAACACTGAAAAGGCCCAACACGGAAAGTTCGCTTGATACCTTTCGTGCGCCATCCTGCTAAAGACTTAATCATGAAACTCCCACACCACCAGCCAGTTGCCCATATTCATTGGACAAGTGCGAACGCGCACAAATCCACGCTGTGAAGCAATGGGATCCACGTCTCTTTTCATGGACCGAAGCCCCCATTCGGGGTTACGTGATTTGAGCGATGCGTCAAACGCTTTGTCGCCCTCACTCGCATACCCGGGTGGCGAAGAGTCGTCGCTGAGGAAAGCGCCGTAGGAAATGACGAAAAATGGAAGGGTTTGCGCATCGGTTGGCGATCTGGCTTTGCTATCAGTAGCAAGCACCCTGGCCAGGTCGAACAAGCCTGTAGTGACTATGTCTAACTGTGATATATGCAGTAAATTTAGCGCAATGAGCCCATGGATGGCTTGACCTCCCGCAAATCGCCCAAGCAACCTAGAGGTAGTATCACTAGCTGGAGTTTGGCCAATAACAATTGGCTCAGGCGCAAGGATGTTGGAAACAGCTTCAGTTCGTTTGCTTATCGCTTCTATCAAGTCTTCCTGTGCTTCTGTCGATAGAAATGTAGTGTTTGGCAGGCGTTGAGCAAAGCACTCGAGATGCCGGCCAAATCCAGACGCGATTTCGACGATATTCAAGCAAGCATCGTATGGGATATAATCTCCCAGTTTTTCAGCGATTTCAGCCTTGTTCCGGTCGTCGGAGCCCGGAGAAGAAAAGCTTTTGGAATCAGGCAATTTAAGTTTGGAAGCCATGTTTGGTTACTGCAATTGAATACGCCGCTGGAGGCATTACACTGGCGATGTGAACGTCGTATCGAAGAAATTTGGAGGGTGGGGTGTGGTTTTGAAAAGTATTTCTGCCTGCAGCCGTGCGGAAAGAGTTGGCCTACTTGGTGTATTGAGAAAATGCCCTGAAATTCGGAATTTTTATGATCGTCCAGTGAAAACAAAAAAAAAAATTGATAACTTTGTGACATGTTATTATTTCAAATCATTCAAAACCTTCTTCTGCAGATATTTGATTGAATGACACAAATCTCGATTCCAATGGCTTTTGCCTGAGCAGATCTCAAGTCAGTTCAATCAGGTAGATTTTACTAATGTAGCGCTTCTAATACTTGAATGCGAAGAAAGCAGTCAAACCAGCTAGCAAAATCTCTATCAGAATTACATACATCTTTTCATGTTTTGTTAGAGGTGCTCTTTGAAGTTTTTACTCAGTTGCGCGTTATGCAACTATGAAATTGCTAGTTCATCAAACCGTCACAACTAAGTCAACTTTACATGTACTCATTTTTGTCGAAAATAGATCAAAACATGAATCTTTCTTAACTTCAACCTTGCAAAAAGATGTGTTGGAACGATCATCATCTCGACCTCACATGGATAACAAGTACGCTTTACATGATTTTGGCAACCTAAGAACTCCCTAGAGACAATTTAATAAGTTGCGTTTCTTTCAATGATCTCAAATCAAACTTCCGGTGCATTCAAAACAAGTATATACTTTGCGATACTCTTTCCTTTTCTTGCTGAATATCGTAGACCAGTCATTCACGGTGTATTTTCAGACTACAGTTTCGTCAATTTCTCAACTATACGAGAACTGTGCCAAAATACTTTGTCAGACTTTCAATACCTACTGTTTCCCAATCAAGCGCTGCATTTGTTCCTGTAGATTTCAAATATAGATCATCTGATAATGGCAAAATCTTTTCTAAATACTTTCCACGATTCATCTCAAGTCAAACTCTCGCTTTCCCGTTCAACCCACTTCGTCTCACCGATCTTGTTCAATTTACTCACAAGTCTCAAGTTCAAACATTCAAGTACCAACATGCGCTGATCTCCAAGACACCTGCCCAGCTGCACCCCACACAACTCATCAACATAACTATGCTCCATTGCCGATATCCGGATAGCTTTATACTGTTTATAGTCGTCAATCTGGATTTCTGTCAATTCTTTTTTGATGCTTGTTATTAACCGCTCAAGTCCTTCGACCGGAGGAACTCTTCCAATCAAATGTCTTTTTTTTTTGTGCTCCTAAAGTCTATTGTGATCCAAAGAAAAGTGATGTTTTTGTTTTGGCTACGATGTACAATACTGAAAGAGTTTGAAAGTTCATTTTACAAATCAGATCCATGAAAAATCTGTGGCAATCATCAAAATCATTTTCTTCCATCTACTCATCTTTTTATCATGTCACACTAAAATTATTTTTTCATTTTTCTTTCCATTGATCAGGTAAACGTACGTGAATACAAAAAAAAACACTCAATAACATTCATCCCCATATCGGTCCCAGTACGAATCATCGTCATCCTGATCCTGTTTAATCTCCACACCGCTCTCATCCTGTAAACCTCCTCCCACATACCCTCTGACTTTAAAGTGCGTAAGATCCCAATACCCTTTATCCTTCTGCAAAGATCCCACTATGCTCTCTGCGCCCGAGCTAGCATTGTCCCAATCCAAATCTTCTACGCACAGCTCGGGCATCTCACTGGTATAGCTTTCGGACTTGTGATCTTGATACTCTTGCTCAGCAGCAGCAACAGTCATAAACCAGTCCACCCAGTAGTACTCCAGATCAGCGCCTGTGAATGTAATCCCACGCAATCTCCAGCCCAATGAGTTATCAATTTCCATATTAGCGCCGTATTTTGTTTCATTACTGTCTGGGATGCTGATGGTCAAAGCCGGGGATTCATAGAGCATGTCAAACTCTCCAATGTTATGAAGTGCTTGGAATCGCGAGTTGGTGAGTCGACGGTACCGCACTGGGCCCGCCAGTGTATTGTCGGTCCCAGACGGTATCTCTGTAAGCTGAGACACCGCGTATTGAGCAGCTGCGTCTGAGCTCATGTTACATTTAAGAAACGCCAACAGCGCTCTGTGTTTCGTATCGTTTGAGATGGTCAACAGGTTGGTATAGATGGCTTGGTGCATGGATGGGTAAAGAACAGATTTGAGAAGTGGTTGGTCTAACAAATCGGCTTGGAAAGCAGCAAGCAGTTCTGTAGATATTTGTGCAATTTGGGTATTCATGTTGATTTTTTAGAAAATATGCGGATAGTGAAGATGCTGATGTTGATGCAAGTATGAATGATGCACAGATAGTTGTTGTGGATGTAGTTATTTACAAATTTTGTGTTTATGAGAATAGTTATAGAAAAGAGATGATGATTAAAAAAAAAAGAGAGAAGAAAAAGATTCAAAATGAAGAAAACAAGGTCATTATAATCTCTAAAAAAGAGCTAGCGTATTTTGCGCTAATTGCGGTTTCCCAGTCAAAATCCGAGATAATTTATCCGTCGACGGCAATAAATTCTGTGGGGGAGGGAAACAATAATATCGCACTATAGAACCCCACATACAGACTCGAGTCTACACATCTATCAAATTGTCTCAGCCGTGCTCTCGCTGCTTTGGGCGAGAAGCAAAAATGCGCAAGTCTTATGCTGTGTACACATATCTCAGACTCGCGCCCAGTGTGTAGCACATGGCAAATGAATATGCGTATGTAGTGTACATACACCTAACGATTATACGACAGAAACATTTTACAGGTTCACGATGTGTACACTTGAAAATTAGACAAAATAATCAAATTTCACAATTTTGTTTTGGTTTTCCCAGACAAGAGTCTCTCAAAGTCCCCCAGAATGTGTTCACAAAGGTCTCACTTCATGTTTCAACAACCCTTTTTATTATTTATTTTTTTCGCACTGTTTTCTTTCTGGCGTTTCTTCGGCTACCGGGCTTCTCCTCATGACCCTTTGTGCACGTGGACACCTGTACTTGCTTCCTAAAACAGACAAATGCCTAATCCGGACAGTTAAAGTGCACAAGTGTGTGTGTGTATGCCTCGACTACAGTACGACACCGACGTATTCACTGGACTTGCTTTGTGTACACAATTCTCTGAGTGTATTTCTCCGCCCAGAAACAGGCTTTGCACAAATACAGATGTACACACCCACAACTGTGCTGTACATATAGCATAAAATAGCATTAATGCCGTTGGCCCGGGGTGCATACACAGATTTGGGGGGATGAAGAAGAAGAAGGAGAAGTTTAAACGGTGAGAAATATTTCAGAGCATTAGTTGGAGGTTTGTCAAACATCTGTGTCAATGTTGTCGATTTCCAGAGCATGTAATAACTCAAACTCATGTTATGTTACATAGCACTTGGTGATCTTAGTATTGTCTGCTTACTGTACAGGTACACGAGTATCATATTCTACACCATGGAAGATCATCTCATTAGCCAAAGTTCCACGCTGAGAAAGCAACAGCCAACGAGAACTCAATGAGGGGCCAACTTTAAATACCAACTTTAACCAGTTTTCCCCTTTCACGCACTCTGTGTACATGTGCAAAAAATCAAAACAAAGAAAATCGCTTACTGTATAGATATCGGTTTAAAAAAAATATCATCAATATCTCATTCTAATGACTGGGTAACTTCAAACAGCAGTCTTGTGTCGTCGTCAAAAAAAAAAAAAAAGAACACTATAATTAAACATTAATTGTCTGGTCTCGATATTGGCCAATTGAAACCATCCTATTAATTACTTTTTTGTAACCTGAATTTTTTCCAACCACCTTGCTATATTATAATTATTGACCTCTAGTATGAAGTCAAATTAGACATCATAATTTTAATGATTTGTGGATCACATCAAATTTACAAACCATCACCACAAAATAAATCAAAAACAGCGGCATTGTATTTTTAAAAAAAGGCCGTATTATAAAATCTCATTAAACAATATCAAAACAAAAATTTAATCACAAAAACAAAAACAAAAACAAACCCTCAACCTTTCTAAAACGATTCCAATATCCTACACGCTTTCTCCGCCACAACTTGGCCCTCCAGAATCATCATCGACTTTTCGGTATCGCGAGGCAATCCCAACCACTCAGGTGGCTGACGTTCGGGAAGTCCCTTCACCCATTCTACAAAGTCCTTGTATCCACTTCCTTCTGGAACCTTGACTAATCCGCTCTCAACCATGCAGTAATCCAAATTATACATTTCACTCTGGAACACACGTTCAACGATCTCGCGGACGACTTCAGCATCTTCAATCCGATCAATTTTGCCTCCGTACACGACATCAGTTAATAGAGTTTGAATAGCAGTCCAAGGGATATTGGATGGTGAGATATTGGATCGGTTTTTGGAAATGCTGTTTACCCAGGTATCAATAACAAATAATCCACTCTCAAAGTCGGAATCATTAAAGTCGTAGTTCTTTGTCCATCCAATAGGTACAAACCTCTCGCGCTCTTGAACAATAGCATGCAACCAGGAAAGAAGGAAATAAAGTCGGCCTCTTTCTACTGGATTCACAGCCATTCTATCTGAGCTAACGGATCGTAAACTAGATTGCATACTGGCTTTGACACCCCATGGTGGTTCAAACATCATAAGTCGCGACATTCTCAATAAGGTTGTAGGAACCTTGGTGTTGACTTGCATGGTGAGCAACAGTCTAAAGTCGGGATGGTGTCGCGTAGACTTCAAGTGTTTTTCCAAATTCTCAAGCCATTGAGGAGATAAATGAACGTTTTGAACCAAAACCCATGTACCACGGTAAGATGCACTGACAATGGCTGAATCCGCATCAATAATACCTTCTTTAGAACCTAGCGCCACAATTTCGCATTTAACCGTAGACCGTTCCATGATAGTCTCAATCTTAGAAGTAGGGTCACTACCACGAGTAGCGCACAGACCAACTGGCGTGTAACAATCAGCTTCATTCAAAATGAAACTTTCTAAATCAATCGCATCGCTGGAAATATCTTGCTCAAACATTTTTGCGCAAACATTCTGAACAGCACTCAAAAATCGATCAGGCCGAGCCAACTTCAAAAACAACAAAGAATATATATCTTGCAAGTCATCTAAAATTTGTTAGTATCATTCTGAAATTCAGAAAATAAAATAAAAAAACATACCAGAAACAGAATCTTCCCACAATCGAGGTAAACTTAGCTCAGGTTTGTCCTTCTTGAGAAGAACATTCAAGGTCTTTTCATCAACATCAGCACTCAAGGGGCCAAACTCCGCCAGGATACTTTCAATCCCAGCAAACCAACCAGAAGTAGAATAATCAATATTTTTGATTGATGGCACCTTCAAAATCTTTCCCAAATCTTCAGAACTTATCACAGGATTTAAAGCCTGGGCCAAAAGAAGTAAAAATACAGGCTTATCTTTATTCAAAAGCGATAGTGCAACCTTTTGATAAGTATCGTGATACAAAAGAGATATCAGCTCGCGTACTCTTGCAGCAGAATTAACCGCAGAATCAGAAACATGCTTAAGAACCTTTGAGAAAATACTCAAAAAGTATTCCAAAGAGAATTGATAGAAGTTGTTGATTGTGAATAGTTTGTCAAGAATGGAGAATGCTTTACCACAGTGATCAGCCAAAGGACGGTACTCATGCATGACTGTTTCAATAGTCTCCATAACAGCGTCCGTTTCTTGAACTTTCTTCGTGACTTCTGCAGCTTCGACCTTCAGTTTCTCTAAAGTATCAATAATACTGTCATTATCCAAGATGTTACCTTCAGAATCATTCAAGGCTTGAAGAAGATTGGTTTCCAATTGACGCAAATGTACTTTGTATTCACCGTGAAGCTTAATGAGCGACAGCCGTTTTTCTTCAACCTCAGGTCGCTCAGCTTGTAGTACTTGATTCAATGCTTGACTGGCCAAACTATTACGAGTAATCGTAAAGTTGACAACAGTCGTGCGACATGAAATATGAGGAGCAATAACAACAGAAGGATCTCTTGTCATCAAGTACAAGTTGAAATCCTTTGAAAAATCGATATCTTGATTTCCGAGCTCAACCAATGTTCTTCCACCGGTGTGTTTGTATTCCTTGTTCAATACCTGAGAGAGTACAGGATCAAGATATTCTGCATCTTGAATAAGAATAGGGTTACCAAATCTGATTGAACTTTCCAAGTGTTTAATGAAAGCATCATCTAAAAAGCTGGTAACGGTCAGCCTCTTCTTACTGTGTAATGATTCCAAAAACGGAATTACACGAGCAGTGGGATCAATAATAAACGGGTATCGTGAGTATCTAGTCAGCATTATGGCGTTTTCAACACTCAAATCATCAGGGGGCAACGAACTGTTGTGCCACAAAAGTCTTTGCTCACCAGTAGCAAGATAGTGACCAACAGAATTACCCTTTTGGAAAATCACACCAGAACTGGTGAGAACATCCGACCATTCAGAGTAGAGTTGCGAGCGAACACTTTGATCATAAAATCCAGAATAAGAAATAAAGCCAGCCGATATTAAGACATCACCTGGCAAAGAGTTCTTACGGAACTCAAATTCTTCAATATTGGCACTCCATCTATTTCTCTCATCAGAAAGACTATCAAGTAAATTGACACTTCTATTAACCTTGTTTTCGACAATAGACATCTCCGTCTTGATTGACTGTGTTTCGGTAATAAGTTGTGCATAGTCTTCTTTATACTTTTCAATGCTCGCTTCTAGTTCGGAAATCATATCGATGATGGCTTGAGCTTGAGCTCTAGTTTCCAAAGATTCCTGCTGAAGGCTGAACACCTCTTCTCTAAGTGGGCCAACACGTTCAAGTATAGACGAATAAGTGACTTGAGCCTCAACCCATTGCAGCAATGGTCCACAGGCTTTACTAGCTCTGTTAACTGTTTCAAAATTGAAATTTGGCAATGACAAAAACTCAGTCTCCATTTTATGTCGTAACTCCGCAGTCATTTGAGTTTCACTGTCAAAGTTGACAATATTGGCAATAAAATCGTCACGTCTAACGTAGCTTTGAATTTCTTTCCATGACCCAGCACGATAGCCAAGTAATGTACAAACAGAATCCAACGCTAGTTTTACAGTTTGTGGAGGATTTAACATTGATCTCAGTTCAGTCAAATGTTGCTTTTTAATGTTGCTAACGCTTTGCTGAGCTTCAAGAACAGCAGGTTCGGCACGGCTGAGATCATGCAACACAATCCGTTGTCGTTCCGCAATTTCACGTTCTTGAATATGCAATGCGTTCTGGATCTGAATAGATGCTTCACGCTTACGTTCAGCTTCACTTTGATCTGAAATCATCTGTTTCAACATATCTTTTGCTTCTTGACTTTTGTTTTCTAGTTGAGTCTTCTTTTCAGCCAGACTAGTTTTCAGCTCTTGTACCTTCAAAACAGTATCCTTTAATTTATCTAAACCAACGTTGAAGTGTCGTTGTTGGTCTTCCAGCTCTTCGTTTTTCTCATGGAAAAGAGAAACAAATTGGCGGAGATAATCCAAGAAATCACCTGGAGAAATTGCAAGGCGTTTCTCGTTAGGTCCTAAAGACAAACTCTTTTTGATAGCACTATTGTGAATATGTACCATGGCATTCACAATTGCAGATCTATAAGATTCGACAGGGAAAGAAGCAGACACTGACTGAAGTGTTTGTGGTGGTACAAAGGACGATTTGTCTAGATCGAGGTAATCTGTAATGTTTGACGCTACCTGCAGTAATGTTTTATCGGACCAGTTGCCCATCCAGTTCAGTACACATCTATTAAACAACGCAGGCGATGCAACAGAATGAGACGAAAGATCAGAATCAGGAGGATTCATCGTAAAGATTACATGCAGATTTCTAACAATTTCACCAGTGAACCATTTGTAAAGTTCATCCTGTGTATCCAAATTGTGTCCTTGTCTTAGCGCACCTTCTTTACAGGCCGTCATCAAAGTTGAATAGTCGTCACCTTCAAACAACCCTGGAACTTCACCATTAGCAAGCAATGTGTTCATACGCTCAAGGAAAGCAGTTTCCAAAATATTAGACTCGTCAAGTAAGAAACAAATCTTTTCACCGTTAGTGCCAGCCCGCCTCAAAACATTTCGAAGGTCGGCATCAAATTCTTCCTGTGAATACTTTCTAGTTGTCTTCAATTGAACAACCTTGATACCGTTCATCCAGGCAACAAATCTCGATAACGTGGACTTGCCGCTTCCACTAACGCCAATCAAAATCAGGTGACCTTGAGGTTGTCTCAACACCCTATCAATACGCAAAACATGGTCAAGAAGATCATCGTAAAGAATAAGGGGTTTGTCCAAGTCTTCGTCGCAGAATGTTCTCATTCGAGCCTTAACAAATTCTTTCAGCATATTTTTCTCAACTGGAAGATAATCCTTAGTAAGCCAGTTAGAGTAAAGAATAGGCATTTGCAAGGCATCATGGAGATCAACATCCAAAAAGTGATTTGAAGCAACCTTTCTTAGCAGGTCAAGTGTCCACTGACGTTCATTTTCAAGAGCAAGACGATCATGAAATAATCTCAGAGCCTCATGAGCCCAAAGACGAACCAGACCGTCGATGGGTAATATATCCAAAGGATGGATAGCTTCGTAAATTCCTCGTACCCATCTTGTAAGCTCTCTAGGACTGTATATGTAATGAGATTGTACAGATTCGGAAAATCTAGCTTGTGACTTGAGATAAAAGTCAATCATTGCGCTTGTCAGAGTTTGAGCATAACCACGTAGCGACGGAACAGTCTTCAAAATCGCCGAATTAAAAGATTCATAAATCTGGTGCAACGACGATTCGCCAGGATAATCAACCAGAATCACAGCAGCGTGTCTAAGGAATCGGAGACTAAGCTTGTTTCTGCCAACGTCTGTAGGAGGATTACAAGCTCCAACAAATTGAATCCTAGATAGATTTACCCATTGGTTTTGAGAAGAACTCCAGAATCCTTGTTGTTCAATCATTTGTCTCAACAGAGAAATGGCAGTCTGTGTTCCATATTTGTCTGTCGCAGGTAAATTGATTTCATCACAAAACACTACTAACCATCTGCCAATTTGGGAAGGAGAGAGTACAGTTCCGTTCATAGTTTTCTTGTACTCACAATGTTGCTCAAGAGACTTGATTAGAAGATTAGGCGTGGTAGCCTTCGAGAAATTTAATCCCACAACATCAAGATTTGGAGAATTTCTCAAAGCGTCAAATAAGGTCATGGTTTTACCTGAGCCTGGGGGACCACACAGAATGATTGGCTTGTGAGAATTCAATAAGCCGTAAATCAAAGATTCATGTCTCAATGTGTCAGTAGTAGGAACAACAACATCTGTTTTGACAATGTTATGAGCGTCGATATCAATTTTAGGTACTTTATTTTCCCACTTTTCCCATTTGCCGTCTGGCAACGACACTTCATAGTCAATGATAGACTGGCCATGATCAAAGTCCAAGTTTGCAAACACAGGAATCAAAAGAAGTTTGGCACCGAATTCCTCGCGCTGTCTCAAAGAACAGTCGCCAGTGAAAGCCCAAACTAGAGCTACTAGTATAGATTTAGTAATATAATTTCGCTGTTGTTCATGTGTGGGAGAATAATCTGGGTGCTGATTCAAGTAGAGCAAAAGTTTCAAGCAGGCAGAGTTAATAAGACAGAACAGTGAATTTAGCGCGCGGGTAACGGTAAACTCCATAACGTGATCGAATTGATGTAACATATCGAGAAGATGCTCAAGTGAAACTTGTTCAAAAAGCTCTGCGACATAATCACAAATAAGATTTTGAACGCTCTCTATATCCAAATGAGATGAAGTCAAATCTTCTTCCACATCATCATATCTATTTTGACGCAATTTGAAAAGTAGTTGATCAAACTTCATTTTAGGTGTGACAATAGATGAACCGAACCAAATCATACCACATCTACTAACAGTAGCTGGAGTGGCATAATCCAAATTCTCGACTTCAAAAGCAATACGAACGTTATCAGGTAGAGCTATACGCTCACCATTAGGTAAAGTGAGGTGTTTGTTATCATCTAGAACGCTATTCAAATTTTCAGCCCATTCGGGATCAACATCACCGTCAAAAACAATCCAGTGCATTTTTTGGTTTTCACCTCTTAAGTTATCGACAATCTTTCTCAGAGTAGCGGTAAACAAACCATCTGTCCACTCACGAGTTGTGGAGTCCAAACTGCCAAAAAGGTGCTCTTTAGACATGACCTTTGCATCGATAAGGTGATATACACATCCGGCTTTGTTGACGTCTTGGACAGCCTTAAGTAAAGTTTGGTATACGCTTGATTTTCCGTAGCCCGAAGAACCCACCAGCATGATACCGTGATGAATCTTTTGGAACTGGTAGAGTTGGAGTACTTTGGTGAGCCATTGGTCAGATACAGTATAGCCTTGTGTTGCAGCGTGGTCACGAATAGATTGTTCCAGTTCTGAAGAATGGAATGGTTTATATTCAACACCGGGAAATAGGCGTTTCTCAATACCTAACATGATTTCAGCATCATGTGCCAGTAGCTTTGGAGCCACTGTTTCCCGTAATGATTGAAGAATAATGGAGGTTTCCCACGTTTCAGTATCCGCGGTATCGTTAGATTCAAGCTGCAAACGCTTTAAACTACCGGAAGTTACAAGCACATTTTTTAAAGCACGGAGGCCAAAGTCATAATGTACTTGCTCAGAAAGGTTATTGTAAAGCTCTGTGAAGAATGGAACAACAATTTGCGACAGCTTTTTGGCATTGATAAAGCCCTGAGAATTAAGAATGACTTCAGCGATAATTTCTTTGTCTGGCTTAGCCATTGAAAAGCTTCTAAACAATTTCTTCAAATTTTCAGGCAATGTGTTTCTACCCGCATACTCAGGATTCATGGTGATGAAAATGCCTGTTTCATTGTTGAGAGTAATCTTTCTATTTGCAAGAACAATTTCTGATTTGCTTTCAGAGTTTTGAGACATTTTGATACCCAACTCAATAGCTTCAATTTGCATAGATACAGCAGAGAGAATTTGTTCGTTAAGTCTGTTGAACTCATCAAAACAAGCCCAGGCATTCACTTGACACACACCAGCCAAAATTCTACCAATTGCCTGGAAATCAAATGATTCGTCACAGCAGAAAACCAGAACAAATTTACCCAAGTTTTGGCCTAGGGCTTTTACCGATTCTGTTTTTCCTGTACCAGCTGGACCAAACGGTGATCCACCAAGCTTCTGTTCAAGAGCTTGAGTCATAGCCAAGAAAAACTTGTCAACCAAGGGCGTGGAAACAAGTCTATCAGGCATACCGAGGTACTCGAAGCCATAAGTGAAAACAGCATTTGCTTGAATAACAGTGAGACGGTCAACCGGAGCTGCTTCAGGATCAAAATGGTACACTAACTGGCTTTGCCACATGAAGTCTGTTGTAGAAGTAACACCCTTTGCCATAATAGAAGATACCACATCTCTTTGATGAATTAGTTCTGTTGTTAGGTTTTCATACTTCTTTCTGTTAACTAAAGATAAGTCTTGTAGAACAAAGTTTGCCATAAACTGTAGAATACTCGAATAAGAATCGAGAATAGGCTCCAAAGAAGTATTGTTTTTCAGCGCATTTTCGACTCTTCTAGTCCAAATAATTTGTGACGTAACTAAAGAAATTTGTGAAGGGAATTTTTCAATCCAAGCCATGATCTTTTCTTCCGACAACACGTCTTCTAAAAGCAGTTCGGTTAATATACTAACTGACTCCTTCAATTGGTCAGACAAAGAAACTTTAATTTCGTGATTTAGTTTGATCAGCCATTCTACAACGTTAGGAGTTTTGGCTAAGTTAATCTTGTTTGAAAGAATAACTTCCTCGCCTTCCTTTGAGCGCACACCGTCAATACAAGAAGCATCTTCATCATAAATAAGACTTGCAACACCAGCAAACATTTTACCAAGATGTTTTTCAACGCGGTTTATATCATCAGAATTACCAATGATTTCAAGTAGATCTTCGTCACCAATAAAGTACAATCTTGCAAATCGTTGACGCTCTTGCTCATAAAATTCACCTAAAGCCTTTTGAACCTTGGCAAGCAAGTCGGCCAACCGTTCAATAGATTGTTGTATTCCAGAAATGTTCAACACATCGAGAATAAGTGGAGACTTGTAAACCTTTCTTAGAATGACAAAAAACTCCGAGTTCAAACTTTGGAAACGAGAAGACTCAACAGGCAGAATGGATTTTATTTCAGAATTGTTATTGAAAACACCTTCCAGGTATACCCATTGCCTTTGAACATCAATCCAAACATCGAAAAGTACATGGATGCGATTAAGCTTTTCTTCCCACCCACGAGCTTCTTCTTCAAACACTTTAAAATAATGGGAATGATGCATAGCCCCTAGAGAATTCAAGTGATCACTGCACGTTTGGAAAATCTCATCCCATCCTTTAATCAAACGACAAGAAGATTTGTAGTTGGTGAGTTCCAAAGAATAATTGGACCACGTTGAGCGGACTTGACGCAAAAAGATTTCCAAAGCAAGTTCACCTTGCGCTTCTGTAACAATATCTTTGATAAAGCTTGAATGAGCTAAAAGATCCATATCCCATACGTCTCCCAACGAAAGATTATTATAAAATAGTTGCTTGTGTTTTGATAAGGTTTTGAACAGTTTTTGCCAGTGGCGTTCATGAATAGCTTCAGTTTTGAGATCAATTAATATTGACTGGGACTTGATCAGATTTTTTAGAACAGTCTGAATATGATCAAACGCTGCATATTGACGGATTCTTGTTGGCATTCCTTTGGTAACCTCAACTAAGTCCTCAAGGTTTTTTCTGACTTTTCTAGGAACAACACTTGCCCATGTATTATCACGAAGATCATCTAGCGAAGCCCAAATACTATCTAACGCAGCCCATACTGAGTTAAAGTCGGTAATCTCCTCCAGAACTGTTTCAAGATTAGTCTGCAGAGTAAAATTCAAATCGAGAGCAGATGAAGCTTTCTGTAGTAACAAGGAGGATTCCAAAAGAGCTGAAGCATTAGATTGAAAATTGGCAAGAAATTTGAGCGCCTCTTTGGGCCTGATTGATCCGGATACAGGCTTCTCGGTTTCCCATTGAGCTTCTAGAGCAGCTGAATGCTCTTGCAAACGATTGATCTCGGATTGCGCGCGAGCTCTAATGCCATCGATTTGTGATTCAATGATTGCTGATCTCTTAGCCAGGATTTCTTTAAGTGCAGCCCATTCGCTCTCAACCTGATCAATAAACAACCAATTGGATGGAAATCTAAACCTGTAGCGGGAAAGAGTGATTTGACCATTTTTGAATGAAGCAACGTCCTTTTCCCTATTAGCCAAAAACTGAGTGCACGATTGAACTTTGGTAACAGTAGATACAACTTGATCAGTTGCAAAAGCATCTCCAGATTGCTGTTCAAGATCTCTTCTAAGATTTTCCATCTCACTACATAGATCCTTCATAGCCGTGTTGAGTCGTTGCGCAAACTTTTGAATAATCTCGTGTTGCCAACCATCATACTTTGCGTTGATACGAACTTGAACTGTACGGAAATCGATTCTAAGCAGCCCAAAGTTTTTGTAGCCATCTGTAGTATCAAAAGTGTTTCTAGTTTTGCGAATTTCGTTCAAGATTTGAAGCCATTTCTCCATGTCAGTTCCCAAAAACTCAAAAACCTGAGAGCCCTCAAGGTCCCACAAAGCCTGGAATTGATACCAGCTATCCAGGTACGATTCCGCTCGCCCAATGTGATAATCAATGAGATCCAAAACTTTGATAATGTCATCAGTCATAGCCTCGGGAATATCACCGAAAGTGTCAGATTCAGGAAGCTCATAGTGCTGGTTGACAGCTAATTTGATATCGAATCTGTTGGGCAAAATTTTGGGTAAACGAGAAACATGCTCAATGTTTTGTTGAAAGTTGTACAACCAATTGCATCGGGCTGTTTGTATGGGTGGGTAAAGAGAGATGACTTGATTTTTCAGTGTCAGTTCATGAACATTGACTACATTAGGAATAGCAATAGATTGATCACTACCAGGTTTGCTAAAAGCATTGATCCACAGCTGAATGACTTCACGGCATCGTTGAATGAGAATGTTTCTGATATCTTTGTTTAAGCTATCGACAAACTCAACCACATTGACATAACCTTCCAGATTGAGTTTATCAACTGCTTCTTGGATCGTCTGTAAACTTTCGGCAAAATCATCAAATTTGAACTCGCACTTTTTAAGTGTAGACAAAGCAGCGGATATGGTACCATTAATAATGTACAAATCTTTGGTTTTGGCTTCAAAATTTTTAACACTCTTTTCAAACTCTTGAACAAATTTAACATGGCGATTTTCAGATAAAAGTTGATCAAATTTGACATCGTATACATGCACAAAAGATTCCCAGTTGAACGAAAAGCCTTTTTCGAGAAGCTTGTATATACCATTCTCGTAGCCATTCAATAGCTGCTGGTTGCTCTCATTTTCCGAAATCAACATAAAAGTTCTGTTAAAAGTCTTGAGAGAATCAATAAGGTCCACTGCATATGGGTAAACTCGCTGAGCATCTTTTCCAACACTGTTCAATGAATGTGGTACTTGGTACTTAAGCCAAGTGAGATTTCTGACTTCTTTGAACAGAGTAATGACTTGGGGATCAAAATTGACTGCCAGCTCATAGAAGACATTATTACTTCCGTCAGATTTCCGGTTTTTGTTGATCTTGAAGAGCAGGCCACTGATGGTCAGTGTGCGTTTTGACATATTTGCTAACCAAGTTTCATAAATGGGAGTAGTATCCAGCTTCTGACGGAAAGCAATACTTTCAGTATGCAACTTTTGTCCTTCTGCATAGTACTGCCAGCCTTTTCCCAGTACTGCCTCTACTTTTTTCATATAATTATCAAGTTGACGCTCAATTTGTCTGATCCACATAATAGTACCCGATACTGGTGGAATATCACGAAGTTTTGACATTTCGTATGCTTCTGAGTTGGAATATTGCAGTCTAAATTTTTCTTGTAAAGACGAAATATCATTTTTAACATTTTCAATAAGTCTTGTTTGATATTCTTGAATAGCGCCACGAATTGAAGGACGAACAAAAAGTGCATTGAATTTCGAAAATACTCTAAACATTTCATTTGAGGTATTGGCTGCGGCAAGACGTTCACGTAGAAGGATGATAATCGAGTTTTCGACTCTCGTGATACGCTCGTTGTATTCCCGCTCTGTTATATTCCAGTGTTGCACGCCATCTATATTTCATCAGAGTTAGTGAAAGTTTAGAGAAGTCATTATTCTATACATACCCTCCGAAGTATCCAGTGCGTTAACAGTTCTCATCACATTGTAGGCCTCATCAATATCTTGAAGAGGATCGATTTCGTCGAATCCAAGTTTAGAGCCTCTAAGTGGTGTATTGCGGCCCAGAACCTTCACAATTGTATCACACAGTGTTTGATGTCTACTTCTAAACACCTTCAGATATTCCATACGCTCTTTGGTTCTCATCAAGTTGTTAGAAGGAATTTTGAGAGGAATGAATTTTTGGTTTCTCTTCTTGATGATGTCGCGAGAAAGTGTGGTAAATGATACAATCTGATCCTTCCAAGTTGTGAAAATTTCGTCGACAGCATTGACTGTTTCCACAAATGTAGAGTAGTCTATTTGAAGTAGTCCTACATTACCCAAGATCTTAACCAACGACTTATTAACATCTTCCGAAATTGCTTCCACCAAAGCTAGCGCTCTTTTGACAGGGTATGGTGTAATTCTTAGCTTTTTACCAAGGTGAGAAAAGATAGCTAGAAGCGCTTTGTGAACGCTAGATAATGATGTCGCCGAGATCAAATCGTCAAGAGGGAAGTCGCGCATCAGCTGGTTGTACTTTGATATCTTGTCTGTAGCCTCTTTGATTCCTGTATCAGACAAGAATGAAACCGTTGCGTGAAATCTTTTGGCATTTCGCAAAATGTTAAGTGTGAGCGTCACTCCCGGACCTTCTAATTGATTCTCAATATGTTTAAGAGCGGTTTCCATAGAGATCCAAAAATTGATTTCTTGTGCTGCTGTTCCGTTTTCAGGGTCTCGGGACATTCGTGTAATACCTTGGATAGATTTGATCCAGCTATTAACATTAGATTGCAAAGCATTGAGAAAATCTGTATCGTTGAGGTATTTTGCAGGAATAGAATCAAGCGTTGGCTCTCTGTTTGAACTACTTTCCAGTGCCGAATCGACAATTGGGTGGAAACTTAAGTTAAGCTCAGGAATCTCAATGTTTTGCTGCAAGTGTAAAAGAGACAACTCAAGTTCGGCAATCTTTCGTCTAGTGGTTGGAATTGCTCCCAGAGATTCTTTGTCGCCGTAATCTGTTTTGGCGAGAGCCTCGGCGGAAGCGGTGGATTGCTGTGATGATGCTTCAAAATAAGGGCCGAGTGCCAGGTGGACTAAAGAGTGTAAAGCTTCATAAGGGCTAGTGTTGAGCGAGTCTGTCTGAAACGTTGGAAGTGCCAGTGTTTGTAGTTGTGAGTGTAGAGGTGAACTGGCATCCAAGCTGTTTGGACCTTTGATTAGCACTAGGCAGTCGACGGTTGAATCAGTAATCGTCAGCTTAGTATCGATTCTGTACTTGTATGATACATAGAGCTCTGGGTCTATAAAAACAATGGTTAGCTTTCTTGACCGAGTGAGAGGAAAGAAAAATTGTAGTACATACCTTTATCAATTTCTACGTCGCCTTCACTTTCAACAGAGTCTTTAAGTACAAAAAGTACTGCAGGAGATACATCTGTCGCGAAGTTTGTACATATTTTCAATGGCGATGGCGAATGAGCCTCATTTTGTGAAGACTGCTCTTGAATTGATCCGGTTGAATCTTCAAGCAAAGTTTGTATCGCATCATTGATATAGTTGATAAGCTTTTGTGGGCGTATGGGTTCGACAATTTGCTCTACAAACGAATTAAAGTCATCGTCGCCTATTGCGGTACTCATTTGTAAGGGGGACTTGATCTAACGTTAAATATCGTCCAGTAAGCCTTGAATAATTTTAGCGCCAATTATACAAAATTGAACAAGAGAAACAAAACCAAATAAAAAAGAGTGAAGAGTCGTTCACGCTGTTAGATGGTGTATATTTGGCGATGTGTAAGTCGTGATAGTGTTTTGTTGAAATTGAATTCTATCCTTCCTGGAAAATAAATATGAAGGGTAGGGGTTTGACCCTGATTTGATTTTGGGATGTTTGATTCTAGATTCTACCTAAATGAATTGCAAGACAAGTCAGTGGTCTAAAGTGACGATAACTACTGCCGTTTGAGATCTATTACTGGTTTTCGCAAGAATTGAAGATGTTTCGCCCAATAGAAAATGTAACGTCTACTTGTGGTAGTCTATGGTTGCCAGAATAGAGTTGATAAATTAGCACGCTGAACAAACATTTTATCTCTCATAACATCAAAATTAAATCACAAATTCATGATACAATGGTGAGTTTGACTACAAGTTAAGCCACACTACAGTTTCTCAATTGCAACATCGCGTTTGTTCAACGTTGACGAGAGATCAACAAACGTATTTGAGACAAGTTAATCCAGCATATATCGAAGAAGCACAAAGTATAGAAATGCTTCTGATTTCACAATATTTAAGGCATTTTCACGCGTATTCATAGTGGCTTCTACAATAATTGGCATCCTACGTCGCCAAGACACTAATAATAAAATCTTTTGCCCACCGTGTTGACGCATAGAGTATTGTTAGACGTAACAGGCTATTTTATTCTTGCAAAACTGGCTTCAATAAAGATTGCCATTTGGCTTCACTGCGCTAGCCTTGCATCATCTCACTGTACAATACAGATAATACACAGCATTTGACAATTTAACCTCATTTTGTTAGATGGAAAGTACGAGGCAACCTTTGTTTCCAGAACCGTCACTTGTTATGCATTTCAAACAGTCCGCCAAATGTATACTTGAAACCTCTTAATCAAATCGTCTCAATCATGTTTGTATTTTCCTCAAGACGCTAATTTTTATTTTTTTGCTACTGTGTATGCCTAATCTTCTTTGAGGTTGCTTCGTGAACGCTTTGCCTGGGCTCCGGCCGGCTCAACCAGTTTTACTTTTCTCACTAGTGCATAACGCTAAGATGTGTATGTATGCCTTTAGAATGTGAAACATCTGTACAATATGAAATACAGAAAGTGAAGAACAGTAAGATTGCCCAAACGCCTTTAACATCAAACAAACGCTTAACAAACCGATCGAAATAAAACCATTCAAGTCTGAATGACTAAAGTATATTGCTCGTTGCGCAAGACAAAAAATTTCAAAACTATCAATTAGAGGTTTTTGCATTGCTCAAGCTCTTTTGAAACTTTTAGTCAATACAGATTGAGTGACATCATGGACATAAAGTTGATTAAACTTCTTTTTTTCACGATGTTGTATCCAGGTTTTAACCCAACTGCTAGATCCAGAATATCAGGGTTGCATAGGGTACTCTACATCTTTCCAAACTGAAATAGCCAACATGTAAATTTTGCTTTCCTTGATCGCGTCGTAGCACAGTCCGCGAAAGGGTTAGCGGCATCAATCGCAAAAGGTCTCCGCGTTGGTTGATGCCTTTGTTATAATACAGGTGTACGGTACGCGGAGCACTTTCCCGTAATTAATGATTGTATGCCGATTGTACTTGAGGTTTTAAGTGCCAGCTCAAATCTCGTGCCATACCAACTCAAGTTAGGGCTGGTTTTAAACTTAAAAATAAACCCATTCAATCGAATCTGGTAACTGGTGAACTTCCTCATATCAACGATTGGATAAAAATAATAACGATATTATTTGTGTTTGTCTTACACTATTTGTATCTATCAAGCGACATCAAAGGCATGCCTGTACTGTATTCTTGAGGATTTTGAGATGCCATTGTTTCAAGAAGTGCATTGTTAAATAATTGGTCTGAAGTTTACAGACTTAAATGTATGTTTGAAGACCTAAACATTGGCAAAGTCTCGATCGTGATCAGATTGTGAAACGACAAAATTTGCAATGTACTTATTAGTCTTCTAATGTGTATGGATCACGAAGCTGATTTGATGAAATTTAGTTATTGTGTAAACTAGGTAATGGAAATTATTTGATGTTGAGCTTAAACTTGAGTATCTCTACTAGAAGATTTCATTGAGAAAAGACGCATCAATTGCAATAAAATCATTTTATATCAAAGAAGGATAAGTAGTGCTTCAATAAGGTCCTCAATCAACAATTGGACAATTTAACAGATAAATACTGAGTCGTATAATGGCTTGTGAAATTTGCTTTTTTGTTGCAAATCAATCATTGTGTTGATCACAGTCTATCTAGGTCCCGTTTCAAGACATAATTACGTGTGCTGCAATACCCCAGAGAACAAGAAGCACAACACAAGCAAAATTGCTTCTTAGACCCAAATAATTGATGCACCAATCTGAATATGGCGGTTTTGGCTCAATATTTCCCTGTCAGTCATTTCACATCTAGACATTAGTCACAATTCTTTTCCATATCAACCATGCTGAATCTTTTTAAACACACGAATTTCAAAACATAACTAGCCGGTTCATCAGGTTCGGTAAGCTTTTTGATTTTACAGTCCCCAAAAACTTGAAACAACGTTTTTGAAAGATTTATTCCCCATGTTAGGTGAACCATTGATTGCTCTTGTAATTCAAATTGTTGTAAAAACCCAACGCTGAAGGTGCTTGCCGTAACCGTTTTGAATTCAAAATAGCTACAGTTTCAAATGTTTTGAAAAAGAGGAAACGTTTGATACCACTGTAACAATTGGTTATATAAGCACATAAACATAATCCTATATATATCATACATTATAAATTGCGTACGATAGAACTTTCCATTAAAGCCAGATTAGTGACGACGCCAGTGGGGCTCTATATAAACGGTTTGGTACTCAAAGCACGTTCAATTCTCTAAATCTTGAATTATTGGACTTTTTCAGATTTTGCTTAACATGGTTCAGAAAACATGCTAATACCAGCTCAATAGACATCCTTAGCTATAGATCATAGGGGTGACTAAAATTTGATTTTTTCAGAATACTATCCTTCCACGCTTGTTTTCAATTTGTCTCATGTATCATGCGTGTATTTTATTGTGCCAAACCGCAGATCCTTAGTAGAAGGTTTCCCTTGTTTAACTTACGTATTAATTGCCATCTACGCAACTCTTTGTGGGGGCTTTCTTCATTTAAGGTGTTGGGACCGTTGGAGCAAAACATTGATTTCAATGGTTTTTTCTTGAATCTCCCGTCAATCGTGTGTATTAGATGTTTATCAGCGTTGTCGCATTTTTCTTATCTTCATACGGCCACTAAACCTATTGAAGTCTCAGCTATTCTTTTAAAAACTTGCATCAGAAAAATAAGCCCTGAAACATGCTATACGTAGGTGACGATTACAGAAATGATTTGACCATATTATGCTCATTATACATCTCAGTTGCCAAATGATATTTTTACCATACAAGCAATACAGTTGCAGCATGAATTAATCCAGAAGAACCAGTACACGCAAGAATAGATGCATTGTGTATTTATACGAATACGTTACTAGAAATGACGTGAAGTAAATTTTTCAGCGCTATGCGAAAATCAGCCCAACACTATGTTGCGTTTGTATAGTCACCAAAAACGAATTGTTAAATTAAATCTGTAAGCGAACAGTTATATCACAACGCCAGTTGCATTGAACTTGTAATGTTTGATCAGAGTTCTACATGAAAATGGATTCTTAAGAATCATTGTACGCTGTTCTGTTTATGCACTTTGCATGAATAGAAGTCTGGAAATAACAATACGTTGTGTGAATCATGCAACTGCTTCTGACTCAAAAGCCGCTGGAATTTCGTCAACGCTTCAACTTTCTAAAAGCACAAGGCATTAAACGAACGATTTGGAAATACTGAAGAAGGGTTTACACTCCAATGCTATCATCTGCAAAGCAGATGAATAAATTTCAAACAGATCATTTGTGAACACGCTGATGCTTCTAGCATTATTGCAATACCAAGCCAGATCATCTTTGCCATACTCATAGGCTCTTGCCAAAATACTCGCAATGGCATATTTGCACTATCCATAGTTGTCTCATCTCCCAAGCTTTCAAACAGTATCACTGATAAACGCACCAATGAAATTTGTTCATATCCAAAACAATGGGTGTATTCCGTCGGCACTTGCATCGGAAAACTGGCTGCCGGTTTCGGGGAGAGCCCCCAGCAAAACCATTTTAAAGGCACGGCTGAATCCTTTACAGTGCAGGGGACTGGCAAGACACTGTGGCAAAACCAATGAGTCACGACTTGAGACCCGCTTATAGCGATTATGCACCTCCATATCCTGCGATAAGGAGCCAGCAAGACCGTCTATTGGTAGAGCTGGGAGGCAGGTGAAAATATCTGTATAGACTCCATTGAAACGAGGCTATAGCGATCCAGCAGCTGTGGCTTAAGTGTAAACGAGCGTTTAAACGAGTGCTGAGGAAATATCGCCATTGCTTGTGATCTGCGCCTGGGACTACACTACTGTTGGCTGTGGTCCTGTGTAACATGAGAGCACTCTGTCAACAGAATGAGAGCCTAAATAACCCCAGCGTAAGCACGTTGGTCCAGAGTTTGGTTCGGAACTTTCATGAAAAATTGCAAACTGCTTCTTATTTATTCGTTTCCTTCTTCTTCCTTTCTCTTCTTCTTCCTTCACTTTCACCTCCATTTTCACTTCTTCCTCCTCCTTCTTCATCACTATACTTTTGCCTATTTTCCGTACATCACTTATCTCACAATCGTTACTACTCTACTAGCAAATCACTATGAAGATTTCACAAAAGTTACAGGAGGCTCACAAGGATCCCGATTCCACTGCCACCTACTCGTTCGAGTTTTTCGTTCCCAAAACATCACAGGGTGTCCAGAACCTCTATGATCGTATGGATAGAATGTACGATTTAGGACCCGCGTTCATTGATGTGACCTGGAACGCCGGCGGCCGCCTTTCCAACTTGACCTGCGAGATTGTATCTACTGCTCAATCCATTTTGGGCTTGGAGACCTGCATGCACTTGACGTGTACAGGTATGCCCAAGGAAATGGTGGAAAACGCTCTCAAGAGTGCGTATCAGTCTGGTTGTCAAAATATTCTTGCTTTGCGTGGTGATCCTCCGCACGCTAATGAAAAATGGTCCTCTGTCGATGGTGGGTTCTCATATGCCAAGGATCTTATCAAGCATATTAAGGTTAACTACGGTGACTACTTTGATATCGCTGTTGCAGGTTACCCTGAGGGTCATCCTGAAGAATCTGATGTCGATAAACTTATTGTATATCTGAAAGAAAAGGTCGATGCAGGAGCCAATGTTATTATTACACAAATGTTCTACGATGTCGATAACTTCATCAACTGGGTCAAGAAGTGTAGAGAAGCAGGTATCACCGTTCCCATTATTCCCGGTATTATGCCCATCTCTACCTACGATTCATTTATGCGCAGAGCCAAGTGGTGCGAAATCAATGTTCCCGCTCCTTTCTTGGCCGAGCTTGAAGCAGTCAAGAACGATGATTCTCAAGTCCGTGAGGTTGGTACCCGGTTGGTCGCCGACATGTGTCAAAAGATTGTTGACTCTGGAGTCAAGCATTTGCACTTTTACACCATGAACTTGGAAAAGTCTACAGTTATGGTCTTGGAGCGCCTTGGACTGGTGCCTCAGGCTCCCGGATCTCCCACTGGTTCTAGACCTTCTAGCAGCGGATCAAACGTCAACAGTTTGCCATGGAGACAATCGTTGGGTCTTACTAGAAAGGAAGAAACCGTTAGACCTATTTTCTGGAAGAATCGTAAGCATTCATACGTGGCTAGAACTCAAGACTGGGATGAATTCCCTAACGGACGTTGGGGTGATTCCAGATCTCCTGCTTATGGTGCACTTGAAACATACGGTGTTCTTTTGAGACAGAGTGCTGCTAAGGCCATTGATCTTTGGGGACAACCCGCCTCTGCTAAAGATCTCGGTGATTTGATTGTCAACTACCTAGAGGGTAAAGTCAAGTCACTTCCCTGGTCTGACTCTGGTATCTCTGCTGAGATTGAGAGCATCAAACCTTATTTGGTTGACCTTAATCAAAGAGGTATTTTTACTGTGAACTCCCAGCCTGCTGTAAATGGTGTTAGATCTAATCATCCTATTCACGGTTGGGGTCCTTCCAATGGTTACGTTTATCAAAAGGCTTATTTGGAAGTTCTTGTCCATCCTGATCTGTTGCCAGCTATGCTTGAGAAAATTTCCGCTGATCCCGAAATCACTTACTACTCAGTCAACAACAATGGTGATTTGCAGACCAATGCTCCTCTTGGAGGAGGCCCTAACGCCGTTACCTGGGGTATTTATCCTGGTAAAGAAGTTATTCAACCTACTATTGTTGAAAAGATTTCTTTCTTGGCTTGGAAGGACGAGGCTTTCAGACTGGCTGCCGAATGGTCGAATTACTTTGAGGAAGGATCTGACGCCAGAAAGTTTGTTAAAGGCATTTCTGAGAACTGGTACCTGATCAACATTGTTTACAATGATTTCCAATCTCCTGAAGGCATTTTCAAAGCTTTGGAAGGCTTGGAGTATCATGAGTAAGCTTTCACTGATTTATCAGTGTTTTCCAACAACTTCATCTGTTTTCCAACAAAACAGCATTTTATTTTATTTTATGAGAAACGACTTCAACAAGGGTTTTTAAAAGGATTCAACTACTTAATGACATGCATATTTCAACACATTGTATTTTTTCACGGTTTATTTTTATTTTATTTGGGTTTTTTCATCTTAATTTTATCTTTAGAATAAACCTATTTTTTTTCATGGGGTCAATTCAACCTTGCATCCTGTACACATATTCGCATTCAACATGGTCTCACCAATTTTACTACTTTTCTTTCGTTTAATTTATCTCCTTCTCTGTGTATAAATTTGTATAAAAAAATTTCAATCTGTATATACAAAAATCGATAAACAAACAATTCAAAATAAAATTAATGTATAGAAAAAAGAGGGTCGTTATCATTATTGTTGTATTAGAAAAATCATTCAACGTCTAGATTATTTTGTTGGGAAATCCTCAGCAACTCGGATTTAATTTGGAGGAGGTTTGTGATTGAGTCTTCGTCAATCATCATTATCGAGGCGGCAGGCGAGGTCCATCGTTTGACCAGAGTAACTGCCTTTTTCGCGTAGGTAGTTGCACGTTCAGTATCTCCTTTTTGAATAAGATCTTCAACTGTACGCACTGCGTTAGATTCAACCCATTCCAGGGCTCTACGATTGGCACGTCCCACATTTTCAGTCGGGGTAGGTGAGGACGAGTCCGGAGTACTAGAACCAGCAGAGACAGTGGTGTCCAGCACCAATGGAGTATCCAGACCCGCCAATTCCACGTCTCTAATCCGTTGGAGGACGTTACAACACCCGATCAGCTTGGAGTAATTGTTATACACTAAAGACTTTTTCTCGTTCTGCAGGGTCCGAACCTCGGCCACTAGTCCATTCTCAAACTTGAGCAATGATTTCAAAGATGTCGTAGTCTTTAACAGCTGCGAGATGTCAACAGCTGTCGTGTCTTCTGTAGATTGCTGCTGCTGATGGTCGCTGTTTAAGTCAGGTTCACCTGTGGTATTGGATTGCTGTTGTTGAGACAGTTTATAGAATTCGCGGAGCGCATTTCTGCGCGCAGTCGCAGACGAAGCTCCCGCCTTACGTGATTTGGATGAACTGGATGGTTGCGTAGTCGTCGTCATTGATCCTCGTCGTCGTCGTGGGTGTAGTCCAGGGTGCGAGAGAACAACAATCACTTTTTTTTGATCTTTGTGGGCAGGGCCAGCGTTGATGGCCACTATGACATAATTCTCTCGATCAAGCTGAGTCAGTTTTATGCCTCATTTCAAAGGTGTTAATTTGTTCACGTGAGAAACAGATTATGATGGAGAAGCCATCCGTCGCATCTTTTCTTTTTTGTGTCCGATTAGCACGGTTTTTTGTGTGCAAATCACTTGTATTGGAAGTGTAGTTGTTTATAATAATAAAAAAAAGCGGGATGTGTATCTGCATAAATCAAGTGCGCGTTTAATTTCAGGGTGTACAATAAAGAGAAGAAGTTTTGCAGATGGAGAGCATGAAAACGTCAAATGGTATGCGTCGAAGTTGCAGTAACTAAAAATTGGGCATTAAATCTGTTTCGTTTTGAAAAGAGCATTTCCAACGGTTTATATTTCGTTCATTTGAATGCTGGTTCATCTTCTATTGGTATTACTTTTTCTTTATCACAACAGCAAAGTATCTTCTTTCCATTGTTTATCATCTAAAGTTGACTATTTCTTTTTATTTTTATTTTTGTTTTCGTTTGATAACTGTCAAAATAAGTTCTTATTCATTTTGGAGATTAGCGCCGTTTTAAAGTTGCATACGGGAAAAGGAAATTCACAAAGCGAAAATTCAAAAACAAGACTAATCAAGAGCTGTTCGCTAATCAATTGAGCCCAATTGTATTTGGATGTACACACAACTAGAACAAAGATGATGAAAGAAAAAAATTGTATTTAGAGTCTTGAAAGTCCTCAAAATCATATAGGATCATTAAACATATATATTCAAAAGAAATCAGCAATCTTCTTGTACAATATCGTTGCAACAGTTAACAATCAGGTTCTTTAGTTGTTACATAACATAGTTTACTTTTGCTATCACGGTCATTCAGCCTTGTGTGTGTATTGCCATGTCTAGGATAGTAAATCCTTCGAGAACACTGCTTATTCCCTCTCCGTCCAATCCCACATCTCGCATCCATAAGTTTCAGTTACCAGATCTTGTTTTCCCCATCAATCATAGTTCATCTCCAGCTTCACAGCTTTCAAGCTCACCTTACCTCACCAAACGTCCGGTCACTTGTGCGGAAAACTCTGAATCCAGCAGTTCTTTGAATTTTGACGAACCCATTTCGCTTGATCGCTCTTGTTCTTCCTCTTCTCCAGACCTCACATTTAATCACACAGCCATGTCTGTGGCTCAAACGTCATCTTCGCACATGTCGGCGTTCTACCAGTCAGACAAAATTTACTGCGTAGGACCAGCCGCACAATCTCATTTAAGCAATGAAGCGGTTA
This sequence comes from Saccharomycotina sp. CBS 16003, assembly GCA_022457085.1. NCBI lineage: Eukaryota > Fungi > Ascomycota > Saccharomycotina sp. CBS 16003. The sequence goes on from JAJNCF010000020.1 coordinate 344,654, forward strand.
TTGCACATTTACTGCACACCATTTACGGCGGCGAGCTCAAAGTTTCCAAAAGACGTAAAGCCAGTAGCAGCAGTAGCACTTCTAACAACAGCACTGGTTACGATTCAGCAAGTGTTGCTGTATACAGCCATGACTCTCCGTTGCCTAATTCTGTACAATCACAGCTCCAAGGAAAACAGACCCAGGGACGCCCATTTTCACCTGAAATGGTAATTGATGCCATTTTCCCGCGGTCACTAGACGAACTTTACAATTACCTATGCATAAAAGGAATAACTCCAGTGTCATATCGAGTGAGATTTGCAAATGGACCTCCAGCTGCATATCCCTCTATGGCCCCTACTTCTATTGCCGACTCAATTCATGCCATGCTTCCTACATTTACCAATTCATTCCAGATGGTCCACCACTACACCGGGGCCACACAGTTTTCCATTGTGACGGCGTATCGTCAATCTAGCGTTGACAAATCGCCATACAAAAAGGGCACATGTCCTGTCGTCAAGTTTGAAATCATGCGAGTAACCGATTACTCCATTGAATTCCTAAAGAAAATGGCATACCCACGCTACAAAGCCGGAATGAAAGTTTACTTGATCCCAGAATACGGTTCCTATATGGGCCCCGAGATCAAAACGTTTTACACAAGCCCGGGTATGTATTTACAAGACCAATTGGTCCGCTTGCGCGGTGGGTATCCCATAGACACAGAATCAAGAATCTTTCGTTCGCTGACATACCCCGACATTGACACTTTTCTCGCGTCAAACAACACATCACCTGAAATTGCATACGATCAAAAGCGTAAAGTCTTGCGCAAATCTGGTCTCAATTATATTCTAAACTGAATGCCTTTGTATTTTGTACTAGACACTGGCGGCTATTAAAACAAAAAAAAAAAAAAGAGAAAAAAAATAAATAAATAGACATGGATAGCAGTGTTGGAATATCACTGGCTGTCAACTAGATACCTAGATAATCTATAGAATGCATAGAACTTTCATCTCTTTGAAGATGATGACAATTCAATATGAACTTGATATTTAATTTGATGGGTTGGGCTCAAGTCCTAGCTACACAATCTAGATTCAGAAGAGCAAAATCGTTTGGGCTTCAAACAAGATCTTTTTTGGGTCATTCTGTAAAGCATCTCTAGCAAATGTAATCTCTGAGAACAAAAAATGTACGATCTTGGAACCACCGGCCTGGTTCAAGTCTAGGGAATGGTCCAGTACGTATGACTGGGGCCTACGTCAGAAACACCAAGGGTGAGATTAGAAACACTATGAACGAGTTCACAGTTAAAATACATCTCTCTAGGGTACCCTGGTATACACCTCGGAACTAATATTTCGTCATATTGGCCAAATCACCCTTCGACTAACCAACAACTGAAACCCTGGCAAGTTAATCAAAAATTGGCTTTCTTTTTTCTCAAATACTTGAAGCAGGAAAAAAAAATAAAAAAAAATAAAAAAATAAAATAAAATAAAATAAAAAAAGTCTAGATTAGCACTTGCAACTTGATCGAGGAACCAAACCCAGGGCTCGGCATCGGAAGTCTCTTTTACACTTGGATTTGTAATTTCTCCACCATTTTTTTCTTGCTTTTCTCTTCTCTCTCCCTCTATATAAGTCATTGAATAACCACCTGGATCTATAACCAGACTACATTATTTTTATCAGTCCCTTTTTTTAAGACCAAATTAAGCAACAATGGTAAGTTGTGGATCTTCATCAGCGCAAGGATGAATAAATTGAGTCTGTGCAATGTTCGAGGCGCGTGCTGGATGCGTTTGGTTCATTTAAAATCCTTCCCGACGTCTGGATCACTGCCTTTGCCCAGTATGTGTACTCTTTCGACAATACTAACAATCTAATTTCAGGAACACCCTGCTTCTACTATGGCCGTTCTCTGTACCGTCGGCGGTATCGCTGGATTCATGTAAGTTTCATCGTCAATTCCTATTGTCTCCTTCTCGTTACTAACGGTCTTTTTTTCTCAATTTCTTCAGTCGCAAGCGCTCCATTCCCTCTTTGGCCGGCGGTCTCGTCACCGGTGCGGTCTTCGCCAGCTCCGCCTACCTGCTCCGTAAGAACGCTGACTGGGGTCTTGAATTGGCCTTGACCGGCTCTGGATTGCTCGCTGCCGGATCCATTCCCCGTGCCATCAAGACCCAGGCCCCTGTTCCTATTTTCCTCGCTGTTCTGGCCGGTATCAACGGTGCCTACTACACCAAGAAGTGGTTGGAATTCTACGGTTAAACTGATACGAATTTCTTTGAATTGAAATTTTATTTTTCAAGACACGGACTAAGGCCCTGTGTCTATATATTACATCACGTATAAGTGAGGACATGTACATAATTGAGCTAGTGTATCAACAACTTTCTCTTTCCTTTTTCAAAAGCAAGATTCTAGCAGAATAAATGACTATATATATGCAAAGATGATCATGTATACCCAGGTGAAGGCAGTTAGTCAGGACATAAAAATACTAATAGGTAAATAATTGTAAACAAGGACTCTTGTTGTTCCACAGCAGTCAACCCTGGAGCTCGGGGACCGGAGGCAGCGCTTTCGCATACCGATCAGGCTTGGACGGCGGCGAACAAGAAGACAACATCTCATCTTCTTGCTCCTCGGTGATAGGCTCAGGTGTTTCTGACCAGAAATCCAGCACTGGTTTAGAAAGCATCGAGGGCATGGTGCGGCTCGGCACGGCCGCGAACTTGATGGGGGTGGAGTTGGAACGGGAATGGGAATGGGAATGGGAACGGGAAGAAGAGTGAGAGTGAGACGATTTGTGTGATTGTTTGTTTTTGATTTTGTTTTGTAGCTCGTCGATTTTGTCCTGTAAGCGGGTGAGCTTTGCGGTTTCTTGGGCCAGCTTTCGGTCCAAGATCTTGATTATTGCGTCGTCTTCAACTGACCGGGAGCCAGGGTTGGGTGTGGGTTCATAAGCCCGGTCCAAGACCGAACCTACTGACGAGTGGTGGGGTCTACAAGGAGCAGAAGAAAGATTAGTAGGTACCGACCACGATGTCTTGAGGCTTGTATCGGTAGGAGGTGCGGGTGCGCTTTCAGGCCGGCTGTCGCTACAAAAGAAGCTATCTATAAGCATATCTTCTTCAAACATCATGATTTGAAACTTGAGATCTTGAATGTACTGAAAGACCTTTTCTTGCTGGCATTGCAAGTGTCGCAGCAGCACCTCAGACTTGCCGTATGTGCCTTTGCGGTTGGGTTGAGTGGAACAATGACCATGGTATGACGGTGCAGTCGGTAAATCGATAGTAGTGGTTGAGGAAGAGGGAATGTGGGTCCGGGGTACTGGCGCTGGTGATGGGTCAGATGAAGTTGTAGTGGTGTATGAGGAAGATGCGGCTTGCGTAGGAGGTGGCGGGGAGAAGGTGGATGAGGGTGTGTTGCTGAAGTCTATCATGTTGAGCACAACGTCCATAACGTCTTCGTACTCTTTCGTCATTACCACCGAGGACCCAGTGGACCTGCGATCTTGGGACAGAGTATGCGGCACAGCTGCGTCTATCCACTAGTTAGTATTTCGAGACACATCTTTGCAGGTTTTGCTACAGCTCGTGTAAGAAACTTGAAGAAAATAAACTTACTGAAACTGAAAAAGGGCTCCATAGGAGATCCTGTCGGGCTTTCGATGCTGTATGTGTCGTTGAAATTGGTTTCGTATTCGCTCATTTCGGTGTCGGAATCAGATGTGTAGAACTCAGAGTATTCATCTTCAGGTTCAGGCGATCCGACAGTTGCGACTGTTCCAGCTGTAGTGATCGTAGTGATAGTATCGATAGACAAAGCTGGCTGATTAGAAGTAATCGGTGCAAGCTCTAAATCCGGGGTGCAAGGAATTGAATGGCATATTTTCGGGCTGCTGCTTATGTTGCCAAAGAATTTGAATATCTTACGAGTACGAGTGAGGTCTTCTGAGCGATACGTCTTGAGGCCTTGTTTAGGCGACTGAACATGCTCGCCTGGATCAGTTTCTTCTTGGCTTTCTGGTGTGACGGCCGCTGGCGTGTCGATATGGAAAAACCCAGTGAATTTGCGCATTTTGTTATGATGAGAGAATAAGGAACAACGTCGACGAAACAACTTGAAATTCAAAACAAAGATAAACAACTATAATATATAAATACAAAGCAGAGAAAATGAAATGGAAAAAGAAGATAAAACAAACAGGCAATGGCTAACGGCCATCTTTATATCTGATTTCTGCAAATTTTCAATTAAACATGGTGAGTGGGTCTTCCAGGGGCACTAATTTGTATTGAGTTTTTAGCGTATTTTGTTTTTTTTAGGTCATGATTGAGCGCATGTCTCTCATTTCAGGGAATTCTATAGACTAGATTTAATTGTATACGCAAACGCGTCGTTCTACAAATATCAAATACCAGCTTTTTGAAGGCTACCAAAAGCGTAGGGCCCAAGCGTTGGATTGTGGAAAACACACTCACTGAGCTCTGCTAAAAACAAATACACTTCCCTCAAAGACCCAAAGAAAATAAGGTCCAAATGCGGCAGCGGAAGGTGGGATTTAATATCAAAGCTCTATAATCATAACAACTTGATACACACTCGCTCACTCAAACTTACGCAAGCCAGGAGTCTGGGGAATTGGCGTCGTTGCAGGTTTGCACTGGCCAGGATACGCGACGTGTTTCATGGGAAAGACGCTGGAGGCTACGACGTTACAACTGAGAAATGGAAACTAGCGAGATCATCACGGCCAAACAGCGCGTCCGGGTTAGACTCGTCAAAAACGACCGCGATCAGAATGAAAGGTCAGATTAGTGTGTTTTTGTTTTTTTGGCAAACGCGTTTTGCATCTCTGTGTGTGTATGTGAATAAACGCGCGAAGTGGTGGTAGCATACACGTAGGTGCATCAGCCCTCCGCCTGGCTGGTGATGCAGGTGTGCTCCACTGCTCCGACTACAGAATTGTACTTTGCGCACCGGGTTCCACGATGATCTTCGGGACAGTAAGTGCTCATCCTACACAGAGTCAGTTCTTAAAAAGGCCCGCGTGTCTTGGCCAGTGTTCATGCTTGGTGTGTCTTGCTCCTTTCTGAATTTTGTCTGTTAACGGGTCACCTTTGCAGCTATCCTGCAGGATAGCATGTCTTGATTCAGACTCTAATAATGACTCTAAAGTATAAGAGATACTCACTCAACGCGCCAGGTGCAATTTACAGACGGACTTTGATCTAATAACTGTGTTGTTGTCCCGGCTCAATGCAGAGTCGTCGTCAATATGACCCTTGACTGCCCATATTATCAAATGCTTGTAAATTTCAACATCCTTAGACAACCTGAAACATACAAAATTTTTAATGACATGGATCTCACTCCGCTGCCAGTACAACAAATCAAACAATCATATTCCAGTCATCAATCTTCATAGCAATACATAGATAAATGCTAGTCAAAGTAACTTTTGTAAGACAACAATGGTACCTACCAGAAATACCAAATAACCGTGCAACCGTCTCGACCTTCAGTTCCTTGTCCTACCCGCATTTTACGTATTTGGGTCTTGTCATTGTGCCTGACGATGCCCAGTTGGCATCTCGGATGCATCGCGACCTGCATTCTAAAATTTTCAACTCTGGGCAGCATCTGAACCCCCCGTTTTCAAGCACGATTTCTACACACGCGAACACTACGATACCCACATAAGCACATATTCTAGCAGCGCTATGCACCGAAACCTTCCAAAATATACACACAATTCTTCATGAATTCATTTTAATCTGTAAGCTAGCATCCTAGCACCACAATGCACCAAAACCTTCCAGTCTTGAATGAATTCATAGCATCGTCTGTATAAAATAGCTATAGATACATGTCCCGAAAAAATCACTCTAATTCCTACTTTATCTAGTATAATACGCTTCTTGCTTATACAGCTTGGGCACCATTTTCACCCCTCTCACGTTCATATCCATGGAGTCATGCTTGTAATCTCCCTTTGTCGATTCATCAAACGACTCGCTTTCTAAGACCCGCTGACTTTGCCGAACCGCAAGTCATCGATTTGACTCAACCACTCGTCAGATTCGTCCAAAAAGACATGTTTTTTCTTTAAGATCTGTGCCTGGTCCAGGCTGAGCTAGAGATGCCGATGGCATACTGTGGTTCAGGGGTAACCGTGGAAATATTCTGAAAGCTTTGACGAGTCGTTTATACAGGATCAAGTCCGTTCCCCTGCATCGAGATACTGGTCTCGCATTCCTTCTTGCTTCTAACCAAATGCTTGTCTCTATCACGGAGGCAATTTCCTCTAATACGCTTACCTACTCGTTTATAGCGAGATCCATTAGCTCTCCAGGCGTACACGCCACTGACGAACTCTTCAGCTACAAAATCCCATTTTCATCTACCTCTGACTGCTGCACCATAACATTCAGTCTTTTTTTACTCGCACTATTCACCACATTCCCACTAGCACCGCAGCATAGTAATTGGTCAAAATATCAGCTCTTCAAAACCACACACCACGCTCCCAACCTCGTAACAATACTCCCGCATGATCGCCAACATCTTCAGATAAATCACCAGACAATTCTTGACCTGCATAGCGATCGCCGCATTTGTGTATTCGGGAGAACTGTTCGTGATCTGCACAGAGCTGATCATGAGCACGTCAAACTCGATAAACGGGGGGATCGATCGTCAAATCTTCTGCCTCTATAGACAATCGGCGATTCTGTCCCCGGGCACGTCTGCAAAAAAAACCATGTACAACGGCAAGGCCTTTCAAACTTTACATTACAAAATATTTTTTTTCTGGCGATGATCGGGGGTACATATTGACCGGGGTGAGATAGCAGACAGACAATAAGCAACGCATTGTAAAGATGAACAAATACAGGGGTCTACATCTAGCAGAGCACTATTCCATCAGCCTGTTTTGTTTCGTAATGCTATTTCTCCGAGATCAAGTTCATTGTATTTTTCAATTTCCTCTGCAATCGGTTGAGATTGGATCTGGCCTGCCACGGCGCAATTGTTTCCGTCTTTCACACCCTTCCATCATATTATATTTGTTGATTTCACACCACAGAACCAACATTTATCCTCAAGCATGTTGTAAGTGTAAATTCCAATGATATCTTTTTTTTCAACCCGAAATTTTGATCACTCGCCGTTGACACTTGCTAATTAGTCTAAACTCGCGATTTGTCAGTCTGTCTACGCACTGGCATCATGTTTCTAATACCTCCCTTTTCCCCGTGTATTTGGGGTCTAAAAAGACTATTCAACACTAAACACCTCCCGCAAATTTTATTGCTTTTTGGCAGTGGTTGTAGTAGATTAAGCTCAGAAAGAAAAAAAAAGTGACATTGTTAATATTCTGACACTTGTCGTATCTACATGCCAAAATCAAGGGATTCAAATGCTAGTAATTGGGGGACGAGAATGATTGTATTATCAGACTCAAAAAGACCCTTTCCGAACACACTTGTTCAAACGGGTCCAGCCGCGCTACTGCCCAATTAAGCTTAATTGCCGCCTTCCACACTTTTCCTTCATCCAGAATCTTCACAAATACTTAGACCAGGGGGTTAAACTCAAAGCTTCTTCAATGAAACAACGGTTTTGAAAGAGAAAGCCACACCAAGCTTTTAATTCTGAGATGAGTGTGTACAGTTGTCCAAATCCAGTAGCTCTTTCTATAAACAGACAAAATGCCTAATACGGCAAGTGACTAAGTATGAACACATGTTTCCTTTCCCGAATTGGGCTGAAATTTTCGTGAACTTATTTCCTCTCTCTCTCTCATAACCACTTGAAATTCCTCATGTACATTTTGTTCATTTTTCATCAACTGCTAAAAACATACACTTCAAACAAAAGGCAGTCTGTTTTCACGCGTAAGTCACTGTTTTAAGCGTAACCAAGTAGGCCAGATCTTGAATCAGTGTACACACTAATTTCGAATTCATCTATTTAGTTTTCGACATTGTCTATATCCAAGTCAAGATTTGAGCACATACACAAGCCAGCTTTTATACATTCTTACATCAAGCACTCAATCTTGTGTCTACAAAATCCCTACATCATCATTTTTCCTGAATACATGCATGTGTAGTTGTAGCATTTGAACAATTATTCAAGTCTTTCAAGCATCTTTTGTTAGATGCCAACTTGCTTTTATGTGCCATATACACCGAAACAAACCCAGTGTCCATAGAGAAAAACTACTTTGAGCTGTGAGTGTGTACATATTTCAACGAATCAGTTAGAAAAAGACTTGAAAACAGGACCAAGCTTCAATGATCTCCAAAAACACACAGTCTACGCATTGCAAATTTTCTTCTTCTTGTTATTGAATCACAATTGTATACATGTATATTTTTCGTCATAATTACAGAATTTCAGGTACACACACACTGTGTAAAAACCCTACATCCATGTACCTGATTCCACTGTATGCATGCCATGTGCACACCATTTCCTAGTCCACATGGGATGTGTACACACTCAACAAGAGGTCTCTAGTACACTTCCATGGACCATGACTATGTACATCATCAGTGAATTTCGCCAGTACTGAATAAACGTGTATTTTCAACCATTCAAAGCAACCGCTTAGTTATTCTTGATTCCAACCACCATTTGCTCTCAAAACCCAAACGCGTCTTTTTTTATGTTGTTTTTTACCCGCGTTTGCTGTCTCATGATATCATAACTGTACATTTCTAATCGTTTATACCTGAATGACGTTTCAATTACCAAAAAAAAAAAAAAAAAAAAAAAATGACTCGACTGTATATTGTACACACATCAATTCTGCATCCTCCAAGAATACGTCCTCTCGAAACCAGTTTCTACACTGTACCGTACCAAAAAAATCTCTTTTCATCATCAATTATAATACACACAAAGACATAAACTCATCAAGAAAACCATTCTCTCCTCGGTCTACCGCTGCGGCTGATAAATCCCACCACCATTGCCATTACCATTGCCATTATTACCATTGTTCTTACGCTGCTGCGACTGGACCCCCATATTCCCCAGCACCTTGGCCACCTCGCTGATATCGGTCGGCATCACACTGAACTGCCTCGTCCGCTTCTTCATCTGCCGCGCCCGCACAATGTCGCGGTTAATCTTGTAAAACCAGTCCGTTTCCTCGTTGTACTCGTACATGTGCCACTCGACGCCGTAAGGTTTGGGCTCCAGACAGTAAAGCGTGTGCAAAGGCACGTCCAGATCGCCAATCGCGTCGCGGCCCAGGTTCATGAAGTACGCCAGCAGAATGCGGCATACTACGCGGTGCCCGATGATCAAAGCGTTATCGGTCATCCGCTCAATCTCGACAATCACCGGTCGCAGCCTGTTGATCACATCCAGATAAGACTCCCCGCCAGGACCAGGGTACCGGTACTGGATCTTGTCTGCCATTCTCGAATCATACTCCATCGGATACTTTTCCTTGATCTCGGCATACGTCATGCCATCACAGATCCCTGCGCCCAGCTCGTTCAGCATCCGCATCTCCTTCACATCAAACGGGTCCTCTTCAGAGTCATCAAAGAACTGCGCAGTCTCGATCGACCGCTTCAGCATCGAGGTCCACACACAGAAATGCGGCTCGTCGGGCTCGCTCGACGGCGTCCCGCCATTACTCCCGCGCTGCAAGATCCGCGTCCGCTCCATATGGTTCCGCAGCTGCGTTTTGCGAAACTCTTTTTTCTGAAACTTCATAAACCGCGCCAGCGCCGCTGCAAACTTGGTTCCGGCCGGCGTCAATGGCGCGTCGCCGCCAATCTTGCCCACGGCGTTGTCCTCGCTCTCGCCATGCCGCGTGATCCAGATCTGGCGCTCTGCCAGGTTGAAGTTGAGCAGGAAAAACACTGCTTGGCCGGCCAGGAATCCTTGGATGTTGTAGCACACCACTTTGCGGCCGACATCGATCATCTTGATGTACTGGAACTGGTCCTCGGCTTCTTCCTCGGGGCCGATCGTTTGGTACACTTTTTCGTAGTTGTTCATTCGAGTAATAAAGTCTTGGATCGCGATTTCCGGGTCAACGTGTTTGTAGTCGGGTCCAGACAGTTTCAGTCGTATGTTGGACTCAAGCAGAGACCGGTCAGAGCACACTGACTCCAAAAATAGCACTTTGAGTCTGCCATTGGACTGCTCTTTGATTCTGTCAAGGACTTTCTTCCGGCGCGCAATTGTCGTATTAGTTGCGTCCAGAATGCCCACACTGCCATTGTCTTCTAGTACGTAGTGTAAAAGTTCTTCCAGCGTATCCATTGCCCATTTCTCTCTAAGTTTAAACGAGTCCTCGTTGTTTGGCGCGAAAAAGTCGCCAGTTTGACCGTTTGCAATTTCACTAGGATCCTCCTGCTGAGTCTCGGCGTTAATCTGGCTCTCATCTTCCGGGTCTATCAACTGGATCGGTTCACCCTCAGGCCTGTATTTATGATGATCAGGCAACGGCCCGCTTGACGGGCCCAGTTTCTCACTGGCTTTACGCCTAGTATTGCCCACATTAAAAATACGCGTGTTGTGCTGCTGCCAGTTGAGGTATCTGCACAGCTTTTTCGTGACGTAGGATTTGCCGCGCGCCGGGAGCCCGACCATGACAATGACGAGCTTGGCCTCGACGTCCTGCGGGGCAATGGCTCCGTCCGGAGAGACTTTGGACCGGGTGAGTCCGGGCACGTCGAGCGTGGTGGCCGCGGCGCGGCGGGTGTGCAGGAGCGCCGGGGAGACTGTGCCGCTGCCGGCGCTGCTGCCTGGCCCGCTGCTGAACGGGTTGTGGTTGGCTGTGAACGTTGTCGGGGTGACTGCGAGGTCCGAGGGTCCTCCTCCTCCGTGTGCCCCGTGTGCTCCCGCTCCGTGGAAATGCGCCGATGGCGGGGTTCCGGCGCTGGGGCTGAGCGGATCGTCGCTGGCCAGAGAAGCGGTGTTGGCAGTGCCAAAGGAGGAGGAGTGAGAGTGGTGTGGTTGGTCGGTGTGGAGTTGGAGCGGCGGGATTTTGTACGGGACCGGAGGCGACCTTGCGCCTTGTGCCTGAGGCGATCCGGCGTGTGAGTGTATAGGCGTGTCCGACAACGGGTGTTTGTTGAACTGCATGGACATGTTGTGTATAAAGAAATGATGTTGAGTGAGTAGTTCAGGGGAAAGGAGAGAAGAAAATAAAAAAGAGCAATCGGATGTCACTTTAATTTTATAGCTGTTTGTTGGATTCTGATAATGTGAATGTATATACCGTTGTTTGCGCTATTGATAAGTGGGCTTTGTTGTGTGTGTATTTGTTTGAGGTGATTTTTCGGACGAATCGTTTACAGTTGAAGCACAGGTTTCAGTGAATATTCATACAAATGTCAAGCTGTTATAAGCTGTTGAAGGAAAAGAACACGATCTTGAACTGACTTTGCCAAAGATTGGAATGTTTTCTTGCAGTGGACACAAAAACAAGATGAAATATAAACGTTTGTCCTCTTGGAAACCTAATTGTACTTTTTTTTTTCAATTCAATTTGAAATTTGAAAATCAACGCTTTCAATTAAAAAAGATACAAAAAAAACCCCGTCCCCGCGTCTGTTTAGACACAAGTGCACGTGCGCTACGTCATAACACGCGCACACTCACTCATCTCCTATTTAAACGGGCTCTGTCTACAACACTAAAGGCCAAAACGGTGTTTTTTATGGTGGTGATTATGATTATTATGGGAGGTCAGTCCACTTTTGCCTGTTTTGCTCAACACCCACACGCTTGCCAAACAAGTGCCCTTCTAATGATTAGAGTCTGTTTCTGACTGGAGGATAAGGAGATGTGTGTACTTGTACTCATAAATAAGTAAAAAAAAAAGGCAGGTCAAGGCATTACTTGCTAGAAATCTGAAGGAAACACTACACGGACCAACTACAATAAGCCGCATGTTTGTGTTTGCCATACCAGATCCCGTTTTCGATACTTGTGATTGTCAATAACAACAATAACAACCAATCAAACCAAAATAAATTAAAATAAAAACACCGTCCATAAATAATCAAAATTATACAATTACAAATTACAACACAATAAATAAGTCAAACCCCCTCCAAAGATATACATAAAATAACATAATAACACACGAATCATACACAACTCCATTCAGCAAATACACACCACGCAGTCCCGCCATCACCCAGAATCAACCCACGCCATGTCCCAACCTCTGTCATTTTCAACTCCCCTTTCATCTTCACAATCTTGCCGCGCGGCGACTGCATCGCCAGCTTGACCTTGGACGACCTGTGGCCCGTCGCCGCGTTGGCATACGTTTTGACATCGAACTTGTAGCTAACGCCGAGCTGCAGCAGACCCGTCTGCGGAGAGGTCACGTACACGTCGGTGCTCGTGGACCCGGGCGTCGGGTGGCGCGTCACAAACTGGAACGGGTCGTTGTCGCCACTCCCACCGGTATGAAGCACCGGGATCGAGTAGGCCAGCGCAAGAGTGTTGTTAAGCACGGATTTCAGCGTGCCTGCCAGTCCAACGTACAAGTTCAACCCGGCGTGGATCTGGCCCGGCGGTAAAACAGCCTTGATTCGGTAGTACCGGCCAGTACCGCCTACTGCAGGCGCTCCTCCGACATTACCACCATTGCCATTGCCAACCGACTGGAATGGCTGTGCAAGCACACACCGCTCCGCGCCTTCCATATCAAGCGCAGCATACAACTCCAAATGTTTAGGCACGGCAACTGTGATCTCTGCCACGTCCGGGCCCTGGAGCCGAGTCAGACTCGTTGAGAAATCAATCAGTTCCAGTTCGTTCACAAATGCCTGCGGCCCGGCCAACGGCAACGCGTTGAGCACCTCGTGCGGGACCGGCGGGACGACATGCTGGTCCGCGGCGTTGTACGGGACATGCGTGAACAGTAACTCGCTGGGTCTTGTCAAAAAGTAGAAAGTTTCAGGCTCGACTGGTTTGTCGCCTGCTCGAGCTGTTGACGCCGACAACGACAACGATGGCGAAGGCGATGACAACTGTGAAACTACCGCGTCGTGGCCAGGGAACGACGGCGATGCAAGCGCACAATCAACCATCCGCCATTTATCATCAACAAGCACCGCGTTCCAGTAATGATTCGGTCGCGACGGAACCCACACCTGCCCCGGACTCTTCAAGTACCCAGCCACGACTTTACAAGGCACTCCAATGGTCTCGCACATACTCCTGAACACAGCTGCCAGTTCCAAAGGATTAGCGCGGCGCGACTGGATCACGCGTGTCAACGAACCCACACCTTCGTCGCTGTCTTCAGGGACCAGCGGCTCCCAGCTGATCTTTGTCGCACAGAATAGGAAAGCCGCGCGCAGCTGGTCACGTGGATGCTTGAACCACTTCGCGATATAAGCGCGCACAATCTCGGCTGGGGTCAGGAAGGGCCAAGAGTTGAGCGAGTTCAAAATACGCTGGTCAACGGCTGTGTAGTCGTGGAAAGGCGGGTCTTTCCAAGTCACTCCGCCATCTGCTGTTTCGTTGCCTTTCAAAAGGGCCAGCTGCTCGAGCGGTTCCTGGGTTCCTACAAGCCCGTTTTGGGGGCGCGCTTTACGTCGTTGCTTTTCGAGGGTTGAAAGAGTGTTGGTACGGTTCAGGACCTGATTGATCTCGACCCATTTGGACTGGTCGGCTAAGGCGTTTGTTGTTGATGATGGCGATGGACGCAATGAGTAGTTGGACTTGGACCGGTGCATATCCATAGCGGACTTGGGCCGTGATCGAGACGTTACTTTTTTGATTGTTTCGCGAATCGACATGCTAGATCCTGGCCGACTCGAACTGCTCATGAACGATTTATACGACTTCTGCCGACTCAACTTTGTGTTCCCATCAGCTGCCATTCCACTCTGAATCGACTGTTTTGACATCACTGACGGCTGTTGCTGCCCTGAAGAAGAAGACGATCCAAACAGTTTCCTGAAGAACCCTGATTTCTTAGTTTTGACTGATCCACCACGCGGCTCGTTTCTGCCCGGCAGATTTACTGGGGTCTCAAAAGATGGCAGATTGGCCTCGGCAATCGTACCTGGGAAAGCTTCCATTTTGTAAAGGACTTCGCCGCTGCCGCCGTTGCCTTTGCCTTTGCCGTTGCCCCGTCGACGTGGAGCGCTGGAGCTGTTGCCGGACGCGCTGAGACTGCTGGCGAGTGGTGAAGTACATCCACTTGACATGGACGCGTTGAACGTGGTCGAGTTCAGAGTTGAAATTGTTTGGCATGTGTCTTGTCGCGATACCAACCCGGGTTGGCGGGTTGGCGAGTCGAACCCACTAGGATCAAACGGAGCTTCAATTTCTTCATCATCATCCAACTCCCCACTATCTTTATCACGACTCTCTGTCCTGTTACCTCCTTCTTCACTTTGTCGCTCATTATCATCACCATACTTATAACTCTGCTGCCGGCTCACCGATTTACTCCTGTCAACCACAACCGTCGAATCACTCGTTCCCACATCCCCACTCTCTTCTTGCTCGCCAGTATAACCATCAACAACAATTGACCGAGTATTAAGTCCGCGTGTCGGACTCTGGAGCCTGCCGTTTTTCACCGGCGAGCTCTGCAGCGCCGACCGGACATTCGAGTCGCGTTTGGCCGGCGACGGCGTGCGCACCGGGGGCATGCTGTCGAGACTGGACCAGACCTCCTCGATCGCGTTGCGCAGCGGGGAAGGCGTTCTGTTGGTCATTCGCGACGGCGCAGCAGAGTTGGTTTGTTTGCGGAGACTGACGGAGTGCGCTGGAGGGGTTGGGATAGAGCTAGGGCCATGCGGCGGCGGGACCGGGGGAGGAGGAGGCCCGGTTGGCGCATGGGTTCTATCGTCGTTGGCGGCTACATGATTCGAGTACCGCGACACCGGCCGCTCGAAGTATCTAGACTCTGGTCGGTCAGCGATCCGTGAGCTTGGTCGGTTATAAACACTGGACTTCACGCTGTTGTGGCGGTGCGTGTGGCCGATATACGAGTTGTGCCGCGAGGCATGCAAAGGGTGTTGAACCGTATGACCAGAAGTAAACGAATTGGCGCGATTGTATGCTGTGCGCGGGTCATTGGAAATGCCGAGATCTGTGACGGTCTGGTTCGTTGCTGACGAGTCTTTTGGGTCACTTGGAAGTCCCCCATGTTAGTACATAGATATGCATATTGCAAAGTACAAACAGACAAAAAAGAAGGGGGTTGAAAGAAGAGTGTACTTACACAAACTCGACAAAGTTGCACGGGAATGAGCCGATGAGATTGTTTCGTTTAAGCTTGCCATTCCACCAGTTGCCGTCGCCAATATCCAGCACCTGAATGAGTTCTCCTTCGACAAACCCAAGGTCCTCTAGGGAGTACAAATGTTAGCAAAACTATGCATTCCAAAACAAGAATGAAAAAAAGTCGCTCTATGTAGCTGCATACTTGATTTATCCTCGCCGGACCAACTGTACAGTGTCCGAACCCAGCATGGTAGGTTTATTGGTAATGGTATCGACATATCAAGCGGTGATCTCAAGATAAAAAAAAATGAAGATGAAAATATGTTTGGAATTGAAAAAAAATAAATAAATAAAAAAGAAAGAATGCCTTTTTAAAAAGAATGTTGTCAAAGTGTCTAGGCAGCCCAAAAACACGACCCCTTTTAGTTGTTTTAGAATAGTTGCAATCACGACCGTAGATATAGCTGAAGAAAAGCCCTGTTTGTATATTGACAAAGTAAGATAATAATAATAAAAAAGAAGGAGAAGAAGGAGGAAGAATTGTTTTGGCAAAACTGAGAAATAGAGAGAAAAACGGAATGGGTTTTTGGAAACGAGTTTTGTTTATGTTTCAACACATGCCTCGCGACAAGAACCAAAAAAAAGAAATAAATGCGGTTGGTTCATCGGCACAGCCGTACTTGGAATATAAGGCCTAACAAATCCCAAATAAATAGTCCGGAGTGTCTGGAGACTGTCGAGGGAAGGCGCGCTTTCAGGCGCTCATCGTCAGTGCCAGCACTTGGCCCAGTTACACACATCTCGTCAGTTTTCTCCAGTGTAATGCAAATGCAAATGCAAACAAATCAAATAAGAAACAAAAAAGCACTCATTTTTTATTTTTTATTTTTGCTTGCGTAGATATGCAGATAGGCAAGCTCTTATTAGTGTTTTTTTTGAGAGGAGGCTGGTCTCAAAATGCCCTTTGTGTTTGTGTATGTGGGGGGACTGGTTGGTCATGGACAAGCGAGGACCCGGGGAAGGATCCGGTGCAGCACGACAGTGTATGTGAATGCTAATGGTAAACCCGGGTTCAAGCACGCACTGTCGGACAAGGTGGGTTCCTTGACACCGGTACTGCTCAACGGAGCAGGATCTTGTTTAGGCGGGAGCCAGTCAGCGGGCGGATTCTTGGATCTGAGCTTTCCTGTGTGTACCTTTTTTAGAGTTTTTGACGATCCAGATCCATCTCTCTCTCTCTGCCAAACTAAAAAAATAAAAGATTAAGCAGCTTCATTTCTGCAAAGTCTACACCTTCTCGCTTTAAAGGATTGTTTCACTCTTGACAAAAAGCTGTACGCATCGTTTCTTCAATTCCAAACTAGTTGATGTGCGTGTGATACACGATCCTAAGCAAGCAAGTGTAAGATCTTCTTCATTCCCCCTTTTTCTTTGCTGCAACAGACTCATACCAATCTCCACTTGTCTGCATTCTCTTCATACATTTACACTCTTCCCGCTATTACACAGTACTACGCCAGATCAGCGCAATACAGAAGCAGCACCAATTACTCCAACATGAAACATTTTCTTGCTACTTTTTTTTTATATTCCCTTTGGAAAGTCATTCCTTCTTCTTGTTGTTTTGAAATAGCCCAAGATTAAGAGAGACCATGTCAACGCTTGTCCAGCCACCGCCAGTACCGCCGAATCTTAGGGCTCCTCCGCTGACACCAGCAAGCTCGCGGAAGGTCAGGTTCGTGCTCCCGTTTCACAGCGACTCGTCCAGCTCGTCAGCGACACCGCACCATGTTTCAGCATCATCACAGCCCTCTTCGCCCCATCCGTGGTATCAGCATCAGCATCAGCATCTATATCAATATCAACATCAACATCAACATCATAACAATGGCAGTCAAGCTCAGTCGCTGCTCTCGCCGATTTCATTTACAAAATCACCAAGAACCCATTCATTTCATCACCATCACCATCAACAACCACCAAAAAACGTCATGAAGTCAAAAAACAAGCCGGCCGTGCACTTCCACGCCTACCCGCCGTCGCCTCCAACTCACTACCATGTGCCTGACCATACTCTATTCCATTCATCGAGCTTCTTCTCCAACGCATCGCCATCCTCATCGTCCTCGGCGTCCAATCCACACAAACACCCGACCACTTCGCTCCCGTCACAGGTCCCAGACGCACCGCACATTGGCGAATCCTTCACCACAAACACCCTTGCAGGATTCACAGCCGGGTACCTCCAGGAAAAGGCTCTGGCGTATCCGAGCTACTACAGATCAGCCCGCAAGTACGATCCCCCGGCTCCGTTCAACCCTTTAACCGAAAAATACGAGAAAGCTTACTCGTTGTCGAACGGTGACCCGGTTGACTTGACATTGCGTCGCAAGCGCCCAGCAGCTTCATCTTCACCTTCTTCCACCACCTCGACATCGATTCTGACTCGCGTGCGTCAGGACCCAGGCCTTCCTTGTCTGCTCCAGCTCGTAACCCTCCAGAAACCAGGCGCCGCATCTCCCACAACCGAATTCCTCTTCCTGCGCAACTACAACTCCTACTCCGTCTCCCGATCAGGCCTCAAAGTCGCGCTCCAAATGCAAGAAAACGACTGCATGCTTGTCTACGAGCAAAACTATAATCCAGCCAGCGACGAGGAATACGCCGGCGTCAGGACGCTCGGGGTCATTGGGAACCCGGAACTGTTTCGGAAAGTAGCCGAAGGGGTCGGCGTCCCCTTGAAAGAAAAGATGATTGATAAAGATGATAGTACAACCACGCCAAAGAAAGAGTATATTCTGCAGTTTGAGGGGTTCAGGGCATGGAGTTCAATGGTCGTACTAAGATGTCGAGAACGAAGAATCCTGAAAGAGCTATAAACCCTCCACATCAAAACGCATAACTAAGTACATCCTATAACCTGACATACACAAAGAATCTGTAACATCATACAATCATATTCGGCATTCCTGCATCTCAAACGTTCCGCCTTACCACCATCTATTGTGTAGATCTGACAAAATTCCCAATGCGTTTCAAAACAACACTAATATGGCAACTGGCGGTTTCCCTAATTGAGCACCACTCTGACACCTTATCTTAATTTAACTATATCTGCCCATCTGTCCAAAACCCCATAAAACTTGTAAAAAAAATCATTTCTATTTGTACAAACTCAAGACATCACCATCCGTCTCTAAACATACTACTATCATCTAGGTGACCCAAATTGTCCTTAATCAGTCCACCATCCGCTCCGTTCCCAAAACCATCATCCTTTTTATACTCAGAATCTCCAAGTCCATCAATACCAACCAGCGACCGAACTGCCATTCCAGGCACCATCTCGTCGACCTTCTGGTTGAAAATACTCTGAAGATAATTGGCATCCTCCACAACTTGAGATCCCTCCTCGTTGTATATACGGGCGTTATCAAACATTTGTTTGAAATCCGCTCGGAATTCGTCCAAATTTTGATAAACATTATTGCTCATCTTTTTCCGAATAACATCACAAGCAACAGGTTGCTTGATCAAAATATAATAATCAGGATATAGTTTCTTGCTTGGCAGCTCTAGGAAAATATCAACTGGTTGACGGCCAGGTTCATCTTCATCCTCAGCCGACAAAACAAGATCGTAAAGAGTTTTCATCTGGTTTGTAAGCTCGGCACGCTGCTCAGGTGTAAGTGTTTCTTTAACCTTGGGTGGACGTCCTTTGTTCTTCTTTTTCTGGCTCTCCGTGATGGCAATAGGCGTTGACGGTGTCTTTGACTTCTTAATACGCTTTCGCTTAGCACCAGGAGACGACGGCGAATCTGAAAGAGATGGAGAATCAGCAATTCTTTTCTGGCTTCTTGCGCGCTTTCTGGCCGTGGCTCCTTCTATAGAATCATTCGCATCTTCAATAGCATCCAGCCACTGCTCTTCAGTGAGACCATCATCATAATGAGTAATCTTGCGTTCTCTTGCGCCTCTTCCGTAATTTTCTTCGAGATCAATGACAGGATCAGCTTGTTTTCGTTCGGCCTCTGTAATGTATTCTCTGGTATAAATGTACGGCAGTTCCTTTTCTTGAAACAATCTTTCATTCTTTCCATATGGTGAATTAGCATTCCTTTCGCGATCCATGTCTCCAAACAAAATTCTCTCATCGTCGTTTCTTGCTAGGATTTCGTTCAACTCGTCATCGTCAAGCTCCTCATCTTCTTCGTTCTTGTTGGCTCTCTTAGCTTCTTCTTGTTCAAGCAGAGACCTCAAAAACGCTTCTTGTTCTTCAGACGTAGATTTGTTATCGAATTTACCGGCTTGAATGACTTTACCGTCGATATCAAGCTTCTTATGAGCACGGTCCAAAATAGTCTCTTCAACAGAGTTCTCAGTAATCAATCTCAAAATTCTAACCTCCTTGGTTTGACCAATTCTATGTGCACGATCTTGAGCTTGTAAATCTTGATGGGGATTCCAATCTGTATCATAAATAATAACTGTATCTGCTGTTTGCAAATTAAGACCCAAACCACCGGCTCTGGTAGACAGAAGGAAAATGAAATATGGCGAGTTTGGTGCATTAAATTTCTGCAGCATATCTGTTCTTTCGTCGGCCTTGGTACCACCGTCTAAACGCAAATACTGAATAGCTCTCATTCTCAAGAAATCCTCCATGATATCCATGATCTGTGTCATTTGGAAGAAAATCAAAATTCTGTGATTTGTGGCTTGGAACTTGGGAATCACACGATCCAAAAGCTCAAACTTTCCTGCTGTTCTCCAAAGCAGATCGTTGGAAAGACGATCAGGGTTGATTTGATTTTCAACTTCTTCAAACACAAAAGGATGGTTACACACCTTTCTCAATTGCATCAAAGTATTATTAAGACCCTTGGTACCAGTGCCGCCCATAGTCTTCTTGAACTTCAAAACCTGTTGGTACACACTGGCTTGCAACGCACTCATCTTACACTTGATAACCTTTTCAACCTTATCTGGAAGATCCTTTTCGACATCCTTCTTCAATCTTCTTAGCAAGAATGGACGCAGAACTTTGTGCAATCTTCTAATAACCAGCAAAGTTTCTTCTTCTGAAAGATCCATCTTTTCTTGGCCTCCTGTATTCGCAAAAGGCGTGTTGAACCATTCATCAAAAGACTTGACGGAATTGAAAATCTTTGGTAGTACAAAGTTAAGCAAAGCCCATAGTTCTGGTAGATCATTTTGCAAAGGAGTACCAGTCAAAATCAGTCTATACTTGGTGACATAAAACTGTGTCAGAGTAGCCGAAAGCTTGGATTGAGTGTTTTTCATTCTATGACCTTCATCGATAATCATATGAACCCATTTGATCTTGGACAAAATGGCTTTATCTCTAATGATATACTCAAATGTGGTCAAAAGAACTTGGAAATCACCTGCTCTGATCTGATTTTGATGGCTCTTACGAGCATTGGGAGGTCCCTTGTAAACAATCTTTTTGACACTTGGTGCCCATCTTTCAAATTCCAATGTCCAATTGGTCAAAGTGGATAGTGGCACAATAATCAGGTAAGGACCAGGAATGCGTTTCACCTCGATCAAATAGGTGATCAGCGAGATTGATTGAACAGTTTTACCCAAACCCATTTCGTCAGCCAAGATACCATTCAAGTTATTGTTATACAACGAGATCATCCATTGAAGACCCTTTACCTGATATTCTTTCAAAGTACCACCAACCAAGATAGAGGGTTGTTTAGTGATGACCTCCTTGACCTTATGCGCAACTTCATAATAATCAGTGTCGTCGTTGTCTTCGTCTGTTTTGCCTTCTTTGTCTGTTTTGGCTACAGGTGTAGCAATAGATTTTGTAAAGTCTTGTTGGCTTCTAACCTTGGCAGTCAACGAACCCAAAAACGAGTTGGTTTGTTTCAACAAATGGGTAATTCTCGTATCTTTGGTTTGATCTAACAGCTTAATATATGCCTCTTCATCATTGGCCTTCAAAGCTTGGAGACGCTGTTTAGCCATTCTTTCAGCCTTTCGCTGTTCTTCCTTTTCAATAGCAAAATGTGCTGATTTGATCGACTTCCCTAATTCAGTCGTACGGTCTTTCTTCAGGATGGAATTCTTATGAACGATAGATGCATGTGCACAAATTCCCTTCAGATAGTCTCTTCTTTCTTGGTTTTCGCGTTTGGCCCGTTCGGTACGTTGTTGAATATCAAATTGATCGGTTACTTCGGCCTCGGCTGCAGTGAGTTGCTTCATTCTAGTAAAATGAATTTGATTGCCTTCGTTCATTGCTACAGAGTTGAAAAAGTACAGATCAGCAACAATGTCTCCCCTCAAAGCTTTTTGTTTGTTGAGAAGTTTGAGCGACTTCAGTTCAATCAGTCTGTCTAGCTCACTCTCATCGACATCATTAAGTTCTTTCGACGCACCAGCAATATCGTCATTTGCTGGGATCTCATTCACGTTACCAGCAAGTTCAACAATCCTATTAAAAATTGCATCGGCTATTGCGGCTTCCTTTCGATTTTTGATCGCGGTAAAGTCAAGAGCTGTGGGCATCAATGAAGGAATGTAGTACGATGCGGCCTCGCTCATATCAGTAAGCTCAAACTTAGGAATCAGTAATTCAGGCTCAACGAAACCCGAAACCCCAAGCTTTGCCAGTGTTGTAATAGGAGGTTCCGGAGATGCAACGACGACAGGGGCACTTGGAGATGCAGTAGGTTTGGGTGATTGTGATGCAATGACATTGGTCGGTTCGTTGACAGCGGAAATCGGAGTCTGAGCGCGTTGCTGGGGATTATTTGTGAACAAAGATTGTTGAAGTTGTACAGGGAGTGTTTTGGTTTTGTATAACGTTTTGAATGCCAACATTTGATTTCGAAGCATATTGCTTTGGGCGGGAGTAAAAAGGCCATTCGAAGTAACGGTGGGTGGAGGAGTCGGTGATCCTGCTGCAGAATGAGCTTGAGAATTGTTCTGAAATTGTGCAATTTGAGAAGGAACAGGCGCTTTTGCATTCAGTTAGATAAAAGCCTACTATGTTGTACTAAAATACAACTAAATACTTACTGGTCTGTGTCGTCATTGGTAGTGATTGAGCTTGTGCTTGTAATTGGGCTTGTGCTTGTGCTTGAGCTTGAGCTTGTGCTTGCGCAGCCTGGGCTTGAGCTTGAGCTTGAGCAGCCTGGGCCTGGGCATGTGCCTGAGCCTGTGCTTGAGCCTGAGCCTGTGCTTGAGCCTGAGCCTGAGCCTGTGCTTGAGCCTGAGCCTGTGCCTGTGCTTGAGCCTGTGCTTGAGCCTGTGCCTGCGCCTGTGCTTGAGCCTGTGCCTGTGCTTGAGCTTGTGCTTGTGCTTGTGCCTGAGCTTGAAGTTGAAGTTGAGCCCTGTTTTGAGCTTGAGCCTGAACTTGGGCTTGAACGTGAGCAGGAGAATGAAACACATTTTGCTGTGGTTGAGGTTGTGGAGACTGTTGTAGCTGTGGCTGAGGCGATGACGACTGCTGTTGAGCCTGTTGCTGCTGCTGCTGCTGCTGCTGCTGCTGCTGCGTGTGTTGTTGCGGATGTTGCTGCTGCTGTTGTTGTCTCTGCTGCATGAATCGTCTTTGCATCTCTTGCTGTCTCGAGAATTCACGTAGAATTTGAGTCAATTGAAGAAACTCAGCATTGTGCTGAGCATTCTCGCCTAATTCATTTTTCAACGTTTGCCATCTCTAAAATCATTCAAATGGATTCTTTGTTAGAAACCCCACATTGAGGAAGAAAAAGAGAGTAAAACACGATTCAAAAAATCAATAATGAATTACGCTTTACCACAAATCACATACCATAAGCCGGAGTTGCAGTTCCTCTTTTGATTTCGGCATGTTATTCATCAAATTGTTATCATTTTGCTGAGGTTGTGCCATGCTACCCGTCTGTTGTTGCTGTTGTTGCTGCTGCTGCTGCTGAAGAAAAGAATTTGAATCCATTATGTATTATTTTTCAAGTGTCATATTTGGCTGGAGACGGTAATCAACAGGAAAAACACGTAAAAATGTTCGCGTTTTAATAGATTCAGGAAAGTTGGAAAAAGGGAAGAACAAAACTCCCCAAAGAACCATAAGTGTTGAAAAAGTATAAAGTTACCCGGATCATATTTGAGAGTTATGACATGATATTTATTTTTATACTTTAATGCTCAAAATTATTCAAACCGCTATTTACGTTCAAGACTACTTTACTCTTGATCTTCTTCATCCTCCTCGTCATCATCTGGCGAGTTCTCAATAGGCCATTCGCCAGAAATATCCCACCGGCTACCAGGGGCTAATCCGCTAACATACTTGACAAACTTTAAGATACCAGAGTCCCTGGCCATGAGGGAAAAGACGTTCCAATCGGCTTGACAGGTGAGAAGTACAGCATCGTCGTCGTCATTTTGATCTTTTCTATAAGCAGTGCTACTTCCTCTGTAAACAGCTGGGTCAAGGTCTTTGTCAGCCTCGTCCTCGTCGACCAGCATGGAAAGCTCGTATCCACCAAGTTCGCCATCTTCCCAACCTTTAGTTGGTGTAAGGCACAATGTACCTTCCAAAACCATTTCACTCTTCGCCTGAATAACTTTTTCGCCGTTGCTGTTCTCTACCTCTTCTTCTCCTTCAAGATTATTCGAGGTAGTGGCCAGTGTATAGTCGTATCCTGGTCTGAATCTTCTGATCAGAACACGCTGAGCAATGGGATTAAGAGATGTAATAAGTGTAAGCCATTCACGAAATTCTTTGGATTTCATCATGACAGAAATCTCTGCCAGTTTCTTGTCTGATTCCGCAATTTCTTCTTGAGATTCGGCGATCTGCTTGAAATCAGAGCCAGCTTCCTCGGGTTTGGTTTCATCTTCGTATGTCTTTCTTCCATCAATGTACATGTAACGGGTCTTGTGGGGTGGACCTGCAAGCTTCCAATAGGGCAAGGCATCAACTTCTTTGGATTCCTTGGGCATAGTTCCATCAGGATCAAAATCGGCATCGTCAATTGCCTTCTTGACAATTCGTGAATATTCCTCATTCAAAAAGTCTTTGATCTGTACCGCACTAGATGACAGAAAGTAGCGTGCAAGCATGTTGATGGATTCATTTTTCAGAATTGTGGGGTTCATATATTTGGAAAGGTACTCAAAGGCGGCTTCTGGTAAAGGTGATACCTTGCCAGAATCGCTAGTTTCCAGTTTTGCTTTGGCAGCCTTGACATCCTCCTCTGATTCCTTGAAATTGACCAAGTCGTAGTTTTTCTTGGGGTAATCGTACTCTTGAACTTCATCAGATTCTAGTTGTTGTAAAGAACTGCGAGCCTCATTGGCTTCGATCTCTCCCTCAATGAAGCCTTCTTCACCTTTTTGAGGAATGTGGAACCATCCAGAGATGGACATTCTTTCTTTATCGACAAACACTTCCTCCACGTCATGGAAAGAAAGACCGGGCTGAACTGTGAAGAATGCAAGTTGATTCCATGCAGGAGGAATAACTAAAGACCAATCTTTGACTGGAACATTGGGCTTCACAATGGGGTATAATCGAAGTGCACCACCGTTCTTAGGATAATCCCAGGGCTCATCTGGGTTGGGAAGGTACAAAATATAAGAGATTCTTCTTGTACCAATGACATCGTCGTGTGTAAGTAATTGACAACCCTTGTGATAGACGTTGATACTGAGATCTTGCTTAGTTCCAGACAAAGCACCACATCCAGTAACGTAAGACATGTATTCTCTGAATTCCTTGGAGTAGAGGGATTCTCTAAGCTGGAACAGGCAGTTGAGCTTTTCTAATTCATCCTTTTCTAAACCAGAAAGATTTCTGAGATCACCGGTTTGATACACTTTGTAAATATCGGTTTCCTTCTTGGTGAAGTGCAAGTTCTCCATGACCTCTTTTCTCACTTTTCTCAAAAGATTGTCATCAAAGAGCTGGTGGATAACACCATGTTTATAAGGGCCGCTATTTGCAATTTCGTCTTTTAACTTGTCGGCGTTCTCGGACTCAAACAATCCTGAGGCAAAGTTGTCATGAACACTGGTGGGCTCCTTTTGAACTTTGACTGCTTTGGGTTGCTCTGTGTCTTCAGACTCCAACTTACGCTTAGTGCCGAGTGTGTTATCGAGAGAAGTAGTCATAATGAAAGGTCGATATCTGTACAAGCGATAAACGGATCAATGAATATAAAAGAAGAAAAATCTAGGAGAAGTAAAAAGTTGAGTTGAAAAATTTTTGTATTAAACAGCTAGAAAGCAGAAATGATCCAAATACAAAAAAAATCACCATATTTTTTTTCAAAAAAATGGTTCTAGGAATTTCGAATGCTCCCAAAATGAAAGAAATTATGGCACGGCGGTACACTCACTATTGTTCCGAATTTGGTTTTTTGTGTGATTTTCAGAAAATGAGTTTGACAGAGACAAAAGGAACCTGAAAACTAAGGATCGGTTTTGTGGTCAAATTGCCCAACTACTTCTAACCTGTCACCGCCTTTTGAACGAGTTTTCGATAATATACGCGTTTCATGATTCCACAGTTCAAAGTAGTATTATGATGCAATTCGGGTAATCATGTGTAAATCAGTTTAATTTTGATTCAAGACACCAACATTTGCAAGTTCCTGCTTTTAAAAAAGGGGAAGGTGTAGCTGAAGTAGATTATGTATGTGTTGCCTGTAAACTGTTAACTAGTTAATGCTTAATTCAGCACTCATCTTACGTGATAAGCGTTGAATACGTATCCTGAGATATAATAGAAATCTTACCATGATGCACAGATCTAGAATTTACTAAACACCATCTTTGAAACTGTATGGCTGATCGTGTCGTCATCCAACTTTGAAACTATACGGTTGTAACAACTTTAAGGCTATTTTGTAATATATTTGGAAGGTACCTATATGATCGGATATTATCATGCTAAAATGAGAGCTTGCATTACACTCATCACTTTACAAAAATCATATTATTGTATTGATGTTTGTGGTTCTAAAAATGACTCTTATCACAGAAATCAAAGTAAAGTAGTACTTTGTAATGAGCTATTGAAGATATAAAGAAGTGCTTTAGATAAACATTGTCCTTATTGAATCAATAATGAGTCTCATGATTTTGTAACAATTGGCTATGAAAAAAAAAAAAAGTGTTTTTAAATCGATACTATGTGCAATTTTAATTTTAAATCATCAAATATATTAGACTTTATTTGTAGATTCACTCTTTAATCTTTCTTTTATAAACCGATGATTTCGCCAATTTTATGTGTATTCAATCGTTCTGTCTATCTCCCAGTCACTTACGGGTTGTATGCGAAATACATTGAAATTGACCTGACGATATAGTTATTAGACGACACTACAAATCATCGACATCTTTGAAATATCAACATTACATAAAACATGGCTTGGTCCCAATTATGGGTAAGTCGAAAATCTCATCATATTTGACATATCCGCTAATTTAGTATCTAGATCAGCAAATCACATCTATCGTATGCCGTCTTGGGCGGTTTTATTTCGGTATTCTCCTTAATATCGTTATTTGTCAAAGAAAAACTGTATATTGGAGAAGCAAGTAAGTTAAATGAAAGTTCGCGAACATTCAGCACTAACACGTTTTAGCTGTTGCTACAATATTTGGAGTTATAGTAGGCCCTCACTGTTTAAACTGGTTTGCTCCTACGACATGGGGTAATTCTGATCTCATTACACTAGAAATTGCAAGAGTGGTTCTGGTAGTCCAGATATTTGCAGTAGCAGTTGAGCTACCCAAGAAATACATGTTGCGTCACTGGCTTTCTGTGCTTTTGTTGTTACTTCCTGTTATGACATTTGGATGGCTGATTTCATCGGTCTTTATTTGGAAATTAATTCCATCTTTAAGATGGGTAGAAGGTCTTATTATGGCAGCCTGTGTTACTGCAACAGATCCAGTTCTGGCTTCAGCAGTGGTTGGTAAAGGTAAATTTGCAAAAAGGGTCCCTGGACATTTAAGAAATCTGCTTTCAGCAGAGTCAGGTTGTAATGACGGCATGGCATTTCCATTCGCATATCTTGGGCTTCTGTGCATCAAACACGCGGGAGAACCTAAAATAGTTGCGTTCCGATTTATCGTCATTACTTGTCTCTATGAATGTTTATTTGGGACAGTTTTGGGGGCCGTGATTGGGTACTGTGGTAGACATCTTATCAAATACGCAGAAAAGAAAAACCTTATAGACAGGGAATCATTTTTGGTGTTTTATTTTGTTTTGGCACTGTTTTGTGGTGGAGTCGGATCTATCATTGGTGCTGATGATCTGTTGGTAGCATTTTCAGCCGGAGCTGCTTTTTCATGGGACGGCTGGTTTGCCAAAAAAACAGAAGAAACTCATGTTTCCAATGTTATCGATTTGCTTTTGAACATGGCTTTTTTTGTTTATTTTGGAGCCATAGTTCCATGGGAGCAGTTTAACGAAATCTCGCTGGGGATTCATCCTGGTAAACTAGTTTCGATCGCCATTCTTGTTTTGTTGTTTCGCAGGATACCAATCATGCTGGCTTTAAAGCCAGTTATCCCTGATATCAGAACTTGGCGAGAAGCACTATTTTGTGGTCATTTTGGGCCCATCGGCGTTGGGGCTATCTTTATGTCAATTCTGGCCAGAGCAGAATTAGAACATGGACACCCTACTCCGTTGGCAGCATTACCCCCAGTCAATCACCCACACTATGTGATAGTAGCTACTATCTGGCCAGTTACTTGTTTTTTAATCATTTCGTCTATTGTAGTTCATGGATCTTCTATCGCAGTATTTACTCTCGGTAAGCATCTCAACAATTTGACAATGACACTCACATACACCAACAACGCTGACCCATCACAAAGATGGATCAACAGACTTCCTCGAATAGAATCTCGACATGGATCTTTTGTTGGTGTGTATAAGGGTGATATCAGTAATCCTATGTCTGAGGTTTCCACAGCAGAATTGAACAGCGATCTTCCTGTCACATCAAAACAAGTTAAACCTCATGGGGGTATGACACGGCGCAAGCTCTATGACGGTACTATTGGTGAGCTAAGAGTTCCTGAAAAAATTGCAATTGATCTTAATGCTAGCAGACGTATTCGGGCTAATATCGACAGCGGGATTGATCCACTTGAAGTATACTCCGAAGACGAAGAAGAGAAAGATCACAGCGATAAGGAATCTGAGTATAAGCCGGGGCCTATGTTGCAACCTAAACTAGTGGAAGATGACGATAGTAACAACAAAGGAATACAGGCATACCAAGAAGGTACAAGATTGATTCTAGAAGACTATGAAGGCGAGATCATTGATGAAATCGAAACAAACGCCAGTTTCCACGAAAAGAATGAAGCTCCTCTTTCACCTAACGCTAGTAGTCATCAAAAGAGGAGAAAAGGTAGTAATCATACAGCTCCGGATTTGGAAAATCCAGAAAACCCATCTCGAGAAAATTGCATGGAAAAATTACCCAGTTTGAACGGCACTTCTCCCAAAAAAGTAAGAGCGTACCGAATCAACCAAGATGTACTGATAGAGAATATGGATGGTGAGATCATTCGCCGATACAGAATCGCCAGTGATGAGTTGCCCTCTATACCTTCAGACGAGTCACGGCCAGCGAATACATCAAATCATCGTCAGTCTTTTATTTCTTCTCATATGACCAAAACGCTTTCTCTTGTAGGATTGCGTCGTCACAGTGTCAACGTTGCTTCTGAAAGAACTGTGGGAAAGATCAATTTGGGCAATGCGGAATTGGTCGAAATGCCAGAACGCACACTCCGCCCAGAGTCTGAGAACTTTAGTGGTGATAACGACAAAGTTGTTCAAAGGCTACGCAAATTACTTGATGACAAACAAAGGCCAAAATCTCAACTTCTCAAATCTGACGCCACGGCCTCAGATTGCTCGCCCACTTCTTCTCCTGTTGAAGCAGTGTCTGAACTACGACCAATCTCCAAATTGGCGCGAAGATTCTCCAAGCCTCTTTTACCGCGCTACAACTCCGATTCCCGGACATTCCAGTCCATAAACGAAGGGTCCAGACTTAGCAAGCTTTTTGGCCAAAAGCCTGAGATCCCAGAGCTAGATCCAAACGGGCTAGAAGAGAACGAAGTCGAACGGGAAAGGCGGTTGGCTGCAATTGCATCGACAAAGGGAAATGAAGTGAACGTTCAGGAGTTCCTAGCTTCTCGACAAAAAAGAACCAACGAAGCACGTCGTCAATCTGTACAATCTAACTTGAACTAAATACTTAAATAATTGTTTTACTCATAATGATAATTGTTGTAGCTATTAATCTTGGCTGAAATCAAGTCACGTAAGATCGATAATCAAAATTTGAAGGTCATGTTTCAATCAGACTTGCCATTGATCAATCACAATTATCACTAATGCTGATGTGTCCCTGTCTTCAATTGATCTCCGGTTTACTGCTGCTTTTTACCTCAACAGTACTATTACCGGGATTAACAATAGAATTGTTAATAACAACTTTTGATTCTTCATAGCTTTTATTCATCCGGACACCAGCCAGCTTCTGATTGAAGCTTGGTGTAGGTGCTATTCGCCGGATTGAACGCACCGCATCCGCACTGTATCCGGGGATTCGAATATTCCAATTGTTTTGTAAATGCATTTGCACATCGCTACACTCAATAGTCTCGGCTTTGCGATGCTTGGCCAGGCGGCACGCAAACGATGTAATGCTTGCGACAAATTCATCAGCTACTTCACATAAGAACTCTTCAACATCGCCGTCAATCATCGCTTCTTGCTCACTACCTACCACACTTCTAACTAGATCTTTCATCTTGCGCTTACCCAAGACCTTCGTAGCGCCACTCATTTCAAAGCTTTCTGGCTCAATAAGAGCAGGTGTTGTCAGAATAGGTGCCGGTAGTGGTGTTCCATTTGTCAGTGTTGGACGACGGGGTATTGGGGGGACTGCTGCGGGCTCTGTAATTGTCAGCTTATCAGAGATCGCCGGAAGCCTTAGGTAATTTGACAGTGGATATAGCTTCATTGCTCGAGTCACGCCCTCCCTCGATGATGGGCGCACGGTTGAAACATTCACACCAGGACCAAATCCATTTTTCTCTTGAAGTTGTTGATGCTGGAAGCTCAGAATCTTTTCTTGTGCTTGAATAATGGCTGGTGTGTTTAGTTGTGTTTGAACTACGGGGGATGCTCCACTTATTGACTGTGTTCGCGAAGGGATAGAAGAAGTTTTTGAATTCGTTGTGGGTTGGGCTTGTTGAGATGGAACTGATGCTGCTGTTGGTGCTGTAGTAACTTGTGTCACCGCTGGTGTTTGAGATTGGGCCACATGCTGATTAAGAATTTGTTGTTGCTGTTGTTGTTGATGTTGTTGTTGCTGTTGTTGTTGTTGCTGTTGTTGCTGCTGCTGCAATTTTTGTTGTTGCTGTTGTTGTAATTGTAGCTGCTGCTGCTGCTGCTTTTGCTGCTGTTGTTGTTGTAGAAGTAGCTGTTGTTGTTGCTGCTGCTGTTGTTGTTGTTGTTGTTGTTGTTGTTGTTGTTGTTGTTGTTGTTGCTGTTGCTGTTGCTGTTGTTGCTGTTGTTGTTGCTGCTGCTGTTGTTGTTGTTGTTGTTGTTGTTGTCGTTGTTGCAGTAGTTGCTGTTGTTGTTGTTGTATTTGCTGCTGCTGTTGTTGTTGTTGCCGGAGCAGTTGCTGTTGTTGTTGTTGTTGCAACGGTTTGGCTGTTGTATGCGATAGATTAGGTGACGATATTGATGCTGGAATAGATAGTGGCGTATTACTACCACTCAGGCTAGGATTGAACTCTGATGCCGATGGCGGCCGATGCAAGTCCATTATATTAGACGACGCCGATGGTGCTGGTGTTGATGTTGCTGAGTGTCCATAGTTATTCGCTGAGGGTTGTGCATACGAGCCGTTCCCCATTGCTAGTCGAGCTATCACGTTTGGATCATTCTAAAAAAAAATATATCAGCGTTAGTCTTGAAACAATAAGGTAGCTTTTTGAAAGCTCGTATTCGTATATGGTTGTGGATATATACCTGTATCTGTGTTGGAAGCTGTGAAGGACCTGGAGACTCTGAAGATCGGGTTTGATTAGGCTTCTCTGAATCCGGTTGGGTTTTCTTCATATTCTGCAGCTGTACTGTGCATGTTTTGTAAATTTGCATATGCTGTCTAAATGTGTTTTTCATATTTTGAATATCTGTAGCAAGAGTTGTAGCTAAAGCTGTATTGTTAGCATCAAGAGCGGATTGGTACTCTTGCTGTCGCTTCATTATTTGGTCCTGCGAGTTCATGAGTGAGTTTTTCATTGACTGAAGTTTCTGGATCAATTCTTCTTGAACCTTTGAATCTGGGCCAGGAGTAGTAACTTGTTCACGGTTTCCATTGACGACTGGCGTAGGCGCAGGCACAACAGGAGATATTGAGGCCGCAGCTGGAGAAGGGGCAGTAGTTGTTTTGGTTCCATTTGGTTGATTTTGGTACTCTTGAAGAATTAAGGTCATAACCTGGATAGCCTGCTTCACTCGTAACCCTGCATTTTTAAACTGCTCCAAGCGCGTTTGATTTTTGATAGCTTGTTGCTGTGCAGAGACCCGCTCCTGATCCTGAAGGTCATCGGAACTCAGTCGGGCTTTTATTGCATCTGTTTGTTTCTGCAGCGTTTGATACCACTGTTGAAGCTGCAGTAATTGAACCTTCAACTGAGCAATTTTTTGGGTAGAAATGACGGTTACTCCACTCAAAAATTTGTCGGCAACTGCCTTGTGTTTGGGCGACAGATCTGCCACTGAAATAGTCAAATCCGTAGATGGCATAGCACTTGAGGCATTAATTGGAGTACTATTGTTACTATTGTTATTGCTACTGCTATTGTTGTTATTACTGTTATTGGTAGTGTTATTGTTGTTATTGGACGGCGATGGCAGTGTGTTATTAGAAAGCTGCGACTGTTGTAGCCGCTGCTGTTGGAGATTCAAAAGCTGTTGTCGCTGGGCAGGCGTAAGCGCTTGCGGATTGATTTTCTGCTGACTTTGATTTAGCGGAACAGATGGAGTTTGAGGTGAACTCAGAGACTGTTGCTGCTGCTGCTGCTGCTGTTGCTGTTGTTGTTTTTGTCGTTGCTGCTGCTGTTGTTGTTGTTGTTGTTGCTGCTGCTGCTGAAGTTGTAATAATTGCTGTTGTTGTAGCAGTTTCTTATTTTGCATCATCAGCTGTATTTGTTGCTGAGTGTGTTGAGGATGATCTGATGCAATATTCTCATTCAGCACTGGTGTCTGTTGCGTAGCCTGGGTATTAGCAGGAGCCTGTGATGGGGCTTGTTGTGGCTGCTGCTGCTGCTGCTGCTGCTGCTGGTTCAACAGTAACAGTCTCTTATACTGATCTGCAAACTTTTGTTTGACTTGAGCATACGCAGTCCGCAGCTTTTGCGCTTGTTCCACATAACTTTTGTACTCGTCTGAACCGGGAGCTGCTGCTTTGGCTGCTGCTGCAATTTGTTCAAACTGATTTGTGAATTGTGCTTGCATTACTTGTTGTTTCTGACGCAAGTTGGCTAACTGTTCACTCGGTCCGTTTCCTGCTGTCGACCCGGGGGCAGCGCCAGTAGCCGCCGTCATACCTTCCGACGTTCCGTTCGTGCTCATGATATTACTGGGTTGGTAGCGTTACTAAATTGCTGTTGTTTAACAAGAAAAAACAAAGAAACGGTAAATCAAGTGGGTATGGTATCGATGATATGATAGAATAGTGTGTATGAAATTTGGGACTGATTCGATCTCTGTAGAAACTTTTTTTTTTTTTTTTCGCTTTCAGTAATAGGCCATTGTATACCACTAATGACCAATATGTATGCAGATCCCTAAATGGGTAGATTTGTACGCCTTGAGATAGTTCAAGACTCCAATTGACAGGTTTTCCGCTTTGCAGGGCTTGTGGTCGTGGAGTTGTTTTGTGGATTGTACGCGTAGTAATAATGAATATACACACTTGGGGTAATGGGGTAAAGAAGCTGTTAGTGTGCGTATTTGTGTGGTGGTAGTGAAGCCTTGCGAAAAGTCTAAATTGGCACTCGCTTTGGGTTTCTGTCTGATTCACCAAAAAATTTGTCGGTAAAACGTTGGTTGACCAGATAGAGATTCAAAGCTGGTCGTTAAACACCAAAAATATTCCGAATCACGTAAACAGAGATCCCGGAAGAAGAAAGGAACGGATGGTCGCTGAACGCTATGGCACCGTGAAAACGGGTTTAGAAGCTTGTTGCCTATTTAATACTGGATCTCGGGATTTGTTAAAAACCAGACAGTGTGCTTTGTACCAAAGTTATTTGCAACAAAGTCTTATTTCAGCTGGATGCGTAAGAGTGTATACCTGATCAGTTGAAAGTGTTTGTGAATTGCAAAGAAAATCAAACAAGCAAATCGACAAAAAAAAAATCTTTGAAGTGAAAAATTAGTTACCTCAGGTTGTGGTAGCCGTCATTGTATGTTATTGCACCTCAGTCTACGAAAAATAACCTTTCAACCATTACTTACGAGGTTAGGGTCGATGACGGCACTCGCCGAGCAGCATTAGGAGCACACGCGCCATCTGGAGAAGGACAGAAACAAGCTCAGTTAGGAAATTGGCTTGCGTCTTGTCTCCTGGGCGTACCAATCTCCAGTTGTACGAAGGGTGCTTGACAGTTCTGGAGATGGGGATATTGTTCTCAAACTGGTCGAATAACAACTCTTTTTTTAAACCCGTTATGGGTCGAGTAACGACTGGTCTACCGAAAGCAGATATTTGTAGAGTCACACATGCCAGCTAGAGTCAAGGTGTATCTCTGATTGATGATTCAGTTGTTTGGGCAGACAAGTTGCCGATATCGCTGTAGGTCGCCGATATCGCCTCCCCACATATCTCCTCTCCTGCTAGAATGTTTGTTCAATCTGAACCCTTGGGTGATCGTAACATAGAGAATTTGATAAGTATAAAAGGTTCTTTGACGCATCTGTTTCTTGAAGAAAAACTTGAACAGCAATCATCTTCTATCAATCAATTAATATCTATACCAATTTCACAATCAGTAAAATTTAACACCCTAAAATCACAATGAGCTCAACAGACAATTGGTCCAAAACATACGTGGACAACGCCAACTTTGTTCCCAAACTTGCCAACATTATTGTTGACGATTATCTGCGTCCCACTGCTTCTGACACTATTTTGGATATTGGTTGCGGTGATGGTGTACTGACCAAAAAGCTTGGATCTTTAGTATCTTACGTCTACGGTCTCGACTCGTCAGCTAACTTGATTCAAATTGCTCGCGATCAGCACGGGCTGGACGCCGAGGTGGCAGATGGTCTTGAAATTGACGCCCAAACTCTTCAGTATCCGCCTAACAGCAAATCCTACACCAAGGTTTTCTCCAACGCTGCTCTGCACTGGGTTCTTTGCACTAATGCCAAAACAGGCGATGATCACGCTGCTGGTGATGCAGCACGCCGCAAGTTCTTCAAGCAAGTCTACAATGCTTTGGAGCATAACGGTGTATTTGCAGCAGAATTTGGTGGGCTGGGAAACGTCTCTGAGATTCACGCAGCATTTGTCGCTGTCCTGATTAGCCACGGCGTACCCGCTGCCAAAGCCAGACTCACTAGCCCTTGGTTCTTCCCCCATGAAGATGTTGTCAAAGAATATTTGGAATCTGCCGGGTTCAAAGTCGAGAAGATCGCGCGAGAGTACCGATCAACTTTGCTGCCACATGGTGATAAGGGAATGAAAGAATGGCTTGAACTGTTTGGATTTACTTTTATTGACACTGCAAAAGAATACGGTGTTGATAGAGAAACAGTTCTGAATGAAGTTTTAGAAATTGTCAAAGCCGTAGACTACGAACCAGCTTCAAACCAGTGGTATGCTGGGTATGTCAGACTTCGCTTCAGAGCCGTCAAGCAGTAACATTTCGTAATTATTTTAAAGCTTGAATACAATTGTTAGTACAATACATTAGTTTATCGTTGGAATATGTCCAAGTTACAGTATATACAGTGCGTCAGCAAAAAGATTGCACGGGGTCTTCTCCCAAAACAGAAAATCAAAAATATGACAGCCATTTTAATCACGACTTCTCAACAAACAATCTTTTCTAGAACTCGTATTTGTTTTGTTTTTTTACTTCTGAAATACAATATAGAAGATCTCTAGACAGTATAAACGTTTACGTAAAAAATCTATTGTTCCGGCGTTATGTAGCGACAGAAAGTTGATTAATATTTAGTTTGATATCCCTTTGCCTGGATCACAGCGTCCAACCTTCTGTCAACAGATTCAATGATGTGGCGTATTTCTTCCTGACTTATTTCCGCCCAAGCAGCTCGCAAACATTCACAGAAGTGATCACTATTGAATTGAGTAGGCTTCATGGTTTTAAGGTCTGGAAACATGGTGTATAGTCTTCGCTTTAAGAGAGCCCACACATGTTCTATTGGGTTTATGTCGGGCGAGTAAGGAGGCCATTCTATAACCCAGATTCCATGTCTTTCAAAAAAGTTCTGAACGACCTCGGGCTTAAAAATAGAGGCATTATCCTGTTCAAAAACTTGAACAGGCTCATATTTCGTCAACAAGTGTTCTTCTAGGCACTCGATATACTTTTGTGCATTCAGTCTGCAAAGAATTGAACCTGAGTATAATCAAGGAGCAAAGCCTTTCGAACCAATAATGTTATGTAACGTCTATTTCGTTCAGTAAGAGAT
Source organism: Saccharomycotina sp. CBS 16003 (assembly GCA_022457085.1). Taxonomy (NCBI): domain Eukaryota; kingdom Fungi; phylum Ascomycota; species Saccharomycotina sp. CBS 16003. The sequence continues at coordinate 380,655 of JAJNCF010000020.1, forward strand.
TTCGGTCGCCCAGGAATGAGGCCCTTTTGAAGGTGTTCCTCTCCTCGAAGCGTTGTACACATAGTTCTAGCCACAGTGGTTCGGGCAACTTAAAAATGTTCAGCTGTTTTGGTCTGACTGTGGTCGCCGTCAACACAATAAGAATATATAGCAGCTCTCTTCAGGCTTGAGATATTTTCGATTGTCTCTATTCGCCGTTAATTTGCTTCTCTCAGGCTTCATTTGGTACGTATAATATGATTTTAGAAAGGATTGTTTGTTGAGAAGTCGTGATTAAAATGGCTGTCATATTTTTGATTTTCTGTTTTGGGAGAAGACCCCGTGCAATCTTTTTGCTGACGCACTGTAATAATTTTCAAAGTGCATTAGATCTCGTGTGTATCACTGCCTGTCTTCAATACCATAATATTATTAATTTCATTACCTGTACAACTGGGGGTCCAGATCGTTATGAGAAATATTTACTATACACATTACATAGGCAAAAGCATGAACACGAAGAAAATACTCTCGTATATAGAGTCCCGATAAAAAATACCTGATAATAAAATAAGAATAATGATGATGATTATAAAAAAGTAATAATGATAATAATAATAAAAGCAGTACAATCGAACAATAAAACGACTTTTTCCCTCATTTTTTCCTGTGCAATTTTACCCCACAACAATATGTCTTTATTGTTCACTGTTTTCGAGAATTTGCACACGAAGTTCGTGACAGATATCAAAACACTCTGACAGCAACGCGTTCAGCATACCTTGTCCTTCGGGAATAGATCCATCGACCATAAACTTTCCGTCCACTCTCAGATCATCAATAGACGCCAACTTCATTTGGTAAGGGTATAGCTCTCTCGGCGAGGAAAGACCGCCCATTCTCTGAACTTCCAAAAGACATCTTCTGACCGTTGAGAGTTGATTGTGAATAGGAATCAGGGCCTCTGAAACAGGCTCACTAGACTCCAGCAACTTGTATAAGATAGCGTAGCATCTTCGCAAAAGATACAGGATGATCGATGATGCTTTTGGTGAAGATTTGGCCAAATCGGTAAATTCGGAACTGGCACGGAATTCATCAATTTGGTGCAGCTCTTTTTGGTAGCTGTACAAATCTGTTTCACGGAGAGCCCATCTGTGTGTGATAAGAAGACTTTCCAATCTTCCCTTCATGACAATCAAAGTGTCGTAAGTGGGCTTGAGTCCCTCTGGAAGCACAACAGAGGAAGCAGAAAAGTCGTTCAGCAAAGTGTGGCATTCCTCAAGCAATCCGTTCAAAGCGCCTTGACCCTCGGTCACCACTTTGCCATCTTCAGACACAAAGTTTCCATCAACTCTTTGGTTTTCGATTTCTGTGAGCTTATCTTTGATGGGCTGGAAAGAGGCGGAAGAAAATTTAGGTTTTGAGCCAATAGACAGAATTTCTCGTCTGATAGCAACAAGTTGTCTGAGAATAGGTTTCAATCCAGAAAACACTGTTTTCATTGAGCTTTCAACGTCGTCCAAGATGTGTTTACAAACGTCCAGCTTGTTCTTAATGAAATCAATAATGTCTTTTTGTTCAGAGTCGTTGTTTTCTTCAATAATCTTTTGGATCTCCTCTAGGCGTAGTCTGATGGGTTTTGTGTCATTGTCCGAGTAAATCATAGATTCTTGAAGGTGCTGCAGAAGACGGTGCACGGTACTGAGGGATGCAAAAGTTGCGGGGACTGCTTTGGTGAGTCCAACAGTCATGAATGCCAAAGAAAGGAGTTGGAAAACGTCATCCAGGACAACATCCAAACGATTGTGTTCATTTTTGAACTCTGGGTTAGATCTGATGTCGTTAATTTTTCTAATCTGAGGAACCAATTCTTCATAAATGGAAGTAACGTCACTTGACTTGATGTAAGTTGCTCTGTTTTTCTTCAGCACAGAAAGCTGGGATCTGATGGCAATGAGAGAATCAAGAATCTCCTGTTCATTTGAGGGAACGGCTTCAATAGACTGAGGCATTATTGTAGTTTGAGTAGATGTCGGTATCGATAGAGACAAATGGTATCTGTAGTGAGTACTTGGGTATACGGCAAGCAGCGGCAAAGGCAACGTTTGGAGGATAGAGTTGTTGACAATAGATGGTTACCACGGATCGGCTGCTTCAAAGATTTGAGATGTGTTACCAGTGGCAAGGGCAGGCGCAGATGTTTGAGTATCAAAATGGAGGAGTGAGAAGAAGGAGAAAGGAAGAAAACGAAAGAAAGTTTAGTGAGTGAATATTTTAAATTTTCATTTACAGAGAATGGTCGAAGTAGAAAAAAAAAAAAAAAAAAAAAAAAAAAAAGCGAGAGGGAAACGAAGGGAGAAAAAAGGGCAGGAAAAAAAGCGGGAAAAAAAGACGACACAAGAAATTGTCTAGAGAATGGGCAAGCTCGGGGACCTTTGTACAAGAGCAACAGGCGCAGTGGCAGTGGAGGCGCAGATGCAATGATTTAATATTGGCATCGAATCGTTGTGGTTTTCAACAGGCTTCAGTCGTCGTCGTCGTCGTCGCCGCCGCCGAGACTGAGGGTGCCAATTACGGTCCGAAGCCATACCCGAACCCTGCGGAACCTGCTCCGCCAACTGCAAAAGCTCTGCATGCTCTACCTTATTGCCGGTATTAACTGTACACACATACACAGCCCATTGTGCATGATCAGCACCGTTTGATTCTCTCTTGAACATAGGCACACATGAGCATACAATGGATACACCTATGAGAATGATAAAATTGTCTACGTGTAACAGTAATAACATCAACAACACCCAATGGTCTCACATTCTAACTACTTGCAAGACCGTCGTGAGAGCCCCTTTGTCCGCTTCTCGCATTGATCCGTTCATTCTTTGGCATATACACTCTCGTTTACACATATACCTCTGTTGATCGTGGTTCATGATCACTTCTTTTTTTTTTTTTTTTCAATTAGTATGAGAAGTACCAAGCAGGAAATATTTTGCGTTGAGTTAAGGCCCAGCGATGATCTCTTGGAATCAAGTCTTGGCTCGTTAGTGGGGAAGTCGAGTGAGACAAAAAGAAAAACCCGTTCAAACCTCCTGCTGTATACTATGGTGATCTTTTACTGTATACAGTGGTGATAAAGCCTGTGTTGTATTCGAGTTCGTGATTAACAAGTAGATTGACTAGCCAATTAACTATTCAATTAACCAGTCAATTAATCAACTGATTAACCGTCCATTTTAAACAAGGGATCTAGGTACATGAACGTCAACAAAACAGACAAGTGCTAATACACGATTATCCAATGATTGGTAATGTCTTATACACAGCATGTTCAATGACTTTCATTTAAATGAGCACTTTGCACAGGCTGCTTCACAAAACAATACTTTGATCAAAGAAATGGAAAGGGTAAAAAAATGAGAACACAATTTGGATTTTTGACTATAAAATTATATAAACGATCTCAGTCATCATCTAATGACAAATCAAATACAACAAGTGTATTTCATGATAAAAAATGTCCTTCAAACTGATTCCCAAAGTGTCATGTCATCAATCAACCTCGGGTGCCCAGTAACGATGTTCACTCTATGCTTGTTCCATTACACATAAACAGAAAACGTCACTAAAATACGTTCGTTCGAGACTGTAGATAGAGTGGATCAGCAATGATGTTGAAGAAAAAAAAGAGAGAAAAAAGAGAAGCAAACGAGAAAAAGACTTTTATAAAATATCAAAGCGAAATTTGGCCAACTAGTGGGTCAACTCGTAGATGTGTTAGGGCTACAACCATGGGTGGCTAAGCAAACACAAAAAGCTCATAAAAAGCTTCAAAAAGATATGCCGTTGCCCAGAATCGAACTGAGGTTTCTTCGGCCACAACGAAGTGTACTAACCACTATACTACAACGGCTTCATGTTTTGAAATTATGAGTCAGAGCTATAGATTTAGATTTTATAACTTGATACTTTTTGTTACTCGAGTTTTATTCAGGAGGATTCTACCGGAATTAATCAATTATAATAGAGTATTTCTAAAACGGCTATATCACAAAACAATCCAAAGCATAGAAACTCATAAGTTCAGTCTTATCTTTGCGTATTGTACATATATACGTCAAATGAATCATCATTATTATTATTGATAATTATCATGTTTATATGCAGGGAGAAATTTGGAAGACATAAAGCTGAAATTTAAATACAATCTCAAATAAGCAGGAAAGCCTCCGAAAGCTGCTTATAGTTAGCAAATATTCTTGAAAGTTGTTACAACAGTGTGTATACTTACTCAATCGTTGCATGCGAGCATTTCTAACTATCAGGTGAGATTTGAATATCGAGCTTTCCAGTAGCATTTTTCAGTATTTGGCGCTTGATTGTGTATGTGAAGTGCGTCCTTGCAAATTTTCTTCTGGTATCTCCAGTTGGAGACATTAACGGTTACAATTTTTAAAGTATTTTTCGATTCTCCGAAAGTCTCACTGACACTATCATAACTTGTTGGAAATTTACACAGTTCGCTCAAATACTCTCTGGGTCCGCTATGTGATGACAATATGCTCATCATCTCTATATTTTCTTGGTTTATTTATCCTGATTGAATCAACATAATTTTAATTTTTAGATGTTGGTGTGCTATAAGTTCTGTAGAGCTTGATAGTGAAGTGTTTGATGAGCCTACCTTGATGACACACTAGTTCTCATAATAGGGAACTCTGATTTGTTTTTTATTCTGTGTTGCTTAACCTACTTCTATATTATGTGAGTGCCTATTGAAAAACTTATGTGTACTATTTTTCATCAAATGACTAGATAACTGCTCAAGTGAAAACCTCAACACAGTTATACATCATTCGAACTAGCAAAATATTCTTAATCTACGATTTGAAATGAAATCTTCAAAGAATTTATCAAAATTGGTTCAAGGGTTTTGCCATTTCCTTTTTGGGATCTTTATACACAAGCAAACACCCAATTGGGACACGACGAAATATCTCCCCTTTCTACTTCATACTCGCAGCTCCACGTCCTACGCTACAGTTCACAGTTCATATTATACAAACATATTTACAATGGTTTCTCCTTTGATCAAATCTTTGTCGCCTTATCACTTTCTTCTTTACTCAATTCTTTTTGGCTCTACTGCTTATCAGTCGTTCTTCTCGAGCATCAAAGCCTACAAGCATCTTCCCTATGATCAGTTTTCACTTCTGCAGGCAAACATTCTGCCTCAATACTTTCAGTTTCAAACTGCTTCTTCGTTTGCCCTGCTAGCCACAGTCCCAGTTCCTATGCACCCTATCATTAGAGTGGGTGCTCTCTCGGCTTCTGCCGTCAGCGGTCTCGCAAACATGGCGTGGCTCCAACCTTGGACTAGACAAGTCTCTGAGAAGAGAAAGGCTCAAGAGGCCATTGATGGAAGAACCTCTAGAGAAGAACCCAAGTCAGAACAAATGTTAGCTCTCAACAAAGAATTTGGGAAAGTTCACGGAATGAGTTTGATTGCCAACGGAGTTGGATTTCTCGGCATGTTGGCTTACGGATTCGCACTGGGTAGAAAGCTTGTAAGAAAATAAACTGCCAATTCCGCAATGCTATGTCTATAAGTTGTATAGGAAAGAAATAGTAGTGCTATGTACATATTTTAGAAGAACCCCGATCCTGTTTAAAAACATCTATGATTTCCGCTCTGCCCTATCAACCCAGAGAACTGATCCCTCCTCGCGACCTACTGGGTAACGCTTTACCTTTCCACAAGTTAGGCAGCTTACCAGCAACATATCGTTTTTCTCTTCTTTTGATTTGCTCAGATTTTCTAACCGATGGGTACACGAAATTCCTGGTAACAGCGGACAATGACATGCTTTACAAATGGCGCGTTTAATATGAGGGCTCCTTTGATACACTCGTTAGCATGATTTGTACAAAATAATCTGAACTCATGAACTCACACTCGTAAAACACTCTTCTTTGCAATTTTTTGCAGCGTACTGGCATAAGCGCGTCCTAACTCTGGCGCAATACCCGTCGACGTCATAAATCGCGAACTTTGATGTAAATATGAAAGTCGGGCATAGTTGTCTTTTTGCGGAATGATTGGCTGCTTTTTTTGCTTCTGTTTCTGCTTCTGTTTAGGCTGTTGTGACTGCGACTGCGGCGGCGGCACTTCTATAGACCTCTCATCTGCTTCGGCCATCTATACACACATTAACGCAGATCACGACCTTTTCTCTCAGTTGCTTCGAGAGATCGAATTTAGCGTTGGAAAATTATATGAGAATTGGGATGTAGTGAGCTATGTTCACGTGATTACTGCAAGACTTGTGTTGAGGTGGTAGAGATGGCAAAAAAAAAGGCTGGGAAAAACCATCACCACCTCTATCCTCTTTTGATATTTTCTTCATCATAAACACACTTTTGAAACCTCAATTGCATGCCTCTATTGCCATTGTTCGCGGTTTTATTTATCAATCAAACGACAAAGAAATTTATTTTTGATACACAGGTTAAACATTTCATACGCCAAATATCACAATGAGTGGATACGATAGAGCTCTTTCAGTTTTCAGGTATGTTCGATAACGCCTAAAAAGTGTGTGTGGGCCTTGCTCGTATAGCTAGACAATTTGCCACTAACACAATCATGAATGTAGTCCCGACGGTCAGATTTTCCGTATGTCAATTCGATCTTTGAAAACAATTTAGGATTAAGCAATTGTATTGATTGGAGTCTAACCAGAATTATAGAGGTTTCTTATGCTTCAGAGGCTGTCAAGCGCGGTACTTGTGCTGTGGGTGTCAAAGGTAGTGAGGTAGTGATTCTGGGATGTGAGAAGCGTAGTGCTTTGAAGCTGCAAGATACACGTACTACCCCCAGCAAGATCAATCGAATTGATGACCACATCTACCTCGCCTTTGCTGGTCTTAACGCAGATGCTCGTATTTTGATCGATAAGGCGCGAGTTGAGGCACAATCACACAAGTTGACAATGGAGGATCCCGCATCCATTGAGTACATGACCAAATATATTGCAAAGGTGCAGCAACGATACACGCAAAGTGGAGGTGTCCGACCTTTTGGTGTGTCTACATTTTTGGTTGGTTTTGATCCTAACGATAAAGAGCCTAAATTGTACTTGACAGAGCCCTCAGGTATCTACTCCGCGTGGAAGGCCAACGCCATTGGCAAGAACTCAAAAACTGTTAGAGAGTTGTTGGAGAAAAGTTATGCAGAGGACATGAGCAGAGATGATGCAATCAAATTGACTGTCAAGAGTTTGTTAGAAGTTGTTCAAACAGGTGCAAAGAACATTGAAATCATGGTTTTGGCCCCTGGTGCAGCTGCTGAGGTGAGTAATTTGCTTTGAGTGCGTTTATGTTGAAATATGTACTAACAGTCTTTGTGAATAGGTTCTTGATGCTGAAGAGCTGAACAAGTTTGTTGTTGAAATTGAAGCTGAGAAAGAAGCCGAAGCTGCCAAGAAGAATACCCGCACCGCCCGTACTTCTGCTTAAGCTGTTTTGTACTTTAGATAGTTGTCAGGTTTCTTCATCGATCCATATGTATAAATATAAAATAAATCTGCCATGGAAACGAGATTTTAGGTGTTCATGTCCCTATTAGAGTCATCAACTATTAGAGACATGTGTGATTACATAATAATTTTTCGCGACGATGATATTTCATTCTGCACACCCAACCATTTCATTTGCAAAGTCTACTACAATTCAAATTCTCACCCTACTTTTGCACAATTTTGTTTTCGTTTCACCAGGCGCCTACACACTCCTTCAATAGTTTAATACCCCTGCCTTTTTCTCTTTATTTTAGTACGCGTTGATCAGATACATCTTTCACGATAGACCAAACAATGGCCACGCCTGACCACGACGCGCAGAAGTTTGCGCAAATGCATAAACAACAAGCGTACCTGACAGGCAATACCAACGGTATCAAGCAAGAAGATCTAGCACTTGGTTCAGACTTAAACACAGTGCAAACACACAGAAACAATGGAGTTGCGGGATTGCCTACATCAACAAGCATAGGGACAGTGGCGACTCTTGGAGGAACCAGTGATGCGTCTGTATCGTCAACATCAGCGACATCTACGTTGACTGTGCCAAATGCAACAGCAACAGCAAATTCAAGCGGCACTGTAAACGACGAGATCAAGAAAGAAAGCTCCGAACAAGATATTAATTGGCGTGCTTACAAATCGTTAAGCGAGTGGACTGAGAATTCTTTGGATCTTTATAAGCCAGAGCTACGACGTGTGCTATATCCGGTGTTTGTACATTTGTTCTTAGATCTGGTGGGGAAGAATATGGCTAGCCAGGCCGAACGATTTTTCCAAGAATCTGCGCCAGATCACACGGTGCTACATACGCAAGATCTCCGGACACTTAGTGGGGTATCCTTGCCAGATCATTTGACGACTAACTCACTCGCCAAAAAGTTCAAGGCAAACAAATACGCAATAAAGGTCTCTCGTACAACGTTTGATCTGCTAGTATACTTTTTACACGAAATTGAGGAAAGTGGCGGTTCTATTATCATTCGAATTATTAACCAGTACATCAAGGCCAATATCACGACAGTTAGACCCAGTAGAATTGACAATGATATTGTGGTGGCTGATCCTGATTCCGGATTACCAGGGGTGATTGATTATGAATCAGAACTAGACACTTTCAACGCCCAACCAGTTAAACTAGGCAGACTGCCACTGGACCCAGATTTTGAGAAAGAGGTTGAATCAATCCTGGACAAGAAGGACTTTCCAAACGGTCGAGCAAATGAAGGGGATACCGACATAGGCCCTTTGGTAACTCTTTTTAGGAAACTAAATGAAAAGGACAATGATTCACCGGCTCGTGGTGTGTTACCGTTGCCCCCTTACAAAACTGCGGACTTGCAAGATGAAGTTAATAATGTCATGGACGTTCAGACAAGAATCAAGATCGGTAATGGGGTTGGCGCTTTACCGAGTGTATGCATGTACACCTTCCACAATACGCATGACGATTTAAACTGTTTGACATTTTCGGATGACACGACATTAGTGGCAGGTGGATTTGCTGATAGTACTATCAAAGTCTGGAGTTTAAAAGGCGAAAATCTTCAAAATGCTATTAAAGATGATTCACCTTCCAGCTCGAAAAAATTAATTGGCCATGCTGGGCCTGTTTACGCTCTTGATTTCAGTCCGGATAATAAATATCTTGTATCAGCTTCAGAAGACAAAACTGTGAGACTGTGGTCTGTAGAAACGTTTTCTCCTTTAGTGGTTTACAAGGGACACAATCATCCAGTTTGGGATGTGAAATTTAGTCCTTTTGGACATTATTTTGCGACAGCATCGCACGATCAAACCGCAAGATTGTGGAGCGTTGATTACATTCATCCCTTGAGAATTTTTGCTGGTCATGCCAGTGATGTCGACACAATTGCGTTCCATCCTAACGGTACTTATATTGTCACAGCGTCCAGCGACAAGACATGCCGGATGTGGGATGTGAGTAAAGGTACTGCTGTGAGAGTGTTTGTAGGTCATACGGGAGCTATCACATCTATTGCTATTTCTCCAGAGGGCCGTACGATGGCTTCTGCTGGTGATGATGGCTTGATTCATGTGTGGGATCTGGTTTCTGGACATTTGATCAAGACATTACGCGGTCATGGAACAGACGGAATCATTTACTCACTTTCTTTTTCGCAAGAGGGAACGATTCTTATTTCGGCCGGATCAGACTGCAGTGTGCGAGTGTGGGATGTGAAGCGTAAGGCGGGAGACGCCAACGCTGGCGCGGCCACAGCGCCCAGAAACGAGGAAGAAGAGGAAGACGGTGTCGTGGGAAGTCGGGACCAGATCGTGGTGTACAACACAAAGAAGACGAGTGTATACGAAGTAGCGTTTACACGACGGAACTTGGTGGTCAGTGGAGGTGCTTACATTGAGTAAATCAATGTGCTTTTTATGAAGTTAAGAGGAATTAAAAGAATTATATTTTGTTTTTTGTATTAAAATGTGTCTACAAACTAGAGAAGATTAACTAAATGAAGAAATCTTTTTAAGAAGGTTTCAGGTGCAAAAACCACACGAGAATGCTGTAAATGCTAGTTAAGCGCTAGAAATGGATGCGTCAAAGTCGTGATTTGACCTCGACTTTTACCAGTAATTACGGGGTTATTTTCAGAACCCATACAATCCAAGACAGATCAATTGGTTCATCCAATAGTCCTCAAATCCAACATCTTAAGTCACGTGCAAGCACTGTACTTTCTCCGCTTCTTGACCAAACAGAATCAAATAAAAAGGGACGTTCATACCCCATAATTTGCTCTCTTATCTACTTCCTCGAACCTCATATACACATAACTACCGGAAACCATGCTCAGACTTCAAACAAAAGCCAAGGCTACTCGACAACTATTCCAGCAGCAAGCACGAACGCTTGTTAGCTTTCCCAAGCCTTCGTCACATATCAAATCGTCAAATAAGGATGTATGGACTATTATCAATACAGCGGCAGCCGCGGCCCCCGGTTCTGTCAACCTTGGTCAAGGATTTTTTTTCGTACTCGCCTCCAAAGTTTGCAATTGAGGCTGCAAAGAAAGCACTTGATACACCTATGCTCAATCAGTATGCACCAACTCGTGGACTCCCAGTTTTGAAAACTGCTTTGTCAAAGGCTTACTCGAAAAGTTTCAAGCGTGAATTGAACCCCGACACGGAGATTGTGGTGACTGCTGGCGCCAATGAAGGCATGTATGCCGCGTTTACAGCGTTTTTGAATCCGGGAGATGAGACTATTGTGTTTGAGCCATTCTTTGATCAGTATATTTCCAATATTGAGCTGCCCGGTGGAGTTGTGAAAAGAGTTCCACTTCGTGCCCCAAAAGACGCAGATCACCGCACTGTCAGCGCTAGTGAATGGACGTTTGATTTGGCCGAGTTGGAAGCCACAATTACACCAAAGACCAAGATAATTGTTCTCAACACTCCTCATAATCCAATTGGCAAAGTTTTTAATGAAAAGGAGTTGCGGCAGATTGGAGAAGTTGCTGTGAAACACAATATCATTATTTTGTCCGATGAGGTGTATGATAGTCTTTACTATACTGACACTTTCACTCGAATTGCAGCATTGAGCCCCGATTTGGCTCGGTTGACATTGACGGTAGGCAGTGCAGGTAAGACGTTTGCTGCTACAGGATGGAGAGTCGGCTGGGTGATTGGTGCGCCGGAGCTAGTGCACCATGTTGCAGCTGCACACACTCGGATTGTGTTTACAGTCAACACACCCTTACAACAGGCCACTGCTGACGCATTAAACGCATCATTAACAAACGACTATTTCTCGCAAACTGTGTCTGAGTATCGCCACAAGTACAAGATTTTGGAATCAGTGTTTGACGAGCTTGGACTTCCTTACACTGTCGCCGAAGGCGGGTACTTTTTGTTAGTGAACTTTGGTAAGCTTGACTTTGCACAGGTTGAGAATCATATTGAGTTTCCAGAGGATATTGTTGGACGTGCCAAAGACTTCAAGTTAGCGTATTGGTTGATTCGCGAGTTTGGAGTGGTGACCATCCCGACCAGTGAGTTTTATGGCAAGGAGAATGAGGCACTGGGTGAGAATTACTTGAGATTTGCCGTCTGCAAAGACGACTCGTTGTTGGAGGAGGCTGCCAATCGACTAAGAGGATTGAAGAAGTATCTCAACTAGAGAAAAGGTATAGAAATGAATGGTTTAAGATTTATAATATAATGATTGCTTTGTTTAGCAAATGAGATCATGCTACAAAAACAAGTTGTCTGTTTTATAGATATCTTTATTCGACTGTTTTGCAACCGCTTATCATGAATTTTGAGATGTTTTTGGACCTGCGTATCTCAAATGTTCTAGCCTTGCCCATAACCTCAGACCAATAGACACAGTGTTTATACGGGGCAGTCCAGAATTGCATGAGTAATTCTGCGGATAAACACAAAACGACTGATTTGATCAACTGTCTCAAATTCGTTTTTAAGTGGTAGTTGACGACTGTTGGCGTGATCTAGACTGGATATACACGCCAGTTTGATTTTATTGGTCGGACCCAAGTGCGACAAGCTGAGCTACCCGATCCACCTTTCATGATATCAAGTCAGTTGTTTTGTACACTTTGTAAATTAAAACAGAATTGCGCTTTCAAAACTTGATGAATCTGTTTTGGCCATTCTTGTTTCGAGTCCCGTGTTTTTTCTATTTGCCTTGCTTCCTTTCTTACCACCCCACACATTTGTGCTCAGATTCAGCCTCCGAGTAAACTCAAAATCTAAAACTCTTTTTGACTACTCTTCCTACTAATACTTTGACTCGTATCGCTGCATCTTCTACACCACCTGATTTTTTTTATGATTCGTGAAAACGGACCACTGCCGTCTTCAACTAATACTGACAATCAATCTCAGCAAGCTCTGAACTCTATTACTTCTGGCAAAACGGTAGCACGAGGCTCGGGCGAACACCACACCATCATGAACGTAGAAGATGACGACCAACCGCGCGACTCGATTGAACTAAGAATGTCAAACGACGATATAGATACACTTCCACTACTAAGAGACCAGTTCAAACAGTCAAGATCCAAGTCCAATCCCAAAATCCAGGCGTTCAACCGCATTGTCAAGAACATCCGCAGTAAACTGGGTCGTCGGTCCCATCGCATAATTACTGATAAGCCCACCGTCAATCAAATCTACTATTCTGTTTTCAAAGCGCCAAATGACAATGAAACAGACAGCCAATGGGCCCGATTTCGTATGCCGGCCAATGGGTGTGCAGCAACCGGGCCGGTATCTCAGGCCGAGTTCGACAACATTGTCAATTCTGTCGTTGACGCCATTGAGCTTGGATGTGCACCGAAACTCATTTCACAAGGGAGTTCTGGGTCTTACTTCATGTACGACACCAACGGAAGGATTGTTGGCGTGTTCAAACCGAAAGACGAAGAACCGTATGGACCTCTTTCACCCAAATGGGCAAAGTGGTTGCACAGAAACTTGTTTCCTTGTTTCTTTGGCCGGCCCTGTTTGGTCCCGAACAATGGGTACGTGTGCGAGTCAGCTGCCAGTCTGCTGGACCGGCAACTGATGACCCACATTGTTCCGTTCACCGATGTGGTGTACCTTTCGAGCAACAGTTTCTACTATCGGTACTTTGACAGGCGTCGGTATAGTCGGGGCAAAGCTCTCCCGGCCAAAGTGGGCAGCTTTCAGTTGTTTCTACATGGGTACGAACAGGCAGACGTGTTTTTGAAAAAACACCCGCTGCCCAACAACAATACATTTTCGCCGAGCCGCGTGTCGCGGACACTGGTCGACGGCAATGTGTTTGAATGGACACCTGAGGTGATTGCACAGTTCCGAGAAGAGCTGGAGAAACTGGTGATTTTGGATTACATTATGCGCAACACGGATCGGGGTCTGGACAACTGGATGATCAAGGTAGAATGGGAGGATCGGGTCGACGAGGAAAACGGGGAGACAATAAAGATTCCTCGTATTGTTATTGGGGCTATTGATTCTGGACTGGCGTTTCCCTGGAAGCATCCTGATGAGTGGCGATCGTATCCATTTGGCTGGCTGTTTCTTCCGTTTTCGATTATTGGACAGCCGTTTTCAAAGAAAACAAGAGACCATTTCCTGCCGATGCTGTGTAGCACCGAGTGGTGGGAAGAGGCAGCGCTGAATTTCTATCATTTGTTTAGTCAAGACGCTGATTTCAAGACGCGAATGTGGAAGAAGCAATGGGCTGTGATGAAAGGGCAGGCGTTTAATGTCGTGGAGACATTGAAGAGTCCCGAGCAGGGCCCGTTAGAGCTAGTTCGTCGTTCACGGGTGATGGTATGGGACGATGTAATGGATGTTCCAGTACATGTCCCGTTTGCCAAGATGGAAAACGCTATGGAGACTCCGCTGTTTGTGCCGTATTCAGACGATCCTATTGCGTTTCCGGAATATACTCCAAGCGGTGCTGATTCCGGAGCAGACACATTGCACAGCAGTTCTCACAATAGCAGTCACAAACCGCTGAGGCCGCCGGCGCCCAAGAACTGCAGGTCCCGGGGCAGCTCGATGGCTTTGGAGGCCAAGTATCGGGCCGGGAAGAATGTGTTTGAGGACTTGATCAAAGATACGCCGAACGGGTCGCCTGACCAATCGCCGCCACGGTCGCCGTCGCCGCCGCCGCCGCCTGCTTCGAGTTCGAAATCGCGGCCTGGCAACGGTTCGGCCACGACAGGAACCGTTCAAGAGGAAATTGCGGCGGCGGCAGCTGCCAGCAGTAACAGCGGCAGCGGCAGCGGTGGTGACAAGTTGACTAATGGCGAGTCGTCTAAGAAGAGTCTGGGGAGTGCCAATACTAAGAATAAGGCGGATAACGACGAGGAGCGGGTGATTGGGTTTGGAGTGGCGGAGAGCTCGCAGGCGTCGAGGTCGGTGATTGTTGAGCGATTACAAACGGTTAAAAGCAAGCCGCCAGTGTTTACGTGGTGTTAGAGGGGGGTTTTAGTGTGTACATGAGATGCGTGTAGTATAGTTAATTTATTATTTGATTTGAGTGTTTGAAATCTATCGGTATTGCAAAGTTGGAAATGGCTGTATGTCAATCTATGATATGAAATAGATTTTTGGAACAATGTACAGAGGCGCCACCCGCAATTGCATAACTGAACCTTATTAGGGCTTAAAGCCAGAAAACCCTCTACTTTCAACAGGCAATAATACTTAAATATATTTGTTTTTGTAGAATCGCTAATATATTTTTGGAAAGAGAAGAGGTGAAGGAGCTCAATGATTTGTAGTTTATCTATAAAAACATATATCTTTAAGTATTATCGCCTGTTGAAAGTAGAGGGTTTTTTGGTTTTAAGCCCTAATAAGGTTCAGTTATGCAATTGCGGGTGGCGCCTCTGTATTATGTGCAGAATTACTATTGTGTATGGACTTTGATGAATTTCGAGAGCTCGATAAGTTAAAGTTATTGACTGTACATCTAAGCAATAAAGCGTAGAACATCTAGACAGAGGACTCAATAAGAGATTAGAGGTGAAGCTCAATGTATCAAAATGAATGTCTAGATAATATCAATTGATGATGTAGCTTTGTTTACGGTACAGTTTATAAATGCAATGAGATTGGGAATGGGTTGACGAGCTGTAGGCACCTTGGTCTACGACTAAGTTGTGTTCCATAGTTTACCTTTTATTTACATGTAAACAAGTCTATTGTTACCAGTTGTACATTTGGCTACTTTCTTGATCTGTGAATGTACAAAAGTTGGTCTACTACATCAGGCTCTTGTGTTGAATTTTTCAATCCACAAGCCTTCGACTGTATAATACACAAGATGCAACGGAGCAGACAAGTAACAATGTTTTTTTTTTATTGGATCCGGGGTAAGAAACCTCATTTTATCAGTGGACCACAACGACGTAGCGGTGTTTTCCACTGAGACTACAAACTGTGGATCGAGGATCAAATTCAAGTCATCTGTTTGGCCTTGATTCTTGGCCAGATTCAAAAGACTTTATATTTTCTTTCCTAAAAAATTATGACGATGTTAGTACTTTTTTTTTTCCCGCGTATTCAGGCATGCTTTCTTCAGCCAGGTCTTTGCAACCTTGACTATCCATTTTGCATCTCTGCTACACTCAGCTCTTTGCAAGTACCAGAGTTTTTTCAAGCAATACATTCACATTGTATACATGATTCAGTCTCGCTGGGTTTTCCAATACCAACTATTGAACAATTTTTTTTTTTTTTTTTTTTCATCTTTGGTAAAACTTTTCCATGGCTTGTTTTTTTTTTCTGGGTTTATTAAAGATGAAAGTGAGTACACATTCAAATATACACATTGACGGTAACCTTGTGAGTATATCTTTAGAAACTGGGACCCCTGAAATGATATTTAGAAATAGAATAAGTATAACATTATTTTTATCTCAAATTCCCCAGTTATTTTCTCAAAGATAAAAAAAAACAACTAAAATGACTGAATACTGTGTATAGTCAATTTGACACTTTCATTTTTAAATAGGAATTTCATTTAGAAACTGAAATACCTGTTTACATCAAATTCAAAAAAATAATTTGATTCGACCCGGGATCGAACCGGAGACCTTCTGCGTGTAAAGCAAACGTCATAACCAACTAGACCATCAAACCAATTTGTTGAAAATTGTGTTAATTTAGTATTATATTGTACCGCAACATACGCCTACAAGCATTACAAATGTGCTTTTTATAGTATTTTGACTGATCATTTCTTTCAGAGCTCCAGACTATGCACTACAGCTATTACTGAGTGACGCCTCGTCATCTCCAAATCCAACATTGCAAAATTAGCCTAATGCGAATATATTTGCCCTTAGACAAACGTGGGGATCAGGTACATGAAACTACATACACACTTTTTGTGATTGTGTACAGTCTGTATCCAGATTTCCAATCGAATCACAAAGACTATTGATTGAACCAACCGATTTTAATCTCTTTGAACTGGACTTTTCCTTTTGGAGAGTCTAATAAACCAACTAAATTGTTTCCTTTTGTGTGTATGCATCACATTCACCTTTGAGAAAGAGAGATTGTCTACATGTATTAATTGAACGTTATGTACATGTAACAAACAAGAACTGCTGATGACGATGAATACAAGAGGGATAGTCAACCCATTTGGTTAGAATGCACAGAAAGCGAGATGCACAACCCGCGTATTGGCGTGCAATCGGGGGAGTTGTTTCTTGACTTGCGCACTACTGGTAAATAATGGGTGCTGTGGGTGGTCTAGATAAACTAAGACTACTTCGGCTTATTATTTACTAGCGATAAAGGGGAGGAAGAGGAAGATGGAGTTGTAAAAAAGTAAAAGTAAAGTTATAAAATGTATGTAAATATAAGTTGTAAATAGTGTTTCTTCAAGTATTTGTTATTGACGGAAAGTTGTGATTGTTGGTTGTTAAGTTGTTGTTAAGAAGTTGGAAGGTTTTTTCCCAAGTTGGTGGTGTTGTAAAACTTTTTCCTTTGCTTTTTGGGCTAGGGAAACATTTGATAGGATGGAAGATTGTTGGAACCTGTTGGAACATTTGAATGAGGTATTTCTCATAAATTAATCAGTAAATGTCTTAACTGATTTTGAGACATATCGGAGATATGGAACACTACATATTATTAAAGAGAAGGGTATGGTGTTTGGACCGGGCCTATTATGAGAGTTATAGTTGAATATATGCGTTGGAATGGTGGGGCTATACATGCCTTAAAAGCTCTCGATCATCACAATGTACACAAGAAGACAATGGGCCATGATTTCCATTTGTTAGGGAAGACCTGTCTGAGGATCATACGTAGGCGTTATTATTATTATTTTTTTTCTAGGCTTTCTTGGAAGGAGACGTAGAACACACATAACGGTTTTTTTTATTTGTGTATTAGTTGTGTGTAGATCACATGACAAAACGACATTTCAAAGAGAATGAGAAAACAGTTGCACCGGGGTTTGGATACATGCACGGAGCTTGAAATGGGTCATTACACTTTTTTCGGTTGAGATGTGTGTGTACACACACAGGTGTTTTCATAATATTATGAACAAGAGTGTTTTTCTCGTTGATTGCGGGTTCCAGGCACAGAAACGCAGCTGATCAAAAAGGCGTGTACATTCACAGGGTCTGGACTGGACTGGGCTGGGGGAGATCGATTGTGATGTAAAGCGGCGTTTACATTACAAAAACAGAATCACTCGTTTGAGAATCTTTCGTATAAGCCAGCAGAGCCAGACAATGGTTGATCACCAAGTCATGATCAAGTATCTCAGAGGTCTTGCTGTATTCATGAACCGTCTGGGGGGTTTCCAAATGGTCATAGCTTCAAAACAAGTTTCTACTTGTTATTGTTATTATTATTTCATTGTCACGGCTTAGCTCAAGCAGACGCTCGATGATGATGATGTTGATGATGTTGATGATCGGCCCGGGTATCGAATCCCATTCAGTTGTTGTTGTTTTGCATTGGAGAACCCCCATTGTCATCATCATCACCATCATCATCATTGTCAGATTCCTGCGCTTCTATGTGTACACTACACACATTTACACTACATGTATCGCTCTACGCGTGATTCGTTCCAAAATAAACTTTCCTTCGTTACACCGGCACCCATACAAGACACTTTTCGTGAAGTGGATTCTTTCTATTAATAATAATAATGATAATAATCTAAAAAAAAACAAAAAGTGCTTTGTTGATTGAGTGATAAATGGAGTTAAAAAGAGAGAAAGACGATTGAAAGAGAGAGAATGAGATGTGTATACAATTGGGAGATGCCGCAGTTGCGTTCAAAAAAAACAAGGAACCCGCTACATAAGCAGTAGAAAAAATGGAGAGCAGCCCCTCAGTGGCTTTTTTCTTTCTTTCCAGGCAACTGATGAGAATGAAACAAAAATAAAAGGGAGACAGGAAAGAATTCGACTGGGAATGTCGTTGTGAGCTTTTTGATGCAGGAGTCGCGATATGGCTGATCTTCAGACCCAGCCATGTCAATACAATACACATTCATATCACCACTGCTGTACACACCTTTTGTAAAATCCACCAGAAGGTACAGGCACAAAAAGTGTTGCTGCTCATTTTGCTGATACATTCTTGTTTTTCTGAAAAGGAATAACACAATCAACGATTTCGGTGGTCATCCCGGAACGAACTTGCCAGCCAATCTGACCCATTGTTTTGGGCGTTACACACAGTGGATACTACACCACAAAAACACATCGATCGATTACATTATCTCTTTCTACATTGTGTATTGTATCACTATCAATCACTCTTTCCCAAAATGGGAATACGCTGAATCGAGAAAGTCCTATCACAGCATAAATTCAACACAATAGTTTTGGATCACAAAAAAGAATCAACGGTTTTAGCTAGATTCGGAGAGATTGTCTGTGTATACATGCTGCCTGTGTGGTACTTGATTTTTTTTTTTCTTCTTCTTTATTCGATGTGTATTCTTGGACTATACAGATTCGGGCATGTTTTACAGGCTGCTGCTGTGTATGTGTAGTCGGGGCATTCCATGGGCCTCAAAATCCAACTGCTCCGTAGATCAAGAAGCCCACAGTCCCGCCTGAGAAGCCAACCATCTCGAGTCTGTGTCTCATCAGCCCGCGCTAGAACATTGATTCAAGGGGCTTTTCATCTGTATTTTTCTCAGTTGCAGTATAGCCACTTTTATCGTCTTCGTAAAGCTGAACAGTAGTCGTCTCCATAGCCTTGACTCTCCCCACTCAACTCATTGACCTAGGTGTGTATTCCATCAACAAAAACATCGACAACTCGACACTTTTATCCTCAAGTAAATGTGGACCTCCATACAAACAGCCATTCTCCATGCCGCTGTATCTTCTTCTTCTTCTTCTTCTTCTTCTCACAATGTGTACAAGTGTGTATTAGCCCACATCATCACCCTGAAACTTCAAACTAATCACGCACGCACTCGCATACTCGACGCGCGCCATCGCCCTCCAGGCCTCGTATTCAAAATACTGTTTTCTCGCACCTACACACAAACTATAACTTCAATCTAACGAATAATCGATGGCGATCGTTCCAAACAATTACATTTGTACAACGGTTATTTTATTTGTGTGTATTCTTTTCAAACCCGTACAGATATGCCCTGATTCGTCTTGGATTCGTGTGTTTGTATTCCAAACCCGAGCTTGGACGCTTATTTCGCTGCTTCTTGCTGTCGTACTTTTTTCGCGTTCCAGAACCATCGTAAACACTATAGAACCCCGATCATGGCAGCCTCTTTCTTGTCCATCAATTCACGCAACCTAATCGAAAAAGAGCTCATGTACTGCTTTTACACGATCGAAGCAAAGGAAACCACTCAACTCGTCTCCTGAAAAGCATGGTGAGTTCATAAAAAACATCCATTCTAAGCTCTCGCTCTCCGTATCCTCTCTTGACAAGCACATAGTATCGTTTTATAATAGGCCATTAGCGACCACAATGATTCAAAGCCAGATTCTAGACTGTTCCTTCCCTTTCCCAACGGTCACAACTTTTTGAAATATAATCCATAAGTGGATCTATAATGTTTTCTGTAGAATTTTTTTAAAATTATTTCGTTAATGCAACACATTGATGATGTGACATTCACAGCATGCCTGTGATCATGTTGTACACTCTAAAGAAATTTCAAAAAATTGGGCACTATGGCCGAGCGGTTAAGGCGAAAGATTAGAAATCTTTTGGGATTTTCCCGCGCAGGTTCGAGTCCTGCTGGTGTCGTATCTTTTTTGCCTATACATACATACAGCATGTCATAGACAGAGCTAAAGTAGTGGTTGGAAAAGTAAATATAATAATTCTGATGAAGTTATAAGTTGAATTAGGTGAGTCTAATCAGGAATACTGAGAGTAACTGGCCTAGATAGAGAAAGCTGTGGACTGGGAGATAACTGGGTAATTGAGGTGTTGATGTTTGAAGTTTAGAAGAAGCATCAACTCCCCAGATTGACCCTGATACTTATAGATTTCCAGACAGCGCAAAATAGCAAACAAGACTCAGCCATTTCTATGGAGCGTATTCAGTGCAATGTTTTGCATGATCATGAGGTTCAGAGAGCAACCTCGTATTTACAAGATTGAGAGGACAAGATCATGATAAAGGATCAGAATGAGCTGAGGAAAGACAGCATAAGAGCGATGAAGTGGGCCAGAGTTTTTGAGCGTCTCTTATTGGTTCTAAGTTTTTGAGCGTCTCTCCTAGACGTCTTTATCAGGTTGTTATGCTAACGTTGAGTTTAGAGCAAACTCAAATAGTGCAGGCGTTAGTATGACACAGCAGCATTATCTCTAGTGCAAGCCTTAACTGAGCCATTGACGGGAGAAATACACAAATGTAATCTGCTTTGAGTGCTACGTGGCTTTTATGAATCATGTACACTCCGGCGCATTGTTTGCCTTGTTGGTTTGTGTAGTGGCATTGAAATGATGATCGAAAGGCGTAAACTTACCTTTTTTTGAAATTAGTTGGAAAAGATATGTAGGAGGTGAAACGGAGAACAATCAAATGTTTCGAAAAAAAGGATGCATTTGCTGGATCCAACTGTTTCTTATCCAATACGTGTCCCAAGTGTGCGCAAAACATTCATGTCCCCGCATCAAAAACTGTACAGCCACACCGGGTCTTTTATGTACACACACAAAACCCCCCATTCCACAGCACGCCAGCCTCTGCAAAATTACACAACCTGGCCGTGCCATCTGAAACCCAAGATCTTACTTGAACCCCGGTCTGAGACTAATCTGAGTAGTCTCTGTTCTTGGTAAGTCTAGAAATCTGTTTTTTTTTCTTTCTGCATTAACTGATCACAAAAGTGTATGAACCAGAAAGTTGATTGAAAAAAATAGTCACCATGTTGATTTTGTTTGAAAACAACATGACACTTGGTACTTAAATTTTAATACTTGAATTTGAATACTTAAATTGTTCCGAGTATATAATATGTACATACTTACTTGATCAGCCCCGCTGCTGCACAGCCGTGTATCCAACAGCTAACGGCTGATTTTTTCTCAACTCTTCGCATTCATTACGTATCACATGACCGCTTATCCGACTATCGGAGCATTTTGTGACTCTTCAGGGTAGTGGTCGTTTGTGGCCGTGATTGGCCGAGTCTACATCATGAGCCCATACCCATCTGTACACTTGAAGAAGGAGAGAGAGAGAGAGAGTAGTAGTAACTGCTGCTTTGCTGCTTCGTGCTTATCTACACACTGGTGCTGCTTGTGTATTGCGAATTTATGAATGTTGGCAACGACCCCTCCTTCAGCTCTCTCTCTCTCTCTCTCTCTCTTTGATTGTTGAGTTGTCGAATGCTACGACCCCGCTTCCACCACACAACAGCGGCAGAACTCCTGTAAATGTGTATGACAAAACCCTAAAATTCACAACCCCTCCGGTTTTCGGCGTTGGGAAACCACCAAATTCTTCATCAACAACCCTTTTTTATTTTTTTCTTTCAATATATCTACTCGTTTGTTTCCATTGACTTTTCTTTCTCTTCTTCCTCTTCCTTCCCTCTCTCTTCATCAAACATCACCACATAATCACCCATTGCACCAAATGTCTGGACAACCCCAACTTCCCTACGAGCTTTTCAGCAACAAGACCCGTGCCTTTGTGTACGGTTTGCAACCCCGTGCCTGCCAGGGTATGCTGGACTTTGACTTTATCTGCAAGAGAGAAACCCCCTCTGTTGCCGGTGTCATCTACCCATTCGGCGGCCAATTCGTCACCAAGATGTACTGGGGCACTAAAGAGACCCTCTTGCCCGTCTATCAAGAAGTCGAGAAGGCCATGGCCAAGCACCCCGAAGTCGACGTCGTTGTCAACTTTGCCTCGTCTCGTTCCGTCTACTCCTCTACCTTGGAGTTGCTCCAATACCCCCAAATCAAGACCATTGCCATCATTGCCGAGGGTGTCCCCGAGCGTCGTGCCCGTGAGATTCTCTACAAGGCCCAGAAGAAGGGTGTCACCATCATTGGCCCTGCCACTGTCGGTGGTATCAAGCCCGGCTGCTTCAAGATTGGTAACACCGGTGGTATGATGGACAACATTGTTGCTTCCAAGCTTTACAGACCCGGCTCCGTTGCCTACGTCTCCAAGTCCGGTGGTATGTCCAACGAGCTGAACAACATTATCTCGCACACCACCGACGGTGTCTACGAGGGTGTTGCTATTGGTGGTGACAGATACCCGGGTACCACTTTCATTGACCACATTCTCAGATACGAGGCTGACCCCAACTGTAAGATTATTGTTTTGTTGGGAGAAGTCGGTGGTGTTGAGGAGTACCGCGTCATTGAGGCCGTCAAGAGCGGCGCTATCAAGAAGCCCATTGTTGCCTGGGCTATTGGTACCTGTGCTTCCATGTTCACTACCGAGGTCCAATTCGGCCACGCCGGTTCCATGGCCAACTCTGACCTTGAGACTGCTCGTTCCAAGAACGCTGCCATGAAGGCTGCTGGTTTCTACGTCCCCGAGACCTTTGAGGACTTCCCTGAGACTTTGGCTGCTGTTTACGAGAAGCTTGTTAAGGACAAGACCATTGTTCCCCAAGCCGAGCCCGAGGTCCCCAAGATCCCCATTGACTACTCTTGGGCCCAAGAGCTTGGTCTTATCAGAAAGCCTGCTGCCTTTATTTCCACTATTTCCGATGACCGTGGACAAGAGTTGCTGTACGCTGGTATTCCCATTACCGAGGTCTTTAAGGAGGATATTGGTATTGGTGGTGTCATGTCTCTTTTGTGGTTCAGAAGAAGACTGCCTACCTACGCTGCCAAGTTCTTGGAGATGGTTTTGATGATGACTGCTGACCACGGTCCCGCCGTGTCTGGTGCCATGAACACCATTATCACTACTCGTGCTGGTAAGGATTTGATTTCGTCGTTGGTTTCTGGTCTTTTGACTATTGGTACCAGATTCGGTGGTGCTTTGGACGGTGCTGCTACTGAGTTCACCAACGCTTATGACAAGGGCTTGTCTCCTCGTCAATTCGTTGACACTATGCGTAAGCAAAAACAAGCTGATTCCTGGTATTGGCCACAAGGTCAAGTCCCGTAACAATCCCGATTTCCGTGTTGAGTTGGTCAAGGAGTACGTCAAGAAGAACTTCCCTGCTACCAACTTGCTTGACTATGCTCTTGCTGTTGAAGAAGTTACTACTTCCAAGAAGGATAACTTGATTCTTAATGTTGATGGTTGTATTGCTGTTTCCTTTGTTGACTTGATGAGATCGTCTGGCGCCTTTAACCCTGAAGAGGTTGAGGACTACCTGAAGAACGGTGTTTTGAACGGTCTTTTCGTGTTGGGTAGATCTATTGGTTTGATTGCTCATCACTTGGATCAAAAGAGATTGAAGACTGGTCTTTACAGACATCCTTGGGATGATATTACTTACTTGGTTGGCCAAGAAGCTGTCCAAAACAAGCGTGTCGAGGTCGATGCCAAGGGTGTATCCAAGGCTGCTTCCAAGGCTACCAAGAGAGAGTAGATTTTTATATATTGATTTATACTAAGAGCTATATGAATACACAGATATCTGTGATTAATTAATGTATTTGCTGTACACAGGCTGCGTATTAAGTACTATAAGCCTTCCAGTTTCGGTCCGGCCCGAACCTTGTCCACACGCAGATCTCTGACCTACTTTTTTATCTCACCATATTTCATGAATATCAAGCTTTCAATTCTTTTCTTGACTATAAACTCGAAGTCTTGACTTTTAGTTCATCCATCCATTTTATACCATATATTCACAATGTTTATGTATGAACTAAAAGTCTAGACTTCGAGTTTATAGTCGAGAAAAGAATTGAAAGCTTGATATTCATGAAATATGGTGAGATAAAAAAGTAGGTCAGAGATCTGCGTGTGGACAAGGTTCGGGCCGGACCGAAACTGGAAGGCTTATAGTAAATCACCGGTTCAAGACCTGTTTAATCAGCGAAAAAGCGTCATATTTTTACAAAACCATAAGCAACAGATCAGGGCGTGTTCCAAAGGGATCTTTAGACGAGCCGATTCCACAGCCATGGTAACCAATTCTAGACTGTATCCATGGGGCGGTTCAAAGTGTACCGAGCAAAGAAACCGACCCTACATCAGTAGCAACGATGGAGTTGCACCGGGACCATTCAAACTCTTATATTCTTTACAACGCCCTCTCAGGGAAGGTTCCATTCTGTACAACAGGGCGGATCTCGATTGGAGGGGCGGGGGCGTTACTGGCTGAGGCGTGTATACACTCTGAGCAAAGTATGATTTGGAGTCAGGCATGTACAGAGAGAGAGTTCATTACAAACAACGACGCAAAAGAAGGAGAAGAAGGGTGGCAAGTGAGGTACCGGTTACAAGTGCACACAGATGTATCCAGACGGTTGGGTGATGTAGGATGGGAAAGAGGAGGAGGTTGTGTTTGTACTGATGCTGTATAGAAAGATGATGCTTTGTTGTGTATTTAAAGGAAGGGAAGGCAGTGGATGGATAATCTGTAGCAAAGGCAGAGCAGAGCAAGGTGTGTAGCAAGGTGTAGACCTGGGTGGAGAGGCGTTTGTGTACACAACAAAGCAGAGCAGAGCAAAGTGTAAAGCAAAGCAAAGTGTACAAAGCAAAGTGTAAAGCAAAAGAAGGAAAGAACCCGGGTTCTTGTCTTTCTTGGAGTCCTGAAAATCTTTACTATCGGGACACAGGTCGGGTTCAGTTGCGACTGGAGACGGTCTGGCTGGGTTACGGAGCCGGGTGGCGCTGGCATCCTATCCACCGGCGGTACTTTTTGAGAATGTGTACCGTGGGTAGGCTGCGTAAACCGTCCGCCGCCGATTCTTCTGTGTACACACCAATTTCATTGTAAAAGGGGTTTTTCTTTCTTGATTATACATACACTTGTGTGTGTATCAATGGAAACGTGTTTCCGAGATTTTCTTTCTTTTTTTTTTTTTCTGTTGTGGTTGTTGTTCCACAAATAACAGCTGTTCTCGATTGCAGTTTTGCGTGAGTGTGTGCGCTTGCGCAATCTTGCTGTTTGAGAGATTTCCGCAGCAGCGAGAGTGGCGGCGAAAAACAAAACATAACAAAAAACAAATAAAGTCTAATGTGTGCACACACAATCGATAGAGACTACTGTATTCGGAAATACCAGAAATAGAGAAAAACACACACACAACGGATTCGGCAGCGTCTAGACTGTTGTTGACACACACACATGTGTGGGCATGAAAGAAAAGGTATAACTGTGAAGTATACCCCTTTAGAACAGGGCGGAGTTCCCGGTTTTGCAAAACATCCTTTACAATCAGTCACACGCATTTTGTGTAACAATCAATCAATCAACAATCTCAATAACGAAAAAAAAAAAAAATAAATTCACACAACTCTAAAAAATAGCTTACCCTAATCAGGATCCAGATTGATAACTTTATTTTTATACCATCTGTCCTTCTTCTTCAAAAGCAAGTTCTAAACTTTATTTGTGAGTATCTGCGTATGCAATCAGAATGAAAGAGAGAGAAAAGCAATTATCTAAAAAAAAAAAAAAAGACAACCTATTTTTTTTATTTTTCTTTTCTTCTGTTTTTGTTCTGCTTTTTGATGCCCTTTTGTTTTTTTTATTATGGTGAGCTACACACAACAATAATAAAAAAAATATAAAACAGTGGCCATTTCCGTTATATATATACAAGCGCAAATCCGCTCTTTTTCCCTCTCTCTTTTCTCTCTCTTTTCTCTCTTCTTTGATTTATTTTAATTTGGTTATTTTTTTTTTTGCTTTTTTATTTTTTAATTGTATTTTAGAAAGAATCTCGTTTATACTTCATCATCATCATTAGCCAAAAAAAAAAAAAAAATTAATCGACCGAGAAAGAGAAAAAAAATTAGATTTGAAACGAACAAGAACGGCTTTGAACAACACATCGACTAGACCCACGACATATTCTTCGACATTATAACATCGACACTCTTCGACTCTTTTCACCGACTCATTCATCAACACAACTAACTCCTGTCTTCTCGAGTGCCACACTTTCTTTACTAAACCAAAACAAAAAACTTTTCTGGTTCGAATTACTCACTCCCGTGTTTATATCAGAAATATATATGCCCCTGCACATCCCCCCGAGATAATCCTTCCCGAAAGATATATATAGAGACACCTTTTTCCCACAATGAAAACGACCACCAAACCCTCATCCTCATCTTCATCTTCATCATCATCCTCCTCCTCTTCGTCCTCGTCCGCCCCCTACAAAATCCAAAAACATAGCCATTCAACAACCAACAGCCACCATGCCTACAAAACGCTGACCATGCTGCCTCCCATCAACATCAACTCTTTGAAAGAGATCGAGCTGGAGGAGATTTTTAAGAACGCACAGTTGAGACACGACATTGTGTTTGACAACCAGATCCAGTTCCGGCCAAACCTCGACGGCGAGCGCGGGATCCGCAAGAAGCAAGAGAGCCACATGTACTGGGCGCGGGTGCAAGAAGTCGTTGACGCAGGCGACTCGAAAAACGTGCTGATTTACAACCTGTTCAAGTGCTTGTTTGAGATTCTCGAGAGCCTTATCCCGGAGCGCGACAACGAGGAACTGACGTACGGCATGGAGATCGACATGAACATATTTGAGATTGAAATGTTTGATTTCCGGGAGTTCAGCAAAAAGCTCAGCATAATCATCAAGAAGCACTGCGCGCCCATGCGCGACAAGATGGTCGACGAGATGGAGAGCGCGTTTCTGAACAGCAACCCTGTGGAAGGGTTCAAGCTGCTGTTTGGCCTGCTGGAGGTGATGAAGCTCGATGTCGCAAACCACCAGATTCGCATTCTGCGCCCGATCCTGGTTGAGAACTCGATCGAGTTCGAGCGCAAGTACTTTCGCAAACTCAACCTGAGCTCGTCCAAACGGTGGTTCAAGAATAACCAGAGCTTGCTTTCCTCCGGTAAAGTAGGCAAGGCCTCTTCCTCATCGACACCGTCGTCTGCGGCGGCGGCGGCGGCAGCAGCGCTTGAGCGCAGCAAGATGCGCAACGACAACCAGTACGTTCTGTGCCACTCGATAGTGTCGTTGCTGTCGTGCTGCAAACCGAGCTCGATCCCGATCACGTTCAACTTTGACTTTAACCGGCTGATTGAGTTCAAGGCCAAGCTGCGCGAGCTGGTGTGTCTGAACCTGTGTCAAGTCCTGCTGCAGCAGAAGAAGTGCAAAGCGCTTGCCAAGTGGAACGAGGAGGTCAAGGTCAACATTATTTCTTTGATTTCCGATGACCACCACAACAAGAAGTGGACAAAGAATATTGGTTTGCTGGCGCTGGAGCTGGCCAAGCATATTCAGGCTCCGCGCGTGCCTGACCAGGCCACAATCACGTTTGTGACCAACTGGCTGTTTACAAACCTGAACCCGAACTCGCCGCTGTACACGATGTTTGAGAAGCGCATTTCCGACAAGCTGACGGCTACATTGCATGACAAGCTGGCCAACAGTGTTTCCACTGCTGCTCCCGCCACCACCACCACTACCACTGCTACTACTTCGACTGCGGCACGGGCAGTAGGCACATCTGATTTGGACCAGTTTGCAGAAAAGATTCTTGTTTTGACCAAGTTTCACTGGAACGTTTTCGGCAGTTTTTACTCGTCTTCTTCTACAATTGCTGTGGAAGCCTCGGGTCTGAAAACTCCGCAGCTTTCCGAAGGCGCTGCTGGTCCTGCTGGGTCTGCTTCTGCCGCTGCACGCACTGCTGCTTCTACATCGCTCGGCGCTGCTAGTCCTGCTGCCAATGGCAAGAGCGCTTCGTCTGGATCTTCTGTTTCCTGTTCGCCTTCGACTCCTTCCTCGCCTACACCGACCTCGACCACGACCACCGCCTCTGCTGCGCCTGCGCCGTCCGCGGCTGCCTCTGCCACCACGCAACCCGAAGCCGAGCCCGCCACGAAAATCGCGATGGTCAACATTGACGAGGTCCAATCCAACCAATGCCACCACCAGATGCTTTGATTCCATTAATTCTTTTTTTTTCTCTCTTTTCCCCTTTTCTTGTGATTTCTACATTTGTGTTTATCATTGTCATGTTGTTTTTATTTTCTCTGTTTTTTCATTGTATCTCATTATATCATCATTACTGTTATTCGGCTAACCCGTGCGTCTCTTTTTGTTTTATTAAAGGAGAAAAAGAGGAAGTGCTTTGGCTTGGCCAATACATACTTTGCATCATGTATCATTCATATATATAAATATATATATTTAAAAAAAATTTTACGTTTTTTAAATCAACAACGGTTTTTGAAAAAGTAGTACAGATTGCGGACAAAAAGTAGATTGCTAAAATCAAGATGCAAAATTTTTACTTCTGTTGCCTTATAAAAAGAGAAACCACCGGTGTCAAAGGAGTACATGTACACACAATATACATATCTTGCAGAAGTTTTTTTTTTCAAAAGAGAACCACTTTGGACTGTACACAGGTACGACCGCACAAGTACTCAAAGGAAGCCATTTCATGTGCTGAGCGAGAAAAAAGAGTCAGAATTTGTGTACACAAAAGTATATTATGTTGTATTCACACAAAGAACCGAATGCATTTTGTAGTATGCGTACACATCTTGAGGGAACTGTTGAGTGGGTATGTATTTAGCAAAACACTATAGCAAAGGAAGAAGTTTGTGAAGCAAGATGCGAGAGCAGTGAAAAATCAAGAAAGCATCAGAGAAAAGGCGAAATGGACTTATCTGTGAGTGTACACTTGAGGATTGAGGATTGAGGTGTTGATGGGGTTGGGGGAATTGGGAAAGGAGGTGCTTTTTCTGATTGGGAAGGGGAAACTGGATGGGGCCAATTGATTTACATGGCAGAGTTGGGAAATGGAGGGTTGGACTATGGTACAAGTCTTAAAGTGCAATGGGTATGTGTGGATGGAGAGAAAGAGAACCGAGAATAGTGTATATATATTGATTCATGTACATATTGATGATGCTTGACTGTTTGAAGCCGTGGCTTTGTAGATCGGAAAAACAGTGTCTATTTGTAGTTACACAAATGGGCTAAATGAAAAGGAGTTTGTGGTGTATAGTTGGGATCAGACATGGATGTGGAAAAGAGAGGTGAATGGGAGGGGGTCTAGGAAAAGGAACGGGGGTGGTGACGGGACGTAGCTGAGACTGGAGTTTCACAACTCGGTTGCGGTTTGGCGTCTGTCCCTGATGAAGCCGAAACCATAGCCAATCCGGAGTCCATAGCCAACCCCGAAGAAGCTGGAGGAGAAGACAGATCCAAAGCCCCAGCGTCAGCAAACGAGTCCGCAGCAAACCAAAAGTGGCCTACGAACGCGCCGGCCAGAATACAAATGATGATGTAGCCGTTGAACGACATGGCCAGCAGCATGATGAAGTAGGCGCCGGCGAACTGGAGCAGGTACAGCAGCGCGCGGACCGCCTGGTCCGCTATCGAGAGCGGGCTGCCCGCCGTTGCCGTTGTCGTTGTTGCCGTTGTGGTTGACCCCGGGTGTCTAATGAAAAAGTCCAGCGCCGCAAACGGCACCCCCCTCGACGACCCCGTCGTCGTCGAAGAAGACGCAGTATACCTGGTCCTCCCATGCTTCCGCCCCAGGAACCTGTCAAACTCGCGCTGCGCCCGGCGCACCAGCTCGACGCTCACGGCAATGAAAAACACAGCGACGCAGGACCCGGTGAACCCGCCGCGGCTCGTGACGTGCCACGACCGCGTCAGCAAACAGGTGTGCACCGTGGACCAGTTCCAGAGCATCTCGGACATGTTGCATTGTGGTTGCGAGGAGGAGGAGGGGTGTGACATGTCCATTCCGTGCATTTTGTGGGTTGGCTGTGATGGTTGTGGTGGTAGTGGATAGTGGGAAATGAAACTGTGTGATGCAAATAGTGTGGTTGTGATCTGGAAACGAGAAGGTGTATAGAGAAGGTGAGGTTCTTTTCAAGAAACTACATACACAAATCAAGCCATATAATCCAAAACACAAGAGGTATAAAAAAATGTTTTTATTTTCTCACTCGTTCTTGGCGACATTCACCCAAAGAGAAAAAACAAGAGACATTCTTGAGAGGAGGAGGGGATATTCACATATGTACACACAGTTGCCAAGTCCTCGACCTCAGAAAAAACCTCTCAACAAAACATTAAGCATAGACATGTATAATGTACACATAATACATACACTACACTTCAGAATGCCCTCCATATTGTAGCCAGCCTGTCTCTTTTGACTATACTTGTGTGCATGTAGTTTGCGTGTGTACATTTATAAAATGAAGAAAGAATACACAGCCTAAGCATCAGACAAGATCAAAAGGCACATTCGTTGTTGTTGGTTTTTAGTAAAAAAAAATGGCCATCGCCTTCATTCTAATTCACAAACCCACGTGATATATTTTTAAGTATAACTACATGTCCTATATCCCAAAGCCGATGTTTCTTACAGTGTCGCACTCTGACTCCAAAAAACAAACAAACAAACAAACAAATCTGCAGCAAAACCCTCCTTCTTCTTCACCACCGCCACCACCCACCGATTACATCAAACGCCTGATCTGACTCGCTTTCTCACGTGGTCCCTGACATGGCGTATACACACACCCACATGTGTATGTGTAATGTATTTATAGACACACACACATGTATATATATATGCTGAGATCAGGTGACCTTGGCGTTTCTTGGTGAAGAGGCAGTGGCTTGTGTGTATTTGGAGAAATGCAAGTAAAAATAGAGAGAAAGAGAAGCATGGATTCTGCAGTGATCGCAGTGCGGTTCCGACAGGTGTTGGATGGGAATTGATATGTGTGTAATGCTATGGCTGTGGGGTTTGTGTGTAGCCTGTCTCCGAGCCGGACCGAGCAGCAGCAAAGTGCAATGACTAGATGCAACGGCTTTTTATTTTTATTTTTTTTTTTTGTTTTATTTTTTGTGTCGCTTGTTGATTGCAATGTGTATGTACACATTCACGTTTGATTAATCAGTTGATGGTGATGGTGATCAGGCTATATTTGGAAAACTGTTTTTTTTTTGCAATGGGGATCAACGCGAGGTGGTTGTTTGTTTACTGGTAGAACGCGTGTGTGTGCAGTGGCGGTTTTCCTGTTTGATAAGGAGAAGGCAAATTGAAACAAAAATGTGTCTGTACACTTCGACATTGGACATTTTTCAAGAAACAGATGCGATCCTTGAAGAGCGAGGCCTGTTTTGAGAGCCAAACGAGAAAGCGAACTGTTGTTGAGTGCCATCACCAAAGTCGAAACAGAGACACTTTTTGTCGTGGGTTTTTTCAGATAAAGAAATGTACCCGCGGGCCGCTTCGGTGGTAATCTTCCCGGGTGCGTTTTTCTTTCTCTTTCTTTTCAATGATGAGAGAGAAAAAACCAATCGAAGCAGCCCTTTTTTCCCCTTTTTGTTGTTTTTCTTTTCATGGCCCCCCCCTTTTTTGATTACACAGTTCTTGTTCCGAAAGAAAGCTTGAACTGGGAGGGAGGGAGGACTGAGTGAACTCTGTTTCAGGTGCTAAAATTGGTTTTTTTTTTTTTGATGTTGCGTACAAACAAAGGGATGTTTGGAAAATCCGGATTGAGATAGAATGCCTAGTTTGGAAGGTTGCGCTGCGGATAATCGCAAACAACAAAAAAAAACACGAGTGGATTGTGTGCGTTTGTGTGTAGCATGATTTTTTTTTTTTGTTTTTAAACCGCAGATATACACATTTTTTGATGAATGAGGAAAAACACACAAATGCTTTACATTTGTACAGGGCACACTGGCTGGGCTTGTACACAGTCAACGGTCAAAGTTTGGCGTTTTCTTTCTTTCTTTCTTTCTTTAATGAAATTTCATAATAATTGTGATTCCCAGAACTCGTCTCGACTGATGGCACGGCACACAAAGGCCCTTATCTCCACGCTGATGGTTGATGACGGTGACGGTGATGGCGATTGATTGATGATGATGGAGCACTTCCACACCAGACGCCGCACTCTTTCTACACGACC
Organism: Saccharomycotina sp. CBS 16003; assembly: GCA_022457085.1. Taxonomy (NCBI): domain Eukaryota; kingdom Fungi; phylum Ascomycota; species Saccharomycotina sp. CBS 16003. Next base: position 413,275 of record JAJNCF010000020.1, read on the forward strand.
CTCTTTTTTTATTTGTTTTATTTTCCGCACGGCAATAGCAGCAGCAACAACAGCAATGGCAACAGCAGCAGCCAAACAGGATGTGGGAACAGCGTCGATCCCAGAATTTCCCAAATGCTACGCTCAGTGTACTTGAAAGTGGGTATCGGCTGCTTTTTTTCGCTGTATTGAAAACCAGCAACCACAGGCCAATCAGAAGTGTGTATAAACCTGATGGAGATGTGGGATGTGGGATCAAGGAGACTCAGGCAATGTTCTGCTTTCGTAGGATTGCGTAGGTGTACATACGCGTGCCTCATCAACGAAATTAAATGTATGTACTCACTCAGAATCAATCAGGAGTGTGATACACGCAATCACCACTGGTAACAACAGCAGCGGCGAGAATGCTGATGATGGATCCCCAGACATTCACGCGCAACATCAACAGCCTCTCCATTCATTCATTCGTGTAAACACATTACATTCGAAACCAGTTACATTTTTCTTTCTTTCATATTATTATGATAAGTGCAATCGTGATTCAGGGAAAAAGAACGGTTCTGGTTTCCTCATTACATGCGCAGAATGGATATTGTTCTTGATACGGTGGATGACCCTCTCTCTCTCGTTCAACAGGCAGAGCATGTGTGAATACATGTGTGTGTATACACACATTTCAGTCAGCGTTACAGGCAGCGGGTCAATGTGCAAGTTTGTTGCGACACTGCTCGGCTCGTACAAAGTGTATCAGGGCAATGCGAAGAGAGTCAGAGAAATGATCTTGACACAGTCTCCAAACAATACAAACACACATTGACAAACTGTTTTTATTATCGTTTGCTTGCTAGCTCCATCATGCTTGCAAACCTTATCCCGCCATGTGTATCTTTGATTGCATTGTACACACAATGGAAGATAAAAGTGTATGGCGGTTTTTTTTTTTGCGAATGCTCAAAGAGTTTAATCAGTGTGCCGGTTGTGAGAAATTGGTTTTTTCGGTACATGTACACATACATAGTCTAAAGTTTAAACAGACAGGAGGAAACTGGGTTTTTGGTTCTAAGCTAGACAATAGAGAGAGAGGTACAGGTAGGAATAAACAAAGATGGATAAAGAGAGAGAATGGGGTTCATGGCGCTGGAAAGTCAAAAACCCCAAAACTGTTTTTTTTAAAGGTTTGTATTGTGTGGTGCTTTTGGGTGTACAAAGGAAAAAAGACATGGAACGGTTGTGGAATTTTGTATTTATGATGATCATTGTGATCTATAGAGAAGGGATGATCGGTTTGCACAATGTACACAAAACAAATCAAGCTGGCGATCCGGATCAAGTTTACTTACTAGACTACTTGGGAAAAAAGCGTTGTGTGTATACACTAGAGCCTGGTTCATGTTTAAGCTTTGTCAACGTCACACTTTGTATTGTACACAAACCAACGTGCAATTAGTTTTAAAATAGTCTTATTCATGCCGTGAAAAACAAAAGAATCTAGACTTAAAAAATGAATAATCAGATTGTTTTCTCTGTACACTGTAACAATCCCTCCCCAGAACCTTGATTGACAATCAAAGACAGTGTTTCGGTGTGACTCTCCAAAATCCTCTTGAACAAATAAAACATGAAAAAATAAGTTGTGCAACAAACGTAGTATAGTATGTACAATGTCTAGACAATGCCATGAATGGAATTCCATCGACAATGTGTGTATGTCCAAACAAACAAACAAACAAAAAAGCTTTGATTTTACATATTCAACGCCGTTACAACAGCCCATCACAACAACAGCCTTCCCTTTTAAAAATAAATAAAAGCTTAAACCCCGTTTTCCATTTCTCATCATCGGTCTCATCATGTACACACTCTACATGACACACCTTGTGTACATCCTGCGCAAGAAAAAAGCCCGGCGTTTTTTTTTTTAAGATTATCCTACATGGACGCCTGATTGTGTACACACACACTTTGACACCCTTTTCAAAACTCAAGCTTGCTTGCTTCGCAGGGAGGTTTCGCTGCTGCTGCTGGACGCGCCAATGCGTGCCAACTTACTTTTTGATTAGGGTTTATGATTAGAAAAAAAGGACGTTCTTACAGTAGGGAAGAAAAACTGAATCAGGTATTAATCCCTTTTTTCATGCTAAAGCTCAGTGAGCGAGCGAGGGATAGAGACAAAGAAATGCCCCCCGGAGGGAGCGAAACCTAAAATGAGGGTGTTGGTGGATGAATATTTTTTTTTCCCCGGAGGGAACGGGACACGCCGTTGAGATTGGAATTGGGGTCGGGGGAAGCTTGGTGTTGGCATAAATAATAATGTGGATTGGGATGTACTTGAATTTTTTTGGAAAAAAAAAAAAAAAAAAAAAAAAAAAACGGCGTTGGAGGGAGTGACTAATGAACTGTATCAGCAAAGACGATAGATCAATGAGTAATCTCTGAGTTCTGTACTTGACCATTGTCTAATATCCAAAGATCATTTCCGCCGATTCTCCTTTCACCGTGTGTACACACAATGCCTTTTTTGAGATCCAGGACAATCTGTTTGTGACGCTTTATTTTGATTGGCTATTTATCAGCCACCCAACCACAATTTCCTCACTCCCGAGTATTTCAACGATTGCCAGGCTACCTTGTTCCCTCCCCCCACCGCTAGTGTGTTTCTGTGCTGTTTTACATTAGAACCAGCAAAGCTTTTGTGTGATGAGTGTGGATAGTATGTGTTGATTGGTACACTTTACTTGTATGGACAATGTACGTACTACGCTGGAGGAGACTCGTTTTTACGTTTGCATTTTTTCTAATGAACATATAGACGGGTTTCTTAAGTGGCCGGTTTATTGTATTGCTTTTGGAGTAACATCAGTCTTACTTTATTGCGCTTACTGCTATCTTTATACATTGAAACCCCCGACTGAAGGTGTGTATTGTTGAAAATAAATGTACACACATGTGCAAGAACATTGTGACGCATGGGCGTGGGGGGGGGGGGGGGGGGGGGGGTTCTGAATTGAATATTCAAAATCCACATTATCTAATTCTCTGGATACAATAGCTTTTTTCATAACAATAGGCGAGGGTTGCTTTAATTGGAATTCTGTACCTGGGTTGGATTTTGGGGACAAGAACGTTTTCTTGAGCTTGTACGTATGGGCTTTTGGGTCTACTGTTGGGGTACGATCTTTTCAATGACTTTTGCTGGTAATGAAAATCGAAACTTGATATGATATTTGAATCAAATTCTTTTTCCAGTATTGATTTTTTATAGTCATGACATCAATTAATTACGTTTCTGTATATCAAAAGATAACTAAACACGCAGAGAAGACTCACACTTTTGAGCTTTTATAGACTTTGGCAGTGACCCTTCTCAAATCCATGCGGCCTTGTAACATGTTCTTTCGGTCTATGGATTCGAGCTGCATTTCAGATTGGATTTGTGATTGGGTCTGGCAAAAACAATGAGTTTTGGAACTAGACTCTTTGAAATGTGTACTTGATGAACTGAATGGTTCAGAAACTGGTCATACACCTGAGCAGCAAACGCGGCACATTCACATTTTAAACCAATAGAAAAAGATATGACTTTCATTCGAAAACATTTTGGAGGTTTACAATTGGGAGACTAGATACATATTCCGTGTGTATCTGTTGCCGTAAAGATCCTCCAAGATATACCAAAGTATAATTTCAGACCTACAAGCTATACTCACTCTAAAAAATGTTTCCTTGAACAAATCGAATTATATCTGGTTTTATTCACTTGACAATTGCTTGTAACATGAACAAGTAAATTACATAAATTGGTGTAAAAACCACCGTCCTGTTTATTTGTGAAATCCAAAAGCCTTCAATCTGAATATTGTTTCCTTGCTATATCCAACGGTAGGCCAAAGTACACTCGGTTATTCGGGTTCTGAACGCAGAGCCTCTTCAAAACATGACAGAAGGATTGTACCTGAATCTCTGTGCTTGTGTCCGCTGTCCATGCCTAAATACAAGTCTCCTCGCGCTCCGGCGCAAATGAAGGCTTGCAAATTGCCTTCACCTCAACTAAGAGCTGCTCAGAATACTAGATTATAAAACTGTGCATGCCTAAAATTGTCACAATCCGTGATGTTATTGATTAAATTATTCCTTCTGAAAGAAGCACACTTTTCAGTGCGTACATAGCAGTTAGACTTTTTCTTTTATGGAAAGACTAAAAAAGGACTAAAAGTGCTTAGATCTTTTATTGAAAGACATCGACATGCCAATTAACAAATTATAGTGCCAGACCAACCGAGCTGTAAAAATACCGTTTCAAGTAATGATGAGTACATAAATGAAGACAGCGAATTTTTTCAAAAAAATACCTATTAAATGTACTTTTTCTTTTGTGTACAACATTCGCTTGTTGTTGATGTTATTCAAAATGTCTGGTTTTAATTTCATAAAGCTCCGGTTCTTGTAGTTTTGACGCATGTTGTAATCTCCGTATGTGTACACGCCCTAAATCGTAATTTTGACCTAGCTGGAAATGCTTTTGTTGGAGAAATCAGAGAAGCCTGTAGTATATCGTAGTCAGATGCCGATGTTACTTTTTCTAATAGTTTCAAAATCATCTCTGATTTCTTAAATAATGTTGGAATCTTTTCAACCGCCTCTTAGAGTCAAAGATATTTTCTAATTTAGCCATGTCCGAATTTTCACATCAACTTTATGTAGTTTTTCCGGATCATGAAACGTTTTGATCTATCCCTCATCGCTTTGACCATTTGATTTTTCGAATAGTTCTTGTTCCTGATGTAAATGCTATTTTCTTAAAGAAATCATACATTCCTAGGTAATGAAATCTCTATTGGCAGTTCCATTTTTCACAGTGTTCTCCATGATTCAAATACATACGAGAAAAATTGTCAATATTCAATTTCAAAAGAACTTGACATCGAAAAGTTTGTAACTGGAGCAAACTCGGAAACCTCTAATCTTTTTTGAATATTCTCAAAACGGTCTCATACAAAATGAGATACAGCACCTACGATATTCACTTCAAAACAAAGTCAACACAAAAATACATTAATATTTGATTCCAATCATGGTCAATGCTTCTAAAAATCTCGATAACTCGTCTTTGGCAAGCTCAATAACTGAACTTTCAAACGCATCGATTTTCACCTTTGCGTTGATTTCATCTGCCACCTGGTGGAACGCCGATCCAAACTCATTATACTCAGACGGACCTGTTCCCACTGCGACATCAGGCCCTTCTGCATCCTCATCCTCTTCTTTACGCGTGTTCCGCGGACCGATTCCAACAACAAGATACGTATTGGTCGGCGGGTAAAGCGATGCAACTACTAGCGGTAACGAACGCGCCGAAACCTCTGCCGACGCCTCGGCAATCCATACCGCTAGCTGATTAAGTGCCAACGGATTCGAAAAAATCTCGAGCTCCGGGCCTTCTTTCAACACCGCCAACCGGAACTTCCGCAGATCCTTAATCAATCTACGCTCCAACAACCCTTTGGCACTCACCACTATGCATCCTCTTAGCACGCGCGCCATCTGAATGCCCTGTGTCATCTTGTTGATATCGTCCAGCGCATCCCATGCCGACCAAAAGTTCTCTACCCAGAACCGGTCACGCGCCACATCCTGAATGGATCCATCCAGAAAATCGTTTGCGTTTGCGAAAGTCTTCTTCGCGGAACTTGAGCGGGCGGCCGGATTTGGAATGCGCATTCATCTTGTATCCGGCCTGCAGCAGCGTCGACAGCGCGTCTACACAATCCCCGGCAGACACCGAGCCCTTATATCCGAATCGCCGCACAATGCCCTGCCGAATAATATCCTCCATTCCGTAATGCCCTGCGATGCCCAACAGTTTCTCGGGGAGTGCTCGTTTCGTGGTCAGGTTCATATGGGTCCAGCGCTCGTGCGCGTCTTGTAACGAAATCCCCATTTTGGCCAGCATCTTGTGCATCAGTCGACGCCCGTCCTCAGTGTAAAGCCGTAGTTTTGCTGAGACGTATGAAGAATGGGACATGGAGTCGTACAGGGTCCAATGGCGTAGAAGGTAGAACGGATAATCTGTTTCAATGAAAAGGGACGAGTCTTCTGTCATAATAGTTGGCTGAGAAGCCGATGCTGCTGCTACCGCCGCCGCGTTGGTGAGCGTCGGGATGTTAGCACTGGGGTTAAGACGGAGAACTTCGGTCTTTAATGCGGGCAATAAAAGTCTGTAGATGTGGGGATGCTGTGCGTCAAGCGAAGTGGTGCCTACAACCGTCAGCCATAGATCAGTGATGCTGGGTGTACTCATATCCGAGACTAACGAGTAAATCAGCGATGCAGTCGAGGTCGCGATGCTTGATCCCACCGAATAATATGTCTCGAGCTCAATCCGGTGCTGTTCCATTTCTTCTTTTCGGGTCCGCAGTTTCAGTCGGGGTTTCTTTTTGTTTTTGAAATCGTCTTCGTCACTAATCCCTCCTTCATCGGCACTACGTTTTTCGCCGCTGTGAACGGATTCGTCGTCATTACTGTCGTTAATATTTTCCTTGTTTCTGTCCTCGTCATCACTGTTGATTTCTTCTTCTTCAACTTCGGAGCCGGTTTCATTATCGTCGTCTTCTTCCATAAGCCGTAAATAATTTGTATATGAATATTGCAAGTCCTTGAGTTCGCTCAGATCCGTTCGCGCGTCCATAAAACACATTACATTTTTCGATCCAAACAGGTTATCCAAGTTCCATGGCCGATGCCCGTCGATAACGTAGATTTTCTTGTCATTTTCCTCCTCGTCTTCAATTCCTAAAAAGTCCAGTAAATCGATTGTAGCCCCGCATCCAATAAACATGACGTTTTTCACTTCCGCGTCCACGTCTGCCATCCATCGCTTTTTCATATCAGCAAACCCAATCACCGGTGCTGTTTTATGCTGAATCATGTCTTTTTTCAAAAGCCCGGAAATCATCTTCGCAGCACATAACGCGTCAATATCCAAACAAGACACAAAGATTACCAGTTTGCACGTTGTAGCCATCGAGCTTTGCCTAATCTCGTGAAACACCTGAACAAAATCCTCCATCAACACATGCATTCTGGAAGCGCTTCGACACCGTTACTCAAATAGTCAATAGTGCTAAACTAATTGTTTAGTTTGATATAGTTAAAAAGTCCCGTAAGTAAAACAAAGCGCCGACAGAGTGACGACGACGTGAGTGTGTGTATATGGTTTGTTTTGAAATGTGAAAATGGGATTGGATTTACTGGATGGTGGGAAAAAGTCTAAAAAAATTAAATTACGCGTTGACGCGTTTGTCACGTGAATGACGCGTTGAAATCGCGTAGAGTTATAATGTAAAGAAACGCTGCATTACAGCTGGTTGGCGATAAAGTGGGTTTGCCATGTGACCAATGTCAAAATGTGAAGAAGTCTCGCTATGAGAATACGTATTGCTCGCTGAATTTATAATTTGTTCAAGAGAATTTCAAAGGTTCGTTATTGACCATTAAAAACAATTCTAGTTTTTACTTTGAATCGAAACGATCAAGTGTAAAACAAATCATCTTTGTAATAATTCCCCATGGTACGTGTTTGAAAACATGTTGCATTGTGGATCATATCAGACTGCATTTGAGACGAGGTTTTTGAGTCAATATTTTCACTTTGCATACATGAATCCCACGTTGGGGTCATTGCTTCTTTAATATTTTGAGTTGTCGGCTGTCTTCAGGATGTTTATTGTGCTTGAAACTATCAAGGGGGTCCATGTGAATGAGAACGAGGTATCTTTGAAATTGCTTTGTACACTACACTTGCGTGTGTTAAGTCTAGCCAGCTTTGATGCTGGAAAGTTTGAAATGTTCAAACAAGGTAGTGGTTACAGTAACATTTATCCACAGCTGTACAGCATACTCGCTACGACTCTGCTTGAAGCGAATAAAACCCCCCGTTTTGTACACTTGTTTCTGTCATGTCTCTATAGTTACAGACCAAATAGCAACCCTTGGTCTCTTGTCTTTATTAACGCGCCTAGACAAGATGTTTTGGGATGGCAGACGCGTCTTTTAATCTACATTTGCTACTGTCAAGAGCTCTAAAATTCTTTTTTTTGTATCTAAGCTGTTGATTAAGTCTCATAACTCCAAATTTTCCCCCGACAAGACCTAAATGATTAGAATTACTGGACATCAGAGCCAAAAGGTCGAAACCGCATTTGAATCAACTTTGTTTGGATTATTTGAGCATACATATCAGACAAAGGTTTAAACGAAACGGTAGCGAGTGCGTACGTTCCTGGATCGAACTTTAATGGCCTTTTTTTCACTTGTTTTTCACCGGACGCGTAGAATATTCAGCAATCGCGACTGGTAATCAATGGTATAGAAGTCGCCTAATTGCCAGAGCATGTGTTGTATGTATTGTGTACAATTCAAGCTGCAATGCGTGTTGGCAGTGACCACCTGAATTCAAGGTTATTTTCATGTGCTTTTGGTTGCAGGATCCATAATGAAACATGAGTGCGTAAGTCTATATTAGGTATTTGACTCTTTGTTATAGCAGTTTTTGGTAATTTTACAATTGAATACACATCATGATACTCCACGCATCTCCATCATGGTAACTATATTTTCTTACGCACCTCAAGTCTTTCGTACTACATTTAGATCCGTCTGTTTAGATTGACTCCCAGCAGATCACTAAACGTCATAGGGTTCATATCCCAATTGCCCATGACCCCTTTCCGCAATAGACTCCCACGCCCCCCTTTTTTCCCAACCGACAAGATCTTGAATAGATCTGAACCCACTGAAACTTTGCCTACAGGGAACCAGCAGCATCAACGCTATCGATTGTAGAGATCGATCAACAGAATCAATCATCCATCTTTTTATAATTATATTTCCCACACCTGACCCTGCTGCAAAGTTTATACATTTGTGCTCTGCATATCTAACAGCTGTGAAATTTACCAAGACAGTACAACGCCTATTGGTTTCAGTCTGCGACGTAGTTGAAAATCTTCCGAAATCGTAGTTACAGAATATCTTTCGTCTAAGGTTCCTGCTTCACCTCCTTCGTCCACTATCACCGACTAAGCCGCGTCAAAGTCTGACCTATACCAATCGACGATTTCGCGTCATCGATTCGGCATTTGAGTAGTTTTCCACCTGCCGTGCGTTTTCATCTTTTTTTAGACTCGCCTTTTAACCAAAACTTTCTGTGTTTACAAAACCAATACAGCTTGCCAATATTTTTTATTACTTTTTTTTTTCTTTCAGAATTCTAACTTCTCATTCTTTTCTCCTTTCTTCTTTCACTTCCTCTCTTTCTTCTCCATTCACTAGCATAAAAATGCATCGCTCTTCTCTGTCACAAGCGCCTTCTCTTTCAGCGTCGTCTATGGACACAGAAGACTCGACTCCTTCAAACCTACTAGACTACGACGATGAAATACACTATTGCAAAAAGTGTAACTTGGTATGTTGATATCTACATCTTCACTTTCATCTCATCAGAGCCTGCTTTTTTTTTTTTTTTTTTGATATTTCATGCTCTCGGAATCAATACTAACGACATTTTCCCCTTTGTTTTTACAGGTTCTTGAAGAAGGTCGAGCATACGAACTAGGTATGTTTTCATTGTTTCCAAATTTCTCCCCCTTCCCCGACTCTATTACTAACTGTTTCTTTTTGTAGGTGGCGATAGATGGCACATTGATTGTACGTAGTTCATGGTTCTGATCCTGACCCCATCTGAGTCTTGTACACACATGTCCCCAACTGAGATCTTTTACTAACTCTATATTGACACAGGTTTCAGATGTTCCAGCTGTGATAAACAACTCGACTGCAACACAAATCTCCTGGCTCTCGGAAACGGCTCTCTGATCTGTAATACCTGTTCTTATCACTGCAGCGGATGCCACAAGAAAATCGATGATCTAGCCATTCTAACTGGTGAGCACGCGTTTTGCTCTGCGTGCTTTAGTTGCAGGAACTGTAAAAAGAAGATTGAAGACCTTCAGTACGCGAGGACATCACAAGGTATCTTCTGCATGACTTGTCATGAAACGTTACTCGCAAGGAAACGACTACAGGCACATTCAAAGGCAAAATCTTCAGTTCCGATAGGCCTGTCAAATTCATCACCTGGATCTTACGACCAACAATATACACATCAGTCTAAAAAGCCATCAAGCTCATTCAAAGACAAAAGTTTGCCATCATTACCTCCAAAAGAAGATCCTGACGGACGAGTGTCACCTCCACCCATGCCTGCTGCATTGACTCCGACGTTACAATCCCCAGTCCCATCATCATCAGCTGCATTCACATTAGCACCATCCAGACCCTCAAAGCCGCCGTTCGACCCATCGCTCTCGCGTCGAACGATACGAAATAACGGCACTGGCCCTGAAAAGCCAGAAATTCCTCCGCGAGTCGACTCTGCCGGGTTTGCGCCGATTGTTTCAGTTTCTCAATCAACTCTTGGATATTCGGTCAATAATACAACGGGCTCATCAGCCACGCTTACCGAGTCAACCAATTTTACAGTTGCCCCACCAATAATTCGGTCTATAAGTTCTGACTGGGACCAAATGCCGTCTAGAGGCTCTATGGACTCTTCAAGGTCCAGCGAAAACTCCGATTATCTTCAATATCCCTCATCGAACAGACAGCAACAAATTCCTCGCAAGCCCACTTCTAATGAAGGCACTCAGAATTCATCAAAAACCACTAAAGAGAATTTTCGGTTGTCTCAGAATCATACTCGTGGTGGTGCCTATTTAGACTCTCCAGAGGAGCGACATGAAACATTAGATCCCAAGTACGCAGCTACAAATAGCAACATCAACACCAATAACGACCCCAATAACGATTACAGCAACGAAAATGACAATAGTATTAATAACAACAAGAACCGCGGCTCGACTGGCATCTATGCATCTAGAGTTCCCGTCCATCATGCAGACGAAGATCAATCTAACGAAGATTTATCTCCTCCTCACACACCAGTCCAGGAGCTCGCCAGAGTTCTCAACGATGCCGGCCTGATAGACTCCAAAAGTTCAGATGATTTTTCGGCTGCCTTGGAGTTTGCGTCAATACCTAAACTTGAATTGAGCTCACCCCAAAACCAAGGCGATTCCAGCAAGCCTAGCAACAATGCTAAAACCCAAAATGATTATCATCATCTTACACCTCCATTTTCAATAGAAAGTTACTTTTTTGACGACAATGAATCAAGCTTGACTGACACAGCAAAAGAACTGCTGGAGGCTCAGAAACGCATAGCTGAATTGGAGCAGGCCCTGCGAGAAAAGGATGAAAAGCCGAAACCCGACATGCAAAAACTGGAAACAAACATTAAAGAAAAGCGCAAGACTATTGCCGGTTTAGAGGCCAAGGGAGAAGTAGCCAAGACCGAGTTGCGTTTGCTAGAAGAAGCAAGACAGCGAAACTCCAACTTGAAGGAATCATCTAAAGATCTTGTCAGCGAGTTCGCATCTGAAGTTGGCCGCATTAAAACCAGTCTACAGAAAGATATCGAAGATTTGATGGAAAAACGGAATCAGTTGTTGGATGACATTTACGAACTGGGGCTCAGACGGGACGATATGATCACCGAGGCTGGTTTGCTGAAGATGAAAAATAGCCAATTGGTTCACTTGCATAATGAATTAAAGCGACAAATCGGCGACAAGTATGATGAATACGCTAAGGGCTCGAATGATTATGATAATATGGCAGTGATGTTGGGTCAAAATGAATCTCAGCAAGGTGATGAGCCTATGGTTACCGTACTGGATACTACCGGAGATCGGAAAGACGCTAAATCGGCCAGGCGGTTCTGGAAACGTCCTATTGCAAAGGGTGTCAAAGGATTCAATAAGGTCTTTACTCAGGACAGCCATGGGGCATATGCCGACGGGGAAGTTGTTAATGTTACAGCTGTAAATGGCAACGGTGGAGCATCGTTCCCTACAATTCGTGAAGTCCATACCAAAGCTCCCAAAGCCAAGAATGGCTGGTTCAAAAACAATGGAGAAATTATCAATGGAGGAGCTTCAGGTCCTCAGGGCAAAAACGAAAGTCAACTGATGGGATACCCACTAGAAAAGCGAATCCAGTTGGAGAATTCTAGAATCCCGCTCATCGTGACCCGATGTATTCAAGAAGTTGAAGAGCGTGCACTGGAATTTGAAGGAATTTACAGAAAATCCGGCGCACGATCACAGATTCAAGCAATTGAGGAAGCTTTCGAGAAGCGTGTTGACGCTGCTAAGTTGGACGAAATTTTAAGTGGAGATATTGCCGGCGTGACAAGTACGCTTAAGCAATACTTGAGATACTTGCCCAACTCGCTGATTCATATTGATAGCTATGAAAGTTTTGTGGAGGCTTCGAGGCATGAGCCCACGGTGGCGATCGAGAAGCTGCGGGCAGTTGTGCTTGCGCTACCGCCAGCATATTACGATTGTCTGAAGTTTGTGATTGGCCATTTGCGCAATGTGAATAAATTGTCGGAGACAAATCTAATGACATCGCGGAATCTGGCCGTGTGCTTTGCCCCTACACTGGTGAGGCATACAGATGGCGAGCGTGAGATCAGAGACATGCAACCCAGAAACGATGGTACACAAAAGATGATAGAACATTACGAAATTATTTTTGCAGACACAATGTGATTCTATATTATAAATTATTTTTGAAGTAACTGTTGTTATACACAATTCATTTTATATTTTTGCATTCTTATCGAAAATCAATCAAAAGCTGTTCATATTGCTCAAAAAAACTTGAATAAAAATATAATATTATTATACAGTTTACGCTTGTTTCACCAACGCTAACAAACGAAATTGAAACAGTACATTTCTAGAGACAAGCTAGATCAAATTAGAAACACAAAAAGTTATAAATAGCCTATAGATATCAATAAGGCAGTAAAAAAATTATATTATGCAAAACGTTATCAACACGACAGAAAACAAACAAAAAATGACATCAAAAAAGTATTTACCGGAAAACAATGAAAAATGAACTTTGTACTGAAAAGAAGAAGTTTGAATGCTAAAACATCATAAGTCTATCAAGCTCGCACCCGTAGGAATTGGACGACATGTCGCAAAAGGCGTGGCTTACAGGACGGGCTTTTAGCAGCGAAAGCCCTAGTCGCCCTTCCACAAACCCATCCCTCCTTCTCACAGATATCAGATACTGGTGATCGTGACGATTGCCCAGTAGCCGAGATTGGCGGAATAAAATCCATGCATAGTCTTTTGATTTTTCGATGTTAATGGCGGGACAAAAGTCAATCAAGTCGTCTAGATCCTCAGTGATTCGGGAAAACGACGTTTCTGGACTTTCCTCGTCCGTTAGCGAGTGAAAGCACTTTATTTGGTTCCAAGGCCTAGTGATGTTGAGAATTTTGCCGTGTGTTGATTCTGTTTGTGAATGTAAAACTGGTAATGAATCCATCATCTCCTGTTCTCCATATTTCTTATTATCTGGTTCAAACTCTACGACCAAACCATCCCACAGTTCCTCGTTATAATGAACCACAATCGAATTTGCTTCAAAATCTGCATGGCAAACTCTCATAGTTTCCTCACATGAGGTCCGAAACTTGAAACCCTTTCTCAACCACGTTGAATAATTTTGGTGCTGTGATCCCGATATCCGTATATAATATTGCTTACGCAGACTAGACGGCGGCCATATGTTTGGATGTAGCTCTAGAGTATTTCCATTGCGTCTATAGGGTAAAGTTTCGCCGTCAGGTGAAAGAAGCGGAAATGAGTTTTGATATTCTTCGTGTGGTATTTCGGATATTTGAACCGAGGGCGTTCTAATATATTGACCGCCTGAGTTATTGTGATACAGAAATCCGTACCCGCTGCTATACATGTTCTGATCGGGCGTGTTGTACATCTGATGGTTGGGCAAGGTTAAAAACTGTGGGCCTTGATTCGGGATCAAGGAATCGTCTTCAGCATGGTATGACATGAGTGCTAGTTCTGGGGCTTCATTTTCTCGACTGGCCAGCGGCGGAGGTTGCGAACTTTGCAGTAGAGGCCGTGACATGGGAGGCGTCGTCTGAATCGGTGGTAATGGAACGGTTGATCGCTGTCGTAGTTCTTGAAGAAACACTCTCTGGCCGATTCCGTTGATTACATGACTGTTGAGACTAGTCAGATATTCTATTCGGGCTCTGTCCAGGGACATGGCGGGGGTCATGTGTGGCGGTGGGCGCCCGGCAGGCTCATTACCGGACGATGAGCGGTTAGGCATTTGCAATTTTGTAAAAAAAAACAACAACACCAAAATCGAAAAAACGAGGTCAAATAAAACAAGAAGAAAAAGAAAGAGAGATGCCGTCTAGCAGATATAAGTAAAATAAATGACAAGAGTTGTTTTTTTTCTCTATTTAAGAAGAGGCGAAAATCTATTACAAAAGAGAGTGGGTAGGGGAGAAGAGAAGGAAGAAAAAAATAATTGGAAATTTGATAACAAAAGGTAAGGCAGAGTCAGGTAAAAATAGGCAAAATCCGGGGTGTATTTTTATATTGGAAAATTTCCGTGTTTCTGGATTCACTCGTTTAGCGCAAGACCACTTACGAGCAAGTCGTATTGTTGCAATCAGGAAACTTCGATTTGATTATATGCTAGGTCAATATGTGAAAAGGAAAGTCAAGAAGACCTGATATATAGGGAAACTCTTTGTACGCAGTTTCCGTTGCTTGGTTTTAGAAGTCACAGATTATAATTTTTATTTTTATTTTGGGTTTATAGACTTTTGGGCATGAAACTGGGTTTCAAATCATGAGAATTACGATTATTGGGCTCAATGGGACAGAAAAAGAGTTAAACAGAAAAGGGTTGCTGTAAAAGAGCAACAGTATGAAGGGGGAAACCCAGGCAGTTGGAATGAGTTACGATATGACAAGAGTCGCTGACGAAAGAACCAGCAATCAACTGTTCACAACAACCGCAATAGCGGAAAGATACCAGCTTAAACTAAACGTCATTCAGCGTTTTGTGGATAAATTGCTAACTTATACTCGGCATCAGACTAGAAATGCAAATAACCCTTAAACTGGGCTCTGGTATTCGTGATATTCTTCAAGAATCATGTCACTCTGCTATTAGAATTCATTCATTACTATACCAAACCCGTAGTACATGTAAATATACAATGTTATCAAAATAAAATTACCACTTGAATCCATCACGTCTGTCCTTCTTGCGCTGGTCAAGCCACTCTTGTTTGCACTCTTTGTAGGCTTGGAAGTATTCAATACACATATCTCTGTCGTAGTTGTTACGTGCAAGGCAGTTCATTGACATTTTAGACGCTTCCTGGCAGGGATCGTAGAACTGCGAAGGCAATTTACTGTCACAAAACATGTTAAAATGAGACAACTAGTTCATCTTTCCAAAAAAAAGTACACTCACGATGCAAATTGTGCTTTATGGTGAAAGGCAGTGGGCTCGTCGGGATAAAACTTTAGGTCTTCGATTTTGGGCTGAACGGGTTCTTTAACTGGCGCAGTAAAAGGCTCAACAACAGGTTCCGAAGACTTTGTTTTCTTATCTTGATCGGCCATATTGTATAGTTCTTAATTGGAGTTAATTGCTTTGCAAGTTGTAAAAATGATGATTCAGAAAATATCAGTGCGTTTGAGCAAGATGAGGAGAACTGAGAGAAAAAAAGCTTGAAATCTGATTTGAATTTATGGCAGTTGCAACTTAGTCTACTATCGTTTTAGCGATCTCCCAAATCCCAAAATCTTTTTTTTTTCTTTCGTTTTTCATCATCTTCGAATCGACTTTGCCATCGCCATCACACATTAAAAACTATCAAAGATGTCGACTACTATGGTATCAAGAGTGGGGGTTCCCACTAACAACGCTAATGTAGCTGTTGCTGGACAGGATCCTTGCAAAAGGTGTCCCAAGTCGCTTCCCGAACCACGCACATCGGTGACTGTCACCAGAACTGAGCCGTTCTGCCTACCATGTTTTGACCGATTTGTCTCAACCAAAGTCAGAAAACAGCTCGGTGAAGACGTTTACAAGCCCCTATACCGACGTGACAAAAGTATAATTGAAACCACTGCAAAGATTCTGGTTCCCGTGTACGGTGCGCGTGTAGAAGCCGCCGGAATGGTAATCAGAATGCTTACCGAGTTACTACAGGGACACAGAAAAGCACATAAAAGAGTTGGATTTCATCTACATGTGCTGCGGATTGTAGACGAAGATGAAGAACAGGAAAGCGGTGACAAGGATGATTGGGTGCGCAGTTGGCTGATGGGAAAGTACGAATCTGACATTGAAAAATATGACCGGATCAGCGTCAATTCGTTCTTTGACGTTGCTTCGCCGGAAGACATGCAACCCATTCAAGTCGAACTAAACTCACATGTAAACAGCATTCCAGGTCTTACTCCAGGCACCATTGAAACACCCAAGTCGCTAGCCGAAATCCGCAGCATCTTGCCTTCCAATACATCTCGCTCAGATATTACCACTATCATTTACAACCAGCTGATCACGCGCTATGCCGTGGAGAACGGATGCCAATCAATTTTTGAGCCATTCACACTTACATACTTAGCCGAGCGAGCTATTGGGCTTGTGTGCAAAGGTCGCGGTGTAGAGCTTGGCACTAGCTTGACACCAGTTGATTTGGTTGCTAAATCTACAAAGACTGGACCTCTTACCATAGATGACATTGTGCGAATCAGACCTATTGCAGATTTGTATGATAGCGAGATCAAATCATATCTTACGCTTCACGACCTTGCAGTTCCAGAACCCTATAACTTAAGACTTGATGAACTGTACGGTGCCTCTGGTAAAAATGTTAATACTAAATCCATGTCAATGGACTTGCTACTTCACCGGTACTTTAAGGATATTGATGCTGCGTTCCCAAGTGTTACCGCTACCGTTGTGCGGACAATTGACAAGCTGGGGTCCAAGTTCGATCTCCCCGAGTACGCTGAAGTCGCAAAGAGCGAAATCAAGAATTGTGAAATCTGTGGGACTCGCTGCGAGGACGATGCGCTTTCGTGGATCCATCAAATCAGTGTTATGAGCTTAGGACAAGAGGAGAAGAATATTGACGAAGGTAGCTTGGAAGGTCCCAAAAATCTTTGTTACGGGTGCATTACACTTTTCAAGAGTTCGCGATCTGCTGCCGTTGCATGGCCCACACGGAACAATTCAACAGAAGAAGTACTCAAAGAGTATGAACTATAAACTCTGTCGCTCGTATCGTTATCATCATGTAATAGCTAGTTTACAGAATAGAAATGTATTTGCTTGGATGTGTTGATTTGTTACCATACAACGAAAGTGTAGCATGCTTGTAAATTTCTTGAGTGCGGATCAAAACCAGTTTATACCTGAAAAATCATACTTCTGTCTCAGTATCAACCCTGTTTCAACATTTCACAATCAAACCCAATTCATTCTTTTTTTCCTAAGAGAAAATTTCTATATAGATGAGCTCTCATATATCAGTTTAGAATAAGAACGCTTGATTTGTAGCCAACCCATAAAGCCGCTGTACTTGTGAGTGTATGTCGAGCTGTAATTGGTTCAGACACCAAGCGCTTACTGCACGTTCCAACAGAGTCAGAACGCGAGTTTCGAATGAGTTCTACGAATGATTCAACAAAACGAGCAACAAGTAGAATTTACAGTACACAGAAACAGAACAGGGTTGAGAAGGCTTTTAAAATGCTAGTGTTTGAATTGAATCAAGTTCTTGAAAACCCTGCTACTGGTAGATCGCGTACACCTCCGTTTTGGAACTTGATCTGATAAAGGGTAAATGCCGATGGCGTCGAGTAGCAGGTAATCGCAAATTACAATGCGGCCGTCTGCATCGCAAGATGAGTCCAGACAGCTCAATCATTGAAGATTGCCAGTGACTATTATACACTACGATTTAAAAGTGCCACAAACTGGCTTTGCACACAAAAAACGAAACCGCTTTGAACATACCACGAAAGAGACCATTTTCTACTCTAACCAAAGAGCCAGCCGCCTGATTCTTAAACAATACGAGAAATGTATTGAAAGCGGCGTAAAATGGACAACCCATAAAATGGAAAGACTTCTGATCATAAGCGCCACTGCCAATTGGCACATCAGAGCAACTTCAGAATACGTTGTTTTAGAATACATCTCTGCTTTCAATCTGGCCAATAGACAAGTCGTTGAGAAAAAACTACAATTGAGTCAAGCCAACCAGCCCAATTGCCGCGTAGCATCAAGTGTAAAATACATTAGCTTGTATACATAAATAAAGACAAACCGACTCTATTAGTTGATACCAAGAAGCTCAACCTCGAACTGTTTCAAAGTAAGTTAGTAAACGCTCTGAACCCGCAATTGAATACCCGAAATACATACAATCAAAGTAGCCATAGGAGGAATCAAACCAGGGTATCCTCTCTCGCCATAAGCGTAATCTCCAGTGATGGTCAAGACGGCCTTCTCACCAAGAGAGAGCTGGGGAACACCCTCGTCCCAGCCACGAATGACACGACCGACACCAATAGCGGTTTGGAAAGGAGCACCGCGGTCACGAGAAGAGTCAAACTTCTTGCCGGACTCAAGTGTGCCAACGTAGTGCATGGTCACAGTGTCGCCTTGCTTAGGAAAGGTCTTGCCATCGCCAGGAGAAAGAGATTTAATAGTAACGCCCATTTTTTCTTGGTTTTTGTATTATCCGTGTGTTTTGGTTGGAAAATTGAGATGTAGGAAAGAAGAAGAATGGTGGTGTAGAAAAGAAAAGCAAGTTGATAAAAGGGAAAGGGCAAGGTGAAGAAAACACTGCTAGTAAGCTTGAATTGGGGTAGACCATGAAGATGACTAGTTAAGGTGTAAGTCGTAACTTCGAGTTCTGCTCAACATCCAAGCCATTGACTAGGCGCCCGGCTTCTTCATCAAGCAGAACAAAAAGCTCGTCGTCAACGCCGTCAACTCGCCCCTCACCGCCATATTTGCATGCTTTAACGGCAAGCCCCCAATAATGTTTTTATTTAACTTGTTTATCTATCAAATCACAAACGAAGCATTAAATTCCTGTTGCAAGACTTGAGCCACAGCTGCCCTGACAACTACAAACAGCACAGTAACGAGCTCAACTACGGGCCGGGTGTCGAACGTCTCACAACCAGCGTGTAAACAGTAGTTGAGCTGACGACCACAAACAAAAGATTGATGCTACAGAATGATGCCATGCTCAAACAAACAGAAATCAACTACATCCACAGGTTCATTGTGGGCCTGGACAAACAGTACGCCATTCCTCCTCCATACAACTGCATGATCCTAAAAATGGTAAAAACAGGCCTTGCATCAAACATTAATCGAAGCAATAAAGCGTTCCCTGTTATCAGCGTTGACAATGGCTTGTAAGTAAAAGCGCATAAAATTAATGAATTAGTTTATAATTGATTTTCAAGTTAGTACCGTAAGAAAGTGAAAAAAAAAATTCATTGTTGGAATTACAAGTGGTTGAGTGCTGCCATTAAACAGACACCGAATGCAAGAACCCCAATGGCGGGGGAAATGATGAAAAGCGTATTATAGAATAGGTTCAATTTGATTTGTAGTGCTGCAATCTCATGGTGAGCGGCTTCTAGCTGTGCAGCGGTAGTGTTAGTTACTGGCGAGTCTCGAGAGTTGGATTGGACTGACGATGTATCAGAAGACACTGTCCATGGAGTCGATGAGGATGAAGGTGACGTCGGTTGTTCAGGTGGCCCTGGCTGTACCGGTTTGCGTCGCCGCACGGATGATGGATTAGACTGCTGGACTTGAGATGAGTCTGTTGATTTCTCAGACGAGACTCGTGTTGTCGTCTGGTCTTTCAGTTGATTTGGGATGGATGATTCTGTCGGGGAACTGACTGGTGTCGATGTAGGCACACCAGGCACCGCTCCTATCTTTTTTGTCAGTTTTGCAATAGTCTTTTCGTACTCATCAATGCGTTGCTGGCTAAGCTGGCTCTTGTCTCGTATAGTAAACGCAAACTGCTCTTGATGGTTCTGGATCTGTTTAAGCAGTTTCGAGACGCTAACAGTTTTCACCAAGTCTATCCTACTTTGATTTATCTCGTGGATCAGCTTGGACGTAATTGAGTCGATGATGGCGTTGGTAGAAGGCGACTCGAAAAAGTGGTTGCTGGAAATGCTGCGGTTGTGGATTGCTGATAGCTCGTTCAGCGATGTGTCGAGATCGCCAAAAAGCGCAAGATCGAATGAGCTATACACCTCATTAGGTCTATGGTGCTGTAGCGGCAGCACCGAGATCTGATCAATCCCAGCAGATATCCGGCGATGCGTCGATCCTTTAACTTCCTCACTTGGAATATCAGTCCCCAGTTCAACAGTATCGCCTTTACGCAGCTCGCGTTGTTCCAAATCCGGATCCAGTCGTTTACTATTGACAAACGTTCCATTCGACGATTGCAAATCCCTGATATACACTCTACCCGTTTCATAATCAGCCCAGATCTCAGCATGAGTCCGTGATAGCACCCTTGAATCAAAGTATCCGTTGTCAGGGCCTGGAGTCAATCTTGCGCTTTGTTGGCGACCCAAAAGCAGTGTGTCTGGTGGAAACGGAAGCACCAGGATCTTGCGTTCAAACGTCCCGTTGAGCGGCGAGAGGCCTACCACAATCGAAAACTGGTACCGTTTGTGTGGCTTGGTGACTGATACGACCGCTAGCGAGGACATGGTTTGCCCGTTGCTGGGTGTGTGCACAGGAGGGGTCATAGTGCTCATGGCTGGATGGAGAACAGTGATGTGAAAAAAACAAAACAACTAACAAAAGCGATGGAGATTTCATGTACTTTTTTTTTTCCAAATACACTTTTTCTCACTCTTCCCTTTAATTCTGTTTTTGAATTCTTAAATGGCACACGACGGAAATGTCAACAACCTCGAGTATGAACGCTGATTTACAGGGAGCCGTTGACGGGTTGGCGTCGTCACTGACCTATTTGCGATCAGCCACCGACGCGCTTGGATCTGGAGTCCATGACTTCCCACGCCTTCGCACAGTTCTCGCGAATCAACGCGTTTTCGACGTCGTCTCCGAACAAGCCGTCGCAGGTGCGCGCGAAAAACTCTCCGCTACTGTCGAACCGCGTGTTGCGACGCTGCTCACGCGCATGGACGCCGAGCTCGACCGACTCGAACGACGCGAAAAACTCCTCGCGTCTAAATCCGCAATGCAAGAGTCGCGTCTCCAGCAAATGGAAGCAGTTTTGGAACGATCTGAAAGGCGTCGCGCTTACGTCGCTTCAGAAGAAGAGATCCAGGTGCTTCGTGAGCTGCGCACTCAGCGTGATAGACTAGCATATTCACTGTCTAAGGCTAATCTCAAACGTCGCAAAATGCGAATGAGCATGGCTATGGGTGGTGGAACAACACGATAGCCTGGGCAAACTTATTGCATACAAACCTTTCACTCAATTCTCGTATACATACCATAACAGCATCTTTTTTGTTCATGTTTCTCATTCGTTTTCCACTCGTCTCTTTCTCTCCTACATCTTACAAATGTTCCCTTCCGAAGAAATCAAAAAGCTTCGTCAACTCGTCGTTGAAGATATGAAACTCTCCATTGCTACTCCCGCTGTCATTAAGCATGTCAACATACAGTTTGTGGAGAAGCCTACGCGTCCTACTTCAACTTTTGTGTCGGTGCCGTTCTGCTGGTCACTAAGTGCGAATGTATATCACCGACGCCGGTATTTGCGCGAAACCCACTGCTATCTTATCAGCCGTTTCGCAATACAAACACTTGTTCAAGGCAGATGCTCGTCATCACTGACAAAGACGCATACACTGAGTTGTATGGAATTCGCTGCCAGTTCATTTGCAAGCTTAGGACCTAAACTACCGCTCTATAATATGTTTGCTGCCAGTGCGAAATATAGAATAATAACTTTGAATGAGCCGCTGCACATGAGCTTTAAACTCGAAGATCTTGACGAAGGATATGTATCATAAAATGTAGGATCATTAAAATATCAATTACATTATTCGACTTATTGTGATGATGCTTGTCCCTGAGCCTGGATCTGGCTCTGATCTGTAGTAATTACAACATATCAAAGTTAGTTTCCTCGATCATCTAAACATCAATTACACTTCAAAACGTTATCTCATTTCTCTTCTCAAACTTTTCCTGCGAATCGGCAATCTGCTTTTCAACCCGCTTGATATCGCCAGTAATATACCCCAACCGCTTATTGACGTTGATCTCGGCCTCTGCATTGGTCTGTGGCACCGTCACCGGGCTGGTTTGTTTGTATATGATAGTAGAATGATCCAAAATGGTGTCAAACTCGGTCTTGACGACATTGTTCTCAGTCTCTTGGACCGCCAGAGTCTCGCGCGACTAAATCAGTATTTGCATTTCTAGATTATGTCAACAAAAAACACTATTATTTATGGGGAGACTGATGGATTATCCACCTCTTTGCTCGGCCATGAAAGCCTCGTTCATGGTCTGGAAATGTCGTGTTAGTGTGCTCATGATTTGCGTGTGATCTCGTTGATGCAAGATTTCTGTTTTGTTTCTTTTCCTGGCAATAAATAATCAACCTTCTTTGATTTCCATCTTTCTAGTCCCACATATACGTTTGTATTCTTCACCACCGACTCAAGATCAATGCTTGTGCGTCTTCAAATCACTTCAGAGATGATCGTCTTTTTCAGCATTAAATTGCGTACTAACCACTGATCTAATCTAGTTCAAACCCTGGGCCGAAGTTCTTCCTCCTCGTCACATTCTGGACGATTCTGATTTCGCCGTTCCAGCTCCTGGTCCTATCGAATACAGCTCCAATTTTAAATCAGACATTCCACATCTCATTGTCCTTGCTACCGCGCTAAAACCGCTTCTTCACAACCATGACTTGGTTCCGCTTTTCACACTGGCCCGCGATACCACCCAGACAGCCAGTGGCGGTCCCCAGTCGGTGACATTTTATGGAATTCAAACTCCATCGCATACTGTCCTGATTCTCGAGCCACTTGACCCGTTATGGTCCTCATACCTGTCCAACGCTCTGGTCTCGCTATCCATATCTCAAGCCACAATTGTGGCTCCGGCAAACGATCTCGAAATGCCTATCGCGTTTCTTGCCTCTTCGTCGACTCAATTGGCTCCCATGATGCCCGTTCCTAGTGGAATCAAGGGAACTCCTGCCGCTGTTATTTCGCATTTTGTTCGTAACTACCAAGCATGTGATTTAGTGGTTGTAGGTCTCAGCGCTGAAGGTCAGTCTGACCGTGAACGGGTCAGTGAAGTGGCAGTGAGCGAAGCAGTTGCTTATCTTAAGACTATTGGTCTCATTGTGTCTGAAGAGACTATGGAAAACAGAGGAATGTACATTTAATGATTCTGGATGTTGCATTTGAGAGAAGCCAAAGTAAACTATTTCTGGAAATGCGAACTAACACGAGTTTAAATGAGAATGTACAATATGTATTATATTCATAATAGTATGAATATGTTGGATGCACACGACAGTGCTGCCTGGGCTGGTAGGCAATCTGGCAGTAAAAACTTCGACACAATCATCAGTGGTCAATAAAGTATGCTTAAACTGAGCATTCCACGCACCATCCACAGTAGCAGTCATCTAATTATCAGGTCAGCACTTTTTCTGGAACAAGTCCAGTGTAATCATCGGCTCAATTGTAAAAGTCATGCTCTTCAAGATCCCTAGCGACTTGTTAGCGTAATGCATAATTTCTGAAGGACTGTGAAAAGAGAGTAACTTCACTACAAATTCCGTCCATTTTGTAGTGATGAAATCTGGTAGGTATCAAAAATAATTTGAGAGAATGACATGTTTAGAAGCTGTTTGATCAAATCCAGCCTGTGATACCAAAGGTAGAAATTAAACTCTTAGATTTTCACCTTAAACGAAAGATCAAGTGGTGAACTAGCTCACTAGGACAGGTACAATGGTTCATGCTGATTCCGCAGAATCAAGTATTAACTCAACACTTTATAATTTATTTATACATATGAAAACAACGGGTTTATACAAAAACATGACTTGGTGAACATTCTAAAAGATACTTGAAACAGCAATCAAAAAATAATTTAATCCTTGGACTTCTTCTTCTTCTTCTTAGGAGCCTCTTCGCTGTCATCAGAAGATCTCTTCTTGTCTTTCTTCTCTTTCTTATCCTTCTTTTCCTTTTTGTCTTTCTTTTCCTTCTTCTCCTTTTTGTCCTTCTTTTCCTTCTTCTCCTTGACCTCTTCCTCCTCGTCGTCATCATCAATGGCAGCGCTGACATTAGGAACGTTGGCGAGAACCTCATCCATAGCTTCCTTCATGGCATCGGCGTTCTTGGTAGGGGGCTTACCAGTGTCAAAGAACTCAAGTCTCTCTTCAACTTGCTTCTTCAAGATTTGACCAAATGTGGTAGAAGGAGTCTCGGCGTAGTTATCGATACGCGAAGCGATAGAACACTTGTTGGCAAGGAATCTGGAAATTCTACCCTTGTTCTTGGCGCCGGCCTTACCAATGAAAGAAGAGTGGTAGATCAAACCGTACTTGGGAGTGTTACCCTTGGTCTTCAATGCACGGAAAAGAGCCTTCTCAGCACCAAGAATTTGGACAGTAGAGGCGGGATATTTGGAAAGATTGGTAAGAGAACCGGCGTGGGAAATCAAACGAGCACCAACGACCTCACCGATAAGCTCGGACAAGTTAGGAGCAACGTTGTGCATCTTCTCACTCAAGTAGTCGTACAGTCTCTTACGGTACTCAGTGATGTTGACAACTCTCTCGGCAAAGGCCATGACGTTGGTCATGTCGGCTTCAGAAATGTCTTGACCCATGGAGATCTTGGCAGCGTTGACAATTTGCTCAGCAATGGCAGAGTCTTCGTTGACAAAGCCAGCAAGATCGTGCAGCTTCTCGTCGTTCAAAGTGGACTTATCCTGAATGAATCGTGCCAAACGAGCGTAGGTGTAGTTTTCGTTGACAATCTTGGCCAACTCAGGGAAGTGCCATCCGTACCATTCCTTGACACGCATAGAGAAAGTGTTGATGTCCTTGTCAAGTTGATCCAAAAGAGCAATAGCTTGGATAATGTGGTTATCGTTCTTGTTAACAGAGAACTTCACCTTAGCACGGGAGTAAGCGTGACCCAAACCAAGTTGAGATCTCTCAATGTCGCCGGCTTGAAGTTCTTGTATCAGCTTAACGCCGTGATTTCTGATTCCACGCAACAAGTCTTGAACAATTTCAGAAGAAATACATTCAACTTCGGGAATGACTTCCTTGATACTTTGACCCAAGTTCTTGTCGGAAATACCCAATCTAAGCTTGCTCTTCTTGTCATCAGACTTGGGCAAGTTTTGTTCCAAAACAGCCTTGAGGTAGTCACTAACAATGCCTTCAGAAATGTCATTGGCATTCTCCAAAGCGTGGGCAGCACCCTTGAAAGGAGCAAAGGTGACGAGCTCCAGGACCTTGCGGAATTTGGTAATGTCGTTGGCAGCTTCCTGGACTTCGGGAAGCTTGGCGCCGATGGTCTCAGGTTGCAAAAGAACCTTGAACAGGGCGTAACCAGCGGCCTCTTCGAAAAGCACGTAATCCACACCGTTACTCATTGTTGTGATGTATGATGGGTCGAAAAGCGGAGGGTTTAGTTAGATTCGGGATTCTTGGGAGAAAAAAGAATCTTTTTTCACTCTTTCAAAGGGTGGAAAATTTTTTGCACAGTGGGAACAAGAAAAAATTTCGCTTTTTGGGAGGAGTAGTTCCTTACCCTCCTTAAGCTGACAGAATTTAAGCAGGATATTTCAAGTGCTAAGTAACAAATGGACTTTGTCCTAAAAATTTTATCGCCATTTTCTGGTGCTGAGTTTTGGCCCGATTTCTTCTCCCATCGCTTTTTTTTTTTCAACTCACACCACTATCACCTACAATCATATCGTCACAATGAGCGTTATTTGCAGCGGAGTCGACTGTTCTAACGAGGTCACTGGCACCTTGAAGTGCCCCACATGTCTCAAATCCAACATCACATCGCCGTTCTGCTCGCAGGCCTGTTTCAAGCGTAATTGGAAAACACACAAGGCTTTCCATCCTCCAAAGGAAGGCTTGACTTTTGATCCGTTCCCTGAAGCAGCCTACACTGGTGAGCTCCGTGCCGTCTACCCATTGGCTCCGCCTCGTGAGATCAAAGATTCCGTAGTGCTGCCTGATCACGCCGTCGATGGTATTCCCCGTGCTGAGCGTGCTGTGTCATCTGCTTCTAAAATTGAAATCATGGACAAGGAGACTATTGAAGTTTTCAGAAAATTGAACAGAGATGCTAGAGAAGTCTTGGACGCTGCTGCGGCAATTGTCAAGCCCGGTGTTACCACCGAAGAGATCGATGCTGTGGTCCATGAAGAATGCATGAAGCGTAACGCTTATCCATCGCCATTGAACTACTACAACTTCCCACGAAGTGTGTGCACCAGTGTCAACGAGATTATTTGTCACGGTATCCCCGACAAGCGCCCCTTGCAAGACGGCGACATTGTCAACCTGGATGTCAGTATATACCGTGACGGTCTGCACTCGGATCTGAACGAGACATACTATGTGGGCGACAAGGCCAAGGCCAACCCTGATGTTGTGCGTTTGGTTGAAACCACCCGTGAGGCTCTTGATCAGGCTATTGCCACTGTCAAGCCCGGTGTTTTGTTCCGATCTTTTGGAAATGTTATTGAGAAGCACGCCAAGGCCAATAAACTCGGAGTTGTTCGCACATACTGCGGCCATGGTGTCGGCAGTCTTTTCCACAGCTCGCCCAATATTCCCCATTATGCCAACAACAAGGCTCCCGGTATTGCCAAGCCCGGTATGACATTCACTATTGAGCCCATGCTTACTTTGGGTTCGTTCAGAGACAACACTTGGCCCGATAACTGGACCTCTTCGACTGTTGATGGATCTTGGAGTGCCCAGTTTGAGCACACTTTGCTGGTCACTGAAGATGGTGTCGAAGTGTTGACCGCCAGATTGCCCACTAGTCCAGGTGGCCCCGTCAAGCGCATTTAAGAATGAAAATCAGATATATATGTATATAGACACCGTTTTGACTTGTTTTTGTTTTGTCTCTTGATGTTTATGAGAAACTTTTTAATTAAAGGAAAATATGGTTTATTGTAGATTGGCCGTTTCTGGCGTAGTCTCTTTTTGTTTACCCCAAAGTGATTCAGATCCTTAGGCCAAACAAGTCCAAAACGTAATTCCAACTTGAGGTATTTGTTTTGCTTGAAAGTTATCAAAAAGAAGAATCTTTCTGCTCTTTGTATTGATTCTTCCTGGATGAAAGTTTATTTTTTACTAATACATGCTATCTTCAAGCCTTTTTGGTCAGTTTTATCTTTGTTTGTTATACTAATTTAATTGGATTGTTGTTTATCATTTGTTTCAGTGGGACTAGCTTTTTGATCAGGAGTTCGAGTTTTTTTTTAAAAAAAAATTACCCGCAGTTTTAAATTTTAGTTTCTTTCCCTTCTCCAACAACCAATTTCTCGAACTTTTACATTTTGCAACGATCGTGAACATCTCGCAGTTCTCTGCATGAATCCTTAAAAAAAAAAAAAAACATATTCGAATACCCAGTTCTTATACCTTTTTTTTTCAAAGACAGTCTACACGAAGAAAAAAACCATCACCATGGGCCGGCCGCAAGCGACATACTACAAAGCAGCGGAATCACATCAAGCGCTGACGCATTTGGTCACGTCTTTCGAAGAGTTTGTCAGGAACGGGTCGCCAGAGTCCGCGAGCCCGACCGTGCACATCACCTTGACGCGCGCCAAACATCGCGACGACGAAGCGGTGCTGTACCAGATCCCAGCGCTGCCGGACTCGGATTTGGGGGCCGCCGATTTCCTGGCGAGCAACGTTGGCGATGAGCAAGGCGCGTTCGAGGCGAATGGTGGGTTTGGAGGATTGTCGTCGTCCTCGTCGGCGGCAGCAGCGACTTCGCCGACTTCGGCAACGGCGGCGGAAATGATGGGGTCGTCGTTGGCAGGCGGGTCCGGTGTAGCGGCGGGTCTGGCTCCGGCGGGTCGGTCGACAGGACACCCGCAGGGAATGCTGCGCAGCGAAGGAGTCGTTAAACGAGTCCTAGGGAAACTAAAGAAACGGCCGGTGCCTGGTGTCATGATCACCAGTGCTGACGTGAACTAAGTGGCTGATGTCAAAAAAAAAAAACATTTTCGCGCTTTGTTTTTTACTTGAATCTTGGATAATGCGTACCTTTTTTTTTTCTTTTCATTATGCTTTAATGATGATCTGAATAGGCAGTGGTGATTCATGGAATGGGGGACGTGCACCACACGCTTCAAAGATCTGCCCCTGAAATCTCTGTTTTGTTTATTTTTTTTTTTGATTCAGAACCCACTTTTTTTTTTTAAAACAAAAGAGAAAACAAAACTTCTTTCCGCCACCCATCCTTTTCTACCAACAAACAATGCTCTCTTTTTCTCTTTCTCTTCCAAGTATAATATCGGACCCTCTCCTGTTTCTATTTATTTCTATTTCTCTTAATTCTTGTCTTTTCTGTATCTACACTGGTTTAATTTTTTTTTTGTTCAGTGATCTTGGCTGGATTTTAATAACGCCTTTTTTTAATTAGTTTTGCTTTAATATTATAATTACGCTTTTTTTTTTTTTTTTTCATAAATAACAATCAAAATAGTATGTATACCAAAAACTTGTATGCGATCTGAAAATTCTGTTAAATCGTGTCCAAATTCATCTGAGATCGTGGGTGTTGTGTCGGGATTGTATTTAGAAAAAAACACTACTCCACCTCGTTTGACAACAACCTTGCCACGACATCTTACCAACCGCTATCCTAAACCCACACTTGCTACCGTAACTTGATCATCAGGACATATTAATCCCGGACTTGGTAACCCATGGCACTAATCAAAAATAAACAAAAAATCAACATGTAAACATTAAACGTAAAAACAATACAAAAAAAGCACTTCTCTATATATAAACAATTTTTATGTTCCAAAAGCAAAAACAAGAAAGGAAACAAATATAAACTCATGCCGTTCCCCTATTTATTTTGGTATTTTTTTTTTCTCTTTCTCTCTTCTCTTGCTTAAAATGATCAAACACTGATAACGAAGAAGAAATATCCCGATAATGGGGAACAAACAGGTTGGAAACAGGTTGAAAACACAAAAATAAAACGGTTTTTTGCAGGGAAAAACAAACAATAAAACGAGGTCGAAAACAAAGTTAAAAAAGACAGAGGGAAAAACACAAAAACATCAAAGCAAAGCGTGTACAGAAACTCAAGAGTTCAGGTTCAAACTCCAATCGTCATAATGGCAATTGAAGCAAGAACAACAAAAAGAAAGACAATTGAGAAAATGATTACACAGATCCGTTCACAATCATAGGATCAATGCGCTCAAACTCAGCCTTGACACCAGCGCCTCTTTGGCCCTGCTGAGGCTGTTGATGCTGTGTGTGCTGCACGTTATGATGGTGTCCAGCATGTCCCTGGCTCTCGTTCAATAGCTCATGCTGGCCAAATCCGCTAAAGTCCGAGGTCAAATAGTCAAACCCACTTGGGGAATTGTGGTCAAAAGAGTGTTGGTTGGAGTAATGCGAGGTGAGCGACGGCAATTGCGTGGAGTGGTCTTCAGCACCGTTGCCCGCGCCATTGGTTGAGGGCGGGAAGTAGTATCGGAACTTGGGAGTCAAGCCGGCACCTTGGGTCTGCTCAGGCACCGCCGCGGTGGTATTAGGACTGACGGTTTGCGATTGTCCGTTCATATCAGTAGTGGTATTATTAGTGTTGTGGCTGAGGGCTCCGCGAGAAGCAGCAACAATGTCATCAATAGACAGTTGCGAATGCACGGCTTTGGCGTGACGCTTCATATCGTACTCTCTAGCGAAACGGTACCCGCATCCAGACACGGGGCACTCAATGCGGCGGTTGGCGTCGTAGCCGGTACCGGTGATGCGGTCAATGATAGAAGGGCCTTTGAACAGTTGCTCGCGGACATTAGGGAGCTGTTTCTGTTGCGGCGCTTGTTGTTGTGGTTGTTGTGAAGCGTTGTGTTGCTGGTATGGTAAGTTGTAGGAAAGATGAGGAAGCGATTGTTGGTGGTGCTGATTAATAAATTGAGGAGCGTGTTTTTGGTCGGTTATGGCTGAAAGGGGAGGCAAAGAGTCTCCTGAAGCAGGAGTTTGGACTTGAACCTGCAAAATGTCGGGCACGAACCCGTGGAACTGCTGGTAGTGCGAAATCAAAGAGTCTTTCTCGCGGAAGGTGGGAACCAAAGGCGAATTCTCACACTGAGGCTCATGGCAGTGCCACTCGTGGATAGCATTGGCTGCAGCAGCGGCGCCCAAAAGATGAGCGGCAGCAGCAGTATCAAGATCTGAATGGTGGCCAGAATGGTTGTTTGCGGCAGCGTGGTCTTTGAAATGCATGTCCAGAGAGTCTGAAGAGTCAAAAAGCTTACCGCAGAGGTAGCAGCTGAAACGTTTGTGGGCAAACTTGATGTGGTTTTGAAGATCTGACCAGGAGGTGAACTTCTCAGTGCAGCCCTTGGCAGCGCAGTGGTGCGGAGCCAAAAGGGCAGGCGCCGTAGCGGATCGGATGCTGCTTGTCACGATACCAGTGGTGGGAGCAGAAAGCGATGCGTTGTTTGATTGGCCGTTGGCAGCAACTGAGAGAGAACCCGCGCCGACGGAAATGGCGTTGACGAGCTCCTGGTGCGACTTGTTGATGTGAGTCTCCAAACGGCTTTTGACATCAAACTCACGTGGGCAGTGAGGACAGATGAACTGTTTGCGGAAAGTGTGGCATTCCGAAATGTGTCTTCTGAGTTGAGAGTTTCTTCTGAATGCAGCGCTGCAGCCGTCGTAAGTGCATTTGATGGAAGGAACATGGGTGCGCTCGTGTCTATTGAGGTGCTGGTTGGTGTTGAATCCCTTGCCGCAAAAAGAGCAGTACAGGGGTTTTTCGACAGAGTGCGAGAGCATGTGGGTTTTGAGATGGGAGTCTCTGAGGAAGGCCTTACCACAGTTGGGATGGTTGCAAATGAAGGGCCGCTCATCAGCGTGTGACCGCAAGTGCTGCTCGAGCAGACAGGGACGAGAGTAGGCTTTGTCGCAGTTGAGCTCAGGGCAAAGATACTTTTTGGCTCTGGGCTTGGGCTTTCTAGTGATGATGACAGCAGAGGCAGGGACGGTAGTGGAGGAGGAGCTGGTGGGAGTGTTTGAGGTTGTGGAGGCTACAGGAGTCGACGGGACTGGAGTGGAGCGGGAGGAGTTGGGCATGCTGAGAGACTTGAGGATGTCCGAGTGCTGTTGTTGTTGGTGATTCAGCTGATGGAGAGGTTGTTGATGAAGCTGGTTTTGACGCTGCTGAAGCTGAGTTGGAAGGTGCTGTTGAAGC
The DNA here is from genome assembly GCA_022457085.1 of Saccharomycotina sp. CBS 16003. Lineage (NCBI taxonomy): Eukaryota > Fungi > Ascomycota > Saccharomycotina sp. CBS 16003. The sequence continues at coordinate 444,750 of JAJNCF010000020.1, forward strand.
GGATGGAGCTGGTGCAAGCCGTTGACGCCGTGAGAGGAATGGAGGTGCAAAGGATCATGGGAAAGGTGCGGCGACGACTGTTGATGCTGTTGATGCTGCTGCTGCTGTTGCTGCTGTTGCTGCTGCTGCTGGAGCTGTTGTTGCCGAGTGGTCATGGTTAATGGCGGCTACGCAGGCGGGAGAAGGAACGGACGGGACAGAAGCAGTGGAGGACAAATGTGCCAAAGAGCCAGTAGAGAACAGGGAAAAAGAGACAGGAAGAGGAAAGGAGAGGAGGATGAAGGGAGAGAGAAAGAGAGGAAGGGAGAAGAAGAAGTAGAAGAAGAAGAAAAAAAAAATTGCACAAATTTGTCACGCAGTGGGAAAGAGAGAGAAAAAAAAATAAAAGTTTAATGGAAAGAAAAAAAAAATTCTTTGTTGGATATCTTTTTCTTCTACTGCTTTTTGTGTGTACATTTGACGGACTGTCGTGTATCTACAAGTGTTTCAGCCCGGTCCGGTGCTTTTGAGCCCTGGTCCCGAGTTCCGAGCGCCGACCAAGGGGACTTTTCCAATGGTGGTGGTGAATGGCCAAACGGGTCGGGTACAAAACACAGAAACAAGCAAAAATAAAAAAAAAATACTTCAACGGTTTTTTTCGGGCCATTGCCGCGTTGGGAAATTTATCAGATGCGAAAATTTTCACGGCGTTGGCAGCAGCAACAGAAGAAGAAGAAGAAGCAGTGGATGGCCATTGCCGACAACGCTGCTGCTGCTGCCTTTTGACTGGACACAAACCCCTTTTTTTTTTTTTTTTTTTTTTTTTTTTTTTTTTTTTCCTTGAATATTATTGTTCCTTGGTCTCCGGGTAACTCTTTCTTAGCTCTCTTTGGCAAAGAAGTCCTTCTTTTATGTAATTGACAAAAAGTCCCATTTGGAAAATTTCGCGTTTCTCATCAATCACAAACATCGCCAACCACCACCACATATCCCCGTAACACACATAAACACATATATCCACCACAATGTCCGACGAAGAAGGCGCCTACAACGAAGGATTTGAAAACGTTCTCGAAGACGAACCAAACTTTTCCGGCGACGAGGAAAACTTTGACTCCAACGGCGCCCTCAACAACAACAACGGCAACGACTCCAACATTGTCGAGTCCAATCCCAACCCCAATGCCTCCGGGCCCCGCAAGAAAACCGCCAAAGAGCTAGCCGTCCCCAAACAAGACCGCAACACCACGCCCTACATGACCAAATACGAGCGCGCCCGTGTGCTGGGAACCCGCGCTTTGCAAATCAGTATGAACGCGCCGGTCTTGGTCGACTTGGAAGGTGAAACCGATCCGTTGCAAATCGCCATGAAGGAACTGGTCCAGCGTAAACTGCCCCTGGTCATCAGACGGTACCTGCCAGATGGAAGTTACGAGGATTGGGGATGCGATGAGTTGATCCTGCCTCAATGAGCAGTTTCGGTCACTTTCACTTTACTCATTAATATTATCACTTCACCACCACCACCATCACCACACAATAGAATCACACATTCCCATCCAAAAATCATCAACAATTGTTAACTATATATATATTGTTTGTTTATATAGATGAATACATTCACGCAATCAAGCATAATCTCATCTTCAATTCCTTTCCTCCAATTACCCATAAGAGTTTACTCATGAACAGTTGCATTTGACATAGTCAACAACTCCACAAAATCCCGATAATAAAACCAATCCCCACTCATGCCTCCAGACTTTCTAAACCGTTCAAAACACATTTCAATATCCTCCTCCGGCATCTGCATCTCCATCAGCATCTCCTTCAGCTCAGGCATCCGGATCCGCCCTTCCTTCTCGTGCCCGTCTTCCTCGAAAATCGAAAACGCGTCCATCAAATCCTTCTTGCTAGACACGCCGGTCGCAAGCCCGCTCATTATCCCGAGATACTGCGCAAAGTTAAGGCTGTGGATCTCGCTATCACTTGGCTCTTCTTGTTGAAGATAGGTATAGGCCTCTTTCAGGTGTCGGATTTGTGTAGGGTCCAGCTGCGCAATCGACGCGCTGGCAGTGCGCTTGGGTTCGGACTGCGGCGATCCATATTCAAGTCGTGGTTTATTAGTAGATGTAGACTGCCATTCATTCTCGTTAGCATGTGCTCATTTCTGTATCTAATTACATACTCACCATTATGCTTACTTTCGAGTATTGACAAGTCAAAAAGGTGTTTGTTTATTTATTTCAATTTTATGTTTCCTATTCCAGCCAGCCATCCCTTTCTCTCAAAATCACATGATATCTCTTACAACAATTTCTAAAAATAAAATCAATCATAATATTAAGCATTAGCTAAATCTAAATACTCTTATCAACGCCGCCGGGAAGCTGACCTGCATCGTAGTACAAGTCAATCAAAGTAGCGGTAGACCAAGCTTGCGTAGGCGAAGAGTCGCCGCAGTACTGTCCATCTTTATTGGTCAACTCAGTCAATCCAAACCAGGGCGAGTTGGCAATCCACTCCTTGTGTCCTTCCAGTCTTCGCGTCAACTGCTGGAATGTCTCTAAAACATTAGTATCGTCATCCTTAGAATCGGACTTCTTTCTTAGCAAGTCAAACTTCAAAAATGCACGGAGGAAGTAGCCAGTGCACCACAACCACTCGGGGCCTTGATGGTAGTTACGTCCCTTGGAAGTGGCAAAGTCGTCATTGTCAAAACCATTGTTGTAATAAGGTCTGTAGTTAAGGTCCTCGGGGTCCAATGTGGCCATGCCCACAGGTCCGCGAATCACCCGATCACTAATAGCAATAGCGTTGATAGCATGCTCAACTTCGAAAAGCTCAGGCGCAACAACCATAGCAATGAACAAGTTGGGTCGAAGCTGGTAGTCCTCGTAGGGACTGGTAGACTTGTAGAGATCTTTGTAGATACCTCTTCTGTGAATAATGCTGGAATCAACATTGTAGTCCTTATCGTCCTTGGGGTCAACAGGCACGTAGTAGCACTTTTCGAAAGATTTTTGAACCAAGTCATTCCATTTTTCAAAAGTGATCTTGTCGCCGTGTTGGTTGACAACATAATCCTTTTTCAAAATACCCTTCTTAGCCAGCTCAATGGCGTATCGTAAAGTACTCTTGAGCAAACCACTGATCTCGACAGCTGCACCATTTCTAGGAGTACCAGGAATACCCTTGTTACCAGCACGCTCACTCTCACCCATCTTGTCCATCCAAGTACCACAGTTGAACTTGTTACCACCGAAAACCAAACCAGTGTCCCACTCGACATAAATTTCTTGGTTGAATCCTTCGTCCTTCATTTGAGAGTCCAAGTTAGGACCAGCGTTGGCCTCGCGGAACTTGATACCAGCAGCGTGTCTAGCAAGAATCTCGTAGTAAATTTCAGCAATAGTACTTTCCTCCTTGAATGCTCTTTCATCAGTATAAGGAACGTAGTCGTCGTTCAACGGGAATCTTCTCTTGACCTTTTCATTCATGATCTCAATTCCATTAGGAACCATCTCGATGTAGTCTTGCAAGTTTTGAGTGAAAAACCAGGTAGCGTCTCTAGCATTGTAACGGGGGTTACGACCGGCATCCAACAAGTTAGGAATCAAACCGTGCTTGAGAGTAGCAGCAAATCCCAAAATGTGTCTCTTGGCCTCCTCAAAGCGACCAGTACATAAAAGCAAACCTCTCAAAGAAATGAAAACATCACGACCCCAACATCTCATGTAGTCGTGGCTGAAGTGAGGCAAACCAGCAGCCATACTACCCTCAATACTGAATGGTGTCAAGGAAGTGCTAGGAACCTTACCAACAAGTTGCAAACTAGTCATTGCTGATCTTTGCAAGAAGAAAGTACCGTTATTGATAAGCTTAGGAGTAAGATCCAAGAACCTGCGACGACAAGCAATAAATGCGTTCAAGATAACCAAGGCAAAGTATCTGGGAACCATGAATCCAGGAAGTTTACGAATAAGATCAAAACGACTCTTGAGCCAGTCAATGAAAGCACGGATATTAGGGAAGTCCTTCTCATACTTGTAAAGTCGGTTGACACAGTAATCCAAAGCCCACAAGCCATCACGCAAGTGATCACTGATCAAATGAGCCAAGTCATTGTCATTGATCATTTTGGTCAAAGGTCCCATAAAGCCTGTAAGACCAGCATAGATCAAAGGCCCGTAATTAGGAATGTTGTAGACACCGTCTTGACCATTGCTGAAGTCGCGCTCCTCACCATCGCATCTATACATGATAACGTTCAAGTCCAGAAGATCCAAGTTGGCAACAGCTTCGGCAGCACCCTCTCTAACAGCGTTGTCCATGTTACCATCAATGTGGTTAATGTTGGTCTTGAGCAAAGCAATAGAACCTTGTGGAAAGTCGCCATCAAGAGTGATAGTGGTAGTGCTAGAGCCTTCATCGTAGTGAACATTGGGAGCATCCAAGTCAACCAGTTCTGTTGGAATAGAAGTAATTTTCTTGGAATCCTCCTTGTAGTCGCCAGTTTTCTTGAGAGCCTTGCATAAAACAGACTTTGCTCTGGAGCCTTTGAGAACAACAGGATTAACTAAAATTTGTTAGTAACAGAAAGCACAAAAAAGTTCAAAAAAAAATAGGCAATAACAACATACGCTTTTGATCACCTTCAGGAGAAAACTTGGTTCTGGCAATAAGGAACCAGCCCTCACCAGTTGTTGAATTAACTCTGTGGACAGTGATGTATTGTTCTTCGTGATGGACATGCATCTCTTCAGCATTGTCCAAACCCATTTGCACGTGGATATCATACAAGCACTTTTTGACTTCGGCAATACCAGTACCAAAAGTGTAAAGTCGGTCTTCAGTAACAATCTCCAAAAGCTTGGGGTACCCTTCGTCGTATCCCATGACGGAACCAACTGCACAAGCACACATGGCTACCAATGCAGCATTAGGCAAAGTGTCTTCTACTGTTCTCTTTTGAGCGGGCATCTCATTGTCGTGGGTACAGTCCATAAAAAGTGCATGGATATCACTGGAGTGAATCAATTGAACGTCCTCTTCACCACCAGACTTTTGGAAAGTATACAAGGGCTGCTTGGAGAAAGAACCAATGGGGCGGCCACCATGACGATGAACCAGTCTAGAAAGCTCGCCAACAGACCAGGCTTGCATTGCCTCTCTGATAAGAGAGGTAATACCGAGACGCTCGACAAAAATTCTGTCCATATCTTCGGAACCAGTGAAAAGCTCAGCAGCGACATACAAATTGTTTCTAACCAGTCTGGCCTTGTCCAAGAAGTACTCACCAACGTGCAAAGGAGTGGAATGACAGTTGTCGACTCTGAAACCATGAAAGTACTTGGCCATGAGCTGAGTATATTTGGTCATACGATCCCAAAGATAAGGAGAGTCTTTAGGCTGAGATCCATATCTGAGCTTGACACAATCACCCCAAACAATGACTTCTCTTCTGAGATAAGCTTTGGAGCGCTCACCAGCAAAATCAACCAAAGGATTACCGTTCCAAATCCAACCATTGTTAGCAAGTTCTACAACCTCGCCAGTTGGGTTAGTACGGACTCTAGTGAAGTAGGTTTCAATAAGAGGATTTTTGTCATTAATAGGGCCAAACTTGGGACCATGCTCGTCGATTCTGGTGTACTTGATTCTGTTGTAGAGTTGATCTTTGATGGTAGCAACATCGCTGTCGTACTCAGCGTAGAAGGGCAAATTGATCTCGTTGACAATAGTAACAACCACGTCACCAACCGCTTGCTCAGAGGAATCTTTGTTTTGAAGCACAACTTTGAGAATCTCGACAAATTTGGGAATGTCCAAAGTTCTTCCAAAACGCTTGCGGCCCACGACGTCGCAGCCAACACCAGCATGCTCGAGAACGTACTTGGCCAATCCCTTGAGGTCACTTAGTTCGGGAATTTCGCTCTTCGTGAGATCGAGCTCGGTCTTTGAAGTCTTGTAAATTTTGAGTGTGCTTTCTTTGATGGAATCGACACTAAGAACGTAGTATTCCCAGAGTCTTACGGCGGGGAGCACAGTATTTGTGATACCCTCCATGACGCGGTCCAAATCAGCAGTGGACGACAAATTAGTAGGATACCCAAGTGCGTCCATGTTTGCGGAGAACTCCAAAAGTGCATTGTCCAAATCAATAGCAGGCTTGAGATGGGGTGCAGTCTTTGCGGAGTAACCGGCTTCTGGATGGTCTTTAAGCCAGTCGGAGTTGTTAGCAGTGTGATTGAAAACAATGTCGGTCATAGAAAGAATCTTTAAGTCATGCTCCAAATAGGTTACCATGTCTTTGATATCAGCTTCGCCCTTGGGGAAATGTTCAGAATCAAAAGTCAGTTGATCGTAAATCGAGTATGGTGAGTTTGACTCGCCTCTTGACTGCAGGGGAGTGAAGTGAATCATGTTGTAACCTTTGTTTTTTATAAGCTTGAACTTTTCCTTCCAAGTATCTTTAGGGCCCATCCATTTTGAGATGACAGACTCAATAGAAAGAGAATTGAGGGGCAGAGGTTCATTGTCTAATTTGAAGCCTGCAGACACAATAAAGTAGAATTTCTGAGTACAGCTTCTAGCGTAGTCGTCAACCAAACTGTCTGAGATTTTGCTTTCAGGGTCTTCTTGCAAACTGACGGCATCTTCATTAGTGTTGACAATGGCCAAGTACTTGTTTTTGAGCGGTTTGCGCTCTAAAACAGAAGGGGTTGGGGAAGAAGATTGCGAAGAAGACTTTGAGGGTTCTAAAGTTTTGGATTTGGAAGACTGAGGGGTTTTAGAAGCTTCAGTAGACAATTTTGGTGCTGTCTGTTTTGTGTCTTTCTTGGATTCAGTTTCTTCTTCAGGATTGATGGTTTGGTCATTCAATTGGAGTTCAATTTCTTGAATGGCGCGTAATTTGTCTTCTTTTGAGGTAGGAGTGTAGGTACCGGGTAGGTCAAAGTAGGAGTCCTTGATGGGGAGGTAAGTGATGAAGTAAGAGAATGCACCAGATGTATGCACTTCAATATCAATGTGAGTTTCTTGATGAAACGAAGCGTTAATTGGATATTTGTAGAATTTGAATCTGTTGAACTCCACACCCTTTGGCGGGATATTACAGTGAACGACACCTTCATTGACAATATCAGAAGCAGAGAAGATGACGAGTCTGAGAATATAGGGGCCATCAACGGGCTGAGGTAGCAGGATAAATTGACCTCGGCCAGCAGGGACGGGTGCACCCGTTTTCGAAAGCGGGAGATTGTAGATTTGCATTTAGAAGTTTAAAGTGTAACTAGGGAGGAGTGATAGCAAGTAGATGAAATGGACGCTAAGAAGCGGATGAAGTGAACAGAATTAAAAAGAGAAAGGGAAAAGGAAGAAAGAAGGAAAGAGCAAAAAGTATTTAAGGGAGGGCAGAGTCAGAGATAATGTGTGTATAGCGGATTAACTAGTGTGAGGAAGACGATCAAAAGGGCAATTGATGTAAGTTTAATTTTGAAAAGGGAAAGAGAAACCAAAAGCTTTCATGGGACTGTAATCTACAAACCAAAACAAAAGAAATCATTTCATTATCAGTGAGAGCGTATGGCATGGCATTCTTGGTTTGGCCGAGTGTAGGGGCGGCATTGGCAGAAGAAGAAGAAGATGAAGAAGAAGATGACGGGGAAAACTGAGTGAAACAAGGCCGGTGGTAGAAGACTTTGACAGGCCAAGATAGGTAAGAGTGATGGATCTGTGTGTGGAACGCTTGGTTGCTATACAGCTTGGAGATGCTTGATGGATTGCCCTTTGAAAGAGAAGGTGTGGTTCAATGAGATGCGATGCTGGCCTTCTAGATCACGACGAAACTCCGGCTACTACTAGCTCTTTAGTCAACTTGGTTGATCGGTTCAAACGGTTTGTAGCGTTTTTTGTGTTGGACAAGCAGTTGATATAGTGGTTCAACTGGATCAAAATGAACAGAAGCAAACTCAAAGCAGGCGAGGGCATAAAACGACAAATTAAGGCGAAAATGGACCAAAGCAGCAAAAAAGTGCAAGTGAGAACAACAGGATACTGAGACCAACCCGACACCGGCTGCCATCATGTACTATATTGGCAGTATACACATATAGGCTTGTATTTACAGGCTCATCGGGGCTGTATAACAGGTGCATAGATGATGCTTTGCGACAGGTTTGATTTAGGGCAAATTACACAAGCAGCAAAACAAGCCTAAAGAATAAGTTTGTGGATGCGATGATGACGAGGCCAGCCGGAATAATATAGAGACAAGCTAAGTGTACAGGCGGGACAACTAGTGGTGTCATAGTGGGAATTGCGAAAGATATTGTAATTGGAATCACAAACACACTATTTGGGAAAGCAACCTCTAAAGACGCTTAAGTCTCAAAATACTGTCTTTATGGTATATATCACATGAATGAAGGCATATAACTTAGCACATAGTTGTTTAAGACATAGTTTATGATATGATACTATAATCATTACATAATTAAGCTCATGCGTTACCCAAGTTTCAAGTCTCAAAAAATTAGCCAGTTTTAGTTACTGCATGCAGTCTACTCTTTTTACAAAAGCCAGAAAGAAAAAGAAAAAAAAGCACACAAACCACCTGTCATAAAATTAGTCATATTTTTGTCACAAATTGATATTAAGCTTTTTTGGGTGCCCCAACCCTGCTCTTTGGCTTCCCGAATTCGTCACTTCACGACGACGACGACGTAGACGTGGGCACAATCTGTATTTGTAAGCACTTTTTTTTACATTTTATTCCCTACAGTGATTCCCCTTTCTCAGCTTGTGGACTCAGCCTATGCTTTCCTCGTTTCCAGTCAAAATTCTAAAACCCACGCGCCGTGTAAATGAATTGGAATTTCTCTGGTTATTTATTTATTTCTTTCTTCTTCTTTTGCTTTCTTCTTCTTTTTCTTGTCTTCCCTGGCTAGCTTTTCACCACTGTTGTACTCATCATTTGATTTTGAATTCTTGTTTTCTCGTCAAAATCACCGGCACACTTATTAATACTAACATCACCACCTCCTTTTACAATCTTCGCTACCGTCTGAATCAACCCCCTCCTCGGTCACCAGTGATATCTACATAACTACATCTCATCAATAAGTATTAATACATAACATTATTCCCCCTTTAACCTCTCAACTACACCTCTTCTTCTTACTCTTCTCTCCCAACAAAAAAAGCACTGCTTACAAAGCACTATATTTGCAATGGACTCATCGGCTTTCTTTGATTTCGAATCGTCCGTTATCGACACTTTGACTTCTGGTCAAACGCCCTCCTCATCGGTATCTGCCCCGAGCAACTCAAACATGTTAAACCAGGAGCAGCAACACCGCAATCTTAGTTCTACAGACTTTCTTATTAACCCAACCGACTCAACATCGTCTGCAGATATCCCGGACTTTCCCATCGACTTCTCCAATGAAACCTCCAACAACCTATTCAACATCAGCACAGATGCCGCTGCACCCTCTTTGGATATGAGCAGCAACAACGACACTCCCAGTTCCACAAACTCTGTTTCTCCATACTCTCCTCTCACTACAGGATCAGCCGCTGGAAACACAAACCCCGCCGTCTTTTCCAACGACTTTTACGATGCAAATGAAGACGCTCTGTTTTCAACTTTACATTCTAAAAGAAAGGCTACTCCCAATCTAAATGAGTATTCTAAACCTACTACCAACACTAACTCGGATGATCAATACAAAAACCCTAAATCTGTGAAGGTTGCGTCGGACGGCTCTGCTAGCTCCGCTTCTGGAACTGCTAACTCCGCTACTTCTGGTAACGCCGCAAAAAAACAACCTGGCAAGCCTGGCAGAAAAATTGACAACACTGAACCAGCAAGTAAAAGAAAGGCTCAGAATAGAGCTGCTCAACGTGCTTTCAGAGAAAGAAAAGAAAAGCATCTTAAGGATCTTGAGGATAGGGTTGCAGAGCTGGAAGAAGAGTCGCAAAACAGTAACTCTGAAAATCAATTTTTGAGAAACCAGGTAGCTCGCTTGGAAAATGAGCTCAAACGGTACCGCACCTCGAGAAGCTCGTCTACTACCTCGCCACTTCAAATGGCAGACAGTTCTAAAAAGTTTACATTTGAGTTTCCGTTTTTCCAGTCAAAGTCAAAGTCTGGCTCTCCTGCGTCTCTTGTGACCGACTCGGCTGCAAGCTCGCTTTCCTCTCCCAACTCGCACCGATCAAACAGTGACTCGACGCGATCTTCTTTGTCATCTCCTTCAACCTCTGGTACCACCAATCAATCTCTTGGATCCAAAAACCTGACTGCTGAGCTCCCCAGCTTTGCATCTACTGCTGCCAACGCGCCCACCAACGCTTCGGTAACATCAGAGCCCGAAGAAAACTTTTGCGACAGACTTAATCTGGCTTGCAGTAACCCGAACACCATATTCCCCGCGCCAGAGACAACTGTAACGACACAGGAGTCAAACAATTCTGCCAACACTTCTGTAGTCATTTCCGCCGAGCAGTCGTCGCACGACAAATCTCTTGCTTCTTCGAACTCATCGGCCACGGGAACTGGACTGGTTCCAGCAATGTCAATGTACTCTTTGGATCTGATTTCGCCACCGATATTTGAACTGGATTTCCTATCGGAATACAGAGATCCTGTTTTTGACAAGGACGACTTTGATGTCAGCGCACTTACCAACGAAGTCAGTACATTTGATCCATTAGAACCCAGTAATTTCAACACTTTTGGTCCATCAATAGACTTTGTTGGCGCCAAAAAGGACAAGGCGATGGATGAAGAAGATGACGCAGCACTGGGAGACACAGTGCCTGCCAAATCCGAGAAAATGATGACATGCACTGCAGTATGGGATAGAATTAGCCAGCATCCTAAATTTGGTAACTTGGACATTGATGGCCTTTGTGCGGAGTTGCGAACCAAAGCTAAGTGTTCTGAATCTGGCGCCGTTCTTTCGGAACAGGACGTCAACAGCGCACTTAATTCTGTTAAGTCTATCAAGTCTTGAAGTTGACGATCATGACTCTATCTTATTTTTTTTGCATTCATCTTCATCATGTCCATGACCCATTACCTTTTATGTTTCCAACCTCATCACGTCCCAACCGGCTACTTTGTTTCTTCTTTTTTATTTTCATGTCTCATTTAGTTTGTCTGTGTTTATTTGTTAGATAGGCGATTGTTTTTTTTGATGATTTAAAGGTGGTTCAGTTTTCTTCCTTTGGATTTAATTCTATAATTTACTATTTAACTTATATTCAGACATGTATTTTTAATTTACTAGTTTTTATTTATTCATTTGTTACTGTTGCAATGGTTTGCACGATATCCTCGCAAAGGCACTAGAACGTTCATATCCTGTTTTTCCAATGTTTAGTTGTGAATCGGGGGGTTTTTGATTTTGGTCAAATGATTTAACTAAATGAAGAAAATACACAAACCCCGTTGCCAAACCTGTGCTACAAACCGTCATTTCCTCTCGTTTGTATTCCGTTTCTACATAACCCCGTCGCTCCAGAACAATCTGTGTAAATCCCAATACGATGTGAATCACTTTGTTGCCATTTTGCCCACTATTTTTTTTTTCTTCTTGTTTAAAAAATCGCAAAAAATTTCCACTATTCGCGGGAATGTCGCGGGATACACAATGTAGTGTTCTAGACCCTGGTTTTAATTCCAAAGATGGATTTAAGAAGGCGAAAAACAAATACACACACAGAAAATACACGTAACAACCGGGAACAGAGTTTTTTTTCTTATTTCTTGACTCATTTCTCATTTGTAATTGTAAACAAGACACACATCAAAAATACAGCTGCTCAAGTACACACATATTTATCTCCAGTTTGGGCTAAAGCACCCAGTGACCTGGCGTAAGAAGTCTTGTGTTTGTTTTGCAACTTCGGATCGATCCCGGTCTTATTGTGGAGGAACACAAGTGTCCGAAGCCGCTGGCCTGTCCGCAAACCGCGCGGCTGAATTGCTTCCTTCGAGAGTGAGACAGAGCGTGACCTTAAGAGAATAGAATTAGTGTAGCTTGTGAATACCAATGTAGAACTTGCGAATGATTGTACACACAACACACAAAGCATTGTCCGGATGTATTTCGAGCAAATTTACAGTCATCGACAATGACCGTAAAAGTAGGAGATGTATTCCCCGTTCAACCGATCACAAACCCTGAAATTCGATATCGTAACAAGTCATCACCCATTTTCTTCATTTCCATTCAATCTAGTTACAGCATTCGCCAGTCAAAAGGGGTAATTCATGTGCGCAAGTCGATTTTTCTTTCGATAAGTACACATAAATCCTACCAGAGATATTCTTCAAGTACACAACTTATGAAACTTTTCATATACACTTTTCCATACGTAACTCTTTCCGAACCGGCTTCCGTTTCTTAGCTGGCCTGCATGTCTAAAATAGCGTTCGCTATTATACCGCACCATCTATGCTCATTCGTACACTTGATTGGGTTCAATCTAGACTTACGAGCGGCCCAATACAAAACTGACAATTCTCGTCTTTTTAAATATAACACTACATGATTTTTTTTTTTGACTCATTAGAAGGTTTTAATTGATAAACATTCTCTCAAAATCACTAAGATATGTACCAGGATGAGCATATACGGAGATAAGTCAAGGTTTGCCCTGATATGCACGTTTTTTTCTGGTTCATGGCACGCGGACTTTCAAGTTATATGAAGTCTGAAGCCTATTCGCCCGATTTAAGAATAAAATCCGTAATCCTCATAGTAATTATACATCAAAACGTCTCAAAACTGTTTGAAATCGTGAACTTTACGCAACCCTACAAAAAACCATAAAAAATGAATAAAACCTTCAAAAATCTCTGCTACTAAATCAAATATATCAGCCAAAAATCCGAGACTCGGTTCTCAGGTAAGGTGAACAAATTGTGTGAAATAGGCTTCAGACTTCATATAACATGAAAGTCCGCGTGCCATGAACCAGAAAAAAACGTGCATATCAGGGCAAACCTTGACTTATCTCGCATATACGAAACTTGATGTACAATTAGATTTTTTTACTTTCACGAGTTCTAAGACTGTCTTGAATCATACTGTAAAAATATATTTATCATAAAAGATCACCTCTTTGAATTAAAAAATAAACTGGTTGAGTCAATCCAACTGGAGCTCATTATAAACATCTTCTACTAGTGTCCGTACATACACGTTTGTACCACATCTTTCTACTTTGTTTGCTTCCCAAAGCCTTTTCACTAACAATGGACCCATAGATTCTTCTGATCAATTGTCAGCTCTGGTGTGGCAGGGAGTGGCACTAATGTCTTTTTGTAGTTGACATCAAATACTTTCAGATTGGGTATCGCAACCAGTCCCCGATTCAGCGGCAGAAACACGTACTCAATTGACCGTCTCGTATAAGGCAGCATTCGAATCGTCAACTGCTTGGGCCCTTGAAACGCAAAACTATCGCTGGCCCCCATCGTCACAGAGTATGTCAGAATATGTCCTGTGGCATTCTCTAAATGATAATTGGCAAACAAAGACCCAGTCTCCTCGTTGCTTTTCTCAATATCTAAGTAAAAATGTTAGCACATAACCAGGAAATTAAGTAGTAAAAAAGAAAAAAAGCAATACTTACCGACAATAACCCGAGGCTCAATAATGGGCAGGTTTAATCGAACTGGCGGAATGCTGAACTCATTAATAACGCTACTGTTCTTTCGTTTCCAAATCAGTTTTAGATTCGCCTCCGCGACAACCTGTCTAATTTCCACGTCTGTAGATCTTGCTGTATCGATAGTATAGCACACTTTGTGTCTATCATTATGCTGCATTTCTGTCTGACTCGCATCATCAGGTCTCGCTACTAAATTACAAGTAACAGTATCCGGTGTGACCAAATTCAAATCAGACCCAATCAACTCAACTGAATCATTCTCTGTCAAACATAGCACAGACGCTCCGAGTTCCCATTTCTTCCATATCCGAGGCGTGGCTCCAAACTCGCTCCCGTCTTCTTGTAATGGAATGAAAAAATTGGCCCAGTCCCGACTGTGATACCGCGGACTAATATCAAAATTGACCACAAACGGCTTCTGAACCAAAATTGAGAAACTCACAGTATCCTTCACTATAGTCTCTTGATCCGTCACCGAGTAGTAAACATTGAAAAACTCGACAGTAAAATTGTTGATGGCAGTTGAAGGAATCTGAATTTCAAAATTGACCTCTCGACTACCCTGTTGCGGAACTGAGAGCTCCTTCAGCTCCTCGGTATTTTCGCCGTCTTTTGTCCATATAGCCGCAATCCTTTGCTCATCTTTGTCAGAGGCTTTAACCTTTGACTGCAAAACTACATCTTCGTCTTCTTCGTTGTTGAACTTGGCACTAATAGATACTTTTTCTCCTATTGCAAATGGGCCTTTGTTATCAAGAGATAAAAACACCTTAGACGGTCGTGGAGACAGTACAATATGAAAAGGATCAGACGTTTTAATAAACCTCGGGTGCGACAGGTCTTCTTCATCGTACCACACTGAAGCACCAGAATAGTCTTCTTGTATACTCAGCTCCAACTCCAGTTTCAAATTTCGATGCCTGGCTACAGCCGATAACGACCTGACAGTCGCTTCACCAAGTTTTTTTGGAATGTTTTCAAATTCAAAAATACGCACTTGACCAGACTTGAAACTGAGATTTGCTTCTCCCTTCAAAATTCTATGTTCAAATTCAAGTGAACTGTCTTCAGGCGTCAACGTTGATAATTTAATGAAATCTTCAAAAGGTAAATCCTTGTTGTGAGTGATATGAATCGAAGGCAGTTGTCCAGTTATTGTCAACGAAATATCGTCCAGAACAGTCGGCACGTCACTTGCTGGGTCTTGAACAGGGTATTTGGATTGAATAACCAACTGGGATGGTGTATGAAGACCAAGAAAACTTTCTGTCTGCCCAAATGTGAACTTGGCAGTGTACAGATTCAATTGCTGAGCTTTAGTACTATCGACACCGACTATTGTAGGCTCTACTTCTTCCAATTTTAGATCTCCAAGTTTCTCTTCAATTGACTGCTCGAGTTTTCCGTGATACAAACTGTATTCCACCTCAGTAAGAGCAGCTTCATAATGATCACCAATAGCCAATGACGTCTCCAGTAACCTCTTCAAAACCGTACTTAACAACGGCTTCCACTTTTCTAATCTATAAGATTTTGCCGCCAATCTGTAATACTCTTGAGCTTTTTTTGGATCTTTGTCGTGAAGATAGTACGTCTCGCCTAGCAAGTAATATGTGTAACCAGTTGTACGGTTATTTTTTTCCAACAAAAAATCTTTATTAGCCCTTGACAGTGCTTTCTTCGCTGCCTTGCTAATCGAACTCATATCACTAGACTCCTCGTTCATGTACGGATCTTTAGACGGCTCGTAGTCGCCTTGTAATAACTCGACCCAAAGCTGGACCGCTGTTAAATATAAGTTTCCACAACGCGGTAAGCAGCTTCCAGGCAAGTTCTCATCGATAGGAATCTTTTGATGTTTGACTTGTGACTCGGTAACCAAGTCCGCCAACAAGGCATACTGTGTAGCTCTCCAGTTCTTGTACGAAAACTCACTCTTCGAAAACTTTTGTTTATTATTTAGGATAATTCCAACACTTGTCAGATGTGTTAAAAACTTTTTGTAGCCCATATTGGGAAAGCCAGAGTAAAAGTACAGCTTGACAATGTGATAAGCCACGGCATCTAAAAAGATTCGAAATTCTTTCCATCGTTGTGCTGACGTCTCTGTTAAAGGATGCAAGTTTTCAAATAGCTCAATAGCCATCTCGTATGTGACTTCGTATGCCTTGGTTGCAGAGTCGAATTCTTGTCGAAACTCTGCCAAAACTGCAAGTTTATATGAGTATCTTATTTCCCATCCTGCGTTGGGTAATGGAGATGTGTTGATACCAGCAGCATCCTCTGGTGCAAGTGCTTTAGGCCGTCCTCCGCGCTTTCTTCGGGCCTCTCTGGCAATACTGGAATAGAATTCAGTAGCAGAGGTGAAACTCAGCTGGCAAATGGTTTCTGCCAAAGTTTCTAGTTCAATTTCAGTGCTAGGAGGCAAGAAAAACATACCTGTCCTTGCAGCCAACCCCACGTTCTTGCGCAGATAATAAATACGGTCGTTAATTCTTGGATCGACGGAAGGAAGGGCATCAGATACTATGATCACGACAAGTTTCACGCCCCTCTTTGATAGTTGAGCCTTCAAATGATTAATCCGGTTGGTAAGTTTCTCGTCTGAAGCGTCTTCTTCTTCTTTGGTTTTTGCATTTGTGTCTAAAAGATGGATACTAACAAATGTGCTTGGGATAAGATAGAGATACTTCTGGAGCCATTCGTTCGAGATTACTCCATCAGGATAGATGCCTGATCCCGGTGTAAGAGGCGATAAAGGCGAATGCGCCGATCCAGAAGGGTACAGAGATTTGTAGTTTTCGCTTCCATTTGCTGATTGCGCATTCGGATCTTCTATTTGAACCAACGATTTACCGGCTGGAAATAAGTATTCATCATCACTATCGCCCTTGAGAAACTGAATGTTTAAAAGATAAGGATTCTGACGGCGCGATACCTCAATTGCGGATGGGTTCCAATCAGTTACATTGGTGGACTTATTTGCGAGTTTCCAGAAAAACTCTGGCATAATGACATTTTCCTCTTCTCGTCCTTTTACTCTTCGCGTTGTGACCAGCTGTTCGCCATGCTGTACGAGTGGATGGTTTTTAACATGTGGCTTAGCTGTGTTGGCCCATACTCGATTCAAGCATTTCTCGTCATCGATAGCAGGTACCTCCAAGCCTGATACCAAAACCAACGGCGTAGCATGCTCAAGTGTGTCTGTGGGGTATGTGTACTTCATTGTGAATCGGTGAGGTGGTACAAAAGAAAACTCGTAATTCCTCTTTAACTGTGTCAAAACTAAAACGAAAACCAAAAAATACATAGACCAGGCACGCCTATATTGCGGCACCCTGAACCCACATTTAACAGAATCACCACGCAACTATCAATTGTCATGAAAATAATGGAGAATTAAATAGATTAATGTGCTAGTTTAAAAATTAAATAAATTATACGTGGATTTGTTGAAATGTATGCAAGTAGAAGAGTGGATATAAAACTGCACTAAGTTTTCCTTCTTGTGCTTCGGCGCGGCGGTGGTTTGGCGCGTTTCTGAGTTTTCCGCGTTGGTTTTGGTGCTTCTTCTTTGTCCGTGAGATCTTGTTCAGGCTCTGATGGCTCGGGCTCGCTCTGCTTTGCGGTCTTCTGTCGCGTGTTTCGTGTCACTCTGGTGACCGGAGGCCTTCGCGTCCCGGCTCTGCTTCGTTTGGCAGGCACCGTTACTTCCTCGTCCTCTGATTCCTCGGCTTCTTGTTCGTTCTCCGAGCCTTCTTCGTCATGCTCTACAGCCGACGAGTTTTCTTCTTCATCGTCTGCTTCTTTTTCACTAGCATCTTTGTCGTCTACCAAGGCTCGTTCTTGTATCAAGGTTCCAAACTCATCCCAATCCAACTCGAAATCCTTGATGTATGTTCCGTCTGAAGATAGTTTTCCGCCTAAACTTCCAAAATATTTGGGAGGCTTTGTGTTTTCCTCTTCTGTTATGAGTATACTTTGATCCTCCAACTCGTCAAGTCCTTCCAGATTGTACAGTGTGCCCAGCTTTTCCCATATGTCACTAATCGTTAATGGTGAGCTTGAAGTAATATTAGAGTTGTTGACCATTTGGTATATAGCCAGCATTCTGAAATGCTTGTGTCTTCCGGCCGGTTTAAACCTGCATATTGCTTTAAAAAGTGCTATTTCTTGCTCGATAGTCCATTTCCTTGACGTTTTACGGTCCGTCATGATCTTAAATCTGTTTCTGCAGTTCAACGTGTTCTGAAAAGAGATTAACTACGAAAACCATCTGCAGGTGTGAAAATATACGAATGGTAGCGTATTTGTGGGCACTGAGTATTTTTTGGGCTGAAATTTCTGGCGGGCCAACCAAAGAGTTTGAAATTTTTTTCAACCACCTTTCACCCTCAACATTATCGATCCAAAGATGGTTAAACGACAGAACTTGTTGTTTTCTCTCCAGAGAAAGGTTAGTTGTTGGATTGCCTGTTATCAACACGAATCTATTTTCTAACATTTTGTTATTTAGCGAATCAGAGCTTCCTGGAACAAGTACAATTTGTACAATGCTTTGGTCTGGAACAAGGGTTTCAGAAGAGGTACTCTTTATCAACAGAAATGGACCGCTAAAGCCGAAACCAGGGCCTACCATGGTGAAAAACTCACAGAAACGCAGTTCAGAAATCACTTTACTGGTCGACTGAACGCTGTTGCGCCATTGAAATCAGCAGCAGAAAGAGAAAATGAAGCCGTTACTCCATTTGCACTTCAGACATACGCAGCACTTGAAAAACGATTAGATATTGCCTTGTTCCGCTCAATGTTTGCTTCTTCACCAAGACAAGCCGCTCAGTTCATCAGATACGGAAAGGTAAAGGTCAATGGAGTCACTATCAAGCATCCTGGATATACCTTGAGTGCAGGCGATGTTTTCTCTTGTGATCCCGAGCGTGTTTTACAAGCAACTGGTCGCTCGAAACCGTCTTTGAAAGAATCGATCAAGCTTGCCAATCGTCAAATCACCAGATACAACAAATACGTCAAGAGAGCAAAGAAAAATCCCGAAAGAATGTTCAAGGTTCGCGAACACCACAGACAAAGACACCCGTGGCTGTTTGAAAAGGAGAGACAATCGATGGAGGCCAGAATCACACGCACCAACAACGAGATCATTGAAAACATGAACAAAGAAATCAATGAAGTGACACCTTCTTCAATTCTCAAAAAGATTTTATTAAAAGAAAACATCTTTGACAAGAATGGCGCCCTGCCCGATTTCGGATTTGGCAAGGATGTTCAATCTAAATTCACTTCAGTGTTCCAACTTGTCACTGGTAAGCGTGCTATTTTGACTCCTGTCAAGAAAGAGAACTCTGCTGAAACCGAGGAGCCTGTAGTTGAGACAGTAAAAGTTGAAGAAGTCAAGGTTGAGGAGATAGAGAAGAAGACCGAAGAAATCAAGGTTGAAGAGACTGTTGTTGAGGAGGAGACCATCGCCGAAGAGATCAAGACTGAAGCTAAGGAGACTGCAGAGGCTGAGGTTGACTCGGCCAAGGTAGACAAGACTGTTTCCGAGTTTTTGCCAGTTAGAACTTTTGATGCTACTGGAAAACTCGTTGCCTCAAAAGATCTTCCTCCCCATGCATCTGACGTCAAGAAGCTTCTTCTGGAAGCTGTCAAGATCAGACAAGAGCAAGTCAGAAAGGAATACGAGGCCAAGAAGATTGACCCTTTCAGCCCCAAGTCTTACGAAAGGCCATACGATCCCAAGTGGGCCGAAAGTTTACAAGAGCTGCCGCTTGTTGACGCTGAGGCTGCCGAGGCTGATCCTTCATCAGTTTTGCCTATCAGACTTCCATGGTTGAGCGGTGGACACTACGGTTTGCAAGAGCCCGAGAAGCCATACTTCACACCCTGGGCTCCTCGTCCTTTCCTTGCCCCTTTCGCCATCCTTCCCCATCACATTGAGATTTCTTTTGAGACTTGCCATGCCATTTACATGCGTGATCCTATCGCTAGACCTGGTCACTCTGAAGTCATTTCTCCTTTCTCTTTAGACATGCATGAACGTGCCTACATGTTCTATGTCACTAGAAGAAGAAAGTAAACTATTCTTGTATTATAGCTAATTTCGTTTTTTGTAGATATGTGTATGATTTTTGATTAAATTTGGTTAAAAGTTGAGTAAATTTTGTGTAAACAACAATCAAACTCAAGAATTGTAAATGTACCATTGAACAAGCAAAAGGAAACGTTATGTAGAATGCGCTTTATTGCAAGCTTGTGCATGTTATCTAGCCAGAATGTTCGACAATGCTACTGACCAGTCTACCATTAACAACTTTGTGTACAAATTGTTCGGGAACAGGAGTTTCTTCAAAATCGCCTTCATCGCCCTTGGGAATGTTGATGTTGAGAGCAGTGGTTTGTGATGTGTAGATTTCAACGTCGAGAGACTGTTTGTCCAAGTAGATTTGACACGAGTCGGATTGGTCGAGAGAAATAGTAGGAATCTTACCAGTAGATTGAAATCCCAGTTTCTTACACTTGATGACATCGACAGAAGAAACCAAAGACTCGGCCACAACACCGACATTTGTGCAGCCATTGATAGTAATAGCGTTGGCCTTACCCTTGATTTGAATAGTGGAGTTAACGCACTTGTCAATGAAGACAGCTTGATCAATCGAGGCTTCAATGACAATCTCATGGTTATCTTCAAAAAATTCAACGATCCATTTAGAATCTTGCAGCTCTTTCTTAGCAGGCTTCTTGTTAGACAAAGAATTAGGCTTTTTAGGAGGAACAGGAGATCTCTTGCTTTGAGGAGTCACTGGGGCTGCCTTACGAAGCTCGGGGTTCTTGTGCGTCATTTGACTCTTATCAACCTTTTTGAGATGAGAAGTGATAGCAGAGCCTTTATTGATTTCGTTGAAAACGGCGGCACGACCAGAGGCAGGTGCAGCAGGTTCGCCCACAATGTCATCAAACAAGTTGGATGGTGGAGGAGGAGGTGGTGGTGGTGGAGGTGGTCCGCCAGCTGAAGGTGCAGGAGGTGCGGAAGGCGCAGGAGATTTAGATTCAGAACCAGAAGTAGATAAAGCCACAACTTCAGCCAAAGGAGCACCCTGAGGATTCCAGCTTGGGCCAGTAGTGTGATATGCCTTAACATAGATCTGCAGTTCCGAAAGAAGCTTTAAATAAGATTGAACCCATTCAACATGAACCTTGTCAACGTTTCTGTATTCCTTCAGCACCTTGTTGGCGTAAAATTGTGCACTATCTTTAAAATCGGCAATGTACGGAGCGGGAAGGTCAACAGCAATCCAAGTGAAAGCAGGAGCACCTTCAGAAACAGTAGCCAAATGGTTGGTTTGAGGAGATGTTCGGTTGCTTTCTTTGATACTAACAATCTCCTGGAGTGGAGTGCTAATCTCGGTGAAAAGCTTAACTAGTTCCGGATCTTGAGGATTGGCAGGTTTCTTAGCCTTTGCAACGATATTCAGGAAATTTCTTGTAAGCTTGAACGCGTTTTTGACATGTTGTGCCTGTTCTTCAACAGTAGAACCGACTTGCTTACTGTGTGTCAAAAAAGGTACAACAAAGTCTTCATAGTACTTGTCAAACTCCGTAACGCTTTTTGGAAGTTGTTCTGTAGGTTGAGGAGCAGGAGCTGCGGCCGTGGGAGAAGCAGGAGCGGGAACAGAAACAGAAGTGGACTCTTGTGAAGTAGGATTGCTGGCTTGGGGTGCGCTGCTGACAGGAGCAACATTGGTCGAAATCCCTTTCAAGGCATCAGCTTGAAACTCTGTAAGGTCCTCAAGACGAGAAGTTGCAGCCTCCAATCTAAAAGCGTGAGAATTAGCACTTGTAAGACATGATTGCAACTCAATTAAAAACTTTGACATACCTTTTGATTAAAGTAAGAATATTATGACTAGGTAGCGTACCATCGGGCATGTTGAATATAGTTGATTATTGATGATGGAAAGAAAGAAGCAATGTCGTTTATAGAAACGAATGAGGTGTGCATAATAGCGTTGCTTCCACACCACATAACCCTTGCCCATTGTTCTACTGAAATTGATATTTTAATGTTTGGGTTGTCTCGTTGAACCACGATACTTTGATTTCTATGTTCAGCATTGCAAGATGGCACCTGAGGCTTCTGTTGAAATATTGAAAACTGTTAAAGAAGTGGATTTCAGCGTGAAACCGGAGCGCGTATATCCTATTCGAGATTACCCTAGGCCCGAGACTGCGGAACCCATTTCAGGCGGGTGGAAAGAAGGAGCGCCAATTGTTATTGACTTGGGTAGCTATAACACCCGAGTTGGATTTGCGTCGGACTCGCCAGCACATGTTTTCCCTACGCAATACGCGAAATTTCGCGATAGGAAGCTAGCACAGTCATTTTCGCTCTGTGGTAACGATGTTTATTTGGATAGTAATGGTCGACAAAACATGAAAATCCCATTTGATGGTCCAATTGTGTCAAATTGGGAAGGAATCGAATTACTACTGGATTATTCTTTTCTTCATCTCGGGGTTGAGTCTAGGAACTCAGTAGAGAATCCGATTTTGATGACCGAAATTTTGGGTTGTCCGGCATCACAACGAAGAATATTTAATGAGCTCTACTTTGAGGCTTATGATGTTCCCTCTGTTACATATGGTATCGACTCGCTATTTTCATACAAGTACAATGGCGGTCGCAACGGTATTGTAGTATCTTCGGCAAACGAATCGACTCATATCATTCCTGTTATGGACGGACAAGCTGCTCTTCCACTAGCTAAGCGAATCAACTGGGGAGGTAAGCAAGCCGCCACTTACATGCAAAACCTTTTGTCGCTGAAATATCCATACTTTCCCACAAAAATCACATTCCCACAATCGTCGTTTTTGGTTCACGATCACTGCTACATTTCTAAAAACTATGCGCAGGAGGTTGCAGACTTTATCAAATTCGACGGTATGGACAGCAAAGAGCGAGTGATACAGTTCCCATACGTTGAGATTGTAAAGGAGGAAAAGACTCAGGAGGAAATTGACAAGATTAATGAAAGAAAGAAAGAAAGTGGACGAAGACTGCAAGAGCAGGCTGCCAAGATGCGATTAGAAAAACTGATGCAGAAAGAAAACGACATTGAGTACTACAGACAGCTTCAAGCTAGAGTCGAAGCCGGGCTGAAGAAAGACGTAAAGCGGACATTGGAGGGCGAGGGGTTCAAAGATTTGGCGGCATTGCAAAAAACTATCAAGGAATTGGACAAGTCCATTAAGAAGGCTAGAAAGGAAGATTTGGGTGACGAGGAAACCGAGCCCCAAACGTTCCCTCTAGTTGACACACCTGATGATGAACTTGATGAGGACCAAATCAAAGAAAAGAGAAAGCAACGACTTATGAAGGCCAACTATGATGCCCGTATGAGAGCCAAGGAAGAGAAGCTTTTGGAAAAGAAGAGAATGGAGGAAGAAGAGGTCAAAGAACAAAAATGGCGAGAAGACGATCTTGCAGGATGGATTTCTGCTCGCAGAGAGGAACGATCCAAGCTGTTGGAACGCGCTAAGGAAAAGAAGAAGTTGAAGGAGGATTTGGCTAATAGAAAGTCGCTGGCATCTCAAATGAGAATGAAGAATATCTCGGCACTGGCATCGAATGAGTCTGGAAGGGGCAAGAGAAGAAGAGGTGCTGCGAAGGGAGACGATGATGCAGATGATACATTTGGAGCAGATGATGGAGACTGGGCTGTTTATCGTGATATTGCAAACGAGAGTGATGGCGAGGAGGACGAAGAAGAGCAAAAGGAACTCAAACGGATAGAAGATGAGCTACTGAAATATGATCCCGATTTCACTGTCAAAGATACCCAAGAAGCAGTTCTTGACTGGCGTGAGAGCACCATTCATTTGTTTCTTCATGGTCCTCGTAAATTCGACCCTGAATCTCAAGAACAAGCACATCGAATGAATTTGAATGTGGAAAGAATTCGAGTTCCAGAGGTTTTATTCCAGCCGTCAATTGCCGGTGTGGATCAAGCTGGCATTACAGAGATCCTTGACGACATTCTCACACGACGTGTTGACTCCAGTCAAAGCCAGAAACTGTCAGAAGACGTGTTTTTGACCGGTGGTCAGGCACACTTCAAATCTTTTGACGAGAGATTGAGAGATGAGTTGAGAAGTATCTTGCCAGCTGATAGATCGTTCACCGTAAGAAAGGCCAAAGACCCGTCGTTGGATGCATGGAAGGGTATGGCGCAATGGGCCATGTCCGGGGAATACAAAGCAAGTTCTATAACGCGTGCACAGTATTTAGAGCATGGACACCATTATCTAGTTGAGCATGGTTACGGAAATAAGTTCTTTTAATCCACCAACTAGATATTCAGTGAATAGTATGTATTTTAATTTATATTGTTATATTGTAGTTTTGGCGAGTTCCCAGAATATCTTGGAAATATTATCTGTGTTGATAAAATGTAATCACAAGCTTTCTGGATGTTTGATGGTAACTCAAAGGTTCCTTTGGATAGTTTTTCAAGACATGAATTCACGTTTTCTGTCAAAAGACGTTTTATTCACATTTGTCACGATTCCCAATTAAGAGAACGGCTGGCCAAACTCCCAAATTGAGCCAGCCCTAGCCCGATTGAAATTTTATTGTTGGACAGATTTTTTTCTCGTTCAAGACCAATTGGCAACTTGCTCGTACAGTTAGATAAACATCTTTTCCAGGCACAAGGTGTTTCTTACGGGGTACCAGTAATCTGCAATTCAGACATATTAAAGAGTAAATTGCAATGACAGAAGAACACGACTCATACGAGCTATTTAATCCGGCTACGATCCAGATTGATACTTATATCATGCTGAGACTGCCGTCTGAAAATCACCGAGTGATCAAGCTAGTTGCGGGACAAATTATCAGCTTGGGAAAATTTGGCTCGTTTCGCGCCGACGATATTGTTGGCCACCCGTTTGGATACACTTATGAGATCATTGGTGATGGCCAGCTACGGATTGTGGACGAGAACTTTGCGACCGACGTGAACGAGTTAGAGGATGATGAGCATAACCAAGACTTGAACGACGATCCCACCTCACAAACGCTGAGCATGAAGGATATCGAGGAGCTGAAAAAAATGGACACCGACGGCGGACGATCGCTTATTGACAAAGTGGTGAGCGGACACGCCGCATTCGACAAAAAGACCCAATTTTCAAAAGAAAAGTACAAGAAGAGAAAAGAGCAAAAGTTTTTACGTCGGTTCACGCCGTCGCCTATCGGATCTAGCGAGTTGATTACATTCTACGTGGACAAAGAAAGTCCGTCTAAAGTCATGGACATTACAGAGGAATCGCTAGGATTGGTGATGAGTTTGGGTAATATTAGGCCAGGAGGAACTTACTTGGTGGCGGATGATATGAGCGGAGTCATGGTGGCCGCGATGCTGGAACGGATGAACGGTGAGGGCTTGATTATAGTTGCCCATGACGAGGAGCATGTGAAGCTCGACGGACTGAAAATGTTGAACCTGCCCGAAGCCTACATCGAGAAAATGGTGCGTAGCATCAGCTGGCTTGATTTCCTGGATCCGGAGCAAGCCAAAGAGTACGAAGTCGACCCGAAAACAGAGGAAGAAATCGCAAAGCTCTCCGACAACCTGGCGGTCCAGTACCGACGCCGAGTGCGCCGGTCTGAAAACTATCATTTTGTGCGCGAGATCATTGAAACCAAGAAGTTCGACGCTCTGGTTCTCGCGACCCATATTGATATTCCTTCGCTGGTCCCGCGCCTGATTGAGTGTGTTGGTGGATCACGGCCTATTGTCATTTACGATCCTTCAAAGGAACTGCTAGTGGAAACTTCGCACTTGCTAAGATCAGATTTGCGCGTGCTTGCTCCGACGATCATGGAGACCCGGATCAGAAAGTACCAGACGCTGCCTGGACGCATGCATCCTCACATGACGATGAGAGGCGGAGGTGGATATGTGTTGTGGGGAACTAGAGTCTATCCTTCGGACAATGTCAGCGCTGTGAAGGTGACTCGAGGCAGGAAGAAGGTACCTGTGGAAGATAAGTCTTGATGTGAAATGTGTATAAGAAAAGATATCTGTGTGTATAGATAAGATAGAAAGCAATCCATTTTCCGCATTGAAAACATGCTTCCTTTTAGACAACGAAACGATATAGGAAACGGCATTAATTGGATGTCAGAGATTCTAGAAACGCCCAAGACGGTTTCCATAGCAAAGCTATTCTTGGATTATCGCTGGCATCCCGCATTGATCCGACCGACCAGTCAGACAAGTTGGCCAATTCCGCCAGATGATTAATTTGATCTTGATTGCCAACTTCCATGACCACGGCTTTTGCATTATGTTTGTTTGCATGATTGAATATGGCGGTATAGAATTCAAGGTTTCCCTTTAATGCTAGTTCGGGTTCGTACAAACGTACGGATCGAGCCAGGGACGCATCGTGAAGCGAGGGGATATAGGGTGGGTTGGCAGTGATGAGATCGACTGTAGAGGGGACAGCGGCTGGTAGATCTGGGGATAAAACGTCTGCCTGGATTGGGACGATCTGCGAATGCTTGCGAAGTAGGTCGAGCGGCTTGTGGTTGATTAGAATGTTGTCAGCGACAAGGTTGAGCGCGATAGGCGAGATATCAAGGGCCCAGATGGAAGACGAGCTGAGATATGTGGAGAGCAGTAGTGGGATGCATCCAGTTCCTGTGCAAAGATCCATGATTCTGAGTTTTGAAGTGTTATTAGTGCTAATATGGCTTCGGATAGATTGGCCCAGTTTGACAGTCCACTCTTCTGTTTCCCATCTAGGAATCAGCACGCCCGGTTCACACTTGATGTCTAAAGAACCGAACGGTTGCGACCCCAGGATATACTGTAGAGGCACCATTTTGCTTCTTTGAAAGCACGCCAGCTTCAGCTGATTTGGTGATTTGAAGTGTTCTTTGAGCCATTTCAGCTCTGATTTCGCAGATTCCACGTCATGTGTTGCTTTCAGAATCAACGGGAGCAGCGAATCGATGGCGTAAGCCTTGGATAGTAGCGAAGGG
The DNA here is from genome assembly GCA_022457085.1 of Saccharomycotina sp. CBS 16003. Classification (NCBI taxonomy): domain Eukaryota; kingdom Fungi; phylum Ascomycota; species Saccharomycotina sp. CBS 16003. The sequence goes on from JAJNCF010000020.1 coordinate 471,496, forward strand.
CTCAACCGGGGCATTTTTGCGTTGAAGATCGAACAACGTGAAACTTTGTGGACTCAATGGGGTTGGGCGAGGATGAGAAGGAGGAGTACATTTAGTGCGTGAAAAATTTAGAGAGATGAGAGATATGACTTTTAACTCGAAGATCTTGCGATCCGCACCAGGGGCGTGTAGAGCAGAGCTAAGCGAAGAATTGAATCGTGGAGATGGCGGACCAGTCCCAAACACTACGAGCTGGGAAGGAAAGCTGTTTTTGGAGGCAATCCTGACACTGGCTTGACTGATTCATTGATAGCTTTGTTGCATATTGAGCCCTACAGGAGCACTCTTTTTCTTTTTCAAAGATAGCGTTTGAAGCAGATGCTCGAGATAACAGAGGCAAGACACGCTTGAACAATAGCATTAGAACGCCAAATTCATTGACAAGCCGCAAGCAAATCTCAGAGTGTTGTTTATGGTGATTGTATTGAAGATGATAAGGCATTAGAGAATAATCTTCGGTCAAACTATCTGATGAAACCGGGCAAGGCGCGCAAGACACTGGCCATTGCCGTACTTGTACTCTTGAGGAAAGCTTTCAAGTGCCAATAGAATTGAGTTTGAGATGGAAACTGAAAATTAATTGATAACAAAATACGAACATAAACTGTTAATCAACAAATGCACAAGAAATAATACATACTTTGCTACATTCACATTTCACTATATCAGATATAGTGCAGTTGAAGAAAAGGTCGGAACAAATTGAGACCGACATTAATGCTAAGTCGTATGTCTTACCATTCCTGGCTTATGAGTATGTGTGTACTCGATACAGTATAGGGATACTTTGCTGTATTAAGCATGCATTCCGGGAACAGTACATCCAGCTTATGACATAAACCTGTGTTACATAACATGCATATTTCGTATAAGCATAATCGGTGTGTCAGACGTACGTTTACGTACACACAATGGCCGGTTCATGCGTGGCTGAATGTGTGTATTTATAGCTCATACACTCGTTTACACACCTTAAGCAGTAAAAAAAATAGAAAACGGCGACGTTTGACTTGTCACCATGACGGCCTCGACGTTGTTGTCAAATGTGTACCAATATGTACATACACACAGAAAAACTACTACACCACTGTGAGTACATGTGAGCTCCCACCACTGTACATTGGCCATGTCATGTCAGTGTTATCAACCGCGTATCACCACTGCCGCAATGTGACGTTTAGCAAAGTTTATCAGGTTAATATTATTTGTTTAGCACAAGTTATCAAGCACATGGCTCTTCTTTTTCTCTTTTTGTTCGTTCTTTCTTATGACAAAAGAGATCCACTGTTCACCAACTGTACACACACGTAGGAGTCATCAATCAGGCGTTTTTTTCTTTCTCTCTCTCTCTCTCTCTCTTATGATTATGTTTTGTAAGCTTCAAATGAATTCTTTCCCATCCAATCATCCCATTATCTTGTCCATTTCATTTGGTACTGATGTTCATTGGATTCGGTGACAAAAGAACAAGTTTCTCTGGCGTTGACTGATTTCTGTGTTCACGCTATGGCCGAGTGGAAAGCAAATTTCTTTTTACCCTGATTTTGCCTTTCATTTTACACACAAACTCAACCGTTTCTTTTTCATTTCTTTTCTCACTGGCCGCATAATAAAAAATTTGATTTGATTGTACATTGGCTTCGTTGCCTTTCATTCTCACAGCTCCTAGTCCACCGTGTAAATTTCACTGCTTCTCGCACAGGGAAAAATTCTTAAACTGCCCAGAAAAAACTTTTTTCTTCTTCTTCTTCTTTTTTTCTTTCGCTTTATAGTTTCATCAACTACATCTTCTGTTTCCACATTTCGCAATCAAACCATCAGCTTTGAAAGCTTTAAGAGGATACATACAAGTAACTTTGAAGAAAAAAAAAATTGTTCTGATTGAGTACACTCAACTACAAAATTAAAGTATTTTATCAAAAGCAAAATTCCAAATAAAAGACCAAAAGTGTGTACCAAAAATCGAAAGGACAGAAACCCCCGACAAATAATAAAATTCATCTACAGTTTTTTTCAAAAGCAGGCTCCTTCTTTCTTTTCACCACTTAGAAATCACATCGTCATATTTCAGTCATTCATATTTGCCTTCGAATTTTCACCTGTCCCAGCGCATCACTTTAATAATGTCCGCTTGCTAAGCTCATTCACTGTCTTCTTCACCAACAGCATAAATACCCGACCACGGCAACGACACCATAAATCACTCGATACTGTTTGACACCTCTTAAATGCCAAATTCTTTTTCACGATACAATATTCGCGCTTCTATTTAGATTCCTTTCAGTCCACTTTTTTATTCGTTTTTCTGTACTTTTACTTTTATTGACCCTTACATTTTTCCTCTTTATTTACTCATCACAATATCAGATTCAACCATGTTGTTGGCCCATCAACAATCATCACATCTCATGCCTCAACAGCTTCAAAACAACAGCTCTTTGGAGGCTTCTCGAAAACCACCTCAGCAGCGCGTAAACAGTTTTTACACTGCCTATCACAACAGCCAGACACGTCCACAGCTTCGTCCTCAACCACAGCTTTCTCAACAGCAGCAATACCATCAAATCACAACACACCAAAGCCGCCCATCGGAACCTATTGCGAGCTACTTTGACATTCCGCGGGAACCCAAAAGAAACTTTCGACCCTTTTCTCCCCATCCTCTTTCTCAAGAATTCAAAGAAGATGACTTGGAAAATAACTTTTCTTCGGATAATAAAACTTTCTCTTCTGAACTAAATCAGTCATTCAGTCTCTGCACGGACAATACAGAAACCTCACATCTTGCAAAATCACCCACACAGCAACCCCATGGCCCCAAACTGCCTGTTGACAGACCCAGTTTAATTAGATTTTACTCAACTCCGACTCTACCATGTCTCAGTCCTACTCGTCAGCAATTCAGGCTACCCAACGCATCTCCCAGAATCATAAAAGAAACTTTAGACGCCAGTTTCCGAATAGATGAAACCGGCAAAACAATCAACCAGTATCTCATTAAAGAAGAAATCGGGCAAGGATCATTCGGCACCGTATGGCGTGTAGTTGATAGAAACACGGACGAGCAGTTTGTATGTACTTTGGCTACCATTTTTAAAAAATTACTCAAACTAACATGATTCCAGGCCATGAAAGAATATTCCAAATCAGCATTACGTAGACATAAGCAATCAGAAAAACTAAAACAACGCCGAACCGCTATGCGACGTGGCCCGCCTGTAAGAAGAGGCATGAGCCGGCCCCCGCTCGACGAGGATTCAGATAATCCTATTGATTTAATTCGGTTGGAAATCGCTATTATGAAAAAACTAGATCATCCAAACATCGTTACTCTAATAGAGGTTTTAGACGATCCACATGGCGACTCGCTTTACATGATCATGGAGTGGTGTGGATTAGGCGCAATCATGCCTACCAGTGAAGACGACGATGAATTCAGCGACGATAGCGATTCCGACTCCAGCCCGTTTCAGTCACGATACACTGAGGAGCAGTGCCGTCTGTATTTCCGTGACATGATTCTGGGTATAGAGTACCTGCATTCGCAAGGTGTTATTCATAGAGACATCAAGGCCGACAACTTGTTATTAGACGAAGACGACGTCGTTAAAATTGCAGACTTTGGAGTGTCTGAAATTCTAGCTCCAGACAACGACACAATTACAAAAAACGCGGGATCACCTGCCTACATGGCCCCGGAATTGGCGGCTTCATCATCACACTCGGAGCTAAAAGAGCACGCGGCTACAAAGGGGATCAATATTTCAACGCTTTCTGGAAAATCAACTGATATATGGTCAATGGGGGTCACGCTGTACCTGCTGCTTTTTGGCAGGTTACCGTTTCGGTCTAGTAACATGGTTGATTTATTTGACCAGATTGTGAATGATGATATTGTCCTACCGGAAGGCACTAATCCTTACCTTGTTGATCTGTTCGGTAAGATTCTTGCCAAGGCTCCTCAGGATCGAATCAAAATGGACCAATTGCGTGAACATCCTTGGGTAACTCTCGACAACGAGGACTTGTTATTGTCTAAGGAAGAAAACATTGCTGTGAATATTACGCCTGTCACAGAGGATGATTTGCACTGTGCCATTGAGTTTGTTCAAGGGTTTATGGAGCCCAATCAAGCACTAGCTAAATTGCGAAGACTACATGGATGGAGAGGTCATGCTAATAACAACTCTAGCGTCTCGTCGATTTCGCCGACACTCCATCCCGTGGATACTGCTCGATCGCCATCGCCGATAGAGGATACGATCTCGCTATACAAGCTGACGCGTGCGCTTGAAGAAGTTGTGACTAAAAGTACGACTTACGGGCATTCCAACATATCAAATGTGTCGATTGCCTCCACCGTGACCACCAGCACGCTGACGCCGTCACCTCCGTTAGAGCAACCACATGCGCCGCAACATCATTCGAAGAGTAGCAATGTTAATATTTTCGACCAAGCGTTCCAGGAGCCTTTAGAACAGCAAAGCGTGTCGGTTTCAAGGTGTCCTAGCAAACGGAGAGTTTGTTCTAATCCGGGAGAGCAAACTGGTTCTTCAGAGGGACGACCAAGATCACTTGATGCGGAAACAATGCTGTGATTTTCTCTCTTTTCATCGTATACACACTCATTTGCTTTTATTTATTTTGTTTTCTCATACACCTCGAAAGTCATTCATTAATACTATAATATCATTTACCTGGTCTTTCATTATACATTTGTTTTGTTGTTTGCATGTCATGATTGTTGTTTTAGTTGCTTTATCTGTTGTTGCTTTGTTATACACTGCCAGATCGTCTTCTAATATAAACTCACATATAAATTCATACAATACAATCGAAAAATCTCGATTGTGTATCCGAACATTGCGTACATGAAGTGTAGGAAATGAACCGTAGATGTGTTTTATACAATATCGAGACTGAAAATTACTTTGAAATGAGAGTTGTGTATACGGTACATCTGTGTCCATCTTAGCGGTACACATGTACACGCACACAATGGTAAGAACTGCACGGCAGCGGAGGTTTTGTATTTACACTTTCATTTCCACGTCTTAAAGAGAGACAAGTGATTTGGCGGGGATACATGTCACAGTGTGAAAAAAAAAAAAGGTTTGTGAAGAACTGTTTTGTGTTGATTCGGAGGAAACGATGGTGGTTCCAAGCGAAAACAAGGTTTGTCGTTGTGTTTTGGTGTTTATGGGTTGAAGATAAATTTGGATCATGAAGCATGACTTTTTCTTTTTTGATCTGTTTTGCAAGGATCAAAGTGTGGACCAGGTTTTGGACATTATAATTATGGGGAATCGGTACTTTGCCAATGCAACTCTTGTCATCAACAATGTTGGTCAAGGGGTATTTTGATATTGAAACTAGTGTTCGTCCACGCAACAGCGACAAAAGCAAACTTTGGATTTCAAAAAGATCAGGTTCACACAACGTTGTAAAGAAGATTCGTGGACTTTTTCAATGGTGTGGACCAGATTGATCAGTTACAAAGTTGTTTTGAACAACCCTTTGGATTCATCACAAGTCCGCTCTACCTTCCCTGCTAATCGATCACTTCACCTTTCCAATCCCTTATTTCTTACGTTTTCTTTGCGTGACAGCTCGAACTTGATCTTACTTTACAAATGTACTTATCCGGTGATCTTTTCGTTCCATGCCTTAAAACGCAAAATTGTATTGATTCACAACTACACTGATTTGTCCTCATACAAATAAGCTTAACTTTTTTCTTGTCAATACATAGGGACCCGTTTATTTGTTACAAGTCCCAGCTTGGACACCCTGCTATTTACACATATCCACAGAATCATGAGAGTATGTGTATAGCAATAGTTAAACAGCGTATGAAATAATACATATGACATTTAGCTTAATATATACAAATATAACTATGGTATCTGGTAATCTAGCATGAATTCATTACATAGTATAGGTATAGAAGTAGTCTATTGGCTGTTTGTCATAATAAGTAAAAGAAATTAAAGTTTGTTTGTTTCTGTGGAGAGAAAAGAGGACCGGCTCACAAAAGTCTATTTTTGGATGAAAACAAGTGGAATTGGAAGAGAGGAAGAGGCCGAAGAACAAGTGGAAAAACATGTGCAACGTCTGAGAGGATCCCTAGGTTCTTTTCGCAAGCACGCACAACACATGGGTCTGTGTAGTGGCAAGCGGTTTTTTTTTCTTTTCTAGTTTTCATTTCGTTTGCTTGTTTTTACCAATGATTGAAATGTGTTTGGGCCATGTGAAAAAGGGATTCAGTTGCAACGATTTCGTCGGAACAATGACGAAAACAATGGTTGTTTAGATGGGATGCAACGACGGAGATCTGGGCTCGGCGGGATATGTATTTGTCCATACCAAAGCTGAGTAGAGTACATGTTGTTGTAGAGTTGAATGTGGTAGGTCTGATGCAAAAAAAAAGTGCTGAACATTGCAAATTCAATCGTCGAAATCGCAAAGTTCATACTCAGAAAAAGCAGCCTCCATTGTGCGGACCATCTCCTTGTGACGCTTCTCACCGACTCTACGGCCCAAATCGGTCTTCAAGGAGTCCTTGATATGAATGAGATGTTGTAGGAAATGTTGAACAGCAGAGTCGGTGTTTTGCGTGCGAGTGTCCATCCCAGGTGAGAATTCGCGCTCCGATTCCGTATCTTCTTCTTTGAGGTAATACAGCGGACGATCAATTACCGCCGAGTAAGCCATGACCCGAAACACGCCAAAACTGCCAATTGCATCTAATCTATCTGCGTCCTGAACGCAATGCAACTCGCGGCAATTGGCAAACCATCCAGTCCATAGGCCTTCTTTGCGTAGTCGTCGCTCGTGCGAGTAACTAGTGTTTTGCGCTATACGAATAATGGTTTCAATGCGGGACTTGGGCATGCCCCCGGAAGCCAAGACGTCAATCATCTCGGAGTCGCTGGTGTGGGCACCGGCTTTGGCGGCGTATTTGTGGTCCTGAAGGTCATGGAACAGAGCGCCTAGCTCCACGACCTCGACGTCGACAGGTGGGTAGCAGGAGTGGGCCAAACGGAGAGCCATTCGGCGGACTCGCCATACGTGGAGAGCATCGTGGGACGGATCGAAGTTACGCATCTTAGTACGAACCAGGTCTTCTGCATTTCTAAGTGTAGTTTCATGATCATAAATCTCAGTGGGTGGGTAAGATAAGGAGTATGTGTGAAGTTGTGTTTGTGTTTGCGTATGAAGCATTGTGCTTGTGTGTTCGTTTGTAGATGAGTGTGTAAGAGTCAAGAATCTAATGGGTCTCAGGGCAAAAGTAAAATGAGCGTCAAGAGTTTATAAAATATCAAAGTAAAAGTATTTGCAAGAAGGAATGAGTAAATTGTAGGAATTTGTTCGGTATTTATCTGTTTTTAATTTGTGTCTACATTTGAGTTCTCACTACTTGAGCGCTGATAAGACTGCAACTGGACTTGATACAGATGTGTACTATGCGTTTCGAGTTACAATCTTTCATTAAGGTTTGCCTCCAACCGCACAGCCATATGACGCTGCGCTATGAGCCCTGCAAGTGCTGAGCAAGTCATATGTCTTATTTCTATTTCTGCTTTCCTCTCGACGCCTCGGCGCGCCCCGTGGGCACATCCGGCTTTTACATTTCCTTGTATGATTCACTATGACTTCACGGCTGTTAACTGTGTATGTATTGTTTTCATTTCAATACATGTTGGACAAGACGACAAAACTATTAGTTAAAAGGTTTATATTCGAGCACTTATGTGATAATCTAGACGCTGAGGGGATTAGAAACCCTGTCAAAAGCAAGCTTCGACTAAGGCACTATTAGAAATCTTGAAATCAAGTGGGCTTAGTGTCGGATAGTCGAGGAAAACATGGCTGGACGCGGCTAACACTACAGCCACGCCGTCACCTGTGGATATATTTGTTAGATATTTGTCATGTGAGAGGTGATGTTGGCACTGATCACGGATCAGGATGATTGTGTCATTCAAGTGATTAAGACATGAACAAGCAAAGAAGATTGAACTAATATTGAGTGGATATTAAGGTACAATCTGATCTAAAAGTGTATAAAAGGAATATATATTATTAGCGTCTTGTGCTCCTGCTAATCTGGATTTGATTCAACGGGATTCCTGTATTTGGTGTTATGGATTGTATTTCTGGTAAAAGATCGTTTTAGACTGTTTTTGACTTGTGTGAATATTTTATTATTGGTCATGAAATGTGAGTAGATCAAATTGCGGAGAGAACTGCATGCTAACCAAGACTATAGCAGCTCAATACACAGGAAAACAAATCTTCTAGATAATAATATTATGTTCAGCACTTATCTCTCTTTACTGAGATGAATTGAAATTACTCATTGAACTTGTACCTGAGCAACTACAAAAAGGTTATTTCTGCTGTTTGATTCCTTCTGAATCCCACATATCAGTACTATAAAAACCAGCACGTCTCGATCTGAAAGGTGGTGGTATGCAACTCAAAAAGTATAATATACAAAAATGATTGCTTTAACTTTAGATTAGTTCTTTCGAACCAACAAATCATGACCTAATTTCTAGTAACTGTGGCTCAGTACACAGTGTCAATTAAGCCTCATATTAATTGTTTTTATGTAGTTGGAAGTCGAGTCTCTGGTCAAAAACTGTTAAGTTTATTGAATAAGAAGAGTTATCGAACAAATTTGTTTACTTCCTCTTATCTTGCAACTGTTATATTTTAGAGAAAGGCCAAAAAAAGGATACTTGATTGCAATTGAGTCTTTTGTGGTCCCAGATCATGACAATTAAAATAGACATTTTGACGTTTGCAAAATGTCTAAAGACTATAAATATGACATTGAAGTAAATCAAGTTGTACTTTAGCTAAAAAGTATGCAAGCCATGGCTAATAATCAAGTTGAAGAATAAATTACATTTGATTGGTTATAAAATAACGCTGACCTGAAGTACCTCTATTTCATCTACTAGAGCAGCTATGCGTATACAAATGGTGACTGTCATGTTGTTTTTGGGGTTTCAAAAATATAGTCATTGCGCAGGGTGAGGTTTTTAAAGTGGCTAGCTGTGTTTGTTGGCCTAGACGATATTGGAAAAAGAATACTGTATAACCAAACGCTTCTGTATTGTGCAGCAAATGCAGATGGTAGATCCTTGAAATCAACTTGATCGCAATACCGCATTTTTGGTTTCTCTTAAAAGCCGTCTTTAACTACTTTAAAAGGTTTTTTGACTCATTTTGCGCATGTATTTCATAATATTACCGGGCTTTTCTAGTTTTAATTCTGCTTATATCTGATGCATATTCAAAAGTGAATACTGTGATAATATTCTGTTTGCTATCCCCATGTCTTGAGATTATACACAATGTGCATTTAAATCAAACATCCATATCTGGAATAAATATAATAGAAGCCATTTGATTTATTTGCTCATTTCATATACATTGTAGAAGTAACTTCCCGCAAAAAGTGTTGAAAAAATCTTAGTGTCTAATGGCTCCAAATTCTCTATGACCATAACCAATGTGCAAAGGAATGTCTGAGTGAATGAAGGCTGGCATTCATACTCGACAGCGTACAGTATAGGATATAAGCCAGCTTTAAGACATGACTGTATTTGGAGCTTATCAGACAAAAACAATTCCACAATTCCACAATTCCTTTGTAACTCGATAAATATATCACAAATACACATAGGCGTATTAATTTATAGAAGATATACTCTTTGGGATACTATTAAGACTATTATGATATCAAAGAAGCAACATAAATTGTGATTTTTTCAGGTCGCATTATTTAGAATGGTGTGCAACCATATTTTCAGAAGATTTAGTTGATGGTGCTACCACTTGTGGTAGAAAACTCATCATGATACACTTTCCATTAGAATGGTTTACCGTCAAAGTTCACAAAGGTATTTGAGTGTAACTTTGCTCTACTTACTTTTGAGAATATCTTTAAGGTACTGAATTGTGATTAGTTGACTTCAATGATTGACAAATATTACTCATAATCAACGAAGTGCGTGTTTGATATGTACTCAAGTCGAGGTATACTCTATGTTGATGAATCGCTTATCCGTTATGTTGGATTCAGTTGCCAATTACTTGTCTACATACTCAAGCGCCTTTGCAATGTTATAAACATGTTTATCTTTATTATGCAATGGTGAGTCATAGATATAAAAACTTACATACAAATCAGTCTATAGCAGCTTAAAAACAATTTACACTGATAAAAAATTGGGATTTTTGTAATACAAAATCAAAAAATATAGGAGAACAAAAAACTCAGAAGTTAAACAGGAATTGAACTGTTAATTTGCTTTTAAACAAAAACACATTTGAATATGCAGTTAAACAGCAAAATACGGTAAAAAGCTTAGCTTTTTGATACTTAAATGAGCAACAGACAAGTACACAAGATCATGAAAAACGTTGATACTATTGTAATGACTAATATCCAATACAAATCCACAAAACAATTGGTCTTCTACCTGTTAAAGTTTAGTTTCAACAAACTGGCAATTATTTTTGTATTCACAAAGAGTCAGAGTTACTCATTGTTTGAGGTTGTCGGCCAAATTTCAATTCGACTCACCCATCTTACCACTGTTGGGCCGGCTAAAGTTAACAACCGTTAAAGCTTTTTTCATTTTGTATCCATTCTAGTTTTTGGAAAGCCAATCATTGGTTACCAAATTCTCGTTTCAATACTACTCAAACTATTGAGTAACACCCTGTACATATTGAATGCCATTCTTTCACTGTATTCACATTTAGGCTTGTCCATCTTTGATGTACTAAAGCGGAATCAACCTTCAAGCCGTATATCCGTTCTGGCGAAAAGTCTATTTTTCCCACTCTTGTTTGGGACTTTAATTTTTTTAGTGCTGCCGTTCATCGGTCCGAAACTTTTATCTCCTTCATCCCCACTAGATACCCAAAACAATTTTCAATGACTAAATTTTTTTTGTATTCTGTAGCCATGGGTAGTTTGGATCATGAGTTTTTGCACTCAAATAAATATTTTATCAATATCATTTTACTTAAATAGAAAACCTCCTGCTTTTTTTTTTCTCTCTCTCTTTGTTGCAACTCTCTATTCAGATAAATCATTATTTTACAATTCATTATTGTTAAACACCATCATTAGCATTTGAGGGGATCAACACACATGCAATCGCAACACCATAACACATCAACTAATTCAAATACAAAAAATACGTTTAAAACATGAATAGTAATCAGAAAAAAATACAGATCGGAGAGTCAGATACCCATGAGTTCCCTGAAGGAGGAAGAGGATGGTTCGTTATTGCCGGAACCTGGGTTCTCCTATTTACATCTTTTGGTATGCTTTCGGCGTACGGTGTGTATCAGGCGCACTACTTGACCAGCTATCCGGACACCTCACAATCGGTACTATCTATGATTGGTGCCCTTCAGCCATTTCTATCTTACTCGTCGGGGCCTCCTGCTATGTATCTTATTCATCGTTTCGGATCCAAGCCTGTCGTAGCCCTGTCAGGATGCATTATGATTGTTAGTCTCATGATAATTCCAGAATGCAAGAAAGTGTGGCAATTATTTCTTGCGCAGGGATTGCTATATGGATTTGGATCAGGATTAGCGGGTTTCGTGTCGTACTCAATGCCACAGCAATGGTTTAAGCGGAAAAGAGCAATGGCAGTAGGAATCACTGCAAGTGGAAGCTCCGTTGGCGGCATTCTGTGGCCCATTATCTTTGAAAACCTAAACATTGTCAAAGGTTTTGCATGGACAAATCGAATCATGGGGTTCATATGTATTCCCCTAATGATCTTTTCAGTTGCTACTCTAAAAGAAAGAGATCATTCAAGTCTTGTACAACAGCCTCCCACGGTTACTCCGGACGGAGACAGAACGGACGATATGGAGAAATCAGCATCTGATCAAGAGCAAGAAATTCCAATCACAAATGACTCAATTGGGACTACCCCAGAACCATCTTCTCCTCTCCGGACAAAAATCATCGATTGGTCCGTAGTTCGCAACCGTCAGTTTCAACTAATTATGTTGAGTAACTGTTTGTGCTTTCTCGGCCTCTTTCCACCTTTATTCTTTTTACCTTCATACGCCAAGCGGTTTCCCGATATTTCACCGCAATTAGCACGCTATATGATTAGTATTACCAACTCGGCTTCGATTTTTGGCAGAATCATCCCTGGTATTATCGGAGACCGCATTGGCCGAGTCAACACATTAATTTTCTCTCTTTACTTTGGTTGCATTTGTCAGCTAGTATTTTGGCTGCCATCCTATTACACATCGTCAGTTGCTCTACTGATTATATTCAGTATATCATATGGTTATGCATCAGGAACAACAGCAGCTCTCTATCCAGCTTGTTTAGGCCAACTGTTTGGTATTACAACTTTGAGAAGTAGGCTTTGTATTCTGTTTTTATCTGGAGCCCCAACAGCCTTTATTGGCCCAGCCATTAGTGGCTTGCTTCTTCCCCTTCCAACCGAGCCAGGATTAAAAGGTTATCCAAATCTTATGATTTTTTGTGCTCTATGCTATTTTGCAGGTGCAAGTGTATTACTTATTTGTAGATTGACAATTTCTACAAAGTTACGGAGCTTTGTGTAAATTGGAAGTAAATGAGGCAAAACTATGTACACGAGTGTAATTATTAATATTAGAATCATGAGAGTTTCACATCTGCAAATTCTACAACCAATGTTCAATAGTGTATATTCTGGTCACACTGAAGCTAGTATCACCGGCTCTAAAATTCACATAAATTATACATATCAGAGTCATGATGTTAGTATAAAATACAATGGTAACATACGTGCTTTCGTTTTTTCAAACTGTCAGGTTTCACGAGATAACGAATCAGAACAGCCACATCCGTCTCATCAGATTGATGAAACTCGTTTGAACAAGTATCTTGCATACTCGAAAAATGTTTCGTTGTATATTCAAATTCTCGAAGAGTTTAAAATAAAAAATTTGTCTCGTAATAGTCAATTTTCACATCATATCTCGAAGCGAAATAGTCTATCAAACGTTACAACTGTTTTAAAAAATGATTCGACCCAGGATCGAACTGGGGACGTTCTGCGTGTTAAGCAGATGCCATAACCGACTAGACCATCGAACCTATTTATTAAAAATTAGTAAAATTTATACAAGTGATAGTGATAAATCATAGCAGTATCATGCAAAGTTGGATGTGTTTGCTTCATGTTTTTGTGAAGTTGAAGGCATGTTTGGCAGGCTCAATTGCCTCTGTGCTTCATGCATTTGATAATTCGTATTACATGAACAAAAAGATAAATTTTGGCTTTTTGAAAATCATTCATCGAGACTTTGATCAGATCGTTGATATTATGATCATCATGCTATTTCACTTTTCTTACTTTGAATAGTGTATAAGTTTAAGGTAACTTCTGATGGTACATTTCTACTGAACATTTGACAAAAGAATATTTGGTTGCAAAAACTTTCGATAAATATATTTAATTGCCAAGTCACTCATTGTTTATAACATAAAACGCTTCAATGGTAGAATTATTGTTGTGTGCGTATATTTATCAGCTTATTTATTTGCTTTGGTATAATTAACAAAGTCAAATTAGCATTTCCTGTCTTTAACTACATCTAATATGTGAGGTTGTTGGGCTAAAACAGTATGCAAAACTGGCAATTGATGTTGTCGAGCAGAGCTATTATGTTGTAACGTGTTATGTCTCTTCATAGTAGTGTCAATACGGAACTACAAGTTTGCCTAACTTTGAAGACCGTTTATTGTAGAAAAGTACAAAAATTCATTTTTTGTAATTTTGTTATCACCTCTGCTGACGTGTTGATACACAACCAAAGCATATTGGCTGGACCTGGTCGAAACGAATACTATTTGACTTAGTCACGTCAAGAAATATATTATTATGTTTTGACGTTGTTCTCGACAACAAATCGGAATATTAGAAATCCATTTTTTCCAAAAGTAACAATCTGCTTTGATAGTTGATATCAAGAAATTAGTAAATATTGATACAGCAGGGAACAGACTCTAGAAAAGCAAAAATCACTGATTATAATATTGTACATTTCAACTTAATACTATACATAATAGTTTGTGAAAACTACGTAAACATAACTAGTTCTTGTTTGAATGAAAATCTAAATACGGAGAAAGCGCTTGAGTCGCTTCATTGTTGACGCTTGATACTATAATAGCTCAAGATGTAATGACCAGCATTCAACTCTTTTGTTTGTATTTGATAATTCCACATATCACACCCAAGTATTCAAAGCTGTGTTTTACGTATACATCAAAACTTATTCAGAAATATCACCAAGTTTGCTGGTAATGAGAAAAAAACGAGTTTTTAGTTCTTGTCTCTAACCATAAGTATCATTCAGTGATCAAAAAATATGGACGAATCCGGAGTTGAACCGGAGACCTTTCGCATGCTAAGCGAACGTGATAGCCAACTACACCATACGCCCTTTTTATACAAAAATCTTTTGCTTGATCTTTCAGACTTACTTGTACTTGAACCTAAACGTTAAAAATGTATAAAAATCTCAGTATTAAGAATTTTGATGCCCATAAAACAAGCAAAGTATTGCGATAGCTAACTATACCTTTTTGCATTTACAATTAATCTTCATTTGCTTTCATGCATTTTTAAAGATTTGGATACGGTAGCACCACAGCTTGTCCCTTACTAGCTGGATACGGGAAGCTTCTAAGCGTGCGGGAAGCATCATGCTTGCAGCATTTACATAATATTATGATACGCTTATGATGAGAGTTACTAAACCTGTTGTTTCGCTTATACTTCTATTGGAAAGTATGACTAGAGTATATATTTGGTCTGTAGCTACTCTTATATACATTTCATATTCAAACTAATGCTGAATTTATAAATAACAAGTCTGTGAATTATGTCACACTTTTGATAGCGGGTGTAAACGGCACATTCTTTCAATGTTTTGTGCGCTCATATCATTTCAATATTTACATGTGTTTTTACAAATAATCTAGTTTTTCAAAACTTATAGCCTCAGTATTCTCCGTATGTTGTTTATTTGTTTATGATTTGTATTTTATAAACTTTTTCAATATGGCAAGACCTTTATTGAAACAATGATTTTAAACCTGGCTTATATATCATGACCTTGTAATTTTTTAAACATTTTCACGGCAAATCGTTGAATGATTAACTGAAACTTGAACCTTCTTGAAATCCGATTATGTATGTCGCGGAGCTTGACAAATCAGGGCTACATGTTGCAATTCTTATTTTTATTATCGCGTCATTAATTCTACATTCGGTTCGTAATATTTGTTTCCGCCCAAATAGCAGTGACGTTCACTGAATATAGGAATTTTATACACAAGGAGAACCAAACCACATGTTTTAAGTGAAGGCGCTTAGCCAGTTTTCCAGCAGGATTTACGCCTATAATGTAGCATAAGCTTAAAAGATTTGATTTAAATCACATGTAGTCAATTTTCATAAACACCAATATTTTTATTGCAAAATTTATCAAGTTCATCGTAAATTCTGGTAGTCAGTTTATTTAAAAACATGTAGTATTTCATTGTTTTTTACATAAAATTACTGATTTTGCAAATGTTAAACTACTGTGAACACTCTTAGTCAATCTTTAAACAGCTTTTAGCAATAGTTAATTGCCCGATCAGGCATTTCGAAGCTTTGAACTGTTGTCATCTGTCATTTTCTTTCTTGTTATAGCAAGTGGAAGCAACAGCTACATAATCAAATCAGCACATTTATTTGCTTTGTTCGTGTTAGTCGCCATAAATAGATACTACTGTCTTAGGTCTAATAGCTACATGATCACCCTTTGTTTCACTAATTCAAAACTATAGCTGATTATTGATGTTGCATTATTTTACAAATAATGACAGGTCCAACTCTACTCTTGTACTTTCCTTATTTCTCGTTCATTTCTTACAAAACCTAACTCACAACCACGCGCTTTTGCTCAGTAACTGGTAAACTTACCAGTCTCCAGATGCTTGGTGTTTGAACAGATATACTGTGGATAGAATTCTTTCATCATGTTCTTTTCATATCAATTTTGATAGTCATTTTGTTAATATCACTATTGGTGTCTGCGTTGTATACCAGTTTTATACGCATCAAAGTTTTCAGATTTTCAATCTTTTTGGTTGTATTTGTTAGATATCTTGTCGTTTCTCCACAGATTTCAAATTAATAATAATATACACGTCCAACTATCGGCTTCGTAGATGAGACTCTAGTTTCGAAATGCAGAAACTTCAACTCGTATGTAACTTTCAACTTTTTGTAATGTGTCTGCAATACTGGTAATATTCGGTTCAAAAGACTACCGACACCGGTCAACGCCGTAAATGTCGAGAGGCGGAAATTGCTTGCTTGGCAATTTTTGAAACATATGGAAGAGTAGCTTCGACCGGGTGAGAGTGTATAACAATGAGCCGCTACAAATTCAAGGGTACACAACGCCAGCTCGCAACAGTAGTAGAAGTGACATTGAACCAATTTTGGAATAATGCAACCAGAATCGTATGTGGAAATTCAAGGCACAGCAGAGCTAGATGGTGGAAAAGCAATAAAAGTTTTCGGGCTGGTACAAGTATTCGGTGGGCAGCATGGTCTCTATGGGATAGATACCGCGAGCTGATGAGTCGCTAGTTAATGTTCTAGAGAAATGTGGGTATTAAGTAACTGGCATGCGAATGGAATCTGGAAATACTTTAAAAAGTAAAATGTACATTAGTTGAGATTACATTACCATGCATGTTGCGACTGTTGCAAGCCTCTTTGGCAATAGTTTCAAAGTCCAAAATTGAGACCAAGTAGTTGAGTCGTGTATGTATGTTTACGTTCTTTTGTTGAGTGTGTAAAAATGTCCCGGGAACAGTTTAGACAAACAATTTAGAGTCGAGGATAATACTTGAGAATTTAAAAATAGCATATTACTTGAAGCTAAGCTTTCTATACAATCATGAGACGCCGAAATGCAAGTTTTCGCGGCTATAGGCCTCCCCGGATTTAAACCGTTGTACAGCTAGATTAAAGACTAAAGTAACATTGGGCCAAAAGGGGTTGTAAAAACACGTTAATAAAATCCTAATTCGCACTGGCCAATTTTCGAAAAAGACGCTTTAAGCAGTGTTGATTGGAAAACCTGCCTTCAGCATCTTTGATCGTAAATACGAAATGCTACAAATTGCAAATGAACATCATACTAACAGAAACAGCAAAATGGTATGATTTTAACGTTTCTCTTTCAAGGATGGAATTGCCCGTTCCTCCTTTTAAATTATTATGTAAAGCCGTTAATTTCTCAAACGGCTCCGGTGGCCCCCCATTTTCCGATCATTTTCATCCTCGAAAAACGTTTTTAAATTTTTCCGGTTAACCGTTGGTACTCGTTCAAAGAACGTTGCTCAAGAATCATGTGCGTTCGCCTTGTGGGGCTCTATTCACGATGTCTTGCTACATTGGTCCCCATTGGGTCCTATGTACAAAGATGTAGAATTGTGCTGTGTCGCCATCGACTTCCGACCACAGTTTGTCCGTTTCATCGCCACGATGGACATGGATACCAATAGCAACGGTTGGGAGCAATTTTGGGGAGTTCTCGGTCTATTATATACGGACAAACTTGCATGGATGGAGATCTCCAAATATTGTAGGATGTTGGTTTCCGATAGTTATGCGGTAGGGTAACCCTAAACTGTCATGGGGCCCGGAGCACAAATCTGGATTCTCCGAGCCATCAAGCGGATCCACAACCTGTATGTAATATACCCAGATATATTTAATACACCAAGGACGTTTAATTCGAAGTAATCGTGATATTTTTCTCGTCAGAATGCTGTAAATGTTTGTATGATGAATAGATATTGTATCAACCAAAACGGTGACAGAAGTAATTATGTAGTTTTTATAGATTATATATCGAAACTATGCTAAAATGAGGTACCGAAGACGATACGTAAAGTGGTGATTGGTAATCAAATAAAAGAATAATGAATACCATAGAAGAAAGAAGATCAAAGAAATATTGGTCCATGTACAAATTTGGAAAAGCTATGATAAAGGTTAGGAAGAAGAAGCAGCGGCGTTTCTGCAAGCTTCGGCTTCTTTGGCCTTTTTGGCGTTCACAGACCAGTCATAGCTGTACTGACTCAGCGATTCAATCCAATCCCGACCCAAAATGCAATTGAGGGGCTTAATATCGTTAAGATTTAGATCGACACCTTCAAAGTCGGGCATTGGTTGAACCTCAGTCTCGACGTGGTCGCCGCTATGGTTTGATTCTTGAGAAGCTGCCACTTCTTTCATATGCGAAGAACGGAATGATTCCTGGACCTTTGTGCTGTAGTTGTGCTGCATTACTTGGACCTCAATCACAACACGGTTGTGTCTAGATTCAACAGAGTATCGGGGGATGGCCTTGATTGTGAACACACCGGCCAACATATTGTACTTGTCATATCGAATGCACTGCTGCATTACCGCATCCATATCCAAGTAAGAACTAGGGAACCGTGGGTCAATGATAATATCCATTGGCTGTACTGCTAGATTTCCAATTCGGATCACCCCTTTGTTCTTGAGGTACTTGTGCGATTTTTTGATTTGCAAAAGGGAGGTGGCTAGTGTCGAAGGGGTATCTGATACTACTGAGCCGTTGAAGGTTGGGAGCGAGGAATGGCTATGGTTAGATCCAAAAGTCAATGCAGGCGAGAGTGGATTGCTAGGACTGCCACAATGATTGGGTTTGAAAATACCGTTAGCTAGTCCTCTATTGGAACCGTTGATACTCGACGAGCTCGAAGTGTTGGGAGAAGACTTGATACCCATTTTCTTGAAAAGATGCGAAAGGGAAATGCGGCCAGTTTTGTACGTCGAGGACGGTGACACCGGGCATGATAGTGACGAAGCACAAGAATCGCCATCGTGAGATGGACGAGGTCTAGTTTGATTGCCGTGATCACTATTCGAGCTAGAAGACTGTGACGAACTGGATTTGAGAATCGCAGACTTTCTTTTGGTTTCGGTACCAGTGCTCAACTTGTGCGATTTGTTGCTGACCTTACAGCCCAGCTTTTTGTCCAGGAACGACAGAAGATATCGAACCGCTCTGATGTTTTCGAGACGGGCAAGAGCCTCCTTCCGAGCGTTGTCCATGTTTTCGCGTTCTTGAAGAGGAGGCAAGCCCGATTTCGAGATTGGCGGAATATGGTACGGCAGACGCTGTTCGAGTATGCTAAGATAATGCTTGAATTCAAATTCGGAGAGAAGCTCGAATGGCTCTTTGTGATTATAGACGTTTTGGCGACTGAGCGAGTTTTCATTGGTGAACGACCCTACTCTATTGCCAATGTACCCATCATGAACAAAAGAGCCCGGACTTTGAAGGCCCGACATGTGGTGATGGCTTTCGTAATCGCTGTACTGATCGATTTCGTCGTGGAGATCATCCATTTCGTCGACATAGTTCTTTGGGCCGAGATCAAACGTGAGAGGCGCTGCGTCAACTGTTTCGTACACCATGGTTATGAATCAATGCAAGATGGAGAATAGTAAGTTTTGTTTCAAGGTGTATCTCAACGGTTGTGAATGACAAATAATGCAAATACCCGCTTTTAGCTGTGAGTCGGATTGATTGATGCGGTTTCTAGAAGCGAAATGTTTTGGTAGCCGGAATTTACAAATTCAACTAATTCGAAGAGCTCTTGTTTGATGAACGTTGAACAGAATAAACGTTTGGAGGAAATGCGGGTGGAATGAAAACAACAAAAGAATTAAACAAGGAACCAACTAAAAAATTAGTGAATGAACGAATAAATAAAAGATTTGAAAATTAGGTGCAAAAAAGGATTTCGAAAAAAAAATTCCGAAAGTATTGGCGCTTTGTTCAGGTATATATACTCCCGCAGCTTGTGTCCTACACAACATCTCAGTTCTCCCAAGTTGGTCGGTACAATATGCCAAACATTCATAATAATGTACTAAAATGCCTGGCCTGACTACACACACTTTAGCCTCTATGTACAAGACTGGGTGTCTTTCGCTTCGTTAAGGTTGGGTTTGCTTTTTTTATTTTTTCATTGGCTTTGTCGCTCATGGTTACTTAATTCTAAAAAGAAATACCAATATGCATGTCTACTAAAATGGATACGTGTATCAACGGTTATTTTCGTTCCAAAAAGTGAATTGGGTAAGTCTGCAGTGCGCTGGTTGTTTTAGAAACAGTTACCTTAAATGGGAATCAGTTTAGAGGTGAACTGCTAAACATTTGTTGTATCCCAATTAGGAGATACTTTACTACGCATCCTAATTAGGATAAGTCCTAAAACGGTCAGCTTGTACTTCAAATGTCCCTAAGTAGTAGGACAAGAGGACTTATTAAAAGGTTTACATGTGATTACATTTTTACATTCATACAAGACGTGTCTAAGTTTGCATTTCTTCAGCATAGCCCACAGGCTCCTGTTTAATCTAAGGAGTGTTGTTCCACATGGCTTTCCTAAGACTATCGCATCTATTTTCTGTCTTCTGAATACTCTAGGACCACATCTTTAGTGCGAGACATAGGGACAATAAACAGATTATCATGCAAAGGCTATATGGCAAAAAGACTACGAAATAGAAGGTGAGCTCCGGCAGTACTACTCTTGCACAAGAAGAGAATTGTATGGAGATCGATACCGCAACCCAATGAAGGTCTTAATGGCCAAAGAACCCAGACATACTGTTAGTAAACTGTTCCAATTGCGAACAGGTCACGGTCGTATTGGTAAATACTTCCAGACAATCAAAAACACTGAAAGAAGCTACAACTGTCAATGTGGTCAACTGGAAACGGTGGAACACATTCTGAAGGAATGCACTCTGTACACAGCAGAGCGCAGAATACTGAAGAAAACAACAAGCGAGCTCGATATTCAGATCCTACTTGATTCCAAGGAAGGTCTGGAAGCGGTGATCGAGTTCATGAAAGCGCTACCGCATTTACTTTTATGATGGTTCGCTAACTATTAGCAGCCTGCAAAGGTTTTGCTGTGCATCAAAGGTTGGTTCTGATCATCAGCCTTCTGACTCCCAGATTTCCCTTTGCACATAGTTACGACTATGAAGAATTTGGCGCCATCGAACACTGAAAACCTAGAACGCTTCCTCCGGGATGTTACTTCGTCAATCTTCTATGAGATAAGCAGATGAATTAAATGTCTTCTGTTATGTCTGTTTTATATATAGTTATTTTATTTAAAAGTATACTGTGTATAATCCCGAGACATAGGGACAATAAACAGATTATCATCATCAACAGATTATCATCATGATATTATCAAGTGCGTATTCAATATTGCAAATCCAGTGCTTCATTTCATTTCCGTACTCTACGTGATCCCTAACCCCCCTCAAAGACCGAACCCCACATCCACATCCAAATCCCGTTAGTCGTGTCCTGGCTCATGCTTCTGCGCATAAATGTCCGAGACAGTTCATCGTGCAAACAAACATGAACATTTACTCATTCATATGCTATATTTCAGTAATAAAAAAAAACATCATTATATTGTATTTCCGTAAAATTGTACAAAACACTCCATGCGCAGCACTGATGTTCCTCATCGTGGCCTGCTCGAGCCATAGTCTTATTTCAGACAGCTCGACTGTAGTGTAGATATTATGTACACATTGTCAGTAGGTGGCGCTATTTGATGTTTACAATTACGATTCAAGTGAGGGTCTTTTCTGAACAGAGAATAATTCTTAATCTATGGGTCAGTATAAGGTCAGACTAAGTAGGCGTGATGGTTAAACATACCGAAAGGCCCCGTCTAAGATAACTACTTAATAGTGCTAGATTAAGCGATGGATAAATGTGGTAATGACGAGCTGTAAGCTAAATCAATAAGATAGTGATGACGAGCTGTAAGCTAAATCAATAAGATAGTGATGACGAGCTGAAGCTAAATCAATAAGATAGTAATGACGAGCTGAAGCTAAATCAATAAGATAGTAATGACGAGCTGAAGCTAAATCAATAAGATAGTAATGACGAGCTGAAGCTAAATCAATAAGATAGTAATGACGAGCTATAAGCTAAATCAATAAGATGGCAATAGTGAGTTTTAAGCAAGCGTTGTTGGGTAACTGAAAGTGAGCGTGAAGCAAACGTCTTTTCGTGGTTGTCAAGAAGTTTTCTCCAATTGAGATTCTTTGACACCAAACCCAAGATTGGCGGCTTAGCTAATCCAGACGTTACCCTTCCTTATACCGCTTGTTGATGGAGCGTGGGGTCAACCACGTGACACACATAATAATATTATAAGGTTCATGGATTCGCGGTTTTCGGGGCGGCGGAGGTGCTATCAGGGTCATCACCGCCACTACTATCAACCGTGCTGGTTTCTTCCTCCGGGTTACATTCTTCCGTAACCTGCACGCTCTCTTCGCCGAGATCGTCATTGACAAACTCGAGTCCATCGCTGCCAGTTGCCAGTTGCTCATCGTCTTTGTCGTCGTTCAGACTCTCGGTCACTTCCCCGGCTTCTTTTAAAGGCCCTTTGGCAATAGTACTTTCCAACGATAGACCCGTAGCCGAGTGCAAAGCGCTTCCTCTTGCTGGACTGCTCCCTGGCGCCGTTTCGCTATCCTCGTCGTAGGACTCAAGCATTCTGATCCGCTTGCGTAGCTCGCTGTGTGCGTCTGGCTCACCCTTCCGCTTTACACCTGCCACCAGCTCCCCCACCACAAATTCAGAGTCGACTTCTTCCATAACTGGGTGCTGGTGCATGATCTCGTCCAGCTCCGTCGAGTTAATCAAACTCATGGAATCTTGGAGCGGTTCAGGTAACAGCTTAAACGGCCATTCCTTGTAGTAGCCTTGCATGAGACTCTCAAGATCTTCATGATTTGGGGATTGAACAGAGTCCGGAGAGTTTTGCATAAATGCCGAACTTTCTAAATTTGCGTCCTTTTGTTTTGCGGAACTCCCAGAACTGCTGGCACCCCCACCAGAATGACTAATATCACTAAATGTGGTGGTGTTTGGGGTATCTGTGTGAGCCCGGTGTTTCTCCCCGAGCCCGAGCCCGAGCCCGACGAGACGGAGCAGTCGTTTACCTCCGGCGGCGTGAGTATAGTCGGTGTTTCAACTTTTTGACGAACAACCCGTGCTTTTCGTTGTTCTTGCGCCCGACGCTCCATCTTCCGCCGGTTGATGTATATGGCTGCGTTACCAGAAGGCCGGAAAATACGCCCAGACTCTACTTGCTCCATGATTTCGTCCCCCACGATTTCCGCAAGCTGTTGATAAGATGCATCCCACGACTCCCAAAACACAATGCAAACTGCACCCTGGACTCGATCAGCTAAATCCATGAGCACATCTCGCGCCTTGCGAATTTTCGAATAGAGCACAGTCATCGATACGTTGGCTATGGACTTTTTCGCAAACTCTTCTGTAGGAGGAGTTGTATGAGCAGACGATTCTAGCTGTTGGGCAATGCCGTTCATATAGTGTGTAAACCAGAAGCGTACAAACTGCTCCTCCTGAGGCACCGTGCTGAGAAAGTGTTGCAGCATCTTGTAGTGTTCAAGAGCCGTTGTTGTATCTTTTTTCTGCAGCATGAAATGTAGTGTCGGATTAGCCGACTTGATGACGTTGGAAACAAGTGCAAGGCACCTTCTTCGGGCCTCCATATCACACTCCGGCACTATTAACGCCCGAATGATTGGGTGCTCCAAAACCACATCTTGAATTCGAATATCGGAGATTCCTGTATTGAGTGCTGGATGATATGTGTCGAGTCGAACGCCCGAAGCTACAGCTGCCGATAGCTGTGCACTGTTTGGGTTGATGCTATTGTTGATGCTACTGCCAGTGCTGGGAAGACCATGATTCGGCGTATTACGACTGGCGGTCTTCACAGACGCTGGCCCCGATGCTAATGACATTGATTTGGCACGGTGATGTGATTGAACTGGCGACACGTTCCATGACGCCGCCGCTGCAGATGTGGCAATTTGATGGTCCATGTTTCGTAGTGTTTTTCGTTCTGTGTATACTTGTTGCAACTACGGTGGTGATCAGAACAGCTGGAATAATAAAATTATTTGATTGCGAAAAGTGATCAAAATGAAAAGTAGGAAACAGGGAGAACTTGGTTGGTTTTATTTCAGTAGGACGGCGCTAATTAGAAAGGAGTTTTTTTTTTCATCCGTAATGCGGGGTAACATGTTTGTTTAGCATCAAAGCCCAATCTGTAGCCCTGCATTGGACTGTGTACATGACTAAGCCAGACCATGCCTTCTGAAGGTCCCCATATTCTCCCTTGGGCAGTGGCAGAAGATGCCTTGACATAGAAATCAACACCACTGGGCCTTCACTACATAACCGCAAATATGTAAACGCCTCTCTGTTGCGAAAACTGTACATGCACAAACTATGAATGTGTTCTTGCTGTGTACACATAAAGAGCAGGGTAACCATAAGTGGAAACTATATCCGTGATTGTTCCTATTGACATTATCGGATATGAGCGTAGCCGTACACTATTATTTGGTAAATAGCAGTGGTGTACACACGATAAAGACGATAATATTCATTATCGCTACACGATTACAATTCACAAATATACTCTATGTAAACATGTATAGCACAAAATATACACTGACGAATAGATTAGATGATTTGATATCAATTGTTTAAATCTGTTTCGCCTCGGAATGATCTTGACCGGAAGCCTCTCGTTTGCCAGCCAAAATATCTGCAATCTCTTGACGCCGGCGCTCCATCTCGTATATGCGACCAAGCTGTTCCTTCAGATGTTGGATCTATCGCTCCCTCAACACATTTGCCTCATCAGTCCCTATTTGCTTTAGTACCCATGCAGTTCCGTCAGAACCCTTTTATAGTCTCAATTAAGTTATGTATTACCTTAACAGTGAAGGGCGATGTGAAATAGTGATCAACGCAATTCTGCGCTTTCGGCTAGTCCAAGATCTGGGCAAACACCTCGCAATGATTCCATTCTCCGGAAAACACATTTTTCCATGTTTTCACAGTATCCCGACCTCCTTCTCTTTCAGGCGGATATTCCAGCTTGACCAACTTAAGAGTCTCAAAAAGATTATCGTCTGTAAGCCTCGAGTCATCTGAATCAGATTCGGCAAATGGGTAAATGATTTGGTCTCAAAGAGTTTCTGTGAAAATATACGGACGTTAACAAAGAATGCAAATATCCTGAGGTAACGGCCGCGACACCAGTTCTCTAAAAACTAGCCCCGCCAAAACATTAGCAACAGAAGATTTACCTGTTTCATTAGAACCAGGAATCAGTAAATGCTTGCCTGGATTCACTAGAATGTCTAGATTCTTGGCTAGCAGTTTTCCAGCACTTAAATATGTGATGCCAGCTTTGCATAAGATTTTTTTTAGAGTAAATCTTTCCAGCTCAGTTCCGTCGTGAAATGCAATCTCTTCCGCATTGGCAATCAGTTTGGATTGCGCGTTACGGTACTCACCTTCTAATAGAGCCTCAACAGAAGCCAGGAGATCAAATAGCGTTATTATTATCAATATACAGACACTTTGGATCTGGGGTAAGGCACCAGAATTGCCCATATTGCCATAAATCGTCGTAGAAACTTTTTGTTCATCCCTATTTGTTTGTGTGACTTGCTGGCAATTGGATCCAAAAAGAGTGCGCAATGAAATTAAAATGTGATATTCTTGGTAGGATAAATCACAATTTTAGATATTTTCTCCTTGTACGGTACTATAAGTTTTCTCACAAACTTATTGCCAGCTCGTAGAATTTGCGTGGATGTTCAACGTCGATACATAGATGGTCGGTTCTTTTTCCTTCGCGCATCTACATAGTATCGTTTCACAGTATAAAGTGCAACAATAGTTTGAAATGCAGCAGTTTCAGTTGATTTTTTATATTCTCAAGGTATCGACTTGATTGTGCTTTTAAGTGTTTCTGAATCTTTCAAGATCTCCGGCAGCAAGTCTTTAATCACCGCATACTTTGGTCAAAGAGTGGAATCAGCCTGAGCCATTGAATCCTGCAGAGTCCTTGTAGTATTTTGAATTAATGATTTTACGACTGATTTGTGGAAGAATGAACATGAATAGTGTATGTGTAAATGGTGATAATGTTTGAGGAAGGAGGAACAATAAATTGGTTTCTTCATGTGGGGTGTATCCAGGGATTAATCTTTGTCACATGAATATAGTAAAGTATAAGTGCTATATCACATGTATCATTTCGTTTATCACGTTTATCAGTTTTGCCACTCAGCTTTAGACTGGTACAACAACAAAACAAGATATTTAGCCAAAACTATGTACTCAGCATATACATGGTACTAGAAAGATACATGGGTTCAAAACTTTCTGTTCTTCAGCAAAACCCAGGGTAAATAGAAATTGGGGGTCAGTTCTATCCGCCTTCACCCAAGAGGCTTATGCAAAGAACTTACAATCAGTCCAATCAACTTGTAGATTGAGCAATGCAGACATCTTAAAGCGATTGAGCCAAAACCTTAAGTGTTAGTGCACTGCAAATTTTTTTAAAGCGTTTTACATGGCTTGTTGGGTATAAAAAGATTGGAAATGGTACAGATAGCGCACCTGTGCAAACAGCCGGTGCACTTGTGAGTATGTATTGCTAAAAGCAATTTGGTGAAATGCTCTTCTTTGGAATGTGAACCGTCCGGCACTAGTTTGATGCCGAATCAAAGACTGATAGCTGTTATCAAGAATTTATACCCAATGCACATTCATCTTGTTTTATTGGTCTAAAGACCAAAATCCGAATGTTGGAAACTAAGGACTCTGCTATCTCGAGAAATGGGTTCATGTTATCCAACCCGCCAGCATAGTTATGTGTTTTCAATCACTACTACAAGAATCTGATAATTCTTTGATAGAAAAACAAAGGAATACAGTGTATAGTATAAAAGAAAGTACAAAACACCTATACAGACTAATGAGAACTACATAGCATCGTTTGTGGATACTAAAATATGCTTCAGACCATTATGTTCACTTGACTCTTCAAAATTACACAGCAAGGTACTGAGCAATTGTCACCCGTTTATTTATTTAGCAAACATGCTTGATCTGTAATGCTTTTTGCAATGAACTTTAAATTGCAACATAATCCTCAATAATGAAGATGCTTTTGAAGATGCATTCAAATCTAAGAGTGCCGGTATTTCTCCATTTACAGAAATATTCTTTTGATGAATCATTATTATACATACAAATTTGACTCGCTGTTAGGTGCAAATAATAGTTAGGGCAATTTTTATGATTATTTCGAGTTGTCTAAAATTTCATTTGAAAAAGAATGTACATATACATACACATACCCAGTATACACAATACGATTACAATTGCTGGCCAATTCCGGGGCTAAACGATGCTTTTTTGAGCAATGGTCACGTTTATTCTCTATCTCCTAGTGATTGAGATATGCTGATGTATTATAAAATGCTAGTTAATCTCGCTGGATTGAGTTTGTACTAATATTACTGTAAACTGGATGCTTTGCTCTACAATTGCACAACATAGTGTCTAACAAACCTTTTTTTATCAACACAAGTAGATTTTTTTTACTATTACTATCAAGAGTTAAGTCGTTTGTGTATCTTTGTTTTCGTGTGTATCATTAACAGAGGTCAGTGCCTTTCATCGATCTTTAAAACCTTGTGAAACTGAAAATGGAAAAACAAAAACATCATTATCAGCATCCTGAACTATACTAAATTAGTCAAGACTTGTATGCTTTGAACATCTGTCAAACGATATGTGACAGTTTCGATGTGTAGAGATGAAAAGCGTTATTCTCAAATAGGTATTTACATAACAGATTTGCTAAAACACCTCAGTATTGGCGGAAACCCCCAAACACGTAGCGCCACTTGGGCCAGAGCACTAGAGTGATTCAAGTAAAGACTTGCCAGACCCAGTGGCATCCGATAACAAAGCCCTATGTATACACTTTGGTGTAACTTGGAAAATTTGAGTTATATTTAGCAAGATTTCCATATAACAAAGTCCTTTGAAATTTTTTATAAGCGTTTGGATACACATAACAGAAAAATACGTACTGCCGCGTTCAGTGTGCGTGCATCAGATTACACAATGATAAAGGTTTCCACGGTTATTACTGGCCTCTACTGCCTCGTATCATCATTGTGGTGACAACGAGCTATTTCACTACATGTTCCTTCGCGCGGCACTAAGTAGGAAACATGCTACAGCCAATCCAAAAGTCATCTTGAAAGCCAGGTACAATCTGGTTGTATTTGAGCAACAAGCCGCGCATATCAACGCAAGTGCAAACGTGCGCGATTGTAGACATTTCAAACGTAGACAAAACGGGGATTCAACCAAAATGATTGGATCAACTGCGATATGTTTTCTTCTCAAGTTGGACTGGACTGAAATCAAAGGACATGAATGTGTACAGTGTAGTTTACACCTTAGACTGAGACATGAAAATAATAAAATTTGTTTTGGGCTCCAAAGGCTTGGTCACACAGTGTGTGTATGTGAACATGACAAAATAGAACCAGATTTGCCAGGCCGCCGATGTCGGAGGTGCGAATTGGCAAAACGGTGAGCTTAGCTAAAATGTATGCAACGTTGTAGAAACACATGTAGCGAATCATATATCAGACTTTTACAATCTAACCTTTCTGAAACACCATGGGTAAGATTAGACGAGCGACTATCGAAAAAAAATCCCACATTTTTATTCCGAAAGCGCTGCTCTTGGCCATCCAAAAGCGGTATACAAATACCGGTTTGAATATACCGATGACACCACAATCGAATGTGGTGCTGTATTATCAATTAGGGCAGCGCTTTCATAGCCGCCGCTCGTTTGAGTTTGCTTTGCATCAAGGTGTACAGTTGCACTGAATAATTGTATTTGTAACACCCACGGCATCACTAACCCTGTTGGTATTGCCAATGCGTGTTTTTTCTTTTCTTTGAAAAATCAAATACGTAAACTACAATAGAAAATGCTAATTGTGCGGATTCAAGCCAGCCATTTTGATACATGTTATTTTTCAGCGTAGCCTACGCCTGTGAGTGTTGTGTGGTTCAGCTTTGCATGCACACCCATACAATATGTGTATAGCAACCTCGTATCCCCTGAAATCAGTCGATCGCCCACTTATTGCATAGTCTGGTGCCACATATAAATGAAGTTGCTGGCCTTTTCTAAATTACGTTGCAAGAGGAAAAGATTGCAAAGAGACTGAGCCAATCTTCATTTGTTGATGGCTGATGGCTCTTAAAAATCACGTCTTTTTCCTTTTGTTATGGCAAACTTCGATGCGAGCGATTTGTAGAGGCTCAGATCACTAGGCCTAAAACAGAATCTGAGTTTCACAGGTTGTGTACTTGAGTACGTACACATCAGCCATTGTTGCCAAAACAGGTAAGTTTGGTAACGCAAGCAGCATTACCTGTTTAAGTTTAAAAACCGTTGATATTTTAAGTTCAATAGATCAGATTTACAGCGCTACACATTCCTAAAACGTAATCCAAAAGAAACATCCAGAAGAATTTTTCTTGGACTAAACTCTAAAAAAGAAAACAAAATGGGTACTTGAATGTACATCTTGGCCAAGGATAAAGATTATGCATAGCATGCACCAAGAAAAACTTTTACACACAAATCAATAATAACATTGTTATCTCGAAGTAGACAGTTCATTAGCAATCAATGAGAAAAAACTGTTTAATTGACGAATGGACGGGATCGATGTTCCATCGATATCTTGAGAATCTAGGCATCTGGTTCGTTGTAGTACACATCTACACATACAACGGGAAAGAGTCATTCAAATATGGGCCTGTATTCAGACTTGGCATGTAAGGATTGTTGTGCAACAATTACTACGATTAACATCTAAAACAGGAAATGTAAAAAGAAGTTCATCTAATAGAATAAAAATTGCTAGAAGTGTTGACACTTCTACGCTATAAGCAGTAACAATGGATGTGATTGTTCAAGCTTCAGTTATAATATTTGAAGCATAACCAGCTCTTGAACAAGGTAGCTTGATGCAAAAATAACTTTTACTATCATATGCACGCCAATTGGAACAGGAACACTGGGGCTCAATATCACGATCCAAGTAATTATCGCGCATGGATTCTTTTGTTTGAGAGCGCGCACACATACGTAAGGGAGAAACTCATGAGTACAGAAATACTTTAAATACCTTTGTAGCCCGTAAATAAGTAAATTTTCAAAGGAGATGCGAGTATTCAAATTTGCATTAGTGTATCTGTAAACCAGGAATAACTCAACGTTAAAGAATCAATGAGTCATTGATATTTGACGTATTACAAGATTTTCTGGTTTCACGTCTGATAAGCAAGCCGAGACACGAGCTTGGCATCTTGTGTCCTATAATCCCAATCAAAAATACTTTTATATGCCGACCACTGTAAGTTTACTGTTGGCTTTGGCACTAGCAGTACACAAGAACAAAAGGCAAAGTTAGCCGATGATGCGATTTTGTTAGATAAAATACACACTCGAAACTCCCAGTAACAAGGGGTTGCCTATTCTTGATCAAAACTTCAAATAGGAATAAAGTTAAGAATTAATAAAGCCTCGTAACTCTATAAATGATTTTCAAAAATTTACCAGTTTATTTTCCCCATGTAGACACGGTGACTTGTATATTGACAATCATTAACTCTGTATAGAAACGTAGGTCTGTATCGGGATTGGGAAAAATACATAAGAATACGTGTTGAAAATTCTATATCAAACTGTTGTAGTTTCTTTGGCTAAGAACGCTACTTAAATGTGATAGGAACCACTAAAACTAAGGTGTCATTATTGCCATTGCAAAGGTCGTTATTTTATTACAGCAAAAAGCCGTAAACGTACTGCGGAAACGTCCTCACAAAATTTTTGGTACATTAAAGTTCTTTTCGCTACATGTAATATCATTGGTAATTTGTCCTGAGCGCCAAGCATAGCAGGAGAAACGTAAAACCAAGATATAATAATATTATTATGAATGATATTGTGCTTAATAACTGATTCATCTTTAAATATTGAGCTCTACCACAAAAAAAGGAGAAATTACGAAGTCATTCTCTAACTAGACATTTGACAATAACTATCTGCTAGCAAAGACAAAGATAAACTGTACTTGATAAGTCATGTGTATAATAGATTTATCACCATTTAGGTTGTTATCTTTATTTAACTATGGTTATATTCGCAAAAACAAACTTTTCATCTACGTTAATATATATTTATTGAGCCAATACTATTTTCAATCCAAAAAGCCAAACGCACACGGAAAAAGTTACCAATACTTTTCACCCAATTCTGAACTTGCTCTATCCAGAATAAGTTTCCTATAAAGACCGATTATTTAGGCAAAGATCTGTCGTGAAAGCTAACTGATTCATAATATGTGATCGCGAATCAGGCTAAAATTTCAATTACACATCTAATTCCAATACTAACATTTTGCGTTTAATCAATGCCCACACCCTTCAGGTTTCATGTGTACATATTATCATCATGATGTTAGGGGTTCATTCGATGAATCTCGTTAGTATAGGGTCACAAGTCTAGAATATAAGATTAACCTGAAATATACAGTGCACTTGCAAAACACTCAAATGCTGTCAAACACATTTCATTATTTTCCCCAGTAGGTCATGAGAATTTGAGAGCTTGATGAGTACAACTACTGGGGAAAATGATATTAGGTGCCTGACGCTGTTCAAAGTATAATAACTTTAATTTGACTTTTCACTCATAGTTGGGAAGGATATTGCCAGGACAATGAGATTTTGTCAATAAAACCTAACACAAAACATGTAGTATTCTTGGATAAGGTTAGATGGAGTGCCAGATAACAAATAATAGATCGTAGAAACTGACGTACTGAATAGTCACACATACAGGAAAAACTTGGGTGTATCAGCAAGGACCGAGTGAAAAACCAAGATCAGACAAGACTTTTGAGTAATACTAAAGACCGATCGGTGGCAGATACTTTTGAATAAAAAAGACGGAAGAATATTGCTGTATCATTAGAAGTACGTATCAAGATTTTTGGCATTAGAGTAATTGCCGGGATGCAGACGCAGAAAGATTAGAATTTTCAGTTGATTTTCCTTAGCTTTAATATCTCTGCAAAAATTACTGGGACAATATCTTGTGCAATAATATTTTTAACTTGTAGAGGGAGAGCAACCAAGTATGAAGTAGTTTTCCCACTTAAGCTTTTTGTTAATCAAACTCATTGGCTCCATTGAGCAACCAGTTCTACATCACAATGCAACCCAACACAAATGACGGCCCAAATTGGGGCTCGCCATTCAGCGACAAAAACAAAAGAGGTATCAAAGGGGTTGATATGCTAGATAAACACAAACAGGAGAATGAATGCTACGCAAGACTGATACTCTCAGTGCATGCCTAGACAAGAAATTCAATTCCGTTGCTCCCAATACAGATATCCCGAGGTTACGGTTACTGAATCTTACAAACATTACAAGACTTTCAGTCTTACTCGTTTTTGCTTGGTACACCTTCAGTCCTCACGTTACTACGTTCCGACTCTGATTCTTATGTACACAGATCTGTATCTCAGGACAGCTAACCGCAATTTGATATATAGTGTAGTTCCGCATTCCGTAGAGTTATCATTCCGTAGCCTTTTGACTAAATGCACACTTGAACTTCAAACCAAAATTTTTGTAATCAAATGTTGATACTCTTACACAAAAGTTTACACAATCACTCTTGAGATGCCAGAGAATATAGCAATGAGATTTTCTTCTTGTTACCTCTTGTCATTGTTGAGATATTGTAGCCGCAACACAAAGTTGTTGTTTTTTGGAGTTTCACTATACATTTGACCCTCTCCTGAGCCCCGGATTTACTGTGTGTATACGAGACTCATTCGGAAGCTTTCTGATATATTTACCTAGAATTCTGTCTTTTTTTAACTCAAAAGATTGTTTCCGGCTGAGATACAAGCATTTTTCTGCACAATTGATGGATACAAATCTGTGATCTGATTAAGGTTTAGACCTCTTGTAACTTGTAACAAAAACCCTTCCAAACCCTGATCAAATCACAGATTTGTATCCATCAATTGTGCAGAAAAATGCTTGTATCTCAGCCGGAAACAATCTTTTGAGTTAAAAAAAGACAGAATTCTAGGTAAATATATCAGAAAGCTTCCGAATGAGTCTCGTATACACACAGTAAATCCGGGGCTCAGGAGAGGGTCAAATGTATAGTGAAACTCCAAAAAACAACAACTTTGTGTTGCGGCTACAATATCTCAACAATGACAAGAGGTAACAAGAAGAAAATCTCATTGCTATATTCTCTGGCATCTCAAGAGTGATTGTGTAAACTTTTGTGTAAGAGTATCAACATTTGATTACAAAAATTTTGGTTTGAAGTTCAAGTGTGCATTTAGTCAAAAGGCTACGGAATGATAACTCTACGGAATGCGGAACTACACTATACATGAATATACAGTATAGTGCATGGCAAATGTGCAATTTAGGGTAACTATTTGTCATATAATCTGTTAAGCAAAAAATGTTCGATCTCGAAAATAAATTGAAGTTGGCAAGCGTATTCCACATTCATGTACAATTTAAAAAAATTGATTCGACCCAGGATCGAACTGGGGACGTTCTGCGTGTTAAGCAGATGCCATAACCGACTAGACCATCGAACCAGATGTTATTTAAAGCTTACAGAAAAGTATTGTGATTTACTAATAACGACTTAAAATCAGCTTATTTGAAAAGTATTTACATTGATTGATATCTGGAAAGTTATTGTTTCATTTGATGTAAAGAAAGTGAATCAATATTTCACTTCCCCGCCCGGACCTCACCTAGTGAATTGTAAATTTTGATATACTCTTCAAATGTTAATCAAGATTTGTGATGCTTTCCCAAAATCTAGATCAATGGTGAACTTTTTAATCAAATCACCTATACGATTTCGTATCAGATACAAAGTCTGTATCGAGAAGTTGTATAATGATGAAATTGTATGTAAACAAAGCACTATTATATTCAAAAGCCACATTATCTGTATGTCAGCGTTGTTTTTGGCTTATTCCAACTTAGAAAATACGAATATCTCAATAAAACACATGTGAATATTGTTGAATCAGCTTCGTTAGAGCTGGCAATTTGAAACTGTCAACAAAAATAGTAAACTTTCACAAGTTTTTGGTACTGGGAGTTTAAATACGGATGTATTATATAACTGAATCTTGTAACGTGTAGAGTTTAGGGAAGGTAATCAATTTAAGCTATGTAAACTCATGAAGTGTACCTCTATTTAAAACCGAGTTTCTCAACCTCATTGTTTTGCTTTTCAAATTCTTTTGTTACATGAAAAACTACGGGCAAGCGATCGTTAGGTTTCAAGGCAAAATATAATGAGAATAAAATCTAACCAAGATAATGTAAATATTTAGTTATACGCCAATGGCTGATCTCTGTAGCTCAAATACACATTGATAGTAAATTGGTATGTCTAGTCGAAATTTCATACCATCTTTTGCTTAGACTGACAATGCCATTATAGTTACAAATTCGAATGAGTTTAGGACAGAGTGACTCACACAAAACAATTGGTCTCACAAAGCTGCCTAAAGGCTGCTTTGCAATAACGAGAACTGTGTTTTATATAAAATTACTTCTTCTCACAAGTTCATACGAAGTTTCAATGAGGTCGAATATGTTGGTAAATCATAATTCTTTCAAAATACTGCATTTTTAAGAATTCACCAGTAATTGCTCTAAATGCTTATGATACTTCGTTATAGGATATTATGATTAATAGCTACTATTAATGTTATTACTGAATGTACTTGACTTGCTTTTTTGAATTACATATTTTGAACTGTTCTAATTGTTTATAGAGCTTATAAAGTGTTGTTTACAATTCTACATCATTATTTTTAAGTTAAACAAAGTCATGTGTATCGCAGGGCTGCAAAAAGAGGCAAATGTCTAAGACGCAAAGTTTATCTTGACTTTAGAACTCTGCTAAGGAATAGAAAATTTAAAGATTAATACGCCATATACACAGAGACTTTGAGTAAATTTTTTGATTGTGAAAATTGTCTAGTTGGATAGCCTGCATAATTATGATCAATATCATAAATCGAATTTCGGCAACTTGAATTCCATCACAAGAAACTAATATTGAGTCATTGTCAAAGATTCATAATTTGATGTATGCTGTTTTGGAATATTAGAAATTATATTCATTTTGAAATACATAGAAAATTATACTTAAATAACACTAATTAATTAAGAACGAGAGTTGTCCGTTTCTCATAACAAACCGCTGATAGGATTTTAGAGAAGAAGAGCACCGGCAGCGACAAAGCCAGCAGCGAGAAATCCGCCTTGAAGAGCGGTTTGTCCATTAACTTGAGAAACGGTAGAACTGCTGGGCTTGTGGGAAGCAGAGTGGGAAGCGCCACCGCTAGTAGCGGAGGGCTTGGTGACAGCGGAAGAGGCGGCGGAAGAGGCGGCGGAAGAGGCGGCGGAGGAAGCAGCGGAAGAGGCGGCGGAAGAGGAGGCAGCAGAAGCAGCGGAGGAGGCAGCAGAGGTAGCAGCGGAAGAGGCAGCAGAAGAAACTGCAGAGGCAGAAGCAGAAGCAGAAGAAGCAGGGGCAGAAGAAGCACCGGCAGCAGAGTCACCACCAGCAAGACCAACCTTGGTGATAACACCGGCGCCAATAGCCTTGGCCTCCTCAACGGCAGAAGCAACGTTTTTATCCTTAGCAGAAAGAGAAGAAATGGGAGGAAGAACCAATCCCAAAACAGGAGAGAGGTTGGCTTGAACAGAAGCCATAGCAGCGGGAGGATCCAAGTCAGTAACGTAAGAGTGGACCAAGCCAGTAACAGTCTTGTAGTCGTCGGAGCCCTCGAAAGCAGCAAGAGAAGACTTAGCAGTGTCTACAAGACCAATAACGGCATCAGAGTTAAGACCACCAAGAACAGCATTGGCAGCAGAAGTCAAAAGGTTACGGACATCAGAGTTCTTGTTTAGAGCTGTGATAATTTCAGCAACCTCAGAACCAGCCTTAGCGGAGTCAACACCAGACTTGCGGCCGGCAACAATACCATTGGAAATTTGTGTGACAATAGATTGAATAATGTTATCAACTTGAGCATTGGCGCCGACAGCGGCAAGAACAGTAGCAGCAACGAGAGTCTTGGAAACCATTTTTAAGAATTGTTATAGTTGATTGAGGTAGTAAAGTATATCTTAGCGAGTGTAGAAAACAGTAGGTACAGAAAAAATATTATCATTCTAAGGGAAAAGGCTCCTTTTATATTTCAAAATTGAAAAAGGTGAAAACGTAAATGGTCTAATTTTCTGAAAGCATTTCTACCTGAACTAGTCATTTTGGGTGTTTAATTTTTGTGTCGGTTAGCATTGTATCTATCACGGCTCTTTTGAAAAGTGGAGATGTTTACTTAATTTTGAGAACATGAAAGAAAAGCAAAAAATGAAGTCAATGTTAGTAGTATTGAAAAAGCAAATATGCACTATAGACAGTGCAAATTTTCAATGTACATAGTCGGAATCCATCTTTTCTATAAAAACATTATCTGATTAGGTATGAAATACTTGATCACACCATCACAAAGTATTTTTAAGTATGAATCAATATGTTGAACCAATAAGCTACAAATTAAAGTGCTGCACACAAATTCTTAAAACCACTAAAGCGGGGGTTGTTTCAATATAGTTTTGAAGTCTCTGTTTGGCGCCAGTTGTTGAAAAACATTTACTTGGATTTGGCCAATGTGAGTCGCATTTGACAAACGGCAATGAGCTTAGACAAATAGTGAATGATACATTTAAACATAGCGAACCCCACACGTTGTGACTTTGGACTCTCTCAGGCTTTCAACCTTACTCAAGTTGCACATAGTATCTAGCTTCAGGCATGAATTAGTTGCAAATAGTCTAAGAGCTCAAGCAAAACCAGGCATAATGTATTTCGCTTTCTGATCTAACACAGCAATGGAGATAACTTCATACCCTGAAATTACAACTGAACTTTAGAACCCTTAATGTGTACTAGCACCATTAGTATTGAATTTCATTTTTGTTATATCCCAAACATACTTTTATGATCTTACACTTTATAAGATATAGAACTCTACATTGATAATTTCATACCGAGTTAACTCTCTGTAATTAGCATGTGAAGTTGAACGATTCAGAACCAGCAATATTATATTTAAACTATAACTGCAATGCATACTAAGCGAGTTCAAAAAAGCTTGACTTTATTCTTGTCTTTTAAAACTAACGGTACCGCTACCAATTTGCGACTTTTCTCTTTAAAATTCCAATTTATAGACATATCATAATATTATACTTCAAAAACACTGTATTTTGAAGCTTGCAATTGGTGAGGTGAAGTGCTTACACAAATTCAAACCTTGCATAGATCTACAGTAATAAAATTGTGTGATATTCATTCATACTATATCCCGTTTGAAATATAAAGAAGGCTTGCTATTTTCAGTCAAAACTCAAATTTGATTAGTGTCTGGACAATTGGTAGATGGTAGAATGAGAATTTCAAATATTTATTTAAGGTTCAAAGCCTAATTTCCCCACAATATTTTATCCCAAGGTAAACTGAAACGAGCCATTCAACAACTTCTAGGCATTCTCACAACTGATCTATCGTCCTCGGGTTAGCTGTTTTTGCCTTTATTAATTACGCACATTGTTTGTTAAACTTGATCTCACAGTTTTGTAAAGATTTATGTACCGGTACTACATATCTGAGATCATCAGACAATCACAACTTTGAGCATACGCGTGTAATTTTCATGTGTACATGTACCGTTCACAACACAACATGAGGTATGAGTCTACAAAGACTACTCAACTACGGCCTGATGGCCCTAAATTCTTATCCCAAACTATATTCAAGTTGAAGGCCTTGAGACAATATTTTAAAATTGCAAAAATGTCAAGCCTTTACCAGAACTAAAACAAAAGCAGTGCCACTAAATTCCTTCAACCATAAAATCAAGGGTTGTTGGTTAGCAGGAACAATATTACAGTTGACGCCAATGTAATGCATATGTGGTTATAATTATAAAGTGAAAACATGAATAGCTTTGGTGACGCAAATTAATAATCACTACATAAAAAGTTGCACTGAAGCCCAACATTGAGCTGTTGTCTTATGCAGTAATGAATATCGAGGAAATAGATGAAGTTTTTTAACTACACCAATTTTCTAAATTTGATCAACAATTCTCAATCCAAATGATATGATCCTTCATGCAGTACCAGAAAACCCTGCAATAACTAATGTATTTGACAGTCTGATGAAAAAAGTGCATTTTCTAGTATATATGGGTTGTATCACATGTCAAGACAACTGTTGAGAAATCAATCAGGAATCAGCGGGCGAATTCCATAAGAAAGTCTGTGTAGCAAGTGAGCAAAATCCCCGCTTTTGAGAGGCGTGAGTTTTCCTGGCTACCTGGGTTTATAGTTTGTACTATGTTGTACCATACTTGATGCTGGTTCATTACCGACTGTTTCTTGTTAAGTAATTGTAACTCCCCTATTTGGGGTGAATGCCCTTAAATATTAACACACATCACGCAGCTTGATACTGATGCCCATATGCTAAAGTGTTGACACTAGTATTACGTTGGAACATGGAAGAGCAAATTTCACAAGTTGTGTCAATGTGGATTTACGTCACTGTGTTTTGGCTAATCGCTTCTTTTAGATAATATTATGATTCTACTCACAAGCTCAAAGTAAGTCAAGAACTGTACATATATTTGCAATAAGAACTATAAAATTAGCATGTGAATACAGTATTTTGGTTTCCTCGATCTCCGGCTTATTTTTCTTCAATTTAATTTGCCACAATATGACATG
Organism: Saccharomycotina sp. CBS 16003; assembly: GCA_022457085.1. Classification (NCBI taxonomy): domain Eukaryota; kingdom Fungi; phylum Ascomycota; species Saccharomycotina sp. CBS 16003. The sequence continues at coordinate 510,577 of JAJNCF010000020.1, forward strand.
TAATTTTTCAAAAGATTTGACAAATTGAGGTCCTTGTAACTGACAAATGTAAAAAAACCCTTTTTTTTTTATTCTTGACAGAGTGATCACTAGCACTTGAAGCTTTACTAGTAATAAATAGCCATGTTGCATTTTTATGACTTAATATTCATGCCGTTTGATTTAAGCTTGAGTCTACAATAAATTTATAACCAATAAAAATACTGGAACTCAAAAGATAGTCAATCAAAAATATTAACCAAAATGTAATATTCTAAAATACATATTTATAATAATTTCTCAGTAATGTACTTGTACAGAATTCTTAATAAAAATAGTTGCAATTAAGCAATCATGGGATCAAGAAAATAATTATGCTAACAAAATTCCTCCCAAAATAAATAACAACCAAACCGATGTCAATCTGATAGTATCAGCGCTATTAGCTTGCTCCAGTGCAGGTTGGCCTTTAGTGAAAGACCCTGGTGACATCGGTGAAACGTCTGGAGCATTACTAGCACCTGAAAGACCAGCACCAGGATGAGGAATAGAAGGCATACCTTTATTGGGCACACCAGGATCACCAATCCCACCAGACATACCAGGTGAATTGCCACCCGTTGATGCTGAAGGTTTAGTTTCAGTTCGGCTTTCAACAGGGAAGCCACTGGGTTTGCCGAGAGAATCAGCACCAGGAGCACCAGACATAAACAGGAGAGCCATCGGCAGGGAAAACAGGGAAACTATGAGAGCCACCCGCAGGAGGATTAACAACAGGGCTGCCGGGAGAGCCGTTGGTAGGATAACCATCAATAGGAACACTAGGGAAGCTAGTAGGCATATTAGGGGATCCGTTAGAGGAACCAACAGGCACGTTAGGTGGACTACCAGCAAATGTACCGCTAGGTGCGCCTTGAGAATTGCTACCCAATGAACTAAAGGGACCGCCACCTGGTGGATCAGAGCCACGAGGAGGAGAGCTTGCAGGGTTGACAGGAGATTCACTCGCAGGAGGGTTGGCAGGCATACTAGAAAAGCCAAATACAGGAGGACTAACAGGAGGGTTATTGATAGAAGAACCACTAGAGGGGAATGGAAGAACAGTGACAATACTAGAATGACAGATTTCAGGCGTAGGGCAAGCAAAAGTGGCTGTAGTAGTTTCGGTCAAAGTCACACGAGATGTTTGACAATTGGCGCCTGGATTACAAGAAGCTATGCATGTAGTAGGGAAGTTGATGGTAACGTGGACCGAAGTTTCATTGATCAAAGAAGGAGGAGCAACTGTGATAGTTGAATATGGACCTAGAGCAGAATTCGCGCATGGGACTGTAATTTGAGTGGATTTGGTAACAGTGACAGTACTAGACTCACACATAGCAGGATCCATACAAGGAACAGTAAGAGTGGTAGGTGAAATGCTTGAAACTGGTGCAGTAACAGTCTTAGTAAACGATTGACTTTCATATACAGTAGTAGGAACAAACATAGTAGTAGGCTGAATAATAGTAGTAGGCACAGCAAGGGTAGTGAGAAGAATAGTCGTGGACAAGGAGGTTGTAGGAACTATGATAGTAGTTGGTTGTGTCACAGTCACTGTTGAGAAACTACAAACGCTTGGATCAGTGCACGGTACAGTCAACAAAGTAGGAGATGTGATGATGATACTTTGCATTGAGGTAACAGTAGAGGTAACAGTGGCACTTGACACAACAGTTTGACTAGTGGTGATTGTCTCAGTAGAGGTTTGGATAACAGTGTACGGACCAGCAGTAACAGTGGTAACAGTAGGAACAACAACAGTAGTAGGAACAACATAGGTATTGAGAATGGTCGTCGGAACGGTAAGAACAGTAGGCTTAGTAACAGTGATGGTAGAGAAACTACAAATGTTGGAGTCGGTGCAAGGGACAGTCAAAGTAGTAGGGGCGGGAATCTTGATTTCTTTTGTAATGAAAGAAGTGTCAATTTTAGTGGATTCGGTGGTGACAGTCTTCTCCGTGGTAACTGTGGCGGTCGATAAGACAAGATTAGTTGTAGTAGCCATGATGGTATTTGTAGCAGTAGACATCAATACATTTGTAGTCGTAGCCATGATTGTATTGGTTTGATAAGTGGTAAGCAACTGTGTAATCGAAACTTTTTCAGTGACAGTAGTAAGAGATGGAACCATAACAGTACCTTGGCTAGTGACAGTCAACGTGTAGGTTTCGCTAGGACCTTTAATTGTAGTAACGGACGTGATAACTTGAGGAACAGATGCAGTGCTGACGGACGTGATAGTAGAAAGAAGCACGGAAGTCACAGTATCGGCAGAACATTTAGTAAGAGAGAATGTCTCCGAGCTCTTTGTAGCACCAATAACAACAGTGACCATCCCATTTGAGCCAAGAAGAGTGTAATCGGAAATTGTCGATCCTGAATAAGTATAGACAGAGTCGGTTGGGTTGATGTAACAGGAAGGAACGATAGGATTGGGAACTGTTGCAGTAGAGGTGACAGTAGAAGCACAAGGAGTGAGCAAGACAGTAGAGGGTTGATTAGTGGTTCCAATGAATACCGTGACAATGCCGTAAGATGAAGTGACAGTGGAGCCAGGAATAGAAGAGCCAGGAGCAACATAGGAGGAAGGAGCACCGCTTGGAGCGCAACCAGGAGCATTTTGGCCATTCCAACTACCAGGAGGAGCAGTTGCAAAAGTGCCATTGTTGTATTGGCCTGTGGACCTATTGTTAGGAATACCAGTAGGAGGATAGTTTTCGCCCCCAAAGGTGCCACCAGGACCAGTGTAACCAGATTTACCAAAGTCAGGAGGGAAAGTTTGTTGAACTGTGATAGTAGTTGGACAAGGAGTCAAGGTGACGGCGGTGGCAGGGAAACTGGCACCTTTGAAAACAGTGACTCCGCCAGAAGCATCGGTAGATGTGGAAGGTGGATACTCAGTAGGTTTGATAATAGTGAAGCTGACAGTAGTACCAGTGATACAAGGCAAACTGTAATTGGGCGAGACAGTAGCGGGAACAGTGGCTGCACAAGGTTTAGTGAGGCTAACAGCAGTAGGTGCAATGGTAGTACCGATGACAATGGTGACAGTGCCAGAGGTACCAGAGACAGTAGAGCCGTCGATAGCTGAGCCCTTGTAGCTGAGAACAGAGTCAGAGCCAGTGTAGCAAGTAGGCTGATCAGGACCATTAGGGCCACCAGGACCGCCAGGACCGCCAGAGCTGCCAGGACTGCCCCAACCGTTAGGGAAGGTAGCGTGTGAGGTGACTGTAGAACCACAAGGCTTGGTGAGAGTAACATCAGTAGAAGCAATAGAGGTCCCGAGCCAGACAGTGACAGTAGCGCCTTCGGAAACAGTTGACTGAGTGAGAGTAGATCCGGGGTAGGTCAAGATTGATTTGCCATCCATGACACATGTTGGCTGGTCAGGACCATTGGGACCGCCAGGACCTCCAGGACCGCCAGAGCTGCCGGAGCTACCCCAGCCGTTAGGGAAGGTGGCTTGAGAAGTGACAGTGGTAAGACAGGGAGCAGTAAGAGTGACTTGAGTGGGAGCAATAGTAGTGCCAATGACGATAGTGACAGTGCCAGAAGTACCAGAAACAGTAGAGCCGTCGATGGCAGAGCCCTTGTAGCTGATGATAGAGTCAGAGCCAGTGTAACAGGTAGGCTGGTCAGGACCGCCAGGGCCACCAGGGCCGCCAGGCCCGCCGGAGCTGCCAGGACTGCCCCAGCCATTCGGGAAAGTGGCGTGGGAGGTGATAGTCGAGCCACAAGGAGTGGTGAGTGTGACTTGGGTAGGAGCGATGGTAGTGCCAATAACGATAGTGACAGTGCCAGAGGTACCAGAGACAGTAGAGCCGTCGATGGCAGAGCCCTTGTAGCTGATGACAGAGTCAGAACCAGTATAGCAAGTAGGCTGATCAGGACCATTAGGACCGCCAGGACCTCCAGGACCACCGGTACTACCAGGACTGCCCCAACCGTTAGGGAAGGTAGCATGTGAGGTGATAGTAGAACCACAGGGTGTAGTGAGGGTAACAGCAGTAGGTGCAATGGTAGTACCGATGACAATGGTGACAGTGCCAGCGGTGCCAGAGACAGTAGAGCCGTCGATGGCAGAGCCCTTGTAGCTGATGACAGAGTCAGAGCCAGTGTAGCAAGTAGGCTGATCAGGACCATTTGGACCACCAGGACCTCCAGGACCACCGGTACTGCCAGGACTGCCCCAACCGTTAGGGAAGGTAGCATGTGAAGTAATAGTCGAGCCACAATAGGAGCTAAGGACAACCGTAGTAGCCTCAATAGTAGTACCGAGAACCACAGTGACTTGGCTGTAACTTCCAGTAATAGTGGTACCAGGAATAGAAGAACCCTTATAACTGAGAACAGAATCAGTACCAGTAATACAGGTAGGCTGATCAGGACCGTTGGGACCACCTGGACCGCCAGGACCACCAGAGCTGCCCGGACTACCCCATCCATTGGGAAAAGTAGCTTGAGAAGTAGTGGTGGATGCACAAGGAGTCATAGTGACGACAGTTTGAGGAAGAGTACTAGCGGAGTACACAGTGACACAGTCTGATCCTGTAACAGTCTCTGCAGGGATCACAGTGGCAGGAAATGTAGTTTCTGAGGAACCTCCACTAGTTAAACAAGGTACTTTGTAATCAGGGATTTTGGTGAGTTGACATGGCAAAGAAGATGTCGAAAGAGCTGAGCTGGAGGGTTCAACAACAATGGTCGAAGTATCAGGCGGAGATGATTCAAAAGACTCGGTTGTGACTGGGGGAAGAGCAGTTGAGCATGGAGGAGGAGGACTAAATTGATTACATTTTCCCAACAATGGTAAGAAGGTCAATTGGTAAAAATCGTTAAAACTTGCTTGGTCCGTGAAATCAGATGCGCCACTAAAATCCAATACAGATTGTTCTACAGAAACATCTAGTAAAACACCTGCATTATGAGCACATCCCATACATCCTTCAAGTAATGCTTTCTTTTTGTTGATGAGATCACAAACACAGTCGCCGCTGGGACAAAGGTTGATGAGGGTGTAAGCGTGTTGACAAGACATCCAACATTGACTAGAGACAGGGTCACCGCAGACACCTTGAGGGGCTCCGGCCCCTCCGCCGACATCCCAGGGGATCTTAAAATGACCTAAAGCCGGACTGCCTACTAGAAGCACTGAATATATCAGTTGTGTAATGAGTCTCATATTCGAGTGTTAATGAGGGTGACGCGAGTCGATATACAGAGATTTGAGAGAGAAAAATGAGCATGATAAAAAACGAAGTGCCGTTTGCTTTATATGTTCACGACTGGTGTTCAATTAAAGTAGAATTGATTCATTTATAATCTTAATTGATATGAGGAAATGGTATTAGATTTACAATATGATCAAGATAAGCTGTAGATTTTGATAGAAAAGTGGTAAGCTAATAAAAATGGTGTGCATAAAGAAAAGTATGATGATTCCAAGCTAGCGGTTATTTTGGCATGGAATTGCATACAATCGAAATATACATCCAGGTCAAGAGAGTTTGTAATCAGCTTTGTATCTGATGAATTAATTTCTACACGTTATGCAATCAGCGGACGTCCAATAACTACATTAAGATTGTGAAATGCTACATTATGTTTAGAACTGGATTGAGCCTTTGAACCTACAAGTTTCTAGATTTGTGAAGTTGTCTAGATGCTTGTATAAATTATGATTTATGAAATAACATTGTTGAATATTGAATATTGTATTGTCTTTTGAATTTTATTTAGTAGAGAGATTAAATTCCATTAGTTCAAATAAATTTCATTCATTCGTTAGTGTCTCGAAGAAGACTTTTACAAAAATGGTGCTTATACAGATCTTTAAGATCGCGCTTGCCTTATATCTATTGGCATTTGTTTGATGTATGCTGTATAAACACTTTCACAACCAATTCATATAGTTGTTGTACCTACCTGTTTTTAAAGGTTCCAGACAAACGAAGGAATGAAAAACTACTATAGTAAACCCAATACCAATCGTATCTCTGGCTGATTAAACTTGGATCCCGAAAAATGAACAGGTAACTCATTATTGAGTCAATTTGGTGATGATAATATTATACAAAGTTGAAAAACAGATTTGTAGAAAGAAACAGAGATTTCAAGATGTTAAGCTCACTAAATATCAGGTGCTAACGGAATTGCGATTTATGCATAATATATTAACAAGTATAATCAAATCTGCATTAGAAATAGAGAAGATTGGTTTTTGTTTTCATATTTTTTGTCACCTCTCAGAGAGGCATGAGATAAAATATCATGAAAATGCAAAATATTTTTAGTGAGTAGGACGTAGAGAAATTTGAATGTTTTTTTTAATGGAGCTGTGCTCAAGCGGGCAATTACTCAAAACTGTATCTGAGTTTGAATCTTAAATGTAATTGTTTAACTCTAGCACCAATTCTTTGGTATTGTGATCAACATGCTGGACGTTATGACATCAATTTGCAAATAAGTCAGAGGCGTATATTTCCCTGGTACCAATATATACACACAAACAATTTTGACTGTAAAATCATGATACTAATTTTATCTGTACTCGTGATCAAAAATACAGATCTTCAACTCTGTCCCGCTATCGTATAAATACATGCCCATAATATCATACGCCCGACGTTTTGCCGCCTCTACCGACCTCCATAGTACATGTACACACGATTTTTTTTTAAATATTCTTTGTGTTTACAGCGGCGTTTTGATTATAATCGAGATCCCTGAACACAAAGTAGCTATTCCAACAGTTATGGCCTAACTCGCATTGTATCAAAGATCTTATCCTGCACTGGCTCTGCCGTTCCGATGCCAGGACATGAATAATCCCGATACATAAAGACAATACATAGATCATCCTCAAAACATGAGGTAGTAGGTATCTGTATGTATTTTTCTCCTTTTTTCCAAAGAAGTCATTGAAACAGTCATGTAGTCTTTAAATGAATCAAGTTTTTGTCAAAAACTTTTTTGTTTATTTATCATGAAGACAGAGAATTTCTCTAATTCTGGCCCTAAAAATGTCCAAGTTGAATTACAACAATATTCATGGTGTATACCCGTAATGCACACAAATGTATATCAATCACTCATGTACAACCCACAATGCTACAAACCGGTACCCTAGTTTTATCATGAATACTTTTCAAACACTCTAGTTTGGCCATGTATATATAAAACTTCTTCACACTTTCCTCAATCGGCCGGTTGGTCACAATGGCTAATGTTGTATATTAGAGTGGTTCTACAGACTTTGAAGCAGAACCTTTCAACAAAAAAAACAGTGTCAGTGTGAGAAATCTACAGTTACGTGAACCTATAATATAATACAACCGGGTAACCCCACATTTTGTCAGTTGCATAATATAAAAAAACGTTTTTTTAAAAGAGCATCCATGCGCTCATGTACCACAGTTGAAATTTTAATAGAGCATTTTATAATGTATCATGGGCTCTTGGAATTATATGAGAGTTTACAGTAAACTGCTAAAATTTTGGAGCTGACTAAATTTGGGGGGTCGATCGGTTATAAGTCCTATCTATACATTGAAATAGTTTGGCTCATACACACATGTGCTGGGAAGATAGTGTGATTGTATTGAAGAGTCAACAAAACCGAGTATTATGTAGATGAAGCACATGGGTATCTACATAAACACTCTTTGAAGACCCATATTGTTCCGCTTTGTGAATGCATGAAAAAAGGCTTCTGTAAGATACCAGAACAGTGGAGATGACAGTTCTTGCAAAGTGATGTGTACACTATGTATCTTGATCAATATAAACTTTTTTTGCAACCGCAAAGCATTGATCTGAACCAACTTTATCGAGTTATAGTAAAGACTGAGCTTCGATTCATGTAGCTTTTCTACAATTAGACGCGATCTGACGCGATTTGACGCAAGGAAGCTTGTTTATGATTGTACACACTAATCTTGCAATAGCAAACAAATTGAACTTGCCTCGTGTCTCTAGAACGTTGATGATTTCTACTGCTCAGAAGCAGTGCTTGGGACCTGGATATAGGGATGCATGTGTACACTTTTTGAAGCTAATCTACGCCAGCCCATCGAGTTTAACTGCTTAAAAAACCTGTAAATTTTTGTTTCATTCATTCTTTTCGACACTATGTGCACCCAATGCATTTCAAACGCCCGACATCTAGACAACCATAGTCCTATTGGCAAGTTGGCATATTTTTTTCCCTCGAAAGTCGCTTTTTTGTGCTTCAACATTTTCCATTCTCTGTTTTAAAAGACTTTTATCCAGGACCAAATTTTAACTTGCATCTTTTGTGTGAATGTTCAATGGCTTTTTTGCTGCATTTGGCAGCTGCATTTTTTTTTTTTTTTTTTTTTTTTGGCGTCCTGTTGTTTTACACGAAGTGCAGTAGCTCACGGCAAAATTGGAAAATCAGTGAATAAAGGGGGATTTCATGTTTTTTTCCCCATGTGTTTTGCACTCATTGATATTGTTCTGTTCAGTCAGAGCTGATCTGGTTGTGTCTGTACTCAAAGTAAGAAAAAACGATCATCCTGACCTTTTCTGGACTGAGCCTACACCCGCTCTGCGACCAGTACGCGAACTGAAGCTGGTTTCTTACATGGCGCGAAGGGTTTGATATGTATTTCCATGTTTGTAAAAACGCCAACGTCTCATACTGATCCTGTATGATCGGATAGTGGAGTTGGAAATACATATGCATCAGGCACAATCCGGACATATGCCGCGAGATCACAGCCCTAACTGTGTCAACACCTTTGTGTATATGTGAGTGGTCTAATGCGTTTCCACAGAGGATAAGTTTGCAAAATCGATCATCACAAGTTTTTATAACTTAAACAAGCTCATCAGCATCAACACGAGAAAAAAGAAGTTCTGTTTTTTTTTCTTGTTGTTGTTAGATTTTCCCCCTGTATGGCCACTCTATTTGTCCTTTTATTGGGAGTCTATCGTCAGCTGCAAATATCAGCCTATATTTACATGGTAACCTTCCACTTTAAGTTAACAAACGTCGAAAATTTAACGTGGAATGGAGACCCCAAAGAGACTCACATCCTCGCAAAAGCAAACACATTCAAACAGCAAAAATAATAATAAAAGACATGTACATTTTTAGCCCTGAGTCGAACCTAAAATGAATACCTGCATGCACTCGGGTATTCCCTATTGTTTAGATTGCGTATGCTATTGGACTGTTTGTGTTCATGAAAAAATAAAGAAGAGAAAAAGTAATTTCACGTGGTGGATCAAGAGGAGTGTGTGTATTCGTATGTTGTAACATCGGGGTTAAAGTCGTGGACTGGCGTCGCAAAGACCAGCTGTGTGTAATTTATCAGAATTATTTGGGCAGTGGAGTATAGATACATGTCGCTCCAAAATTACCTATTTAAACTCCATAGCTATCTGCTAAGTTCTGAGCAAACAAGCAAACAAACAGAGCAATACACGAAACAAAGTATTTGCCAAAACTCAAGAGTTCACCGACTGTTTTCACTCAAACTCTGGACAAAGAAATGTATAGTTGTACACAAATACTTTTTGTTTGTACATTACAGTTGCCCAAAGGTGGTTGTATTAAAACGGCATTAATGTGGATGATTCCGAGACCAAATAGTGCTTTCAAATTATCAAGGGGAACTTTAAGGTATCTGTGTGCTCAAGGCGGACATGAACAGATACAGTTCAAAACTGATGGTTGCGATCAAGACAATAGGAAATCGCGTTTGCGGTTTCAGACGTGTTGAACATGTTTTCACTTTATCTTGTTTAATATTGCTACTTGACATGTATATAGAAAGAAACGATAAACTAGCTTCCAGAACATGCGTTGTATCGAGCAACATATTTTTGCCTGAGCAACATCAAGTGTAGTACAACTTGATCAAATCGACATTCATGTACATGCTAAAGATCAAAATCTTATACATCGACCTGGATTTCAATGTACATGTAGGTTGCTGTTCCATCGGTGTTTGTTTTCTCAACCCCAGATTGTGTATTGTTTTCTTTCATGAAATGTCACGACTGCATTTTTTTGATTTTGCTTTTCTTCATGATCGATCTCAAGCAACAAAGGTCACGCTTTGCTCACTGGTCCCATTCTGGTTTCCGGAAACTCGGTATCATCGCTTCGATTTCAATGATCACCCGCATCTCACTGTGAAAAATCCTTGATATTCAGGGCTACCCACATACATATTGAAGCAGAAATGTCCATCATAACACTTTCTATGTGATCAAATATCTTTGATTCAATTTCTCAAAAAGAAACTGGTATGAAATCGAGATCTGATTACAAGCACTGAACATGTGGGCTCTACAAATGTCGATACACTCATAGGCCGTATGTATGGGAAACCTTGACAAGATTTCATCTGCTTGAGACTTGTGCTCCTTCAATAAGGTAAACTGTTTCTGTTTCATACTGCTGCTATTCACAGTCCCTCCATGTACTTGAACTGCACATGTATTGATGGTGTGTGTACATATTTTTTGGTTCCTACATTACCGCCTTTCCCCGTTCCAACGATCATACCCACCCTGCCCCGTCTGCACATGCACCTCTGTGATAGGCAGATACATGCTGGAATCGGCGATTCATAATATGTGGTCAAATAGTGTATTGTAAGTGTATGTAAAACTCTAGAAGATACTGAGTATACATCGCCAACAGGTGGGGCGTGTCAAGATGCGTACTGTTCACCTTCTATACCCTGTGCAATAACTGGTGTAGTTGATGAAAGTAGGTCCTGAATGACATTTTCTACAAAATTATGTCTAAAAAAAATTGATAAATCTGACAAGCAAAATTTGTATTGCGAGACTTACAGGCCAAAGCAGCTCTGCTTTCCGAGAAACACTGGCCTCGTCTCAACCGTTTCTCGTGTCTCAATACAACATCGCTACTTTTAGATAACCCACACCTTGGCTAAAAGGATATAGAAACTATTACCGATACTGCGACCGTATACGTGTAACGAATGTGAATTGTTTGAGTTCTTCTCAGATCCAGTAACCGAAGAAAAATCAATTGAAAGTCTCGAGAAAAATCCAATTATACCGACTTGGGATATACTCTTGATGCCAGTTTTTGTCTCTACAGTCAAGTGTATCTTTCAGCGGCGTTGTTTGCTCTCATCGTCTAATTGGAATCAACGTAGCAGCGCTTATTGAGGCTACTTTTCAGCTGGCTTTTTCTTCGTCTTGTTAATATATGCTGTATCCGTAATTATACAGCATCCCACTCATGTAACAAGACGATTCCAAACACAAGTGTGTGTGTATTAGTCATGCAAGACCTTGAAAGTGGCTACATACGCTGGCCGGGTCTGTTAGATGCAGATGTGTGTTCATCTTAGCAATGACCAAATCCAACCGCCGCTGGCTGCCGTTGTTGAGTTCAACGTCGGACTGTTTCAGTTGTCTGATTAGGCCTCTCCCGTGTCTTGTTCTGATAGGGCAAGACGTGCAAGACGTGCAAGAGGGAAACGGGGAGACAGCTTGCAATACAGCTGTGCGTGTCCACTAAGGCTTTTAAGCGGGTTACTGACATTCGGTTCTAGCTGTATCGCCAAACCTTTGGGACCAGGAAACATCTTGAAAAATTAATATAATGTGAAGCACATGTAAAAAAAGAGAATAGCATGGGTATTGCGTTGCAAAGATCTGGCTTTCCAATGTACACATACGAATAATGCTATTTATCTCGTGTTCTTCCAGAACAAAATATACATACATTTCATTTATCGCTGAGCTATATTTGCTTTTTATTCTTAATTTCGAGTCAGATATCTCGTTTCTTCAAGTTATATCAACGTTTTTTCCAAATCATAAGAGTAACTAGTTGTGTTCATGTTGCAACGTCTCCTACTAACGGCGGTCTGTGGGGGTTAAATTGGGAAGGAGAATGGAAATTACTGTTTTAAGCAGGGGCGTATGGAGAGTTATGGAAATACGGGGAAAGAGCCATTGAAAAATATGATCTGAAGATATCAAACGACAACCATATTAGACAGGGTGTATGTGTACATGTCAAAAAAAAAAAAATATTGTTTCAATGTGCGTTTGTAAAATCGCACGATAAACTGCAATTGTAGTCGAGCTCGTGATGTACACATTCGCCATATGCTAATCGCAACGTAAATTATTTCACAACGCTAAAATTGACTGCATGTACTACATTTTATGAGATCTACGGCAGTGTGTAAAGGTTTTGCCATGTATCAAAGGTTAGGTCTGATTAACAGTCTTTTGCCACCCATATTTCCTTTTGCACATGGTTGACCATGAAGAATCTGGCGCCATTGAACACTGAATACACCTAGAAAACTCTCTACGGGATGCTAGTTCATCAATTTATATGAGATATTCACACAAATCAAATGTCTTCTGTTATGTCTGTTTTACATATAGGCCTTTCATCGAATGTACATTGTGTATATTCTCAAGACACAGACAATAAACAGATTATCATCATCCTTCTCCCTACTAGTGTACACAGAATGTTAGCCATCGGGCTTTGGAAGATTCCAAGTTCACGTGACCGTGACTGTATCCCAACCCAAACGAAAATCTCACCATGCTTTTTTCACACATTTCGCCCTGTCGTCCACACACTACCAAAAAAAAAAAAAAGAGTCCAGCGCGAGACACATTTGCGCTGAAAACAGTATTGATAGATTAACAAGGGTGGTCGGTGTGTGATCGAGTGTGCGTGTGGGAAAGGCTGGGACTACATTTTTCTTTTGCCAAATCGACACGGGAAAAAAACATATCATGATCACTAGAGTACGGAGGCTTCCATCGTTGGGCAAATGTGTGTTTTTGTCAAGACACTATTCGATGGATTTGAGCTCGGGGGTGTTGATGAATCAAGCGAGATTAGAAAAGAATGAAACGACAAGCAAAGAACAGCAGGTGGAGAGCACCGGTGGCGGTGGTGGTAATAGTAGAAACGAAATGAATCTGAACTTTCTCAAGAAATCGCCATTACTGAGTGCATCAAGTTCGAAACTACAGTCTGCTACGAGTAAAGAACCAGCTGGTGATTCAGGGCAACAAAACGAGAACAAACAACAGTTTGCAAAAAAAGTCGATGAGCTCTACGAGGCCCGTGATTTCCATGGCGTTGTCAGCGTGTTTCAACAAGCAGGCTATAAAGGTAGTGCCGCTGGCAAAGATGCAGTTGAAAAAGGAATATTTGCAGCATATAAAACACAAAAGTACGAAGCGGTAGAGACAATATTTGGCAATAGTCTTGGAGAGATTGAGCATACAGTTGATACATTACGAGTGGTGCTAAGCAGCTTTTACGAAATGTCAAATCCAATCGGTGCCAAACAGTTTCTGCTGCAGTACTGGGATAAAGTTGACGAAGACATGCTGCTGATTGCAATCAAGGGTACAACCGAACTGACACAAGACCCAGCCGAGATCGTCGACCTGTCTCGCCGATTCAAAGATATGCATGACGGCGAGCTGAGCGCCAGCATTTACCAAGCGGTTTTGGAAAGCTTGATTTATCTCGACAATGCCAAGATGGTGATTGAAATCACGTCTGATCTTGAAAAAGACGGGTTGATGAATAATTTTGAAATCAATCAGGTGTTTTTGCAAAACCTGTTGTTGGAAAACAACGAGGCAAGAGTGAATGCGTTTTTGTCGCTGATTGACAACGAGCCTACTGCTCGGCCCTTTGAGAAGGCGGCCAAAGTGCTCACTCGAAGAAACGATTTACAAGGAATCATGCGGCTTGTCAACCAAATGGCCAGTTTAGGCCTCTCCATCACGGCCAAAATGATGAATGCGTTCTTATCAGTTCTAAGTAGAAAGGAGTTAGTTCTGTCTAGATTAGAGAACAACATTCAAGGATGGAACAAGTTGGAAGTCACCGGGAACAACGGAACCGTAGCGTTGGTCTGGAAAAATCTGCTTCAACGGTATCCAGAAAACGGAATAGAGATCACAAAATGCATGGAGGAGATGAAAGAAAAGTTTCCGCGTTTATACAATGGGCTGAGCGCGAATACGTTCCAGCTGGAACAAGCACCAGGAGTTGAGTTCTCTACAGACCCTATCGTTTTTCACCAGGCACCAGCGTATCCGTGCGGCAATCTGCACGCACTTCGCCAGATTCAAAGCCTAGTTAAAAAGGAGGAATACGAAAAATGTCTAACTGAGATCCAGACCTTGATCCGAAGCAACATCAAGCCGGACTACCAGCTGTTCACGACGCTGCTTTTGGGGTTGTGCAAAACTGATTTTGCCGCTCTGTTTGACCAGGTTCACAGGTTGATGGAGCAACAAGGGTATGCTGCAGATCACGTACTGACACTTGGAGTGCTGCGTACGCGGCTGCGCCAGATGCGTCGCGGCAGCGGGTACAATCCCTCGTTTTCGCAAAAGGCGATCGCAGTGCAGCGGATCAAGCAGTTTGCCAACGAGAACCAGGCTCATATGAACATCAAGATTGCCACAATGCTGGGCGACGAGCTCGATGCACTCGGCGAGTACGATGCAGCACTGGCCATGTATGATAGATTCCGCGGCGGAGAGGACGCCGACTATACGTCGCGATGCTACGATAGCCATGCGTTCAGCGGGGTGGTGCGGACGCTGACGTCTGAGATGCGGATCGAGGAGCTGCTGGACGTGCTTGAGAATGCGATTGAAACAGTGATTCTGGGCGGCCCTAGCCGGCTCGGGCAGGGAATTGTGCTGGGCAAGCGGTTTGAGCATACATTACGCGAATCGGTGCGCAGAATCTCAAGCCGTGTGCCTCCGAGTGACGACTCGGTGCAAACCCTGAAACGTTACTTGGCGTTAGTGGAGAAGGACCGCGCCAAATGGGTCGAGAAAGAGCTCAAGTATAGTCTGGGGATTGTTGAGCAGGTGTTTGGCGACTGGGAACAGAGGCTTGCAAACGGTGAGCAGTAGATTGTTTTTGCATAGATAGTTTTTTTGAAGCTGCAATGTTTTGTGTACATATATTTTTTTTTTGACTGTTAATGGAATACTAGATTTCTTGATTGTTGTTTTCGATAGATGTTTGTATTCCCAGAACTTGAAGATTTAACGACTCGAGTGCATTTGGAAATGTATGTGTGTATACATAGAGTGGTAAACACAATAGGCCCAATTATCGTAGTACGAGTTCAAACAAACCTGTATATACACTCGAATTGACCATGTTTACGTCCAATGCCAGAGTATTTGCTGGGATCAAACAAGAATGGATAGAAGGCCCATTTTTGCACTGTTCTAGAACACTTGTTTCCAATAAATGGGGGAAAAGTTCGAAGGCGGAGAGTGTACATTATTGTGCAGGCATTTATAGCAATCGCCCTCCAGCAAAATTAAAACAGATGTTATACAGGCGCAAAGAATGGTTTTGAAATTTGTGATTGTTTTTTTTTTCGTTGGAGGACAGACGGGTTCTGGATCACTTTTGTCTTGCAATTAAAAACAACAAAAGGCTTGATTTTGGCATTAGTTGATTTGTAGAATGAGAAAGGCGTCTAGTTGAAGACGATTGAACTCTGTGATTCCTGCCATGAATATTACACACTATTTGCCTTCATCTTCTTTCTCCAACCCTCCTTTCCTGTTTTTAAGAACCTCCCCTCCATCCTTGATATAAACTCTGAAATCGACCCTCTCCCCCATGGATAATTCCTTTTGCTTTGTAGACAAACAAGTATGCGTAACTTTTACAAACAAAATAAGCCTCTGGTTGTTTATCCACACTTTTGGAATAAAAAATTTTCTAATACAAATCTTAAAAATAAAAAAAAAAAAAAGAGCCGAGTCTTGGGTTTTCTTTTTTTCAATGGCAAATTCACGTTTTTGTGTCGTCGATTCGGTTGGGTACTTGAGTTTTCTTTTTTTTTTTTTTTCTTTCTACAGCATAATGATGATGTTGATTCTCCCGACAAGGCAATTTTCCTCTTTGGCTGTACAGAAAATTCATGTGTCACGCAAGAGTGTCCATGTACATTTTGACACCTGCGGTAGATGCACAGATTGGCTTGTGTGTGTACACATATTCCTGGATTTTTCGAGGCCTCCCCTGTCTGTGCCACTGCTGCTGCTGTGAAACCATCATGTATCTGTCCACTTTTGCAAATGCTCCGAGAGTGTAGGCGTCTCTCATCTCATGCCACTGTACGCTTCTGCTTGCCGACTAAATGTTCTTCAGGTGTATAGCGGCAGTGAAGAATTGTATGTACATACACACACCTTGGGGGTGTAACCAATGGGAGCTATAACAAGCAAAGTGTACATCTGGTGGCAAAATACCGATATACGATTAGTAATGGAACACCCTTTACATGACTAACGGCCATCAGCTGAACTTCCGGCTTGGAGCTGAGACGACGATTGCGGGTTAGGCCCAGGCCATGGTTGGTACTGTTGCGAGATTCTCCAGGGTTACTGAATCTGGAACGATGTTATGTACAAATGCTGAAAAGCCTTGTGCGCTCTAGACAAGTGTGTATAAAGGCTAGACGCTGGCATTGTGTAGATGCTTGATAGCGTGAATCGGGTGATTCAACGTAGGTCTCAGCAGTAGAGCAACGGTAAAATCACACTCGAGTCAAGACTGATCAAATCAGTGTTTGTGTATTTGGATACATTTCTGGTCTATATTCCAAGACCAAACTCGGTTATACTTGAGATTGTGGGCATACAGATTGATCATATATTTTTGTTTTTGAGCTCGGCCTTTTCGGATTTGTACACAAAAGTAAAAGCAAAAAAAAAAACTGTTGAAAAATATTCTGATAAATTCAATGCTAATCTATATTAAAATTATTGTAACTTTTGGGAAATGATAAGTAGTTTTAAAAAAGAAAAGCCTTTTGCTGAGATACTGGTATCTTTTTTTTTACATTTATTTTTCTTTGATATTTTCTACTTAAAAAAGACTTTTTCAAGAGCTGCAAGAGGTCGAAACGAGGATGGCTCAAATGTGTACAAGAAAGAAAAAAGCTTCTCTAAAAAGAAATACCCGGAGTACTGCCCGGAAAGTCCTTAAATCGCAAAAGAAAATATACTCCAAACATGAGTCCTTTTGTGGGATAGGCGTTTGATGATTGTATAAAACCCCCAAAGATTGTTCCCTCTCTAGGCACTTTTTTTTTTCTTCTCACTTTCTATTCTGAATCTTTTTGTTGTTCTTCTACATTAACTTTCTATTATTCGACTTTGATTGATATCTCGACATCAGTTTCAGCTTGTGAATCTCTAAGCAGTATACATACATTCATCTTTCAATCTTTGCCTACAAAGTACCCCGCCAACTATTTGGTCTTCTTTTAGCCCTTGAGCATAACCTTCACTCACATTCACATCACCACCATGAGCACAATCTATATCCCCGTGTACAACCCAACAAGACACCCGGTTGAGATCTGGCAGGAATGGTACATGGCCAACCGCAGCATCATATCGACGCAAACTGAACAGTCAAAAGACGCTGATATCTACGATCCCAGAACCCATGAAAACCTCGAATGTAAGTATAAGGCGACTCACACGCTGCGCTGAAGGCAAAAAGAGAATTGGACTGTACACGGCCGATCGAGTAGCAAGATTTTCATTTTTTTGCTTCTTTTAAGGTTGCTGGTCCCGTACCTCTTTTAAATCTGAATAATGCCTGAGCTGTACACAACAATAGGCTATCAATCACGGAATAGGAAACATTATACTAACTACCAATCAGTCGACATAAGATTACTGGCTCCTTATGAGTACATGGACTCGCTCAATCAACGACAAATCTGGGAGCCTTTCCTGACTGGCAGAGAACGCCAGGAATTCGATACACATCTTCGTGTAAGTGTGGTTCCTCACCATTATAATTCCTTTTTTTTTTTTTTTTTTTTTTTTCTGTATTTGCCGAACCTTTTTTCTTTTGCAAAAAGATTACTCAGCACCTCACTAAAAATGAAGAGCGAAAGCGCTGATTCCAACGACTTTCTATTTCGATGAAATCGAGTTCAATTGCTAACATGTCTCTTTCTGAATAGAGGTTTATGGCACAAAACAGTTCCACAAAGCTGAGAGTGCGGCCGGCACCCATTACATCGCCGGACTTGCAGTTTAGAACGACATCACCGAGCTCGGGCAGTAGTCCCAAGCCTCGGTCGAAACAGACCACTGAGTCCAGTGCTTCATCCAAAGCGCAGCAGAAAAAGTCACAGCAGACTCAGAAGACTCAGCCCGTTCAACAGCAACAATCCTATCAGCATCAGCATCAACAGCCACCCCACAAGCATCAACAACAACATCAACAAGCCAATGTGTCTTACTCCACATCGCACTCTATGCAAATGCCTTCACAGCAGCATCTGGAAACCAACTTTCAGGCTCAGCAGTATATTCACGGCGAACCCAGGGTTCAAGGGTATCCCAACTATTATGCCCCCACACAGCAGTACGGAGCGTAATGCCTTTCTCATAGGTTGAAGCATATCGCATACAAACATACACACAAACACACACATTGTTGATAGTTTCCATTAATCAAAAACCTTCATTTAATTTGAAAACATTTTATTTTATTCGAGTCACCGACTTTGCACACATATACCTGGTAACGACTCTGGCTTTTTTAGCAGATTTACTTTCCATGGGTTTTTTTTATTGTTTATTTTTTGATTTATTGTCTGTTTCATGTTATTGTTTTATTATTTGATTGATTTTATTTTGACTTTTGTATTTGCCCATTTTTACTTTATTTTGCATCATTTTATCCCCATTTATTTATTACTATCATTTATTTTCATCTACAGAAAGTCAGCCTTGTGATTCCTTTTTTCCCATTATCGCGGCCAATATATATATTATAAACTATCCGCATCACTTTTGTTGTCCAAAACAATATTGATTGATAAACGATTCAAACGCTAATTGAGAATAATTTTGAATCAAAGACATGGCGCGCGCTACGTGTGTACACTGCTTGTGTGTATGTACATACATACTCATGTACGTGTGCTTTTCTGGACAGATGCGCCTAAAGTGAGTTCGTATTTTTTCTTTAAAAAAAATAAAGAGACCATCTTCAGAGCGCGAGTGCGGATGAGAACAATATGCAGCTTTTATTTTTTCTTTGAAAAACCATTTTTCTTTTCTGATATTGGCCCAGCTATTTTTTTTTATGTGCTGGAGACACTGGCTCGTGGTTGGCTGTACACACATTGAAATGTAAGACCAGTGCTGAACATTATATGCAGATGTCCATTTTTAGCCTATCGTTCACAACTGAATTTGTACGAATGCGCTGGCTATGAGGTGTGTGGACAGTAGCTAGCAAATTACCGGATTAGGCGAAACCAAGTGTATCGAAAAAAACAAACAAAAATAACGTTGAATCCTGACATACAGTGTCTAATGAAATGAATTTGTACTGACAGAAAGTCAAATCGCCAGATAGTTTAGAAGAAAGGTGTGGCTGAATCAGTATTGAGACTTTTTTAGAGTAGAAATCGGTGGATGTATGTGGACATGGTGGAATTCAGGTGTATGGGAATGTGGGAAGGAAATAGGTTAAGGTTTGGGCAAAGACATCTATGGCCAAAGGCCATAAAATATAATAATATAAAGAGAATGAAATGAAAAAAAGTCACGGACAACAAGAATGTGCAGAGTAAGGGTAAATTTGTGTAAAGAAACAAGGATGGATTGTAAAAGTATCAGTATAGTAGCATAAAAATATGTATTGCAATCCAGAGTTGGAAAGATCAAGACAAGATGAGTGAGAGAGTTTCAAGAATTTAGCGAATTTTGAAAACAAAATTTATCAATATCTGAAAACAAGTCAAAATTGAAGATTGTTCAGCACAGTAGTAGAGAAACTATCTACAAAAAAGAGAAATGATAGCGAGCTTCTTGTAGTTGTGTCCCGATGTAAGAGTAGTCTACTAATGATTGTGACATTTTGGATCTTGACATCTTTCAATAATCAAAAACTCGTAAATAAAATGAATTTGAAGAAATCAAATATTTGTATTCCGGACACAAAAAGCACTTGATTTTTTTTGGAGTTGCCATATTTGCCAAAGATGCGATAAGAGTATAGATTGAGATATTTGCATGTGTACACAACCTGAACGGAGCTTATACGACCATAACTTTGGTACACATCTACGTTTTTGCAATATCAAGTTCAAAAAAGGAAAAAAAAAGGTTTTGACGATTGATCAAAGTTGAGCAACAGGCTGTTGGTCATTCCTTGTAAACTTGAAAAACTACTGGGATCAGATGGTTGATTTTTTCAAGATATTTATCTGTTGTGAATTGGAAACTATTCATACAATAAATCTCACATTTTATCAGCTATACTCTTGACAAAATCGACTGCCATTCCAAAACCCAGTTTCATTATAAACACAATCTGACAGTCAAATACTTTTAAAAATGCCATCTCAGGATCCAATTCCTCGATCTCAGACCATTGACAAACAAAAAAGAAATAAAACTGCTCAATAATTATAAACAAGCACACCCGTGCTGTAGACAGACGGATCCTGATCAATGCGTACAGGTGTATCTGTAAAAGTCTAAAGTGCTTTTTTTTCTGGATGGAGCTTGTGTGTTGAGAAAGGCAAACAAGAGTACACACTGCTGTGATGAATCGAGGATTAGCTAGTGTAATTGTTGGTGATGCAGGAGATAAAAGGTTGCTGATCATACACCAAAAACATGTCATTTGCTTATACGGGTATACATTCAATTTCTTATCAAATGTCTCGCTTTTTTTGATCAAAGTCTTTCGTCATCTAATGTGCTCACGGAAAGCATTCCTTCAACAATCGGAATCGGTAATTCTTCCTTTTTCCTTCAAAGTTATTATTTTCAACATTTCCCAAACCAGTTTCTTGCAATCACGCAACTCGTTGTGGGAAAACTGGGTTCTACCTTGCAATCTCATGTTCTCTATTCTCTGTTGTTTTTTTTACTTGAAAACTAGAAAAATTCGACTCAGTAGAGTCTAGAAAACATGCACAAATACTTTAGGTTTTGAATGGCCATTGATCACCTCGAACCTAAGCTTTCTACCTGTAATTTTCAGAAATTATTTGGCGCCCATGCATTCAATTCAATGCTCCATTGATACAAATCGTTAGGCATTTGTACATTTCTTCATATTATCAGTTTCTCCCACCATCTTGGAATTAACACTCCTAAATCGTCTCGGGAAGAAAACTCAATATATGCTTAAACCATCCGCTCCCAAAAACGATACACTTACACACCGCTGAATAAAAGTAATTATAAAGCCTGCAAACGCGTATAACTTCAAATAGCCAGCTAAACGCTGCTATCTCTTTTGACTCTATTTCAATATTTCGAGTAAACGTTCACCAGGGGTGGTGGATAACATTTGTATTGCCGTAATGTATGTTGATGGCGTTTCTCAACATCACGAAACATTTCTGGCCTCAGAAAGTTTCGATTCGCTTTTTTTCCTGTTTTGGGGTTTAGAGTCTTGCTCTTGGAACTGTTTCAAGTCTTAACTTTAAAGCAAGTTTGTAAATCCTTGAAATAAGCCTTGACATGTAGTGTGTAAACAAAAGGGCTGATTATACAAGCGAAAATTGATTTGTACTTGTGCACCATGTTTCTTATGAAAATCTACTTCAGGCATTATGTTCCTGAAAATAAGTTTTACTACTCAGTTCGTAGAGAGCTAAGCACATTTCCCCCCCTCCGCAAACTGCTCAAAACGCCGGTATAGCACCCTACTCATAAAGTTTTACATGATACTTGCTTTCAAAAAACATATTGTTCAAATGTTGATGTGTACATGATTTATACGTCTATTGGTGAAAAAAAGTCTAAATCACAAATGTGTTTTGTCTTAGTTTATGCTAAAAAAGGGGGTCGTTAAGAAGTTCATTATTTCGTGCCATTGTATCGGTCAGGGGACAAGTTTGTAATTCCTGTATTCATACCATCTCCATCACTCATCTACCACCAGGGTATTGAGCTTTAGGCAGATGCTATAGATCCTAGAGTAACGGCCAGCATCAACAGAATCTTTGACCGACTCAAGCGTAGCGCTGATCCGCCGGATTGGAGTCGTATCGACGACGATTCTGGACGAGCCGTTGCAATAGGATCCGCCGCATTCAGCGGCTGCGAACTCGGTACCATGGTATCAAGACTATGCGGCGGTAACCCGTGAGCGGACCCAGTCACTTCTCTAGCAGGCCCGGTCTCATATATTGCGGAAACATCAGCGGTGGCAGATATTGCGGAGGACGAGGCAAACAGTGTCGTCGTGGTCCAGGTGGGAGCAGGATAGGTTTCGGCTGGGAACTCGACGGTAGGCGCACAGGCTGTGGAGTTGGCCAGAAACACGTAGGAGGGCCGGTGCTGTTTGGCGGTGGTGTATAGGGGCCAAGTGGGAGCGGTGCGTGTAGCGGTCCAGTGCTTTGTCACGGAAGGGTCCATCAATAATGGAATGTCGGAAAATACCAATGACGATGCTGCTACTGCCATTATGATCGATGTATGAGGGTTACTGCTGAGTCGAGAAAGAGGATAGTGTGATGAAACAGATGATGTATTAAGGGTATTTTACAATTCTAAAGCGGATGTTGGTTCGCTTAAATATATACACTTGAATCACAAGAGAAAGGGGAAAAAACCGTTGGTACCTTTTTGTCCTCGAGCTCAGTCCACCCCTTGATTCTGTCATCAACAATAAATGAGGCATGCCGTCAACCTCTCAAAGCCCGTATTTTCCCATAATCAGGCACGGAAACAAGCACGCCCTAGTGTGAGAAGAGGGGACACTTGCGTGTGTCAAGGTGGTCAAGCACACATGAAACCTGCAAAGCAAGTGAAACAAGAAAGGAGGAGAGGAGTGTATTGGCGTAGGCAGGGAGAGCAGCAGCACAGGGCAGGAAGAATTTGGGAGATGTTTTGTTTTCCCCTGCTGCTAAAAACGACGTGTCGCGAAAAAAACACGGTGCAAATTAGGAGATCGCCCTGAAGAATTGATGCACGCGTCACATGCCGTTTCGACTACGCGCAGTTGAAACTGGTTCTGATACATCCTGTGCACATGGTTGCAGAGCTGAGTGCGATGACCTGTTTCCAACGCGGGGAGTTTTGAAATGATGAGCACACATGCGTTGTAAATGTAAGAAGAGTCAAAACACGAACCCAGCCGCGAGTTTGAAATTTCCACTGTAGATTTGCATTCTTATTCTGTAATCACAAGTTTCCAAATCCATGCACTGATCATCTCTCAAGAATGACCTACGTTTCAAGCTCTTGCACAGGATGTGTAAACATTCGTTTCGCTCGGACAAATGATCCTATTATGTTTCTGGTTCATGCAGGTACACAAAGCCTGCTGCATTTGTTGATGCCGTTACGTCACTGCTTATCTCTTGTGTACTCCCACAGTGTGTACACACAGTCTGAAGAAAAGCGTCATCAGCATTTATCACGACATTGAGGGTTGTTGTTGTTTTTATCGTAGCGCAGGACACACAAATGTCGCCCGGTTGATGAGATAGGGTTTGCTTTAGCCATTCGTATTGTCCTTGTTGCCGCCTTCCGAAGCTAGTATCTAGTACAATTCGTATCTACACAGTGACGTCGTTTGGCGGCAAGATCAAAAGAGTGATCTGTGACGACAGTGGGCAAAAACCGCAATGACGAGAAGAAGCATAACGTGCTTATAGCCAGCCAGATGGGCGGAGCGTATGCCTTTGTATCTCTGCATCAGCACTGGGAAGCACCGCCAGGGCGAGGGTTCTGCCCTTTGAGTGAGTGTACACAGTGAACACAAAACGTAGAACCTAGAAAGTGTAGCAGCCGTATCGTTTAGGTCCAAGGCCCTGGGTCTTCTAGACTCTCTGTGTTACCGTTGCTGCGGATCTTTTTTGTTTTGATTTGGTCTGGCCAGTTTGTGAGTTTGTATACGACCTTGTTTAATCTGCGTAGCATTGTCTTGGAATGCGATCTGATTGCGCAATTACCCACATACATTTGTACAACTGTATACACAGTGTTTGCATTGCTAAAGTGATACAAATGAGGGCGCAGGTGTCGTTTGCCACACGCGTTTGTGTGATGGGTTTGAGTATACCCAACTTACAGCCTGCGTACAGTATCAGAATATACTGATTCATTCAATCTTCATCATTCAGAAGTGCACTTTTGAAAAGCCTGCTCTGGGAAAAATCAAACTTCTGACACATTACTTTTTACGGAATTGCTATATAGAGCAGCTATACACAGCAGCAGCCGGCTGATTTCGAGAAAAAAGGGAAATGTACAAAACAAAAATGAGTCTAGACTTTTACAGACTGATTACAGTTAGAGTTGGTATCTAATAGCTGGTAGCTAACCTCGTTTAAGGTATAAACCCTCAGCTTTATTTTAGCTTTATACTTTTATAGGACAAGATCTTGATCGGTATCTTTTTAAAAGGGAAAAATACAACAAAAGCATAAATGGCCTTTATCCCTATGAAGAGGAGGGAGGAGGAGGTGGAACAAGGAAAACACAGGTAAAAAAGCTTAAACTTGAGTCAGAAAAAAGCAAGTGTGCATGATTGATCAAAAGCTTGATTTATAGGCCCAAATTAGAGGAAGGATAGTAAGCATTGCAGATACAAAAATAAGTATCCAGTGAAGGAAAGGGAAAAAGTGTACAAGACAAAGCAAAAGAAACTGTCTAAATCGCTGCTTGTTTGGGCAAAAGCCAACAGTTGAAAGTCAAAGTAAAAATTTGATGAAAATAAAAATAAAATAAAAAAAGAAATGGGCAATGGTCTTTTATTTGAAATTAAAAAAGTCAGGCAATTTTTAAATTTATTTTTTTTATTTTTGCCCGAAAAATCAAGTCTACAAATATTATTATACAATCATCATTCCTTGTACAATATGTGTATTTATTTTGGACTGTACAATTTGCTCAATTCTTACAAGTCAAAAGTACACACGTAGACAGGTTTCTTGTATACATGTGGTTTGACAGTTTTGCGAGTGATGATTGGATGGGAATGCCTGGCTAACGATGGCTAATAGAATGTAACTAGAGACACAGATTGGTGGTGATGATGGCTGAATGGAGACATCGGCAGCAGCGATCAGAGTGGGAAACTGTTTTAGAGTCCTGTTTGGCGGAAATTTAAAACTGAAAAGATTTGATCTTGTGAATGGCGCTACACCTTGAAGCAATTTCTGGATCATGATAATCATCTGTATATTGTCAAAAACAATAATGCTACACTCATAATGATATTTTAAGAGTCAACTGAGAATTGTTGATTCTCAACGGCTTTCAACCAAACAATACTTGAATAAACGTTTTCGTCAAAGTTTCAAATTGCAGAATGCAAAGCTCGTATTGTGTATTTGAATGCAAAGGCGCTGGTCTCAATGGGTTTGATGTTCCTTTATGCCCAGGTTTTTGTACATCTGTCTGTTTATCATTATTGAAAACACGAGATTTGCACTTTAGTTCTAATGTGCTTACACTGAATTGTCTATAATGGTTCGTGCACAGTCCGATAATACACAGGTCTAAAGTATAAAGAGTCCTTCAGTCAGTACGTGAGCAGGAGGTCGATGCACCTGATGTAGACTTATAACTTGGAGTAATACTTGGGTGATTTTGTGATGAATTAATGTTGAAGAGAGCAAAATCACCAGGAATTAAAACAGTAACTAAGTGTATTAGTATCAGTGGGTTATTATTTAGGCAGAAGTGTGTATTTGATAGCTACACGTATAAGAATCTTTTCGTACAGATGCTTACCCGTAAACAATATATTCAATATCCTATTGTTGAGCATCGAAACTTGATGAGTGCTGGATTATACAACTAGCAAAAATGCCAGAATTGGTCGAACCCAGGTGCTTGGAGCATCTTGGGTAGCTTCGAAATCGGGTTAAAACATTCATTTAAAAGCTTAACACACTTGGTCTTTCAGTATTTATTTTGTTCATTGTCTTATTATTCGGATAAAAAAAAGTTTGTCAAGTTCACCAAACTCGGGAACATTTTATTCAGCAGTACTACACCCGAAACAAAAATTATTTCCAACGTTCGCCCAAACCATCTATGTACACTTGTATTTGCTGGGGAAAAAAAACAACAACAGTGATGCTGCTCAGATGTCATGACTCTACGTCTGCGCACTCGCATCAAGCATTTTTCGTGATTTGAAATGAAATACTTTTCCAATTATTGTACATCCGTTGGAACTTCTTGAGTGATCGACACTGATTTTTCGTTATTGTCTAACACAACTCCAGCTTTCGTGGCCTGTTACTGTTGTTTCCGCAAGCAAGAAGCTGATAGGTGCATACTGATACAAAATGGCCGGCGTTCTTTGAAGATGGATTTTAAAGGATTTAATCATTAATAAGTCTGATCTTTGTTCCTGACTATCTGAGATACATACTCGTCTAGTTCATACCATCTTTCTCGCAGTGTTCCCAGTCCTAACTGCCACATATGCTTTTTCCCATCTGAATTACACCGAGCCAATGGTACAGCTTCTTCAGAGCTCCAATGCATTTCAGCCGAACACTTCTAATGTAAACTTACGAAATAGGAAGCCTACATAATATACACATACATACACATACTCTTCAGCGGCCTTGGGACAAGCACTTTACGCATCGATAATTTAAAACCCTCTACAGTTCATCTTGTAATTATCATGTTGAACAGTACAGCTAGATGTCTCAGAAAAGTACACTTGATGAACGTATAATTGTATTATTCGATTTTGATCCCAACAGAAAACCGTTTAAAATACATCAAACATGTACCGAATTACATTTCGCTCCTGCAAACTGTGCAGTTTATTACACTTCTTTTGAGAATCTTCAACTTCTATTGTCAAGCGTTGCAATTAACATTCACATGAGTATTTAATGCCTGAAACTTGAGAAATAAACCCGAGTATGTATATTTTAAGATTTTAGTCCAATGAGGATACTTTAGACGATAGAAGATATCGATCACGTGCTATTGGGCTTATCACCAGCTAGGTGATACACAATCTTGTCTGATATAGTGGGAACAATTCAGAATCGATCCAAGTTCTCCTCACTCACTTTTCTTTCCTTGCTTTCTCGGTTGGGGGTTTGATATCTTATTCAAACACACACACAGACTATTAATACTAAATATGAACACGGCAAACACTAATAATGCTTACTTGCAACAACGACAACATCGCAACGATTTGGGGTTGGACCTGTCGGCAAGCACAGATTTAGGAGTTGGAGACACGGCCAACACATCTGATAAGCAATCCAACGAAAACCAAAGTGTCCTACTTAACTCGCACATTCTGGACGATGTTGACTCTGAAGATGGTGAAGATTATAGTGTTGCTCAAGACCAGTCTTATCAAGAGTCGTTCTCGCAGCTGGGAAGCAACATTATCAGTAGTATAGGCACCGTTGACGCGAGTGGATCAGAAGACTTGACTCCGCAGGAGCAAAACGCCAACGACTGGGTCGTGTTTTCTCCCACCGGCACCGCTACGCCACTCGCGATGCCCGGCCACAACGGCTCCGGGTCTTTTGAAGGCCTGCTTTCAGAAGCAACTGTTGATCGGATCAACGAATGGAGAATCAACCAGTCACAGCACATTTTGACGGAATTTCAAAAACTGGAGAAGCGCAAATGGGAAACGCCAACATCCAATAACAGTACAACTTCCTCCGCCGCTTTGGAGTCTTGGGGTATAGCTAGCAATCTAGTATCACCATCGCAAGAACTAAAAGAAGAAGAGGGGATCTATACTCATGATGAAATTGCTCGCGCTTTGGGTAGTGGAAAACAGGAAGAGGTCGAAGACGTGATAAGGCTTATTGTGGCGGCGTTGGAAAACGTACAACAAGGATACCAACAAGACGTCCTAGATCAAGCCCTTAATGCTATATTACACCCCACAGAAGATGAAGAGTTTCTTGCCAACACTCCTACGTTAGAGACTTGTCGCGTTCCGGCTCAAGAAAAATCCCCAGATTCAAGCAATCCGATCTGGAAATACATTACATCCAAAGTGCTTGGTCTGTACGACTTTATAGGACTGAACGACGATTTACTTGAAGTGATTTTGGGTGAACGCTTTATAGACCCGAGCAATCCAAGCACCTTTC
This sequence comes from Saccharomycotina sp. CBS 16003, assembly GCA_022457085.1. NCBI lineage: Eukaryota > Fungi > Ascomycota > Saccharomycotina sp. CBS 16003. Next base: position 538,758 of record JAJNCF010000020.1, read on the forward strand.
CTGTCGCTCGACAGCCCTCTTCTAATGCGACACCTTACTCTGACTATGGGAACTATCTTCCTGGCTCCAAATCCCAGTCTGTGTCTTCTGTATCAACTGTGAAAGGTACCGGAAACTACATGGAGACAAGCAAGCACCATCAAAAGGTAGCAGACCAACTGGTAAATCTTATAGGCAATCGCGAATCTCTTTCAGTGCTACGAACAAGAGTCCTGACAGAGCTATTCCATCGACAACAACAAGACTACGCACCCGATCACTACGATCAAACAGATAGTACCCAAAGTCAACAAGAAGAGTCATTTGAAATTTTTGCATTTGAGACCGAATCCGGCAAAAGACAGTACAGAGTTCGCCATGCGTCCTCAACCAGTTCATCAAAGAGACTGCGCATTGCTAATCAACCTCCAGTTTCTCCTTCAAATAAAGCCTTGGTGACAAAAAAGCTGGGCCCAGATCAGTTTTGGCGAACAAAATCAAGGGCCAGTAGTGACAAATCTACAGACTCTTCGTCTTTGATCGGGGTGTGGTGATCTTTTTTCTGATCACCTGTTGTTGCCTTTCCCCTCTATACAATCCATATGTACCATAGTCAAGTAACTCTATAAAAATTTTACGAATCCACGACATTTCATATCAAATTCTTGTTAATATTCCCATATTTTGATATTCTCAAATACAGGCACAAAAATCTGTCAAGGCCTTTTTTTTTTATCTTATCTCAAAACTAATTTGTGGAGAAGATCAATTGTAGCTTCTCCATTCTTGTCTCCTGATGACGTCATCACATTCATACATACAAAAAGCAACAATTCCAATGTGATAAGTGTAGCAACATTGGCGCTGTTGTCCCTACCTCACAAAGTACTTGTAACAGTGTGTTTCCCAGCCAGAAATAATTATACGAGTCAGTATACATCACAACCAGTATGTGTGCACACTAATATTTGTACTATAAAGCCACCGAGTCGCTTGCATTCTCCGAGACACGCATGCTACACAAAACCAAAGCGCCTTCATCACAGTCAACTGTTTTTTTTATTTTTGTCGAGAAATGCGCCGCTTCACGTTGACTCTGCGGTCATGACACTTTGAACTTGCGACTTGAAGACTAAGTCTTTCATAACCCTTTTGCTGTCTCCTACACAAAGTGTTTGTCTCCGCAGACCGGATCTGGTTAACAACTATTTAGAATTTACAACAACAACTTAATACACTTGACATTCCTTCTTAAAAAGGGATAATAACAAGCAAGCCTACAGCAATTACTGTCTCGAACATCAACGAGAGAAAGAAGGATAAAACAAATACAAAGTTTGGTATTGATAGAGAGACACGACGATTGATTGAGTATTATACACAAAGCAAGATTGAAAAAAAGGTTATACAAAACCACAGCTGTGCTAAGGTGAAAGTGTGTGAATATTTACGATGGAGGACCCGAATCAAGCACAACTTCCGCATCCCGCACATTACTCGCTGCTCGGGGTCATGAGGTATCTGCAGAACGAATGGCAACGGAAGGAAAAAGACCAGATCCTGTGGGAGTTGGAGCGGGCAGAGATGAGGAGCAGAGTGGCGCAATTGGAAGGCGAGAAAAAAGGGCTTGAAACGGTGGTCAAGGTGAACGATGAAAAATTAAAGGTTTTGAAAGAGTGTCTTGCGGCGTCGAGAGATCAGGAAACTGAAGGTGGTGCGGAGGCGGAAACTGAAGAAGAAGACGATGATTTGACCCCGACGTTGGAATCAGAGGCCAGAAAGCGGAAAGAGAGGTTGGCGGGGCAGGATCAACAAGATGAAACAGGCCAAGTGGCCGAGGAATCAGCCAACGAAAATCTGGGTTCTTCAGGAGAGCATGAAGATCCTGATAGTCATCGCGAAGAACCTTCTGTACAAGAGACACCGGTGTCGCAGGAGTCCAAAGAATCTGCGAATCAGCCTGGAGCTACATCGGGACTCCAAGAGTCCATCCGCCAATTAGAGCGGCTTTACGGCGAACTAGATCTTGAAGATAGTCCAACTGAACAAAAGGAGCAAGTCAATGTAGAGACCGAGTCTGACACTGAAAAATCAGGTAATGCGTTTGTCGAACCTGAGCATAAAGAACTCTCTAATGCCACTTTAGAACTCGAGAGGAAACAAAGCGTACAACAGAAATCAGCATACGAAGCCTATATTGAAAGTCTAGACGTGCTAGATGGAGAGCTTAATGCAGCTCGATCTATGGGTATGGATGTCGAGCCGATGATGGAGTCACGACAGTACATAGTTGACTGTCTCAAAGAAATTGAATACATCATAGAGGTTGGTGCTGCATCTGTTCGCGAACAAAGCTTTGACCTTGAAAACACCCAGCCAATGGAGGAAGGCTCCGACGGCGCGCAGCTCGAGCAACTACCCGGCATGCTATGGGAGCAAACCCACAGCTTTCAGGCTCATTCAAAACCCATCAACTGCGTAGTTTTCATGTCCTCTAACTCCGTCGCAACCGCAAGTCAAGATGGCACCATTGCTCGATGGCATCTTGACAGGGATCCGGCCGCATACATGTTGTCGCATCGTCACAGCGGGCTATCAGGAAACGTGACGGGGATGGTGTACGATCGAGACACACAACGACTGTTCACATCAGAATCAAATGGGTACATAAGAGTATGGGAGGAAGGCCATGATGGTCCGGTAATGGAAGCTAATGTTGGCCCTCGAATCATCAGCGATATTGCCATTACGACAGTGGCGAGGAAATTGGCAGTATCATGCCTGGAAGGAACGATATTAATGTTTGACGTTAGCACCATGGAGTTTGATGAAGAATGTCTGATGGCGGAATACAAGTCACAAAGGAATTCAAATGAGTCCAGCAATCTCATGGAAGCTACGGTTATTACATTTATACAGCATGGAAAAAAACTAGTGGTTGGATATAAATCTGGATTACTGGAGGTGCTGGAGTCAAATACTGCTACGCTGATGACGTCTTTTTCTCCGCCAGACGGCCAGTCTAGACTGCCGTCGTTGATGGTCGATAATGGTGTAGCTTGTTTAGCGCACAAGATGAGAAATGAGCAGCAGTTACTGTTCACAGGGTACGAATCGGGACTTTTTCGGGTGTACGACTTGAACCTCGAGACAGTTCTTCAGGAATGGCATGCACATGAACACATGAACATCAACTCCATAGCAGTCCATGCGGTGAGAGGCGACGACCATGTGGTAGAAGAACCGTATATCGGCCTAAATACAGTCATGCTAATGGCGTCCTGTGGAACAGATCATGTCTTACGATTTTGGGATGAGTTCTATGAGGAAGCCAACAATCGGCTCACCATCAACGAGATTCAAAACTTTGGTTTTGACAGTGAGCTTTTATCCATATCTTGGTATAACGAGGACGAAATGTACGAAGATGCCGAAGCAGAGGAAGACGAGGAACTAGAAGCATTGCTTATGAGCGAGAATAGAGAGGTGTTGGATCGATATATGATTGCCTGTGTAGGCGAGGATTTAAATTTGCATATGTTTGAAAAAATGAAGGGAAGGGGGTTTCAACAATGATCAAATAAGCGCCTGTTCTGTTACGTCTTTCCTTTAAAAATGTATTTATTTGTTTTTATCTCAATTGAAGAGATTAATAGAAAGATTAATCATGATAATTGTTATTTATGGTGCATGTTACTGTATACATCAATTCCTACAAAAAGCTAAGGAAACTTCTATTGGTAACATCTAGGACTTTTGAAAGAAAACTGTAGAAAAGACGAATAGAGGATATAATGATGTGAAAAATAAATATGTTTAGATTACAGAAAGTAAAAGTTTCTGAAGAGTATATTATGAAGAAATGAACGATGAGGATTTAGAAATCCAAAGACTCAACGACTTTTCTGAGAGGCAGGGCCCAGGTGGAAACACCATTGTGGTGCATCATGAAATCAACAATTTCCTCTTTCACGCTCTGTTGGTTTGATTTGTCTGCCAAAACACTAGCTAGTCCCTTGCTTATGATTGTCATTTGATCTAAAGGCAGCTTAGGCAAATTCTGCTCTAATCTAGTCTTGTAGTGCTTGAACTCGCGATCGGGCAGGCGGGTCTTGATTTGGAGAACTTGATCCAACTGCAGAGCAATGAGATCCGGGGTAATCTGCTTACTCTCTGCAGAGCCATCGGTCGCGGACTCGGAAACATCGTCAACGAGGACGATAGAAGAGCAATCGGTTTCGGTATCGGAAACAGAAGTTGAGGGCGAAACTGAGGGCGGGGGCGCACTAGTGGCGGAAAGCGCGATAGCGGTTGGGGGCTGTTGTGATTTTGGTTGGGACAAGCCAACTGGATTGTTCAAGTCGGCGTAGACGGGTCGGCGAGATGAAGCGCTTGTTTTAGAAGCCGGCTTTTTGGCACCAAAGACACCAGGCAAACAATCGTTGTATCCGGGCTGATTGGCGTACGAAACTTGAGCGGAGGTAACAGTCATGGTTATTTGTTTCTTTTTAAGGGTCTAGCGGATTTTGAGTGATGAGATTATTTGTGTGTACAGTCGAAAGGACAAGTGTGAAAATGCAAAGCAGACTATGGGTCAAATAGCGAGGAAAGTCGGGGTACTTGAGAAAATAAACCACGAAAGAACAAGAAGAAGAAGACAACAGTGATTCAAAATGGCAAAAAGAAGAAGACACTGAGAAAAACGAACGTATTTAACGAAACCACTTGAAGATGTAACAAGGAAAAAGAGTTGAAAAAGAGAAGAAAGAAGGGAAAGGTCAGAAATTAAAAACCCAAAAAAAATATCTGTGGGCTTTTTTGTGTAAACCTAGAAACCTTAAATATTCCGGATTGTTAACGGCTACAATGAGATGAAATCCAGTGGGTTTACATAAAGAGCTTTCACCAAACAGTTCTTTGTACAGGTTGTGCTACGGGGACTCTGCGGCTTGAAATACTTGTTCTAGGCGTGCAAACCATGAAAGCATTAATATTCATGTGGGTACTCGACGGCCTACTGTGGGGAGTCGTCTTCCGCCACACAGGCCTTGAACTTGATGGTCAGCTTTGTGAAAGAGGAACTTGAATCCGGACCTGAACGAGCATAAATATTTTGGCATTTCTATGCAACGGACTAGTATACATTGTGCTTATGGATCAAAAGTCATCGGGAGAAAGAAAACCAAACAAATGTAGCCTGGTATGTGGGTCGCTGAGTATTCGGGTGTTTCAAGACGTTCAGTACTGATCTACTGTGCAGAGTCCCTAGTAGATTACGCTACTAAATAGTTCATGGTTCTAGCCCTATAATTTCATACTAGAATAGCTAGAATTGTGGACATTGTACTTCTACAATTCAACCTTCGTTCACCTATATCAAGCTTCTATAACCTCAGTCTGAACAACGGAACACGTATTTCTAACATCCAGTCCATTTAATATATTAAACCACAGGATTGCTTCAATCAACCGGTTGAGGACTGACTCCTTTCCATAATCAACTTCTATCACTGTCTCTGTCTGAACAGTATGCTTTCTGCAATGGTTAATGAACACACGCATAGAACCGTTTCATATTATTCTCCAAGCATAGTTTATCACTCTGCGTCTAGTCCCCCAGAAAAAGGTACACAAGTCGTACAGCTCTTTCATTACTTTGAAACGTTCTGCCAGAATTCAAAAAGAACATTGACACAACTTTCACACATGAAAGCTAGCATGAATTCTATTTGATTATATTTTAAAGCTAGCAAAGCTATATTCATGTACAACTCCACAAAAGTCCTTAATACTTTTCTGGACATGATGTAGTACACACTCTTCTTTTCCATCAATCATGTACAATCAAATACAAAAAGTCTATATTCCAAAACTGTTTCAAGTTTTGCCTTATTTTCCAAGTCACGCCTCATTGAAATATTTCTCATTGCGTTTACTTCACTCCTTCAAACTTTCTGATCCAGCTATCCACTGAGACAACAAAAAGGTATTTTGTATGATTTACACTATTAGTCCGATTAAACTATAGTATCTCGATATGTTTCTTAATTTACTAACCAATGGTTTTGTCACAAAATGCTAAAAACACGTCTGTACACTGAACTGATCTATCGCTCCAACCAATTCGTATCTATCGGAATAGATTTATGTTTAAATAATTAATGAGTACATCCTTGATGTTTATAATATTAAAATCGATTTCTTTATTACATTATGGGATTTTCAAAATTCATAAAATTAAACAATTGTGTCAATACCTATATTATTGTTTATGAACGGGAGATAGCCTCCAAAATAAGCTTTCTGGCAGTTTCGAGTTGAGCCTCGCTACCTCTCAAAGTAATGAGATTCTCCGAAGCCTTGGCATCAGCCTTGGGAACGAAGATAGCACAGTGGGATTTGTTTCTGATGCTGTTGATGGTCTTACCTTGAGAACCGACAACCAACTTGTACTTAGAGTGATCAGCAAGCCATAAGTAACCAACGCTGGTCCACTCTTGAATAGACTTGAGGTTCTTCTCAATAAGATCCTTGGCCTTAGCAGCATCTTCATCACTACCTCTCAACTTCCAGGGGATAGTTTCATCACCGCCGGCAGCAATAGAGGTGTCCTTAGCAACAGTCCACTTGAAAAGCGAATCGTCCTCGGCAGATTCATCACCAAGAGCCTCAGGAGGAATAGAAATGGAAGTGCTCTTAGGGAAAGAAACACCGTCATGATCAACACGAACGTTGAGGTCATTGCGCAATCTGCGGATGAACATGCCGTTCTCAGACAGAAGGGCATGGTACTTCTTAGGAACGTTAACGGTGGCCTTGTAGAACTCAGCAGTAAGCTCTTCAATCTTAGCCTTAGCCTTCTCAATGTTCTCAGGCTTACCAGAAACGCGGATGTTCTTCTCAATCTTGCCTTCAGAGTCCTTGGAGCCTTGCTTAGGAACGAAAATTGAAACGTTGAACTCAGTCTCAATCTCCTTCTTGGTAGCACCACCGGGTCCAATCAAAGCACCGTGACGTTGAGGATTGACAGGAACATTAACATCGACACGGGACTCAATTTCGTCAACAATGTCTTGAATGATCTTGATGATCTTGGCAACAACGTTCTTCTTACCGTTGACCTTGATGTTGCTATCGTTGCTACCAGCACTGGGAATTTGGATGATTCTTGAGTTGAATTCCTCACCAGCCTTAGCAACAATCTCGCGCATAGCAGAGCCGTTGGATCCAATCAAAACACGGTGGTGCTTGGGGTCAACTTCGATAACCTCGGTAACAGTGTCTTCGAACTCCTTGACAACCTCTTGGATACGGGCAATAGCGTTCTTGATGCCAGTCTTGGTACCAGTAATGGAAATGGGAACCTCTTCAACACCCTCCTTGGCGTTACCAACATCAATTCTAGTGTTGGTAGTATCCTTGATATCGTTAATGAGTTCACCACCCTTACCGATGACTCTGGGAAGAGCCTTGGCAGAAACAGAAATGGTTTGATTGTGACTGTTGTCAATCTCGTATTGAAGAAGCTCAAGAATCTCTTCTTCGGCCTTGGCAGCACCACGAGAAGGACCACGGATCAAAACCTCGTTCTTACCGGGCTTGTCACGAGAACTCTCCTCAGAGTCATTGGTCTTGGGGAATCTAATGTAAACGTCGTACTTGTCTTCCAATCTCTTAACGAACTTACCACCGGCACCAATAATAGTAGCGTGGTGCTCACTGGGAACCTTGAGACGCAAGTTAACCTCGTCGGCCAAACGACGGCCCAAGTTCAAGATTCTGATCTTGGCTTCGTCAGCGTTCTTCTTGATACCCTTGACAACACCGTGGCCATTCTCGTCAACATCAATATTGACACCGAATTCTTCACGAATCTTGGTAAGATTGGCACCACCCTTACCAATGAGCTTGTTAACGTGATCAGCAGGGAATTGGAATTCAGTAGTGTACTTGCTAAGGACTTCGTAGTTCTTGGCCTCCTCAATGACATTTTCAATCTCCTTAGCAACACGCTTAACTTCAGAACTCAAACCACGAATGAAAACACTAGAGTCCTTGAGCTCAGCAGAAGTCTCACCAATAGCATCGGGACCAAACTTGACGCTGACAAAAGCATCACCCTCACCACCCTTAAGAATGGCATTGAGAGTAGTACCCTTAGGACCAATAATGAACTTATGGTTTTCAACAGGGATATCGAGAACTTGGGAAGTAATGTCCTTTTGCTTGGAGCGGATATCATCAAGAAGAGAGTTGGCATTAGCAAGCTTTTGTCTAACCTCATCGGGAGAAGGACCAAAATCCTCATCACCGGGAGCAGTGTAGATAAAGACAACATCAGTGGAGAGAGAAACATCTTCGGGAACCAAAACGTCAACGGACTTGTCGTTCTTCATGGTAGTGATCAAAGTGCTCTTAGGAGTAAGGTTCTTCAAGAAGAAAGGCTCGATATCAGAAGCAACAAGGACGTTGGAAGGAGGGAACGCGTTAACAAGATTGACCAATTCCTTTCTGGCGTTGGCAAGGGAGTCCTTGTTTTTACCAGCAAATTCAACAGAAACACCAGTGAGAGCAGGATTGGCAAGATCCTCGGCAGAAGGAGGAGTAACCATGACAGAGTGATCACTAGCAATAGACTCGAACTTACCAGAACGAGTGAAGTAATCGGCAAGGATCTTGCTGTGAGCAAGGTTGTTACCGTGAGCCTTAGAGATATCGAGAGAACCAGAAAGAATCTTTTGGACGATTTCACCAGTGTAGGAAAGAGCCTTCTTGAGTTCATCAGCAGGGCCGAAAAGCTCGACCTGGTTCTTACCAGCGGGAGAAATAACAAATCCAGTGTTGTTGAAAACATCAGTGGGGTCCAAGAAACGCTGAGAAGCAGGGCTAAGCTCCTTCTTCACAGAGGTGTAAGTAGAAAGAATGGTGTTGGCACGGTTCTCGAGCTCAGCCTTGGTCTCAACAACAGCACTGCGCTCACCAGAGATAACAATTGAGGCGTCGGCGTTTTTGGCAATAAGGCTGAAGAAATTGGGAACAGTAATCTTGAGTTTGCGTTCAGTTTCGAGCTTCTTAGCAACCTCACCGTTAGCACCAAGGAGAGCAGGGTAAACCTTAGCAGGAACATTTTGGATCTTTTGAGTAGCAGTTCTGACAATTGAATTGACAATGGCCAAGATTTCTCTCTTGGCAATTTCAACACCTTCGGGATCACCCTCCAACTTAGCATCAACCAGGACTTCTTCATCGTCATCGACAGATTGCGCAGGAGTATCTTCTTTTTTGGTAATTTGGATCTGAGCACCACTGTTTTCAATGATGGGCTTCAAGGTCGAACCCTTGGGGCCAATGATATGAGTTCTTGCCGAGGCAGGGATCTTGAGGGTTTGAGTAACTCTGATGGAGAGATCTCTTAACAGCTCACGGCGAGCCTTGCGGACATCTTCTGGCTTACCCTTGATGATGAAATGTGAGCTTTTGTCGGACATGGATGTCGAACAGTTGATCATGACCTTGTGGCTGGTTTGCACACGGTTCAAAACATCTGTGGGAATGGTTTTCGAGCGCGAGTTACGCTGATCCAACTTCAAAGTGAAAGAGTCTGATTTGACGTTCTTTGAGGTGGCTTTGCTGGCAGGACGGGCAGCCAATGGAGCAGCAGGTCTGACAGGGACAGAGCCAGGACCCCATGATCCGACAGCTGGAGAAGCGGCCTTGCCTGATCCCAAAGTTGGGAAAGCGTCATATGATGCAATGTCAATGGCCTTCTTGGGAGCTCCGTTGGTCGAAGGAGCTGGTAAAGAAGGAGACTCTTCTGTGGTGTTTTCGTCGACCAAAGCGACCGGATCAGCGACAGGGTCGACAGAGCTCGAGGCGGAGACAGCGACTTCGGGCTCGGAGTCGGTGATTCCATGCTGTGCCATGAGGAAGTCGGCAGGAGAAGAAGTAGTAGTGGATTCTTCCGCAGACATTGTGATCTATAATGTGGTGGTTAGATGAATGAGTCCGTTGAAGGATAATGTGAAGTGAAGATAGAAAGAAGTGAAAAGATGTGCCAGCAAAGTGAAAAATAAAAATCTGGTGGACACGTGTAATCTAAGAATGTGTGTAGGGCTAAGCTAGTCTTCCAAACCCGCTTTAAACAGAACAATTAGATACTTACAATTATTAAGCTTGTCTAAAGGCGATTCTTTCAAAGAAACCAAAAAGTCAACCGATTGAAGATGTACAAAGATGAGAAGTGAAAAAAGGAGAAGAAATATACTTTTTAGGGGGGAGGGGAAAAAGTTGGAAAGATGTGTAGAGAATTTTGTTGGATTGGGGCAAGTGAAAAATAGTATGGGAAAAAGGCACTGAAATTTTTCAAAAAAAAAAAATTAAATGAGTTTTTCCAGAATAGCAGTCAAAAGAGGGTCCAGACGGATCGAAGCAGGAGTACAGTCCCCAAATAACGTTTCATGCTTGGACAACAAGGCATGGAAGGAGGTTTTGTGTCTTATTCAGGATTTGGATTGTGGGTTGAAGATGAAGGCTGTTGAAAGATGAATTACATATGTTGGCGTCGTAAGTGGTATTCATGGTTATGAGTTTGAGCTTTGAAATGTCTCAATCCATGTTTTTTGGATATATCAATTATAACTAGAGATACTTGGTGTCTTATAGGATTGTGACTTCCAATGCATTCAGAGACATTTGGCTTGTTTATCTGGGATCAAAGACTTGGAACTGCATTACACAATGAGATACATATCATAGTGAGAGTCCACGATCCACTGTGTACACCATTTTACGCAATCTGTATCCACTTATTGATCTAAAAGAACACTTGTCAAGCTCTTAGATGTCTAAAAGATAGTAGGCATTATTTCTCAGTCTTCTTGTGATTCATTGTAAGTTGTTTGATTGTAGGTGCTTGAACACGATTCGTTAATGTATTAGAATGATTGCCTTGGTAATACACTTCTGACAATCATGTGTAAGAATTTTGTTAGACACAAATACACGCCTTCAATTTCTTTTGATTGTACGCTCGATAATTACCAAGGTCAGTTTGTAGTGTAGATATCAAGGGCTTCTAGTTATATCCATGACCGACAACTACAGCCAATATCACTGCTTTCCATATTATGTAGATGAACCTTTATCCATTCAGTGACAAGCAACCCCAAAACTTCCCCAGTCTGTTCGTACCCCAAGTAAAATGTACTGTATAGAGTGTGCCAACAATTTAAAGTTTATGAAACCTGAATTTTTCAAGACACGGAAAACAGTGTACATCGACATCTACCGTTTTGTCTGTTACAAGCAAGTCCACTGCAAGAAACAACTGCTTAGACGGGGGTGCTGATTGCCATTCCGGCGGCATTATTAACAAAGCCGGATTGCCAAAACGTTTATCAAAAAATATTGAAATAACTATAAATCCGAGCGCAAGGTAAATATTATTCCAATGTTCATGTACAAGATCAAAGTTTTAAACATAATTGAGCCTAAAAATCAAAAGCACCATACAAAATGAAGCCTGAAATGAAAACATCAGAATTCAATTATTTTAAATTGCCGGTAGCTTGACATTATTTTTCTATGATATATAAAATCTTGTTTAGTTCAAAAGATACATAAAATCCGGTAATATCAAGCACAAGATACATGCATGAAAGTAAGTCCGATTACAAGATCATGAATGCCCTACAACATTTTGAATTGATGATGATAATCTGTTTATTGTCCCTATGTCTCGGGATTATACACAATATACCTTTAAATAAAATAACTATATATAAAACAGACATAACAGAAGACATTTAATTCATTTGCTTATCTCATAGAAGATTGACGAAGTAACATCCCGCAAAAAGCGTTCTAGGTTTTCAGTGTTCGATGGCGCCAAATTCTTCATAGTCGTAACTATGTGCAAAGGGAAATCTGGGAGTCAGAAGGCTGATGATCAGAACCAACCTTTGATGCACAGCAAAACCTTTGCAGGCTGCTAATGGTTAGCGAACCATCATAAGAGTAAATGCGGTAGCGCTTTCATGAACTCGATCACCGCTTCCAGACCTTCCTTGGAATCAAGTAGGATCCGAATATCGAGCTCGCTTGTTGTTTTCTTCAATATTCATTTTGAATTTTTACTACAAATTGTTTTTATTTTTTATTTTATTTTTTTATTTCATTTTCTACTCATGTTTTATATCTTTAAGCCTAGGTTTTGCTATACACTAACAAGCGAATTGGAATCTTTTTCCTCCTTCTCCAACATTTTTTCTCCAGATGATACTGATTTCGTATCAATTGCTGCGGCACTAGGAAACCGCATAGCTGATCTTGCCCCTTCGGCATGTAACGTTGTATAAGCTAATTTGTCTATTTCTTCTGCTCCATCATCCAAAACAGGAATTGTATTGTTCCAAATAGATGAAAGAGGACTCCCGGGTATTTGGCGACTGTGAAAGCCCCAGTTGGTAGTTACAGGGTTGGGGGAATTGCCGCTCGTGTGTCTTTGCACACGGCTAAAATTGGTTTGGCCGTATTGGGATGGTAAGGCCGGTATTGGTCTTTGATTGGGTATTGCTTCTTTAAAGTCGATTGTTTGAAGTTCACGAATCTTGTAGTAAGAAATGTTGTTGTCTTGAGGCACACTGGGCCCTTTGTAATGGATGGAACCAACAGGGAAATGGCTCAGAATACTATCATCAGATTCCTGGCTAAGCTCTGCGTCAGTGTGTTGTAAAGCTTCGGGGTCCACTCGAGCATACCGCGGCGGGATACCCCGAGGACTGTCAATTTGTGACTTCTGGATATTGTGCTGCAAAAGGGCGGATGCTGACTGATCATTGCACGGATTATTGTTGTCAAAATTAAAAAAGAGTTGGTTCATATTTGCAAGTACCTGAAAAAAAAAAGGAAACGAATTAGAGACAGAAGGTAATTTAGAAGCATCCCATTCTAAAACATGGAATGTATATTCTATAACTTCAATGTCTGTCAGATATTGCTGACAGTTATTAGGTGTTACTTGGAGATTATTAGAGCTGATAAAGTTGGGCCCGTTGTTGTTTTGATTGGTTGACAAGATGAATGTTGCTGCGCTTGGAGCGTGTGAAAGAGGTTGTATCAGATTTATATTTAAACTGGTTTCAGTATTTGATTCTTGTTAATGTGACTGGCAGGATATTTAGCCCTTCCAACACCAGCTATTTGGTTTGTGTTTTCTTCTTCATCATCATCTTCAGTGCATGGTCCTGTTTCAAAAGGTACTCGGCATAGAGACTGTTTTCATCCATGATAACAGGAATTTTGACAACAGTGGTAACAGCCTTATAATTTTTGACTCTATTAATGCGCTGAGTATTGACTGTCTCGAGGTAGTCCAGCATTAGAGCGATCGACAATCTGCCTTCGTGATTTCTAACAGCACTAGTATTTTTAGTACGTTTGTATTCCAATGTGTGGTAATCGGATTCAGTATTCATTGAAAATAGATATGAGTCGCGAATTCTTAAATATTCATAAGGTTCACAGTATTCAAACATTTCGATAGGTGTACTAGCAAAACGGTCGACGAGGCTAAGAGTTTCGTCGGAATAGTAGACAGAGTAACGATCGTCCAGAGATGAAATCCAATCGAGTTGAAAAAGTATCTCATCCACAATGTTAAGGTTCTTAGTTTGGAGCTTGTTGATACTATCAGCTCTATAATTTGTTTTACTAGAATCAAGAACTGCACCTTTTCTAAGGTCTCTTGCATCACTTTGGGAGGAACCACTTTGATCAGCACTTTCTGCAAAAGCATTCCAAAGAGCAGGTCGTGACTTGCGAACCCGCCGTTTCTTACGTCTTTGCGGTTCCGGACAAGTCAGATAGTATTTAGCCAAAGCAATGAGAATCTGTATCCACATGTCTATCTTTTTTTCACGCTCATATAAATATCTGAGCAATGCACCAAGTTTAGCCAACTCGGAAGCAGATGGCCTTCCGGAATTTCCGTGAAGACGGTCATCCCGGAAAGTGTAAATGATTTTGCGATTGCGCTTGCATTTGCATATTTTTTCTCCCCGACTGAAGGGTGTTGACGGATTTGGGGCTAGAGCTCCATGTCTTACCTTTTGAGGAACCTTTTTGTCAGCGGGATCAGATGCGGTGGGGTGATAGTAAATGGACCCGGGGCGGGGGATAGTTTTGTGGGGAACGTAAGGCATTTTTAAAAAATAGATGAATGAAATAAACTGCTTTTGGTACAAAGTCAGAGTTTATTGAATGCTTGTGAAGTTTGTTTGCGAGGGTTTGCAGTGTGATTGAATAAATACAAAGTGTTGCTGTGCGTGAGTTTTGTATGTGTGCGTATGATGGTTTTTTTGTAGTAAGAAAAATTCAGGTTTGAACCAGGATTGAAGGGCCCTTTTATAATCTTTGTTGATCATACAATTTCATTGATCTTCAGTATGATTTCATACTCAATGAACTTGAACATGAATCGCCACACCCTGCAAAAGCCATGGTTGAAGATTATAGATACGGCGTTTAATGGGAGTTGGTGATTTCGCCTGTGCTAACCGCATACAGTCAATTAAACTGGAGAACTGTCTTTTGAAAAGAGAGCTAGTTACCAAAGTACAATTAATTGGAAGAACTGTTCTTGAAAAGAAACACCCTGTTACAGAAATATAATTACACCAGCAACCAAGTCACAGGGAAAGACTTGTATCCTGTTTAAATCACATATCGGGGCGACTTGTTAACTGATGAAAATTTACCAAGTCTACGCTTGAAGGTGATAACCAAGATCATAATGAAGATATTAGTCTGTATATTGTCCTTTAGTATCACAATTAAAATAGTTTTAAACAAATACATATGAGCCCAAAAGCATCCACATTTGTATTTTTTTTGCTTAGTTTACACAAGATATGTTTTTACAGGTCCTGCCTGTCATGCAGTATGATCCATGCCTACCCTAGAAGCCGTTCAGTTTTAGCGTGTTTTTTTATATTCTTTTCATGTCTATATACTAGCCCAGTTAAATTTAAATGGAACACTGCTAATCATCATGACGCAGAAATCATAATAAGGCTTCTGTTTCAATTTTGTAACTTGTGTAATTGGTATGTACTGTGCTTTCACAATAGACAGTAGTCAGTTGTGAAAAAGTAAATTAAATAAAAGGCATCACGATGTTTTTTTTCACAGGTCCTTCTGGTCATGCAATATGCTTTGTGTCCAGCCTGGCAGCCGTTCTATTCAAACTAGTTTTCGATTTCCTCATCATGTGTATATGTTAGTGCAACTGAAATCAAACCATCTTTGATCAAAGTTATTGTTGAACCCTCTATCAATGCCTAGTAATATATCAAGTGCTAAGCAAGAATACCAATAGCCTAGACATAACAGAGCTGACATAGCTTAAGAAAATCTCTACTCTATTAACCACCACCACACAGGTTTCTTTTCAAAAGGTCTACCTCTTGTATTTTTTACTTGTATGATTTGTATATATTGTGTTTTAATAACAGGCAATAGCAAGCCCAAAAATACCAATAAAAAGGCATCAAGATGTCAGTCATGCACAATGGCTCCGTGCCAATTTTAGCGGCCGCTCTAACTTAGACTTGTTCCCGATGCCCTTTGTTATGCTAGTACACTAGTCTGGCTAAAATTCAATGTAAGTATCAAGATTTAAGAATATTCTGGTTATTTTTTTCTCTATTGAAGATGTACAGCTAATCTTTTTTAAAAAAATCCTATTGATAGAACAAGTGCTCAGCGAGAGCACCAACGGCCGCAGCCAGCCCGAGTTGATACAAATTCTCAAAAATTTTACTGAGTTGATTATCATGACACAGGATCCATAAAACCACTTTGTCAGCTCAACATACATTGTTCTTTACTTGTGTGGTTGGTGCACACATACACTGTGCTTTAATGATGGACTATAGCAGGTGAAAGAAAACTACAAATAAAAGACACAGCTATGTCAGTCATGCAGTTTGTTCCGTGCCGATCCTAGCGTTCGTTCGTAAATTCAAACTCTTTTTACAATACCGTTGTCATTGTCCATTTACCAGTCAAAGCTAAAATTAAACTCTACACATAGTGCTTTGATTCCTGAATGTTCTGTATTTGGGAGTTTTCTCTAGAAACCTCACACACCTGCTCAATTGTAACTTTCCTGTTTAGGAACAAACCCTCCAGCACCTTTCCGTGATCCTTTTCTTAACTCTTCGATTCAGTTCTACTTTTCCAATTTATAAACCACCATCACCGTAAATACTCCCAAATAAATAAATCATTCAATTATAATGAAAAGCCACACTTTTATATATTCTCCAATCCATACGACGAACTGCTCATCAAGAACCTGGGCGCAGACAGCCGCCGTCGCGACACAAGGTAATACAGGACCGCCATGCCCACTGCCAGACTCGCCAGTCTCACGGCCCAGAACCCAAACACCGCGAAATGATACATTGAAGAGCCGGTATCCCAGAGCACTGCAGGTGTGTCCAGATACGAAAGGTTTTGCGCCAGGACTTGCGCAGACGCCCGGATCTGGCGCCCGTTCAGGCACTCGACGGCCTGTGCCACGCTGAACGCCGTGAAGTAGCAGTACAGTTTACGCCGTATCGCTTGGTCAGCCGCCGGTGCCGTCAATGGAGATGAGGACCGGCGCTCGGCCAGTTCCTCGTACCGACGATGGAACTCGGGCCGCGCCATGATCTTGTCGTGCACGACACTATCCCAGAACGTCGCGTTCAGCGGCGCGTTCTCCGGCCACTCTCTCTCTGGATCATACGTCTCGCGCGCCGAGTACTCGTACTGCCACGGCAGGTCGTACCCTTCATCATCTGCCGTCCCGTTCACACCAGTATACTCTGGCTGCGCATCCAGGTCCGCGTAGTAATGGTGTATATCCATGACCGAGAACGTTTCCGCATCGACCTCGTAGTACCGCCACCCGGGGTTCTTGTCTTTGTACGGTGTCACGGACTCGTCCATGAACGCGGTCATGAGCGGCGCGCCGGTGCCGTTGCCCGCATACAGCACCTGGAACTCGTCGCGGTGCGTGTGCCCGAAAAACGTGCCTGCTATGACGTGCGGGCTGAACCGCTCGAGCACGCGGTACAGCACCTGCGAGGGCCCTGGTAGCGCGTTGCCCAGCGCGCCGCCCACCGGGATGTGCGCCATGACCCAGACGCGCTCGCCGGCGCGCTCGGAGCGGGACAGCTCCGCTGCCAGGAACCGGAACATGCCCGAGGGGTCTGGGTCGCGCGTGCCCCAGTAGTTGTAGTAGTTGTAGATGTACCAGAAGTTGGCGTTGAGCGAGATGATCTTGAGCCGGCGCTCGAGACCGGGCGGGTACGCTGCGAACGCGGCGTAGTGCGAGGTGAATGATGATGATGAAGTGCTGGTTGAAGTGTCGTTGCGGACCCAGCCGTACTGCGACCACAGCTGCTCGGCGATCTCGGTGTTCCACGTGAACCGGTTCTCGAAGCCCGACTTTTCCTGCGCAATCTGGCCAAACGGGTACGAGTCGTGATTGCCCAGCGTGATGTAGAACGGGATATCTGGCAAGCTCTGTTTCATCGCCTGGTACGACACTTTTTCCGACTCGACGGCGTTTTCAAACGTTTGGAAGCGCGCTTCTTCGTGGTCAATCATGTCGCCGGTGAAGATGGCGAACTGGAACCCGTCATCGTCGAGCTCCTTGTCCACTGTTTGGATGTTGCGCATCGTGCTGTGCAGCAGCGAGACCGGCGCGTCGCACTGGTACTCGCCGAACCCGCGCGCCGCCTGCACCACCGTGTTGTACGGCACAGCCGGGTTCCTGCTGCGCGCATTGCAGCACTGTGTCTGCGAACAGTTGGCCTCGCTGCCAACCACATAATCCAAATCCACATGAAAGTCCGAGATATGCAGCACTCTGATCCTCCCCATAGTCCCTTCCTCGGGCTCCCTCGCGCCAGCCGGTTTCGGGTCCCACCACCGCTCCATCTCCTCCTCGAACCGCGGCGTCGCAGGCAACGGACACGCGCCCGCCACCATGTAATGGCACGCGTACCGGGCGTCCAAGAACCCGCTTTCCATGCTGAAATCCATGAGCCCCAACACGTTCGTGATATCGTCGGCCATCCCGTTGCCGCTCTGCACCGTCTGCCGCCCGAACTTGTGCTCGCACAGCGCGCGGTGCGTCGCGCTGCGGTGCCCGTGCTTGCGGCAGTACGCGCCGAGCACCTGCGGCACGCGCCACGCCCGCCCGGACCGCGCCAGCTCGTGCCCGAACCTTAGCCCGGCCACGCACCGCGTACAACTGTCCTGTGTCGGGTCCTCGATCAGCTGCTCCAAATGCTTGACAAGCTGGTGGTTGGCCTCTTCGTTGCTCGTACCGGCCACGGCCATCGCGACAGTGCAAATAAAGATCAATAGCGGTGTGGATAGCATCATCATGGCTGTAATTACATGGTTTTTAATCTATTCTCTTGCTAAAAATCACACACGTATCTTTCTACGGACATGCTCATGTATATATGTACACCATCACTTCAAACAGCATTGAGATTAAAACTCCTTTTCTTCGTCTCACAATTGAACAGAGATAGAATGTGTAACAGGTAAATTGGACTGGTTTAGAGACACACTCGTCGCATGAAAATAAAAGGCTTGTTTCGAGTAAATGGTTTTTTTTGTATAATTGAGAATTATGCTGTAGAGCTTGGACGTTTCACATGGTCCGAAAGCACCAAGGTGTCTACACACTGTACTCGGGACATTTACCCCAGCCCTACAAGCACCGAGTATACTGTACTTATTATGCTCAATACACGTGAGTCATTATCAAGGGTAAGGGCTGGCTTGTGCACTTGTGTTTTTTTTTTGTTTTTTTTTTTTTTGTTTCCTTCTCGAAGGTTAGCCTGGTGTGTACCACTGCATTGGATCGTGCGGGAACGGCGCTGCACTGTGTACACAGAAACAACCTTTTTTTTTTAAAGAAACCAATGTGTGTACACATTTGGTGAGAAGAGAAAGCGACAAGTCAAAAGATGTTGAACAGTGAATATTTGAAAAGTGTGTACATTCATAAACAAGTTGTAATTCCATAGATGATTGTAGTGACTGGCATTGAAAAGATCAAGGAACAAAGATGTGTACACAGTCATGATTTGTTTTCTTGTTTGAAAAGAGAAATTAGAGGTGCATGACCTGAAACAGACTCACGTGCAGAGGCAGCAGAGGCAGCAGAAGCAGCTGTACCTATCCGCGTGCGTGCGCAGAAGCCGCGTGAGTGTGTGATGGGGTTAGGGTATATACAAAAGTGAGAGAAAGAGAGAAAGAGTACACAAGGCGTGCTGTACAGACAACTGGACAGTGTGAACCTGTGAGGCATTGGCATTGGCATTGGCATTGGTGTATTGTCAGTGCATTCAGTCAGAGAATTGCTTTACAGTTATTGAATGATTGGGGGTGGTGGTGATGATTTGTAGTGTATATATATAGTACATACACTTTAGACAATTGCAACATTAGTACTGTGATGCCAACAACACTAATCATGTACGATAACAACAACCGTGTAATAATAAATATTACACACATGTTCACACACACAAAAGAGACGCAGCAGGCAGCTGTTCAGTGGACCCTCGCCCCTAAAAAAGAGACAGACAATTCTAAAAAAGAAAGACAAGTGTGTACATGACTCTGTAAACGGCAGGAGATAGAGTTCTTGTGCTCACAGTGTATTCTTTCTTTCTTTCTTTCTTTCTTTCTTTTGTAGACCAGCGCGGAAGGCAGCAGCCACGGCCCTGCTTGTGCATTTTGAAGGATCGTTCCACTTCAACATCATCATCATCATCATCATCATCATCATCATCATCAACAACAACTTCTTCTTCTTCTTCTTCAATTGCCAATCAACAACTTCAACTTGTTCAAATCACCAATTGTGTATTCCCAGTCAAGATCTGTGTACACATTTTCATTTCCAAGTGTACACATACTCCGCAGCACACGGACCCTCTTCCATCGCCGATTACATTGTGTGTATTATTTTCTGCTGCTTTCTCTCTTTCTCTTTCTCTTGTCTCGATTTCGATTTACGATACACACTCGCTTCGATTCAGCGTTCCTCTTTTCTTTCTTTCCCTCCATTAAATACAATAACAATAAGAATAATAAACAGCCATTCCTGCTTTCTCTCTCTCTCTTTCCCTCTTCCCCCCAGTGTATTGTTATTACTATTGCATTATTCCTTATTGATACTGCCAATTCTCTCTGAATCATACACATACTCTTGCTTCTCTGAATATACTTACACAATGACAACCGACCACTCTGCTTCGGCTCAGGACGAGGACCCGCTGCTTTCGTACCAGTTCCCGCAGTTTCACCAGCAACAACAGCACCAACAGCATTCATACTTGACTCCGGGAAGCATCGCGTCCTACGCCTCGCAAACCAGCTTCCAGCCACCTTCGTCCTCCGTGTTCAATCCGAAACTGTCGGCGCAGCACTCGCTCTACGACCTCCCTAATCTCCAGCAGTACCATCAACAACAACATCAACAACAACAGCCTTATCACCAGCAGTACAATCCATCTCTCCAACAACAACACTATCCCACCACCACCACCACCACGGCCAATCTCTATGCTCCGCGCGCCACACCTCCAACCTTCTTTTCCTCTTCACACTCCATCGCAGCCAAACACCCGGACCCGTACTCGCCCTTTGGCTACATCCCGACCATGCCCACCACCACCTCCATTCCTGCGCCTGCTCCTCCTTCTTCAATGCAAACCCCGGCGGCAGCGACCAGACGCCGTAAACCGGGCCATGGCGCAGGCACCAAACGGTCCGTCGACGAGCTGCTTCTCGAATCCTCGATCCCGACAGCCACAAACCTGTCTGCGCCACTCCCGCCACAACGGCACGGGCCCTCTGTCGGGCTCCTCAGCATGGACACCTCTGCCACAGCGGCAGCGGCTGCAGCGGCGGCAGCAGCGTTCACCACGCCCACACTCCCGCTCACCATCCCGGAACCACCTCTCTCCACCGCCATTCCTCTAAACGCTCACCACCATACCCATTCAAACACCCCGGACCCGCACTCGCCACACGGCACACCGTCAACAACATCAACATCAACAACAACAACATCTTCATCAACAGCAGCGACACCGGCCCGCCCCAAGAAGAAATCCAAGTACACGGCGGAACAGGACCATTTGATTCTGACCATGAAGAAAAGCGGATCTTCCTGGACGCAGATCAGCGACGCGGCGCACTGCGGCAACCCGATCGCGGCGCGCAACCGGTACCAGGTGCTGATAGGCCAGCAGGGCGGCGCCGCGGCCGTGGTCTGGGACCGCCAGGACACGCAGAAGTTCCAGAGCCTGCTGGAGAAGGGCGAGGCCGCGAAGTGGGAGTTTATTGCTGGCGAGATGGAGAGGATCAGAGGCAAGCCTGTGGGCGGGGCAGCGGGAGCGGCGGGAGCTGGAGCAGGAGCGGCAGCGGCGGGACCGGTGACGCCGGAGGCGTGTCGGAGGAAGATCAGGGAGATGTTTGAACGTGACCCGGCGATGTTTGGGATCGTGCTGAACTCGAGCACGGTGTATGTGCCGCCGGGGATGGTGCCGCCTCTTCCGCAACAGCAGCAGCAACTTGATTTCGGCGCGTATGGGCCCGGGTCGGCTGCTGATTCAGCGACGACTACGCCGGCCACAGCCAGTAGCGCCACAGTAACCCCGCCGTCTGATACGAAACAGAAGGTTTATCATTATCCTCACCAGCAGCAGCCGCGGTACCCGGCGGCGGGACAGTTTGGAGCGGTGTACAACCAGGCGCGGTCCGACGACACGTATGTGCTGACGAGCAACAGAGGGATTGTCTCGGATATGGTTGCGAGTGGATCCGGTCAGCCTGTGGCGGTGTCTTCATCGTACTTGCAGCAGCAGCAGCAGCAGCAGGAGTATGCGACTCATCTTGTTTCGAAGTAGGAATTGGATTTGGATTTGGATTTGGCTGTTTTTTAGATTCTTGTTTTGTTTGATTGTTTTTTTGTTTTTTGATGTTTTGATGTTTGATTGTTTGTTCTTTGATGTTTGGTTTTTGTTCTCTTGTGTGATTTACACTGGCTATTTGTTGGTTGAAGATGCTTTTTTTTTTTTTCGATTTGGAATGTACGCATGGTTTTTAAACGTTTGGTTCTTTGGTCCAGCAAAGAAGTGCTCGAGACACGGCTGAGTGCTGTTTGTTTTTCCGTGTGGGGAGGGAGTCAAGAATGCTTTATTTTTTTGTTTTTGGTGCGCGGAGAGAAACAGGTGGTTTGTTCTGAACCAAGTTGGTACCGGAACGGACGCAGTGTTTAGAAGAGGAGCTGTTGGTTGGACGATCTGGATTTTTCAGGTTCTAATCGGACCTTCTTTTTTTGTCAGTGTTTTTTTGGATACCGAACTTTTTTCGGAAGAATGGCGACGCTGTTTGACTCGTTGTTTGGCTGTGCTTGTTGAAACTTGTCAATGCAAATATGCATGTACTTGTTGAGCTCGAGGTGTGAATGGACATGCAAAGGCGTTGATGACTTTCTTGATCTGTCAGTGAAATGCTCACTGTGAAAGGGAAACAAATCATGCGCTTGTATTCAGTTTATGCATCAAGCACAGTGCATCAAAACCAAGGGTGTTCAACAAGAAAGTCACACAAAGTCGTCATGGGCTTTTCTCCCCTGCAATTCGGGGCTTGGATATGTTACTGAAGAGATATGTGCGCAGAACTGTATGTACTTCAGTTTTCTTCATGTGAGGGAGTCGGTATAAAACACGAATTGGAAAAAAAATTGGAAAGCGGGTTTTAAGCTGAGTTTATTGAGTTGATTCACAAGAGACGGTCATTACTGTGAGCTTTGCTAGAGTCTCATGAGCAATGTGTGTCTTTTGTTTTTTTGGATATGGATTTCGTAAAGTATAATAATATAATAGTTTTACATATAGATGGTGATGTTTTTTGTTATAGAATGGTAGGGGATTCTTAAAGCAGACGATGGGAAAATGATTGTGGAAGTAGGGATCTATATGTTGAAAGGATTGACGTTGACTGGAGCTGAATGCAATTGCTCAAGATTCAAAGCATGAAATGGGTGTGACATGTACTACAACGGAACCGATCAGAAAGAAACAATTAGCGCATTTACAGGAAAATCATAGCTTGCATCTTTTGCTTTATAGATTTTCCTTTTATGTGTAATACGATTTGGGTATGAATGGATGAAGCCATTTGGGTCCTGGATCCAAACTACGGAAGCATGTTGAGCAGAACTGTTGGTTGTTTAAATGTCATCTACAGCTCTCAAGTCACAAGTCAGACCTCTTATATTTTAGATTTCTAAGTCACAAGTCACAACCTCACTATCAGTCACTATCAATGTATCGCGGTATCAGATAGTGAAAAATAGCAATGCCGATATGCCCCTATTTTCCCGATTCAGTATCGAATCCTTATTTTTTTTTTTTTTTTTGACTCATTTGTGTACATTTGCCGAAACAACCACCCACGCAAAAAATTTCATCCAGTCAGAGAAAAATCGAATATTGTACACGATTGCTTCCACACTCTTTTTGAAAATATACTATAATATAAAAGCACTTGTCTAGTTCCCTTTTTTCTTCTTACTCTCTTCCATTACTATTTCTCCTTTAAAAAAAAAAATGCTCCGAACGATTCACAGACTTTCGCAACCCTCAATTGCAGTTACCCGCCAACGCTTTTCTACTTCTGCACTGCGTTTGTCAGTCACGACGAAAAGCGGCCCGGAGTCGACGCCCAAATGGCGGTTTGTGCCGGACGCCGGGACGTACCCGGTCGGGTTCCGGATCGGCGGGCTGCACAGCGGCGTGAAGAAGGACGCGGCGGCACTGGACTTGGCCGCGATCGTGTCTGAGCGCGACGCGTCTGCCGCGGCGGTGTTCACAAGGAACGTGTTCAAGGCGGCGCCGGTGCAGGTGTCGAAACAGGTTCTGGAGGAGAACGGCGGCGAAGGGGTCAGAGCGATAGTGGTCAACAGCGGGTGCGCGAACGCTGTGACGGGCGAAGGAGGGCTCAGGGACGCGGACGAGATGGTGCGTTTGGTGGACTCGGAGCTCGCGGGTGCCGGTGAAGGTGAAGGTAAAGGTCAGGGCCACAGAAGCACGCTTGTGATGTCGACTGGTGTGATTGGCCAGCGACTGGATATGGCCAAGATCACGAAAGGGATCCCCAAACTGCTCGATCCCAGCAACGGGTTCATGGGCAGCGACCACGCGGCGTGGCTGAACGGGGCCAAGGCCATTTGCACGACGGACACGTTCCCGAAACTGACCTCGAAAGAGTTCAGCATTGACGGCGTGACCTACCGCGTGGCCGGCCTGGCCAAGGGAGCAGGCATGATCCATCCCAACATGGGCACTTTGCTCGGGTTCTTTGTCACAGACGCCGCAGTGGCGCCGTCCACGCTCCAGGCCATTCTCAAGTACGCCACCGACCGCAGCTTCAACTCGATCTCTGTCGACGGCGACACCTCTACAAACGACACCATCGCGGCGCTGGCCAACGGCGCGGCCGGCGGCGAGGTCATCCGCGCCGGCACCGCGGGTTTCGTGGCGCTGCGCTCCGTCATCACCGAGTTTGCAGAGGAGCTGGCGCAGCTGGTCGTGCGCGACGGCGAGGGCGCTACCAAGTTCGTCACCATCAACGTGTCCGACGCAGAGTCCTACGAGGACGCGCACAAAGTCGCGGCCTCGATCGCCACCTCTCCGCTCGTCAAAACTGCATTGTACGGCAAAGACGCCAACTGGGGCCGTATTCTGTGTGCGACTGGCTACGCCGGTGTTCCTGTTGTCCCCACCCGCACAAACGTCTCGTTTGTCCCGGCAGACGGGTCGGCGGAGCTCAAGCTGCTTGTCAACGGCGAGCCTGAGAACGTGGACGAGGAAAGGGCCAGCGAGATTCTCAAAGAGGAAGACGTCAACATCAATGTCTCGTTGGGCACTGGCGGTGGCCATTCTGCCAAATTCTGGACCTGTGATTTGAGTCACGAGTACGTCACCATCAACGGCGATTACAGATCGTAGTGTTCCTTCATTTTCATAATATATAGATATAG
Organism: Saccharomycotina sp. CBS 16003; assembly: GCA_022457085.1. Taxonomy (NCBI): domain Eukaryota; kingdom Fungi; phylum Ascomycota; species Saccharomycotina sp. CBS 16003. The sequence goes on from JAJNCF010000020.1 coordinate 563,869, forward strand.
TATAACTAATTCAACACATGGTTTTGCGTTTTAAAAGGGGTTTTCGTGTGGATCGACGCCATCTTTTGACGATTTTTCATGGATCAATTATTTCAGGTCCTTGAGTCAAGTGTTTGTTTGTCGTCGCTGAGAGTACATGCTAGCTTCAGGTATCCTGCTAGTCACGTGTAGATCTGAAAAATTGATACAACGTCATTGGCAGTAAATATTGGCACAATTGGTTTAACCAGTATAAAAAACCACAGACATTCAAAATTGATTTATATCCAAAATGTACTTGTAATCTGTAAACAAGAGCTTCTGTAATTAGCTCGAGGTTATAAATGTGGTACTAAAAAGTAGCCTTAATTTGTAAAAAAAAAACTGCGAAAGACGTCGAAGTGGTAGCTGCATGTTTTTTTTATGACAGTACACATAGCAAAGAGTTTGGGGAAGATGGATATCAAGCAAAAGTATGGAGGTAGTATTGAAAGTGTTGTTAGACTGAAAAAATGAAGAAATTTCTAAGCCGTTTTTTTGAGGATATACAGATACGTCAAAAATTGATGCATACTATTCACTACAATTGTCACTTAACTGTAGTGAATACGCATCAATTTTCAACTGACTGAGAAGCTTTTAGCCTTTACCAATGAAAAAACAGAAAATTATACATTGTAGATTTACATATCATACTTGAATGTTTTCTTAAAACCTCTCGACACACACGTTCCTGGATTCTATCAAGTACTTTTTATGACAAGCAATTCAGAACTGATTTGATGAGGCTGTGAGAGATAGATTCTTCGTGTGAAACCGTCTTTTGCGAGTGAGAAAAGGGAAATTGACGATTTATTACAATTAGACTTGTATTTATACGTAAAAATTGATCTTGACTCTAGCATTGCAAATGTGATGAATGTTTGTTACAGATGTTTATCAGTGCAAAAAAATACAATAAAGCTTGCAAAGTATCATCTAATATCTTGGATATAGATTTTAAGTATGAGAAGATGCATATACACTCAACTATAATCTATACTTTTTGATAGGCTAAGTCGATTTATGTCGTTTTCATTTATCTGCCATCAACCAAACTGAATGATTGTCTTTCAAATACAGAGTCCGTTGAAATTCCACAACCTTCAATGCAACGCTGATTATACAACATCATGAGCTTGATGTTCATGGCCTGATTCATTTTCAACGGCCATGATACTTCCTCCATCACTTTGTCAAATATCTCAACGGGCAGCTTGTGGGTCAGCTCGGTGTCCGACTTACTCACCTCGCTCACAAACCAATCATGCTGCTGCGGTGGCACTTGATCGGTTGTTGTGACTCTGTCGTTTTCAGGATCAACTATGAAAAACTGCAGGTACTTGCAGTGCCCCGGCTTGCTTGCATCTTTGAGCTTGAACTCTAATGTGCGGTTTTGTATAATGTTAGGATAAACAATTATGCGATCCTCGAGGCAATCCAGCTTACCAAGTTCCAGAACAGCATTATCATCCCATTCTGGATCAAAAACATCCGAATCATCCCATTCTATTTCAAACGTGTCTATCAATTCATCCATGCCATATGACTGGAAAAGTGGCGAAGACACGGCCGATCGGAATGCGATAGATGCGTTGTCTATGTTCTCAACATCGTAGAAATACACTGCGCTGGCCACAATGTCTTCGTTCATCATACCATCAATATGCCATGCCCCACGGCTATGCTGAGGTTTCTCCGGAGTCAACACGTAGTTGGCCATTTTGACCAGCACCTTGAGCTTTTTCCCGCGGACATCGTACTCGACCCTGTTTTCATTCAGACTCCTTCGCATATAAGGAATTCCCGCATTTTGGAATTTCAGATATAACTTCTCTCAATCGTCGTTCCACCAACAATCAGAGAATGAATTAGGTTCAAATTCGCAGTATGATTTGTCTGTCCTTACGTATTCTGGCGAAATGTATTCTGATAGCGCAAGATTGATACCAGGTATAGCGGCTGCAAAGATATCCGCTATGGGTCGGTACAAACCTTTGAACCATCCCCGGATGCAGATTATTGATGTATGACTCGATCGTGACCTTCCCGTTCAATGACACATCAAAAATAGACGGCAGCGCTTGATGCTCGTTCGAATAGCTGCTGAACTTGTATCCTGTTTTTATCGTGTGCGTAGTGCGCTTGAAAAACGCTGCGCGTTGCAACTGTACGTCTTGCAGAGGGGCCTCTAGCAATCCAACAGAAACGCCTTTTGGCGTGATTGGCGTAACTGTATAGATCAATGGGTATAGCTGATGGTCGATAAGGTTTAGCAGCTGGTCATTCGAGTCGGGTTCCCAGTTTTGATTAGAAATCGGTATCTGCTCAAGCTGTATGGCTTGCTTTTTGAACATCTTTTTGAGATCTGGCGGAACGACGTTATCACTAAAACAGACCAGCTCGTATGGGCCCAATTGGAACTTGCCACCGGCTTGGATACGGATCTGATCAAAAGACTCCAGCTCATCCAGCACATAGTTTATATTGTCATGATCCATACCTCTGGATGCTAGCTGTTGCTTCCATCCATTTCTGTACTCTAGATTTTTGTATTTCGCACACCACTGAGGGTCTTTCCTGATTTCCCAAGAGTATTTGATCATGTTTCGTTCATTCAAGCAACGCATCGTTCGAAAAGCCTTTGTATGAATCGATTTGACTTCGCAATTGGCATGAAAAAACGTGGTACCCATGTCATCATCAAACGGCCAGTCTTCTTTATCAGGATGACCATCTGGATCCCTGATCTCCAGAGGAAGGTGTTTGGTCAACAACTTTAGAGTTTTTTTCGACATGACGTCGAATAAAGATCCTTTTTTTGGAATGCGATTGGAAACATAGGACTCCGACGACTCACACCCATGTTTGGGACCATGACCAGGTTCCACATCATCTTCAAAGTCGTAATCTAGTTCTCCAATGCGATTGCCGTCAGAATCATACTTGAACGCAGATTTGTTGTTACTATTGAAATAATAATCATGTTCGTCACCAAAATCGATATGGTTGACATCGTCATCAGAGTTGTATTCTGCTTCGACATTCATGGTCGCTTTCAGAATATTTCCAGACCGGACTTGTTGACCAGCATCCAAGACCTCAATTTCTGCTTCTTCAGATGATCTTGCAATAGACATGCTTAGATAGCTAGGCCAAATATATCAAGCCAGTTGATTCACTTTTGCTGATTGCTAAAAAAAACGAAAAATGATCAAATGTCTATGCAGTTCAAAATTGAAGGTGATGGACCAATTTATATTCTCAAGTCACAATAACTTGGAGGTCGTATGTGATACAGTTGTAAGCTCAAACGTCTATGCAGTCGAGTGGAGATAGTTGCGGATCAGCATATCAGTCACAAAGATATCTGACGTATTAGTCGCGCTTCTTTGTCCAGATTTCATTGACTTTTTCTCAAGTATGGTAGCTCGCAAAGCATCAGAATTGCAAACTGTAAACTGCTACTGGAAGTGGCTTGTCTCCTATACAGCAGCATCACGACAAGAACAACAGAACCACCAGCTAGCCCTCTTAGACTGGGCTTTTTGATGTGTCCAACCGAAACGCGTTTGTAGTTCAGCTTTACACTGGCCTATAAACTAAAAAGTATTTTCTGCTCAGAAAAGTGAAAGCTCATTAGTCAAATAGTGAGGGTCCAAGCACTAGTGTGTATGTAATTGATCCAATATTTATACGCGTTTTTCGTGTGTAAGTGTACGTGGTTTTTTCGTGGTTTTTCCAGGCTTTTCACATACTCACAAAAACATGTTTTACACTCTTTTTTGTTTCATTTTTGCCCCCACCATTTTTTCTTTCTTTTCAATACACTAATAAGTGTTTTTTATTTTTGCTTGTTTTGCACAACGACAAAAGTCTCCATCGTGCCCGAGTGTTGATTGACTGAGTTCGAAGTCCCAGTAGTTTGGAGGAATTGAAGACAGTTTAGAGTGCACAATGTCGTATCCGTCTCATACGTTTAAGCAAGGCGGAATCCAGGCTCAGCAGCAGCAGCAGCAGCAGCAGCAACAGGGTCCTAATGATATTCAGAGGTATCAGCAAGCGCTTGCGCAACGCGAATTTTACAATCGACAACTACAACAGCATCAACAGCAACAGCAACAGCAACAGCATCAACAACAACAGCATCAACAACAGCAGCATCAACAACAAATAATACCAAATCAAGCGTCAGTAGAGCAGCAGCAAATGACGCGTAGCCTGTCAGGCGGCGCTCAGCTCATACCACAGAAACAAGCATTACCACAAACCCAAGCCGACTTGTCTGATCCGACAGTAATTCTCCAGCTTCTCAATAACCTGCAAAAGGATCCCGACAACAACAACAGCAATGACGATAACCCCAGCATGATCCAAGAACTCAAAGCACTAATCAAAAAAGACGCGAGCAGCGAGCTAGTCGCGCGCAAATCAGCCGTCCGGCTACGCAACCTGCTACAAAGCAAAAAGGTCTACATTGACTACTGCAATCAGATCCTGCCGATTCGTCAGGCCAAACCAGGTAACATTTTTGACGGAGGATACTCGGGGTACGGCAACTCATGGACCGGTAATCAGTTCCGCGTCATGTACCCCAAAGAGCGGCGACGACACAACCGCAGCGCGCGCGAAATCGATTTTTCAGCGCAGCAGTTGCAGACAATTGCCAATGCCGCAGAGGACCTGATTCCGATCCGGTTGGACGTTGAGCTGGATACGCACCGGTTGCATGATTGTTTTACTTGGAATGTGAACGAAAAAATGGTGTCTGTGTCGCAGTTTGCTGAGCATCTCGTCGAGGATTTTCATCTGCCCATGTCCACTGTCAGCCATATCACCTCCGCCATGAACGAACAGATCTCAGACTACTACCCGCATGCGTTTTGCGACATCAGCGAGCCGAAATACGCGTCGTCGGCCTCCTCTGTCTATCGCGACGAAGACATGCGCATCGTCATCAAGCTCGACATCACTGTTGGCCAGCACAACTTGATCGACAAGTTTGAATGGGACATCAACAGTCCCGAAAACAGTCCCGAAGAGTTTGCAGAGGGCCTATGTCAAGAACTCAATCTCTCTGGCGAGTTCTGCACCGCTATAGCCCACGCGATTCGCGAACAACAGCAAACCTTCACAAAGTCACTATTTCTCTCTGGGCACGCCTTTGACGGCTCTGTCATTTCAGACGAAGACATTCGCCGCGAGTTCTGTCCGCCCGTTGCTGATTTCCTGCGTCCTAAGAGTCACTCGAAAGAATTTCAACCAGTGCTGTTTGAAGTAGACGATGCAGAGCTAGATCGTCAAGACCGCGACCGAGATCGTGAAGGCAGGCGCAAGCGCCGCCAGGGCCGGGCAGGACGCCGGGGTGGCCCGGCGCTCCCCGATTTCACAGAGATTGTGCGTACTTTCCGGTCTCCTGCCTACTCTTCCTCACTCCCAGGCAGTGTCGACCGCAACCGCGAGCTTATCCGCCAAGCTGCTCAGAAGCAAAGCGAAGCCGAAGACGAGCAGTTACAACTTCAGTTACAGCAGCAGCAGCAGCAGCAGCTACTTCATCATCAAAAGGCGGGCAGTGTCGGGCTCAACGGAAGCAGTACACATGCTCCCGGCACTCCGATGTCGGTCGCAGGCACGCCGGGTGCGTCGGGTTCCGCATCTGTGTATATCCCAGGTCCGCCGCGCCGAGGTCGGCCATCCAAGGCAGCTCTGGCCGCAGCCGCGGCTATGGGCCAAGCGCAACAAGACGCCAACGGTCGCCTGCACTTGAATCGCGGCGCCATTCAACAGGACCTTTTGCGCCAACAGCAATTGATGAAGATGAATGGTGGTGGCGATACGTATATTGTCAAGCTAAAGATTCCACGATTGAAAGAGTTTCTTGAAAGACGGAATATGTTGAGACATAGATAAGCATTTTTATTTTTTTCATTTAAATTAATATTATAATATCATTCATTTATATATACACATTTGTATAGTTGTATGTCTAGATGGTCAACAATCTAACGGCTTCATCAATGCCATTGTGCTTGGCGGCCAACTTCTCCTTCAAGTATTGCACAACCTCTTCAACAGGAACATCTGTTCCTTGGTCAGCCTCCTCACCAAGACCCAATTCCTTGACCTTGACAACGCCCTTTGCGAATTCGTCTTGGCCCAAAATGACAGAGAAAGGACAGCCGGCCTTCTCAGCAGCCTCAAATTGCTTCTGGGGCTTGGGCTTAGCCTTGTAAAGGAATTCGGCCTCAATACCACCTTCCCAGAGACGTTTGGCAACTGCCATACGCTGTGACAGGAATCCGTCCCAAGAAGGACCGCCGCCAAAGGCCATGACGTAAACCTGGGTAGCAGAGGGACGGACTTGATCGACGAGACCAGCACGAGCCTTGATGATTGAGAACAGTCTTTCAATACCGAAAGAAATACCTACACAAGGGATAGAAGCGTTTTTCTTGGATGATCCGGCAAACATGCCAACCAGATTGTCGTAACGACCACCGGCCATGATAGAACCAACACCAACATTTTCCGAGTTATCGTCGTCATCAAGATCCTTAGACTTCTTAGACTTCTTCTTGTTCTTGCTGGCCTCCTCTTCAGTAGGCTTGGGTGGAGGAGCAGAGGCAGCAGTGACAACTTCGTAAATAATACCGGTGTAGTAGTCAAGACCTCTGGCAAGAGAAAGATCAAAAGAAAGGTACTTGGTGATGTTGAAAGCCTCAAGGTAGTTGTAAATAGTGGCCATGTCCTTGATACCGGCGGCGGCAGAGGCATTGGCCATCAATCCCTCGTCGGCAGAAAGTGTGTCCAAAACCTCCTTGAAGCTGCCCTTGATTCTCACGTATTCACCGATCTTATCGGCAACCTCCTCAGGCTGGTTCTTATCAACAACCATCTCCTTCTTGACTTCTTCCCAAGGAAGCTTATCGAGCTTGTCAACAGCACTGGAAACTTTGCGCACGTCTTCGTCCTTGACACCACACATTTGGAAAAGACCGTCAAGAATCTTACGGTGGTTGACTTTGATGGTGAAGTCTTGGATTCCCAAGGCAGTGAGACCCTCAACAGCGATCGAGAGGATTTCAGAGTCGGGGACCATGTTCTCGTAGTCACCAGCAATGTCGAAATCACATTGGTAGAATTCACGCATACGGCCCTTAGTCATAGCGGGCTGATCACGGCGATACACCTTAGCAATGTGGTAACGCTTAATGCTCTGAATACCGTTCATGGCAACGTATCTGGCGAAAGGCACAGTCAGATCATATCGCAACGAAGTGAGCTCACCACCTTGATCTTCCAAGTTGTAAATAAGTTTGGAATCTTCACCGTATTTTCCAGACAAAATTTCGCGCAGCTCAAACACAGGAGTGTCAATTGTGACACCGCCATGGCGCTTGAATACTTTGGTGATAGTTTCAAAGATCGCATTACGCAAAACCATATCTTTATCAGCCCAGTCCTTTGTACCCTTGGGCACCTTCAGGGTGAACTGCGCAGCCGCAGCCTTCTTGGACTTTTTTTCCTTGGTCACAGGTGCTTGTTGCTCAGCAGCAACAGTAGCAGTAGTATCTTTAGCATCAGCAGTTCCCGACATTCTTCTCAATTGCCAACTTGTGGATGAAGAGGAAGAAAACTTTTTTGCGTTTGTAAATTTACCACTTTTTAAATCTCTTCCCTCAACAACGGCGGCATTACCACCACCAAAGCCCATCGCTAATCCCCGGCGCGCATTGGACACCAGCAGACTTGGGTTCAGGACCTGTCTCCTTTGTGTAGTTTGCAGCGTTCGAAACATGCCCGGATTGAAGAAAGTCACTAGGGCTGTAAGAGAATCGCCGAGTTGGTGTGAAGTCCTATGACAATTTTCACGGCTGACTGCTGTTTAGAGCGGAATGAGCTGTTTGCCGGTCGGCGACGGCTGTTGGCTGGCAGCTGGGCTGAACGAGTCGTCTGCAGCTGATTTGGCTGAGGACAACAATGGTTGACGAGGGAAAGGGCTTGAAAGGGAAAGCCCAGTTGTCCCAGCAACGCGCGGGCCTCGAAACAGGAAAAATGTAAATATTCGTCTATATTAGCAAACACCACCAGGTTTTACCTGTTGTCGTTGATCATGAACATCCACAAATACACATTTGTCCGTATATGTAGATATATATGACCACGAAGCAATGTCAGAACGACCAGAGACTCCTAGACCTTCAGGGAAGATCCCGGTTTATCTCCGACTAAAGCCAAGAGGAATGCGGCCTGCTTCTGACCGGAAACTGGCTGTTGATCCTCCCGGGTCTTCTAGAGTTGTTATGAGCGATAGAGTATACAAATTTGACGGAATATTTGATGACTCGTTGTCACAGATTGATCTGTATAAATCACTTGTCTTTCCTTTAGTAAAGAATGTGATTCAAGGCCACGACAGTTTGTTTTTCGCAATGGGAGCGTCTGGATCCGGCAAGTCATACACAACATTGGGCGACAAACCTGTACCAGGCATGATTCATCTGGCAGTGAACACGATTTTTGAGTCACTAGAAAAGCACATTGCGAGATACGAAGTGCTTGAAAACATTCGTGAGGTGAGTCCGGATCGACGTACGTCTAACGCTAAAGAGCTTGGTATGTTTCTCGACTGGACAAGAGACAACATTCAGAAACAAGCATTTTCCGATTCGGCCATGTATCACGAAAAAGTACCAATCAATAAAGACGGCGATTACGGAGTATACATTTCCATGGCCGAAATCTACAACGACAAAGTCTACGATTTGTTTGAAGAGATTGTACCTGGAAGACGACGAAATGTGATTGCAATTAATACCGACCCTGTCACACGCAAGACTTACTTCGGGGGAATCAACAAGTTATACGTCTCAAACGCCCAAGAAGCTTATAAGTTGTTGGAAAAGGGGCAAAAGTCGCGAATTAGTCATTCTACTAGATCAAACGATACTTCTAGTCGGTCCCATGCATTTACGTTGTTTGAAATCAAGCACAAGGACTCAGATAATCAAATGACAACATCGCAGATGACAATTGTAGATTTGGCAGGTACAGAGCGTAACAAGCTCGCGAAAACCGCCGGTGATCGGTTCCAAGAAAGCTGTGCTATCAATCAGTCGCTAATGCTCTTGGGAAAATGTCTACAGATGCAGCAGACAAAAAGAGATCAAAGAGATACGATGATGAACGAATTCCGCAGCTGCAAACTAACACACATTCTACTTTCTAATGTATTTTTGGCCAATTCAACCCAAAAGTCGGTCATGATTGTGACAGTCGATCCTTACGGAGACGCCAATTCCATCACTCAAATATTTCGCTACTCTGCTGCTGCCCAAGATATTCCTGATACCCCAATTGGAATGGCGGCTCGCGCCTTACCCGCTGTCACACCCCTGCGATCCAGCACGGTACCGTCCTACGCGCGGCCAGTCTCGCGTATCCAGTCTGATCGCGATCGCGAGCGAAATCAACAAGACCTTCAGGCTTCACCTCAGAAGGGCAGAGTCCGCAGTGAAACACCAAACATTTTCTTGAATCGGTATGGAGGCGCCGAGACACCCAAAACGCCCAAGCACGAATTTTCTATTCCAAGTGCACAGAGAAGGCAGCTACCGTCAGTAACAGATGTCAAGAATAATTTGTTCTCGAACGGAGATTTTTCTGAAAGTGCCACCGAGCTGCAAAAGTACAAGGATATGGTAACTAGTTTGGAGCTTCAATTAAAGCGGGTAGAGAAGAGGTGTCTTGAAATTGAAGAAGAAGTTCGGATCGAAATGTCAGAAGAAGTAGAGCGTCAGTTTGAAATGTTGAAAGAAAACTATCTCGACTTCCGGGATGAAGAGTATACAATTTCACAGGACCATGTTGACAAAAAGGTCAAGCTTGCGGTTGAAGCTATTCGTGACGAAGAGCGAGAAGAAGCGTATCGAACGATCAATTCACTGCGCGATACTGTGCAGGAATTGAGAGAAGAGAACAAACTTTTGAAAGAGCAGAATGAGCAGTTGAGAAATTCACGTTCTTAATGACAGCCCGATGATTTTGTACACTACTGTTTAAATCGAGCAATTGACTAGTCACTCAGTCTTTTTCTTTACCATCTGCTACGATTTGTCCTGCGAAAAACAGGTTTGCCTACGACCGGCTTTATATCTATTTAATAGATTTTTGTAGACATGCAAATTGAAAAGATAAATAAATAGTATTGACGTTATGGGGTCAAATGCAAACACAATTTTCTAAAAAGCTTTGTAAACAAGGTAAAGAGGGTATTGTAAAGGGCGTGACAGGTCGTTTCATATTGGGATTTGTCCAGAATTCCAGCCAGTATTCGGACATGCTGTAGCGAAAGATTCAAAAAATGTAAAAGCAGTGCTTGTGGTCGTTGTAAACGAATCTGTAGAGTAGTCTGACCTTTCTATTGAGAATGTAGATGTAACAAAGGGAGAGAAACACTGCAAGTAACAATGTAAGACTGTAAAAGGTGCCTAAAGCTGATGCGAACACCAGGTTCCCCAATTGAGTACCCAAATCCATGTTTTCTCTATGATCGCGGGTATTCAAGTTGGTTCTATGAGTTGGCGTATGAATGTGTACGTGTGGGTGGCGGTGGATCTTTGAGTATGCAATTAAGTGGAAGCCTGTATTTTTCTTCTGAAGAGGCTTGACACTGCGTAGTGAAAACCGATATCCCAAGCAATGGGTTGATTATGAAAAGAGAAAGAAGCTTTGGCGAAGCGAGAATGACGGGGAAGAAAGAAAGAAATCTGGAGTTGTAATAAAAACAGCTTTTTTTTTCTTTTCAAATCAGTACAGTAAACGGAAAAGCAAGCAGGTGATAAGCAGCTTTTAACCTTTTTTTCACCTCAACGCTTTTGCTGGGGTTCCAGTAGCCTGTGGGGAGAACAGTCACTAGGATTGGCCCGTAGTTGCAGACTTTTTGGAATTTGTGGCTTCAGAAGGCGCTGTCAGAATAGTTCAAATAGTTTTGACGGCACTGTCCCGCATGAAGATGGTTCGCGAAGTGTTGGAGTAGTGTAGATGCTGTTTAACTCCGCATGTTTGATCTCCGCACATAGAAATATTGGGGCATTTGTGCGGAGGCGTATGGGCGACTGGCAGTAAAAGGCAGGGTAAGAGGCGAGCTCAGCGCATGAAGTTGGCTGGCGACCACATGTGTCTACTGGAGAAAGATTTGGTGAGGGCGAAAGACGGTGCTGTAGCTGGACGGTTGGTCACATAGTGAAGTGCAGGCTAGTCGAACAACGCTGTTTGATAGACTTGGACTATTCATAGCAAATGCCGACTGTAAGCTAAATATGAGAAGCAATTCTTTTGAAAGCTTCAATTAGTATAATGTTTTTTGTGCAGTTGTAGATGTGAATCATTCAAATCACAACCTGTCATCAATCAGTTTTCTAGGGAAAAAAGCATACGCAGATGGAGAATTTTGGCATCCGGAAATTGTCTCTATTTAAGTAAAGATTTCAGTATTGTCCTGTTTTGCTTGCACAGGTACAGATTGGGCAAATCTATCATAATATTATGCATATCTGTCAAATTCAGATCTAGTTAGAACAATAATCCCAATAACAATAAAACTTGATTGGTCAAATCAAAGCCCATTTTTAGAATGCACAACTCGCATAGTTATGATGTTTTAGTAATGTTGGTAGGCGCTACATGGGATTCTAATTTAAGCGGTACGGGTCTTCACATGGACTTAGTTTGAGTAACTGCTGTATAGGATAGTTGATCTGAATAGGCTCAAGACGTTAAAATATGCAGGCTAGTTACCGCTGCTACCGCAATTAGAACATTTTGTAGATTTGTGAGAGCACACCTTACAACTTGATTTACTTCAACAGACTGATCTAAAAATCAATCAAATTTACATTTGGTTCTATGTTTTATGGCATACACAAAGAGTATTTTGAGCCAAATGCGATTTGAGCGCAAGAATACATTTAAAATGAGATTCTTTAAATCATGCACGGATAGCCGCAGATACATCAGTCACAATACCGTCTTGCTACGGTAGACTAGAAAGTACAACAGAACTCTAGAATTGTAATAGTTGTGATAAAGTTCAAAAGCCTTCATACATATAGCAGCAATTGTGTGCATACCATACAATCCTAAGAAATATACCTGATATATCGTTTGCAGCAAAACAAATAGCGCGCAAAGAACTTTTGACAATAACCAAAGCTTAACGTGAGCCAGACCTCTAAAGTACCTGGTTTCAAGCCGGGACAGGCTTGACCATCGGTCAACTACTGTAATAACAATGAAGCCAGGGGGTTGGCATGATTTTTTTCAATACTGGGATTTTCAGAAATTCTTTCTGAGTATGTGTACAACTATTTCACAAGATTTTGCTTAATTTCTTTAATAGACAAATCATCTCATGTATGTTGAACCAATCAGAAGTAAGTTCTCAATTGCAAACATTTTAATTTTCAATCGACATTACATACGCTGTAATAAATTTGACATTCACGGGATTGTGAAAGCGTCCTAACGCTAAATTTTCAGACTTGGCAAAGATAAAAAGTCTGTATTTCTGGAAAAAACTGATCAACACAGTGATTAGCACTATGCCATTATGTTGTTTCATTTGATTTTTGGTCAAAAATGTACAGCAAATTTATGAGCACGGGATATTGGCAAAAAGAACCTTAGTATTGGTTTTTGCTGCTCTGCTGTTGTAAATTACTCTCAAAATATAGTGAAGATTTGTGGATTTTTACTGAAATGAAATGTGTTCTAGTTTCGAGTCAAGAAACGGTTCTATGTTGGTTTGTTATCTGTTGTACTGAGCATCGAGATTTAATTATTTTGAAATTGTCAAATATCAGAAACATCCCCTAATCAAGAAAAGCACTACATTAACTATACTCAAAGACTACAAAAAACAATCTGATCATATCCAAAGCTAGTGTCAACAAAATATTGGATCCTTTGATTCCGGTTACCTCCATTGTACCGCTTTTTAAATTCTCGCAAAATCCTCCGCAATCACGATTTACAGTACAAGGCCCGTGTTTATTTGTACAAGTTTTGCTTGCGTCCCATACACTGACATGAACCAATTAAATTGACGCTATTTGTTCTACTCTACACCTTAGAGATTCAGTAGCTAAACGGGTTTCCAAGTTTTTCCGAACTTCGGGCCACATGGTGCCATATCAGCCGTGTAGTGTTTACATTTTTGATCATGACTTGTTGACAGTTTACCAAACATGAACTCACCAAGCTTCTCTGTGCTGTCGATATTTGATTCAAATGTATAAAAATGAATTGATTAAGTATGATTGATCTTTTCTGACTTGTTTGGTGTGTTCAAGCTATATCAATTGGATGCAGATCTTAACTATCCTGAGAATTATGCAGATCGCAATTGTACTTGTCTGATTGGTGTTCAAGGCGCCTGGTTTGTGTTTCTTGTAACTTACTGTATATGGAATCACGAGCAGCCACAAATTGCCGAGTGACCTCTCCCCCTGAACCCCCACTGTAAATCAAGTGTTGTTTTACATACCACATCTTGTTCACGTCAGTACATCGAGGGTGTGGTTGGCATTGTGACAAATCGGCGAATCTTTGGTGTGTTAGGAATTGGCTTGAAGTTATTGAGCTTTTTGTTCCACAGTACACATAACTCCGAGCCGAGTCTACGAAAAACAAAAACATGGCATGATCATACAACTCCCCACACTTTGATAGCTTTGTGTTAAGTCTCGAACACAAAAAAAAAATCACCTGAAAAAACCTTCTTTGGCCATTCACGAGATCAGAAACGTAAACAGAAAAATCAGGTTATTTTTTTTTTCTTATTGCAAAAGCTCTCGGGATCCTCGTTGTTTCAATTGACTAGATGATACTGATCAATCTCGAGTTCTTATAGCCCCGGATTTCCTCGAATTTTCATAATATTTGTATTTCCTCGATCGATTTCTACATCTCGCCACCCAATCACTCGACACATTTCAAATTATATTCACACATTATCAACAACACTACATACACAATGCAAGCCTCAAGATTACTTATGTCCGCTATTGTAAGCATATTTCACAATCAACACAACATTGAGGAATTCTAAATTATATTTTGAGTTCGTCAATCTTGTGCGCTCGAGGCTCGGTTTTGACCCCAGACTCTATATCGTACGATTTTCAACTCGATGCTAACTCTATCGACAGAAACCCACTAAGGGCTCTTGGAAGCAAAACGTTCCTACTGAAGTCTATCCTTTGTGTAAGTACTGATCTCAACCACATTTGTGTCAGCCATCGATACGTTATATATACTAACTGCATGTACAAAGTTGCCGCTATGGGTTTTGCTGTGATTGCCGCTTCTGTTACTGCATACAATAAGCTCTCCACTGATGGTGGTCTGAGACTGAAGAGAACCGGCAAGGCTGCGCACGAATCTGAGCACTAAACAGTACTTCTGACGTTGTTTTCAAATATTTTATTCCTATCCCTCATTCTACACTTCTTTTTAATAGTTCTATTTTTATCATGTACACAATTAATGACCAAAACAATCACAGCATATTGCATTTTGTCTTTTCTTAAAATCACTACATGTACGAGTCTACAAAAGCGTAAGTATACGCTTCTTTGGCTTTTTGTGAACCTGTTTACACTTCTTTAGGATGATACATCATGTTGAAGATTTATTTAGATCAAAAATACTCGCTTTATCCTAGACCAACCTTCTGTAGCAGTGTACCAGACCTTCGGGTTTTTCAATGTACTGTTCTGAAATGGTTCAATCCAAACTAGTCCGATGGCACGCTGAATCCAGTATTGAGCAGTCTATGGGTGGGATTGCAAGTTCTTGAACGCAAGCTGAAATATTCGAATGCATCTTCCATGATCATTTTCAGGGTTTGACAATGGTTACGTATTTTCATAAGCGGTCTCATAAACCATTTCGGCCTCGCTAGCCGACAAAGACCGTAAAGTGATAGCAGCAGCGCTACATTGCAAACCCCATTCATCAAACTCTTGTTTGAACCAAGAAGGATTTAATAGCCGAAAAGAGTCGGAATGACTGCAAACGCATAGTTCTGTGTCTTATTACTTCTACGTTAGATCTCGAGCAGTAACTTCGATTTGCCCGTTCGTGTGCCTTCTTAAACAAGAAAAACATCTTGATAGCTGGTAGTTATTTCAAATGAACGCTACAGGTCCTCAATGTTGAACCAAACGCAGTGCTGCTTAACTCAAATTTAGTTCTTTTTAAAATCATTACATTTCGGCTATGTTGCAATATTAGCCACCATAACTTCATGCTTTTCATCGAGATGCGATGTAATATTGTCTTTAATCTTTAGTAACTTGTAGAATTCAGGTTGCGTATAGTAAAGTATAATCAGACGTATATATATATAATTCATCAAATGATCATTCATAAGCTCAAAGTATGACTTGTTTATGGTGAACAACAACTTCGATCCAAATTACAAATTGCTTTGGCGTAGATACGTTTCGCCCAAAACCAGTATGCAATCGTCGTACGCCACTATACACTTGATTCCGGCATCCTCAGTAGCCTGAAGTACTGAATTGTCATAACTACCAGGTTGGAACCAAATCGCTTCTATCTTGACGCTGGTTTCAGGGCTCTTGTTCCACGCATGAATATCTGATAGCACATGCAGCGTCACAGATGGTGGAGTAATTACCGACATACCAACCGATTTAGTCCCAGTCGGAAGCGCTTGTAATGCAGATGTCACAGTGGGCTTTGTAGCTACACCAAGAATCTCCGGGGTATTTGGATTGAGAGGCGTCACAGGCAGATTATGCCTCAAATACCAGTTGAGGACTTTGTACCCAAACTTCCCCGGAGAGCTAGAAGCGCCTAGCACAAGGTAGTGACGAGAATTCGTGAAAAAATGGGCAAGAGAAGCGGTTGATGCCATGATACAGAAGCGAGTAGGAATGCAGTAGTTGGAAAAAAAAATGAGAAACACGTTGTTGGTCTGGGGAAATGACCGAAAACCGCGCCAAATAAACTACAATCAAAATATTTAGAACATGTTACATAACGCACGATACTTACTCACAAGTCGGAGTCATACATTTATGAACTGAAACTTACAGACAAACACACACACTGATGTACAATCATCAATTCGGTACATGGCAGCCAGTATTAGTCACGGATAACATCTGGAATGTTCAAGAAGATGACAATAGACTCCTTATAACTCCTTTTCCCTCCATCAATCCGTCTTCTTTCTTTCCGGAAAAATTAGCAAACACCAGGTTACGATGCTAACACCGCAGCTCTACATTACGACACCCCTGATCTACTCCAGGCAGTACTCCCAGAAACACAATCGCAATGTGTTTTTAAAGCTTGAATATCTTCAGCCGTCGGGATCTTTCAAGTCCCGCGGCCTTGGTGCACTTGTCCAGCATTATCACGAAGAGCACAGCAAGCTGCCACCAGGATCGCGACCTGGCCCTTACTTCTATTCGTCCTCTGGTGGAAATGCAGGGTTAGCGGCAGCAGTTGCAGCAACCTCTCTGGGACACCCGGCACATGTTGTTGTTCCGACTACCGCCAAACCGCGCATGATTGAGCTCATCAAAGACACTGGCGCCGAGGTCGAGATACATGGCGACTTTTGGGCTGAAGCGGATGCTTATTTGCGCCGAACCTATCTTGTAAAAGAAAATGCGGTTTACTGCCACCCCTTTGATGATCCGCTGCTCTGGCCCGGATACGCCAGAATGGTGGCTGAGCTGGAAGAGCAGCTGCCCATGTTCTTTGGAGCCGCCGAGGCACAAACCGTTGAACCCGACGCTATCATCTGTTCGGTTGGAGGTGGAGGGCTCTATACAGGATTAGCGATGGGACTGCTCCAGTCGCGCTTTCGCAGAACAAAGCTCGTGGTGGTGGAAACCACGGGTGCAAGTAAACTTGCGCAGTCACTAGCTCAGGGGCGCAAAGTCCATATAGCGAGCCCAAAAACCATTGCGAGTTCGCTTGCCGCTTGCGAAGTCTCCGACACTGCATATCGATATGCTACCTCAGAGCCCTTGACGGTTCCTTTGGCCCTCACGGTTGAAGATAGTGAAGCAGTTGACGCTTGCAAAGAGTACCTGGAAGTACATGGCGTGGTTGTGGAGCCGGCATGTGGAGCGGCACTGGCTGCCCTGAACAAACTGGACAGTGAGTACAAAAATGTCGTGGTTATTGTGTGCGGTGGATCGTCATACTCAGCTGGTGATCTTGTCAGTGCCAACGAGAATTAAACGTTGTTGTTGATAAACAAACGGGTACGTTCACATACACACATTGCGCACATGGGTACGAGTGTATGCCTTTTGATCGTTCTATAAATATTTTTATTTTGCAGCTGAGCTGTATGATCAAATAATAATATACATACTCATCAGATCATTTGACAAATACGATCGGCTTTGAATTCTAATCTGTTTAGACGGTTGTGTAACTGTTGAAAACGCATAATATATTTTTTGTATTGCATGCCTCTTATACACGGATTTGGTTCATGTAGAGTGTGTGTGTATGTGTGTATACACTAGAAGAATTGGTCGAGATACAGAATAAGGTGTCGTTATTCGTTACGTTTATGGCTATCTGTAGTAGTTTTTGTAAGTGTGCTGGCCGATGAAAATGCAAGATCTTGTTGGGTTATGATCATCATGTTGCCATAATGCTATCTGTTTGCTCTCAAAAGCGCTTAATTCGAAAGGTTATGATGTTTTTCATCTTTTTAGAGGAAGTCCTTCAAAGATGCACGTTGGAGATTATTTACATGTACGTACCTGAGTCATCTAGACTTGTTTTTGTACATTACGAGAGTGATGATGTCGATGATGTGTATCCACATGAATACACAGAAGTGCGTTCTTTTTTTTAAAAAAAAAAAATGGGTTTGTCAAGTCCACCGAGATATTATCGCTTTGCATAACACTTGTGTATGAGACATAATTAAGCGACGGATTAGCACTAATAATGGCCACATTAGTCAATTCGCAATGGTCAAAAGATAAACTTACTTTTAATTCCTAAATCTTAATTACAAAAATGACACACAAAGTCTCTTTTAAACGGATTGTGAAACATGGCTGGTACAGCAAGGCAAACCCTACACTGTCGCCATTTGCGTTTCTTCAAATCAAGTTTGTCTTTTTTGAACTTTTTTTCTGTTTTCAAAAATTTTGAAACTTGGAAAGTTGAATGTGTCTCCAATTCTGTATGTGAGTGTGGGAAAAAAGATGTGTAAAAGAGGAGTTTTGGAACCTTTTTTTGGCTGGAGTGTGTATATGTGCTAACTGCTTTCAGGCTTGATGGATCATGTCCAACAGCGGCGGGAAACAAGAGAAAACGATAATAAAAAGAAAAATCTAACGCTGTCTGGGCACGTTTAGAAAAAATACTAAAGATGGAGTGTCTTTACATACACACACAAACACGGAGTGAAGTGGTGTAGGGAATGAAAGAAAAGTCAGAATTACTCTAAATGGAGTATGGGAACAGCGGGAGGCAATAATCGGCAGATTCATGGCGTGTGATATTATCAAATTATACTTTGCTATTCGTTTTCTGCCTGGTTCCCTGAAACCTTTTGTCGGATAAGGAGAAGGAGGAGGGGTTCAAGGCATAGGGGGGAAAACTGGATATATTCATGTATGAAGAGTCTGGACGGCTGTAACAGCCATGCCGCCGTTATGGATCGGGTTACATGATGATAAAACATGTGACAAGCCAGGTATATTTTGCGGTTTCTGGTCTATGGCTCTTTTCCATGCTTAAACATGAACGATGATGATGATGGTGAAGTCGATGTGTGTAGTTTTTTAAAGCGTTTGACGCATATTTGATGCGCATTTACGGTGGGAATGTACATGATATCATATGCGCGTTTGGGTATCTTGAATTTCCAAATACACAATCGTGTATGTTTTGTTTCTACTGAATCTGGGCAG
Organism: Saccharomycotina sp. CBS 16003; assembly: GCA_022457085.1. NCBI lineage: Eukaryota > Fungi > Ascomycota > Saccharomycotina sp. CBS 16003. Next base: position 582,876 of record JAJNCF010000020.1, read on the forward strand.
TCCAAAAAGCTAGCGAGCCAACCTTAACCGGAGTTTAGTAGACAACCCTTAAACTCCTTCCGATTGCTCATGTTCGGCTACTGGTAATGGCAAGACATGTTTAAGATACGTGTGTATGTCTACCAATTAAGGACACACATTCAAATACATGCACATTCTAGATCTTGCTTGCTACAGTTCGTGGTGCAATGTGTACAAACGCGTATCGATGGACGAGAGATGAGTATCCGATTTATTATAAAGCTGGTGATACAAAACAGGAAAACAGTTGGCTAAAAGCATCTCGTTTATGAGCGATCAGAAAGTAGGCGCATAAAGACAAAGAAGCTAGCATAAACGTCTAGAAGGAACAAAAAAGGTACCAACCCCAGTTCAGAGTCAAACAACATTTCGGATCTTGACGAATGCAGAGTTTCTAGAAACCAGATACACACACAACTTCATTTCAGCTTAACATACAGGTATGAATGGATATTCATTTTGCAGATGGGATTATCACTATTGATATAGGGCTACCTGGTCACCATTGAGAACAAACTCGTGTTGTGTACATACGCCACTCGCTACTGTTCTCGTCATGACTTTTCCAAAACTTGTCAAACTCAAAAATGTTAGTAATATAGCAAAACGCTCTTCTATGTGTACTGTTGAGTGCTTATTTCAGCGTATTTAAATGTAGGAGAAACGGAATGAATCAAAGGAGGCTGAAACTGTGAATCATCACCAAATTGGTACATTTGTTTTCCCAAGTTGTTCCTACCTTCCCGAATAAGTTATTTTTTTTGTTGAGATCTAATTTTTTGTAACATGACATGGGCATTAGTAAAGACCTTTTCATTGAAGCATGGTCAAGCATCTCGGGTATTTCTAAAACGAAAAGGATGTAGTTTTACCTGACTGCTCTCAACTTTCAGTGTAGTACCCTAGGAAATCTGGACTTTGCTTTTGATTAACAATTAGACGGCAAAGTATAATATTATGTACATCTGTTCTGTACCATAATAATTCAACTATATCACAAGATTTAGTGATGTGTAGAATCGCAAACACTCGAAGAATATTTGCAATAACCAAACTGATACTACTTCAAAAAGGCTACTTTCCTATTCTTGTAACTGCCGAGGTGCACAGTCTGGAATGTTCGACTCTACAACAGCTATTGATGTTTTGGTGATTGTATGGAATGTTCACATTAGATCTCACATAAATCAGGAAAAACATTTTTCGTGGCATTAAAACCCGCATGTATCCGACGGGCACTGACTCGGATGAGTACCCAGAATTATTAAAGTTGGCTTTTTTACACTTTGAGTTTGCACATTATTGCATAGCGGCGGCTCTTCTTCTCTTTCTGTATTAATCAATCACCGTGACCCATATCATGGAGATATTAAGTCAACTCGATAGTAGACAACAATAAAACTTTTCCTGCTTGTTCATGTTCGGCTAATGTAGTAACGGGATAACATTGTTAGGTTATGTCCACCAATGAAGGGTGCGCAATCGTATACCTGTACATTTTAGATCCTGTTTGCCTGTTTCTTTGTGTACTGAGGTGTACGCGTATCTACATGGGCGAAGGCGAGTATCCGAAATATCACAAAGCTGGCGATAAAACAAGAAAAAAGTTACTAAAAGCATCTCGTTTACACAAATGATCAGAAAGCAGGCGCATAAGGACAAAGAAGCTAGCATAAACGTCTAGAAGGAACAAAAAAAGGCACCAACCCTTATACAAATCTCTCTGTTTCTGTCATTCCTACTAACTGCCTGGTTTGGCCGGCGTTCTTCTTCAACTCCACAAAGTACACAGAACAGACACTTGTTTTGCTGGTTGCAGAAGACACATTTTTGGATTGGGTTGGGGGGAGGCGGGGGAAAGTAAATACGTTTGACATGGATTTCTAATAGGAAAAAAATGTCTCTTACTTCTAAACACAGGTGGCTAGATGTACACATTAATAGCTATCGGGCATTGCTTTTTTATTATTATTATTTTTATTTGTGAATATTATTATTGCTTTAAGGCTTTGCGTCTTGCAGCAATTTGACTCGGTACATATTATTATATTTTGTTTTTGCTCTTTAACTGTTTCCCGTTCACTTTGTAAAGGTTCTCTTTCTTTTAAAGTACATACGGGAATGGAAAAACTCCCAAAAACCCCAAGCCCAACAGTGTACACACATAATAAAGCTGCAGACAAACTTTGTTGTCGCGATTATTTCTGTTATCATTGTCTTCACTCGTTCTATTTCGGTTCTTTAATTCATTTTGGGCCTTTTGAAGCTGCTGCGATGCTGTAGCAACTATTCTTGGATGTAAAACATCTTTAACAATTGCGGGCTTACATATCGTCTGCTTTTGGTCACCGCCACCAGGATAGGATATGCACCTGGTCCTCAAATATAGACCAGACGTCTCTGCCAAAACCCTTCTCAAACTCGTCCAAAGTGTCAGATGTGATTGGGAGCTGCATTGCATCCAGCAACTACACATTCAAACCGGATATTGTCTGTATAGCGGTGGTGTTATTAGTTCTCAGGTTATCAAGAACTACAAAACCTGTCTGTTTGATCAGAAAAGGTCTGTTCTAGCGACTGTATACACTTAGACGATCTAGGGCTTGCTAGACAGATGTACACACATAGCGGAGCTTGCAAACAACGCACTGCCTTCCAATTTTGTCGAAATTGCTTTTTATCAATAAGTGTGTATTGGTTTGCTATTGTTTTGAGTTCTTCTATACGCACAAATTGCAAACAGCTTTTTTTTATTATTTTTATTTATTTTTTATTTTTTTTGCTCAACTAGAGGAAAGTACACGATCCCTTGCGAATCACCAGCAATCATATCTAAACGCATTTTAAATCACTGCTGATCTTTGGTGATCTTAGGTATTCATTCAGCATGCAGAACCGACATTGGGTCGTTTGCTTTTACAGTGTGTGTAGATAAGCCTGCTTGGAACTCTGGCGGACAAACGCGGTTGGTTTAGAAGTTGAGACACATTCCGATACGCTTGCGGGTTGGGTCTGGTTTGCCAACGTTTGTGTGTGTACATACATACACACATCTCTGGGTTGAGACTGCTACAATGTAAGCATTTATCTGGAGGACCCAGTTGTTTACCGCGCATTCATCGGCCCCAGATGGGTCTGCTGCAAGTGCACATCTGGAAACCAGACATAAAACATCTCGACACCAGCGGTTCTTTCGACAGGACTTTGGAACACACTAAAGTAGGAGCTCGTGGCTGTTGTGTGTACACAAACGCAAATGGCCCAAAATCCTGTGCTCTTCCCCCCATCTTCCTCTTCCTCTTCCTCTTGCTCCTCCTCCCTCGGCTCTAGGCTCCTTTGATATCATAATACGCGATTGTTATAGTTTGTACGTAGATGATGCAAAATCCGAATTTACAACTACCAGATCCACCCAAATGTAAAGCGCTACTATTTTCATAGAAAACCTTATTCGATATAACGTAGGCTACGCTTCTTACTCGCTCATTCGCTCACTCGCTTTTAGCATTTCGCTTTTCGCATTCGTAGCAATGAGCAGGCTGGCCTGTAGGTGGAGCCAATATGCATGGAAATTTTGCTGGGAGATAGGGCTTGTGTGTACACCTCTGGTGATTCAAAGCGCAATGAGGTCCTCCTGCTACAACCCGCAATGTGTTTGTCCATTCAACTTGTACAGGTCGGCCAGCAGACTGCGACTGCTACAAGGCTGGCCAGACTGGTCCCAGATGCGATATTGGCTTTCAGGTACATTTTTTGAAACTCCATGAGACTCCACATCTCGCCGCTTTTGTTACTGCGCAAGTCACAAACCAATGGATCCGGGTGCAGTCTCCTAACGCTTGAACCACCTCAGTCCCTCAACGAACCCTGTCCACACCTGCTGGATTCTATTGTTCTCCATATGTATATGTGTGCCCATCCGACAAACCCACAGTGGTTTTTTGTTTGTTTTTTGTTTGTTTGTTTACACTTATTAATTTTTCAGGCACCGGTGGTTTTGTGTAACAAGATGGTTTGCGAATCTGGATCTCAGCTCTGTCCGATTCACCAGATTCATTTTTGTTTTGCGAATCAAAACAAAATGTAGACAAATAATATTAATAATAAAGATTACGGTGGAAATCGCACTCTCCAGGATGGGCCAGAAATCCTCAAACACCTTCGGTTGTTCTAGCTGCTATCGTTGCTGTACCATCTACCTTTGTGTGTACACACATCTCATAAACAACGTTTTGAATCTCTGACAAATCCCTCGACTCTGCTTTTTGTTTCCAAACAGTGTACACATCCCTTTTCCTTGCCTAGCCAATATACATAAGCTATATATGAGATACTGTAAGACGAGAATTATTCTGTCAGAAAATGACCAAAAAAATAAATACATGAATAAAAAGAAAAATAAATGAAAATCTCCTGAAATCCCAATTCAGATAGACATCATGATTTTTTTTAAAGTTATGTTTTTTTCAAACTTAGAATTTTATTTATTTTTTTCTGTAAAAAAATAAGTAAAAAAAGAAAGTAATATCACAATTGGACAAGCCAAATTCAAACAGATTTCTCTAGGTCTTATACGATGAAATATATAAATCTTCAAGGTATCGACAAAATTCTTAACTTTTTTTTTCTTCAGTCTTTTTTTCCCTCACTTACTTGGATATACAAGCAGTTCACTTTTCAAGTCTATCATTTTGGACTCTTCTCCAGATCGATCTCGCCCGTTATACATAAACAACAGTGCTCACAAATCCGTCAAGAGCCACTCCACTATCCTTTCCCTACCAAAACCGTCCACAATTTTCATTGCCTAGTACAATACACCTCGGATTACCCATCTTATAGTTTCTCCCAATAACTCATCCACAATTATACTACACATATATATCGCCCACCATGTCAATCGTTATGTCGAACTCGATAGCCTGTAGGGATCTCTCAAAAGCCAAATCCGCAGAAGACATTGAAGCATTCAAAAACGCTGAAGGAAAATATCAGTGCACCACTTGCGAAAAAAGTTATCTCCACTTCAAGCATCTAAAACGCCATTATATGAAACACACGGGAGACCGTCCGCATGTGTGCCAGATCTGTCAAGACACCTTTTGCCGAAGTGATATTTTGAAAAGACATCATGCCCGGTGCTTGGCCAAGTACGAACTGACCGGCAAGTGTTCTTCGGTCTCAAGAGTGCCAAAACGAATCCCAATGAACGCCTACACACACCAGCAACAGCCTTCGCTTCCTCAGATAAAAGACATCCAGCATCCGGCAGATATCCCTTATCAGCACTACCAACATCAAATGTCTCCTGCCCCCAACTATCAAGCATACGCAACTTACTCGAGTTCACCACAAGTACCAGTCAACCAAAACACTTACTATGCTTTGCCTACACCATCATATCCGTTACATCCCATGCCTGGCATGGCCCCTGAGCAAGGGTTACACATGTACTCCCCGGTCATGCACCACCCTCCTCCACAACAAAACTACGGATATTATCCTCATCCAGCGCATGAGCGATACGACTAGTTTTTTTTTGACTGGACAGCAGAAGCAGGGAAGCAAAGTACGAAGAAAAGCTCTAGAGAAGGAATTAGTTGATTAGATCAAAAACCCACAGTCTCTTCATATTTTTATGCATATAAGTTCATATGGCTTAAGTAATTTAGTTATTACCATTTACACTTTCAATTATATAAACCGTTTACATCAACGAATAATAAAAATTTCAATGTGTGTGTACACTACATTTGACTTTAGAGCCTTATTGTGTTGCGCTCGGGATTAGCCTAAGTGAGAGTGCGTTTGGTGAAAAACCTTTGCGGCAAGCGAGTGAATTGTAATAGCTGCGAAATGGCGTTTTGGTCACTTGCACTTTTCTAGCTTAGGTCCCTTCGTTTTGGAAGGTCACTTGAATAAAGAATTCTTTTATTCGGCCAGTGTGTCTTCAATGTATAAACGCCTCATGTAAGTCTGGAAAGCTTGCAGTTTTTGTTTTGAATGAATGCATCGATGTTCCCGATCTCGTAAACGTTTTTTTTTTTTATTGATATGTACATTTAATTGTAATTGTGTGTATTTTTGTTTTTTCTTTTTGGCATTGGCATTGGCATTGGCGGTTTTGTGCGTACATTGTGCGTGTTCTAAAAGAGTAGAACGTTTGTTGTTAGGCGTTTGTTGTGTACAATGTGTACCCAAATGCGGAATTACAAAGTGGTAGGCTATGTTTCTCGTAGGTAAACTTTGATTTTTTAAATTTGTTACATGTCGATAAGAGATGATGATGATGATTTTAGTCCAAAGGCTGGGAAAAACAGAAAATCCTACTCGCAAAGCTACCTGTACCGTTGCAGTGTGTGACTTCTTTGATACATTGAATAAACTACAATGGTACAGCACAAACAATGTCTCATTTGTTTCTCGTTTGCTTTGACAAACACAACCATCAAACAACCCGACAGCCTACTCTATTTCTTCACGTCATCTTAACTCCGCCGAACAGGTGGTAAATAAACATCAATGTACCATCCATCATCCCAGATATTTTTGTTTAATAAAGACCATCAACTAGTGTTGTTTAGCATGGCCCCCGCGGTGGCAGGCAAAGCCATCAATACCAGCCAGGACAAATATGTAATTCTCGATTTGTCGTCAAACAAACCGTATTCGCCATCATGTCTTGAAAAAAAAAAAAAAAAAAAAAAAGTTTCAGTCCAACAAGACATGGACATACTTAGCAACATCGGCATTATCCAATACGGTGGAATGCGTGAAATATTTATTCCATCCAGCAACCTTTAACACTGTGTATGCCATCCTAGACGTGTGCTTTTGTCTACACATCCTCTCGCTCATTTTCTCACTAACCGTTTCTGCGAAAGTGTATATTATTATTAAATTGAGTCTGGTAATGGTGCTTTGCATCATACCAGTATCAAAGCAGAATCCGACATGAACATAGCGCAACAGTAGTGTGTTTAATAGCCTTGGTTTTGGCAACTCGCGATGCGTAGACACTATAGTAAGAGGCGTTTTTGAATTTACAAATTTGGCAGCATCTGATTGAAAATACGTCCAGTACGACAAGAAATTGGTCTGAAAGTCCTGGTGGCTTTTCAAAAAATATCTAGGAAAGTATTCGATTAGATAGAATGGAGATTGAAAGTTTTGTTTGAGTTTATATGAGCATATCCAGTAAGAAAGACAAGGTAACGTAAACATTGATACAATTCCTTGTAAATTCATACATACACTAGTTATGGACAGATAATAAAATGCTTAGACATGGTGAATTGAGGATGTGACCAACATTAAGATTGCATTTGGAATCAAGAATCTGATTCAGATAGCAAACGAGATGGTTGCAAGTTGATTTCAACAAGGATGGATTGATGCAGGATCCTGTTAAGGTCGTAGGATATGGCAAGCACAATACGATGACATGTAACCACTTAGTTCAATGATCAAATGTATATCTGTATATTTATACATATTCTAGTGTTGCACTACAGATGATTGCTTGTCTATACACACACCAGTAGTTTATGTATACTTAGAAAATTGCTTTTGATACTTGAGTCAACACATTCGGCATCTCAACACACTCGTCTGCCCCGTCGGTCAACCGTTTTTCAGCCTCAGATAGAGTCTTAGCTATCCGGGGTTTCTGCTCTCCACTGAACTCATCGTCCATCAGCAGTCTATCATGCAATTTTGGTCAAGATCTAGGTGGCGCTCCACCCACCCAGCATAACTTATTTGACCGTATCCATGACCTGGCGGAACACTTCTTTGCAAAACCCTTTTAATGTTGTTGGTGGTGGTGATTGGCCTTGTTCTGTAAATAATGTAAAGCCTCAATGACGTCGTCAGGAATGACTCCTGCTTGCAATTTCTTGTGTACCATTCTCACGGAATTTCGGGCGTCGTCTGCATTGACCATTTGTGTAGACACGTCTTCCTCCTCTTTGCTGGACACGTCACTTGACCCTGAAAGTTTAGCAGCTGATTACGATTGTATGTGTATAATGGCTTTTCTCAAATCTCCTTCCGCTGGTTTCAACACTACTTCCAAAACCCCCTCTTGATACTGTAACTGCTCGCACTCCGCAATATGTTTTATTGTATATCCAGCGCGTTTGTCTCGTGAAGAGATTTGGATCTAAATCTGGCACACAGTGAAGCTAGTGGATCTATAATTCTCGCAGCATAGTTGCATGTAAGACAAAATCTAGTGGTTTTCGAGTAAGTTCCCATCGTCCCTCTTAGGGCGCTTTAGGTGTCACTTGTCATTGTAAATCAACTTCTCCAAGAATAATAATCTTGAAAGGTGGGCACGGAAAATCGATAGTCTTCATGGGTGCTGACACAGTCGCCCTGGCAAGGTTCTTGACTTATCTCGGACTATACTGATACCACGTTCATCAGAGGCGTTGAGCTCCAAAATTCTTGACTTGACCATTTCGGGTCTAAGCAGATTACTGTTAGTTTGACGCTGGAATCTTTAATAGTAACATGTCTTACCCAAAATGTTTTTTGTTCAGGACCATGATGATGGACGTCTTGCCAGTGTACCAGAGGGATCATGATACAGCATATGCGGCAGCTGAGCTAGCATTTAATTGGCGGAGATTGACGAAGAATTGAATACGTTCTTTGCAATTAAATGGTTTTTGCCGGCATATTGACTGTGTAATCTTAAGCTGACATTTCACTCGGTTTTGTAGGACGACTTAAATTCCTCCTATAGTCAGCGTTCTATCCTATGCAGGCCAATTCACGTACTATTTCTCAATTCAAGACTATGATTTATCCGTGGCACTGCGTTTCTCTTTGTTGGCTACATCGCGGCACGCCTTCATATCAAAAAAATGACCTTGCAAAGTTAATTTACTAGATTGCAACGTACATATGATTTGACCAAGTGGCGAGACCTGACCAGTGACTAGTGGTACAGAGACACAAAGAAGGTGGAACAAAATTTAACGTACAAAAATCCAGCGTTAGAAAACATACACAACTACGCGTTGGTTATCCAATTGAAGATTGAAAAACACTAAAGTGACATTTTTCAAAAAAAAGCCGGTTCTTTCCTAATGTGTCCCAAAGTTTTTACAATGTTTCAGACAATTTAAATCATAGCAGCTTTTATAATATGACCAATTGATGTCAATTCTCACTATTGCCTTTGTATATTTGCAATCTATAGCATAACTAATCTTTCTTCCATTTACCATGAGCCAAATAATCATCGTACAACGTCTTGAAAAATGCTCTCGCTTCAGAGTCAAGCATAAAGTTCACATTTCTCATCTGATCTTCATCAAGAAGATCAAAAACATGATAAAACGCTAGAGTTAACAATTTTTTCACCGGCCCTTCAAATCCGGCTTGAAGTGTAAGTCTCACGTAGTTCACCAACAATACACCAATATGCCTAGATGTTTCGCGTTTGATTTCAGTTGGAGCAGAACTGAGATTCGAATTTCTTTCGTATGAGTTAAGGGCACGAGGCTCACAGAGGGTTTCCAAAGCTCTAGCATACGAAACTGCAGACTCTTCGGAAATAAGGCTCGTATATTTTGTAGTGTTTTCGTCAAAATGAATAAATCTTGGACTAAACGTAGTGCTAGATGGAATTGCTAGGCTGGCCAAAAGCGTGGTAAAGATTGTTGTAATCAAAAAGAATCTTCCATTTAATTTAATTCTGTGGAACAGCAAAATGGCTGAAATGACATTAGTTACTGCTCGGTAAACATCATCTTGAGGCTCTGATGTGTTAATCGATGGTCCATGAGAAGCAAGTTTGCTAATGGTAGACAAAGCCAGCTCTACGCAGTACTGGGTGGAAAGCCAGGACTTGATCTTCATGATGTATTCGAGTAAAGACAAAAATGAAAGCAGCGACTTTTTGTCAATTTGCGATCCTTTCTCTAAAACGACGTTCAACAGTTGAACAATCTGAGAAACCGCAGACTTATGGATTTTGAAGTCTGCAGCAGAAATCAATACTTGAATTGTGTTGAAATAGGCAAAAGGGGGAAGCGATCCATCAAAAGCAACTTCTATCAGCGATCCCAGAATGCTGGTGAAGTGTTGATCATCTAACTCTGCAAGCTTAGCAGCGAAATCCACAGTGTTTGTTTCAGCTTCGTAAAGGCCGAGAATTGCATGAAGTCCAACTAACACCTCAAGTTCGCTAGTATCGGAGACGCTTCGAAGCAAAATGTGGAATGTACGAACAATCATATCAGTACACATGGGAACTTCTGTTTGATTATCCAGACATTTAAGAGAGTAGGCCACATACTCGCCCAAAATGACTTTCAGTTCAGAAGTAACTTTGACATCGTCTAATTGTTCCGAAAGTCTATCCAAGTTTCTGATAATAGTCGCGGAACGTGCCAAATTATCAAACTTTTTATCTTTAGTCAACTTGAGCTGTTCGAGAAAGATAGAAGTAAGATGATTTGATAGCGTCGATGAAGCCTCTACATTTGTTGAGACTGTTGTGGCAACCAATACTGCAAAATCCAATCTAAAGAATTTCTTGTTATCAATCTTTTTGGATGATTTTAATGATCCCAAAAATTCGACTTCTGATTTAACAATTTTATCAATGAACGATTTGCTTTTTTCTTGTGACTTCATGACATTTGAATGATGCTTTATAACGCTCTCACAGGCACGTACTGTGGCATTGTAAAGATCTAAGCTATTGTCGTCACTGATTTCCAAAAAGTAAGCCTTTAAAAGATCAGCATCGGTTTCAGTATCAGACGAAGTAGGATTTTCCAAAAGTCTTGCAACAGCAATTCTAATTTTAGTTTTGAGCTCGATATCTTTTGTAACTGTAGATTTTGAAATAAGACCGGATAGAATAGACTCGCGGTTTTCTTTTCTGACAATTCCAATAGGTAAGTGACCCAAGAATTCACTTCTTTGAGTACTGATGCTCTTTTCACTTTTCAACTCAGAAGCCACTTGATTCATTACAATTTTTGACAAGTTCCGTTGCTCGTAAAACACCTCATTGGAGCAAAGAGCGTTGAAGACCTGTTCATTTTGAGAAAACAAATCAACTAGTGCATTCTGATTCTCAGAGTTGAAACAGAAGTTTGCAACAAGAAGCCATCTGTCATTAATGTTTTGACAAAATTTAGCAGAACTTTGAGATTTTCTTGCAAATTTCAGATACTTTGAGACAACCTCATCAAAATCTTCAATTTCTACAAACTCTCGCACTCTGAAAAATGTTTGCATAGTATAAAAACACAAGTCTTCAGTGGAATCTTTTTTGCAACCGTATTTTGCTTTTTTCAGCTGCTTCAAAACTTTTGCGGAGTGGCTCAGCACCAAATCAGAGCTCAAAGATAAAATCAAAAACTTTGCTCTCCACGAATAGTCCGATTGGTCATAAGCGGTTTCCTCCATTACTTTGTCCAAATGCTCGACCAAGCTTTTTTCCGGAGTGACATTGTTGGTGATAAAGCTCATCATCATCACAGATATGGGAGTAAAAAGCTGTGATGCCGACTCATTAGAATTAGATTTGATAGATTTCACTAATGTGTTGAGTAGACCTCTAAGCTGGTGAATAGAAAGAGATTTAATTCTGTATGAAATTGCATCCAAAACTTTATCGCTGCACCAAGGACTCTGATCTGAGATATGCATCTTCCAAGTAATGATAAATTGAACCAGCTCTCTTGCCTCAGCAAAATATCTAATCAAAGACTCTGCAAATTCAACAAAACTGGGTGTAACTGGCGATCTTGAAGAAAGAAGTATTGTCAAACGTTTGCTCTCAGTCAATACAGAAGCGTCGATGTCAACAATCGAATCCAAAAACTTCCATTCAATATTATTTGGATCAACCAAGGCTTGTTCAACAATTTTGGCGATTGTATCAGATGGAATCTGAACATGGTGATCTCTTGAAATTTTCAGAATCTGATTAGTACTACTAGGGAACTCTTTTGAAAGTTGAGCAAATGCACGAACTGCCTTATTTGGCGCATTAGACGCAATAAGCTTGTATAATTCTTTCACTGCTTGTGATACAACTTCCTCATTTTCACGTTTCACCAGAGCTTCTCCGCTTAAGGATTCTAGGTCTATCTCTTCCTTAATAGCATCGCTAACAGACAATGCCAGCAAAACCGAGTCAATAAAATCCCGAACACTAGGAGGAAGACAATAACCTAGTGTAATAAATGCTGCTCTTAGCGGTTTTCCGCCAAAAGCTGTAATGAGTTTTGACTTGTCCAAGTTGCCAAACAGATTCGCTGTCAGCAAATCGGACACCTGTTGAGTGAGTAGGATTGCCGAGTCAGAATCGACTTGCAAAAGTTTTGTAAAGTTCATAGTTGAAAGAATGTTGAAGTATCCTAATAAAATATTATTCGCGACATCATAACTGGTTCTGGACCACAAATTTGACGTTCCAACAATTGCAATGCTGTTTGAAATTGTGCTTACTAGAGCATCTAAGTTCAGTTTTCCGGCATCTTTCGTCATAGCTTCAACAATTTCGGAAAAAGTGATGGAAATAATATTCAACAAACTGTTCGTAAAGTAAATCCGAGTAAGCGTATCCTGTTCCTTCTTCAAACTGTCCCACAACAAACCCAAGAGCTCCCAATAATTTGAATCTACTCTAGCCAATGTATTCTTTGGATTTACCATGTAAGCAAACCACCATTCTAGAAGAACAATACTTTTTTTGGGCAGATAGACGTTCAAATCACCAGAGAACAAAGCTTTGGCAACGACATAAATCTCATCAGACTTTCCATTCTTGGCCCTAATAAAACGGGTAACTTTTTCAGATGAATCAAATTGATTCAACTAAAATGTGTTAGCAAGTAGCTAAGAATCACGATACAAGTAAGTTACTCACGTCCACCATTGTCATTTTGTATAATACAATGCTCTTTCTGAAAACTTGGAAGACTGAAACCGAAAAATCTATGTATAAATTGAGAACAAAATAAAAGTTTCCATAATCACATGACAATTGGGAGAAATATTTTCTCAACGCCAATGAAAAATATATTTTTGGGACTTTTGAAGTAAGAGCTTTACTTGGTAACAGACTATCTCGATTGAACATTCCATATAATTTTACGCAAATATGGCAAAAAACAAGAGTCAGAACAAACCGGGAAAGACAAGCGGCTCGACAGACAAAAAGGATGAGGAGGAGATTCTTTTGGAAAAGCTGGTTTTCGGCGATTTAGAAGGGTTTGAATCTGGTCTGAAAGAGTTGGATTTAGAATCTTTCTTGGACGCTAAAGACGAAACCGACTCAGAAGGCGATCGTACAGATGACTCTAGAGACGGAAGCGAAGAAGAGGCTGAAAATGATGTTGCTGGTATGGAGGACTCTCAGCTCTTTTTTGTCGATGATGACGCCCATATGTCCGACAATAAAGAAGAAGATGATGACGACTCTTCGGAATCATCTGAGGAAGACGTTGACGACATATTAGACGTCAATGGTGGTAGAGCTGCATGGATCGATAGTGACGACGAACGACTAGAAGTATCATTGTTGAGCAGTGATAGACTGAAAAAATTAAGGAAAAGAATTGACGAAGATACAGTTTCTGGTAGAGACTACGTGAAAAGACTTCGATCTAGATTCGAAAAGATCTATCCTGTGCCACTGTGGGCACAAGAAAAATCAATGGGTGACGTAAGTGATGAGGATGATCAAATGGATCTTGATACTGATGATGAAGATTCTCCTATTTCGTCGGATCCTCTTGCAAAACTGCTTCAAAGTACATCAAGATACACCTCTACCAAACAATCTAAGCTGCTACCCTCTGGCAAGATTGATATCGATAGACTGAAAGATGCAAATCATGCTGCTCGGAGTATTGGCGCTATTCAAGGAATGCAATTCCATCCCACACATCCCATTCTGTTGTCGGCCGGTTTTGATCAAACTATTCGACTGTATCACATCGACGGTAAGGCCAATCCGCTAGTTACCTCAATTCATTTTAGAAATTCCCCGTTCACAACAGCATTATTCCATCCTGAGGGGCAAACTGTGCTTGCGGGTGGTAAACGTAAGCACATTCAATCTTGGAATATCCAAGATGGAAGTGTTACCAGAATTTCGAATTTGGGTGGTAACGATCGATTCTTGCCGTCAATGAACTATTTCAAAATCTCTCAAAACGGAAAGTATATAGCTGTTATTGGTATCGAAGGCTGGGTATGCATTTTGTCCGCAAAGACTGGCCAATGGTACGCCGGTGCAAAGGTTGAAGGCAAGGTTATCGATATTGCATGGTTTACAGAGGGTAAAGGCCTGGCCATCCTGACTGTTTCTGGAGACGTATGGGAATGGGACGCAGAAATCAAGCAATTTACAGGACGTTGGAGAGACGATGGTGGAATTGATTCTACGACTATATCAATCGGTGGTGCAAACGGAAGATGGTGTGCTATTGGATCGGGAAGTGGTATCGTTAGTGTATACGATCGCCAAAGCTTGCAAGGCGGTCTTGTCTCATCCTCGGGTGAACCTACTGTGTATAAACCTAAGGCTGTTCTGGAACAACTGGTAACATCTATCACTACACTTCAGTTCTCGCCTGATGGACAGGTGCTGGTGATGGCTTCCAAGGAGAAACCAGATGCTCTCAGATTGGTGCACGTTCCTTCGTTTACCGTATTCAAGAACTGGCCTACCAGTACAACACCTCTTGGAAGAGTCACTTCAGTGTCATTTTCTCCTGGTGGCGAACTGCTGTGTATTGGCAACCTCCAAGGAAAGGCTAGATTGTGGAAACTCAACCACTACGCCTAGTCTCAATGTCAAACATTAGTAAAACATATTAAAATTAAGAAATACCAGTAATATTTTAGATAATACACTATATGGCATGACTTAGTTATAGGTTTAATTGATTTGGATCAGATCGAATCAAATACTCAAACCTGTAAATTGATTTGATGAGGAGTTTTCATTTTTGTGTCTGTGATGGGATTGTTTTGGTGTTGTGTAGATGGAAGTGTAAGGAATATTTCACTTTGTCAAGTTGTCCTTTTGGGATTTTCTTCTTCCACACCTACCACCTCATAGCCCTAAGGCATTATACTCCACAATGACCTCTATATCTGTTGGTCCACCCGACCTTAAAACTGTTGATCCTTCTGCTCTTGCTATTGCAAAGTTTTTGCGTAACAGCTCGCATCTCAAACAACGTGAGGGAATCCTCAATGAACAAAGATATCAATTTTTCAGAGGTATGATTGATTCATGCTTGCCACTAGATGAAACCCTAGCTGACTAACCCTTTTGATTATAGTGAAGAGAGCGATTAGAGCACTTGAGTCTGAAGAATACAAGAAGGCCGCTGGTAAGGTTAATTCGCGTCTGCCTCAGATCAATGATAAGGAGGAAGCGCTGGCCGCCATTAAACAGCTCCCGATCAATAGGCTTGCATTCCAAGTCAACAAACTAGACACCGAAGATGCTCTCAAGGAAAATATGAAACCCAAAGCAGGTGTTCCTTGTTTACAAATTAATCCAAATCAACAGTTTGATGATGATAATTATGTCTGTTGGTTCTACTCTCCTGTCGGACTGAAAACGTATCTGTTTGCAGGATTAGCATTGGTCGCTATTTTTGCTGTTGTTTTGTTCCCATTGTGGCCCCTTGTTATGCGAAAAGGTGTTTGGTATCTTTCTATGGGTTTCCTAGGCTTAATTGCTGGATTCTTTGGTATTGCTATCATTCGATTGATTCTGTTTTGCGTAACATATGTAATTCTGAAGCCCGGAATTTGGATTTTCCCTAACTTGTTTGAAGATGTTGGAGTTATTGAGAGTTTTATTCCTTTGTGGGCTTGGAGCGGCGTTGATACACTTCAAATGCACAAGCCCAAGAAGCGGGTTAGCAAGAAGAAGAAGCTCGCCAAGCTGGAAAAGAAGAAGGCGCAAGAAGCTGAGCAAACACAAGCTGCTCAACAGCAGATGGTCCAAGCCAAGCTTATGGCTGTTAACGAAAAGCTCAAGAACATGGCTGAAGCCCGTATGGCTGAAGGTAAGCCTATGACTCCCGCCGAGATCCAACAACTGGGACAAGAAATGATCACGAAAGAATTGGGTCCTAATTTTAGACTGCAATTGGGCCCGGGTCCTGAAGAGCATGCACATGGCCACAGTCATGATGGTAACAATCGCAGTCACAGCCATGCGGGTAACGATCACAGCCACAGCCATGATGGTCAAAACCACGATCACTCTCATGAGAACTAATCATAACAATCACAAGGCTGTTTCATAATAAAACTCTTTTAATCAAAAATCTCAGTTTTGTAACTGCTAATTGTCAAACACACGTTTTTATCCAAAATCATGATTCAAGAGACTGTTAGATGATCTTTAACTATAATGATGATATGATTTTAGAATAGTGTATTGAACTAGTAATTTTAACATTTTGTTCCTGGTTTCATACAATTTTGGAATAGGCACAAACAGTGTACAACTTATTATTGTGTACTAATTTCGAGTTTTACGACATTTGATAGAGCAGAATCAGTCAAGTTGACATACAACAATACCCATGATCTGCCATGTTGATTTTAGATCGTAGCCCAGCCCGTCCGTTTCAAAACGTTTTTATTGCCCACGTTCCGTTCTCAATGGGAATAGGAGCACCCGAATTGTGTGTGGTTAGGGTTAATTTCGGTAGTAAATGTGCGCGGCGAGGATTTTTTTTATTTATTTATGGATTTGATTCTTGATTCAAAGATACATCAAAGGTGTATTACCAACAATTTGCTTCCGGAATCAAGGACCTTTGACTGCAGTGTTTCAAACGACTTGCAGAGGTAGATTGAAAAATCATTCGAGTCAAACTGAAGGGCATTGTGAATCTCATAATGCGTGCTTGGTCCGCATTTGGCTCGTATAGAACCAAAGCTGGTGTCGGTATTGTCGTCGCTTACACAGCATATACCGGATATGTTCACCTCAAAACAAGCTACGAGATTTCAGAGAGAGAAAGAAAGAAATCACACGAAAGAGACATAGAAAGGTATGTTCATATCCTGTTTTTGATTGTAAGATCTTTGCCCAGACTGACGTTAGCTACATAGCATGCAGTCGCACAGTTGGCCAGCGACACAGTTCAGACCTATGGTTGTGGGTGGAAAGTATGTGAACCCATTTCCAGAATATCGGCCACAAACCATATACGAATTTATATTTTGCAGAATATACGAGCTGTTTCACGAAAGACCTAGAGGAGGAGTGCCTAAAGATCTTGATGAAATTCGGAGACAGCTTCCACCCAGAAGACCTGATTTTGAACTTTTACTTGCAACCTCTAAGGACTATAAACAACTGCATCCTTCATCTCTGGTACTAGAGGACTCCGAAGTTTTGCCCGCTGTGAAGGACAGGTTGACGTTGACATGGCTTGGCCAAAGCTGCGCTTTCGTTCAATTGGCAGGTCTCAACGTACTCACTGATCCTTGCTTCGGAAAGCATTTGGTTAACCCGTATCTTGGGCCTAAACGCATTTCTCCCCCTCCATGTCAGTTAGCTGAACTTCCTAAAGTGGATATGGTTTTGGTATCTCATGACCATCCTGACCATTTAGAGCTCGAAACTGCGCAAGAAATTGGTAACTCCGCCATGTGGATAGTGCCAACTGGAGTGGGCAAGCACTTGGAATCTGTTGGGATCAGCAAGCACAGCTATAAAGAACTAACATGGTGGGAGAGCACAGCCTTGCCAGGAACTGACCCAGAAGAAGGTTGGGAGATTGCTTGCACTCCAGCAATGCATTGGTCAGGAAGAGCCATGGTTGATGCTAACACAACGCTGTGGGCCTCGTTTGTGATTCTTAGACACGGAAAACCTGTGTTTTTCCATGCGGGTGATACAGGTTATTCGTACCCTCTCTTTGAGGGTATCAAAAGAGTATATGGGTCTGGCTGTGCTGTAGCTATGATTCCTTGCGGAGCGTACACACCACGATGGCATCTTCGGTCCCAACATACAAATCCCGAAGAAGCAATTCAAATCCTCAAGGATCTTGAGGGCAGCAAGCTGGTGGGCGTACATTGGGGCACTTTTGTACTAAGTGAAGAACATTATTTGGAGCCCAGAGACCTATTGCATTCTCTTGCAGCAAGTGCAAAAAGAAGTCACGATATCATTGCTCCTGAGTTTGGAAGAACCCTAGTGTTTGATATTACAAAAAACTCTGCGTCATCTGGAAAGGGTGAGATAAAGACAATTCGTAATGGCAATGCTTTATTGTTTGATTAGAATAGACTGATATAAACTAGATGAATCCAAAACTTTCTTTTATATTTAATTACCATTTGTATACAAAATCGTCTTGATCTAGTATAATTATTTTTTTCCGGTGAAATAGACATTATGATTTGGAATCGTATTTATTTGCAAGGATAGTTTTAAATTTTTCAAGTTGTTCGTCTTTGATAGAATAGCAGTGCTTGGAGACATCTGGAAAAGATTTGCTTTGGACTTCCTTGACGTACTCTGAACATGCATCTATATTGATCTTGAGAAAATTTGAATACTTTTTCAAAAATTTTGGAGTGAATCCGTCGAATCCGCCAAGCATATCCAAAAGCACAAGAACCTGGCCAGATGTATTTGGACCTGCTCCAATACCAATGGTTGGAACAGATAATCTTTGAGTGATAAGCTCCGCTACAGGTGCAGGAATTGCTTCCAACACCATTGAAAAGCAACCTGCTTCTTGAAGAGCCAAAGCATCTTGTAAAATCATCTCGGCAGTCTCTGCTGTGCGGCCTTGTACTTTAAATCCACTAAGAGCTGACATGCGCTGGGGAGTCAGACCTATATGGGCCATGACAGGAATGCCTTTTTCAGTAAGTCGACGCACCGTTTCGGCGTTCTCACGACCACCTTCCATCTTAATAGCATCGGCACCTGATTTCTTGATTAGGCGGAATGCCGATTGAAGAGCTTGTTCAGGCGAGACTTCGTAGCTACCATAGGTCATGTCGGCAACAATAAAGCTAGATCTGGCGCCTCGGCGGACAGCTCTGGTATGATAAATCATGTCATCAAGTTCCATCTCGTTGGTGTTTTCGTAGCCCAAAGCCACCATTGACAAAGAGTCACCAACTAGAATCATATCGACACCTGAAGAAGCTGCAATTTTCCCAGAAATGAAATCATGAGCAGTCAACATTGTGATAGGTTGACCTTTAGCATAGAGGCGCCGAATATCTGACAGAGTTTTCGGTGAAACCGGAGTGTCGAGGCTGGCCGCCGGGGTATCATAGTGAGACTTGACGATTCTCGCGCCGTGAAAAGAGCGGGTTATGCTGAGCACGGACGAGCCAATAGCTAGTGATGGCTGTCTAAATATTTTCAGAAGAGTCATGACAAAGTATGTAGTAATTGAGTATGTGTGATACAATGAAAATGCAGTTTCAAAGCAGTCAACTGTAACATGAACAATTCAAAAAAATTCAAACGACCCGACGGTATAGTAAGTAATTCAACAGGAACTGTAAGGTATTTCAAATCCTTCTCTTTTCTCTCGGTGAGTACAAACGCCGAAATAGAAAAAATAAAAAAATTTGCGACTGGCCTGTTTTCTTACTGAGTCTAAGGATAACACGCCGGATCTGCGCTTTAGTTTACTTTGAAGCAGGTTCCATTTGTCGACCTCCACAGCTTGAATCAAAGCCCACTTGTTTGTGATTTACTTAGCTACCGATTGACATGAGCTGACAATTGTTACATCGGTTTATGTTCGGCCTAACAAACCCAACTGTGTACAAAAGTTGAGGGGAACTTTCTCTATTGAAAATTCAAGATTCTCTGCTTATCTAAGAAAGACATTACACACTCCGCTACTATTTCGTGACTCTCCGAATTTCGCGTATTGTTTTTGTCATAACCATATCCTTTAAGCGGAATGCAAGACACAGACGTGATCCCACCCTCGGAAATTTTACCTACCTTACACCAGTTTCTTCTTGTATTCACGCACACATTGCTGTATCAAAGACGCGTATATCCGGCGTCCAGTTTTCAGCCAGTACGATTTTACGATATAGTTGTACGCCAAAATAGGCATCCTGGAGTATGTGACTGGATTCAAGACCAGACGCAGGCAGCAATCACTGCGATATCGCAACACGGTGCCACTCATTTATCTCTTATACTTATTGACGTTGAATCGGGCTCTGTCTATGAAAGGTATACCTTGGCACTAAATCCAATTATCACGAAACAAACTCACAAAGATTATTGTCCTACAAAATGGGGTCGAGCTAAAGCCGAGTTTGCCGCTGCGCTCGTTGAGTCTGTGGCTACAGTTCAACAATTCAACTCTATAGCTCCG
Source organism: Saccharomycotina sp. CBS 16003 (assembly GCA_022457085.1). Lineage (NCBI taxonomy): Eukaryota > Fungi > Ascomycota > Saccharomycotina sp. CBS 16003. Next base: position 603,290 of record JAJNCF010000020.1, read on the forward strand.
AAGAAAAACGATGACCGGGAACTGACGTTCACCATTGCTGTGGAAATTCCCGAGAGCGAACCGACAGAATCTTTAGAACTGATGAACGATTGGATTGTGTCAGAAAAATCTTGGGATAGCAAAAAGAAGGGATACAGAGGTCAATCACTGAGGCCCATAAGATATGTAGATGCTGGAGGAATCAGGTTTAATTTAGTTATGGAAAGTCTTTGAGTTCGACCATCTTTAGATTACGCAATGAATTTCATAGAATCTAGAACCATCAACAATGATGTATTTATCTATTTATTTATAAAATGCCATATTTTATATTCAAGCTGTTTTGAAGCTTTGAACTAGATGCTATAATAACAAAGAGTAAATGTCAATCAATTATACATTTTTCAACTCTCAGTCTCTCAAAAATATTTTCAGCAGTTGAACTTCGCTCATAATTGTCACAATATCAAGCTTGCCAACATCGCAACAAAGCCTTCTTCTTGTGTCATACCGAATCAGTCCATTCGATTCTAACACCGACAAAACTTCCAAAAACTCATTATAAGATAAAGGAGTAATAGCCTTGTCTCTCATACAAGTAGCACGATATTTGTCATACACTGCTGTAGTTAGCGGCTTATCAAACTGAACTAATACACACAACGCAGCTTTTTGATGAAAATTTAAGGGCTGAATTCTGGATTTCAAATTACTTCCAAACGCCAATGAGCAAGTTCTTGATGCCAAAGGTAGTGTAACTCGTGGCGCTCCAGCACAAGTCAACAATGCATTTGATGCAGGAATCCCGCCAGCCCCCCGTCTATACTCTTCTTCTACCATTTCAATACATTTTCTGCTCAAATCAAAAGCTTTCCGCATATCTCCAGTATTTGATGCCGTTTTGCGAGCAATGAACTGAATTGCGTTTTCTTGCATTAGTGGAATTTGGGTCGCGACAGCACTGGGACCACCCACGAGGGACCACAGTCGTTGCTCAATCACATCTTGAATTTCTGCAGCAGAGTAAGGCTGAAATTGAATATGATGCGGTGTGAGAAGCAGACTCCGAAGCTTGGGTAAAAACCGATCAGTCAAGTCTAGCGCATTGGCAATGCCAACTACAATCAAATTCGAATTGGCAGCAAAAGCCCATTTGAAAATTTGATAAATAACTTCTTGATCGCGGTCCATGATTTGATCAAGCTCATCAAGCAAGATTACGTACCGAGAAGTAGAGAGTTGAAGAAATTGTTTTTCGAGAAAGCTCAAAATTTGGCCGGTGATCCCATTGTATAGAGGTTGTTTAGCCATATCCTCATAATTAGAATCTCTTTCAGACGATTCCACAATCTCCTCGTAGATTCTCAAAAATATGTCGCTAGGACTTTCAATTGACATACAGTTAACGTCAACATATCTCACATCCAACCTGGGATTCCATTTTTTCATCTCTTCGCGCAGCACTTCTTCAAATAATGCCGACTTTCCAGTACCTGGAACTCCAGTCAAATACAGTGCACCGTTCTCTTTATTTTGTATTTTTGTCTGAAGAAACTGTCTAATTTCGCTTCTTTCTTTTTCTCTGCCAACGATTCCAGATTTAGTTCCTCTCTGGAACAAACTCTTGGCCATTGAAAATACAGTTGGAGTACTTGGGGTCCTAAGAATTCCCTTGACTGGTGCGGAGTAATAGGGGTTCATTTTTATTGTTCGGCGTGTTGGTGTCTTTCTCGGTGAATTTAACAGCTCTTCTTTGGTCATTTTAACAGTTTGGGGTCCTAATCTAGGGCGCTTTTTGGGGGTAGTCGGCTCAGTATCGCGCTTCCTGATTTTGCTTGGACTTGGCATCAGTTGCTCCGCTGTCGGCTCGGATTCTTGTTGAAGATCCTGCTGCAAATCTGGCTTTGATTCCAAAGATATTTTCTGTTTGCGTGGAGTTTGAGGTCTTTCATCTATAACTTCCACATCAGACGTAGAATCTTCAAAAAACTCTGTTGCTTTTTTTGCTGTCTGATCTGGACTTTTGAGAAATGTAGCTGTTGGCTTGCAGTCTTCTAGCCCTGACTTCTTTGCGGGGCTAGATTTTTTGGTTGATCTGATTGCCGTCTGTGTAGGTGTTGAATCATCAAGTCCCGACCTTTTTGGCTTGACGGAGAAGTTGGAAGAAACAGAATCGATCTCCTTTGATATCTTTTTCAATGGTGATTTGTATTTGAACACAGGAGAATTTGGATCTATGGAAATGAATGTGAGCTTATCTTTAACTTTTTTTGGAGTGCTTGGGGGTTCATCATTGTCTTTCGCAGCTGTATTTGCATCTTCATCACCAAGATAAACGGCTAGTTCAGGAGTAGGACTTCTGCTAGCTTGGTCTTCGTCGTCTGCCAAAGAGATTTTTACAGCTTTGCTAGTCAGGTCTCCTTTTTTGGTCGTACCTGTTTTTCTTGTCATCTTTTTAGATCCAATTGACTCCATTCTAGCTCGTAGCTTGGCCAGTTTTTTCTCCATAGTCAATGTTTCTTCTTCCTGCATAGATCTAGGATCCGTATCTATGGATTTGTATTCAGTCGACTCTAATTTCAAGTTCCATCGCGCTTTTGGTGGCGCAGACTTAGGCGGCATCCACTTAAGCTCTCGTGGAGGAGTAGATGGAGCAGGTGGTACCGGGGCATCTCGATCTTCTGACGGTGGTGGCGGACGTATTGGTTCTCTTTTAACTATCTTTTTCCTTTTTATCACTTCAAGATTTTTCCATTGTTAGCTTTATAATTGATAACATATTCTTTTGGGTAGTGAAAGGAAGACATACGATTTAAGGGTGCGGTCATGATTTTGGTTCTTCTATGAGAGTAATTTTGGATCAACACTTGAAACTAAAGTGACGAAAAAGAGTGGGACAAAAATCACATAAATTTTTAACAAATTTTCGCGTTTTATGTAATTCACTCCAACACGTCCTAAATAGGAAACAACAATTACGCGTTTATACAACTTAAAACCTGTTTTACAATTGCGGAAATTGCAGGCGGTTGTATTGTGTGTACATGTGCCAACGCGTGAACGGGTGCGCGTGAGCTTGAGTTTCATAAGCATCATTATCAATTCATATCGTGTGCTAATGGGATTGAAATTATACACTTAGGGTCATTATTAATGGGGGTAATTGGTCTGATAACCTTCTATCACAGAAGGATCACCTGCAAGTTCTTCGTCAACTCCAATAAAATCGTCCATACTTGGCTTGTTGGGGTCTCGCTCTTCAACAGCAAAGCTGAACCCTTTCATTTGCTCGCTCAGCTTGTCGATAATGTTGTGTTCCTCAGCTGCCGCTTGCTGTGCACTTTCCGGTTGTGAACCGACGACAGACATGGTTGCAAATTGAACAATAACATCGTCGAGAGACTTCTTTTCTGTCAGTGCCATGTGCTGTAACTCTTCCAACAGCGCGATTTGCCGCTCATACTTCAGTTCCCCATATGGCAAAAATGTAATGTCTTTTCGTAGAAACATGGACTCGTCTGACAGCTGTTTCTGATAGAAGGTTGCACATTGCGCGTGCTCTTTGCTGCAAAAGTTCGTCAAATACGGGTATATAATACTAAAATGTGTGCTTTTAAAGTCGATTTTGTATTTCCCCTGAGTGTTAGTAGGGATCTTGGAGCAAAGGGGATATCCACAGGTATGGGAGATGTTGCGTTCATCAACAACTTCTTGAAAATCATCTGGTGTAAGAAACCTCGCGCAAAATTTTAAAAAGTACGGATCTACTGTGTCAAGCAGAACCGGAAGCAGCGTTAGCGATATTTTATAGCATTCTCCTTGTGTAAGCATTCCTTGTCGAAAGAATGGTTTAAATGTCTTTGTGAGAAGTTTGATAGAATAAGAGTTGGTGTACCCTGCAAAGTAAGCAGCCAGCTCCTCATCAGAGGGTTCAGAATTCTGAACAGGAACCATTATTACTGATATAAAGCAGTGTAGAATATCAAAAAGATTAGAGGAATTTGAAGTAAAAAATGTAAATAAGCCAGCGATCAGAGTGAGCTCTAGTTGATGTTTTGATTCGGTTCATATGGGCTAGACAATTCTGATAATGTGGAGGGCAATGCTCCCATCATTTGATGGGTTAGGGTGTCAGCTGTTCTTTTCAAATGTGTGTATGTGCATTTTAAATGCTCTATGACATCCGAATACGATAAAGGTATAATTTGGCAGAGTGATGTTTCTACTCATTCTCTCGATTTTATACAGTCGTCACAATAAAAAGCATTTTTATAACTTGTTGACCCTTAATTCGCTGTTGACAACTTGTTTATCAGCTTGTTAATTGTAAAAAAAAAAATCAATTTGGAATTTGCAAACGATACGCAACGTATTTTTATTCACGCAAACCTAATCTCATTGTAAACTGACTAAAGACTGCTTGATTTGGATACGCTATTTCACCAACCTTAGCGGCACGTCTAGTCACCAAATCGCATGCATACACTTTGATCTTCATCAGATCTCAAAAGAATTGGTTATACACATGACAACTGAAACCACCACAAAAAAAAATAATATGAAGCGCTATGGCGTCCGCATTTGTTTTCAGTATATCAAATCTTACACATGATTCTACTGAGCGATCACAATCTCTGATAAGTCTTACCAGTTGTCGCCGATCAAAATATCGATAAAGTTGCCGTTTGGATCACCAGAATATCACTATCACAGGGACTTCGTGATACAAATTCTGCTACGGTTCTGGCTGCTGTTAATTGTACAAACGATGTTTTTTTTTTCTCCAAATGCGACATATCTGAACAGCATTCGTAGGCCAAAGTCTTTATATCTTAGATCAATTTTTGATAATACAGCCGATACGCAGTTTTATTGACGAAACTCGGATTCTAGGGCTACGAATAACAACGAAAAACAGTTGTTTTACTCCAAATGAAGGCTCACCAAAAAACAAGTTCTTCTAACGAGATTTCCCGTCCATAGAAAGCATCTAGCATTTTGAAGCTATTTGCTTTTTGAACTAAAATTCGATCCAAGCAAGAGGTTTACCGAGGAAGAGATCGAATATCTGGTCTACTTCATCCATGTATCCCTTGATTTAGCGAAAGTTATTGCATTTTGTATCCTGGCTTGTTTAGATTTTTTTTAAAAATTTTTACGATACTATCATTACGATTTATCTACGAAATTTATTGTTTAATGTTTCAACAAGCGCAAATTGCGTTATCTAGAAGAGCTGATGTTATAAAGGGGTTAATTATTCTGGTATTTGTGCCTGAGCTAAATCAACATCTACAAAATGTATCATTTTATTCGAGAAGGGTCTGCAATTACAGGCTTGATACCGGTCAGGAAACGCATTTCTCATGAGACAGAATTTACTCGGTTACTCTCATGTTATGTATAGTGTTTGAAAATTGCATTAAAACTTCTGTCAGCCCTTGGACAGTAAACTATCGAGGACCAATTTCTGCGAAATACCCTGAATACGAACACTAAAGCCTTCAAAAGCACACACTGTTGTTTCTTGAATCGCTAACTACAGTCTACGTATTTAGTTACTTTCTGATAATTTTGTGTCAAATCGTCTCGGTGGATGTTGCAGCTAAATCATATCTTAATGCATTGCTGGCGCTGCTTCTAAGCAACCAATTGAGCGTAGCCAAGTCTACAGTTTTCCAAATTTTTGAGCGAGAGACTCTCTTCCAAATGACATATGCAGATGTATAACTGAAAGATTTCTATTAACTGCTATGCTTTTTGTCATTGGCATGAAAAATGTTGTTGAAGCAAATAATGCGGGCATTGCTACCCAATACTGATCCTGATGAAATCAATAGCTGGATGTCTCGTTTGGTCTTGTGATTGTTGTAGTTGGCGGTGAAATTCGTATAGACTACTTAAAGCATGCCTGTAATCCAAACTTCAACAATATTCGTGCAAGTGTGTATATTGCAAGGTTTTTACGTCTTGCCTCACGACTACACTGAAGATGCGTCATCAGATTATACTATGATTAGGGGACTAAGACCGTTTATTATACCAAAAGCCTCATGGATTTTTAGTATGTTGCAATCTAATATAATGTCGAGAGACAGCTCTGAACCAAAATTATTTTTGTTCAAGTCAATGTCAATTTTTAGACTCAACAGAAATTAGTTCATGGATTATGACCAATCATCTTCTATTGGAGTTAAGATTCCCGTATGAATTATTACTATGCTATTATTGAAACAAGAAGTATCACCGTTCAACAGGTCGAACAGTGAATATTGATGTAATTATTTTTCCCCCATTTCTTTGGTTTTCAATGGTAGCCTTAACAGTATTTGTCCTTTTGTTTGGATTGCAGCTGACACTTGGACTTTTACTTTTACAATACGCATGCCACCAGTGAAATCACATTTTGTATCTGAAACCGTGTGTTTTACCCAAAACACAGCCAATCGATTGATATGTGCCATTGGGGGAGGCTACTCTGAGCCTTTCCAGTAACAGACAGACCCCAACATGCTGTTGTACGAGGCACAGTTTCTGTTCTCTCCCTAACTGTGGGAAATGATGATGGCAATAAAGCTTTTGTGCCAGGTGTGATATAACAAGAATCAATTGGGCCTTTCAAGCATTTACGAGCGCAGCTGCACGACTCAGATGAGAAAGTCCAACCAGCAGTAAATCACCGGAAAGTTGAATTAAAGATTCCGAGATCTTATTTTATTCACCGATTCTAAATGACTGGCAAGTAGACATGACAATGATATGATGTAGCAAATAGTGTATGACTATATTTGTGTGATTTTGTTCCTCGTTTGATGTTTTGTTCCACTTCGAGGTCTTTGTCAATGATCGTGAGAAAAGCGATGCCCCAAGTTTGTACAGATGGTTTGATTTGTTCCAAAAGCGTTTTGGCGCGTCTCCGTGAATTTCTCGTTATACTATGTATCAAGTCATAGGCCTCAACCTTCAAGTGTCTCGGGCTCGGCTTTATAGATTAATAGATTACAATCGGAAAAATCTTGAACTGTGATTTGCTGGTTTATCCTCGATGCTGTTCTCCAAAACGGTCCCAGATGGTCCCAGATCTCGCACCAAGCAGTTGCTAAGGCTTGTGCCAATGCGCCTTCCGTAGCCTGCCATTACAGCACCTCGGAGATTTCGCGCTTGACTGGCAGCCCATTGAGAGATTCTTCTTTGCGCCTATGCTTTTCCCGAGTGGTTTTGCCGTCAATTTGGCACTAATTTACGCTCTCGTCTACTACCCGCGCTTCTACGCTTGCTGGCGCTACTGCGAAGGTACAAGTCAAAAATTTTATTTATTTTTGTTGGTTAATTTTTTTTGCTTGGGCCTTTTTTCTTTGAATATCAAGGTCAACACGTTCACGCACAACCTCACAACCCATACACAACCTGCACACAAAACCTCACCCGCAAGCACGAAGCTGCCGCCAAAGAGTTAATATAAACGTATCTTGTTTTTGGGGCTTCCATCGTTTTTTCTTTCTCTTTTTTCTTTTCTTGAGTCGGCTCACTTCGCGAACTTCATATTGTCGACTTTCGTCGTTGCTTAAACAGTATGCCAAATCAACGGCTGGAAAGCAAAACATCTATAGACAGCATGCTGGGATCATCTACGCAGCGGGAACAGCGCATCGAACATATCTTCCATAGTTTGGACTCGACAAAAAGTGGACAGGTCACTGCAGAATCCATTGTCGATTCGTTTAGAAACCAGTACAACCTCATTCCAAACACAAACGATACAAGTGTAGAGCACATTGTCTCAACAATTCCCAAATCCGACTCTGGCTACGTATCTTTGAAGGACTTCAAAACCTTCATGAACAACTCGGAGCAATCAATTGCAGAAGCCTTCAAAAATCTCGACACGAAATCTGATGGTCGACTCGACTTGGATGAAGTATATGACGGCTTGGACAGTCTTGGACTTGAGGTCGAACCCGAACAGGCGCAAATGTTTTTCAATCTCATCGATGTCGACGGAGATGGGTACATCTCTTACGATGAATGGGTCAGCTTTCTGCTATTTGTTCCCCATGATAGCACTCCATTACTTGCGGCCTACGATTTGTTCATTGAGGAATTGGACTTATCTTCAGAGGGCGACTTTTATTTGAGCAGTGAGACGTTGAACGGATTAGGTTACTTTCTGGCAGGCGGTTTTGCAGGTGTGGTCTCTCGTACCTGTACCGCACCCTTCGACCGTATCAAAGTCTATCTCATTGCTCAATCCGGACAGCCACTGAAAAAAACCTCTGCACAAGTCGCCGCTGAAGCAGCTGCAAAATCTCTGGCATCAGAGGCCAAACCCAATCTTGCTACTCGATTTTCGCAAAGTTCTGTGATTCGCGCAGTTAAGCATATTTGGAGTCAAGGAGGAATTAGAAGTTTCTTTGTGGGTAACGGGCTGAACGTCATCAAGGTTTTTCCCGAGTCTGCGATGAAGTTTGGATCTTTCGAGACTGCAAAGCGTTTCTTGGCCGGACTTGAGGGCAAGTCTGACACTGCCGAAATTTCAAGGGCATCGACATTTCTTGCTGGTGGATTTGGCGGTGTTGTTGCACAATTTACTGTATACCCCATTGATACGTTGAAATTTCGAATCCAATGTGAATCATTATCTGCATCAGCACACAGTCATGGCTTAGTTCTGAAAACTATCAAATCAATGTGGAATGAAGGTGGTATTCGTATGTTTTACAGAGGTATTGGCGTGGGAGTTCTCGGTATCTTCCCATTTGCTGCATTTGATCTGGGAACATTTTCGGCTATGAAAAAAGCATATGTTGCACGTCGCGCTAGAATCGAGGGTATCGATGAGTCCGAAGTCAAATTGGGCAATCTGGTTGTTCTATCCATGGGTGCTTCTAGTGGCTGCGTAGGCGCTTCGCTTGTGTATCCCGTCAATCTGCTTCGTACAAGATTACAGGCCCAAGGTACTCATGCTCATCCTTACAGATATACTGGATTCATGGATGTATACCGGAAAACTGTTTCTCGCGATGGGTTCAAGGGCTTGTGGAGAGGTTTGGCACCTAACTTAGCCAAGGTTGCACCGGCTGTTAGCATTAGTTATTTAGTTTACGAAAACTCAAAAGCATTATTGGAATTATCATGATACACAAACACAAACGCACTCACAAATCTTCACATGTATAAATTTTGAATACTTTATACAAACAAAATCCAATCTTATTGGCGATACAAACCATCTAATAACTACTCTCTAACATATATTTGATCATCTGCCTTTCTTTATATATAGTTTTTATATTGATTTCTGTTTTTATCTAGGAAGCTGATATTATAATAAATTGCTGATGTTGAATAAAATCATGTAGCTCTCAAGCGTATCCTAAACACAAACTTCGTTTTTGATCAAGTCAACTGCTGTTTCGCCAAGATACCCTTTGTACAGTTTACTTGAAGCATGGCTGATATATAACAGGAACAAAGTCATTATTCATACTATATACACGTACATATATGTGACAACATCTAAATACTCAGCTGCAACATTGGTTATATACAAAACAATCTTTTCATAGATTTACATGATTGATTTCAGCATACTGTGAAACAATAAAAAGATAAAACTATCAGTTTAAAAACATAACTGATTTAGGGACAAGAACGAGTTTCAAACACACTTAGGACTTTTGGATAAACACCTTTGAAATGTTGTTCACGGTAGATTTAGCTTTAGCAGCGGTAGAAGCAGAGGATCCAGCACGCTTGGAGAGAGCAATGAGAAGGAGTTTTTGAGAAGTACGGGCGAAACCAAGTCTGGAGCAAAGGAGGATGACAGCGGTCAACAAGGCCAATGCTCCTGCTTGATGAGCAGCAGCCAAAGGAGTAGGAACAACATAGATCAGTGTAGAAATACCCAAAGCAACTTGTAAAGATACAAATCCCATGACAGCATTGTTGGCGGCCATGGCGGGCTTGGGAATGAAAGGTCTCAGTCTATGAGAGTAAAGATGGAATGCAAGAATGACAAAAAAGGTGGAAGTTGCAAGAACTCTATGGTTGAATTGAACAGTGGTAGGATTCTCAAGCATATTACGCCAGAACAAAGACCATCCAGTAGGATCCTTTTTGGAATAATCGGGACTGAAAAGCTCGGATTTAGGAGGTACAATACTGTCGCCCATGTAAGGGAAACTGTTAAAGATCATACCAGCGTCAAGACCAGCAACAAATCCACCTGACATGGCAGTCAAAAAGACAAGTCCAAAAAGAGCCCAACTGAAAGATCTGAACTTCTTAAGATGGGGGCTTTCCAACATAGAGATTTCTTGAAGAGCTGCAGCAGGGTTCTTGATCCAGCGACTCTCTCGAATAATATTAAGACCAGTGAACAACATGACGGAGTAAAGAGCAAAAGCAGCAGCCAAATGGGTAGTCAAACGATACTGAGAAACACGAGGGTGCGATCCGGAATCTTCCAAAAACTTGTTATCAAGACCGGACTTGACCATCCACCAACCAATGAATCCTTGCAAACCAATGAGACCGGTGATCAATAAAATCCGACCACTGACATGAGGGGTGGTTTTGCGAGTGTAAACGAAGTAAATAGCGGGGAGAACAATACCGAGACCAATAGCACGACCGACTAATCTGTGAGCCCATTCCATGAAGAAAATGAACTTGAACTCGGACAAGGTGATATTTGAGTTGAGAATCTTGAACTCAGGAGAAGATTTGTACTTTTCGAACTCTTCTTCCCATTCGGCCTGGGAAAGAGGAGGAATAGAACCAGTAACGGGTCTCCATTCTGTGATACTCAGACCAGACTCAGTCAATCTAGTCAATCCACCAAGAACAACAATACCAAACACTAGACCAGACATACCAACCAACCAGTAGCCGACAGGCCTCCAAGTGTTGATTGGTCTTCGCTTAACTGAGTTGACTAGTGGATTAGGCTCCAGAGACTCCGCAACAGTTTTTCCAATCGCATCTAGCTCACTAGCAGTTGCCGAACCATTCTTTCTAAGGTATTGCGCAGTCGAGAAACTTCTTTTGCCAAGGTTCGAGGCAATAGAAGAGCATTTAACAGGAACGTTTTTTCTGATCGATGACATTATCAGTCCCTTAGCAGCGGTCTGGGCTGGCTTGCCACAGACAGGGCCCAAAAACAGGCTGGTAGAACCACATGCTTTTGCGGTAGCAGAAATAGAAAAGTTCTTTGAAAAGAAGAACTGCGACCTTGCAAGACGCGTGAATGACATATTAAAAAAATACTATTCTGTATTGTTCAAAGAAGAACACTTGAAGAAACAGGAGAAAGAAAAGAAGAAGGAGCAAATAGGAAAAAAGGAACCACTCAAAAGTTATCGAATGTAATATGGTCCCCGACGGGATTGTCGGATTTTTCAGTAGATGGTCTGACTTGAAAAAATCAAAAGCAATAAGAGTAATATGTTATATGTCGTAAAGAATTAATTGCTTGAGGGCAAGGGTAATATGTCGAAGCAAGGAATGGCCCACGTAGTCCACAAGCATCCATTTCAAATTCTTCCTCAAACATATTCTCTTTCAAAGATCTTGTACAGACCAAAATTACGACAACTAAAATACGAAATAATGACTTCCAATTTTCCATCTTTAGAAGAAATTGATCAAGATGTTGCTCAAACTTCGACAATTGAGGCTGACGGGGACGACTTTTTGACCCGTGAGAAAGCCGCCCTGGGTGAGGCCGCGTCAGAGTTCCAAACTGGTGACGATGATCTTTTAAACGACGGCAATACCGACGATATTGCGGGATTCAAGGCTTCGTTTCCTGAATTGGAGGAATCTAGTAGCACAGTAAGTTTTCTTCTAAAAGAACCCGGTGTTGCTACACAACAGAATTGGATCGTAAATGGCTAACCTTTATCATTAGAGTAAGCTTGGACAATCCGGACTTATTTCAGAACCAGCCGAGCCTTATCTACCAGCTCAACCAGATCTCAGCTCACAAACCAAACAACTATCATTAGAAGATTCTGATGCCATCAAGTATGTTATTTGAAAAGCTTATCTTCATATTGCCAAACATTGTGTATCTAACCACAATTATTCAATAGGGAATGGAGAGAACGTCAAGAACTTGAGATTCAGCGTCGGGATGAGCAAAGTGAAGCCAAACGTGAGGAAACCCGTGAAAAGGCACAGACTGCTATGGACGATTTTTACGAGAACTACAACACAAAGAAGGATCAATCCATTGAGGAAGTGCGCAAAGCTGAGCAAAAGTTTATTGAAGAGCGCGACAACGACGTCACAAGTAACACATGGGCTGCGATTGTGAAGTTGATTGATACCTCAAGTAAAGGCACAAAATCCGAACTACATGACAAGACTAGATTCAAAGAGGTCTTGATGTCGCTCAAGGGTAACCCAAATGCTCCCGGCGCTGCAGGCTATTAATCTATTCGGATATACAATTTTTACTAAAATTTATCTATATTATTGTTGAAATCCACGATTGGTTATTACTTTTCTCAAAAATAGCCAGCATAGCAAGTAACAGTAGTTTTGTTGTAGGCATTTAAAATTGAAAAGACTGAAAAGATCAATTATTCAAACAGTTGTAATATATTCGCTTTAGAAGTAGATGTTTGTCTAGCTAAAGTTTTCAATTTTCATTCTTGTTCTTGATTTCTACACCACAACTTGCCACAACATGAGCAAGTCTGCTTTTGTCACAACTGAGGCTATTGTGCCTTTTACTCCATTGATTGAAGCATTTTCAGATCCTCAAATTCAACAAGATAAGAATATCGAAGCCTGCGATCTGGTTATATCTCACGCTGGTGAGTATTGTAGTAAGATCTTGATTAGACGACAAGCAGACAAAGATTAACATAAGTACGTTTTAGTACTTAAGCACGGGATCTATCTTAGATGCGTTGCGAAAGAAACCACTGATTGCTGTTGTCAACACTAAGTCAATAGATGATCACCAAGAACAAGTCGCAGGGAGCTCGGCGAGAGACGCATATTTGATTATGAGTCAACCCGACCTGGAGTAAGTGGATGATACTGATTTCTGCCAAACCAGAGCTAACATAATTCAGGGACTTGAAACAATCTATATATACGGAAAAGTTAAGATTCCAAGATGACGCTTGCCCCTTTACCAAAGCCCAACACGCCAATCCTAGAAAAAATTGTATTTAAAAATGGTACTCTATAATATTATAATCACAAAGTACGTAGATTATTTATACTCAAATCATAGATAAAAAGGGCAAAAATATTTTAATTATTGGATTTTTTCTTTGTTTTTAGTTTCCAAAGGATCTGAAAAGTCGTCGTTTTTAATGAAGTTCAAGCTTTTCCTAACAAACTTTCCGGATACCGATTCTGGTTTTTTATCAAAAATCATCATCAAGACGGCGAAGCTCACTGCAAAAAGAGATACTTCGTAGCCAGGTCTATTTTTGATTCTGCCCTCTTTAATCATGACTCTCCAGTAAGACAGAGCGGCGGCTCTAAAAGCAAATAGGTATCGACCACGGGTATATCTGCCTTGATCAATCATTGCCCATAATCCAGAAAGAAACCCAATAAATTTAAATCGGTGCCTAGACAAAAATTTGTTTCCAAAAAATGTTTGAAAAGTTTCGATACCTGTCCAGGCTGCTACCGTTGAACATACAATAAAGAGTGTGGTTCTTATTGATTTAGGAATGGATTTCAAAATCACATCAATGTTTTCCAAAATCTTATCTTCAGTGCTAATCTTTTTGATGTCATTGGGATGCTGGCGCCGATCATGCTCTTTCGTCAAATGATGATTGACTAAACCCTTCAAAACGTAGAGAACAAACACATATTTTCCAATTGTAGTCAGTTTGTTAGCAGCTATTTCAGTGTATGCTCTGAACGTTGAAGGCTCGGAAGGATGAAGGATAGCTGCTGTCATAGATTTGATAGAAGGGTGCGCTCTCAAGATAACCGGCTTTACTTGATTCAAGTATTCAGGCACCACATTAGTATTTGGAAACATTAATTGAGACTGAAACTGAGGATAGTTATGAGTTGCAACTTTTGCAACATTGCTCACGACCTGTTCTGGCGTGGGCCAAGCTCCAAGGTAGCCATGTGGTCTTTGGGGCATGAAGTCGTCAGATAGTCTGTACATGATTCTGTTTATCATTGCGGGATTTGTTTCTGGATTAAAGAAAAACGAATGAATGATTTGCGAATACGCAAATGGAAACAAGGCCCATGATCCAAGAAACTTGGGTTTGATCTTGGAAAGACATCCAGTATCATCCAGATAGTTGAACAGAATTTCTCCACTCCGCACTACCACGTATACAGTGACTATATCTCTAGCAGCTTTGTGGGGAAAGAATTTGAAGCAAGACCCTGCAACCAGTCCAGCGACTAGCGGTGTGCATGTATGTGATTCAATCTCAAACGGAATCTGTATTTTTTCCTTTTCCTTATCCAAAAAGGGTTTTGCTTTTATCATCAATTTGTATATGACCTTGTAAGAGACCGATATTGCAGATAGCGTGAACGCGATTTTGGCAAATTCTTTATTGCGGATTTGCACATCTCTCAATGACCTTGTTTGCCAAATCTGCTTTGCATTTTGAACAGATATTAGCATTAAGTACACTTTCAGCAGTAAACGTAGATTGGTTCTTAGCGGCTTTGTTGTAGTAGAAATTAGATCTTCTGGACCTGGTACAACTCCAGAGACGGCGATTTTGAAATGTGCTAAAAAGCGTTGATACTCTTCTTTGCTTATGGCCAAACTCAGCAGTCGCCCCAGTAGAAGACGGTTTGTTTCTTGCGAGCTCATCTTGGATAACTTGATTTGCAAAAATGTTTGTTCAACACCAATGATATTTGGTAGTATATGTAAGGCCAGAGAGCAAGTGCGTCGATGATGATGAGGAGAGATATGAATTTGAAAGGTTGGAAGATGGGGTGTGTGAAGATCACATGCAGCCCACCACAACTTTACCACTCATTCGCTCACGCTTGGGAGAGGTAAAACTGTGGGGGAAAATTGTTATGAAATGGTCTTGATTATTTGAATCATGCCAGACGAGCTTCTGGGATCCATCCTACAGGTGCACTCAGCTAAATAGATCTAAAAGATTTTCTTGGATTGTTCATGATGGCCTTTGCTCAGATTGTAAAATGCCATTTATTTGTAATTCCCTGATCCATGTTTTGCCAGTGCCCTCGCAATGTAGCTATTGCTCACAGTAAAGCCTCGGTTCCAAAGCACGAGCAATTAAAACTTACACCATAAATCTAACTCGGTATAAGTGCATAAAACATGTGGCATTTATGCAAATCTGTTGCCTTTTAGCTTTGTACATTTTTGAGCATTTTCATTGGGACTTGTTTCGCCTGGTGAACGAAACAAACGAGCTGGGTCTGAGCGATTTGCTGTTTGCCATCAATAAGGAAATCACTGAATTGCTAACTCCCACTGGCATAACATTTGAGTTTCTCCTTGTGTTTCCTACATCATTGATTTGATTCCTCTATATAGCTAGACATCCGCACTGCACAGTTTACTAAAGAGGCTTGACTATTTTTGAAATCACGTCTGAAGATTCGCATCACATCAATTACTGCATAGCATTTTCAGAACAACATGTTTCGAAACACTTTTTTAAGACCACAACAGAAACGGTTTCTATCAACCATCCTGAACACACAAAAGAATGGCATGAAGCGGGCTCTACAACAGCCATACAACAGGAAGGCCATTCACGGTGGTATTTATCTAGGGCTTCCAGCCGCACCGAGCGCATCACCACGAAAGACACCGACTTTGGGATTCGACGCCAACGACAATACAAATATCACAAATCCGTTCAAATCTGATTCGGGTGACGTGCTCACGATCAAAGTTTCGCAACGTGCAGCGCAGCAATTGAACAAGATTAAAAAGCAGGACGAAAGCGATGATCAAGTTCTCAGAATTTCTGTTGAGAGCGGCGGATGTCATGGATACCAGTACATTTTGGACCTGCAAAGCGAATCGACAGTCAATCCCGCCGAAGACTCAGTGTTTGAGAGAGATGGTGCCAAATTTGTTGTTGACGAAACTTCGCTAGGAATATTGAGAGACTCCACAGTAGACTATACGACAGAGCTGATCGGAAGTCAGTTCAAGGTTGTAAACAGTCCCTATGCATCTTCCAGCTGTGGTTGCGGATCCAGCTTTGACTTTGATCCGTCGGCTATTCCGAAATAATTGTTTCCCAAGTAAGTTCGTCATTGTTGTAAATCTAAATCTTGTTTTTATCTCGCGATCCATAAGTAGCTC
This sequence comes from Saccharomycotina sp. CBS 16003, assembly GCA_022457085.1. Lineage (NCBI taxonomy): Eukaryota > Fungi > Ascomycota > Saccharomycotina sp. CBS 16003. The sequence goes on from JAJNCF010000020.1 coordinate 619,587, forward strand.
TCACAAACCTGGACTATTCGTTTTGTCTTTTTGCCAATAAACACTCGTCTCTGTAAATCTTCATGAGTACTACACATGTAGAAATGAACGGGCCGTTGGATCATAGGGTAAGGGGTAGAAGAGTTTGTGGTAGCGATTCCCAGGTGAGTCAATTCCGAATGACCCAGTGAAGATTTTAGTCGTTCTATCGTAGCAACATTTTTACGTTGTTCCATAACCGTTTTTTGGTATATCCAGATACTCAAAACCAATCTACTTTCTACTGACTAGGTTATCCCTACTTAAGAGACTCTGCTATTGATAAACAGTACACACTCAACAATGTCTTCGGAATCTATTGTCACTTCCACTAACCTTGGAAACACTCTTCCTCTTTTGGCCCAAGGAAAAGTCCGTGATATTTACAGTGTTGATGATAAGCACCTGCTTTTTGTTGCTACTGACCGTATCAGTGCATACGATGTTGTCATGGAGAACGGTATCCCTGAAAAGGGAAAGCTGTTGACCAAGATTTCTCAATTCTGGTTTGACCTGCTTGACAAGGAAGTCAAGAACCATTTGGTTGGTCCCAAGCTTGGTGAGCCTGCTGAGAAGCTTTTCGAGTATTTGCCTGCTTCTGTCAAAGAATACAGCGCTCAGCTTGAAGACAGATCCAGTATTGTTAGAAAATACAAGATCCTGCCCTTGGAGGTCATTGTTAGAGGATACATCACTGGCTCTGCCTGGAGCGAATACAAGAAGCTTGGAACTGTGCACGGAATTAAGGTTCCCGAGGGTTTGCAAGAGTCTGAGCCTTTCCCTGCTCCCCTTTACACTCCCAGTACCAAAGCTGAGCAAGGTCAACATGACGAGAACATCCACCCCGATAAGGCCATTGAGATCCTTAACGGTGACAAAGAACTAGCTCGTAGAATCGAAGAGCTTGCCATTAAATTGTACTCTAAGGCCCGTGATTATGCAAAGACTAAAGGAATCATTATTGCCGACACCAAGTTTGAGTTCGGTATTACTTCTGAGGGTGAATTGATTCTTGCTGATGAAGTTCTTACCCCCGATAGCTCCAGATTCTGGAACGCCGCTACCTACGAAGTTGGCAAGTCCCAAGACTCTTACGACAAGCAATTCTTGAGAAACTGGTTGACCTCCAACGGTCTCAAGGGCAAGGAGGGCGTTGCTATGCCTGAAGACATTGTTTCCCAAACCCGTGCCAAATACGTTGAAGCTTACGAGACTATCACTGGTAACAAGTGGTAAATTTTTGAATGTTTTTTGACATGATAATTTAGTTTCGGTTATTTCGTAATGAATTAGAGTATTTTACACAATGGATGCAGTTTAGTTTCGGTATCAGGCTAATCGCTAATACTGTGATCATGTTCTATTTCGCTAATATCCATCGTAAAAGTAAATAGTTAGATAGATATTTCTATCTACACGCAATTGATTGTTGCGAGGTATGAATAAACAAGAAAATACTATTTGTAGTGAAAATGCTATCGAGCTGGTATAAAACCGAGTAAAGTTGCTATTCGTTGCAACCAGGAATAGTTGCAATTAATACGAATTTCTCTCTTCTCACATTCTGTGATTCTTAGAAGATCCTGCAACGGTCAATTGAGATCAACCATCTGTGTATTAGTGCACGGCTGTGCCACGTGATTTCGAAATTTCGAAACACTGAAATTTTTCAGTTACGTTACTGATTGGTGATTCAAAAACAACATTAGGTATCTGTATTTTCCACATTGCACTCATGAGTCTGATCAAACCCGCGGTAAAGAATATAAAACGACGTCTCGTCTTTTAAAATTAAATACATAGTCTTTACCTTCAAGAAGTCACACTCCATGGCATTGCATCATTCAACTGCCCTGTCTATATTATAAAGTGAAAAAATGGAGAGAAGAAGAAGCTGCTAAACATCTAATCCAAAGTCATATATTAATCGATACATAAATTAGAAGTTGAGCTTAGTGAAGAACCAGGCGTTCTTACCAGCTTGATGCTTTTCCTCGAAGGACTTCTTGATGGTCTTCTTGGCCTCCTCACGTTGGGAAGGCTCCTTGAAAGTCTCAGAAGAAACAGCAGTCTTCAAGTTCTCGAGATCAAAAGTATAACGAGTAGGCATCAAGTGGTTGTAGTTGACGACCTTGATAAAAGGCTTGATCTTGGTACGCTTAGCAACTTGCTTAGCACTGTGAGCTCTGGTAATCTTCAAGGGGTATCTCTCGATGCCAGCAACAAGAGCGTGACCGAAGGGGTGACTCTTGGAACCATCCTCATGGGCCTTGACGATAACAACCTTCTTACCGGCGTATCTACCACGAGTAACGATAGCTGTTGAATTACAGTTAGAATGGGTTTACAATTTTCACATGACAAATGGCGATGTTGATGGCATCCGCTACGACGAGAGCATGGTGCTGTGATGGGCAAAATAACAAAACTGTTGATAATGTGTTGATGGTAGAAAAGTGGTTGTTTGCAAAGTCGGTTCTGTTTTCTTGTGGTGATGTCGAGTCGGTAACTCTATAATTTTTTGAGTCGTGCTTGGAGATGCTGTTGACCTGATAACATTTGAAAAGTGCGATAGTTTTGCAAGATCCAGATAATTCGTAATACTGTTTTGCTACAATCCCAGATACACTCGTCGACTCTTAGTTGTGAACGTTTCCACCTCCTACTACTCGACAATCGTCACGCAACGTATCAATAGCGCATGGTTGATATTTATTTTGTTATGCCGTCATCATCAAGACCACGTTGAGCACCTTCGTAGCACACCAAAAAACTCATAAAAATTTCAAAAAAAAAAGGGAGACTTACCAACTTTGTTAGGCTTTAAAAACTTGGAACCCATTGTGAATATATGTGTATATAAGATATGCGACTTTGAGTATCGACGATGCCTTCAGAGTGAGAAAGGGAGGTTTTTTCAAAACTGAAATGAGAAAAAAATTTTACGGCGTAAAATAACCCAAAAGAGTGTTTGTCCATACTATTTCTCTCACACCAAGGCTACAACTGCTACCACTACAACTGCTACCATCATCACAGTATTACGCGACTACACAGAGCAATTGTGCAGGTTGCCGTGCTGGGCTTAGCAACGGCAGGCTGGAAAGTGGGTTAGGTGCTATAGCGGAAAACGGGTCAGGATTTTTCTCGATAGGTAGCCTCTGGTAATGCTGAATAATATTAAAATGTTTCTGAGTCAGCCACTTGTGCCTGAAATTTTTGTACTGAAAAGCTGCTTGGGACTAAAATTACGCAACGAGACTCTGTGACTGCTGTGATGCCGAAATAAAACTTGTTGTATTGTCCACTTTCTTCTATAGTACGTATGTTTTAAAGCGCAACTATTATGTTCTAAATACGCTATTGTGTAAGTTAAGTGTAATTTCCTATTATCGCAGACTAGCGGGTCTCAGCATCAGCTAGCCTGCTTCATCCCCATACTCTCAACAAGCATCTTTCTACAATCTAAGCAGGGTTTTTGTATGTAATGTCGCTTCTTCATTTGTTCTTTTATTTCTAGTTTTTATAATTTCTTAAGCAGCTTTCACAGAACAAGCAAAATCCACTAGCTCTTATACATCTAGGATATATATTTGAATCAGGTACAAACCGTTTTCAAGACCTATAGCCATTTTTGATCTGTGCTGTCTTCTAGCCAAATTCATGATATGAAGATCATAAATTCGTATCTGCGCTCTGAAAGTACAAATTCAATCCTTGATACTTCTGAACTGAACAGTCCGCTATTCAGCAATATTGACAGCATTATAACATCTAACAATGCTTATGGTGAAATGCAAAGAGTATTGATGAAAGTCTTAACAAGGCTAAACACTAGCACTGAATTGCAAAAGATTACTCAAGACATAACAGATAAGATCAGTATAGTATTCAACTTGCTTACAAAAACCCAAAACAATACTTTGCAGAAACTGGAGTCATTTTTGAATTCAATTCATGATACACTCACTCTCGATCTCAAACAATCAAATCCAAGCTTTGAACTTTGCAAAAAAAACATTGCAGAATTAGAATTGGTCATTGAAAATTTAAAAGCAAAGCTTGATAATCAGTATACTTCAATAACACAGCTGGATTCCAATCCTGAAGCACCTATTGAAGCTTCAGTAAAAGAAAAGGAATGCAATTGTAAAGAAAAGCTAAGGTTTCAAGAATTGGAGCAAGAACTGGAATTACTACAATCCCAGCTGGTTCAGGAACGTGATGATGAAGAGAGGCGGTATGCAGTGTAGAAGAATACATGGAAAAAGCAGAAGCCCTTTCTAAGAAGATCTAGTATTAGTGCAATCAGCAAATTCCAAAACCATCAAAGCGCTTGAGTCGAAATTATCATTTTTAAAAGAAGGATTAATGATCTGTAACTTTACTTACGACCAAGATATTAGAACGGTACAGGAAAATCTCGAAAAAGTCACACTTGAGAGAGACATGCTACTAACATCACATAAAAATTAACGTAGTGCTGTAAACAATTTAGAATTGAAACAACCAGAGTTGACTGAATCTAATAAATTTGTTACAATAAAGTATAAAGAAAGCTAGATTTGTGGATAATGCCAAAGAACTTTTTTGAAAAACGTCTAAAATCTTTGATAATATTGTAATAGAATAGCAGGTAAAACATCAAATAAGCACAATTTTTATATTCTTGGTCAGATTATAGTACCAAATTATTCCCAGATTGTTCAAGCTATTCGGTGCGTCAAATAAAAAAGCTTCATAATGCTTTATCTTATGGCAAACCCGTCATGTCACGCCCTTACATCTGCAAAGGAATGATCTATTTATTTATACAAAATTTTGTCTTGGAGTATAAATTAGTGTAGCTGTAATCAACACCATTTAAGAGTCACATAGAGCCTCACTAAGCTTGACTCTATATGTACAACAGTTATCATTATTGTAAACAAAAGATTGATTCACCGTCAAGCCTTTATATCTATCAACCCTTGGCTATGGATGTTTGATCATCCAGTGAATAAGCTTTTAGTCTAAATAGATCGATAATGAGGACCATTCAATATTCTTGGCCTGATCCCAATCATAACTGGGGATTTCAACTTGGAATCCTTTCCATCTTAACCAGATGTTGATTCTACTAGACATACCACCACCCTTTTCCAGTGGCTCGCCAAATTTTTCCACTAATTGGACCCCAGTGGCGTTATAAGGAATGAAGCTTGGTACAATAGCGGAGCAAACATTTTTGTAGTTATTTCGGATCCCATGTATTGATGTATCACTACCGTGTTTTTTATAAAAATCAATCATATCCAGTTTTCCGCTTTGGAAGCATAACGATATTCCATGCTCCATGAAACAAACGTACTCGAGAGTTTTTCCAATTTTCTTAGTGACACTCGGGGCTGTTGATAGATCTAGATCAGTCAAGAGATCATTATATTCAGAAGAACCCAAAGAAATACCAAAGTATCTTGTTAGATTTGCCTCCATGATGAAAAACAATTGGATATAGCTGCGGAGAACAATCAAATATTCTTTGAAACGTGCAATTGTACTACAAGCTCTAAATACATGAGCGAAATCATAGGTTTAAAGCTGCTCCATACAAAGATAGACTCTGTCATCATTAGGTAATATATCAACATAAATATTACAAATTGACTATAGCTCCTTACTCATAATCAAGTGTCGCTGTTATTCTTCATCCCAAGAATACTACCTGTGTCTTTTGTATACGACTGAAATTGAAGCTTGCTTAATATTGTGGACGAAACAAGCATTTCACAATTGATATATGAAGGTTTTTGTATCTAGGCATTTACTACATACCAATACTTCTTATTTTGTCGGAAGGACTTTATCTAGTGTTATAGTTAGACCCAGACTCTTCTCTTTTTCAGCGTACAATCGTCAGTTATCTCAACCTCAAAATCCAAATTACTTAGCCAAAAACAGAAAAATGAAAAGTAACGGGCCTTTAGTATGGGTTGACTGTGAAATGACCGGTTTAGATTCGTTCAATGATAAAATCATTGAGATTTGTTGCCTTTTGACAGACGGTGATCTAAATCTCATAGATGAGGTAAGTACTTTGTTGTCTTGAGATTTTGAATCCTAGTGTTGATTCACAACTAATAAATGTATAGACGGGATTTGAAGCAGTTATTCATTATCCCAAAGAAGAAATGGACAAAATGAACGAATGGTGCATCGAGCATCATGGAAATGTGAGTTATAAGGTTCATTAGATATCAAAGTGGTAGTATTATTAACGGCGCAATAGTCTGGTCTCACTAAGAAAGTGATTGAGTCTACCAATACATTGGAGCAAGTGGAAGAAGATCTGCTAAAATACATCAAGAAGCATATTTCCAAGAAGGGTTTTGGGCTGCTTGCCGGTAATTCCATTCACCAAGATCGTGCTTTCATGATTCGTGAGTTTCCCAAAGTCATCGACTACTTGAACTATAGAGAAATTGATGTCAGCACGATTAAGGAGATTGGCAAGAGAATCAATCCTGAGCTCATGATGAACCTACCCGCTAAAGAGGCAGCCCATACTGCCAGAAGCGATATTTTGGAAAGTATCAACGAGCTAAAATGGTATTACAATAACTTCTTCGTGGTACCAAAGCCTAGTGACTCGACCTGATTGTAAACTTGCAGATATTTAAGTACTTTTTTAGATTTCGGTTGTTGGCCAATTTCTCGCTTTTGCAGCTTTCTAAGCACTAGCTACGTTTTGTCTATTTGAAAGATTTTTCCTTTTGTATGCTGTTCGACTAATATGACGATCTTGATCCTACACATATTGAAACAGTTCTATTGATTATGCCAGGTCTATCCAGGTGTAAAATTTATAAATATCCAGACTCAAAATACTAGAACTTAGAATTACCCGAATTTCAGTAGCGAAAGCTCTTAGCATATAGCGAGTTTTCTTTTGTTGAAAGTGTAGAACAATATCAAGGTGGTATGGTACACCTGTATACACACAAGGTTTTGACCGCCAGGAACAGGGTCACGGATCGATGATCAAGAAGTTTTTCACCTGAGCCTATCAACTTTTGGCTGCTCGATCTTCTTTTCTGTCTTCACTTAAATTATCTGCGATATTGTACTCCGGCTTCTCTCGTTTATCTGTATCTAAACTGTACTAACTACGACACCCTATCATGGAGATAATTTTTACATTAAATGCTATCTATCCAGTACACCAGAATGCATGTGTACAAGCCTTTCAAATATACAGCTTCCAACTTCAACTTACATAATGCATAAAGATAATATTAAATCAAATCAATGCTTTCTTCCCAACCTTTCAAAAATAGTGCACTCACTCTAACAACTAATGAGCATGTCATCTAATCTGTTCTATAGATCTTTATTACGAGCTCATATTCATCGATCGTCTCCAAATTCAAAGATCAAATCTTTGTTTCTTCGAAACTACACTGAACTAAAAGAAAATTTAACAACTCCAGTAGACGGACAGTCTCAATCAACTGTGAAGTCTGAAGTTTTGAGCGATATAGACTCGTCTTTACAGCCAGAAAAAGCTTCAAAATCCTCAATTACAGTTCCCCCTAGAGATGAGATAACTTCTGTTCCTGATCCAACTCCCAATGTATCACCAGATCTAGAGTTAGCTGCGAAAATCATGAAGGAGAAGTCCAAAGTCTTTGTGGCATTAGATCTGGAGTATTGGGAAACAAATAACCATTTCCTCACTGAAATTGGAATATCTGTTTTTGATCCTCGTGTAGAATTTCAGTATATGCCTCCCATTCGAAGTTGTCATTATATTGTCAAAGAGCATGTCAAACGAGTCAACTCCATATTTGTACCCAATAACAAGCGGAATTTTGCTTTCGGTCAGAGTTTAACGTTGACACTGAGCGAGTGTCGAACAGCTGTCAACAAAATACTGCAACATTATGCCCAAGAGAATAAGTTGGTGTTTGTGGGACATGTAGTGGCTGGAGATCTGAAGATTCTTAAGATTCAAAAGTTTGATATCCCAAAAAACTACGATATTATAGATACTTTCAAAATCTGGAATCATAGTAAATCAACAGGTTTTGGCTCTTTGGGAAGCATCATGGAGTATCTTAACATAGATGCTGGACTTCTACACAATGCTGGAAACGATGCGCATTTCAACATGCAGTTGCTTTTAAAAATGCTGGATCCAAACGTCAGAAAACAATTTGACTTAGACACAAAGCAACCACGTACTAATCGTTATAATCCTTTTGAGATCCCGAAAAAGAAGAAGGGTAAAAAGAATAAGGTCCCACCTGTTATACCTTCAGACGAAGAGCTTATCAAGTGGTCCACTGAAAAAATGATTTCAAAATAACTGTTTAACATAATGCACATGAACTTCTTTAACGATAAGCAATTTGCAAATATCAAGTTCAGATTGCTAAGCCTAGTCTTGATTCTGTAAAAGTTTAGACAAGAGTTAGTTCCGTAAAGACTTGAATGTATGTGTACATATCAAAAACGAATTGCTAGCTATAATATACAACTTATGTCATTGTTTGTACAAAACTTTGGACACCGTAGAAATCAGCCGTCTGAACCAGCCGGGTAAGTTCGATTAAAATATGTATTTCCCAACTCAATAAGTTGAAATTTTTATGATTTAATTATTCACACTTCAGATCGAAAGCAAACTACAATTGTACATGAAATCAATATGTTCAAATTAGACCAAATTGACAATGATAGTGTGAAGCAATGTGTTGTAGCTGAGCTAACCAAAATTGCTCAGAGAGATCCTGGCCTTGATGTTGATGGTATGAAAGACTATACTCTGATCTTGCTACAGAGCGAAGACGATGAAGAGGTTTTGAGAACTAGAATGATCAAAGAGCTTGAAGATTTCTTGCAATCTGAAACTGAGAATTTTGTGTCAAATGTACTACAAGCCCTGAAATCATTATTGAACTCTTCCGTGAGCAATGATACTTCAATGGAAGACTCCAACCAAGTACCGCCAACTGCATTCCCAAACATTATGGCTTCTTCATTCAACCCTTCTGGCGAATCATCTGTGGGTAATTTTGGTACAGGTTTTGCGGGACAGTGGGGCAATCAAAACGCCAACAACAACTCTCGACCTCAAAATTACAACCAAGGAGGGTACAACAATAGATTTAATGGTCAAGGCTCAAATTATCCCAATCAGCATAATAATCGATTCCAAAACAACAGATTTAACAACAACTACAGTAACCGGGGAGGAAACAACTTTCAGAATAGGAGAAATAACTATTCAAGTGGCGACAACAATAACTTCACGGATCAAAGCCAGTATAACAAAAAAGAATTGGTTGTGGAAAAGCTTCCCGAAGATAAATTCAACGAAAGTAGTCTCAGGGAGTACTTTTCTCAATTTGGTGAAATCGCATCCATAAAACTTGACGACAAGCAACATCTTGCAGAGCTCAGCTTTGCTACTCACGATGGCGCTCAGGCTGCTTACACATCGCCTTCGGCAGTATTTGGTAACAGATTTGTCAAGCTTTACTGGAATTCGAAAGAGGGTCAACACAAGAGCCAGGAAGAGAACAATACTGTTGATGTAGAGAGTATTAGGGAAGCTCAGCAAGCCAAACAAAAGGAATGGGAGGAGAGACAAGCCAAATTGGTGGAGAACGAAAATAGAAGAAAAGAGTTGTTGCAAAAGCAAATTGAGTTGTTACAGCTGCAAAAGGATCAAAGTACTCTGCTAATTAAAATTGCCGAAGCCGAAGGAAACACAGAGGATACTGAAGCCAAAAAACTTGCCGATAACGCTATAAATGTTAAGCTTGAAGCTCTCAAGCGTGATCTTGAGTCAATTGGATCAGATCTCTACAAAAAATCTTTTACTCCTAGCTATAGAGGTGCGTACCGTGGAAGGGGTGTAGGCCGCGGTGCATACAATGGATACAGTCCATACAGCCGTCCCTACAGAGGTAGAGGTGGATACAATTCTAACCGTTACACATTTGATGCACGTCCAAAAACTGTTTCGGTTTCACCCATTCCCGCAAGTAAGGAAGAAGCGCTCAGAAGTTATCTAATGTCGATTGGTGAATACGAGAAGACCGCTAGATCAAGCGATAACAGTGACTCTGTATTAATCAGTTTTAAGGATAGATCAACGGCTGAATCTCTCTTTTACGGTAACAGAGAAATTCCTGATATTGGACAAGTGTCTATGAATTGGGTAACAGCTCCTTTAAACAATCAACAAGATATGGCGAGTGATCCTTCTGGTAACCGCGATGTTGTTATGGAGTAAACAATAAAATCATTATACGCTTATATTGTTAGTGGGTGTCATATAACTAGTTATTCATAATATTTATTAATGAAATTACACACTCTTGATGATCACTTATAGTGACCAATTTGGTCTAAGCCTATGGTTGAATGTGAGCTGGAGTTTAAATGCTCAAAGGCATTTCAATAATACTGTTGTAATGTTAAGATATTAACTTATTGTTAATTTAACATCTCAAATCAGAAATTGTTTACAGAACGTTAATGAGTTGGCTGTTGGTGTAAACACTAGAGTATAATCAAATATTTATTGTTGAATAACAAGAGTAGCATTTTATCCGTATTCTGACGTATAGACAACGAAATGAAACATAATAATGTTATGGTTGTGCAGAGCCTAGGTCAATCTACACGTTGGTCAGGTTTAGTTCTTTCAAGATGCATCATGCTAAACGTTATGACTCGCACTGTGCTTAGTTGAAATTTATTTCAACTTCCGCGACGTGTATTCTTTGTCAAAACCATCAATGGGTAATGCTCCAATGGATCCGGTAGCAATGAATTGAACATAAAATTGTAATCAGGTGCTGTTAGTGACTTTCAAACAGTCATATCAAAAAGTCCTACAGAGAGACAATAAGCAGACTTTTATCATAGGGCTATAGATTGGCAGAAAGCCTGTATCTAGGAAATAAATTGCACTAAAACAATTTAGAAATCTAGTTCAATAGCTTGTGCATACGGTTTATCTATATCAATAATATATTTTGCAACGCCTAGATGTGTCAAGCAGATGGGATAACGATTCTAACTAAAAAGTGTACTTAATCATTGGCAATGCTTCCAATTTTATTCGAACAGCACATAATTGAATATGCCCAAATTGACTTTTCCCCAATAAAAAGCTTATTTACTGTATAATGGTAAGTTTACAGGCAAATATGTGGGGATAACAACTTCTGGTGCAGCTTACTTAGTATCCTACTCCAAATCATGACTTTTCTTCACTGTACTGCTTTTCGCAATGAAACCCTTCTAATCAAGTCTCTACACATTAATACCGCGATTCTGGCAAAGCATGTACTCTGAAAGACTATAAGTTTTGACCTCAACAAAATATTTGTGATTCCCCAATTCAGCTTTCGGGGGGCTGCTTGCCCAGCCACAGACTTTAATAAATGGCTATACAGTACAGATCACGTGTACTTGTTGTCCTGACAACCGACCCAATGGCAGTTGACTGTGTCTTTATACGGATATTTCAAAATAATGAAAGTCGCAGGCTGCAGATAAAAACTCCACATTTATAATCTAGACTTTGTTTTTATGATGCTGCCAACAACAATATTTTGTCAGGCAGCACATTACAATGAGCTCATCAGATCAAGAGTCGTTTTGCATAACCAAACAACTTGAGTTGTTTAACGAACGGTTGCAGACGCTTTTTACAGACCTGGGAATCTCAAAAGAGGATCGCGAAGCAAGAGATAAAAAGGTATACACGGTTATTGCGGAAGCATTAGAGAAACACATCAAAGAGGTAGAGACAGAAAGAGACGATCTTAAAGAAAAATGTTTGAAAGAGCAGAGCGAAATCAAGAAGATGGTTGATACAATTGGTGATTGGAATATTGATGGAAAAGGTCGACAACTGATAGACAGCGAGCTAAAAGGACCCTATCTTCAGATGCAGATAGACCTTGAGTCTACTCGAGAACAGGTCGAAAAAATCCATAACGAAAGGGCAGAAAAGGCCGACAAGTTGTATCAAAAATTTAAAGAGATTGAGACACAAGTGGACGGAATCGAAATCTCAGAAGGTTTAGAGGTTCCCGAAGAAAAGAAATACAACAATTTATCGAATGAGTACTTACGTCGATTCGAAGCAGAGATTCAGCGCTGGCGCCATGAATTACAAAACAGAATCCACAAAGCGTCAAATATAGCGGCAAGTATTGTGTCTCTTTGGGCTGAGCTTGGTACCGACCAAGACTCAATTGATAGTAACATAATGGATAACTACAAAACGGAGCCGGAAAAACTTGGATCAAAATTGACTGATTTGAAACGAATGCAAGATATTTACGAAAGTTTAGTTACCGAAAAGGAAAGGCGGATTAACAGGATCAATGAGATATCAAAAAACTTAGACATACTATGGAACAAGTTATCTGAGGATGAATCGTATATTGTGGAATTTCAAAACACGAATCGTGGATTGTCACTGGATGTGTTGAACGAATTTGAAAAAGAAAACAATCGGTTACAGCAAAAGAAGCGCGAGCATATCAATGTGTTTATTCATGATGCAAGGGAAACACTCCAGGATCTATGGAAACGACTTTACTTCAGCAAAGAGGAGACTTATCAATTTAACCCTGCATGGGCGGACGTTTATACTGATGCATCTTTAGAAGCGCACGAATCAGAAATAACTAAACTCGAAAGAATGATAGAGGAGCGGAAACCTATTCTGCAACTTATTGACGCATTGGAAGAACTATTAGAAGAAGAACGGCAGCTTCAATCATCACAACAAGATGCATCGCGACTTCTTACACGAGGCGTAGGTGCAAAGCGTGATCCAACACGATTACTTAGAGAAGAAAAAATACGAAAGCGCATTTCAAAAAGAAAACCTATTGTGCTCAAGGAGCTCAAAGATGTGCTAGATGAATGGCAGAGAGATGTAGGTGAGCCTTTTCTCATTAACGGACAGTGCTTCAACGATCTATATGATTCTGAGTTAATCAAAACTGGACTCAAAAGAAAAACCTTATACACCCCTCCCTCACCTAAAAAGGTACCGACTACTCCAGTCCTGGGCCCGTCGAAACCGCTTTCAGCATCATCTTCAGTATACAGTAGTCCAGTGTTACCAAGCAAAAGTACGTTCAAACCTCAATCTTCAGGTCCTGTCACCCGAGGTCGCTCACAGTCTACTGGAATTGCATCACTTTCTTCCAAGCTTTCCAGTCCCTCTCAAACATCGATCCTTTTGCCGTCGGACAACTTCCGATTTCCTGCATCTCCTTCAAAAAGCCCAACTCGCTCTCCTCCTCGGGCTCAAGCCTCGCCAAGTCGATCCCTATCTCCTGTCAAGCGTTTCACTCCTTCTTTCAGCAACAACAACATTTCTTCCTTACAAGAAAGATCACCTGAATCATTCCCCAAAATTCCGCCCACTAGGAGGTCATTTGGGCATGAACGTTCAGATTCCATTCCGAAATCCAACACATTCTTGGGTTCTCGCCAAGTATTTGACAATAGGCCAGCTCATGAAGAATCGCTGACTGTACGAGCGCCACGAAAGACCCATGGAAGAAGTACAAGCGAATTGACGGGAATCTTTCCTGTTTACAGGCATGAAACCCAGCCAAATTTAACGTCACCCAGAGATTCTAGTGCATCTAAATTACGGACTAATATTAGCCGTTTAAACTCTGGGCCTGTTTCATCCAGCAATCGAAGCTATACTAGTCTTGGGAGCTATACTCAAGATGCTTCTAAATCTGTACGGCCCATTACATCTTTTGGGTTAAGATCTATGGAGAACGAAGTGGAGAAGGATGAAGAGATTGGTCCGAGGTTTCGAAGAGGAAAAAGAGTATCTGAGTTCAACTGGGACAAGGATGTGTTTTGAGTATAAGTAGAGTTATTTCTTCATTTAATCATAATATTATTATACATATTACTTTCAGATCTAATATTCTTGTCCCTAGTTAGGTGTGTAGAACGTTGAGTAAGCAGCAGATGATTTTTAAACACCATGGATGATATAAGATGTTGATAGTGTTGATGAGCGTCTAGCTTAAGATGATGTTATCAATGAGACGAGTGACAGTATTTTGCATATTGGGTACACGGATCGCAGCGGAAAGAATAGCACCTTCGGGTGAGATATTCTCAACCTCTTGCAAAGCGGCTTTATCGGCAACCGAAATGTATTCAATTTCGACAAAAAATCCAGATTTGTCTTTGATTGTGTACGGTTCCAAAACTTTTGTAATAGCATTGACAATTTCCTGTCTGCTGCGGACGCCCGATTCATAGAGCTTTTCACCAGTATGCAGTGCCTCGTAAAAAATACTTGAAGATGATCTGCCTTCCATGGACAGATATGCATTTCGAGAACTCATTGCAAGGTGATTTTCTTCTCTGACAATCGGGCCAACAACAACTTCCACTCCCATAAGTAAATCTCGGACCATGCGCTTGACAACTAATACTTGTTGGATGTCTTTTTGGCCAAAATATACCTTGTCGGGGGTAGCAGCATTGAGGAGCTTGCTAACAACTGTAGCCACACCTCTGAAAAACTGTGGTCTGCTAGCACCCTCAAGTTGCTCACTTAGACCCTTGACCTCGACAAATGCACCAACTTGCTTTGAAACTTCGAGGCAAATGCCAGAGGGGTACATTTCGGAGACAGATGGTAGAAAAACAATCAGCGGGTATTTAGATTCGACTGAAGCAAGAGTTTCAAGATCCGAATCAAGAGTCCGGGGGTAAGAATCTAGATCCTCATGAGGGGCAAACTGCGATGGGTTCACAAAGATGGAAATCACAGTGAAATCATTGTCTTTTAGAGACAGCTTGACTAATGACAGATGGCCAGCGTGCAGAGCACCCATGGTAGGCACCATACCAACGGTCTTACCATTGATGAGCTGCTCTCGCCTCCAAGCTCTAAGTGCTGCGACAGTCTTGATGATCTTGATTTCGCTCTTGTTACCTGACATTGTTGTGTATTTAGTCGGCGTGTTTGGCGCTGTAACTGGAAATGTGAAAAAAAAAATACAGAGTTTGGGAATCAGAAAAAAAAAAGTCTGGAAAAAAAGCAGAAAACCGTTGAGATTTGACAAACCAACATTTTTTTTCATTTCGCTTCGTTTTGCTGACTTGGACGTTTAAGACAGAGAAAACGGAACAAAACTAGCCCGTCCGGCTTGATTCCATTTGCCAAAGATGTGAGATTTATCAGCATTTGCCTTTTGCGCAACGACATCTGATTCTGATCTCAGTAGCCGAAGAGTCAGAGACATGCGGACTCTTCGTTATTAGGCGTGGGAGCTCGGTTACTAAACGTGAAAATTACAGGCTCCGGCACAGAATTAAAGTTCCCCTTCTCCGCCCATGCAGGTGACATCCGGGTTTAATTCCGAGGAGCGACAAAGCAGAGCGGGTGCTCAAGTTGAAGCTGCCAATATTCGCTGAAAATCTGGGTGAGACTATGTGACTCGACTGAGCCAAACGTGCCTATCAGAAAAGGCAAAATTTGAGGACTTCTCCTTGTCTCGGTGTGGAGTGGTGCGATGTAAATAGTGTGTTATGCTTTTTCCGACATGGAGCCGTTTACGTGAAAGTTGCCCAGCAAAACTTATCAGGGGGATGAAACTAGTGATTTATTTGCCTGTTTACGATGAAAGTTTGTGTGTAATAAGCAATTTCAACATATAGCTCTTGAGATATAGCTGTACTTTGTTTGTAAGACGTGTCTTCAGAAGATCACACAGATGTCTAATGTGAATGTAGCCATGAAGCATGTGCGAAACTGATGAGTGTGATTCGCGTCCATACAAGAAACTAAATGATGCATCGTAACAATTTGTCTACAAAACGCATTTAATCCAGGAGCTATGTACTGTGCTCAACAGTATGCCAATGTAAAAATTTGGACAATACCACATGTAGCAAGTTTACCCAACCTCCTATGATCTCTAAGTATTTGAGAGAAAGGAATATGTTTTGAACGAGCTACAGGGACAATGAACAGAAGATAATGACAATCAAACAAGCTGTAATATGTGAGAACTTAACTATTAAAATCTTTCTACGCAAAATCAATGTTCAAGAGGAGTTTTGCAATCAGTATCTACAAACTATCTTCATTTTCGTCTTTCTAGGTCAAATAAGTCACTAGCAATTTCTCGAGTTAGCAGGCTTAGCCACGGTTTGGCTCAGTTGGTACATCAAAACTGTCTCGCAGAATAGTCCTGTCTTCAAGATTCAGAATTACACCTCTTTGGATATGATTACCACTTATACACATCCAAAATTTTTGTTTTTTTTTTTTCATGCTGTGAAATCTTCAAATCAGTAATCAAGAAGTGTATGTACTTTGGAAGGTGCGAACAGATCAAATTCAGGATTGTTTTAATAAAATTGTTGAACACTATTTTCGTCAGAATTTGTGACATTTGGAGGAGTAAATCTTTAGATGAATAATAATTCGGCTTGGTTAAAGCTATTTTCTACATTATAATATATTTTGAATGAAAGAATCAAAACTAAACTCCAGTATTAGCCTAAGAATGAATCAGATACAAGAATCATATTTTGAGACTCCATCAACAGCTGCGAGTTTCAGACTCCTCATGCTTGTTGAGCTGAAAATCAAGAACACAGATATCAATACTATTAGCAATTAATAAAGGACAGTGACGATGTAAGTGCAAAGCATTCATATTTCCAGCTGGCATATAAGTCAGTTTAACGCTTAGATTTGTCAAAAGAGGCAATGACATGTAATTGAACGACACAGTGTAGACGTTGGAATAGGACAACAAAGTTCAAGAATAGGTAGACTAAAATACACAACACTTCCATCAACTGTACACACTGCATGTGCAAGACAAGTCAACCAAGAGCTAAGAAATTATCCACCATACAACGTCTCTTCATTGAACGGCCTGAACCCTAGTGAACGCAATTTTGTAACAGTCTGAAATAAAATAGAATTAATAATTATCAATATTGGCAGTCAGTGCCTGAAAATAACAAATGCGAAGTGTGTGTATCTATTAATTTTACGATTTTTTTTAATCATTCATTACAATACACAAGAATAAATTTTTAGCTTTTTAACATCTACTAGATAATAATTTAAGCCTGGTGAAGGACTTCGTAAGTAGTTGTGTTCTTGGGAGCCTTGGAGTTGTTGGCCTTTCTGGAACCAAGCTTCTTCTCGGAGTAAGCCTTGGCGTAAGGGTTAAGTCTAAGAAGAATTTGCTTGTTCTTAAGAGGGTTCTTCTTAACAGAGTACTCTCTCTTTTGGCTGGGTTGACCCTTGGGGGTAAGAACCTTTTGGATGTCGGAAGAGTTGATCAAACGGGTGACATCAGAGTTGGCAAGAATTTGAGAAGGAAGAGTGAAACCAGACTTGGCGGAAGGAGTAGACTCAGTACCCCAGATGTTGTCAAGAGCAGAAATGGCAGACTCAGTCCAGATAACAAATCTACCGAGGTGGGAACCAGGGGCGAGTTGAAGAAGGGAGAGACATTGAACGTTAGAAGTCTCAACACCGGGGATGTTTCTGAAAGCCTTGACGAGACCCTTGTCCTCACCGTAGATGACCAAAGGACCCTTACGTTGAGTGAAACGGCGACCTCTGAGCTTACCCTTACCGGAACGGAGCTTCTTGGAAGCAATGACCTTGGAGACATCACGGGAAGCACCAACAGCCTTCAAGACAGCAACGGCATCCTTGGTCTTCTTGACGGACTCAACATCGTTGGAAACAACGAGGGGAACCTCAGGGATGGACTCGACGCGGTGACCACGGGCGAGAACCAAAGGAGCAACGGCAGAAGCAGCGATGGCAGAAGCAGTAGCGTATCTCTTTTGGTTTTGGTTGACCTTAACGTGCCACTTTCTCCAGATCTTGGTAGGAGCGAACATACGACCGCCACGGCACATGTTACCGAAAGCAGCTTGACCGGAACGGTGAGTACCGGAGCCACCGACACGGGGAATACGGGCAACAGCACGACCAGTACCCCAAGAGATAGCGGAAGTTTGCTCACCAGCGTTGGAAGCGACAGCGTAAGCTTGACGCTTGTTCTTGGCAACACCAACCCAGACAGAGTGGACAATGTCGGGACGGATGGGAGCCTTGAAAACGGCGGGAAGAACAACGTTGGAGGTAGAAACCTCTCCAGAAGCGGAGTAGACGGAGACTTGAGGACGAGCAACAGACATTGTGATGGTTTGTCGAGATGTTGATATTTCGCTTGTGTCAGGGCGAAGAGGAGGGATTTCAGGCAAAAGTGAAAATTGAAGTTTTAAAAAATTTTCCCAGTAGGTCTATTTTCCAGCGATCTTGAGCTTACGTGACTGTTTGGGAGTTTCGGGGTGTGCCCTAAGTTAGGGCATTTGTAATACTGAAGAACACTGATATCCAATTTGAGTCTTTTGTGATGCAATTTCTTTTTCTACGACATGTTGCAACAAGAGTACAGGCATCATTTTAAGAATCAGCACCAGCATAAGCATCAATTGCAACTCCATTAATGACTACCAGACAATACATCCTGATTATTGGAGACCAGCAAAGTGGTAAGCTGACGCTGCTGAAAAGTATGATTATCTTGTTTCAAATTCCTGTGTAGTATAAGGAGCCAACCAGCTAACGTGTTTGCCAGAGCTTGCCGGTACGTTACCTGTCGACGTTCCTCAAGAAGGACCACATATAGGTATAAGCCATACGGTCAAGTTTGAGAATAAGTACTTTACTGCATCGGCGCCAATTTGGGTGGATGAATTCGTTACAGATCCAAAGACTTCAATCGACAAATATCAAGCATGGGCAGATGGATTCTGCTCCGACGATGAAGATGTAAAGATGGTCAGAGACAGTTTGTTTGCGGTAGTTTACACCTTTGATCCAAGCCTTGATATAGACCACATTGGTAAAGGCGAGACCTCTGAACTAAACGATAGATTGAAGAAAGAAACGAGCCAGGTGCTCCGGTTTGTTGAAAAGTTGGAAGAAGAATCATGGGATGGACTGTTTTTAGCAGTAGCTAAAGGCAACGCGCCAGATGCTAAATCTCAAGTATCACATAGCTCGGCGAGATCCCAGGTAAAAGAAGATCTGAGGGTGATTTTTGAGGAAAACGGAGTAGACTTGATAGATATGCTAGATTCTGGATTGGTAAGAGATGGTGAAAAGTTTGGATTTGAAGCACTGAAAGAAGCGTTAGAAACTCATGTTGCGCTAATGGGGAATATTGAGCCTGTCGAAAACTCTACGCTTGAAGATGAAGAATCGCGTCTCGACAAAGATCCTTATGATGCTTCAAACTTGGATGAAAAAATACGCAAAATGGGATATTCTGTTCCGATTCTAAATTCGGGGTCGTCTGTAAATAAAGATGGAGAGTCCTTTGATGCAGACAATATGAACGAACTAATGGAAAAAATCAAAAACGCCAAAAGTATGTATTTTCTACTCCACACATTGATTTCGATATTAACGCAATGCTCTTTAGAGTCCAAGAAAAATATGTCCAAGGGTGAATTTCAGTCCTTGCTTGATGAAATTGCAAATGATTTATCTAAATATATCTAATTCGCTGGTTATTTACAAAACTTAGATACAAAATCATACTCTGCATACAATCAAGATAGAAGGTCCTCAATTGTTTTTCTTAGAGTCAGTCTTGTTTCTCAAGTTTCTGAATACCTTACGTCTTTGAGCAAGAACATGGGTAAACATAACATAGAAACCTGGGATGTAAATCAGCATGATAGCTTTTAGGAACAAAGCGTATGCGGGGGAGTACACCTCGGCTTCAGGCAAACTCAGTAAAACCAGCAACCATTCAGATCCAGCACCAAGCGGGTACAAGATGAAAAAAGCAGAGTATCTGAACCATGTGAGCCAGTAAGGAACAGCACCAGGTCTGACCAAGCCATAGACATAGTAAGAGTAACGAAGAATCTCCGTGACTGACCATGCAAGCATGCAAGTAGAAAAGATCACTGACTCGCCTACTTCAGGGAAAAGGAACAAGACACCCCATACAACCAGAATTCTAGACGCTACCTGAATTGCTGTAGTGATGAGAGGCGATCTCACAATGCCAATGGCAGAATGAACAACTTCAAGGAGCATAAGAGTTTGTACCCATCGAGCAAAGTCTCCAAGACCTTCAGACACAAACTTTGACCCGACAATAGGATATAGAATCAAGAGGCGAACAAGCACAGCGCCCCAAAAGAAGCCACTGATAGCATTGTATGCAACAAGGTAATTATGAATAAACCCTGAAGAAGCTTGTTTAGGTGCCATGGATCTGGATGACATGATGCTTGAGGTTGACAAATATCAGTTGAATTATCAAAGTTTTTGTTGGATTCTACGAGCTCCCGTAGCAGATAAAAAAACGTTGGATTATTTATAATAATATTATTCATTCAAGATAAAACTTACGATTTATGTTTATGTATAGGCTGGTGGGCCCCGCTAATATTATGTCATTGATTACAAGATCAAGGGGTGATTTAAAAGGAAATGTATTGAACGTGTCAAGTTCTCGAGTCTGCGACGCATCAAATTCAAATCATACTTTTGGAATTCTGAGTCAAGACTTGTGTTGAAATGAGGAATTGGTTTGTGTTGTTGGCCCTGTTCATCTGCACGGTGACAGCTGGAGCCTCTTGGTCTGCTCTTGATCGTGAAATTTTCAAGCTCAACGATCAAGTTACTGCTGATATTGGTGAAAAAGCCAGCTTTTATGACTGGCTTGAAGTGAGCCCTAAAGCAAGTGCCGAAGAAATTCACAAAGCCTACAAGCGTCTTTCTCGTAAGATCCATCCGGATAAGGTCAGAAGACAAGGTGTTAATGCTAAGGAGGCCACCGAGAGATTTGCCAGACTCGGTCTGATCAACAAAATCCTGAGAGACACTGATTCCAAGGAGAGATACGACTTTTATTTGGGACATGGATTTCCCAAGTTGAAGGGATCTGATTACTTTTACAGTAGATACAGACCTGGCATTGGCTTTGTTATCGTGTTCCTGTTCTTGTTAATTGGAGGAGGGCAATATGTTTCGGCTAAGATTACTGCTTCTCAGCACAAAAAGCACATGGCGTCGGTTATTGATGAAGCCAAATCTACAGCTTGGCCTGGTGGATTCCCTGAATCTGGAAAGCGCAAGGTCGCTCTTCCCAACAACAAAGTATTCATGGTCTATCCCGATGGCCTTGTTAGTCTTGTCGAAAACAATGTCGAGTATCCTCTATTATTGGAAGATATTGAGGAACCCAAATGGTCCAATACTATCATCTACACTCTTCCCTTGAAAGCTTTCCACAAAGTCTTCCCACCCAAACCTCCTGGAAGAGTTTTGGGCACTAAAGACACTAGTGACGCAGTTGAATCTGAAACTTCTGGTGCCGATTCCCCTACTCCTTCTGAACCAAAGCTTACACCTAAGCCTGTTTCTAAAACTGGTGGTCGTCGTCGCAAGTAGACTAATCGTGATTGATATTTGGGGTATGTATACCAAGTAATATTCTGTGGTCTACAGTTATTGAGTAATTCAAACTAGAATAATGTAAGGTAACTTTTCAATACAGATAGTGACTGATCCAAAGTCTTCAAGTTCACTTTCGATGAACCTGCTTTCACAACAACACAAATAGTGAAATACTTTCTATTTATACAACTTGAATAAAATTCGAATACAACGCTAAAAATATCAGTGATTACTTTTACTTCTAACTAAATCCAGACTGGAATCGTCTTCGGGATCTTCATCTGATCCTAACAACTGAACACTACTATCACCATAGCTTTGATGGGTCTCTTGTTTCACATCCTCATCCTCGTCTTCATCATCTTCATCGCTAGAGCCAAACTGCGATCCTATAGTCATTTGCTCCGAAACGTATCGAAAGAACTGACCTGATCCTTCAGAGTCAATTTGGCTATTAGCTCGGTGCTGATCATCAATTTCGTCTGCACCAAGCTCACCGTAATGATTATCATCTTCTAATAGACCAGAATTAATATCGGCGTTGGTATCTGATGAGCCATATTGACCACTTCTATCCAATTCATCGTTAGAATCCATTTCATTAGAACCACCGAGAACAGTGCTGTATTTTTCTCTGATTTTAGTAAGAACTTCCGAAACATATTTCTCCCATTCCGGGTCTGATGCAGCCTCCATAACGGAGTTGCTAGTGGTTTCAATTGGAGCAGTACTAATGAACTTGACGACTTCTTCCGAGATCAACGTCAAATGTCCCATATATCCTAATCTCGATTTGTGAGTAGCTTGGTATTCAACACAATCAGTTTGACCCTTGCAGATAAGGTGGGTTAGACGTCCGCGCTCGAAAAGATCGGTGGCTAAAAATCTATTGTAACCCTGAGCCATAGGACCATTGAAGACTTGTTGAACAATATCGAAAACAACATTATGCAAAAAGTTGTTCCAAGGAAATTGGAAAAACATCTTCAAAATATAGACAATTACCTGATTGTCCATCAAAGCAATCTTGAGCTGATCGCCAACAACTGGGTTCTCACGTAGCGAGTCCTCTGTAGGAAGAGGCTCAGATTCGGACTGATCAGTATGGTGTGTTCTCTGCAAGGACAGGCCTCCGAGATCCTCTGCAAAAGCTTCGACAGTGTCATCGGTTACCGGTTTGACAATCTCTGATGACTCGTCTGTTTCTTCGTCTTTTACAGAATCGGTTTCTTTCTTTTCATTTTCAGATTCGTCCTCTTTGTGATCGTCGGTCGGGTCTTTAGACTCAGCTTCAGTCTTTTCGGTATCCTCAGTAGAATCGTTCTCGAAGTAATCGAGGGGAGCATAAGAACCAGTTTGCTCAGCAAGTTCTTTTTGAACACGGATACGCTCTTTGTCTCTAGCTCTGACAACATTTTCGCCGTTCTCGTCATTAAGAAGGGTCATATTACTACAGTGTAAAAGTTCGGCAACAAGCTCGCAGATTTTGAACCTTTCAAACCCAAGGGGTTCAATTTGACCAAACGGAGTCTTTAAAACCTCGTCATGCTTTTTCGTAAGCATTTCATTAAATTTGGGAATATTTTCAGAAAAGATCTTCACCAATCTGCCAAGGTATATGGGATCTCTAGGATTAGGGGGATGGGTTTCAATAGTGGTATATAACAAAGGTACAAAGTCATAATCAGAGTTGTTCTTACGAATCAGCTCAATGACTACACCAACACCAGTTGAAAGTCCGGAACCACCAAACAGCATTAAACGAACAAGCTCATTGATACACTTTTCGCTGACAAGTTCTCTGGAAAGCTCGTTGGGTCCAATAGTTGTATTGTCAGAATTGGAGTTTGCTGAAATTGTAACAAACGCCTTTAAAAAATCACCTGCAGCCGAGTGAATAGAGGAAGAAAACTCAGGGCCCAAAAACGAGATCAAAGATGGGATTAGCTTTTGGTTTTGCAAGAACTCAATGACATTTGATGGGTTGTCGGGTTTGTCGGAAGAAATGACCTTTAACAGGAAGTCCATAACCGGAGGATTATCAATGTGTTTCATGAATCTTTGGACAAAGTTGTCTTGTTTCTTGATAAAGGCAGTGAGTTCTTCAGTTTTTTTGTCAAGAAGGTGTTCGCTGATCTTGGTGAAGTATGTTGAGTGAGCGAGACTGAGAGGTGATTGGTAGTCCAAAATTCCCCAGATTTCCTCAACAAGTTCAGCATTTTCCATCAAAGCCTCGGTGATAGACCAAATACCAGCGCAAAGAATCTCACAGGCAATATTAGGAAGATGATGACGGTTATCGTCGTCAAAGTACGACCTGTCGCCATCATTGTTTTCAGGGTCATCTTTGTAATCGTCGTCTTCTTCATCAGCAGTCGTTACATTAGTTTTTTCGTTAGATTCATTATCGTGAGTAGTAGTTTCAGAATTTGTGGCGGAAGTAGGATCGATAGTTTTACTGTCTTCGTCGTCGTCTTCGATTTTATTAGCTTTGTCGGTAGAAGAGGTATCTTTTAGAAAAGAAATTATGTTGTTGTCATTAGAATCATCATCATCATGAGACTGGGTTGTCTCTCCATTCTGGTGGTCTGAGATCGATTGGTTGTCATCCGAGTTTGCAAGATTCACGTCAGTGACCAGCCCGACGAGTTCTTTCAGCACCTCAGGTTCCCTCAGGTATTCGACGAGTTTGGCATTTGGTGTAGATAGCTCTGTGAGAAGCTCAGGCTTCTCCAAAATACTGATGAGAGTGCAATTATCTGAATCTAACAGCTGATCGATCTCGGATGTATTATTGAAGCCATTGCCGATTTTCCAAAAAGCCATATTAACGAGTTGGGCAGGAAGCAAATATGCACTATTGATTGGACGTGTTGGGTGATGTGGTGGTAGTGATTGTAAATAGTATTAAACAGCTAGGCAGCAGATTTGAAACAGACGGAGTGCTTAGGGTCAGCGCCTAGAAGTAATTTAAAGTAGTGTGATGCAGGTTTGGTAAGCCAGTGATGCTCAACAGCAGAGAATCAGCTCTTTAAATACGAACTGTGATGAAGAACAAAAAAGCAAGAAAGAAAAAAAGTTGAAGAGGTGTAGAAAATAAAAAGTTTGGCACACGCGCGTTTAGGGGTTCACCAACAATAATTTTGCTAAATGTTACGTAGGGAACCAGAAGACACAATTACTATTCAAGGTCACATTAATCACCCTTATAAACAGGCTTTTAACAGATGAGAAACGGTGGTTTGGATAGTGATATTAGTTGCTACGGTGGCGGCAACAATTACTACCGTGATATCTACGTTAACAGCAACGCCATGGGCAGCAGGAATAACAGCAAAACCACATGAAATCGAATGCTATAATTTGGTCTTGACTGCTGGATTTGAGCAAACCAGCCGGCTTTGATCCCGAAGTCCAAACAAACCTACATTTTTGCAAGCTCTTCCCATACTGGGTCATTTTACAGCAGAATCGCGGCCTTTTCACTGCCAGCAGAAGCTGCTGTTGCAAGAACCTTCCCTGTCAGCCAACAAAATCGTCGGATTTTTCTTGTTTTGTAACGAAGAAAAAATGCTGAAACCCACCTTAGCGCCTAGTCTAAAGAGTATGTCATCCTGATGTAATCATTAGATATGCTTCACCTATAATTAGGTAAATGGTGCGTCATAAGCCCTTTTGAAACTCTCGACAATGCGCAGAAATTTTTATTTTCAATCTACAACTTCTGACTTATTTGCCTTTCGTACCTGATCTTGCCTATCAACGACAAACATTGGGTTTCTTGGAAACCGCCAGCTTGTTCTATCATCGCCCTACTCATTCAAGTTGAGAACCGTACCCAGAACTTCAAAGCTTTCTAGTCCTACTTGTTTCATTTTGTTTTGTTTTTTTGGAAACCCCAGCATTATCCATTATTTTCATTCTTTTGTAACTCAAACAGGCCCCAACTCCATTATACCAGTTACATCAGGGATTCCCGCATCAAGTACTACTTACAATGAAATTAGCCACGACTGAGAAGCAAAAAAGAAATCCTTTCGTTTTTCTGCTATCATGGTCGCTGAGGATCTTCATTTACTATACAATTTATCTTGCTGTATGGGGATGTCCTTACAAACTGGATCTGACCAGTAATTCTCCGCCTCTCTGTTCACATCTCCACGTCATTTTCGAAAAGTCTGAACCGTATATTGTGCCGTACTACAATGAATACGCTGCTTCTTATGTCGAGATCTCGAAGCCCTATTTGTCCAAAACCCAATCAGCCATTAGATCTGCTGCCGCGCCATTGATTGCCGAAGCTCCTAAATTCTATGCCGCTTACCTGGAACCCTCTGTTGCGAAAGTCACCTACAAAACAAAAGATATTTCGGAGCCTTGGATTGCTGTTGGAAAGGCTAAATACTACGACTTGATATACCCTTACGTTCAGACTGCATCAGAACTAAACACACGCTACATCATTCCTATAGCCCGACACACATATTTCTCTCTAGTTTCATTTAACGATAATGTTCTTCTCCCAACGTGCACCTACACGTCAGCTCAAGCTTGGAATTTTTACGGCTATTCCCAAAAACATATCTTTCCAGTTGCAAAGCGTTACAGCGAAATCGCCTATATCAAGTGCCAGGAGTACTTAGAACTTTTGCAGACTTGGGTATCAATCAATGTTACGCCCAAAGTATATGCGCTGTATCAAAAAGCAGTTGAACCTCAAGTTAACAAAATTGTGGACAGGATTCACGAGCACACAAACAATGCTTTGACTAATAGCCATGAGGAGATCAAGCTTGTAAAGACCGAGAGCTCAGATGAATTTGGCTCCACTGCCGCCACAACAGACACTGGCAGCTCTGTTGATGTCGAACAAGTTGAGACTGTGGTTGAGACTGAAGTTGAACCTTCTATTGATACTTTAGTAGAGTCTAGTCCCGAAACCATTGCTGAGCCTGTTATTGAATCCACCGCTGAGGTCACAGCTCAATCAATTATCAAATCAGACACTAGTGTTATTGTTGACGATGTTGTTGACCCCAGTATTGAGGTTATTTCCAATACCGCTAGCACTGAATTCAGTACTTCTACTATAGTTTCCGATAGCGCTATTGAGATTGATCCCGAAATTGATCCCGAAATTGATCCCGAAATTGAATCTTCTTCTGAGCCAATATTTACCGAAACAGTTCCCGATTTAGTTTATCCTGAAAAGACTTCACATACACCAAACGAATACAATCAAGAAATTCGCGTCAAAGCCCCAATTGACAAAAAGAGGGCTAGAAGACGTGCAAACAAGGTCTCCAATCGATTGTCTAATTGGAAAAAGGTTGTGAACAAAACTACTAAGGATGTGTTTGAAACTTTCAAAAATGATATTACGCTACTTAAGGAAGATTTGATTATTGGAAGCAGACCTCACTTTACGAGGGTGTTGAAGATTCTTCAGAAAAACCAAAAGTCAGGATACAGCAAGCTAAAAAAGCTTGTCCAAGATATGGAAGTTGCTATTGAAGATTATGCTAATGATGAATTAGACTTGGAGGCTATTGAATTTCCCTGGACTCCTGCCTCTGTCCATTCAACGTTCAAAAAGCATGCTGACAAGATCCGTAAGGGGGCTTTGGCTGTGAGAAAGTATTCTGAGGAATTTGCACAAAAAGCTTTAGACAAAACTGAAGATGTTAGATTTGGCTCTATTGATGTTTTGGATGAGTTTTCCGAAACCATTTTACATGAAATTCGACTCAAAATGGTTTTGAACAAGAATGATGACGATTCCAATCTCAATAACAGAAAGGGAAGCACAAAATGGAGCGACTGGAAGGAATTTAGATCGTTGAAGCAACATTTGATTCAAACCAGACAGGATCTGGTTGAGTTTGATATCCCCATGGAAGATATCAACATTGTGCTGAGACAGGCACAAGAAACAGCCAATGTTCTGGCTAAGGAGGCTGCGGAATACTTGAGCGAGCTGAAGTCAAGAGCTGACGAAGTCTTTGCTGCCAAAGCCAGATTCGAAAAGAGGAGATCTGAAATGAGTCACAAGCTTGAGAAGGATAATGTTGAGGATGATTACGAAGACGAAGTTTTCTCAGACGATATTATTTTTGAAGATTTGACAGACCAAGATGATGCCGCTTTCGAAGATGCTACAGTCCAGCGTGAATCTGAGCACGTCGAATCATTTAATCAACACGAAGACATGACTGATCAAGATGAAGATATGACTGATCAGGATAGAGATATGACTGATCAAGATGAAAGCCTGACTGATCAAGATGAAAGCCTGACTGATCAAGATGAAAGCCTGACCGATCAAGATGAAAGCTTGACTGATCAAGATGAAAGCCTGACTGATCAAGATGAAAGCCTGACTGATCAAGATGAAAACTTGTCTGATCAAATCGAAGATGCTCCTGATCAAGATAAAGATCTGACTGACCAAGGTGATGAAATTCATGAAGATTCGATCATTCAAGATGATACGATTTACAGAGATGGGCTAGATCAAACCGATTTGGAGCAAGAATTGCTAGCTGAGGAGGAAATTTTGACCAGCGATACAGAAACCGAGCATGAGGATGCTGAGTCTAAGTACGAAGAAGAGCAGTTGAGTTTGAAAACCCCGTCCAAAGGTATTTCGGATCAAACCAATGCTTCGGAGAACATTAGTGTAGAAACTGACAAGACGCTTAACATCACAGATAGGGATATTGAGGGAGACGAAAGCAAATACGTTATTGCAGATTTGGATTCCGAAGAAGCGAACTCAACCGTTGGCACTGATATCGCACTCGAATCTGCCGAAGCATAAGCGATATTGGAATCAGAACTATTTGGGTACTGATGATACAAATAACGGCTTCATCACAAAGAGCTGCCAATGTTATAAAAACACAGGATTTATATATACGCTGTTGAAGTCATGACAAAAGCTTTAATTTTAATTGACAATTTTCTCGGAAGACGTAAGAAGAACAAAAAGTTGAGTTAAAAGATTTTTCTTGAATCTGGATAATGAAATATTTTACGCCGTGTATATATGTTGCATTTACATTTTTTGTTATTTCAAAATCATTGTTTTTTGTTAATCAAACTATACTTTAGTGTTTACTTAATTTTCTGTTAAGTAAAAGAATGCTACAAGAGTGTGTTTGATTATATCCAAATGTATACTGAATAAATTTGAAACTTGTAGCTCGCTTTTAAGCCAAGGGACATGATAACAAAAAAATTACTATAATGTACTTTGCATTAGAATTCTAGGATCAAAGGGAATTGTGTGGTATTATGCAATTTTGGGATTTGTGGTAGACATTCTAATTTAAGTTAGAGCAGACGATCAAAAGATAAATAATACGGAATTGAGTTGATCTCTTACGGATGGTAGATTAAAAACCTGTATATTATATTTAGCGGTCTTACAGCGATTCGATTTTCACAGAAATGATCAATGAGAAAAATTTTGTTTTGAATGTGTTTGAAGTCGTACAAGGCTATCGTTTTTAGAATGGTGTTTTCTGGTCAACTTGGAAGAGAACAAAAATCGATAAAAGCTGGAATTTAAGAGTTAGATTAAGGATAAGAAATCTCTTGAATCCGTTTTGGAATATGCTAAAATTCAAAACGAAATTAGTGGATTAGTCTGATTGTTGTTTCCCAGATTTTGAACGATGGCAATGCTTATTTAGTTGTGCATTTGTATAAATTAAACATAGATTCTTCAGTTTTAACTGAACTTCTCAGTTATTCCTGTACTAAACAATTTTCTAGCCTTTGGTTTGTTTGATTTTCTTTATTCCTTAAATCAAATATAGACATATAGAAACAGTGCTATGGGCTGGACTCGCAACCTCTACCTGGCTATGGTCGTTATGGCCACACCCGGGCTGGCTATGTGGCCCGACTCCTGGATAGTAGGAAATACCTGTGCAGAAGCCGCAAAATTGAACTTTGACAATTGCACAATGTACGCCGGAGAATGCTTGTGCGAAAACCCAAATTACCTGGCTTCAGTCGTTCAGTGTATTCAAACCCATGTTAATACTACACAGGCTATTGGTAGCGCCTGGGAATTTGTGTCGAAAAAAAGTTGTCATAAATCAGCATTACAAGCAGAGAGTTTGTTTTACCAAGCAAAAAGCTTACTGGGTAGTTCCGAAATCATTATTCTTGGTCCAAGCTCAAACAGGACCGTCAAATTCGTCAAACCAGTTGTTGTTGATCATGAGTCGCTCAAAAACGTTTATCGAAGTATTTACATCAATTTGCACAATAGGGATGCCAGTGTATGGCAGGCCTCCGCTCTTATGATGTTATGGGTGGTGGTGATTGGTGCTGCCAGTTTGTCCAATTTGTTCCAATATATAGGTTACAAATTCGCATCTAAACGACAAACCATGTCTCGACCCAACGGCTTGATGCGAATGCTTCAAAAGCATGTTTTCATTCCTGCCTGTTTTGGAACAAGTCATATCGACAGAAAGTATTTGTTTGGAATTATACCTATGCTCATTCCCACCAGAATGGAGTCTATAATCATTCTTGTTTACGGATCTGCAGCGTTTTTGTTTTTGACTGGTAGTTACCAAACCATGCCTAACAACCCACTATGGTCTAGCTCATTTGCAGTAGCAGTTTTAAATATTTCCAACAGATCAGGTATTATTGGAACTATACAGATTCCAATTCTGACTTTGTTTGCATTAAGAAACAATCTCTTAATTTGGTGTACTGGTTGGTCATTTTCCACATTCAATACTTATCATCGAGCTATCGGTAGAGTGACCTTTTTTATGCTGGTTGTCCATACAGTATGCAAACAGTTCATGATGATGTCTTTTAAAATGCCTTTAACTCTTATTTTGTTTCCAACTATATTGTATAAGCTAGGCGTTGCTTCTTTGTGTCTTATGTCTCTTTTGATAATTACTTCATGGTTCAGAACGACACTATACGAGCTGTTTCTATCTTTTCATATTCTAGGGGCCTTCAGTGCGTATATACTGGCTTTGTATCATATGCAAGGATTGGGATATCAGCAAGCGGTATATGTTTCTTTAGCTATTTGGGCCTTTGATTGGTTTTTCCGGATTTGCAGACTTATTTTCATCAACTATGCCATATTTTTAGATCCTGCTAATGGTACCTCAAGAGTGACACATGCTCAAGTACAATTATTAGAGAGCGATGTTATCAATGTGAAAATCAAAACACCTATTAAGTGGTCTGTTACTCCCGGTCAATACATTTTTATTCATTTCAATAAGTTCAGTCTATTTCAATCACATCCGTTTTCTGTCATTGGTCCTTCAGAAGATGGTGAATCTCTCCAGCTTTTATGTAAAGCTCGTGGAGGAATCACAAAGAAGATCAAAAATTACCTTGCAAAAACTGCTACAACAAGAGAAGGCGGGTACCCGGAGATCATGAATGTTTTAGTTGAAGGACCTTACGGGCATCACTGTCCAGTCGAAAGATACGATACTGTGCTTCTCGTTGCTGGAGGTATTGGTATCACAGGCATTATACCATATGCGGAGTTTTTGGTCAACAATACACCCAAGCAACAGCACATTATGCTTATTTGGACGGTAGCCGAAATTGAAGAGTTCAATTGGATCAAGGATAGACTACAAATGCTTGCACGTACCGGTCGCGTAGAACTGTGTCTTTTTGCTACTCGAGCTACCAAGAAAATTGATGCTGAAAATATCGTTCATCACATTCAGCCTATTTACGAGAATAAGGGGATTCAGACTGATGAGATTTACAACAACCACAGAACCGAGATTAGTGATGTGTTTCAAACAAAGTACGAAGGCAATGATACATTTGAACTTGAAGATGCTCTTGCATCTGATCGAGCACACGAAACTCAACCAGTGGAGAGAAAGCGCAATTCTCTGTACAAGCATTTCAAATCATTTAGTCAAGGAAGTACGCGATTCCAGGTCAGTCCTTCTCAGCGTGCAGAAAATATTGATGGTACCGAGATGGTAGAATGGCCAGGTCCTATTCATGAGTACCACCAAGAAATGAACAAACAACGCAGCATGCGATATCAAAAGAACGCTGAAGCCAACAATCCGCGCTTCAACTTTTCTCCAGACCAAGAGTTCACGAGCAATAAGGGCAATGTCCGCAACACAATCATGTCGCTGCGCAAGGGATCCACAGACTCCATTGTTGCGCCTCATCTGAGTTCATACGCCTGGGCTGATTTCATCCAGCATGGACGGCCCAATCTGTTTGATGTGATTGCAGAATTGTTTATGGGGGCTTCGGGGAGCGTTGCAATAGTTGGCTGCGGGCCTGCCAGGATGATGGATACACTTAGACAAGGCGTTGCGCTGCATCTAGATCTGGTGTCGAACGGACGGGCAGATTACTTTGAGGAAGCGTTTACATGGTGATTGGCATATGGCGAGTACTGTTTGTATACATACATATACACACAGAAGGTTGTTCTGCATTGTTTAATTTGTCTAGTTTTAATTTAATGCATGAGATTTGACGACAATTGTATCTGCTTCGTAGAGCTCTGCATATCATGGTCGTTTTGACAGTTACAGTGTGAGCAGGAGCATTAGGGTCCATAAAAGATCTTGTTAAATAGAGATGATGTAAATAAGCAGTGAGGTTCACAGTGTCAACTCTAGTCCATAATCAATTGTCTCAACAAAATAATTGAGCATCTGCTTCAAGGTTTATAGAGCTTTCTACGTCATTGCCGGTATATCATCTCTTTAAAGACATCACCATCACCTTTGCGAGGTTTGTCCAAGGAAAGAATCTCTATTGATACTTGTACAGCATTTGTAGCAAGATTTTTTTTTGGTTGGGAGAACCTAATAGAATATGCGGAAACCCGTAGGTGACCACTACCGTTGTCACTGCCACGATGACTGCTAGGTGGCGGCTAAAACCAAGAGAGTCTGAATAGGTGTATTTCCACTAAAAGAAACTTCTTTATCGAGCGATTACCGCATTAATAATCAAAATGAAAATAAAGGAAATAGACGAATTAGAAGCTCTAAATTGTTGAGTAGACGACAATAGTGAAGGATGAACGACACCCAGGGACGTTGCATGTGCTAAATGGACCTTTTTTTACACTAAAAGTTTTGTGAGATTAACAGCAGTGATGCTTTAGATAAAACGACTGATTAACAGATAATAATAATAATATGATTGAGTGAATACGAGGGCGTAGGGGACAGTGAGTATAGACTTATGTACACAACAATCAGAATGTAACTGAGCATTACGAGAGCTTCGTAGCGATACATATCATGTGTGGTACTACATCTGGTCTGTGATAGACATTCACAACACACATGTTGTTGTCTGTGCAACAATTATATTGTCTTGTTCATTACAATGGGGCTGTCTACACCTTGTTGGCTATGTATGTACAGATGAGCTTAATCGAACATTGTGAAAGCACAATTTGGTCGGTCATTGATCCACCAATACAATATATACTTGTCTTCTTCCTGATCATTGATTGAGGCACGCGTCATGAGCAGGATCACGTTTGTCAACGATTCGCGCTTTCGCAAAAGATGTGAGCGATCAGCAGTGCTCGCTTTCTCGTATAAGATACCCCAACCCTACGCGGCTGTCACTTTTATCACTGGGTGTACACTCTCTCTGTTGTCTTTTTGTCGTATTGGGAAATGCCTAATTTGTAGTTACTCCCTAAACAGCATTGTACTCACGCGGAATACAACAAACCAGCCGTTGTCCCCCTTTCTGAGTTTCTTTTTTTTTCATGTGTCATTTTCCACTCTGAGATTCTTGTTCGCGTCCCAATGAAAAAAAAATCCGACAAAAATCAAAAAAAAATCTTCTTGGAACAACCGCTGCCTACGAAGAAAACCGAAAATTTTTCCTGAATACATAAATAGGCCTTGTTGCCCTCTTCAATTGCTAATTCTTTTCTCTTTCTACCTTTCACCGAAAGTTCCTTTTCCTTCACCACCCTTCAACTTTTTTCAAATTTCCTCCAAATCACAACAAAATGAGTGCTGTTAACTACAAAGTCGCCGACATTGGTCTTGCTGCCTTTGGCAGAAAGGAGATTGAGCTCGCTGAGAACGAAATGCCTGGTTTGATGCAAACCCGTGCCAAGTACGCTGCCGTCCAACCCTTGGCCGGTGCCCGTATTGCTGGTTGTCTCCACATGACCATTCAAACCGCTGTTCTCATTGAGACCCTCGTCGCTCTTGGTGCTGAGGTTACCTGGTCTTCTTGTAACATTTTCTCTACTCAAGACCACGCCGCTGCTGCCATTGCTGCCGCTGGTATCCCCGTCTTTGCCTGGAAGGGTGAGACCGAGGAGGAGTATATCTGGTGTATCGAGCAACAACTTAAGGCCTTCAAGGACGACAAGAAGCTCAACTTGATCCTCGATGATGGTGGAGATCTTACCACCCTTGTTCACGAGAAGTACCCCGAGCTTTTGGAAGACTGTTTCGGTCTTTCCGAGGAGACCACCACTGGTGTTCACCACCTTTACCGTATGGTCAAGGAGAACAAGCTTAAGGTTCCCGCCATCAACGTCAACGACTCCGTCACCAAGTCCAAGTTCGACAACCTTTACGGATGCCGTGAATCCCTTGTTGATGGTATCAAGCGTGCCACCGATGTCATGATTGCCGGTAAGACCGCCGTTGTTGCTGGTTTCGGTGATGTTGGTAAGGGTTGTGCTCTTGCCCTTCAATCCATGGGTGCCCGTGTCTTGGTCACTGAGATTGATCCCATCAATGCTCTTCAAGCCGCCGTCTCTGGTTACCAAGTCCTCCCCATGGAGGAGGCCTCCAAGGTTGGTCAAATCTTCGTCACAACCACTGGTTGCCGTGATATCATCACTGGTGAGCACTTCAGCCAAATGCCCAACGACGCTATTGTCTGCAACATTGGTCACTTCGACATTGAGATCGATGTCGCTTGGTTGAAGGCCAACGCCAAGTCTGTTGTCAACATCAAGCCCCAAGTTGACCGTTACCTCATGGAGAACGGCCGCCACGTCATTCTTCTTGCCGAGGGTCGTCTTGTCAACCTTGGATGTGCCACTGGTCACTCCTCTTTCGTCATGTCTTGTTCTTTCACCAACCAAGTCCTTGCCCAAATTGCTCTCTTCAACGCCGAGAACCAAGAGTTCAGAAGCAAGCACGTTGAGTTCGCCAAGTCTGGTCCCTTCGACGTTGGTGTGCACACTCTCCCCAAGATTCTTGACGAGACTGTCGCTCGTCTTCATCTTGACCACTTGGGTGTCAAGCTCTCTAAGCTCTCTGATGTTCAATCCGAGTACCTCGGTATTGCTTCTGAGGGTCCTTACAAGGCTGACCACTACAGATACTAAGCCTGTCATGTATATATGAATTTGCATCAACTGCATTACTTCAGTCACGAATACTATTTATTACTTATGATGTATTTATGTTTATTGTTTTCTAGCTAATTGTTTAATAAAATCCTCAACGGTGATTTTTCTATATCGATTTTTTTTTCTCATTTTGTTGCAATGTTTCTGTACTTCTAATATTGACAATCTTGTGTTTTGCTGATGATCACGACAGTCAACATAATCTGCATTGAACCACTGAACGTTTACTTCACATCGGAACAAAGTTAAAGCTAAATGCAAATCCATGGGTTGGGGTTATGTTTTCAGCTGGGGAACTGGAGCTAGACTAATGGCATATCGTTCATCTCCTGGAAATCCGCTAAACCTTCGATTAGAATTAGTTTCCTGCTTCCAAGTTATACACATATCTAATACAGCTTTTGTTTATATAAACTCTTATTCCATACCACTTTCACTCATTACATGTGGAACTTGATCCAATGCTGCCCTCTTACTTGACATTTACTGCCTACGGCGAACGATACTCGTTGCAGAACAAGAAACCTAACGATTCGTCTAAACGGATATACAACAAATTGACGGATGAACAGGGATCGGAAAAGAGTTCTGATGCACATAATGTGTTGCTGAAATCGGTTCCAATGGCTCTTTTTCCATCGCAGTCGGTTGCGCGCAAGGAGTTGAAAAAGCGTCTTTCAAATCATACCAGTGGATCAATAGGTGTGGCGACTCCGGTATCCTCGACACTGCCGGGATTCAGAGACGAACCAAAGGGGTTGATTCCGACTGCTGGTTATGTATCCTGCTCAGCGGATCAAGACGAAAACGATGATTCTGAAATGGAGGATGTCCAATATGAAGACGAAGACACAGAATTGTTGGAAGATCGCAGTACGAAATCGGAAGATCACAGCTATAGTAAGAAACACAGTAAAAAACACACAATTGGGGTCCCAGAACTGCCATCACGATGGGTCAAACAGCTTTCTGATACCTCGATGATACTAGTGCGAAACGGAAGAATCATTGAGGGCAAAATCGAAAACCCCACCCGCGGAAGCGAATCGCACGCACTGAAAACAGACCATTCAATTCCCGAGATCTGTGGAGTTTACTACTACGAAATCAAGCTTCTTAGTTGCTTGCGAGAACCGCTTGTGAGTTTAGGATTCTGTACTGAGGATGCTACTTTGAACAGAGTCCCAGGACTGGAGCCCAACACCTGGGGGTATCATTCTGACGACGGAAGAGCCACGTTTTATCCGACACAAAACTACGAGTTTGGACCCACGTTTGGAAACGGTGATGTGGTGGGGTGCGGAATCGACTTTACCAGTAAAAAGATGTTTTTCACAAAGAACGGGCTTTACTTGGGAGAAGGGTTTACAAAGATTGAAGAAAAGTACATGGTTCAAAGACTGTATCCATGTATTGGATACAAGACCCCGTTGACAGTTAAAGCAAATTTTGGTCAGGAAATGTTCATGTTTGACATTGATCTCTATGTCAGAAACCGCAAAAACAATGTGATTGAACAGATCAAGCAGAAAACGACTATTCCTCACAAGGACGGTACAGATGCTTCCAACATGATGAAACAGCTGGTCTCGAGTTATTTTTCGTATTTGGGATACCACGATACCGGCAAAGCGTTCAAGGAGGAGACTGCACAAGAACGCAATATTGTTGGTAAAGTGGGTGGTGAGAGGATCGAGCTGGAGCCCAAAGAACTTGAAGGCGAAGAAGATATTTTGCGTCGACAGCAAATCAAGAAACTCATCATTGAAGGCAACTCTGACGAAGCGTTGACCTTGCTTAAGACACATTACCCTTCTATTGTTGAGGAAAATGACAGTTTGGTAGTTTTCAAACTACACTGCTCTAAATTTATTGAACTTGTTCTTGCAACCATTCCCGTGCCTGGCCGCGAAACCGACGAAGAAGCCTGTCAAGCACTTGTAGCTTGCGGCCAGCAGCTTCGTGCGTTCTACAAATTTGATCCGCGCGAGGCCGTCTCTTCCCATTTGTCGCAATGCTTCTCACTTCTCGCATATGAAGATCCGCGCCAAGTCGAGTCCGTTGCCTATCTACTAGAAGAAGATGAACGGATCCGTTTGGCAGAAGAAGTCAATTCTAAAATTTTGGTCTCATCAGGCAAGCTTCCAGCTCCATTGCTGAAAACGGTGACACAACGTACAATGAACCTGGTTTATGAGTTGCAAAACAGAGGGTTCCCAGATGCAGGTGTCTTGAACGTTCACAACGACTTTTTGTAATAATAATGTACACACACATAAAAATACTTTTCACAAATGTTTCATTGCATTCATGATTTAAAGATTGACAGTGTGTGGATGTCTTTGCAAAAAGGAAGCCCTACGGGGGGCTCGAACCCCCAACCTTGTGATGACTTTAATAGATATTTAAGAGTCACACGCTCTACCGATTGAGCTAGCAAGGCAACTTCATGTTTGTCTAAAAACATGAAACAATAGACTCTCACTTTCTATACAAATAATGCGTGTCAAAGTTACAATTTATAGAGATTTTGTTAACATGAGTGCTTTTTGTACATTGAATCTGGTCCAATTTTGCTTAATTTAACTAAGAAATAGCTTTAAATAAAGTATATTATATTCAACTAGTAACCGGTATATTACTTCTAGTTTTTCATTTGCATCTGAAGTGAAAGTTAAGGCTAGAATTGATACGGTTTTGTATTCATGGTTTTTATTCCCAGATCAGTTTGTATTGGGCAGAACAAACCTCTAGGGACTTGTATGTGTAGACGTACGAGCAAGTGTGGGCATTTTCCTGCGGGTTGAAAGAAAGTCCGGTAAGTAATAGAGAAAAATAACTGTGAAGCAACGGAAGACGATTAAGCTATAAAAAAAATAATGAAAATAAAAATAAAACTGCTAGAGGAGTCTTTCAAAGTAAACAAAAAGCTAGGACGTTTTTAGAGTATGTATGAGATGGGCCTCGGTGACAGTATGGAACTGGAAGTGTATACGGTAATCATAATACTCGATAAGATGCAGACGATCTCGTCGCTGACCGAGAGAGAAGAAGATTGAGATGAAGCATTGTCATTATTTTAATACAACAATTAACCGATCATAATTGCAGCATCAGTATGTTCAACTCTGTCGAGATTAGTGGTTTTTACTTAAACTCCTCAGAACAGAAACTTGTTATAGAAACTTTTTTATCAGTGCGGGAAACCGCTTTGTAAGGGCATCAAAAGTATTCTCGCGTACTAAGACACGTTACGGCTAGACGTCAAGATAGTGGTCAAATTTGAACAGACCGTCACAGATAATGTGGGCAGTTGCAAAGTCGCACGTGCAGTCTGTTCAGGCTGAAGGCGGCTGATGAAGAAAACGAGTCGTCGCGGGGATCACGATGCAAAAAGTGTAGTAGCACTTGCACTGCTGGCCACAAACATGTAGCTTAGGGAATAAAACCGTTTTGAGTGCACTGTTTTTAGAGATTAGAATCTGGTTCTGTTTAAGCTTTTAAGGAAACAGGATCTTGCAGCAGACAGCTTAAATTATTTATAACAATTCTTTCCAAGACAGATTCAGCCCTTTTTTTTCCATTTTTGAGATGCCAAAATCTATTTTGCGTAATGTCCAAAAGAAACATGGTGATGTGTAGCAACATAGATACACTTGGAGATGTAGACGTCAAAAGACGCACACGCCATGGATTCTCAGGATCAGGCTGCGCTGCAATGTACGCTCGAGGACATGAGTGTATGCACAGACCCAGGTTCGCGTCACATGACCTATTTAGGTGCTCTTTGAAGAGAGAGAAGAAGAAAAAAGGGGGAAATCTTGCGAAATGCAGTCGACTCCTAAAAAACAAGGCGTAAAAACAAAGCGTAAACAAAGCATAAACTACAAAGTGGGTATTGTCCATGTGGGAACCCGAAGGGCTACGTGTGATTTCGTATGTTTACCCACATGAAACATACAGACCCCAAAGAATCAAAAAGTGTGTCTTCTTTCCAAATACAAAACAAAACAAATCGGTCTCCACGTTTTGGGCCGATTAGTTTGGCTTTCTTGTTGTTCTTTGATAACTGACGTCTCTTTCTCTTTCTTTCCTCTTCACCTTTACTCCTTCTTTTCATTTCACTTCACTTTCTCTCTCTTCATTTCATCCGTGATATACAATTCTTCACAGAGCCCCTTCATACGCTTTACTTACGCACATTCCTGATTTTGATTGTTTCATACACACAATGGCCGCTGATCCACACTTCAAATCAAACACATTGGTTTCTACACACCACCGCCACAATACTGCCGACTCCGCCGTTGCAGACTTGGATCTGGGCAAAAGAGTCTACAGGAAATGCTTCTACTCGCGCCGCAGCCAGTCCGTTACCAAACCGCGCCAGCCCCGGCGCCACAAAAAGCCCAGCATCACCTCTCTCGTCGATACAGGCGCACTTTCAATTCCACTGATCACAAACACGGTCCTCCGGAGACCCAGCCTGACCACTGCGCGACAAAGAGCAGAGACGAAGGTGCTGGTCCAGAAGAACCGTGTGAAAACACAGGCGTTGGATCGCGAGATCAACGCGTTGCTTGGAGTCGCCGTCCGCAATTCCCCCGAACCCGCATATCGCGCGATTCCAACTTCTATTGACAAACAACAACAACAACAATTCGACCAAATCCAGCCCAAACAAGACTGTGAACCTCAAGAAGAAGACGAGGAAATGCATACTCCGCCTCCCAGACGCGAGTTCCAGGACTGGGATATTGGGCTCTGCTCGCCCGAGTCCAACCCACGCACTCCTGAATCGTGTTGATTTCTCCATAATATACACACAACTTTGCCCAGTCATGTTGAAATTATATTTTATGTACAGACATGTATTCTTGTCAAGTGCACTGGTATGTTTTGTTTTCTATGCCCGTGTTGTCCTTGATCTTGGGCAGGTAAACTGTACCGATATTGTTTTTTCACGTATACTTTTATAATATTTATTTATTCAATTTGTTGTCTCTTTCCTGTACTGTATTTACTGATGTTTGATTATTATTCAGGGTCCAAGGTCTATTTACATTTAAAGCATGAAACATGTATCTTACTTGATAGTATTAAGTATTTTGTATCATGTCTATTATAAAATTGTATTATGTACTAAGTCACTAAACTAAGTTCTATAAATCATTCTGATCATCAATATGCGTGAATGTACATTAATTCTCAGGCACGCGAATGATTCTGGCCCAAAGCTTTTGAAGAGTGATGAGTCTATGACTAATCCAATGCTTTTACTCGGTTCTCTTTTGAAATCAAGCGAAACCGGAAGAAAGGGAATAAAAAAAATAAACGGTAGTTATAAATTAATAAACTTTGTGTATAGGGACAAAAAAGACAAACAAAAATTTTGGAAAAAAAAAAAAAATCGTACAAATCATGAAAGTGAAGTTTGGGTTGAACTAACGACACTTGAAATAAAATAATAATAAATGATGATGAGATGTTGTGAGGGGAGTGGGTAGTGCCCATGATGTTGAATGTGTATGGGTATGATGATGATTGTAGGACTTATTCAAAGACTTATCCAAGGACCTTCTTTTTCAGGTCCTTGATGTCTGTTTCGTCTCTGATTGAGTTCTTTTGGACAACAATGTCACGAAGCCATTGGTTTTCCATTTCAAGTTGGACTACCTTGGTTTGCAAAGCGTCGACTTTGTCCTGGAGATCTTTGGCAGTGCGCTCCATTTGCTGCTCGCGGAGCTTCTTTTTAATACGGAAACGAGCAGAAGCTGCAGTGTTGCGGCGACGTTTGTCTTCTTCGGCAGAGGCACGGTTGGATTCAGAGAACTCTTCTTGGTCGTCAAACAGTTTCTTCTGTTACCGATTTTCGCTTTTTGGACAAAGAAGGAGAGGCGGACGATGAAGAAGAAGATGAAGAGGAAGGGGAGGGATTAGCCACAGCAGAGGGGTGTGGCACATGTGTGGGTGCTGTGGCAGCCACAGTTGACACTGAAACGGGCGACTGATGATGTTGTTGGTTGGCTGACGAGTGGGGAGGGAGCAGCTCGTTGATTAGCGAGAATTGTTGGAGGTCTTCTAAAGTGGTGAATTCTAATTTGAAATCATTGGAAATCTGAGGTGTTTGTTCTGTGGCAGCGGGTACAACTACTGAAGAGGGTGCAGCGTGGATTGGTTGGATGGAAGAGGCGATTTGCAGTTTTTCCTGTTCTTGTTGTTCTTGCTTTTCCTGCAGGTTTCTAGCGGCTTGCAACTGTTTCTCCTGTTGCATAATGAGATCGTCGACATTGACAGCAATATCAGTCGCACAGCCCATGTCAAAGTCAAAGAAATGGGTGTTTGAGAAAATCGAGAGGTCTTCGTCTTGTGGCACATGGGATCCGGTGATTCCACTGCTGTTGGAGGCGCCGCCATTGCTGCTGCTGCTGCTGGACAGCCCGTTGATATCGGCGGATGTCGATGTGTTTGTTGAGGCCGCGGAGCCAACGGTGTCGAATGAATCATCGACGACCGAGTTCAAACTGTCGATGAAATGTGCAATATCCAAGTTTCTAGACATGTTTATTGTCGATATATTATGTATTTATTCCGAGATGTCGATGGCAATGTCTGGTAAAATGTAGTTTGTTTGAATAAAAACAGAAGAAAAAGTGGATAGTCTGAAGGATATATAAAATGTTTTTAAAAGTAAAAATCTTTCACCGAAAAATAGAGTATAATTATTCATGCAAACTCTCTCACCAAGTCCATTTAGGATAAATTTCCCTGGGTGGTGTTAGCAAATAGCCGCAATAACACGCGTTTATAGGGACCATGGCAGGGCGCGCGCCTGAAACCAAAGGAAACACGGGAGATTGACGGATGACTAATGCAAATTGTGGCGCATCAGGGCACGGGGGAAAAACTGGCAGTTTAAATCAGTGAACAGCTTCAAAAGGGAAAAGTCAACAGGAATAACGCCATTTCACGTGGATCTCTCTGCTATTAGAAATACACAAAAGATCAGGGCAAGGTTAAACGCTGACTCGACTGAAATTTCAGTTTTAAAGTTGCTGACAAATGTCTGACGAAGACAACGGACATGGAGCAACACCAAAGCCCTCAGAGATGGAAAAAAAAAAAAGCAATTGTACATGCATGACAACTACTGCCGGAAATGGCCGCAGTATCCTTCTGATTGTGGCTAATCACTTTTATCGGTTCATCGTAGCCAATCGATTGATTCAATTACTTTTATTGGCAGTAGTGGGTCGCTGCATACTGTATGCGCTTGGCAGATCAATCGGAGACACAGGCGGGAAAACTTGCTTTGTAATTTATTCTTAAGCCTTAAAGTTTATGTTTTGTTTTTCAAGCTTTAGATACTAAGCATCATCTAACCTAACCCCGATTGGGAGTTGCGAGATCAATGAAAAAAAAACTCCTCCCAAACTCAAATCACCATCACCAGCCCTGCCAAACACAAGCATAAGAATGAGACAGAAAAGAGCCAAATCCTACCGCAAACAACTCTCCTACCTACACATCAACTTCAAGTTCCGTACGCCCTATCAAGTACTGGTTGACGATGAAATTGTGCGGGAGGCCACACGGATCAACCTGGATCTCGTCAAGGCTCTGGAAAGAACACTACAAGACGAAGTCAAGCCCATGATTACACAGTGCTGCATGGAGGCGCTGTATGCCTCGAAGGACGAAGATGCAATTGTCATGGCCAAGCGGTTCGAGCGTCGTAGATGCGGTCACAGACCTCCGCCAAAACAACCCAGAGGCCCGCCGTCAGGGAAGCCGACCGAGCCCGTTGTAGACCAAGACAAGAAGGAGCCAGAATCGGGCGTCAAAAAGCCGTTTGACTGTATCTGCGACGTCCTGATTGTCAACAACGAAAACAAGCATAGATACGTCGTGGCTACTCAGAAAGACAAGCTGCGGGCCAGACTCCGCAAAATCCCGGCTGTCCCGTTGGTCTATGTCAACAGATCGGTCATGATCCTGGAGCCCATGTCGCCCATGACTGAGCGTGTTCGAGGACTGATGGAGTCGCAAAAACTCAACAATGGATTGAACCAGATTGAAAACAAGAGAAAGCGCGAAAGTAGCGACAGCGATGGCGAGGACAAGGAAGACGGTGAAAAGAAGCCAGTGAAAAAAGTGAAAAAGGGCCCAAAACAACCGAATCCTTTGAGTATGAAAAAGAAAAAGAAACCAAGTAGTACCAACGGTAGGTCGGGGAATGAAACTCAACCAAAAACCACTGACGGCGAGCCAGAAAAGAAACCGCGAAGACGAAGACACCACTCAAAGAAGGCTGCTTCTGGCGAGGCCAATGCATCAACCGATCAACCCTCTACTCCAGC
Organism: Saccharomycotina sp. CBS 16003; assembly: GCA_022457085.1. Classification (NCBI taxonomy): domain Eukaryota; kingdom Fungi; phylum Ascomycota; species Saccharomycotina sp. CBS 16003. The sequence continues at coordinate 662,893 of JAJNCF010000020.1, forward strand.
CGAAGACGCCGACTCGGAATAGAGATCATGTAACCTATTAATGTATAAATACTCATTTCAAACATAAACAAGACCGGTTCACCCAAATTTTCCCAGAAATTCATGTCAACCCCGCGATATTAACTCTCACGTGCCCCCCACGAAAACAACCCGCCTTGTCTGTACCAATATATAAACCAATGTCTCGAAACTTTTCTCCTTCAATTATTTAATGAACAGATCACCATCATCAACCCATCATCTTTAAAAACACACAATGTTGTCTCGTCTTCAAATTGCAAGGTCTGGATACTCTGCCAGTTTTGCCCGAACCATTCGTAGCTTTGGCACAGCCAAGCCAGTCTACGAAGATCATGTATCTTCGCCCATGCACCGAAGCACTACCTGGTTGACAGCGCTGCGGGCTAGAGAGAAACAGCGTGTGGAGTGGATCAAACAACACGAAAAGGAACTCAAAGCAGGTGCTTTGTCGCCGAGCCAAATGCCGCTGGAGTCGTATTCGTACACCAAAGTAGGCACCACAGAAGTGGCCGAGAGATCGCCTGGCGACTCGTTCAGCTACGTGATTCTGCCGTTCAAATCAGACGAGTGGTTCTTGGATTCTTACATCAACGCATACGGGCGGCTGCGTATCGGCCAGATCTTCCAGGATTTAGACGCTTTGGCCGGTGTCATTGCCTACAAACACTGTTCCCCTGCTCAGCCGGTGATTGTGACCGCGTCCGTTGACAGAATTTACATGAAGAAACGGCTGGACAGTATTGCCGAGCTCAACGTCACGCTCTCGGGCAACGTCACTTGGACCGGTAAATCGTCCATGGAAATCACCATCAAGGCTGCCACTCACAAAGGCGATCTCAACGTTGGCACCGAAATCAAGCCGCAAGACATCAACGAAAACGACGTCTTCTTAACCGCCAATTTCACGTTTGTCGCCAGAAACCCAGAGACCAAAAAGTCATTCGCCATCAACAAATTGATCCCCAGAACCTACGATGAAAAACAAAAGTTTTCAATTGCCGAGTCTTATAATCAAAAGAAGAAAGAAGAGGCCCAGAAAACTGCGTTGATTCACACTGCACCTTCTGGAGAAGAGTCGCAGCTGATCCACAAAATGTGGCTCCAGCAACGGCTCAATCCCAACTCCGCGTCCGCGTTTCTTGACGCCTCGTCCACCGACGAGCTTCAGTCGCACGGCGCACATCTCACTCCAACCTCCGAAAACATTCACAAAATGCTCATGTCCGAAACCCGCATCTCGTCCACCTCCATGATGCAGCCGCAATACCGCAACCGCCATTCTTACATGATTTTCGGAGGATACTTGCTCCGCCAAACGTTTGAGCTGGCCTACTCCTGCGCTGCCGCTTTCTCGCACGCTGTCCCCAGATTTGTGTCGCTCGACTCTACCACCTTCCGCAACCCGGTCCCCGTGGGCTCTGTTTTGTACCTCACCGCGACAGTCGTTTATACCGAGTACATCAAGCGCACGCTGTCCCCGGAGGCCGGAGAAAACCCGCACGCTCATCCGTTCAACAACTCAACTGTCCCAGGTACCCTTGTCCAAGTCCGTGTCGACTCTACTGTCCGCGACCTGCGTCATGGCGTCACCACCAACACCGGACAATTCACCTACTCTTATTTTGTGGCCGCAGAGTCGTCTAAAGCCGACATTGCGGCCGGTATGGAAAACGTGACAGCGGCAACTGCTGGGCCAAAGTACTACTGTGTGTTGCCACAAACGTACTCAGAGATGATGGAGTACCTAGAGGGCAGAAGAAAGGCACTGCATACAGCGGAGTTCAGAAACATGTCGGCAAAGAAATTGGTGTCGGAATAGAGAATTGGAAAACTCGTCAAGTAGATAGATATACTAGTGTTTTAGCAATTGATTTTTAGAAGTTTGAATGTGATAAGTATCAGCCATAATGTGAAACTTTGATATCTTACTGTAACTGACAAAAGTAAGAATAGTATGAGCTATAAATTCACTGGGTTATCATGTAGCAATTTACAGCTGGAAAATAACCATTTAATACTCCCAGTCGCAAGTTCAGACAGAGTAGCAGTCTCCCTAACTTTACTGCAATTTCCACATTCATAAAATACCACATTCATTTCCATATCTTGTGCTTCGTGGCTTTCAGCTTGTTGATGATCGATTTCCTGTTTGAGAATGTGTCTCCAAGAAAGAGAATCAACAGTTGCCTATTTGGGACATGTGATCTTTGAAAGTCTTTGAAATCAAGTGTACATCATCAGCAAAAAGTGTTTTAGCGTCAGTAGCAAAAAGGAAAAAAAATAATGTCTGTTAGAAATCAAGTTTGAAAACATAAATAGGTCAGAAGGTAGCAATGGGTCGTGTTCAAAGTTGACTGGTTGTGATCTTGCTGTGATGATTTGTTTTCCATTTTAAAAGCGATACTACTATCGGTTCACGCTCATCAATCAGAATGTTTGTCTTTAAAAAATTGAGATTTCATAGATCACTCATTTAGATTGTCTTCTAAGCGATTACAAATTTCTCCGGCACTTGAACAAGATACTAAATTGTACGTTATGCTTCCTTTTGGCTTCGTACCTTGAAGGGCGTCTATAACAAAATAAACAATAAAATAAATCAGGATCTTTTTCATTTTGAAGAAAAGCGATTATAAGCTGTATTCAACTGTTAAGCTTCTGGATGGCAAGATAAAAGAACTAATACTTTGATGAATTGTAGATCTAAAAAAAGTAAAAATTATGCGTTAGCCCGGAGTCGAACCGGGGGCTCATGGATGGCAACCATGAATTTTACCGCTAAACCACTAACGCTAGTTATTGCAAGACTTTTGTAAGGTTCCTACCATCAGCTGTTATTTAGTTGTACACAGTTTTGCGTTATTTAGTATACTAGCAGCATTTTCAGGATTATTTTGATGCTTCAGATGTCTATAGGGGTAAATACTAATTAAATGCGACTGAGATAGCTGCATTATGCTACATACCAAGATTGTCCTAAATCTGATTATAGATACGAGTCGAATTACAAGTATAGACCTTACTATCAACGCTCTTTACTATGATCTTGACTTAAGCATCAATTTTTAAATGTTATGTACAAGTGCTTACAACCAAGTATTCCAGGACTACAGATCAGTTTTTGAATTCTTCACAAGCTTTTTTCAGCTTGGCGTTCATTTGATCCCCGAGATTTGAGAATCCATACATGGAAAGAATTCTGTACATGGGATTGAATTCGAAACTGCCAGGAACAATTATTCCGTCTTTGCCTTGTTCAACTAGTCTTACAGTTCCGACTATATCCTGGACTTGGGGAATTCGTCCATAAGGCGGCGGATCCCGTAGATCATAGACATGAAATGTTGTGCCTCCCCGGAATCGCTCACCTTCGGCCAAACCATTGTAGAGTTCGTTGTTGTGAATATTCTGAGCTATGACCGATTTAAGCAGTTCTGCAAACACAGGATTGGTTTGAAATTCTTGGGGCATAGGAATTGTAGCCTCAACGCTGTTAGCAGGCGAACTGAAATCAGCGGCGTCGCTTTTTGTGACTGGCACGAATTGAGTGGCAGGCGAGCGCTGGGTTTGCCCTATGGGGACGGCATTGGGGAGCGAGGAAAGCGAAATGTAGTGAACCGGATCTTTGCTATGAACATAGACCGCTGGTTTAGTGCGGATAGTGGTAAAAAACCGGCGGAAGGCAATAGATTGGCGGGGCAACATGGTGAACTATGGAGGTGCTGAGGGAGGGCATGTAAAGCAGATGCATGAAAAAAAAAGAAGAGCTGGAGCTGGGACTATGTTGTGTGAATATTCAAGTGCCAAGTTGTATCATTTTGTTCATTTTAACACTCAAGTCTAAGCAAAAAATAAAAACAGGTCAAAGCAAGAATTTGTCGGATACAAAAGCATTAGTTTGATCAATAGCTGATAAATGGACTAATGGATGATCTTGATTTGCAGCTTGGGAGCAATACCCCACAGATATTGTCGAGAGAATCAAACAGCAAGAGTCTCGAGAAACTTCAGGATAAGATAACTAAAATTAAAGGCAAAGCTCGTGTCAATACAAGAACCCGCTTGCTTCAAATTCCGCTTAGGATCTTTTCGCAGCAGTTTTATTTTCATTAATGCGGACAATCTTTCAGATTAGAGATAAGATATCCAACTCTGGCTGTGCTGAGAGGTTCTTGCTTTTCTGTATTGAAAGCAAGTCAAGGAACATTTTGCCTTTTTGGGTTATTTGTGATACATCAATTTGGGGATTGTCAACTCATCGATATTGAACATCTTATCACCAGCATCGAGACCCGAATCAATTGAAATATTTCACGTATATAAACCAACCAAATTTCATGAAGTTCTGTTTTTATTTTCATCATCATCTTCATTGCATTCAACAACAGTTTCTAACAACAACTACAACACACATACACACAACTTACAATCACAATGCCTCTTCAACACGTTCCTAGATCCGAAGCTCAAGACAAGAAGCCTGCTTTGCTTTCTGCCGACAACGCCTTCCTTGGTGATGTTCTTAACTCTACTGAGCCCGGTAAAGAGCTTTCTTCTGGTTTCTACAGACAAGAGAAGGGTGTTCCCCTCGTCTACACTTACACTTACGATGAGATGAAGATCATCCTCGAGGGTGACTTCAAGATGGTCGATGAGACTGGTGTCACTGTTGACGCTAAGCCTGGTGATGTTTTCTTCTTCCCCAAGGGAACCACCATCACATTCAGCTCCGAAGACTACGGTTTGGCCTTCTACGTCGGATTGAGACCTGCCATGTAAAGATATCAAATAAACTAAACATCAATAATAAACCATACACTTGTTTTTAAAGTTAACAGTAGTCAATTGTTTATCAAGACTACAGTTCATCAACAATTCCGCAATACCATTTTCTTGCATGTGTTTCTAGAACCATTTCCAAGCCTTCGCCCATTTGTGTTATAATCCCTGGAGTTCCTTTAACCATTGAAAATGAAGGAATTACCGCAAAATCTGGTATCACTGTGCCATCTTCTATTATCACACAGTCTCTAACTACAGCTCCTCTTCCTATCCTAACTCCTTTGCCCATCTTGATGTAGTTTCCCACGTATATCGCTTCAATCAAGCAGTCAGATTCCACATGAACGTAGTTTCCGATTCGCATTGATTTGCCTTCTGGTGGCTTCAAAGTGCTACCTGAATCCAGCACACAATATCTTCCCAATCGGATTGGGGTCGATTCTGAACTGTGCAGTGTGGTTGTGGGCGAAAGTATGCATTTACCACCTAGATGAACATACTGGGATGATGTGATAGTAGCTTTTCGCGAGATCTTGTTACCGGTTCCTGTAACAATGTAATCGGCGTCGTCTTCTTGAGGCGGCAAAGGCATTCGAAGTTGGCTGTGTTGGGGGTGTTTGTAAGAAGAAGAGATTTGGAAAAGTGAAATCAATGTTCAACGCCATGTGTCACGTGAATTATACTATGGTTTGAACGTAGTTGAGTTACACTTGCTCGGGGCAGATGAACTAAATTTGTGACTTGTTTGTCGGTTGTGTAGTATTATGACAACTTCAGAGTAGCAAGCCAGACTGCTGAACAGGCGATTGATGTTGAAGGAAGCCTGATTTTTTCAAGCTAAGATGCAGTGCGTTATTCCAGCCATCTGCAGTATCTTCTGTATCACCAATTTATAGTGTGACTTTCTCTTCTTTTATTCAAACATTACAAGCAGGTTCCTGTCTGAGAACTTTTGTACGGTATATTCTCGCAGTGTCAAACTAGGGCTTTCGGAGTTCGGCTATATACAACTTAAAGCTTAATTGCAAAAACGTTTCTAATGGCAGGATTTTTAGAGGCTGCAAAACACGGCAGAGACGCGGCGCTCAAAGTAAGGTTTGTCTTGAGATCAATCGTCTTCTCAAGCTCTTGTGATTCTATCAAGCGCCAGCTGGTCTTAATAGCAGTTTGCTCGAATTTCTAATAAGTCTAAACCCACTGTAAAAATCAGAACTGATCTGTAGCAGCTGCTTTTTGGCAAAGACGACTGTTCCAGAGGGTGCGATTATGTTACGTACCTCTGTCCAAATCTACCCGTTGGAACCGTTTTGTATCCAAATGGGAAACCAAAAGCAATGTTCAGCCCCAATGGGCTTTGAAACAAGCGCAAAATGAGCAGAAGTAATTTGCACTGATCCATTTCACCGCTGCTACAGCAGTAGCCAGTCTAATGAGACGTTTGCCCCAATATCGCATGTCTCAAACAAGCCATTCGATGCAAAAATGACAGTGGACGCTGAAGATAATGTAATCTAATGGGGAGACAAAGATGCGGGATTCCCAATTTGCCTCGTGCCAGATGGTTGTGGAAGATTTGGTACAGTAAAATTTCAGTAACTTTTTAAAAAAGCAAGGCAAACCGTCTGTTTGTGAAATGCGAAAGCTTTGAACCATCGCCAAACGAAGACGACAACTGCCATGGACCGGAGTAGGCAAAACAAAGGTGTTTCTCTTATCTTTATTTCCGATATTTTATAGTTTATTGACCCGTTTTCTTTTCAAGGCATCAAATCTGCCTCGAACGCAACAAACACACATTTAGCAAGCTCGAAAGCCTATAAACTCAGAGTCCAACTGACCCAGATCGCAGCATCCGATTTGCTTTGCAGAATGCGTAGGTCAACCAAATTTTGCTCAAGTCTTCTACAGCTTCTCCTGCTTTCATAGGCTGAAGCTTGTGCCTATAAATTCTCCCATTTGTATGTATACCCCCTACTGGAGCCTTTTGTTCATTTAACCATAGGGAAAAAAACAGTTTAGAAAAAAATATTTCCAACTCTTGTATCCTTCTTCTTTCCTCTCCTACTCCAGTTCACCTCCCATTTAACATATTCATATTGATGGGTTAACTATCTAGTCTGTTCTGTTCTTCTTCAAACCCCGCTTGACAATGACCAGGACTTTCATTTTTGACTCAGCGGACCCAAACAACACCAACTTCATCGAAGATGGTTCCGCTCACTCTTCAGAAGACCAGATTGACGAAGATTTCTTGTCATTTGAAGACGACTTACATACCGACGGCTCTAGCAGCGACGACTCTGTAGCTAGTGGAGTGAGCAATAACCCTCTCACCAGATTTAGAAGCAGAACAAGAAACTCCAGCGTTGACTCCAAAGATTTGGCCGCCAGTAGTGATAGTGACGACGGTGAGCCTCGCTCACAGCGTTTTGTGAGAGCCTTTTCTAGAGCCGTTGGTGGTAGAAGCAAGGCGAGCTCCACAACTTCAAAACGAGGTGATTCAACTCTCTCACTCCCCGACTCTGCTGCCGGGCCTGCCGCCTTGTCCTTTGAGAAAAAGCGTCGTCATCGCCGCCGGAAGAAAGAAGCTTCCAATAGCACTACCAATATTGCCAATTCTGCCGCTATAAACGAAAATACTAGCTTAGGAGATGTCAGGGAGGATGGCTCAGCACCCGTACAAATTATCAACGAACAAGAGTCTGATACGATTCCATTCCCAGGTGTCTTGAATAACGGAGGCATCACTCATACAAACGGTGTAGCCTTTGGTGATGAAAATGGCAGCATTCACACAACCAACTATGAAGAAGGTGAAAATGACGTCGGCATCAACCGCGAGGGTATCAGACGTAGGAAAAGCGGCGTAAATACACCAGAATCTGTCTTCACCAGCAACGACATTGCTTCTTCAACCAGTATTCACTCTGCCAATGTCTCCAGACCCAAGCTAAATAGAACCGGCTCGCAGAAAAGATCAAGAAGACGGTACTCCGGTAGTATGGGTTCTGCAGCCGCAGCTCAACGACGTGCTGGTTGGGAACCCGGTGTGGATATCCGAACTACGGATGTCATTCTACAAAGCATTGGCTCGGCAGTCACTATAGTAGACTACAGCGTGGACCGTTACAGGATTGTTCAAACAGAGGTCTATCCAGCTCCCAAAACCGATGAGTCTTTAGGCGATCCCTCTCTGATTGTAAATAAAGAGTTCCATGAGCATTTAAACTCAAGACCGTCTTGGTCACAAGTAAGATGGATTAGTGTCAATGGTTTATCGTGGGAAGCCATTTCCGCCATATCAAAAAAATACCAACTCCATCGTCTGGCTATTGAAGATATGGTTGATATTCCTCAGCGAACTAAAGTCGATTTGTATCCTACACATACTTTCTGCTGTTTACCCTTGCACAAACTCATTGCTTTCAAGCCAGAATCAAAAACCGAATATGGATTTTTTGATTCAATGTTTAGAAAATCGAAAAAAGTCAATAAAAAGAAAAGCACAAACAAGCTTGCCCCCACCAAGTCTAATAGCTCCTCGAAAAGCAAAATGGAAAAGCAAAAATTAAAGAAGGAGGAGACAGACTCTTCCAAGAGTTCTGGCTCGCCGCCCACTATTGAGATCACACCTCCTATTGCGGCCTTTCCTCCTCCTATTGCTTTGCCTCCTCATCATCCTATAGATAATGGAAGACGAAGAGCTTTGCCTACTGGTAAAACAAAAAATCTCCCTACTAACGTGAGCGATAGCAGTAGCAGTAGCAGTGAAGATGATGACGATGATGTTCATAAGCCACTCAACTCTATTCTGACTGCAACAGGTATGGATACAATTTACGAGTGGAACAACCCTTATGCAGTTTTGCAGCAAAAGAGTTCTTACATTGAGTCAAAGCGCCCGCTCTCAGTTTACAAAAGAGCTGTGGGTGTTGAGCAGGTGTCATTATTCTTGACCAATCAGTCTACGGTGATTTCATTTTTTGAAAGATCTGCTACAGATATTGAGAAACCTTTATTGGCTCGTCTAAGTACACAATCTACAATTTTGAGAGAGTCTTGCGACCCTTCTTTGCTTTTACAAGCCATTGTTGATGCTATTGTCGATTTAATTCAACCCATTATTGCCGCTTATAGAAGAAGAATGGATGAACTTGAAATTGACGCTATGCTCAACCCATCAATGTCACATACACAAGATCTACATTTAATGGCTGGTGAGCTTTCAATGTTGAGAAACACTATGGTTCCCATTACATCGCTAGTTTCATCTTTAAGAGACCACAGTGCTTCGCACTTGCAAGACAACGTAAATGGCTTGTCAACTGCCAACACAAATGCAAAAATACCTATCATCTCACAAGGTAGCACCGGAGTTCCAGTAGCTGGTGAGCCAGTAGCGAAACTTACACAGGTCACTACCAACAGTTCTACGCCACAAACCCCCGGTGTATCTCCCACTTCTACTGGTCAGGACCAACTAATGGGAAACAGAATCTCAGCACTAGCCAAAGTTTATCTTGCTGATATTTCCGATCACTTGTTGTCACACACCCAGGATCTCGATGTCATGCGTAACAACGTCAAAAATATGATCGACTTGATTTTCAATACAATCTCTATTCAATCTTCGGACAGTGTTGGCCAACTTACATTAGTCACTGTTATCTTTCTGCCGTTGTCTTTCTGGACAGGTTACTTTGGTATGAACTTTACAAAATTTGATGCGCTTGATAATACTCCTGCATATTACTGGGCTATTGCTATTCCATTCAGCGCTGGTGTTTTGATCTTGGCCATGATTTCGTGGATTAAGAATGCATTTGTGAGAACACGCACAACAGTCAGAAAGAGAATTAGAATTCATCAAAGGAAGATCAAGAAACAGGAAAGAAAAAAAGCAAAGAAGAAGGAATTGACTACTCATAGCTGATTAGAGTAGATGTAGTAACCCAATATAATATTATTAATTTTGTAGATACGTTTATTCGAAGATAGACTATTAGAGATTTGAATTTCATTCGCTATGCATCGTTTGTAAGGTTCAATTAAGCCGTGTACTCGCAAACCCGTACCCTTTCGTCTGTACATCATGGCAATCCCCAGGGTACAATCTCACGTTTTTAACTAAAATCAACATCATCTGTTTGCCATAGTATAATAAAACGCACCATTTATTTGCTTATAAGTACGATAATTGGATAAGCATGTCAGATATACCTTTGGCTGTTGTGTATACATGGCAGCACCGAGAGTCGAATAACTCAGCAGTGCCCATCCATGCTAGAGCCATTACGGGAGGAATCATCATACAGTTTCTAGATGGGACAGTCAAAATCTACAAGCGCCAGACATTTTCGGATGAGAAGGGAAGCAAAAGGTACAAATACAGACCAGTTGCCACAATTGTTGGAAGTGCCTTTAGTAAGCTTAGAAACAACAATGGAATTATTGAAGTCGCCAAATACGACACGCCAACGGAAGAAAGGGATGCAGTATTTGTTGCTGGACATGGTCGGACTATTAAGAAATACGACGTTCCATCAGGAAGACTACTTGCACAAAGTACTTTGCCGTTTGAATGTCGCGGTCTCAATGCCCATTTGAACAGAAAGCTGCTAGTTGCATGGGGTTACTCATGTGAAATGGTGGTTTTAGATCAGTTGACTCTCAAAGTCAAGGGAAGATGGACGTCGCTACCGGATTGGCCAGTTCCCACATCTTTGCTCGAGGACTGGGTGCTTATATTTTTTAAATCAGGGCATGCGTCTTATTGGGTTGTTCACGAAGACAAAGATGAGAACGATGCGGTTCAGCAAATTGGAAATATCACTCCTTTGATTCGACTACCACCACCGCCGGCCTCGGGGATTGACGACGATCATGAAGAAGAAAGTGAGGATAAGGACAGTAGCAATGAGGAGGAAATAAAGCCACGAAAAATCACGAGACAACAATCAACAGTCACAATGTACGATAAGCTACATGGGTTTGACCCCCTGATTACAGTGAAGCAGGTAACTACTAATGCTTGGGTGGTAGTCAGGCGTCATGGCTGGATGCTGTACAAATGGGAAGATGGTGACCTGGTTGATGAGATCTCTTCAGAAGTCACAGAGGGAATTGTGTCTGTTATCGTCCCCGGTATCATTGAAAAATCCGACACGCAAACTTTTGGAATACTGACGAGAAATAGTAAGGTTATTTGGGTTTCAAACGGGAATGTTCAGGTTATTGAACCCCTGTGGAACCCTGAAATTGGAGAGATTATTGCCTCAGCTGTATACTCAACAAGCGAACACCTTTTAAGTGCATTCGTGGTAAAAGAGCATGGAATCGATACTTATTTTGCTGCAACGGATAGTAATGTAATTGAATGGGATCCAATCCCATTTAGATTGCAAACAACCAAGAAAACAACACCATATGTTTCTGGCGTTACAGCAGATGGCGAACAAGTGGTAATTGGTAGAGGCAATCAGCTTTTGCTTTTGACTCCTGCCCAATTTCTTGGGTCTGAAGAAGATGAGGGGAAAGTGATTTACTCGCTAAAACCAAATCATAGAGTCACAATGGTGGAATCCATTCAATCTGATACTGAATCTCTTATTGCTGCTGGTACATCTGATGGAAGAATAATTGAAGTGAACTCCAGAACAGCACAAGTTTTGTACAGTTTGGAGCTGTTCGCTACTTCTGTTACCAAGATAATCTGGTTATCTGTTACACACACCAAACTGTATCAAAATTATATTTTGGCTATTTCACTTGATAGTTCTGTTGCATTGGTTGATAGAACAGCAAAGAAAGTATGGAAACTTATCCCTGGTAACGAACTGGACGTGATCTCTGTTTCCTTCACAAAACAGAATCCTTGCTGGATTGTGATTGAGTACGAGGATCATCAAAGACGCATCTGGGATTTGGATACAGATGAGGAGGTTGATGATTTCACGTTTTATACTGCAATGGTGCAGGTCAACGATGGCGCTTCCATCACGTCAGTTACGTCTAGAAGAAGTCGTTTTGATCAAACTAAGAAAAACAAAGAGCTTGAAAAATTACCAAACATTTTGAGCATCAGAAACAACGAAAATACGAGCAACACTCTACTTGTAAAGCCAAAACCATACTCAAAGGCTCCATTAATGGTTCTTCGAACTGATTGTGTGATAGATAAATTCAAAAATGCACTTGATACAGAGGATATAGACCTTGCGGAAAAACTGAGTGTTACAGTCAAAGCTCTTTGTCAAACTATGTTTCATCTGCCCCATGATATCGAACAGAAACCGGAACTGGAGAAACTGTATTCTTTTTTGAAACAAGTTTTTCCTCTAGTTGACAAAGATCATGAAGAGCTCGGACTTGGACTTTTAAACAGTGTGGATCGTGTTTATGATCTCACGTTGTTTAGCATGCAAAAAGGCGTTCCAACGACTCTTTTGCAAATTGATGGTGAAACGACTTCTAGAGTACTTGTGGTCTGGTTGACTTTGGTACAGCTTTTGGCACGCCATATGAATATTGAGCCCCCATCTGTATCATATATCTACAATTGTTTGGGATTGATTGACAATATTGAAAAACCGAATTTCATTGGATTGGCTAAACTTTTATTAATGAAACAATCATTGGTTCATGAAAATGCTCACACACTTCTGACTGAACTGATCAAAAATACCGATTACGCTCGCATTGTTCAAGTGTGGAAACCCTACTTGTTCAAAATCAAATCTCATGATATTAGCCGATATTCAAATTATGCCATGCTTATTCTGTCCTCACTTTCAATTAATTCTGACAGTTATTTCAAATCATCCTCTGATATTCCTCCCTTTGTAAAGGACCTAGCTCAAACACTTGCTAGCTGCATTCTTGACTCAGAGGTAGATCATTCTGATCTTCGAATTCTTGCAATTCAATTAATTGGAAAAGGATGGGAGATTTGGCAAAAGTATATCAATCCATTTGATGTGTTGCATTCGTTAATCGATCTGCTATATAAAAATGGATTTATCAGTGACCCAAGTTCGCGCAGCAGTTCGCTGGACTACACTCCCGAAAGAATCAAGAATGAGTTAGTTGAAAACAGTAAAACAAGTATACGAGAAATTGCCAAGCAAAACGCAACACTACTCGTTTCTGTTTTCAGCCTATATATCAAGTCATCGAATAACGCCATCGATGCCAGAATCTCAGCACTTCGACTTCTTACGACTTATATTACTCCGGAGCCCCCGCTCATTACAGAGCAGCACCTTCCCACAATTGTTTCAACTTTGGTGCATTTGCTAGAGCCTAACACCCAATCTACTAGAGAAGTTGCTGATGGTGGTGTTTCGCTGGTCACAGAGATTACACAGTTTTTGGCAAAGGCCTTAAATCAATACCCTACTATTCTCGCATTCCACAAACCTGCGCAACGGCTGGCAATGTCGTTGGATAAAGGCACTACAGCATCGGCTGACAATGTAGTGCTTGGATTTGTATATGACCTCCGATTTGGTGCAACTGTTGCATCATTGTCTCTTCATCAAGGAATTATACCTCTGTCAGAATCAAAGGGATCTGTATCTATTACAGCTGGAGAAGTTGCGTTATACGATCTCAGCTTTTCCCCTGACGGAAAAGCCGTTTCCGGTATAGTGCATACCAGCAGTCATCCGGTTATAGTTGTGTGGAAACTGGGAGGGGGACTGTTCTCGCTGATCCAAAATATATCTAATCCATTTTCAACTGCGCCGAAAAGCGGAACTGTGTCACCAACATCTGGAACTGCGACTCCCGTAAAACCCTTAGTGGTATTGGAAGATCAGAATTCGATTGGAAGAATCACCGTGTATCCAAAAATCGTCAAGCCTTTAGATGTCTCATCACCAAAGATAGTGGTAAGTACTAATCAGGAAAATGAAACGAAAAAAATAAACAATTTTTAACTAACTCAATTTAGTGGGCGGCGGACAAAGTAGTCAAAGTCACAGGCGACAAATTCGTGACTGAAATGAAGTACACATAGTCGAAAGATTTTGTTGCTCAAATATCAATTTACAAATAAAATAGCTACTTAAATGTGGGATTTTTGCGACCATGAAATTGTCTATGAAAACATGAATAGTAACAATATTATTATTATACAAATTACAAACTACAGAAAAAAAAAATCAATAATACAAACCAGAATATAGCCAAATATTGGTTTTACAAAAAGTATCTGAGGAAACTTTCGTAGGCTCTAGAAGACCAGGAAACATGTGCATTTTCCATGTCCTTCTTGCGGGTCTCAAGGAATATGGACTCTTTCTTGTCAATAATATCTTTGAGAGTAAAAAGGTCGATCTCACCAAGAGAATGCATGGTAGTTCTTTTGACGAGCTTAAAACCGAGCCAAAAGATAAAGAAAACAGGAATTCCAATATAACCAGTAACAAATGCAGCAACATCAAACTTGAATACAAAAGCACCAAAGTTTTTGAAGATTGCCAGAAGAATAAAAAAACCAAAGGCGATGTGAGATCCGTATGGCTGAAATGGAGCTGTGTAAACCAAATCTCGATTACGGTCAACTGATTGAAATGCAAGAGCCTTGACAAATCGAATGTGAGTGTAGAGAATAGTAAGCCAGGTAAGGAGACCAAAGATTGTTGCAACGTTGACAAAGTATCCAAATACTTTGGCACTTCCTCTGTCTACATTCATATAAGCAAGTAAACAAAACAGTGACACCAGAGTCAACGCATTGTAAGGAACACCAAATTTGTTGGTACGAGCTAAGAACTTTGGAGCTTTGTTTGTTAATGAAAGACCGTACAAGGTTCGAGTCCCAATGTAAAGATCATTGATTGCAGCCGAAATGACAAAAATCAAGAGCGCAGCATTGACAACATGGGGGAGTGCAGAGATTTCCGAATTTATGATAGCAATAACAAAGGGGGAAGCGAATGCTGGAATGACTTTGTTTTGAACTGAGTACATTAGCATTCTGTCTCTGCTTGAAAGTGCCAATCCGAGTACAAATAGTGCAACCATGTACAGAATGAATATTCTCCAAAAGGTTGTCTTGAAAGCTCTGGGAATGTTCTTGCGAGGATTTTGGGCTTCACCAACCGTGACACCGACTAGTTCCATACTAGAAAACGAGTAGATGGCTTGAACCAAGACACTAACCCATGAAATGAATTTTCCTCGAGCGCCAGGAATTTCTTGGTCATCCAATCTAAAGTTGACAAAAGCGCCAGGGTCTTTCCAATAGTGGAATCCTGAAGCGTATCCGTTTGGGGTGCCACCTGCCGCAATGACAATCATGACAACACAAATTCCCACAATAGCAATCATTTTAATTGTCGAGGTATAGTACGCCACCTCGCCGAACCATCTAATTGCGAAAAAGTTAAACGCCACAACCGCAACTAGCAAAATGGTGATCCAAACTCCGGGGTTGACTCTTTCACTAGAAATCCAAAATTGAATGATCATTGCGCCAGCCGTCAATTGATTTGGAGTTACTACTGCGTATTTAAAGAAATAAGACCATCCTAATGCAAATCCCAATGCCGGATCTACAAATCGAGATGTGTATCCTGCCAACCCTTCTGGCAGTGGAATCCAAGTTGACATTTCGCAAAGGGCAGCCATGACAAAATATCCCATTCCACCAACAATAGCATAAGCCAGTAGGATCGAAGCCGGGCCAGCCATTGCAAGTGCCGGACCCGATCCAACGACAAGGCCAGTTCCAAGAGTTGCACCAATTGCAATCATAGACATGTGCCGGGCTTCAAGTCTGCGGTGCAGTTCGTACCCCGGCTCAACTTCAATTAGTGCTTTAGGATCTTCATAGTAAACACGCCCAGAGTACTCATTAATTGTAGATCCATTTTCAAGGTCAAAGTTGTTTGTACCGCTGGCACCGAGGGTATCGTAAAGAGAAAGGTTGTTATTATGGACTGTGCTTGACATGTAGCGACTTCAATGATTTTGAGAGTTTTGTGTTGAAAATATCAGATTGAACTTATATTTTACTTGGTATAGTAAGTATTCGAAATGGATAAAAACATTTGAAATTGCAAGTAGAATATGGAAGTATTTATATTTGTGATCTCTCAACCATGCCCCATATAAACGAGTGTTAAGAATACACAAACTGAATAGATAATATTGAAGAGGAGAGTAATCTTATCAATTTTTGAGTGCAGTTCTGCCTATTGAAAGACGATAGTTCTATCGTGGAACTGATATTTTGGAACTATGATAGTGTGCAATGTAGTCATAATCTGATGGCCTGTGGAAGGATCAGACATCAGATATTAGAGGAGTAAATCAGTCAATAATGGAGAATAAGGTTTGACGAATCTGGGAAAACGATATTTACTAGCCGTTTTTTGTGATCAATTAGCGAGAGCTAAATGGCTACTAAGAAATAAGGCACATCATGTGGCGGCCAGCTTCAATGTTCGCCCGTTAATTTTTTTTCTTATCAAGTGCTTCCGCCATTTATCTGAATTGATCATTTTTGCCATGATATCAAAATATTGAACGTTAAAAGATATGACAATGTAAGCTTGGATACACTGACGATTGCTGAATATGCCCGGTATATTTTGAATACTTGATCAGATTTTGACGATTGTGTCATTCGGATCTGTTGTCTACACAGAACCATAAAACTGGTACAATTTCTAAACCGACTACATTACTTACAATCGCTACAAATCCTCTGTCAATTGTCTCTTAGTCATTCAAACCCCGGGATTCATTTTTATGAAACGCTGCCCTGAAGCAGATGTTTGCAGTAACGTTGTGCTAAGCTGTTTTGATATGAAATTACATCGCATTGCAACTAGACTTTATTCTACACTCTGAGCTCAACTTCATTGACCCAACTCTGGCTACTCCATACAATCCACCAAACATACTACACAGAAACTATGAGCAACTACTGACAATCTTACGGTAGAATAAAAACGTATAAAAATGTGGTATGTATTTATTAACAATTAATATGGACTTATGCATAAGAAAGACGTTGATTGTGGTTAGGACTACAGTAAATTAACAATAGGTATTGTTGATCGTTTTTAATCTGGCAGTGTGTATAAACGACCTAAGTGATAAGTCTTGTCCCTGGTTTGCTAAACACACACTCCTACTCTTAAGAGCAATCAAAAGCGGCGGCTTGCTGCAAGATCAGCTTTTTCAGGTCTTCAAAAACGGTGATTACAATACTATTATTTTTTAATGTTTTGTTCTGTAGCTTGGTCTTTAACTTTGACACTCACCGAAAGAGCAAGATTTACAAAATAAAAATCTGTAACAATAAAGATCTACTCCTACATCAATATCGCAAGGTTTCCCATAGTATGACGTCTATTTTTCAAATCATGAATAATGTTTCTGTTTTGAAGAGAACTCTAGCGGTTAGATCATTCTATTTAATTTGAAAATTTTTGGTATTTCAAAGCATATTGAATCGTTACTAACATAGAATGTATATGAACACCTTTCATCTGACCTATTTGGTGTTCAAGAATATTTCAAACTATTTGTCATACTAACTGAATGTTATACTCTTATTTTTGTTAGTCCTAGAGACTTTCAAGCGTGAGAGATGAGCTCTCGGAATTCCAAAATATACAGGTATATTTGTCTTTCCCATAACAATCGAATCAATTGTGATACTGTAGGATTAGATGAAGTCCTAAAATTTATATAAAAAATCATTTCACGGTTGTTTGTTTTCATTAATAACTCAATGAAAGCGCGATTAAACTTAGTTGATAATTCAATTGATTGCATGATTCTTCAACAAAAAGGTTACTTTTAGAGCTAAAAAGACTGGGTTTCTTCAGTGACTAATAGTATCGTTAACCAGATATAAATACAACAAACAGGATAAGTTTCCGGTAGTTTTAGATAGAGTCCGAAAAGAATAGTCTCAAACATAATATACGCAATGATTATAGCCTTTAGCACAGTACAAAAACCTGTACATGTATTATAAATTGTTTGAGTTGAATCTTGTAAAGCTAACCCTGAGTAAACAGCTGCTGTGCTTTGACAAATACCTTGCAAGATCAAGTCACAAAGTTTTGTGGTGATGACACTGTGTGGCTGAAAAGTTTGAAAAATGTCTGTCACCTAAATCTGCAGCATTTGAATGTTTATCCTTAATTGTTTATCGACCTAATATAGCACTTGCGATTTAGATTAGGCTCAAATGACTGACAAGTTACCATTTTGATTTGATTATATTTCATCACCGATCTGAAAAATATTTTACAAGTCTTTTACATTGGTAATTTCCGATAATTAGACAGTACATAATCGATATCAACTCCGAAGTAATCTGTATATACTGTACAGCAAAAAACTATGACTATGTCAAGCGACTTTACACCTATATCATCATAGTTACCAATTAGGAAACTGCCTAAATTGGGTTAAGATTGAAAAAGTGCCAACTATGATTTGATGACCCTCTAAATACTTGAAAGTTTCCAGCAAGTACAAGTCGAATGAAGAACTTTCGGTTTTCTGGCTGTTTTCAATAACATATAAGTTTTACAAGCAGGTGCATCTATAATTGCTAAAAATTTGCATATCCTAAAATATATGAACTCGGTTTACGAATCCTATATCGCCGATTAATGAAGATTGGAGTTGTATCGGCCAACTCCTAAAAATGACATCAAAATATGTATAATTTTGTATCTAAACGAAACTTCACACAGTCAAAGAATACTTCAAAATCTGCACATAATAATATAATGAAGAAAAACACAAGTAATCAGCTATTGAAGTCAAGTAAAAATTAAAACTTTACAAAAATATTCGACACCAGCAGGACTCGAACCTGCGCGGGAAAATCCCAAAAGATTTCTAATCTTTCGCCTTAACCGCTCGGCCATAGTGCCTTAATGTTGACTAAAATTTATCCAGGCTTTTATATAGTAATTACCAGTATAAGCTTAAAGTACTAGGAGCAAAGCGGCTAAGCGTGAAACACCGTTACATATGCGAACAGACCTAACGAATGTTAGCTGCTAGTCCAGCCTTTGATATACTTTTTAGAAAACAGTAGCAATCTAGGACTATCTTCATTAAAAGAATACTTGAGTTGAGAATGAAATGTTAATGTGATGTTCAGATCATCAAAGCCAGAGAAGATCCAAAAATGCTTGTTGATCTTCTAGGTTGGTCTTCTAGCGATCATTATATTCTAGATAATTGCTTAGATAGAAAAAGAAGTAAAATAGTTATAATGAAACAACGCTCGTTTTCTACGAGAAGTGTGAAAGGTACAGTTTTGGATGTAGAATAGTAGATGTGGACTCGTAAATGTGTAGTAAATTGAAGTTGTGGGTCGTAGATGTAGGATCTTCAGTAATCGTTAAGTGGCTTTATTAACAAGATTCTCTTTGAAACTTGGTTTAATAATTGAGCTGAAAAAGGAAATGAACATCAAGTTGTGCGTAATTAAGATGTGATTTTCCATAAAATATAATATAAGAGTTCAGACCTCGATTGGTAGAAGAGAGGTTTGAGATCAAAAAGTTAAGACGGTTTGAAGTCAGGTGAGTTATGAGCTAGTAACTAACGGAGATTAGCGTCTAGTCCGGTCTTTGATATACTTTTAAAATGAAAATGTATTGATCAAAGACTACATTTGAAAAAAAAAAAACGACTTGAATTCAGAGGAAGCTAAGACATTGAAGAAAACCTTTTAAATGATTGTTGATTTTCTTTAATGTTGGTTTTTCAAAGGTAATTATATTATAGGTATTTGTTTAGATAGAAAAAGAAAAATAAAATAACTAAAATAATGGTAGAGCAAAGACTGTTTGATACGAGAAGTTTAACTAAAACGGTAATGAGTACATATAATTGCCGATAAGTGGCAACACATTCTGTGAATAAAACTTCTTGTAAAGCTTTATTGAATCGTTATATTAAAAGATTTAACATTAAAATAAGAATATAATTTTTTTTTTTTTAAATTGATTATGACCATTATTAACACACGGTACAATAAGAATATAGTAAGTAATTTTTGTTAAATATGAAATTCCGATGTAGTGTAATGGCTATCACGGTCCGCTCTCACCGGGCAAATCAGGGTTCGATTCCCTGCTTCGGAGTATTTTTGCACAAAGCCATCATTGTAACATCGCAGAGAACTCATCCTTAAATTAAGGGGAAAATTGATATTGGAATTAGATTTTCTGCTGTGTATAATGTAGAGCAATACCTACACGGCTGTTACCCCAATACATTAATCATAGACCTTGGATTTGTGGACACTTCAAGATTTCATAATTTTTTCACTCCTATTCTTCCCCAATTTTTATCTTGTTGCGCTTTGCTTGCTTCCTTTCTTTTCACATTTTTATTATTGATCGGATCAAAATTGCATTATGGCAGGTCACTCACATAGTCATGACAAATCAAATCTACATACTCATTCTCATGGATCAGACGGGAGTATCTTTGCGTTGGAAAAGGGTGGGTGGAGCAATCCAAGTATCCGGATCACATTGATTGGACTATTTGCCAACTTGATGATGGCTATTGTCAAAGGAGTTGGCGGAGTCGTATTTAATTCTAAAGCTCTTTTAGCCGACGCAATCCATTCGTTGTCAGACTTGATTGCTGATTTCTTGACATTGGGAACAGTAACATTTTCAGGAAGGGAAGTAAACAAAGATTTTCCAAATGGCTATGGGAAAGTGGAGACTTTGGGCTCTTTAGGGGTTTCGGGAATATTACTAGTAGCTGGTATTTCTATGGGATGGGGCAGCATTTCTGATGTTATGGGGATTGATATACATTTCGGCCACTCTCATAGCCACTCACACTCTGACTTTGGAAATGCTGAAGATGGTGTTGATTTAAATGCGATGTGGTTGGCTTTAGCTTCGATATGTGTTAAAGAATGGCTATTTCGAGCAACGAAAAGAATTGCACAAGCTACCGGGTCTGTTGTTTTGATGGCTAATGCCTGGCATCACAGACTTGATTCGCTCACATCCATTGTAGCTGTCGCCACCATTGGCATAAGTTATGTCTTTAATGTACCCTGGCTAGATCCAGTTGGAGGTCTTCTAGTTTCAATCATCATTATCAAAGCAGGGTACGAAGGAGGTCTTCAGTCTATTTGGGAGTTGATCGATTCTACTTACTCTGTTGACGAAGAAACTATTGAAAAGCATCAAGAACAAATCAAGCAAATATTACTGGATGAGTTGACCACTGAACAATACAGAAACAAATTTGAATTGTACAACGTTTTGCTGCAAGCTTCTGGACCAAATCTTATCACAAATGTTTGGCTTTTGGTAAGAGATGGAAAAACTCCTACATCAATTTCGATTGCTGTTGCACAAATATTAGAGGACGCATTGCTCAAATCTAACAAGAAGCTTAAAAGAGTATCTGTTAGAATTATCGATGAGACTACAGCTAAGACGCTAAACAAAACACAAAAAGACATTATCTCATAGACAATATGAATACTAAAATTTGGATATCATGGATCTTTTGATACTTAAATATTATGAGCAATCTTAAATTTTATATTCAAAGTATCGATAAATAAAAAAACCATCTTAGTTTTTGTGAGCTTCTTCATAAATCCAATCATTCATGCAGTGTCGGTTTCTGAAGATCTCGAAAGCAAGAAATTGCATTCTGGGACAGAAAATGGAGTTTTCCTCCGAGTAGTCTTTGGAGGGATCGGCTCTTAGTAGAGATCCGAAGTTGAAATCAGCAACAGTATTTTCGTACTTGTTCATGAAAGCTCTCCAGCGCTTCTTACCCTCAACACTTTTCATTCTGTCTTCATCGATATGCTTAGCAAAGTCCTCTTCTTCAAGGAACTCAGGGAAAGTTGCAACAAGATCATCGTAGATCTCGTCTTGCTTGGGATTCAGCTTGAATTCAGATCCCTTTCTTTTTTCCAAAATAGTCCAGTATGTTTGGGCATGGATAACAGCTTTGACAGCAAACTGCTTTTCAATTTCTTCTAAGTTATCGGCGGTTTCGGCGTTAAAAGTGTTTATCGACATTGTGTATAGTAGTGTATAGATGTATATTTAGACAAAAAATTTGCAAA
Source organism: Saccharomycotina sp. CBS 16003 (assembly GCA_022457085.1). Classification (NCBI taxonomy): domain Eukaryota; kingdom Fungi; phylum Ascomycota; species Saccharomycotina sp. CBS 16003. The sequence goes on from JAJNCF010000020.1 coordinate 684,806, forward strand.
TACAAAAACGATGCCAGTAAAGCCGTATTTAAATTTTTATCTAAAGAGTATAGATCACCATCACGTGATAAAGTAGTATATTCTAGATAGCGCTAGAGCATTCTGTATGTACATGTTCAGCTTTTAAAAAAAGTCTGGTTTCGTGGAAAGTATTGGAAATTCTATGGAATAATAATTATAAGTTTAATTAGTTAAAATCGGAATAGTTATATGAAATCAAAAACTAAAAACAACCACAAAAGACCCAAAAAAAGTTAGGGCCTAATAAAACACAATACAAACTAATCTATGAAATATCTGCTAGAACAACTATTAATCGGCTTCATCATCAGTATCAGGGGGCTTTGGAGTTCCCTTGGGAGAGTTAAGCCATTCAATGTATCTAAGTCTTCTTCTTACTTCACGCTCCTTCAGTTGGTTACGATTCAACTTCTTCTTTCTTTGTCGGATTTTGATATTTAAAGGAGAATCGTTATCAACATCAGAATTGACTGCAGTAGAAGGCTGAGTAGAAGAAGCTGACTCGGAACCTCCATCCTCAAACCTGTCGTTGGCGATGTTGACTTTACCTTTTTGCACAACTTTTCCATCTTGGACCAACCATTGTTCTGGACACAAGGCTCCAACAAATTCTTCATTATGGGAAATCATAACAACACCACCGGTCCACTCTCTAATAGCAATAGCAAGACCACCAAGTGAGTCTCTATCCAAATAATTGGTAGGTTCGTCTAAAACAAGCAAATGGGGGTTGTTCCACATGGCACCTGCAATGACGACCTTAACCAACTGACCACCAGAAAGAGATCCAAGAGGAGTATGATCGGCAATGTCACCATCCAGACCAACGTCCTCAAAATGTTGTCTAATGACAGGGGGAGACAGATCTCTGTAACCCAAACCTTCTCTAGAAGCTTCATGATCGTCAAATTCTTGAACAGCCTTTGCAAAACCGAGCTCCATAAGCTCTTCACGAGAAATGAAAGAGTTGAATTTGGGAAGCCAGCCCTTCCATTTGATTTCGTATTGGAATGATTTTTTCAATTTCGATCTACCAATGATAGCTTCGACTTGTCTGGGACTCTTTCCGTCGTAAGCAATAGGCTTTTCCATTTGAGCCTTTTCTTCGTCTGACATTTTACGAGTTTGTTTCAAATGAACCTCACGATCATCACCGTGTTGATAACGCCATTGAAGATACTGATTAGGCGTTTTTTCCTTGTGAAGTTCGACGTGTTGTAAAGCATGCTGGGCAATGTAACCAATACGCAAGTTAGGATGTTTCTCGACTGCTCCAACAGAAGGAATCAGTTCACCAGTCAATAGCTTAATAAGTGTGGATTTACCAGCACCGTTGGGGCCGACAACTGCGACACGCGAACACAAAGACAAAGAACAAGACACTTCGCTTAACGATGGCTTTGCAGAACCGGGATAAGTGTAAGTAACATTAGACATTCTTGCAATTGCTCTAGTATTGGATCTGACACCAGTCAAAATACCAGGAGGTGGGAAAGCCATCTTAACGTTAGAATCAGTCAACGTGTAGTATGCTTTACCTTCAGGTTTCACTTTAACAAAGTCGGCTAAGTTACCTTTGTAATAGACAAGCTTCTTACTTTCGTAATGAATAATGTCTGTACAAACAGCATCTAAAAATCCAGAGTCATGCGAAACAATTAAAGAAGTGATATCGGTATGTGTCACAAGATATTCCTCGAGCCATTTAACGTTAGCGACATCCAAATGATTTGTAGGTTCGTCCAATAGAAGAATGTCTGCTTTCATCAGCATTGCACGAGCGAGTTCGAGCTTCATTTTCCAACCACCTGAAAGAGCGCCCACGTTTTGAGCACGACGCTCTTCATTGAAGCCAACCTCCATCAACGCATTCGCAATTTCGGATTTTTCCACGTGAGTGAGGTCAGGATCGGAGGCAATAAATGCTACAAGATCCATATCAGCTTCGGATCCTTGCAGCTTATGTTCCACAAAACAAGTCCTTAGTTCAGATTTATCAGGGAATCCCTCAAGTTTTCCGGAAGCAATAGCTCTCATCAAAGTAGATTTACCAGCACCATTTCTACCGCACAAACCGTATCTGCGACCTTTGTAGAGTTTCAACACCGTTTTGTTTAACAACATGCGACCACCGTACGCCAAGGAGAATTCTGCATTGACAATTTGAATGCCTTCCTCACCGTCGTCCTCGACGACGGAATCGCGGAACATATTACGGAATTCATTGACAGTGCTCTCAATATATGATTCACTGGCAAGGTCTCCAAAGTAAGATTTGTAACTAATGGATACCTGTGCCCACTCACGACAATTAATATCACAAGCAATAACAGACGCAGCGTATTCAGCAACTGGGCTATCCACGTTTTTGGGGAAACTAATAGAAACTTCTTGCGCAGAGATTCTACTTTTATGCTCCATTGTTTCGTTCTGAGCGTCTTCAAGAACCTTGGCGGCTTTAGAAGCTAGTTCACGAACTTCAGGCTGAGAGGCTGTTTCGACAACACGCTTGATACCGGGTAGAAGTTCGGGAATGAACGCTTTTACTTCGATAGGATTGTGGACCAAACGAGTCAAATTTTCAACAACAACAACTGTTTGACGCAAAAGCTCTTGAGAACTGGCTGCTTGGTTAAGGGCTCTCCATAAAATAGGAACCAAAATAGAAAGAGCGGACTCAGTAACTTCTGCGACAAAAGTGACATGAGAGAATGTTTTGATACATTCAGGAACTTTTTTGGGATCAGCCAGTGTTTTCACAATAATAGGCACACGAGGAATGACGTCTTGATTATCAAGTTTGGATGCAAAGGCAGTTAGAGTCTTGCTACCTGCAGCTGCAACTTCACTCTTCATATCAGTCATAGCATGTGTAAGTGCAGGAACACCTCTGAGATAGGAAAGCTCGAGATTGATAGCAGGAACTTCTTCAATAATTTTGTCAATGACCTTCAGCGCACCTACTTTACCTTGCCACTTTGCAGAACCTTCGAGGTAAGAAAAGAGGAGAGGGAGAATGACTGAGATTTTCGCATCATCGGGGTATAAGGCCAAAAGAGAGTCAACGGTTGAACTACATGCACGAAGGATACCTTTGTCTTTGTCTGACATCAAGTCCAAAGGTAGAGTAAAACCCGGAAGTAAATAGGCTTCGGCAGCAGAACCAGAGCCAAATTTACGGGCAACAGTAGAAAGGATCAAAAGAGCACCCTCGCGGGCAAGCACGGACTTTTTAGACTTGGCCAAAGTATTGAGATGCTTCAACAATGTATAGTCGGCAATTGATTTGGGCCCATCATTGTAAAGAACTTCGGCAAGTTGGCCAGCAGCAGTTCGAATTTCTGAAATAGCTCTTGCTTCTCCAGCCTTTTCCAAATACTCAGAAATCGGAGTTTGCTCAATTTCTTTGAGGACAGATATCAAAGAGGAAAGCGAAGTTGTCGAGGAAGAGTTTGTAGCAGGAGTAGATGTGCCAGAGGCAATAGGTGAGTTAAAGCTACTACCCTGTCTTCCAGGCTGAAAAGACTGTCCAGTGTACCTGGGAGCAGGTTGAAATTCATCCAAGTTAAGCTTCTTGAATTTAGGAGGCATTTTGAAAATAGTCTCCTTGAGTAACTGGATCAATGGTGACAAGGTGTTAAGAAGAAACAGTAAGCAGTTTCAAATATTAGTATTTTTTTGGGAATTGTCCCAGCTGCAAAATTTTGGCGTACATCACTGTTTGAACTTAAAACCCATGGTGATACAGACTTAAGTGCTATATGACATAAAACACTAAATTATTATGTACGTGAGCGCATTGTGTCCAATGTGTACATATGAGATTCTCAGTTTGAAGAACTTAGTCGATTGGAACCATCCATATATTTGATAAATAATTTGCAGTTATGTGTCTTTCATCTATAGTCATTCAAAAATGTAAAAATATCGAAACGATAGAACATTAAGTGTCGGGTCAATTCGTGTACATTGATCAAGTTGGGGGTTCAAATGTTTGATCATAATTACCTGACCCGTTTACTTGTAGAACAACAATTCAGGGTATAACGGCGGACTATTTCTTTTTGGATTCACCAATTCAAAGGGTTTTCAGTCCTATTTAAATATTATGAAACTGAAAGATCGTTGGATATCTTGAGAATGGTTTAAACTGGGAACAAGCATTATGTTATTATTTGGATTACGATCTGTGGTTGACAAGTTGAGGCTCTCGCGTTTTACAGATAATTGTACAAAATTCTGTTCAGATTAACAAATAGATTCTCCATTAGCATTGCTATTTCAGAATACACAAAAAGTATTATTTTGAGTTGTTTTTGGAGTTACAAGTTTTAGCATTGAAGACTTTGAAAATTTGCTGAAAAACTGGCAACATCCATAGGCATTATGTATGTGATATCCAGTAGTATCTTTCCATATGTTATGTAACTGATCCTGTGTGGTCTGTAGTTCAAATCATTTAAATTTTCTAAAGAGATAGGCCAGATTTTACTGATTTTTTATTTGCTGGACGGTAATCACTATTGCGAGCACTTTAGCTTGAATGATACTGCCAGTTTTACGTTGCTATGAATCAATCACGTACTTCAACACCCCAATTAACTTCTCATACATGTAGCGAATGCACCAGTTGGACTTTGCAAAACTGTGATGCTCTCAATTCGCCCAAGATATTTACTTCATCCGGGGCCATAACTACAGGCTTACACCAACGCTCGTACCAACATGGCAACGATATATCTGTAAAAAACAAATCTTCATACAGCAAGTCTTCAAGCAAAAACCTCATTCAAGATTTGCAGTTGCCACGCGCTTTGTCTATAACAGTAAGTACTTGTTGCGAAACTGAGTCCACATCTAATAGCCGAAGCAAAGACGAAAGAGATGAATTGATTAAAACCAAGAGTGACAACAATTTCGTTAATAGTTTTCATGACTCAAATCAAAATTGTGCAATCACCAATGATAAAAAACATGATACTGAATTCACGGATACAATTCTAAATAAAACTGAAAGCCCTGACAGACTAACTGCAGAAAAATATCTTTGTGACTTGGTTACACACGATTCCAAACTAGCTAGAGTATTTTCGGATAACCTTTCTTGTATTTCCAACTCTCTAGACGAAGACTCTTTTGAAAGTGAATACTCTAGTGAGAGCAATGATGTCCAGGCTATCGTAGAAGATTTAGTATATAAAGAGACCCATTATGATGTCAGTGGCGATGAAGAAGAGGAGAGAAAAGAAGACGAAAATCGATTTGCAAAAATGCAAAACGCTAGACTGAGGTGGGAAGCAACCAATATTCGAAGAATTGTTTCTATCCTTCATGGAGAACGAAGCGATAGCATGCTGAATAATCCTGACACAAGACGCTACAACAATCTGGACCAAATCCAAGACGAAATACATTCAAAATCTCGTTCTACACATACATACCCTATTTTTGCGTTTGGAGTTCAGGTTGGAGAAAGTTCTTATGGTGACCCAGTACATATCAACCAAGCATACTCTACGCCACATTTAATTTATTCTCCAGGTCAGCCTAGGTCTCAACAGGCTAGTGTAGGCAAAAGCACTGCAAGTGAATCTGATATTGAATACGAAAGTGAAGATTGAAGTTTGATACTGCCACCAATTTTTGTGGAGACATACGAAGCCTGTGACCAGGAGAGTTCTGTGGGAACCAACTCAAAACTCAATTTGGGCTCAACGTTACTTGCTGAGGAGTTGATAAAAACATACATTATTCAAAGCACCAAAACAGTGATGAACAATATGCAAACCACTAAAAACCAGGTACTACACACCAAGGCATTCTCAACAACGAATTAGTAAAGAGTGAAAAAAGTGGAGGAGTAGCTCATTAAATAGCCATAGAGTTAGTACTAGGGACTTAGCTTTTTGAATATTATGCTTACCGATAGTGAATATGAATTTGTGGATAACAACGTAGAATGTTAATTTTAGATATCAAAGCGTAATAATTTCACTTTCAAATTGTTTCAAAACAAAATATCACGATGTAATAATAATATGAAAATTATCAATTTTACTATTTTTCTTTTCGTTGTTGAAATGTGTGTGTGTACATACACTGTGTTTTCTAAAACACAAAGGAATCACAAAATACCCGTTTTGGATTGATGGGACAACGAATTCGAGAGGGTTTGAATTTCAAGTCAGCACCACTACAATGCAACTACTGTTGCCAAATTCATCAACTCATGACTGACGCAGATTGGACGTTTACATTCCCCGACCTTCCTGAAGTTGAAGGCGCGCGTCGTTCTCGTCGTCGAGGGCTAGTGCGTAACCCTGTCGAGATTCAACACAAATCAAGTAAAGCAACATTCAAACCTGGGGACTTTGTAACCATAAAAGCACAAAAACGATATGATCCATCAATAGCATTGATCTCTGAGTTTGTGACAGGCAATAAAGGGTTCATGGAGATGAAAGTTGTACCGTTCTATACAAGAGCAGACTTGGAGCTGGGTGAAAATGATTCTAGTAACGATTCTGAAGCTTTTTTTACAGACGAAGAGGAGCTTATTTCGATTGGAAGACTCGATGGACATTGCCAAGTGATTAGTATCAGTAAATTTGAGGGAATGACAGTTGGTGAAGATGACGAAATATACTTTGTTTCAAAAGGTTATTCAAAAAAGACGGGAAAATTTACAGAGGAAACATACGATTTTGATACTCTGTTTGATGGATCCAATGTGTCAAAATATGTGCAAGAAGTTCACACAATTATGCCACAAACTCCTGTGATTGAGATCGAGGATGAGCCTACGACACGTAAAAGAGGTAGACCAAAGAAAACACAAGCCAGTAATACCACCAAACCCAAACCTATTGGTAATATTATGGATAAAAAGCCAGACCTTTCAGCGCCGGTTCAAGAGCAAGGTAAAACCGAAAATGAATCCGACTATCAATCAACAGATAATGAAAAGGAATACGACATTAAGGACTCTAGCGACTATGAAGAAGACGAGATTCAAGCCAGCGAAGAAGAAGAGCAGGAAGAGGAAGATGACGAAGAACCTGCATATGGCAAAAACACAAGGAAAGGTCGCAAGAAACAAAAGACTATGCCATCAACTCCCAGAAAACAAAAGGTTAGAGCCGGTTTGGAGGTATCAAAATCTCCAGTGAAAAACTTTTTGCGGACGCCTACTAGACGAATCGCGGTGAAAGGGCCAAGAACCAACATATCGTTGCCAATACGATCGCTTTCAACTGCGCCTAAACTTGACAGTCTTGATAAAAACACGCCCCATGTTGCCGCGAGGTCCAAGTTACGTGTAGCGACAATGCCCGACAGTTTACCATGTAGAGATGCCGAGTTTTCACATATTTTTTTGGCGCTTGAGGCTGCTGTCAACACAAAGCAGGGCAGCTGTATCTATATTTGTGGAACACCAGGTATTGGAAAAACAGCGACCGTGCGTGAGGTTATTGCACAATTACAGCTGCGAAGTCAATTGCAGGAGGTGGGAAATTTCACTTATGTTGAGATCAATGGTATGAAACTTATCACACCCCAACATGCGTACGAGCAGTTATGGGAGGCGGTTGGCGGCACTCGTGTTAGTCCTGTAAATGCAATGTCCTTGTTGGAGTCTGAGTTCAAAAAGAAGGAAACAGATCGTGACCCCACTTTGGTGTTGATTGACGAGATGGATCAATTGGTTACAAGGTCTCAAAGTGTCATGTACAACTTGTTCAATTGGCCTACTTTTGAGAACTCAAGACTTATTGTTGTTGCAATTGCCAATACCATGGATTTGCCAGAACGGATTTTTTCCAACAAGATCACATCGCGACTTGGCTTATTTCGTATCCAGTTCCAGGGGTATACATACACTCAATTACGAGAGATTATTAATTCAAGACTTGAAGGACAGGAAGTTGTTGAAGCAGACGCTATTGAGTATGCTTCGCGTAAGGTTGCTAGTGTTAGTGGTGACGCGCGACGAGCACTCGATATCTGCCGGCGCGCAGTCGAGCTTGCTGAACTTGATAATCGGCAAACAGTCAAGATTGCGCATATTCGACAGGCTATAGATGAGACAGCACATGAACCCAAGTATCTGTTTCTTCGCGACTTGCCAATGGCGTCTAAAGTCTTGCTTGCAGGAGTGTTGGCGCAAGCACGCCGCAGCGGTGGACTGGAGAATCTGCTAGGCGATATTCTTGAGGAATCGCATCGGTTGTGTAAAATGGCACCCAATGCAGATAAACTTTTGGAGGTTTTGTTTGACAACAGCGAGCAAGTTAGAATGAAGGGCTTTGCAAGATGTGTTGCAGAGCTTATTGAAGGTGGTGTTCTGAGCAGACCAAAGGGTCAAGGTGATCGATTCGCAGTCATTAAGCTGATGATGACCGAAGAAGATGTCAGATCTGCGTTCAAGGATGATCAGGATGTTTTGGGCATGATCCATTAAAAACCTTAAATAGATGCTAATATTTGAACTTTATTACCTTTTTTTCTTTGTAGGGATTCAATGTGTATGTCCTTATTGTGGCGTATTGGAATACGAGGCTCGGTGGATGTGTAAAGTTCGGCTAACTTTAGTTGGAAGTCAACATGGACCGCAGCAACCTTAGTTTGTGCTTGCATGTACACATAGAACCATTGAGGTGCACGGGTGACACTGTGACTGTTTATTCTCTGCCTACTGTCACGATGGTAGCTGCTAAGTAGATACGAAAAAGTGTGCCTCGAGTAAGGGTACCTCAGAAATAAAATATACGCCGTTTCAATAGAAATATTTTTGAAAATATACATATTTAGAATGCTATATAATCTGGATCGACTACCCTGGATATTTAAATTTTTATAATTATTATTACTACACATATTCTCTCTTCTCTCTCTTCACCAGTTTCTTCAGACAAGACAAAGCAACTATGATTATTCCCAATGTTTACAGAGAGGCTTACTCATCATTGTTGCCCAGAGGAAAGATTGATGAAGCGGTGGCTTCAGCGGCTAAAATTATAGACAAAGTTGTGATTCCCGGGGTTACCGATGACTCATGTATGTCTACATCGAGTTGCAAAATACCGATTCTCGCTGCTACTGGAGTAGTTGGTTCGATTCTCTTTTGGTGCTTGTTATCATGGATGTCTACTTGTCTCATGGGTAGGACGTTCAAAGAAACATTTTGTTGTGGACGCACCTGGTGCTGTTGCGGATCACGTATTCGCAAGCCAGAGGAACCTGAAGAGGCCGAAAACGAGTCGTTTGTTCGCCGCACCTCCGAATCCACTGTCGTTGACAGCTACAACTATAAAACTGAAGACCCTGAATACCTGGCAGCTCATGATCAAGGAATCCCCACTGTTGAGGTTAAAGGAAGCGGCTACGAATCATTGACCAACAAACCTGTGTCGGAATCAATGGATGTGAGCACGCTGCATTCTTCTAACTTGGAGTACTCAGATACTTCATACAAACCAGATACACCCACACATACAGGGACAGTCCACGAAATATCAACTGTGGAAACCCCAAGTTTACCACCTCCCACCTTCCAATCTTACCATCCAACCACAATCTCGCATAGTACATACTACTAAAACACAATATTCATCTTCTTTTCTCGCGTTCATTTATACCAATTCCGTCCATTCGCGTATACATACACGCTATATTTTTTACAAGCATGTTTCATTTTCTTCTGTTCATCATAAAATACTAGCACATATTATGCAGATAAATAACTTTTATAACATCCAATAAAGAAACAAAATCTCTGTTCATCAGTATGAACTTGCAGCTCGACTTTGGTTCTCAACTTGTATTATGATTCGTGTCTAATCCCTATAAAAGAATCAATATTGGAGTTTAATACAACCACTATCTTTTGTTTTCTTTTCTAAAATTGTTTTATGTTTTCTCAAAATACGAGCAATTGAATTTTTTTTCGGTAATGTGCAGTCTTGGAATCTTTGAGATATACTTGGAAATGTAGTCTTCACAGATTGGAGGCATGTGTATACATTGGAATAGCCGTTCTATTTTGGGCCAATAGAAAACTGTGCTACCCTTCTTGGTTAGATCCCAGGTGCACATTACGAGGGCTGACTGTCACCATGAGTCCTAAATTATCAGCTTTGAATTGCCAAGAGTCATCTATAAATTAAACGCTATAACAATTTAAGAAAAATATTAATATACACTTGGATGAATATAGTCATGCCAAGTCAAATCCAGGCACGTTTTGATCTTCAATGATAATACGAATCGAGTCACTTTCAATTTATCCCTTGATGTTAACATCAGAAACAAACCTTTTCAATCTCGTTTTGCGTATTGCTTTCACAATTTTAATATAATATGCAGATGAATCTGTAATTTTTGGTAGACAATTGAATATTTGTGCTCATAAATCGCGATAGCGAAAGCGTTTCTAAATGCGTAATTTAACTAGATGAGCCTACTCTCTACAAAAAACCGATGCTTATTCAATAAAAAAAATCATTTGACTTGATCTGGAGTTTTTTTCCATTAAATACAAATAACCATGTATTATTTTTCAGTATCTTCATATTTCAACGTCAAAGCATATTATTGTGTGTAATCCCAGGAGATAGGGACAATACAAAGAATATCATCATCAGCATAAAATTTCAAATCATTACAATAAAGAGATCAGCCTCAAAGCATTATGAAAAAATCTCCAGAATTGTTTAATTTATAACCCAAAAATAGCAATGATAAACACACAAAAGCTAACTGACTAAATTCTATAATGGTAGGACTTCTGAACAAGAAAAAAATACACATCTCTGTTCTAGAAATAATATCATGCAATTAAAAAACTTTAGCTCAATAAACAAATATTCGAAAAAAAAAAATACTAGACCAAAGGTTACACTTCAGCATACTCTTGTCTGGATATCTTTTTAGCCCCGACATTGTTTTTTTTATGATTACCGTTACTGCTTATACCACTTCTCGGGCCTGGCAACGTAGTTTCTATGGACACTTCTAGTACATGATGCCCCAATGCCCAAGTCGTCACTAAAGACTTGCCTTTGCCAAAATACAAAATCTTGATTATATTATATCCAAACTCAACCGCAATTACCTTGGTCTCGTACTTGTGCTTCAGCGCTATTGCTGCAATCAGGAGCTGTAACTGTCACAACATTTTAATATCAAATCCGATGGTTACAGAACGACCCAAATTTTGTGATTCGTTGTTTGTCCACGGATCGCTACCTCTATTTTTAAATATCCCAGATGCTACTGCATAGTTGCTTATTGAATTGTTAGAAATATCGTGATACTTGACCTCGCATGAGGCCCGACATTGCAGTCTCTTGCCGAATTTCTTCAGTGTGCAAAAATTGCATCGCATTCGTGCCTTCTTTACAGCAATGTACAACTGGTTGTCGTTCCTCGCGCTCGTCACCGCTAAACTCTGACTAAATTCCAGTCTGCATTGATAGTGTCAAGCAGTAGCGTGTCGGTTGCAAAAGTAGTTGGAGGTACTTTGGGTTTTTTCCGTCTCACGCTCTTGATCATGATTGTATCTGTCATATACCACCCGTCCACGCGGCAAATCCAGTCCTGGCTTTTACTAGGCGACTCGAATCCAAGGCATTTTATTTCTTCCAGATCTCTTTTCAAACAAAGACACAGATATTGTTCTTGGCCCGGTCATCAATGGTCAAGGAATGACATACCTCCATACCCTCTATCTCTTTGTCAAAGTAAGCAATAGAAAAACTGTCTACAGAGGCACATCCACAGAATCTACAACGCGTTGGTCGTGAATACGCAATTATCAAAGACGTTTTCTTGAAATGACCTGACTGGAAGAGCTTCATTGTGATACCAGTCTACGCATCAACCAAACAAACCTACAATGGCGTCGCAACCAACGCCATGTTGATAACAGACACCTTTTCAATCTCCAAAATTTCATTCATCTAAAACTTGGGCTTGGGCTGGGACATATTGAATCACATTCCCAGGCGTGATGCAACTGTTCCGTTCATTCGGCTGGGACCGTCATCGCAATCGATGCCAGAACGGACTGCAGTCTGTATTTCGACAAATCGTGGACACCATAGCGCAATTCCCCGGTACCAGCAAATCATGCAGCCGCAGCTTCCTGAACCGCCACGAGCTTCCAATACGCGTGTGCCAATCGAAATACTATTCTCTTTCAAAAATAGAAAAAAAAAAATAGAAAAAAAAAAGTACACACCGCACGTTACGGGATCCTTGGAGTCACTAGACAAATCGCATGCTTGACAATCTGACACTTGTTTGAGAAATCAATTTTCAAAACTTGAGGATTCTGCCTCGACTCGGTGATGGCTAGTGTACAGTGCCTGCTTTTTTTCGGTCGCGACTTATCAGCTCAGCGTTGAAAAGAAGCATTACTATAATAATATTCTAATTTGAGACGAAAAATAATGTACACTACAAAAAAAAAAGCGATTGAGCATGATATGCGAGGAAATTTCTAACAAAAATAAAATGTACGCTATCGATTTCATAGGGCTTTGCAAGAATAGGGCGTGTGCACATAAACAGACACCCACCGCTTAAATTCATCGCGAGATTCAGACAATGCGTTTTATTTGGGGTAAAACAAGATTGAAGGTTCTCCAACTGAGATCTTATCATCACCGTACTAATCCTCGCAGAGAAAAAAACACCACTTGAACACCAAACCAAAATGTATTAATTATAAAGAATAGTGTTTACATTTAATAAACCTCCTGCCCATCATATTTTTGTTTTTTTTGTATTCAGTTTTTATTGTCATTAACAATACGGCCCAGTTTGCCCTTGACCAGATCCATTCGCAGCGCTCTTCTGATACCTTCCTTCCTGCCCAGTCCCATTCCCAATTTCCACCCAAACTGCTCCAGCATTTTCCTGCCAAACCCAAACTCGGCAGCCTGCTGGCTCGCCTTGTACCGCTGGTACTTGGTCGGGTACCGCGGGTCGTACAGCTCGTTCCAGTAGTCGTCCGGGAGGTCGGGCTGCGCAGAGGCCATCGTGGGCGCCTGCTTGCCGAAAATGCTGTAGCCAGCGGTGGGCGGCGCGCCGGCCAGGACAAACTTGACTTTGGGCCGGTGGTGGTGGTGCGCGGTGCAGGAGGCGCGGCGTTTGTTGACCGTGGAGGGTTTGAACCGAGTGACTTGTTGGTTGACTGGTTTGGGTTTGCCGGGATCGTGCGGGTCGTGGCTAGTATGTTGTGGCTGTGGTTGTGGTTGTTGCTGCTGGGGAGGTGGCGATTGACATTGGACTGCAGAGGAGGAGGACGAAGAAGGCGAATAAGTGACCGGTTGCTTGACGATTGCTTCTCCTCCTCCGTATAACAACGATCTTGCTCGTTTTTTCTCGCGTTCCTCCATCATTTGCATCACTTGATCGTTTTCACTCTTCTGTTCGTTTTCTGTCTCATCTTTGCTGCTGACACTGCTTTGGCGATCGTCGCTCATGCTCTGTGTGTGTGTGTGCTTATGTATGCTATGTGTATATATGATTATAAATGCTGGTGTATGTCTGTATGCTCGATGTGTACATATAGATCTATATATCTGAGCTGTTTGTATATATGCGAATAGATATATGCGAGTGGGTTGTGGAGATTTGGATGTCGAGAATCAGTCGCCAAATCTCATTTTCTTATCACTTTAAATGATTATTTCCAGGTAGGTTTCGTAAAATCGAGTCGAGCTTTGATATTGCGATTAGAAATAAATAAAAAAATTGTGTGAATTTCACGAGTTGGTCGAGATAAAAATCAAACTGGGCTTATTGAAAATAGAGCGTTTGCACTTGTATGGAACCAGAAGCGAAAACAAAGAGAAACAGGAAATGCCACAGAGTATTTATACGGAACGGGGGGACGAAAAAGTTCCACAGCAGAAAAAAAAATGTAATAATAGTAATAAAATGTAATAAACGTTAATATGGGTAATCACAAAAACAGAGAGAAACTTGCGAGTCGTCGGAGTTTGGCTAAATAAATAAGAAAAAACTAGAAGCAACTAGAAATCTGACGGCAAATAAATAAATAAAAAAAGTGGCGATATATCAATTAAAAACACGATATAATTTCGAAAATCAGTACAGAATGTGTCGAAAAAACCGGAATTGTCGAATGCTGATGATGTTGTTTGGCTGGGTTGATGGGGAAAGATCGACAGGTAGCGGGATATAAAATAGTTTAGAAGTGAGAAAACTCAAATGTACAAGCTGTGAAGAGAGAATGGGAAAAAAAAAAAAAAAAAAAAAAAAAAGTCTGCAAACTGTTCAAAGTCACAGCCAGTGGTGGGAACACAGAAACAGCAGTGCTGAGACCTCACATAAGAGATATAATTTTAGTTATAACGTCCATGTCATAAAGTACATCGTTCACATGACTCATACACCTTTTGTTTCGATGCTTGTGCTGTATGAAGGCGGGAACCGTTAGCCACGTTTCGAGTCTGGTTGAAGGCAACCTGTTGTTTCAAATCATTCAGCAAAGAAAACAACACCATGAGTTGACATTGAACCGTATTACTCTGAGAGTAAGAATAAAATAAAAATGCAGTTTTTTATGATTAAACAGAATAAATTAAATATACAAAGAAAAGCAGTCTATATATAAATATGAGGAGAATTTTTTAAGCCTTGGAGAGCTCTTTGAGTTGTCCGGTTTTCACGTCGTAGACAACACAGTGGACTTGTAGATCGCCAGCGGCAACTGCATCTTGTACGATTTGGTTGTCCATGAGGTTTTCAAATTGCATGAGCACGTTTTGCTCGCTCATGTACTCGACACGCTCGCGGACGTCTTTGATCTTGTCAAGCACGTCTTGCTTGGACTTTCTCAGCTCTCTGATCTCGCCAATCCACTCGCCAACCAATCCGAGTCCGCCGTCCTCGTTATCCAGGAAAGAGGCCTTGACACCTCCGCAGTCGTAGTGGCCACACAGCATAATGTGCTTGACTTGCAGCACCTGCACCGCAAACTGTATCACTGATTGAACAGACATGTCTGACTTGTGCACCATGTTGGCGATGTTACGGTGGGTAAACACCTCACCGGGGAGCAGGTCGATGCAGGACTCGCTGACCCGCGAGTCAGAGCATCCGAGCCAGAGAATTTGCGGCGATTGGCCTTGGCCGTTGGTCGGGAAAAGCGAAGGACGCGAAATGTTGAGACGTTCGGACCAGGCTTTGTTTCTTTGCAAAACGCAAGAGATGTCGTCGGTGGGAGAGAATCTGAAGAGTTGTTTAGACATGTTGTGAAGTTGAATGCAAAATTAATAAATATATTAGTGAGGGGGTAGTGTTGTTGGTGTTAATGACAGTTGTTGATTAAGTCTTTTTTTGAAGATCTTGGAAGATTGTTTGTGTTGATGGAGAATGAAGATGATGAGAGTTTAGAAGCAAATCCAAGGAGGGTGTCAGCCAGATTATATACACAACACTATCAACAGAGACTTTACATGTCCACTAAAAACAAATTTCTTAATATCGAGAAGCGTTTTGGATCCATGTCATCATCAACATTTCTTTTCTTATTTTTGTTTTTCACTTTGGTTGTTTTTCTGTTGGGCAGACTTGTGTACACATTTTGTGTATGAGAGAAAAGCGCACAGAAACCTTATTTCGCAGCACCAGCACTGTGTGGACACGAGGGTACGGGCGGAGAAATCCGCGCTAGTTTGTTTCTGGAAAACAGCAAACAAACACACATGTACACACACATGTTGCTCTTATGCATGAAGCTCAAAGTGTAGAACATGGGGAGGCTGATAGGAGGAATGTGTAACGGGGGGGAAGGGGGGGGGGACTGTACGCCGAGACATTCACGCGAGTTCACTGGATGACTAGGCAAGACGAAGAATAATACGCTGCTGATGAAGAGAAATATCAGATCATTTCAACTGAGTTTAGCTTGGCTTTTGGTTTGATTGTACAGCGTGCTTGTGTAAACACTGTTACTATAGTGAATTAATTTCATCTTTGTGCGGTTTAATATGCACAAGTCGTAACGTTCATCTCGCATGCACTGTAACTTCAACTCAGTATGAGTTATGGAAAGAAGAAAATGATCCGAGATACTTGTCTGTACAATCTCATGTAGCCAATCAAAAAAAAAAAAAAAAAAAAAAAAAAAAAAAAAAAAAAAAACGCGAGACATTAATATCTTGGTTTTAATTTTGCCATGACTATGGTAAATCAATGCTATATTGCAGCAAGCAAACTGGACATTTGCTGGTTGACGATGATGCGATTTTTTAAGCTGGTTGAGGATTGTACGGGGGAAGAGTTGTAAGCAAAAGAGCAATCACGGCAGCAAATGGCTCAATCACGGAAGTTCTTGTCGGAAGCGTGCCAAGTGTATCACCAAAATAGTAGATGCTGTGTATTTACACAGAAACAGAGTCTTAAATAGCCTTTTTGCTTATCCGATTGGCGACGATGCTTTAAGAGCAAAGGGCCCGCTTTTGAAACAACCGTCAAAGCCCATTTGTACAGATCTTTTCATTTCGAATCCGCAACTTTATAATGTATCATACACAAAACATGTACACAAGAAAATGGCTTTTTGGAACTGCGCAAAGCACTGTATCATGGAAGCGAACAATCAAAAGGTCTAGACCTCTTTTTTTTTTTTTTTTTTTTTTTTTTTCGGTGCCTTAAAAGGGGGGGGGGGGGGGGGGCCTAGAAACCCACAGAACGCGCAAGTGCACAGAGCAACAACAAACTCACATTTGCGCGCAATATCGACAACAAAATTGTGTACAAAAGCCTGGGTTGTTTATCATTTCTCTCTGACCATTTGATGGAATCAACAAGCCGTACTTTCTCCCACTTGGTTGAATGAAATCACGGAACAAACCAATCTTGATCATGCCTTTGGTCAACGCACAAAAAGCGTGTTTTGTCTTCTTGAACACATGGATACACGCCCACGTGAGCATGTGTACATTTCCCACGCCATTTTTTCTCTTTTCGATTTTGGGCTCATGAACGCGTGGCTCTCCCGTGACTTTCTTCTGCAAAACACAAGCACCGAGATATATCTTAAGACATAGTGCAACTAGCGCACCCAACCTGGTTTCAGAACCGTCATCAGCCTCAATCTTAAACCCTTCGGTCCTCTTTACCCATCTCTTATTTGCTCTGCCTCTCTTCCTTTTCCAGCGCTGTGCTTGACTGTACAAATCCAACCCCATTTCCCTGTTTGTTGTGTATGTTGTCTAGACCTTTTTATTTTTGTAAAAATATAGCGTGTTTAGTGTGTTGTTCATTATTCTTGGAAAAGCGCGCGCGCTTTGCTGAGTTCTCCCCCCGGGATTACTGACGCGTGGAGAAGTAGACCTAGACTTCGGGTCCGAATGTCGGGGGAAGCTGTGATTGAGGCTTGCATGATGATGATGATGGTGATGATAACGATGATCTTTGTGTTGCCCCTGAGTCTTAGATTCTACTGTGAGATTCGCATGCTTAACAAGCGAGTATATTGTCAAGACGTAGTCATGAAATAGGTAGTTTTTGTCGGGCTTTACATTCACACTACATTAGCATTGTTATGTGCTCAGCAATGTAGAGACTGTGCATCCCGAAAACAGTATAAGAGGAAAGTGCATCCATTGTGCGTCTTATGTGAGATTTAATCTGGAGATCAAGCTAAAAACAGTACATGTATTACATTGACCTGCTCCAGCAATTTCGAATTAGTCAGATCCAATTCATCTCCAAATCAGTCAATGCTACAGTCTAGATGGTTTCATTTTTATAATCAGAAAAAGACATTCAATTGATTCATATTACGAAATACATTAAGCCAAGTTCTTCAACACAGATGCTCTCAGCTCTCCAATAACCCGCTCAGGACTGTCAGCTCCATACACACTAGTACCGGCCACAATCACATTAGCACCGGACTCAGAAGCAACCACCACAGTCTCAGTATCCAAACCACCATCGACCTGAATATCCAAATCAGGGAACTCCTTTCTAAGCGCAGCGACCTTGGGCATCACATTAGCCTGGAACTTTTGGCCACCAAACCCAGGTTCCACCGTCATGATCAGAACCAAATCAACCAGTTTGGGGTGTTCTCTAATGAGCTTTGCGACTTCGTCAACGGTGGTGTTGGGCTTGACGGCGATGCCGCATCGCATGCCGGTGCCCTTGATGGTCTGGGCCAGCTCCACAGGCGACTCTGTGGCCTCAATGTGGAACGTATACTGCGATGCGCCGGCCTTTGCGATCGGCTCAACCCATTGCTCGGGCCGGCTGACCATCATGTGGCAGTCGAAAAACACGGGCTGCGGAATATGTTGGCGCAGCGATTTGACCACCGGCGGGCCAAACGTCAAGTTGGGAACAAAGTGGCCGTCCATGACGTCCAAATGAAGCCAGTCGCCATGCATCTCGAGAATCCGCTTGGAGTCGGCGGCAAGATCGGCGAAATCGCCAGCCAATACTGAAGGTGCAATAATTGGTTTAACCATTGTGTGTGTGTTTTTTAATATGTGTTTTTTCGATGAACGACGTTGATTGATTGTTTGCGTTGGAGCAAGGATGAAACAGTAGAAAGGAGAAAAGAGGTTGGGATGCGGTGCTGATGAGGTATTTGTAATAAGATTTTTTTTCTTGGTCATTGTGAGTTGTTTCACCACCACCGCCAGGATTTGTAAATATAGTGTTCACCCAACTTCATAGTATTGTTCGAGCTCTCACTGTAAGGCTCTAGAATCATCGGCCCATGATACTCCGATACTTTTGATATAATAATATTTCACGTTTGCCGGATGATTCTAGAAGTTGTAGTATTGTGGGAGGCAATAGGGAGACCTTGGATACAAATGGAGAACTGAAACAACGAGATAGTCTTGAAGTGTTATTATCAAAAAGCTCTTGAACTGGTTGGTCTTGATCTTGCCAGAAGAAGTTGATAATTAGTGAAATATGCACTAAACACTTGTGTTGAAACAGAGATCATGCTGCAAAATCTTTGCACTTACCAGCCCTTGAATTACGGCATTTCAATTTTTTTAAAAAAAGGCATTATGGCCGAGTGGTTAAGGCGTTTGACTCGAATTTTCTTAAGCTCGAGATCATCAAATGGGATTTCCCGCGCAGGTTCAAATCCTGCTGATGTCGAACTTTTTGCACTAGTAGCCTCTTTTTTTTTTTCTCAATTGTCAATTGCTCAATTTACTGCTCAGAAACCTCTCCTAAATGCAAATCAAATTTAAATAGAAAGAGACATCAAGTGTACATGCGATCATGCTCAAAAAATCATTAAACCGCGGTGTCTCATGTGCAGATGGGACTACATAACGTTATCACAAACTAAACTAAGATAATGTATTATGATCCGAGGCTAGAATACTCTTAGGGTCAAAACACGAGCCAAAACCTCCTCACTCCCCACCTTTGTACCCCAGTTTCAACTCTTGCTCTACCCATACTCCCAATGACTTAAATACAGCTTGGTCGCAACACTATAATATTATAAACCTATTTCTACAGTTTTTTCCCTCTTTCTATTTTTCTGATCTGACGTTGATAAAAAATACACACACAAAATCAATTGACAACATGGGAGACGGAAGAACAAAATACGCATTGGTTACCGGCGCCTCGTCTGGAATTGGCAAGTCTTTTGCCAGGGAATTGCTGAAAGAAGGTATGTTGGAACATTGACAAACTCATTGAAAGGTACACATACTAACACCTGTATTTTGATAGGATTTACGGTGTTTGCCGGTGCGCGTCGGCTTGAAGCCATGAACGATCTTGTTTCACTAGGAATCAAAACGCTGCGTTTGGACGTGACTAGCGATTCCAGTGTCGAGGCCGCATTGGAGTATGTGACGAAGGAAACCGGCGGGAAGCTGGACTACCTGTTCAACAACGCCGGTACTTCTTGCACGTTCCCTGCGATGGATCTGGAGATTGCTGACGCGGAGGCGTGTTTCCAGGTGAATTTTTTTGGGGTGATTCGAATGACCAAGGCGTTTTTGCCGCTTTTGATCAGCGCGAGGGGCACGGTTGTGAATACCGGGTCGCTGGCCGGGAAGATCAATTTCCCGTTCGGGTCGGTGTACGGGGCGTCCAAGGCCGCACTGCACCAGTACAGCGATGTGCTGAGGATCGAGCTGCAGCCGTTCGAGGTCAAGGTCGTGACGCTGTATGTTGCCGCGGTGCGCACGGAGATTGCTGACACCCGGCCATTGCCCAAGGGCTCTTTGTATGGGGATATTGAGGACGGAGTGCAGAAGCGCCGGACGATGGCGAAGGATAGCAAGCCCATGACTCCGGATGTGTTTGCAACGTACGTCGTGGCGCAGGTCACTAAGAAAACTCCAGACTACCATGTGTGGTATGGTCAATGGTACTTTGCAATGTGGCTGGCGTATACTGTGCTGCCCAAGTGGGTGCTGGACTACATTTTGTCGAAAAAGTTCATGTTGACTAGGATGGCTGAGATTTTGAAAGCCAAGAAGAAGGAAGATTAAAATGAAGGTAGAAATATCATTGCTGTGTATTGAGTGTTTTGATGTTTATGATTCGGTGAATGAATTCAAGTTTTTTTAAACCTGTCAATTGTTATGATCGTTTTGTTGATTTTGCTGAACCGGGTATAGCGTACCAACAATGCTTGCCCGTATCTTTAAAGCATTAGATCTCCAAACAATCTGTTTTTCATGTATGAGACACTAATTACTGTATTGTACTCGTGGCCATTGTATTGTTATCATGCTAGTCAGCGCGTAGGTGCTAGGACCCAATAGAAAAATGTTTTGTGTCTAATCATGCATTGCAAAAGTAATGATTGAAAGGACCAAATGGGGCTTTATTGATAGTCAAAGGTATTATTGTAAACAGCTTGAACATTCCAAGCCTCATCATATAGGCTATGACCTTTAAGTAGTACTTGATAGTATTCAAACGTCTTAGTAGAACGTAAACATGACAAGGTAAACCCAAATCCACAAAGAGAGTGTATACTTGAATGGGTGTAGCAAAAATTGTCTCTAAGAAAGTCAATCGATGATTGCAAAAAAGCGAATCATAAAAGATTTTTAAATCAAAAATAATGACTTGATAGTCTAAGCGAGAATACAATCGAGGAATATTTGTTACATTGAATTATCAAAATTACTTGAGAAATATTGCTGTTGTAAATTTTTACAACATCAGATATAGAAAAAGATGCAATCGATTATGGGAAAAGCAAATTTGACGTCAAGACAGTACATATAGTTGAGTAGATTTTAGGTGATAACAGGAGAAAAACAACCTGACACCAAGCTGTTCCAACTAAAGGCTTTTTGCAAAATATTCATGATGTCAGGATTCTGAAATACAACAAGAAATTGCGATTGCTTCAAGCAGTGTGACATATTCTGCTACGTAATACTTGACAAGACATTGCATTTTAAAGTCATGAACTTGTGGTACTGTCTGTATTTTACAATTTTGAAATATTTTGACACTGTAGTTGTGACTCGTATGCTATGCATAACAGATACATTACTTGATTCAAGCTATTGACAGAGAATATAGACTGAAAAGTTATATTCCAACCAGAATCACCTTTTTAGTTACTCAAAGCATTGTATTCAAAATTTAGGGGTGTAGTGCAGTTTGAGGTACTACAATAAATATTTATATGAATCAAACAATAGAGTGAATCTCAAGACCTATTGACTTGTCTCAAGTAACTACAGAAGCGAGAATGATCACAATGCATTCGTTGCGACAAAGCATCAATCTGTAACGTGAAATCATACTTTGCTTAGGGTTTTACCCTGAAGAATTTGTGTGACTTGAAGTAGATCTAGATATATCAATAATTCAAAAGCAAAGCGTAAAAATTTCAAAAAATGAGATTGTTGCGAGATCTTTCATACATTTATGTTTAATGCATTTTAGTATTGTTGGTAAAACCGTATTTTTCATAGATCGTGGCTTATAACTTATATGACTTGGATTTGTTTAATTGCAATCCACAAACCAGAAAAATGTATATTACCAAGAATCAGATACTACAACATTTACATGAACATCCTACCTGATGAGATTCACTTCAAGTGAAAATTGTGTGTATGTACAACCGGCAAGACAGAATACCAAGACATCTTGTCGAGAATCTTCCAAAGCATCTCCTCACCAAACTTCGCTTTCTTACATCACCAACAGAACTAAGAACTTACGGGACTATATAAACACAAGGATTTGACACTTTCATCCATCTTTTTTTTGCATCATCAACTCTCATTCATTCCTTTGAATAACACTCTAAACTTTTCAAAAGCAATCTTTACGTTCCTTTTTATCAATCCTTTCAGTCTTTCCTTAAATATCTCAAAAAATGGTTTCAACTACTTTCGCCAGTCTTGCTATTGCTGCTTCTTATGTTGCAGCTGCTCCTATTGACCAGTCTGCTGGTTCTGGAGAGGTATCCGCTCGTGGTGTTTACCAAGACCGTGTCAACGCTTACTTGACAGCTGCTGACAACAGGGCCGACGCAGCTATTGCTGCAGTTGGCAAGGCTGCCGCACCCATGACATTTGGCGCCTCCAAGGCCATTGCTGACACCATTTTGAGCGAGCCTGTTCAGAACTTCAACCATGCTGTTCTTAACAACGTCGGTAACGCCGTTGGTGGTGCCATGGACGTTGCTCATGGCCAGCCTCTGAACAAACCAGCCGCCCATAAGCGTTCCGAAGAGCTCAACGCCGCAGCTGAAGCGTTGATCCAAGCCCGTGGAGTCTACCAAGACCGCGTCAACGCCTACTTGACCGCTGCTGACAACAGAGCCGACGCAGCCATCGCTGCAGTTGGCAAGGCTGCAGCGCCCATGACATTTGGTGCTTCCAAGGCCATTGCTGACACCATTCTGAGCGAGCCTGTCCAGAACTTCAACCATGCCGTGTTGAACGGTGTCGGTAATACCGTTGGCGGTGCTATGGATGTTGCTCATGGTCAACCTCTGAACAAACCAGCCGCCCATAAGCGTTCCGAAGAGCTCAACGCTGCAGCTGAAGCGTTGATCCAAGCCCGCGGTGTCTACCAAGACCGTGTCAATGCTTACTTGACTGCTGCTGACAACAGAGCTGATGCCGCTATTGCTGCAGTTGGCAAGGCTGCCGCACCCATGACCTTCGGCGCCTCCAAGGCCATTGCTGACACCATTTTGAGCGAGCCCGTTCAGAACTTCAACCATGCTGTTCTTAACAACGTCGGTAACGCCGTTGGTGGCGCCATGGACGTTGCTCACGGTCAGCCTCTGAACAAACCAGCCGCCCACAAACGTTCTGAAGAGTCAATTCAAGCTCGCGGTGTTTACCAAGACCGTGTCAACGCTTACTTGACAGCCGCTGACAACAGAGCCGACGCAGCCATCGCTGCAGTTGGCAAGGCTGCAGCACCCATGACATTTGGTGCTTCCAAGGCCATTGCTGACACCATTTTGAGCGAGCCTGTTCAGAACTTCAACCATGCCGTGTTGAACGGTGTCGGTAACACCGTCGGCGGTGCTATGGACGTTGCTCATGGTCAACCTCTGAACAAGCCGGCAGCTCATAAGCGTTCTGAAGAGTCGATCCAAGCCCGTGGTGTATACCAAGACCGTGTCAACGCCTACTTGACTGCTGCTGACAACAGAGCCGACGCAGCCATCGCTGCTGTTGGCAAGGCTGCCGCACCCATGACATTTGGCGCCTCCAAGGCCATTGCTGACACCATTTTGAGCGAGCCCGTCCAGAACTTCAACCATGCCGTGTTGAACGGTGTCGGTAACACCGTCGGCGGTGCTATGGACGTTGCTCATGGTCAACCTCTTAACAAGCCTGCTGCCCATAAGCGTAGTTACCAAGATGAAGCCGTTGCATTCCTCACAGGCCAACCAATTAGTAATTAATTCAACATCTCGCAAATATACTTCAACAGCTTAGTATTTACATTTTAGTTTTAGTTATTTCTAACTCAATTTACTCATCTTTTTTAAAATACATTTTGAATAAAGTTACTGTTCAAAGCTTTTTGTGAAACCAACACTGATTTTCACTTTAATCTTCTTTTTGGATTCAAAATTCTCATTGGTCATAATTGTCTTTTCAGCTATCAGCATGTATCTTAATATTAGCTACCAAAATAAGGGAGAAAAGCTAGAACTGTGGATAACTCCATCAACATCTTAAAAGTCTCAAACTATCTGGTAGTTTGGATAACAAGATATAGTTTGTAGAAAACTAAATACTGGTCAACCTCGCTATTATTCTATAACTATACATATCAACTTCTGATATTTATATCAGCTTGGCATGGTACCTCTGATGATTCTGTCTCCTTTACAATTAATAAACTTGGTTGACCAAATCGAAGGTTTTCGGTACTCAAAAATGTTTTTCTAATCTTTACAATGAATAGCCACAGTGGAGCATGCCATTGCAATACGTTTCATAACCCATTCACAACCAAGTAAATTCGAGAGAGCACTATAGCAATTAATACTCTTAAATTTCAAATGCACATATCCTTGATGTTTATAACAATGTAACAGGAAATCTACCAATCTTGATAAAAAACGTTTGAAACCGTTTTCCGTATGTATTTATGTTTGAGTCGAATAACTCACCGACTCTAATCGTCACAAAGTTTTCTCAGAATTTCAGGGTTATTGAAACTATGACATTGTATAATATGGGTCAACTTAAACAGTCTGAACCACTTTTGAAGTTTCTCCAGTTGGGCTAAAACAAAACATAAAATATATAGCTTAAATAATAATACATAAACCAGAAACTCCCAACGCAGACAATGAAAAATATGTGTAGTATCCGTTCCTATTTTTTGTTTCTACTCATCGCAGCTACCTTGCATTCACATCATGACAGATCTCACAACACAAGAAATCGTTCCGCTTAGTCAATCGGACAAAAATGAGACCAAATCAATAGAGCAATCAGATGCTCAATCAAAAACAGTTGTCAAGAAAAAGAAGATTCGTGGAGCACGGATTCAGAAAGAACCTGGTACTGTTCAAGATACTCTACCACAATCAGGTACTGTTTTCAATATTTGGTATTTGAAATGGTCCGGTAGTGATAGAGATGACGATATTGTCAGCCAGCGCCGTTCGGAGGGGCGTTGCAACGTTGCGCTGGATACTGGATACACTCTCGCCGACAAATCTGTTTCGACAACCACGCCTTTTTTCTGTCTCTACTTTGCACGCGGTCTATGCACAAGAGGCAAAAAGTGTGAATACTTGCATCGACTTCCAGTAATGACAGATATATTTCCTTCTAATCTTGACTGTTTTGGAAGAGATAAGTTTGCCGACTATAGAGATGATATGGGTGGCGTGGGATCGTTTTTGCGAATCAACAGAACTCTGTACGTGGGTCGAATTTCAACTACAGGACGAGAGGATAAACTGGAGGAACTGGTGTCAAAGAATTTTGCCGAATGGGGTGAGATAGAAAGGATAAGAGTATTGACTGGTAAGGGTGTGGCGTTTGTCACTTATATGAACGAAGCAAATGCACAGTTTGCCAAGGAAGCAATGGCGCATCAAACATTAGACGAATCTAATTCAGAAGAAGTTCTGAACGTGAGATGGGCTATCGAGGATCCAAATCCTTTGGCCAAACGTCGGGCACAGCGACATGTAGAAGAGATGGCGGCCGAAACAATTAGAAAGCTTTTACCAACAGAAATGGTAGAAGAAATCGAGGGCAAAAGGCGGAAAATTGGAGAAGGAGATTTCGGGCTGGAAGGGTACAAGGCACCAGATGATGTTCTATATGGTAAACATGTCGGCGCTATTGTTCAAACTGCACCAGAGGAGGTAGCGTCAGAAATGCCCAAAGAACAGCCTACTTTGGAGATTGAAGCAGCTGAACCGGAAGCCGAGAGTTTGTTTTCCAATTCATCGCTTGCTAGGATTAATGCTCTTACAAAGGCCAAAGAACCTGCCGCCAATTCTACAAGCCTGGGACTATGTGATTATGGAAGCGACGACGAAGACGATTGAAGCTTCTGTATGAATGCTCTTACAGAATTTTTTACAAACAGTTGATTTTTAAAGTCAGGCATTTGATCAACATAGTTTTCGGCTGTACAAAATGATGCCAATCATGCATCTTTTAATGAGTTCATAGTAGTTATCTAAGTGTCAAATTGTTTCTTGCAATACATTACTTATGTAGAATGTCAAAAAATGGAGTGTTTCACTTTTAATCCGAGGATTTTAGAAAGTTCAAACACAAGTCTTTCACTACTAGAAAATGGTGCGATCGTGCTGCTAAACCTGTCTTACCTGGTCTTGTTTCCGGTGTCACTTATTTCATCTTCAAGAGATTTGGTTAAGAGTTCATCGCATTGCCTATGTGAACTTTTGCCTTTTGACATAATACTTAAAGAATAATGTAATTTAGTACAAAACCATCTTAAGTTGTCGCATTTCATGGGTTCAATTTTGAAATTCCAAATATACCGTTTTAGTCTACTAACTGCAACAGTTGATTCGCCCATTTAAATTTGCCTTCAAAATTACACACGCTCATTGGCTACAGTGCTGTGAATAATTTTAATTTTAAAATTACTATGGTAAATTGGACCCAAATCCCAACTACGCATAGTACAAAAAACCAACAAGGCTGAAAAATATCTGCACATAAAAAACTTCAGCTTGGCTGATTTTTTTTGTCACTGTTTTTTATTAGGCTTTTTCTGATTCGCTGCTGCTGCTGATTTGTTAAGGAACGAACAAGATCCCGAATCAAGATAGCGTCGATAGTATTTTTTCTAAAAAAACAATAAATAATAGAAAACAAAATGACGTTTGCACAGGTTGCTCAACTTAGCTCAGCTCCTCAGTTTGACGAAAATGATCTAAAGTCGACGACAGGCACCGCAGGTGGTGCTTCCTATGGCCGAGAGCGAGAGATCACAGCCGATCCAAATCTAGTGATATATCACGACTCAGTTAACCCGAGCCACGAACAAAACAAGCGAATCACAATCGGCGGACGCAAATCACTGCTTGCCGTGGTCCAATCTAAATGTATTGCAAAATGTTTACACGCGCAGTCACCGCATCGAAGCTTCCCGGTTGTAGCACTATCGACCTTGGGAGATAAAGTTCTCAACAAACCGCTGTATTCGTTCGGTGGAAAGAGTTTATGGACAAAAGAACTGGAAACGCTTTTACTACACGATGTAGAGGACCTACCTAAGCTGGACATGATTGTTCACTGCTTGAAAGATATGCCAACTACTTTGCCAGAAGGATGTGCTCTCGGAGCTATCACTGAGCGTGAAGATCCAAGAGACGCTTTGATCATGGCTGTGGGATCAAGCTACAAAACGTTGGCCGATCTTCCTGATGGCAGCACCGTCGGAACCTCTTCTATTAGAAGATCCGCACAACTCAAAAGACACTATCCTAATCTTCAATTCGAATCCGTCCGTGGCAATGTGCAAACCCGGCTAGACAAGCTGGATAATCCTAATACTCCCTACCAATGTATTATTCTTGCTGTCGCCGGGCTTAAGAGACTTGACTTGGGACACCGAATCACTAACTTTTTGGACACCCCGGAAATGTACTATGCGGTTGGACAAGGTGCTTTGGGAATTGAGGTCCGATCTGGTGACGAACGAATTCAAAAATTGTTAACCAAGATTAATCACTTACCCACCTGGTTGACTTGTTTAGCAGAGCGCTCGTTGATGCGAACGTTGGAAGGTGGATGTTCAGTACCTATTGGAGTACAAACAGTTTTTGCAGAGGACGGTGTGACAATGAAGTTTACCGCTGTTGTGGTTTCTGTCGATGGTACAGAAGAGGTTAAAGAGTGTGTCGAGGCTAAAGTAGAGACTTCACAAGAGGCTGAAGATTTGGGCGTAGAGCTGGCGCACAAATTGATCGAGCGCGGGGCCAAAAAGATTCTTGACGAGATCCACCTTGACGCTATCAAATGATGATGCTGTTTACCTTCTAATTGCATATCTCTATTTCATTATAGCATTATCATATTGCCGAACCCAAAAGATTTATTTGTCGTTGTCTTGTAACATGTATGGATATATGTATACAGTTGTACAGTGTGTACTCATAATAATATTATGTACAATTCAGGTAGATAATTCATGATGTTTTTATTTGAGATTTGAAGACTAGTGCTGCTGGTACGCCACTATTTCGTCTTGCGGTAGAGCCGTTTATCATATTAGTGGAACCGATCACGATTGTCACTGTAGTTGTCGCGCAACTGAAGATTTTTCATGATTTCAAGATGCGGTTTTCTGGCCAATTCCAGGGCTTCGTCGTAGATATGGAATCTATTACTGGTAGCATCCGAGATGGAGCGAGATGTTCACAGATACCAAATAGGCATATGACACATTGATCTTAAGCACTAGCATATGCCGACCGACGTACATGTAACTGCGATTGTGAAAGTTACAATACGTTT
Source organism: Saccharomycotina sp. CBS 16003 (assembly GCA_022457085.1). Lineage (NCBI taxonomy): Eukaryota > Fungi > Ascomycota > Saccharomycotina sp. CBS 16003. Next base: position 713,326 of record JAJNCF010000020.1, read on the forward strand.
TCATAAAAGTAATTGATCATTGTAGTTCGCCATGACTCCTAGGCAGAAAGCGAAGTGCAAACAGTCGACCCACTTTTAAAAATACAAATGGGCCAAAATAGCCTAAATATGGTTAATGAGTCTACCTGAACAGGAGTACAAAGCCAATCTTTGTGCTTGAAAAAGCACTGGTACCTTGCCCTTGCTTCCATACTTATCACTGCAAACTGAGTTACACTAGTGTGTGGTTAGTACTGAACTCAAACCTATGGTTAACGCACTTGATGTCTAAAAGAAACCCGGTACTGGGAACAACTCACAGGCAGCATGCAAGACTTTAAAAAAGTGGAACTAACTTTATCCACAATTGTGATTCCAGAACGCGAAAAAGTATGATAACAGATTTCTTTTTATAGTAAAGGCCCTTGGGAAACTAGTGACAGTACATCTGCGACATACCCACAATTCTGTAGCCCTCGTTTTACTTTACAGTAGGTGTTCAATGAATTGTTGGCTTAAAATGGGGTTGTATACAGGACAGGGATACTGCCAGCACTGTATTGGTCTTGAGAGGTATTTAGGGGAAATTTCTCGACAATCCTTCTTTTCCTTTTACTCCATCTCTTTTCACTGTTAGTCCTGACCGTTCTGTGACGGATTATCTATACTCGAACTCAACACTTGAATTTTTCCCAAGATGGAAGACAAACGCCTTCTTGATCTGGAGAATATTATAGCTGACGGGACTTCGTCTTCAGCTCCCGAAAGATCTAGCAACGACAAATGTCCGCTCAAGACCAAAAAAATGTACAGCATTTGTATTGCCACTGCTTTGATCATCTTGGCTTTCACAGGGATGATGCACTGCCCTATGGGCATGCACTCGCAAGACTCGATGAACATGGAGTCTCAAGAAGAAATAGGTACACTCCACGTTAGAGACGAAAATTTCGTCCCAAGTTTCATGGGTGTCAGACACATTAAGCCCTTTGTATTGGATACAAAAGATGGGATCATTCACGAGGACGACAGCACTCAAGTCACAATCGAACCTACACAAGAGGAGGAGGAAAATTCCTCTGGGCTTAAAAAAAGAGGTTCTTCAGAAGACAAGGTGAACAAGGCCCTTGAACAAATGAAAGATATCAAAAATGAGGAGTTGGCCAAGCTAAAGGAAGTTGCTCAAAGAAGATTGACACTACTAGAGCGTGAAATTTCAGTCAATGATCAAAAGAACTATGTCGAAGATCTCAAGCTGCATCCTGCCGATGCCGTTGTAGAGCCATCTGGTCAAAAGGTCATGCTTCTGACAGCTACCGACGGACAGGGCGCCAACAGCTTGATCAAAAACGTTCTAGAAATGGCAGAGTCTAACAGAAGAGAGTACTGCGACTATCACAACTATGTTTACAAGTTCACCAATTTGTCCCAATTCGACCTCAAACACGCGCACCCTGTTTGGGGTAAGTTGCGGGCTATTCAAAAAGCCTTTGACGATCATCCCAATGTCGAGTGGATTTGGTGGATGGATGTGGATATCATTATCATGACACCGGAGATTGACTTGGCGAAACATCTGTTGAACAAGGATGTGATGAAAAAGAGACTTTCGTATGGTAAGCCTCTGAAAAATCCTTCCTATGCTGAATACTCAAATGTCAGATCAGCATATGATCCAGATGCGCCACTCCCTCCTCATGCTGCTCGCAACAAGATTGAAGATGTCGAGTTTGAAGATTATGAGTATGCTGACATTGACAATATTGATATCCTAATCTGTCAAGATTACTGGGGTCTGAACGCCGGTAGTTTCTTTATTCGAAGATCCAACTTTGTTAACTTGTTGATCGACTACTGGGAGGACAAGGTCTTTGTTGATCGTGAATTCACTTTCCGTGAGCAAGATACTCTTGGCCATTTGAATGTAAATCATCCGGCCATCAGAAAGCATTTTGGCATTGTTCCTCAAAGAGTGCTAAATTCATATATTTCTGATGATATTTGGGATGGATTCGAGGATGGCGATTTGGCGATTCATTTTGCTGGATGCTGGGTTTCTGGGCAATGTGATCAAAGATGGCAACGTCACTGGGCTAGACGTAAGAGAGTTCCTGAAAAATTCAGAAACACTTACGGAGAGTAAGTTTCGATACCAATGAATAACTATCTATTTTTGTAGATTTTAGGACTTGTTTTATTTATATATGTATATTCATAACTGACATTAATATTTTTCTTTTGAATAAAAGTTAAGAGCATTTATTGATCTAAGCCCATACGATGCCAGATAAAAAACTAAATGATATTGATAAAGGCTTGATAGTAGAAATTCTGTGTGTTTATTTTCGGAAATTGATATACTAGTTTTTGGAGTAACGGACATGGCTTCCTTTTGTATTTTAGAGAAAAATTCCACATAATTTTTCTTCTTTATCTTGGTTACTATTTCTTTTCCAAAAGGAGGTAGTGAATATATCATGTAAAAGAAAAGTATTAAGGAGATTGTACAAGAATGGTGTTATAAACCTTCATAGACGAGTTCATGCTGGTACGCCACCCGCTGAAATAATGTATTTATATCTCGATTTTTTTTCTTTTTACTGAAGATTCAGGTAATTTTTCCAGTTTGAGAACACTTTACTTTTCTTGCACAAGGTTCTCTGGTGATATAATCTGAAAAGTCTAACTTTTGAAAGCTTCTTTTTATTAAAGTTGACTGACATAGGCTGATTGAGGATTGCAAAGTTTGTATTAAGAGAAACTTTAAAGAATGATGACAAGGTGAAGAACGTCTGTTAGAAGGATTAACAAAAACATTGCTTATGAATGTAGAAAAAATGATTTGATGGTGTACTAAATGGATACAAGTACTGAAGTTGTAGAAGTGGAGGCCTCAGAGATGCGATTGAAACGCATAATGGAATGGTTATGGCAGTTTTAAGGACTCAAAATGGTTTTGTATGTTGTGATTGCATTCGTAGATAAAGAAACCTTTGCATCTCTGGCTGAATTTAGAGACAATATATCCCGTTGGAGCTTATATTTTTGCGATTTTTATCATAAAGGCAAAGGCATTATCGACAAAAATCACTCTTGAAGACAAGTTCCAAATGGTTCCAAACCATGACTTTGCACATAGATGTGAGAGCACCCTTGATTCAAAGGCGGCTGTGAGCATACGTATATGTATACACATGTGAATAAGAGTCAGCAACGATATCAGTCCGTGCAACGAGAACCAAATTTATCCTTGCTTTGGAGATACTGTCTAAAAGCTTGCACAACGGTGGCATGAAAAATGTACCTGAGCAAAACACACCGAAAGTTCAGGGATTGATACTGTAGTGACATGCCAAACAAAACATATGCTGTTGATTCAAGAAAACGGGCCAAAATGCCGCTTCACCTTTTCAAAAGTGTAACCAGTTAATACTGCTGTTTCACCGCATGAATTTTAGGGTAGATGATGAAGCTGAAATACATTATTTGACGGAGGTTTTTATTAATCCAAGTACTATTCCTCAACTGCTACATGCGTACAAATTAATATCGGTGGTATAAGTATGAGCTTTAAACGCTCAACCCTTTGGTGTATGTATGTAAACGAGTTATAGTTAATAGATAAAATTGCTGACAAAAAAGCTATTCATATTCAAGAACTTCAGAAACTCGTCTAGCCGTATGGTATTTCGCGTTTTATAAAGTCTGGTTTATTAGCATAGTGATGGCTATCTGATATGCAAGATCAAGTTTTTGAAAAATTCATGCTCAAAGTAAACCATAATATTATTATTATCAATGTTCATATCCGAACTGTTTCGTTTCTTTGATTTTAAGTCGCATAGCTGATAGTATATTTACTTCAATCAAGTATTATCTAAGTTTGGACGCCAATGATAGTTTATTCATGATTTATATCACCTGTAACTTGAGGCCTACACTTTACATCTTTCAAAAAAATTATCTAGTCTTTCGGTCTGAATAATACTTCAAACAGTTTTGTTCGTTAAATGCATAAAACTACGGCAGATAGTCTACAGATATGGTTCGGATAAAAATTGATTGTTATTACCATATACAGAAGTTTGTGATGCAAATGTACAATACAGCACTCATGGTTCTGCCTGTATAAACCACAAGGGCGTAATTTTCTCTTTAGATATAGCAAATGTATGGGATAAGGATTGGGTATGGTTCAATATGGTGCCATACACGAGAACCCGAATCAAACAACTAAAACAAACATTTGGACAATCGTGGCTAGAATCTACACTTAAACCAATGGCAATGATCAAAACCATTCAGCACATGATTTGAAACAAGGAACTCTCAAAGAACGTTGTCCAAGAATTGGCTGGTAGAAAAAAGATACAACTCGATCCAATCAGCAGCAAATACTATCGGGCATGTGTAGGTGCTACTGTTAATTCGAGAATTAAACTTCTTCAAACACAGAAAACATTCACCGATTTTGATTGAGTGCATGTATATTATCATTTGATGTTTTAAGGTTACTATGGACGTCGAACGGTGGTGATTGATGGATCGTGATAGTCTGGTTGGTTTTGAAGAAACGACAGGCTTCTTTTCCAAACAAGAACTTTGTGCTCCACTCTTGATTTGCCCAATACTTAAATCACGTGTTTATCTACTGAACTGTATAGTTTTTTATCACATGATACGTTATGCCTGTTTGAGGCTTTGTTATCAGGTTTCCCGGCTCCCACAAAGGAAAAACAGCAATAAACGACTTTATTGCTTATTGCCAACGACATCAGCAAGAATCCTCTGAATTGTAGTTACATCATTGCCATGCTAGTAGGCCCATTGCAAATGTAAGACGCAAATGACAGATCATTAATATCCGTAGTTTGAAATACGCCCTGACCATAAAGCCGTTTGCCTACGCTCAAACGCTGCCACATGTACGAGGACAACAACCAGCCTCCACTGCGATATTTAGCCATACAAAACATAGGTAGACAGGCAGCCCAAGATGTGGTGAAAATCCTCCTATAGGAAGATACTTTGGATTTGTATAGATAAGAAAAGACTGAAATTTGTCTCTTGGAGTAAAATAACCATGCGTTGATTGCTTCAATCACCGCCATTTTGGCTACTCATATTGCCAGCATCACCACGGTCGAAACCGTTTTGATTGCAGACTTCGGTGCATTTTCTAGCAGCAGCGATTTCCCAGTTGAGTCTATTTTTCACTGCTTTTTGACAGTAGCACATTATTATCATCGTGATCACCAATCACTGTCTTTATCGCTTGATGATTGCGATCGCCAAATCAACTACAACCCATAACAGCCAAAACGTGATTGGCACCTTTATCAGCTAGTGATTCAGTCTGTACGCGTGGACCCGAGCATGCACTCTCGTGGTTTTATGTATGTGCCGGCTTTCATGTTCTGATTCTACGGATTTTTTTATTTTTGGTTTTTGATTTTTCTTTTTCCTTTGGTTGTTTATTTTTATTAGTGACCTCTTTCCTTTATTTCAACTTCTTTCATTGTTATTTTTCTTTTTCTTTTTGGTTTAATTCATTCATTCATTTCATGCCAGAACATCAAGACCTAAAGTCTTCAGTGACTACCGTGTCTGGGTTTGCAGACTCGTCCTCTCGTCGACACTCAATCGTAACGGCTACTGAAATCACAGATCAACAAAGCTCAAGAAAAGCTTCAAAATCTTTAAGACTATTCAAGGAAAATGAATCTGCATCTGCACAATCACAATCACAATCATCACCAACAGCAATCAATAACACATCACAGTCAGCCTCTGACCCATCGTCTCCTACTCCTGCGCCGATAAACGCTATAGCAAATGCATCTTCATCACTACCGCGTGTGTCCTCGTCGGCTACATCTTCTGTCATCTCCTCATCCCCTTCTCTTGCTTCTATAACTCCTCCTTCTTATGTTCAGCAGAATCCGCCCATTCTGAAACATCTAAACCAAACAAAAATACGCGCCAAATCGTCTTCGTTTTCCTCTTTAGACAAACTTCCCAAAATCAATGAACTCGTTAATGATCAAGGCCTAGTTTCGGCTACTGCTGACCCTTCTTCGGCTGCTGCTCCTGGCTCCACTGCATCCACTATTGCTAATGCACCTTCTTCGGCCGCTGTTGCTTCTTCAACAGGTCTCCAGTCACGCTCTTCTTCAAAATCGTTCAACAACAACACTTCGCAGCCCTCCTCATCTGCTTACGTAGACCGCGTCACCTCCACTAACTCCAGTCCTTTGTCTCTAGCAGACAATCCTGACTCTCTGACTGTTATGCGATCCAACAATTCTACCTCGAATAAAGAGGTGTCAATGGTTACTTATATTCCGCACAATCCAAAATCTAATCGTGGTAACAACCCGCTCTATTCGGTGATTGAGCCTTTAGATCTCCAAGATCACGTCTCTGCTAAACAAAACAGCTCTTCGGCACCTTTAGACATTAAAGCCCCATCTTATAACAAACGCTTTTCGCCCACTGTCCCTCGTGAACCAGGCTCAACATTGACTGCATCATCGTCTTTATCGCGGCATTCCCCGGTACAAGAGCGTACATCTGCTTCCTCAAAGCTCTCTTCTTCCATTAAAAACTCCTGCTATAGCCCGCAAATAGCACCATCTAGTGTCAAATCAGCAGTTTCAATTGATATTGATGCTGGTGACCTTGAAAACATTACAGAGGAAGAAGCTGAGCAACGTCATCGATACCCGCTTGCTGTTGAGCTGACACCATTTAAGCACAAAGTTGGCGGCCACACAGCAATTTTTAGATTTTCAAAAAAAGCTGTCTGTAAGGCATTGATGAAGCGTGAGAACGTGTGGTACGAATCAATTGAAATGTATCATGAGGAACTATTACGATTCATGCCCAAGTACATTGGCGTTTTGTACGTCAGACACACTGCACCCGTTTACTCTGACGATTACGAGTCTACTGCTAATGCTAAATCTACGGCGAGTACAGTATTTCCCAAAGAGATCAAAAAAAAGTTTTCGCCTAGTAATTTAGGTTCAGGCTGTTTGCCTGAGGTTGTGTTGGATGACAATATCCATATTCTACCTGATTTTCTAAAGCTGTCTGCTTCAGCCCCATCCCCTGACCGATTTTCACTATACATGAAAAACCCAAGTGCCAACTCATTTATCTCTAGAGGCGCAACAACAAAGAATGAAAAGCTAAGAGATGCTGTTCTACGTGAAGTGTTGGAGGAGCAAGAAAGCCGGCAGAGCTCGGCTGCCGCGGGCATGTCACCAAGGTACAGACGGGATTCTTCAATGAGTCAAAACGCTTCTTTTGATCTCAACGAAGATTTAGACGCATTGAACCTGGATGAACGACCAGATGCACCCGTTTTTGAAATGGATGCAGAGCCGGGGATGGTAACGGCGGACTCGCCCGTGCAGCTGCCTAGATCTCCATTTATCACCCCTAAATCGCCATTAGTATTGCCAAAGTCAGCGACCATGTCTGGAAGCGCCACTGCGTCTTCCATGCTTCCTCCCAGTAGTCAGGTTTCATACACTAGTCCCTCTAAAATGTACACAAAGGGCGAGTACTTTATTCTGCTGGAAGACCTAACAATGGGGATGAAGAAGCCATGCGTCATGGACTTGAAAATGGGAACTCGTCAATACGGAGTTGACGCAACTTTTGAAAAGAAAGTGTCGCAATCAAAAAAGTGCTTTACTACCACAAGTCGAAAATTGGGTGTGCGCATCTGCGGTATGCAAGTATGGGACAAAAAGAAAGAGACTTACTTTTATCAAAACAAGTACTTTGGCAGAAAAGTGCGAGCCGGTGCACAGTTCAAGGCCTGTTTGCTGAAGTTTTTGTATAATGGTGAGTCGAAATCTTCAATTCTAAAGCATATTCCTAAAGTAATGGACCGATTGACCAGACTTGAGAAAATCATTGCACAGCTGAATGGGTACAGAATGTACGGATCCAGTTTATTGCTGATGTACGATGGTGATCCAGAGTGCCAAGGTGAGTTGACAGTGCGAATCATCGATTTTGCGCAATGTGTGACATTGAAAGATACAAGATCTTTAGAGGGCAAAGTCGAATGTCCACCAAAACACACTGGAGCTCCTGATCGCGGATATCTTCGTGGTATCTCGACTCTGAAAAAGTATTTTGCTCGAATCTGGAAGGACTATACGGGCACGGTATTTGAGGTTCCAGAAAACAGAGCTGATTGGGATCTGGTCATTCCGCCAATCATAGAAAATGGAGATGAAAACGTAAAGGAGTTGGATGATTTTGATATTGAAAGTTTTGATCCAACCAACGAAATGAAAGAAGAACTCAGAGAAGCGGCTCCAAAACAGAAAGGATATAAAGACGATGATGAAGGAGGCGAGGATTATGAAAGCGATGTTTCCGTGTGAACAAAAAACGTTGTAATATGGATATTAGTACTTGTGTAAATAGAATAGAAAGTCTTTTCTTATTTTCCAGTGTAAAATTAACTAACTAAAAGAATTAATGTAGAGAAATTGATTGATGCTTAAAAGATTATGAGTGTTCACAAAAGCCTTGAACAAGATTAGCCGCACAAAGGTGAATTTAGATTTTTTCCAGCACGGCTACACTTTCGACGTGATGGGTCATGGGGAAGAAATCAAAGCCTCTAACAGAAACAATCTTGTAGCCACCATCTCTGACCAAGACACCAACGTCTCTGGCCTGTGAGTGGACATTGCAAGAGACATACACAACCTTGCGTGGAGAGTAGGTAATTAATTGCGAAAGGAAGGAAGAGTCACAGCCCTTACGAGGAGGATCAATGACCATGGAAGTGACAGAAGGGTCTGTTTTGAGACGAGAGAAGATATTCGAAGCAGTGCCGACTTCAAAAGACATTTTGGGAGAAGCTTCGCTTGCAGTAGCAGACTCTGAGTCTGGCTGGTTAAGCATGTAGTTCCAGTCAGCAAATTTGACACTCTCCTCCGAGATTTCAACACCAATGACTTGCTCGGCAGCGCCACTGCAAGCCACACCAAAGAGACCAGAGCCACAGTAAGTGTCGATCATGAACCGAGGTTGCGACCCGTCAATGGCCAGATTATCGCGCACATATTTGGTAACTGCAGGAAGAATGGAGTTGTTGTTTTGGAAAAACGAGGAACTGGGGAATTGGAAGACAAGCTCGGAGGGCGTAGCACTAGATTCGTCAGCAAGAGAGGGGAATCGCTCGGTGATGATGGTCTTAGTAGAAGTGCTGCAGGTCTTGATGTTTTTAGAATGGATCTGGCGTTTTAAGTCGGTAGTCAAATCGTGCACTTGGACCTCTGGATTCTTGGCCTTGGGTCCAGGTTCTCCATTCTCTTTGATATCTTCAAGCTCTTGCTCTGTCACCATATTCTCTCTCAACAAGATAGTAGCACCCTTCTTGTAATCTTTGAAAGAAGCTCTAACTTGTGATCTTCTTAGTGCTAGCCCTTGATTCACCACGGGTGTTGCAATGGCACATTCCTCAATATCTAGCACCGATTTCCGGCCGCGTTCTCCAAATCCAATTTTTGGTGCCTGAGCCAAGCCAGCCCTAGGAACATCGAAATGCGGCGTCAGTTTAGTTCTGTATCCAAATTGCAATGGCGAGCCTTGCGTTGGCAAAATCTCTGGGACGTGTTCTGGGGCCAGATCCGAGTTGTGTCTGTAAGCGTTTGTGATAACATTGCGTTTGATCTCGAGTTGCTCTTCGTAAGGTATCATTTGGTACTGGCATCCGGAACACTTGCCAAAGTATCGGCACTTGACTAGGCTTTGGTCACGCATGGCAGATTCAGTTCCGGACATGATTGAAACCAGCTCGGCTTCGTAGAAGTACTTTTGGGTTCTGTAGATCTTAGCCCGCACAACCTCGCCGGGCAACACAAACGGAACAACAACAACCTTTTTGCTTTCTTGATCCCAAGCAATACCGTCTCCTCCACCGGAAATTCCTAGTACCTTAACTTCAACTTCCTTGTGCTCAGGATGCACAGTGCCTCTAGGTCTTGAAAAGAATTCTCGCAAATCGTTCTTGACATCTTCCAGATCAACCTCCAACTGATTTTTCAGCACCTCTTTCATATCCGTGAGCAACACTCCTTCATTTGAGATAGGGTCGGCTTTAGGAGGTTCCTTGAAGCGCTTGTTTTTGTTCCTGTTTTTGTTCTCCACAGCGTTAGTGGTAGCCGTGGCTAAAGGTTGTTCTCTCTTCAAAGTCGCCGGTGCGGCAGTTGTGCCGTTATCCACATTAGTGCTTATCATTCTAAAACTCTTATGTCTAGTTGTCAAACGCACTAATTGTCTCGCAAACCCTCTCAGCATATGAAGTGCCTCCGACAGAATCGATAAGAACGAAAACCCAAAAAGAGATCTTATCTGTGTGTTTCCACAATATGAGCCGAATATGTATATCGAAGAATTTTTCAGGGTACGGGCATGGTTTGGGAGGATTTTGTGGTCTTTCAAGTGTCAGCTACTTTTGTGAGGCTGTGAGTGGACAACTCCAAGACTTGCGCCTTGAGAAATAGTTTCAATAAGCTTATGTGATAACCTTTGAAGAATGACCGCCCTTTATCAGCAGCGATACTTGCACTTGATGATTGTCAATCACAAGAGCTCAAACGGGGAGCTGTTCTTCGCCATGATCCAACTGTTAGTCCCAAGTTTCGTCGCTATTCCCACTACTGTTTAACACATTTTAGTTTTGAGTAGATCACGCTTTATCTTGCCCTGATCCAGATGTTCTTGCCATGGCCACTATGAGTAATTTTAACAAGCCAAACAAAAAAATTTTCCAAGCGTGAAACTTTCTATGGGTTGGTTCTTTTGGCACGCAAAATCTGATAACAACATCATTGAATTATAGCCCTGATTCCCTCCTCTTTTTTTCTCCCTTCTTTCTCTTCCCCATCGTGCGATTCTTGTTTTTTGTCGAACTTGTCAATAGCCAGGCTGTTTTGAACATTCACACATTGTACTTTGTGCGCTAGCTCCTAGATTTATATATCCACAACTATATATACGCCTACAATCATCTTTTCTTGATTCCAGTTGTTTCGTCGAGATTCCGCAATATTGTTTCGCTCAATTCAACTATCATACAGGTGTATTCAGCGCCCGCAACTTTTATCAACTACATATAAAAACATCAATCGATTCTCAACATTAAAAACCCCTTTCTTTAATATAATGTCCGAGCAACCTACTACTCCCGCCACTGCCCCTGCTGCTGAAGGCGCACCCGTCAAGACCGCAAAGCAACTCGAAAACGAGCGTAAAAAGGCTGAAAAGCTTGCCAAATTCCAAGCCAAGGAAGCCAAAAAGAAGGCTGCTGCCGCTGCTTCTTCTGAAAAGAAGAAGGCCGAGCCTAAGAAGGAAAAGGTTGCTGCTGAGCCTACTCCCGAATTCGTTGACAAGACTGTCCCTGGTGAGAAGAAGGTTTTGGTCAGCTTAGATGATCCTGCTCTTAAATCTTACAGCCCTGCCATTGTCGAGTCCTCTTGGTACCAATGGTGGGAAAAGCAAGGATTCTTTGAGCCCGAGCTCACCAAGGATGGTGAAATCAAGCCCGAAGGAAGCTTTGTTATCCCTGCACCCCCACCCAACGTCACTGGTGCCCTCCACATTGGACATGCTCTGACAATTGCTATCCAGGATGCTCTTATTAGATACAACCGTATGAAGGGAAAGACTACTCTTTTCATTCCTGGTTTCGACCACGCCGGTATTTCTACACAATCTGTTGTCGAAAAGATGCTGTGGAAAGACAGTAAGAGAACTCGTCACGATTTGGGTCGTGAAAAGTTCACAGATCTGGTCTGGGAGTGGAAGGAAGACTACCACCAAAGAATTAAGAACCAATTGAAGCGTCTTGGTGCTTCTTACGACTGGAACCGCGAGGCATTCACCTTGGATGAGAAGCGTAGTGAGGCTGTCATTGACGCCTTTGTCAAGTTGCACGAGGATGGTACCATCTACCGTGCCGAGAGACTTGTCAACTGGTGTTGTGCACTTAATACTACCCTTTCAAACTTGGAGGTTGAAAGTAAAGAGATCGACGGTAGAACTCTTCTCAACGTCCCCGGTTACGAAGAACCTGTTGAATTCGGTGTTCTTACTCACTTTGCCTACCCTGTCGAAAACTCTGACGAGAAGCTTATTGTTGCCACTACTCGTCCTGAGACTTTGTTTGGTGATACTGGTGTTGCCGTTCACCCTAATGATGATCGTTACAAGCACCTTATTGGCAAATTTGTCATTCATCCTTTCGTTGACAGAAAGGTTCCTATTTTCGCCGATGCAGAAGCTGTTGATATGGAATTCGGTACTGGTGCCGTTAAAATCACTCCTGCCCACGATCCCAACGATTACACCACTGGTAAGCGTAACGGTCTTGAATTCATCAACATTCTTAACGACGATGGTACTTTCAACAACAACGCTGGTTCCTACGCTGGCATGAAGAGATTTGATGCTCGTAAGAAGGTCATTGAGGAGCTTAAGGAAAAGGGTCTTTTCATTGAGCAAACCAACAACCCCATGAGTGTTCCTCGTTGTGCCAAGTCCAACGATATCATTGAGCCTCTTCTTAAGCCCCAATGGTGGGTCGCCCAAAAGGCTCAAGCCGATGCTGCTATTGAGGCTGTCAGAGATGGTAGAATCAGCATTGTCCCCAAGACCTCTGAGAACGAGTTCTTCAGATGGTTGGAAAACATTCAAGATTGGTGTATCTCTCGTCAACTTTGGTGGGGTCACAGATGTCCTGTTTACTTTGTCAAGTTGGAGGATGGAACTGAACAAAGTCCTGCTGACAACCAATGGTGGGTCGCTGGCCGCACTCTTGCTGAAGCTGAAGAGAAGGCTGCCAAGAAGTTTGCTGGTAAGAAGTACACTCTTGAACAAGATGAGGATGTTCTTGACACCTGGTTCTCTTCTGGTTTGTGGCCTTTCTCCACTTTGGGCTGGCCCAATGAGACCGAGGACATGAAGAAGTTTTACCCCAACTCTTTGTTGGAGACTGGTTGGGATATTCTTTTCTTCTGGGTCGCTCGTATGATCATGTTGGGCATGAAGCTCACTGGCGACATTCCTTTCAAGGAGGTCTTCTGTCACTCCCTTGTCCGTGATGCTCAAGGTAGAAAAATGTCCAAGTCTTTGGGTAATGTTATTGATCCTTTGGACGTCATCTCCGGTACTCCGCTTAAAGCTCTTCACGACAAGCTTCGTCAAGGTAACCTTGATCCTCGTGAGATTGCTAAGGCCGAAGAAGGTCAAAGAATGTCTTTCCCCAACGGTATTCCTGAATGTGGTACCGATGCCATGCGTTTTGCTCTCTGTGCTTACACCACTGGTGGCCGTGATATCAACTTGGATATTCTTCGTGTTGAGGGTTACAGAAAGTTCTGTAACAAGATTTACCAAGCTACCAAGTTTGCTTTGATGAGATTGGGTGACGATTATGTTCCTCCTGTTTCAGCTGGTCCTTCTGGTAAAGAGTCTCTTGTCGAGAAGTGGATCTACCACAAGCTGGCCGTCGCTTCCAAGACCACTAACGAAGCTCTTGACTCCCGTGACTTCTTGAACTCCACTTCTGCCATTTACAATTTCTGGCTTTACGAGCTTTGTGATGTCTACATTGAGAACTCCAAGTTCTTGATTTTGGAGGGTACTCCCGAGCAACAAAAGTCTGCTAGAGATACTCTTTACAACACTCTTGAGGCTGCTCTCAAGTTGATTCACCCCTTCATGCCTTTCATTTCTGAAGAGCTTTGGCAACGTATTCCTCGTCGTCCTGAAGACAAGACTCCTTCTATTGTTGTCAGTTCATACCCTGTTTTCGATGAGGCTGCCCACGACCCCAAGGCTGAGGAGTCTTATGAGCTCATTTTGGAAATTGTCAAGGGTGCTAGATCTCTTTTGGCTCAATACGGTATTTTGAAGAACGCTAATGTTGTTGTTCAAACTAATGCCGAGACTGTTCCTGTCGTCAAGGCTCAAGAAGACTCTATTTTGTCTCTGGTCAAGGCTGCTACCAAGCTTGATTTCCTTGCTACTGAAGATGCCGTTCCTTCTGGATCCGTTGTTTTCACTGTCAACCCCGAAGTCTCTGTCTACGCTATTGTCAAGGGACACGTTGATTTTGACTCTGAGATCAACAAGGCTAATCAAAAGATTGCCAAGGTTGAAAAGAGCAAGGCTTCTTTGGAGAAGCAAATTGGCATCAAGGACTACGAGACTAAGGTCAAGGCCGAGATTAGAGAGCAAAACGAAAAGAAGTTGGAAGGTTACGTTGCTGAGATTGCTGGTTTGCAATCTGTTGTTGACACCTTTGAGAAGCTTAAGCTCGAGTAGTTTATTGTTTCATGACATGTATATTTAGGTAAATTGTAATTTATGATATTTCTATTTTAATCTGTGACTCGTGCCACTACGTACCACTTGCAAAGTTATCGACGCATTGGAACTTGCAAATATCGAGAGTGAAACAGGAGCTGATTTATTTATTTTTTTGGTTCCTTGGTTCATTTGTACCCAAAAATGGAGATGCAGATAGCTAGTTACTGACACATACTGGGGTTATCCCTGGTGTAATGCGCGCACGACCAAAAGTAGTCTACATTGCAATATTTCAAGTCAAAAACGCGATTGTCAATTTTACGGGAATGGTGGTTGTCACAATTATCATTTTGAATACATAATTGAGAACCAAGTACACAGCGATTTGGCATAAAAATATTTTTGTACTATTTATTAGGCATGCTACAGTGTCGCAGGCAATTGACTTTGGGGACGTGTCAGTTGGTTCTGAAGGGTGTATGCTTACGCGGTGGCAGTCAAGAGCGAGTTGGTGTTTGATGATGAATGGGATCCTGAGGTTTTAGCTGCGAGATGACATGACTTTAAAAGCGATATGGGCGCTAATGATCATAAGCCTGATTGCGTTTTTAATGGAATTAATAGTAGGTATGTTTACGCTTTTGAATCAGGGTGACGAGACGCTGATGCCGATAGAGAATTAAATGATGTTGTTTGCGGTATTATGTGAACATGGTGTTTTTGGTGGCGTATTTCGGAAGTCACACAGTGCTGTCCATCTTCTTAAAGATTTATGGAGTTTGGGCGCGATTGTACTAGGAATCGCGTTCTGTTTTTTAGCCAACAATTTTATACGCAATGCCACAGACCATTTACAGGAATGTTAAGCACTAATCGCTGATCTGCCTTTTACATTATCAACAAAGTTGTTTGCGCGAATGACGATTTACAAGTACATTGGGATATAATTACGACGGAGGATTTGGAGTTTTGATCTGAATAATAAAAGGAGTTTTTGAGTGGTCAAAGATGAAATAGTATACGGAGCTGAGCTGGAGTGTGTATAGTTCAAATGGCACGATGAATGGCAAATGGAGAAGTAGCCGGTATGTACGTCGTCGCTTGTGTTACAAGTTTCAACACACCTTCCAAGCTCGGAATGAAAAAATTGAACTATGAAAAGTCATGGGAACAGTTGATGCAATAATAAGAAAGAGAGATAGCAAGCTTTTCTTATGGCGGTTAGTTTTGTTGGCAATTGATCTGTGGTTTGCGACTTTCCATTTCTAGCTCAAGAGTTTGCAACATCTGAGCCAAGGTGTCCATGTGAGCTAAGGATGTGGTTTTCGACCAAGAGTCCATCTGGGTGTTGCGTTCACTCACTGGACAATTAACAGGATTGGTTACATGATTTAAATGTATGATTTGCAAGCAGAAATAGGCATTGCATTTGAGTAAATTGAGAGGGCATGGAGAAGTGGATGCATTTAGGATTTCGGACTCAGGTACAAGTTTAATTTATGTTTCACACAAAGGTCAAGGGACAAGGTTGGGAGGGGTGATCAGCGTAATAGAGTTCAGAATTCACGAGGTCTCAAGGAGTGTGTATGTATGCAAGAGTGACGACAAAAGTGTAAAGCAGGGCGAAATAAGAGTGGATACTTTGGGGGCTGGGAGAAATAGACTTCAACAGGTTTTCAGCCTCTCCTTTAACTGTATAGGCAGCCCTCAGCTTTTGGGACAAGGAGGTCATACAAAGATATTAGGGGCGATGATTGAATAGACAATAGAAATAAGAACAGTTGATATATATAAGATGAAGTATTAAACAAAGTACTGAGAACAAAACAAATAAAATGCACATTAGATATAAAAGACATGAACTGAAGAAGTTGTCTTTGGACAAAAGTTGTAATAGCTTGCGTTAATAAAAAAAAATGCCAGTTGATTCGACCAGTATGGCCGACGATTCCGAATGAGTATAATATAAAGGAGAAGCATAAGGGGCAATGGGAAAGGGAGTTTGCGGTAAAAAAACAGGTCGAGGCAAAAGTTTAAAAAGTAGGATACGAGCGGATGGTATCAAATCCTAGAGATGAGGTGCATCAGGAAGGTGAATGTTGAAAGAGGTGTATGGCGATACAGTAGAAACGACTGAATGAAGACTGTTGTTCTTTCAAGATCCGCTGATGGCCGCTGCAGAACCTTAGAGCATCAGGCAAGACCTTTGATCAGTTGTAGATGTCAGCCACAACTTTTAAAACCTCCCGTTTATGCTTGATGAGACGTTTGATGATTTCCACTGGAATATTGTAGGTTTGCGAGACAAGTTCTAGGGAATACCCAGCTTCCGCCATCTCCACTATATGGCCACAATGCAGGAGCGTAACTGTTGCGGGGTCAAAGTTGTGTTTGCTTATCATTTTTTTTTTCGTAAACTGTGTGCTATTAAATGAGAAAAATCGGTGATGTTGAAACCTTGTATGTTATTGCGAATAGAAAGAAAAGAGAAAGAGAGAAAAAAAGGCTTGCGTGAAAGAGGCTTTTTTATTTGGAAAAGAGACTTTGTGGATGTTGACGATTGTATGGCCACGAGGATCCGGAGGTGTTTGTTTTTGTGTGGGCGTGCGTTAGCGCGGACGATGCTTTAATAGACGAAAGTGGCCCTTGGGGAAGACGTTGCTTGAAAACGTGCTTTAATTTTTGATTTATAGATGGGAATGAAAGTTTAATGAAGAAGAAGAGGAAAATTTGACACGAAAATATAATGAGAAACAAAAAGATGAAAAAACGTCGAGAAATCAGAGACTTTTGTTTAATTTTATTGCTGGTTTCTCATTATTGTACATCTCAGGTAGGGAACGGTTGGCGTTTGCTGGATGCCGATGAGTTCGGTACTGGGCCTGTGTGGTGGACGGATGGAGAACCGAGAAGGAAACAAGTGACTAGGCAAATGCGTTTTAATGGACCACCACAACGAAAAACAGCGATTTGTAGTAGCGTCAGAGAAACAATCAGAGCCGATGCGGATAGCTGACAGGTTTGAAAAGATATCACGATTGTTGTGGACCATCTTCGTTTGCCTTCGAATCTGTGAGAGTGCTAAGAGCGAATAGTTTGCGAATTGGCCACGAAGGGTTTCTACTGAAGATTCTAGAACGCAGGCGAACTGACGAGAAAGAAAGCCATTACTCACATCACTTTTTCTAGCATCAAAGCCTCCACGCCACTGGTGTCATCGCAGCTCAGTCTGCTGCTGCTGTACCATCGTGACCTCGATTGTTTTTGTTTGGCATTCGTGATCCATTTCCACATCGTCTTTTGGACTGGTCTCACGTCAAGCTGCAGGCAGTTGTACGCTCATACACCTGAGCTCCGCAATGTATCTTTCTTTTGGTCCTCTGCAACTACTATATTCACGACTCAAGCGCGCAAATCATCATCATTTTACCCAACCTCTGCAAACAAAACCTGAATCTAAAAAATAAAAAGATGAAAAGAATATCCAGAACTGAAAATGAATGCACAAAACATTGAAATTAAAAATTGGAAAGAGAAACGAAAAAGAAATCAGTTTCTGTGAGTAGGTGACGTCACAGTTGTCTCAGGTTCAGCCGTGACAATCGCGACTCGCGAAGACTCCTTTGGATTCCACCTCATTGAAACCAAAGCAAAGCACCCACAAAGCTTTGAAAAAAAAAAAAAATTCAAATCATTATGGATCAAGTACTACTGAAGGAACCATAATCAAGTATAGAGACAAGCCACGACGATCAAACGCTTGGTTGTCACTGTGGGAAATGATTTTGCGATTCGTGGGGGAGGGGGGGGTTTCGACGCGAGCATGATTTGTACCTACGCTGATCTAAGCCTTGCCCAGTATGCACTAAGCACAATGCCCAAGAAGTACTCCCGACCTCCACCCACCCTCGAAATGCACGCGCTATCCAGATTCTCCTGCAAACACGAGATTCGACTGTAGTTTTGACTGAATTCTGAAACAGACCCTTTTTTTGCCCTCCAAATACGGCACGCCCGAAACAGACGACGACGACGGGGCGTTGCCTGTTTTTGACAAAATGTGTAGTCGTGCAAAGACGTATATTTGTGCATGGATACTTGTGTTTGGACTGTACCTCGACAAAACTCGTTGTGTTTTTTGTGACCCCCTTTTCAAAGACCGCAAATACCTGTATTTAGGTCTTCAGAGCACAGGAGTCTGTACCAAGAAACAGGCCAAGCTGATCAGCATCAGCAAACATCCCCGTTTGAATAAAACTAGTATTCTGCTCAAACAAACTGAACACGGCCTTTGGGCAGTTCCTTCGTGACCCACGCGCGAAGGCTGGACAATGGAGGCGATACAGAAGAAAATGGGATCGAGATAATATCTACAATTAGAATGAAACGTGTGTAACAGCTTTGAATTTCTGTCGCGCACAACCTCCATCTTTCTTCAAGACCCATGAGTTTGTGTCTTCAGATGAAGCCCACATTTTCCTGCTCGCCTTGTCGTTTCCATCGCTGTTGTGTTCAGTCTACGCGCGCTTTGCCTAAATGATAAGGTCCTCACTTCATGCCCAATTATTTGACAACTTCCACCCGTCGGCACCGTCTTTTCTCTGCTCGATCGTTGTCAGTTCTAATCTAGCCCATGAATTTGAATCCTCTTCCTTTCAGATCTCGGTTCTTCCCCGCCACTGTCCATCTTACAAGCTGACGACGCTCTGTCGTCTTCCCACCAGAAAAAAGAGCCTTTCTTCTGGTTCGGCGTCTTTGTCCATTCTCCCTGTTTTAACCCTTCGCACACAAAACCACCTAAACGACAAATGCAGAAATCTAGTGCCCGTTTAGGCATTTTGTTTTCATCCATTGATAATATTTCACCCGTTTTTTTTATTTTTTTATTTTTCACTCTTGTGCGTGCTCGCCGTGTGTGTGTGTGTGTGTGTGTGTGTGTGTGTGTATGTATGTATGTACTGGCACATTTTAACATTCCCTCCCCCTTATTTTGGGCTTGGTTATCGGGCAACACAAGCACAAAATACCCACTCTTGTATATATAATCGTCGGATTCCCTTCCATTTCATTTGACTTTTTTCTTCTCTTTCTCCTTGAATGCTTCTGTTCGTTTCTCTCTGCTCTTTGTTTTCCTGCTGGCCTGGTAGATCGTAGCTCTGTTCCCACTCTAGTCACTCTTTTCCAAGTTCTTCGCTACTTTGTTATACTCTTCCATATATACTTATATATACAACCACTCCGACAACCACCACCCCTTATCTCTCGACTGTTCGACACTCACCTGAGCGAAACGCGTCGCAATAAACAAACCTTTCAACCGATCCCACTCAACTTTTGACAATGAAATTCTCCGATTTGGCCCTCGTGGCTCTCTCCGCTCAAGGCATCTTTGCCGCTTCCGACTGTGCCTTTATCGCCGGCAACCACTACTGTAATGCAGTTTCGCAAGTTGTTTACTCCGACGTTGGATTTTCTGGATCCTACAAGAAGGTCACAAACATGGACTCCAAGTCTTGTGAATGTCAATCTACTCCAGTCTCGTTTTCCGGGCCCTTGACTCCTCTTGACCAAGAATTGTCTGTCCATTTCAGAGGACCCATCGAGATTAAGCAGTTTGCCCACTACGTTTTTTTCGACAGAACTAAGCAACAGAAGAAAAAGCGTCATGTTCACCATGCTCACCACGAACATCACGAGCACGAAGACCACGAACTCCAAAAGAGAGACGGACAAGCCGATGAAGACGTTGTTTACGTTACCGAATACGTCACCGTAAACGATGACGGTACTCCTTCTGAGCCGAAAACAGTTGCTGCTACTGATGTTCCTCAAGGTCAACAAACAGTTGTCACTGTCAAGGTCGAAACGCAAGCCAACAACGGTACCGCCGCTACTCCTGTTTCTTCTTCTTCTGCTAAGTCTTCTCCTGTTCAATCTTCTGCTCAATCTTCCGCAGCCGCTTCATCTTCATCTTCTTCTTCTTCTTCCTCTTCAACCTCTTCTTCAGCCTCTCCCTCTTCTTCTTCTTCCTCCTCTGGCGCCGATAAAGGCTGGTCTCGTTCTGCCCACTACCACTCCGGCCAAGGTCTTGCTGAAGGCCTTGTCTTCCTCAACAACATGGGTGGTAGCAACGGTTCTGGTGTCTTTGACTACTGCTTCGGTAACTCTCTTTCCTACTGTTCCTCCGATGGTGTTGCCTCCGGTCCTGAGGCCGTCGTCTTATCCGATGTTCGTATTCCTTCCAACAAGGAAGTCATTTTGTTCTCTGATAAAGAATGCAAGAACGGATCTTGTGGTTATCATCGTGAAGGCACTGTGGCTCATCACGGATTTGACGGTGGAAACAGCCGTATGTTCATGTTTGAATTCTTGATGCCCAACGATCCTGGTGCCAAATTCGACTTCAACGGCGACATGCCCGCTGTTTGGTTCCTCAATGCCAATGTTCCTAGAACTGCTCAATACGGCAAGCCCGAGTGCTCTTGTTGGGGTTCTGGATGTGGTGAATTCGATGTTTTCGAAGTCCTCGATCCTGGTAACCAATATCTTACTTCCCATCTTCACTCTGGTCAAGGATCGACTTCTTCTACTGGAAGCTACGGTGGAGGTGGTACTCCCGACTATATCATGCGTCCTGTCACCAAAACATTGAAGGCAGCTGTCATTTTCAACGACAACTCCATCACTATCTCTACCTTGGACGACTCAGTCAGTTTCGATGAAACTGTTGATTACGATTCGGTTCAAAACTGGCTTCAACAGTACTCCAAGTTCTCTACTCTGATCAACCTTCCCAAATGATCACTTTTAACTTGAAAATCAACATTTACTTTCTTTTTTTTTTCTTTGTACACGCTCTTTTAAATGTTTTATGTGCCTATGGTACAGGTGGCTGTTGGATTTTATAAAAATTATTTTCTTTTTATTACTGCTTATCGAGTTTCTCCCGAGTATAGTGGTAGGATCTATAGATCTAGATGTAAAATTGTTAGATTAGATTTGTTTTCGGATTTGCTTTCCTCCACTTTTTTTTCTTCTTTCTACATGAGCAAATCCATGTTATTTTTTTCTTTAAAACAATCCGGGACGTGTGTAAATTCACACTGCAGAGCCGGAATTGGAATAAATTGTGTGGATCCATGAGTGAAAAAAGCGCGAGGTGTTGTGTATGTGTGTATATTGGTTAAATTGGAAGGCAGTTTTAAGTTAATGATACCATGTGAGCATTCGTGTGACCAATCACGGGGTGAGAAATGGCATCCTATTTCTGAGACCAAATTGTAGATGGCTGTATATTTGTGATGCCATCAGTTACAGTTTTGTTTTGGATCTCAAAACCAGCATTAGCGCTTCTGTAGAGTAATGTACATGTGATACAATACGTACTAGTGAATCAATAATGGTTTCCAGATGTGTAATAAGTTTGCACAAAAAGATCAATAGTTCGACTTTTCGTATTTAGAAAGAGAAAAACGACTTGCAATCGGTGATATGGATACTGCATCAGCCGTTAAATACGTACATTTTTCAACTGAAACTTAGATATTTGGGATTCAATCTAGTGCAATGTTTCTTAGCACAGATTTAGAATGATATTTTTTAAACGGCTCTTAGCGAACAGGTTTAATTTGAAAAGAAATTTAGAATACGAACGCTGTATATCATTAAGTACAAACCGGAGGCAACATTCAGTATCAAAAAACTTGCTATTGTCTGAAAGACTACATATAATATTCAGGATCAATAATATGTAATTTGAAGCAGTCATTGCACATTGTAAAGCTTTGCTAGAAGAAAAATATAATTATGACTACTTTTTGAAATCTGGAAAATACATGATATATTTTGAATCAAACGTTACAAAGCTTTTTGTGACATACTCAGAAGTTTTTAATGAGTTTAAATAGCATGAGCGAAAAGAAACACAAAACTAAGAGAGTATGATGATACCAAAACTCAACAATTCACGTATACTTAGGTTGCTGTGATTTCGAGAGTAGACTGAAATTGAGCAAAACAGGCAGTGCTGAAACAGCCAAGCCGTGGGAAAACATTGGCGGTAGAAAAAAAGGGCTTACATTTATAGGCAGTTTTGTGTCAATTCAAGATAAATATCCCAAATATACATATCAAATTATTTTGATATTTACAAAATTGTTTGACATCTGTTTAGTGCTGCAAACAGATCATTTGTTGCTAAGATGATGTCAAATTCTTGACATAAATGCTAATAACGTACTAAACTACTGTTTGCTACGAAACGATCATGATAGTATTGTGTTGACTTGATAAATGCAACTTGCGTAGCTAGAAACAAATTTTTAAAAAACTTGTTATATTATAACATGCTGTACGAGTTATACCCAAAATGTATCAACTTGTTTTCATTTCTAAGAGAAGTCAATTATAGCTGATTTGCAATATGGGCTATCACTCAGTCATACATTTAATTTTTCAATTTCGACTAGTCATAGAAAAATAAAGACAGACTGAATAAAACTACATATAAAATCATAGATGGATTTGATCAATGAATAGTAGCTATGATACAGTTTTCATATATCCAGCGTTAGCATAACGTATTTATTTCACAAGTCACACCTGCTTCAATTCTAAACACTTTTCTTTGCTCATTTATTGATATCAAAACGTCCAAAATCAAGCCCAAAATTACACTCAACAACGCACAACAGTGATTCATGATGCTTATTACTATTAATACTGACAGTATTTCTACTCACTGAAATTAATTGCTTATTTGACATAAGATAGTCTATTCAAATCTATTTGAAGCTGTAAATAATGAATTTCGCGTCTTGTGCTGGTTTTCGTTTCGTAGGGAAATAGTGCATTGTTATTTTAATGCTTTTAAAAAAATTATTCGGTACGAAAGCATAGCTTTAGCAAACGCTGAAAATAGATAGTGGGTGAAATGCATTTTATCGTGAAAAATTTGGCCTTCATTATGAACTCAAAGTGTTATTGTCAACTGCCGATCTTCGCTAATATTTAAATCAAAGGCTGCCTTTAGGTGTGTTTTGCATCACAAAACATTTTATTGAATAAAATTTAATATGAATTTGTAAATATGTATAATCATTGAGCATTCTGTTTCGTTTACTGTAGAAAAGATCAGCTTTATATAAGTCACTGTTTTTTGAAACCAAACATCGACAACAAGTCAGTGTGCGTGATAGAGATCTAGATAATCCAAGAGTAAGTCTGATAATAGTCACGGTTGCAACGACAGTTATACCAATCAATACATGATATTGATTGATGCTACATGTGGACGTTTGTAGTAAAATCACATTCGAAATATCTAACTTAGTCTACTTTGACCAACTCTACACATTTAACACAATGACTCATTGACCTCGGAAGCAAGAAAGAATTTTAGTCACTGAAAAAGCCTATAGGTTTCACCCGAAGTTCACATGTCTACAAATTGGTCGTTTATGCTTTTTGCAGGCGACAATTTTCGATAAATCAAGGTATACAAGACGTAAGCAAGAAAGGCGTAGTACACATGTATATTCAATATTTCTTCTAATGTGATCGGTGGATCTCAAATTCTTCTAGAACTGCAATACTTTACAAAAGCAGTTTATCTCTAGAATTATGAATCGACAGCTATGGGTTTGCATTCTTGAACCTCAAATATCCAGACACACCTTATCGGCCTTTTTGATACTTGTCGGAAATTTTATGAGTATGTAGTTAGGAAAGCTGTCAACAGTCTACTTTTAGCTTCAAGATATCAGTTGTGTTACATATCTTCGATATGTTACAAGTTCCTGGCTGTTTAATTTGTTCGAGTTTTCTTTACCTTTGAATCCAATGGATATAAAAATCAAGTTTACTATATAAATGCTATATTTCATACTGGGCAGTTGCCAGAGCTGCGACGGTAGTCACAAAGTTGGACTTGCATTACATATCGCGTATGGGGCATCAAAAATCTAATAGTACTTCAACTACCAGACATTTTCGTACTTGTATTATTATTCACATGTTAACTATAGACTGGATTGATCTCTCATAGTTGACATATCTGGAATTTATTTTTATTATGCTTGTGCTTATCACTCCTAATTTGTCACACTCACACACACACTTTTCTGGTTATTTCTTCTTAATAAAGAAGTCTAGAAGTTGGTAGTCCTAGGTTTCAAAAGTTTTAGAATGTACCAGTAGTAAGAACTTGTTTACTCACTCTTTCCTCTTCATAGACCTTAGAAAGAATTTTTCAATAACCCGTTTTTCTCTAGTACATTGACCCCAATTATTACATTCCTGAGTACATATGAGCTATTTCTCACCTTGTAACTCGACTAAAATAACATGTTGGTGAAGTTTAGTCATACTGGCTGTATTTACTTCCTAATGGTTAAATAAGGTGCATTTAAACATGAACATAGCAGTAGTATGGATAACAAGCTGACATTTTGTGTATCAAATTGTTTCGAGCTGTGATGGTCTGAGTTTAGTCTTTACAATATCTTGAGAATGTTGACATTTCTTAAAACTTTCAGAGTCTGGTGTGTGAGCTGTATTTAGTTGCAATGCAATAAGTAACAACGCCAACGTTTAGCCTGTTACTTCTTGGTTCAAGAGATCAAACGTATTCAAACAAGCTCTTTCACATGAGCTTGTTTAGGTATCTTGAATAATAATAGAGTTGGCCTTTGAATTAGTATTAAGCGATCTCAACTTTTTGAGCATTTCTCCTTAACTGCTATCAAAACCAAAGGCCTTGAATTATCTGATACAGACAAATTTTCATCTTGAAGTACGTCAAATGTTCTTTATGATCTTGACAGTTGCAATACTCTGATTCACCGTTCTTGCTAAACGAAATCACAACTTACATGTAATACATCCCAACCAGACACAAATCAGGGATTGGTTCACTTACAACTTGACATTCATCAGAATTTGTTTAAAAAACAAGACAAGACCCTGTAATGCTTCTAACAACGTGAAATCGTGATCAGCATCTGACTTTCCAGTTTCTATTATTACAAAATATCACCATTGCCCACCCACTCTCATATAAGACATGACACCGTCCATTTATGAGCATTACCTCTAAAAAACCCCCATGTTTTTTGGGCTCTTGATTTTGTAAGACATTCATCTCGAAATTTGTGAACATTTCTTGGCTAAACAGAAGTTATTTCTAAGCAAAATCAGTTCATCGTTTGCTTTAAACTTGGACGGCTTTTTTCGATACAATATCTGCTCCAGAAAAAGTTGGTTTGATAGTTTGGATTCGCTGAATCCAGATTGACAATCTATTCTTGAGACCTTTTTGTTCATGATCAAGACTTTTCAAGTCTTTTTCTTTTCAGATCCAAAAAAACCTAGGACACCCATAGAGTTGATCAAAAATTAGTCTCGTAATTCGTGTATTTTTTGCCTCCAATGGTGCATTTTGTAGCACACATCGCTATCACCCTTCTAGCAACCGCCGAGAGTGAGTGATACCCTCATTTCACCAGCTCATTTATCATATTTGTATCTGTACCTACACGCTTGTTTTAATCAAAGTCTTCAAGAAACCATGCGCCAGAGATCCTTTTATACTTCTTTTCAGAATAGCGTTTCGTTCATAATAAGTACTTCACCTTGCCGCATAAAACCACATTCTCTGAACCTCATCTAACTTTCCTCCCATACACACTATTCTAGCATTTTTCTTATTTACATCTCAAGTTTGAAAACTTCTATATCGCTCTTCTATCATCAAAACACCTTCCCACTCTCTTTCATTCTTTTTCTTTGTCGTTATGCTCTCTCCGAAACGCCACGCATAATCTGTATTTATAATATAAAATGTTCTGTCCACAACCAGTGCAAGAACAAGAAAAAAAATAAAAAAAATACCGCACCCGGAATAACAACAACCACGCAAGACCAACCCGACTCTCTACAACTTTTCACAGTACAAAAGACAATCAAATGACATTTCGTGGAAGATCTCATGGATCCTCGAGAAGCATCTGGGTCTTGGAAAGTTATCGAGGAGCTCATGCACTACCCGAGTACACCGGCTGTCTACAAACTCCATTTCTTATTAAATCGTTTCGTACTTTTACATAACCTTTCTCAAAATGCCACTACAGACGTTTTCATAATAAAAAAAATATCCTTCCCACTCCACCCGTTCGCATTCACACACAGTCACCGCTTGTTCACACTCTTCTCTGACTTATTCTATCCGATACACAATCCCGCCAGATCCCGCCAGATCCCGCCAGATCCAAAGTCTCGTCGGTCCAATGAGAAACTAAAATAAATAACTCAAGATTAAGTTTAATAAAACGTAGCAACGTCAAGACCAGTTGTGCACTGTACACACACGATCTTGGTAAATGTAATCTCTTAAAAGAAAAAATCTCGCAAATTCTGGTTCCTTGAAGATCCTCCAAGATCCTTTCTTTGACACAGAATCCTGATCCCAAAATCTATCCCAAACATTCTATATAATCATTATAAACATTGCTATAGCCATACATTAGAATAGTCAAATCCATTTTTTGATTCAAAAACATCATGTCAAAAATCCAGGTGTATGTACCCTTGAAACCTTCCAACTTTACATCACCACAAACGCATCACCACTACACTATCCCAAAAATAAATCAATGAAAAAAAAAAAAAAAAATCTCGCAAAAGCTAATCTAAACCTCATCAATAATATGCACTCATCCCTCCGTTTCCAAGATCTCTCTCTACCCCAGATCCCAACCGTAATGTAATTGCAACTACTCTCTATCGGACGTCTGTGTACATGTACACACACATTTCCCGCTGTCGGTGTTTGTATTTAAGCATATTTTGATTAAACTCATGTGTAGCCACGCGGTTTCGGGGTCCTTGATCGTCGGTCAGGTTCTCTATAAATAGAGTCGCCTAGATGTACTTGTCTTTATTAATTATAATACCTTCTGTATCTATCAGGATCAGCGTCTGGTTTTCGGCGCTTGTCAGATCCCGTTTTTTTTTATAAAGACTTGTATTGTCTTTACCCATACTTTACTCTTCTGACCACTGGAATCACCTTCTCGGTACACCCTGTGCTCTAAAAGATGCTTTCTAGTTCCTCTGCCAGTCTGCCAACCAAGACCACACCAATTTCTCCTCCACTCTCCAGTATTAAAAAAAAGTCTATTAATTGTATAATATTATGTATATTGGCAGAAACAAGACACAGTTATATCCGTATATGCGCGTATTCGTATCGTGCCACATCTTTCTCAGACCCCTCACATCATCATCTTTCCCCGTCAATTCTCATTAAAACAACTTCTGTTAATAGCACAAGACTGAATCTCTATGCGAGGAATCCAAAGAAAAAAAAATTACTTTCTCTGCCCTTACCCTCTCTGACACACAAGAAAAAAATATATTATGAGAAAACATCTGCAGTATGGCTGAACTGCGACACGAAATCAAGGCTATTCCAGTTTTCCACAAAAAAGAAATCCAGAATCTCCAAATAAAAGTATAGTAAATCAATCATCAATTAACCGAGTTTATTATACTATATTTTCGTTTCTTGATCGTGGTCTCAGTCCAATCTCGTCCACTACCACTGTTGACTCCTTGTATTCTGTCAACATGTACTCATCGGAGCTGCCATCATCTGAGAACTCATAATCTGAGCCACCGTAAAGCTTATCGTACACAGCTGTGCCAGACCCAGTCTTGTGGCCTGTCATTTTTTCATAGATCTTGTAAAACATGTGCTTTGTGCGACGGCGCATTCTGCTGAGCCACGAGAACGAGGTGAGCTGGTACAGCTTGTACTGCACGTAGAAAAACAAAAGCCCAGCACAGAACCCAACAACAGTGACCAAGAACCAGTGGCGGCCCAGCATGAAAATCATTTTGGCATCGTTTTGGTGCCACGAGGACCCTTTGCCCTGATAAAAGTACTCGCTTGTGTGGTTGACGAGCGGGGCAAGGATCTTGACGTGGGAATTGGCTGCAACACCCCATCTGTTATAGCGTTTGAGCAGGATGGACAGGAAAAGGGGCCCTGTGGACGCCATAATAGTGATGTAGGAAACAAACCAGTTGCGGTTGTATTTCATGAGACTGTTGATGGTGTATTCGAAAAAGGGGTGGCCAGGCGCGCTGCCCATCAGATCATTTGAGACACCGGTGGGGATGGTTTTCCTGAGCCAGGCGGGCGCGTTCAACAAGGGGTCCAGGCTTTTATGACATCCGTTATCGAGATCAATGTAGATGCCTCCGTAATGGAACAGTACAAAGTATCGAATAACGTCTGCTCTCATGATATTGTAGGGATAAGAGTCATAAGTTTTCAGGAACCAGTTGTAGTTTGTAGCAATGAACTCGCGAGCGTCAGCATCGGTCCAGAGCTTGTACTCGAAATCCGGGTTCATGTCTCTGACTGATTGCTGAGTTGCCTGCCATTTTTCGGGGATGGTGGTGTTGATGTACGTTTGATGGATGATTTTTGGAATTGTTTGCGGATGAGATGATGTGGTAAAGTCGTGTATTTTCGAGTCGTCATGTAGTAGGGACAAGAGATCTGATACTTGGTACAACATGAAGAGGATTAGAGATCCGTTGACTAGTAGCAGGAGCCAGAATTCTTTTCTCATTGTGATGGAGTTGTATGAAGATATTAAAGAGGGCAATAATAAGACAGAGTGTGTAAGTAATTAAAGTAGGGGGATTGGGGATGCAAAGACACAGAAATAAAAGATTTTGAATCAAAAGTTCATGAAACAAAAACAGGTCGAAGGATGGATTGTTTAGAGGTTGAGATGATGTGATTAATGATTAATATTGTCGGAGGAATTGAAAATGAACTAGACAGAATACTGCTTGCCCGAGAGATTGGTGTTGGCTAGAGTGGTTGATTAATATTACGGGACAGTGATAGTATATGCTGGGAATGGGTGTGTATATCTATCAAAGTAGATATGAATGGGTTGAAGAGCAAGGAAAGAGCAAGAAGAGAAGAAGAAGAGGAAAGGAAAGATGTAATAAAGCAAAGAGAATCTTTTAACAAGAAAAATTGTACGGGAGGAAAAAAAAACTATACACACAGCTTGCCGGGCGCAACAAAAAGAAATGAGTATGAGCTTGATGATTACATTACTGTTATTATTATTATTTTTTTCTGTCTGCATACAAAACAGAAAAGAAAACACACACAAGAAGAAGGCTTCAGTTATAGTACTGTGTTATAGTAGAAGAGCCCAGACCGTGGATTGGCTGGTGACTTGTTGTTTTTGGATGGCGGATGATGATGATGATGACGAGGGATACATGTGTAGTATAGTGGTGATGATGAAGAAATGAGCTGGTGTTGGAGTTGGAGTTGGAGTTGGAGATGGAGATGCTTTGGGGGGCAAAGAATTACAGAGATTTGTGTGTTGGAGTGTGGTTCAGGAGGCAGGTGCAGCCCAACAAATCCCAACTCAAGACCATCATCATTGGGTATGGTCATGATTCAGATTAAAACCTCCATCATCGAGATCACCGGTACAATCATCTGCCCGGGGGACCTTGTTTCTTTGCTGCTCTCCGGTCCACCCCGTTTCTGGGCCAAACAGTATTATTATTATTACATTATTTTTTTAAGGGGGGTCAGAACGGTTTCACAGGTGGGTTTGTTTCCTCCCTGAAAATTTTCATTTTCTTTCATTCACGGGCATGGTCATCATTTAATAACAGCAAGATTCAGAGAATGGTACCATTTGTACATGGACTACAAAGTGATCAGTGATCAAAAGTGATGATTATGGTGGTGGCGATGGCAAGGGAATGGACGGGCGGCGACGACGGCAGCGGCGACAAATCAACTTTTTTTTCTGCTTTTGCCGCTGCCGGGGTTTACCACCTGAGTGCACGCCAGACTGCAATGTACTGCACAGTGTATATGTGATACTGGTGCAAACGTACGTATGTGAATGTGTATGTACACCGGCACTGTATGGAATGTTGGGAGAGAGAAGAGAAAGAAAAAAAGAGAGAGAGAGAAAGCGTCGGGCTACCCGGATCAAGGCAGCAACAGCAGCGGCGGCGTGGTTGGTGGTTGGTGCGCACATTTGAGTCAGGTCCAAAACAGACAAGAATTCGTCATTCGCAGCTGCCGGCCAATGCTGGAAATTGCTACTTGGTTGCCTAATACAGTAATATGGTAGCTAACCCCAAGTACCTATTCAGGAAGTGATCTGGCCTAAATAATACAGCCAATATGGCCGAGCTTCAACATTAGTAACAACAACAACAACAACAACAACAACAACAACAGCATCGCCATTTGAGTGATTGTTTTGGAAGAGACTAGGTACTGAAGGAAAAGCCAGTTTTTGTAAAGCCTTTGCGCTTTGGAAACGGTGATGTACATCATTGCTGAACAAACCAGATAAGAAAATAATAAGAGACCGACATGTACAAATGCCACAGAAACCTTAAATCTAAGGAACAACAACCGCCTTTGATCATTTCAACAGACTACTACTAATCAGCAACTCTCTTAAACCCCCCATAGCTCACAAACTCAACTTATTCCGAGCCGAATCAAATTCACGGAGTATGTGTATCCATACACAACAAAACACGTCAAAAAAGGGATTCATCAGCATCTGGTCTCATGGGGGCCAAAATGTTCACACATGTCATCACACTGTGTAGCCCACTCTAGCATCGGGAATGTTCCTCCATTCACTCAATGGACCGGTTTGTGCCAACATGGCAAATGGCCCAAAGGCCGTTGGAGCCTGGTTTCCTAGTACACGCAATGCAGCAACAGCTGATTTACCCTGCGCTGTCGGAGCATGGCGGCTCCGACACTTTCACAAAGTACTTATAACATATGATATAATACATAGTATTTGTAGCGCAATATATATAACTTATACACTCTCGTGCATTGCTACGCCTTATCAGCAACAACACCCATCACCATCCGTCGTCCACTCTGCACAACTCTTGGTATCAGCACCGCCTCTATCTAAACCTTCTGTACACATTAATTACAATCGAGGATCTGCCCCTCTTTCTCCAGTTGTGTATCGCTGTTTTGGCCACTGTTGCTCTCATCCACTTACGATCCAGCGCATTCATTCAAAAGTTCAGGTTCATTTCTGATAAGAGTGCATGCACAAAGATATAAATAGATTGCGCCAAACACACTTTTAGGTCTCGTTTCTTGTCAATCAAACAATGTAACAAGTGATCACAGGCGGCTGACAACGTGTATACACAACGCCATGCTGATATTATGGTTTAATTTGAGAAACTAGTTTGTGACGACAATGATAATTCGTGTGGGGTTTAAGCATTGCTACTGAACTCCATCTGATGGTTCAAATCCCACAAGTCTCAAGTATTAGCACTTCTGCAACTTTATGACACAGCACTACGTAATCATTACATACACTCTTCACTTGATAGTAAGTAATCTCGCTTTTCTGTTGGGTTCGTCAAACCACAATAAAGTTTTCCCCACAATTCGCACAACCATCAACAATAATCAAAAGAGCCAATAAAAATATACACACTTGAAATTACAGAATTCGTTAAAGTACCTCGGGTAGCATAAACAATCCGGCATTATCTTTATACACACTAGTCTCGACATTTCTCTTCTCTTGATAATCTTTCACACATTTTTTCATCATCATCTTGAAAACAGATTTTAAAAAAAAATGAGCTGGGATGACGAACATGATATCAATATTTCCACCGACGTGAGTTTTGATGATGGGCTGCCTGACCACAAGCAGACCGAGAATATCGTCGAGGACATTTCGCGGTTCCGCGAGCACCCCTATGAGTTCATGAAGACGCTACTACGCCACGCCAAGGGCTCCAACTGGCGCGCGTACGAGCACTACGTCGGGCAACAGCTGTACACGCCTGGTCTGACGGAAAAGCTCAAGACGGAGACCATGAGCAACGAGCTGCTGATGAGCAAGATCGACGAGCTGGTGAAACTGCAGATTGAAGAGGAAATGAGCGAGTTCAAAAGCGAAAAGTATAGAGTGAAACGGGAACACGAACTGCATGCGTGGCTCAACACGCGGGCTGGCGAGATTGTGGATGAGATGACTTGCTCGTTTGACCACAAATCAGTGTTGCAGTTCATGTACTACGTCGTGGCCCAGATCTTTGCCAGGACGTATCACCAGGGCGTGCACGTCAACTCACTCGAGATTGAAAACCTCAGAGCCAAGGCAAAAGAACTGCAGGCTTTGAAACAGTCCATGATCTTCCTGCCGTGCCACAAGTCGCATATTGATTACATGTCAATCCAGTTCATTTGCTTCAGAGTCGGCATCTCGCTGCCCACAGTCGTCGCCGGCGATAACCTGAATTTCGCCGTGATCGGGCCAATGCTGCGGCAGGTCGGCGCCATGTACATCCGGCGCAGCTTCAACAACGACAAGCTCTACGTCAGCGTCATGCAATCCTTCATCCAGACCCTTTTGGCCAACGGGTACAATTTCGAGTGTTTTGTTGAAGGAACAAGATCGCGTACGGGCAAACTGCTCCCGCCCAAATTCGGAATTCTCAAGTTCATCCTCGACGCGCTGCTCTCGGGCAAGGTCCAAGACTCCTGGATCGTCCCGGTGTCAACACAATACGACAAAGTCGCCGAGGCAGAAACATATGCCATCGAGCTCTTGGGCAAAGAAAAGAAAAAGGAAAATTTCATGGACTTTATCAATGCGCGGAAAATCATGAGTTTGCAAATGGGCAGAGTCGATGTCCGGTTCCACAAGGGCTGGTCGCTGCGCGGGTTTGTGGAGTCGCAAATTAATAAGGAGCTCGCTAGGTCGAATATGACTGTTGAGAAAATCATTACGCCGGATATGAAGATTAGAATTTTGCGGTCGTTGGGATACAGGGTTCTGGCGGATATCAATCGAATTTCTGTGGTGATGCCTACGGCATTAATCGGTACGATGTTGTTGACTTTACGAGGCCGCGGAATCGGCAAGTCTGAGCTGATAAGAAGAGTGGAGTGGTTCATCAAACAGATTCAAAAGCGTGGCGGCAGAGTTGGCGATTTTAATCATCCTACAATCGAGCACCTAGTGGAAGACGGAATCTCAGTGCTAGGCCCAGATCTTGTTGGCACAGTCAAAGAGAGCTTGCTGGAACCGACGTACCATTCCAACGATGCGTTTAAACTGAGTTACTACCGCAACCAAATCATCCACCTGTTTGTCAGTGAAGCCATGGTCTGCGCCGCGGTCTACTACAAGCACCAAGAACAACTCATTGACGAGCCCAAAATCTCCTACTCCGAGCTGCTACAACGCGTCCAGTTCCTCTCCAAACTCTTTTCCTCCGAGTTTGTTTACGGCCCGGAAGGCATCCAGACCAATCTGGCTCAGACCCTGTCCGAGCTTGTCGACGAGCAGGTCCTGAAAGTGACGGTCGACGCGTCGACCGGCGAGAAAATGGTGTCGATAGCGCAGCCCGAGATCGAGCGCGGCAAAGAGGTCTACGAGTTTTACTGTTTCCTGGTATGGCCGTTCCTCGACGGGTTCTGGCTAGCTTTGGTCGCGCTTATTTCCATGACTGCGTCCAGCAACCCGACCACTGACCAGGACAAGATCTGGGTTTCGGAAAAGCGGTTTTTGAGCCAGTCCCAGATCCTGGGCAAGACTCTGTACCACCAGGGTATTTTGGTGTATTATGAGTCGGTCAACAAGGAGATGTTGAAGAACGGACTGAATCATTGGATCAGTGAGGGCGTCGTGGTTCGACGCAAAGAAGACGGATTTATCTCGCTGGGCAAGGGGTGGTGTGGCGATGAAGGGCGCCGGATCAGGAAGCTGAGCGAGGAGATTGGGTTGTATAGACGGTTGGTCAGAGTGAGACGAGATGTGCCGTTAATCAGTTCAAGAGTCATTAAAATGATCAGAGAGGATATGAAGGTGACGGAGCCTTCAAAGATTTGAAAAAGATGTTTGTGATTAAATATCTGGTATCGTGTAATGTAGATGAAAAATAATATTATATATATGCCGAGTAGTCTTGTAATTCGGAGTAGCATTGTGTCGTGATTTCATGAGATTTCTGTAAGACGATTCACGTAGACTATGAAGCGGAGGTTGACGAATGTATATATTTTGTTCTCACGATTTCGGAATGGTACGAGAATTGTGTTCTGTCTAATAAAGAGTTCATTCGAATTCTTAGAGTTGCGTGCTATGATGAGTACCGTGAACAAAATAACATTGAATAAATAGATGTGCCAACAATATTGAGCAAGCGGCCATTTGCAATTTTTCTTAACTAGACGAGAAAAGAACTTGCAGTATTTTTAGATACAAGCCTGCTGCTGATCAATTTTATCAGTCTTTAGGAAGCCTCTGGTTTACAAATAACGCGCAATACTTCACATTGCTGCTTCTGAAAAATGTGTCTGAAATACAATTACTGTTTGAATTACTTTATAAATTTATATGAGTCCATATTCAATCAATGACTATCAAACTGGTTAGTAAATTGCTGAAAAAACATGTCAAATAAAAATCATGACAATAAAGAATTACCAGCTCGACAAGTATACAACAATCTCAGAAGGAAGGCAACGGAAAACATCCTCACAAAACCCAGACCTCAACACGTAATAAGAGGCCTGTAATAGGGTGAAAGCTTAACATCCGAAAGTTTTTCATCATTGCATGTATACTTTGTTTTGTCCTATAGAACAAAGACAAAAGCAAAAAAAAGCTGGTAATAAATCACGAAGTCATTCAATATTATTTTACTTACTTGTATAAGGATCGTGATTGATTCGGTATATGTTGGTAAAAAGAACAAGTTGAAAAGGCGGTGAATGTGGAAAATATTTATATCACTGTTTAGAGCACGTGGCTTCATATAGGGCTTCAAAAATAAAACCTAGTATTATAGTCTATAGGGTAAAGCTTATGTATCAATTCTTGAAAGCGGAGTCGTTATGATCAATTCAAAGCTACTTTAGTTTCTCGTCAAGTCGTTCAAGAGCTTTGTAGAATAGATCCCAGAACGCATCAACGTTTATATCAAAAAGCACTATAGTGCCCGGGGTTTTCGATTCTACCAAAGTTGTCTCGCCGTCTCTTTCTGATCGTTGGTCGTCGTCTACTGATACCTGTCCAGATTTAACTTTGAATCCAAGACCTTCTCCGTACTTAGTTCCGTACAGCAATCCCACTAAAGCAACGGGGTCATGTACTGGTGGACCATTCTCGAACCCGGCTTGCTGTTTTTTATAAGTGTCTTTGAAAAAACAAAGTAGATCGTATAGAATCTTTCTATGCACTTTATCTTGTTCAGTCGCAGCTGGGGATCCCAATGTCCGGTCCATCACTTTCTGAGTTGCAAGCACCTTGTGTGTAACATTCAGCGGTGCAAGAACCAGTTTGCCTTGTAAAGCCGGGTTTTCTAGCACTGTTTTTGCCGCAGGTGAGTCGATCAAAATATTGAACTCAGCAAAAGGCGACCAGTTGCGAAAGCCGTCAAACCCGCCGCCCATGATTGAAACTTTTGCGATCAGATCAAGATCATTGGGGTACTGGCGAGCCAGCATAGCTAGATTGGTAACGCATCCACTGAATAGCAAATTTAGTTTGTTGGGATACTTATGAATAGCAGAGTGTAGAGCCTCAACAGCTGACTCTGGCTCAATTTGCGGGGCGCCAGTGACATGGTCGGATTTGAGGTGATAAGAGTTGAGGTAGTCGCTACCTTCCAGTCCAGAGACGCCGTGGATAGATGGCGCTGTGAGCTCAGCATCAGCGTCGGGCTTCCCGTTGATCGGTTCGTTAGCACCACGATAGATCTTGACATCTGAAGAAATTCCAAACACCTGTTTGATTTTGAGTACATTCTGGGTAACGTTGTCAAGTGTGGAGTTTCCAAACACGGTTGAAATGCCTACCAACTTGAATATTGAAGGCAAATTGTCCGCCATAAGTAGGCCAAACAAGTCATCGTGACCGGGATCGCAGTCAACCCACACGGGAAGAGGAAATTCCACTTGCTTGCTCATATCTGCCTGTTAATTAAGTGGATTTTGAGATCAGAATAATTGAGTAAAAGATGTATTTGAAATTGTATAAAGAACAAGAAAGAGACGGCATTGTCAGATCAAAAGCTTCCTCGGTGTTTTTGAACCCGCATCTTTACACGGCCCTAACCTCGAGCGGTATTATTACAGGGCGACGGCCATTTTCACAAAATAGTTACTCTGTTATGTGGCATCTATAAGTCAGATTATCATTTCTATCTCGCTATTTGTAAATCTTTTTGCTTTGCAAATTGCAATGGGCTATTTGTATCTCCTAGAACTCCGGGTCAGTTCTTGGCCGAAGAAAGAAACAATTTAATGCTGGAATTTTGTCGAGACGGTCTAAAATCTGGGGTAGTAAAAGTGACGTCACGTAAATCAGGAACACTGGTTATAATGAAGAAAAACGATTTGACGGTTTTCTTGCAGTGGAAATCGGGATTGTTTTCGTGAAAGTCGCTAAATGTAGCATAGAGTGTAAACAGCCATTGAAAGAAGAAATTTGATTTTCACTGTAGACGATTGATGAGGTTCTGTAATGAATTTTTCGCCTACGGTAAAACCGCCTAAGGTAATACACTGCACAGTTTGTTCACATCTAGTTAAGAAAAACTCAAATCACTTTTGGAATATGGACGTACCAACGAGACTGTATAGTAACTATAAACTGTATCGAAATTCTATGTTTGATATTTCCTATAAAATCTGAACTGAATTAATAATGAGCAACACGGTCTCGTATGATTGAGCATACACTGGGATCTAGTTGGACTGATGTGATGATCAACCGAATTTGAACTCAGTTTTTCAACAGCCAGCAACCTCATGGAAGTAACACACAATACCTTGGTGCGAATGATAAGCACGCATCCTATATTTATGTGCCATTTTTGTTTGTAAAATGGTAATTCTTGATTCAACACTTGACCAAGTTCTTTATTGTCCAAATCAGGTCTATTTTGCATATTACTTTCATTTACTATTGCCAATGCTTTTAACTCAATTACCCCAACACCTTCTCACAGCTATCATTGAAAAAAATAGAGTCGAAATCACCAAAGTCAACTACGCGGCACACATTTTAGTGACAATCACCAATAATGCAAAAAGGCTGAATATGCGGTTTTTAGGATGCGATACTAGCTTATATCACATAGCGGAGAGCTACGGAAGCCTGATGGATGCCCAACTCGGCCTTTTGTCATTTGCAGGACAGTCAATCTTCAAAGTGTGCGAATTCAAATATGTGCTTAAATTTCCAGAGTTAGCAAAACATGTAGAAACACTGGTTATTCTTGAAGACATTTTGTTCGACGAATTTTCAAAATTTGAAGGGTTTGACCAATTCAATAACTTGCAAAAAATCTACATTGGAGGAAATTTGGGATTTTATGCTTTTGAAACTATCATCCTTCAACTCAATTCCTTCATCGATAATTGGAATGGAAAAATTGCACTTTGCTTTACACAACTATATCAAGTAAGACTGATATCAAAAACAATGTACAAGAAAATTGATACTCTTTATCTTGCTTTAGAATCTGAAAATGATTGGATAAGCCAATACAGTATTTTGGCTCATAACTTGAAGCATTTGACTCAGCTAACCGTTTTTCCATTACTAAAACAATGGCCAGATCTTTTTGAAATGAATTTTGTACGGTTTGCTGATTCTAAAGTTTTTGGAATAGAAAAGTTACTTTCGAACAATAAAGATTCTCTAACTTCATTTGAAGTAGATTTTCGGTTAAGCTTGAATTTCAATTTAAAAAAAATTTCAAAATTGAACATGCTTACAGCGCCTATAGGAACAATATACATGGCTTCACGAACCATCAAAGAGCTGACTATTTCAACAAGCGAAATATTAGATTCAAACATTACCCAACTTGGTGGGTTCCCACTTGTTACAAAACTCAATGTTATCACAGCCCCTTTACGGATTTCAGCAAATCTGGATCTGTTCTGCCGTAGTCTACTAAAAGCTTGCCCAAACACTATAGAAATGACTATTTCAACTTGGACAAATGATCTTAAATGGCTAAAACTGTTTAAACTGATTGCAGAACAGCCAAAAATTAAAATACTTGATTTTCGTCCTTGTGAGTTTGAATCCATTGACAATTGGTACACACAAGAAGCACTGATAGCATTGCTTCAAATTGAAGGTGATTATAAGCTTGACACTTTTCGACTTCATAGTGCATCAGACGACTGTGTTGAATCAGTGACACTTTATACGATTGCTCTAGCAGATGTATGTCGCCAAATAGAACTAGTGAGCACTGCAGTTAATATTGACGATTCTTGTGTTACTTTTGACGAAGTTTATAATGAGTACTTAAAATTCAAACAACAAGAACCCAAAGAATTTTTGCTCCAGACAGACGGTTTCAACCAATGGCATGATAAAAACCAAATAAAAAGATTTCTTAAATACGATTCAGACAGTTTTAGAGGTGTTCATTACAATGTACCAGGATTTGACATCGAATTCTTTCAGCACGACGAACGACATCCTGATACTCTAGCTCCTTTCGACATGTACAAAGAATCACACTTTCGACACAGTTTTTTAAGCGGCTTCAACATGAGAAACAGAACATTGCAACAAGAAGTTATGTTTAGTCAGTTTCATCGTTGCCTTCTTGATACTTTGCTTAAGAGCGATAACGGTTTAAGAAACAGCTATAACGAAGCCAAAATCAATGTGTTGTTTGATATGGAAATGATAAAGGATGACCTGTACTTCTCATTACATCTACTGCAAATTGGACCTACATCTTCTGAGGAAGAAGAAGATTAGAACGTTTATTGCTTTAACCACACATAATAATAATACTAGATTTTTTGTAGTCTAAATTTGATACCAATTAGAATAGGCTAAATCTTGTAATTACAGATGATCTTTGATTTATAAACCATAGTTACTTTTTCAGAATTCAGCCACAGAACTCAGCATTGTATTATTTGGTACAAAAGCTATAATTTTTCCACTTTAGTTTTTTGTCTACTGCTTTCAAACCCCAGATCTCAACGGTATCTCACAGATTACATAATACATTCAGTAGAATTGAGCATTGTAGTATTTGTTTGAATTGAAAGATAAGTACGTAATTGGACGTGATATTATAAATATTTAGTGTATAATATAAAAGACCGGACTGGCTACTAGTACTTAGTGATTTGAATCGATTAAATAGAAATCAAGTTCTTAACATCATTGATGATATTTTGAAGATTGTTGGTAGTGCCACCATTAATGTTTACCTTACCAACATTGCTAAGGAATCCTTCAAGAGTTGATACAAAATCTTTAATAAGTTGGACCAAAGTGTCTTCAGGAGAGCCATTTACAAGGTTGCCTTGTTGCAGGGTGTCGAGAATCTTCTTGACAAAAGCATTAACAGCTCCGACAGCACCAAGAACATAATTTTTGATAAGGTTGCGTTGCATAGTGCCAAAGAAACCATTACCGGGGTTCCAGTTGAGCAAGCTGTCACCAACAGCCTTGAGATCACCAGCAACGGTTTGAATGAAAACACTAATTTGAGAGATAAAAATTTTTCTTTCGGCATCGGTCTTGGGAAGGGGAGTGAGCAACAATTTGCCAATGAAAGTAGTAAGATCGGCGGACAACTTAGTGACGGCAATAATAGGACTGTCGGCGCGGACAAACAGCTCGACAGGCTCTGGTTCAGCAAAGGCCTCAGGAGAAGCTTCACGGATAACAAGATGGTTGGACTCCACGAGAACAGGCATAGCGGCAGCTTGAGCAGCCAAAGCAGTGAGTGCAATGAGACTAGTGAACTTGACCATTTTTGTGATTTGATATAGATATTCTGAAATAATAAACGGCTTTGAGCGTGTTTGAAATGGTTTAGAAGTGGTGATGATTAGTGGTGATACAGGATCTTATGAAGAAATTATCAGATTCGTTGCAAAAAGGTTGATATTTATACTCGCGGACTCTGGTGTTTGGTGTATCAAATGCACAGAAGAACAATAGGGTGATTGTCTTATCACTAATTATATTAAGTTATCCGCTACTGCAAACAAACGGATATTTCAGATCCAGAGTTGCATATCGCGAGTAGACTAAAGTAGTACGATTGTCGATAGTGTTTGTCTTTAAATACCTATTCTAAGTATATTTTAAGCACCCCAGTGGCTCTAGCTTACTGTATTTCTGACTTCGTTTTTACTACAAAGCAACACAGTAGAGTTGTTGAAGCTATTTAGTTATACAGCTTTTCAGATAGCTTAGTTTGCGACTAAAAGTATATTTATGATTGGACTCTATCTACGATTTTACTATCTAGTCTGAATTTTGATTTTGAATGATGTACATAATATTATAATTCGACTTAATGGGTTGTATTTTATAAAACAATTATATTTAGTACAAGTTCTACTCCACGAATACATTCCATGTCATCCAAGTATTCAGAATCGACATAACCGTAATAAGTACATTATATTATTAGAACGCAATTTGTAGAAACCGCCTTTTGTACTTTAATGTATTGTCGGGTTTGAATAATTTAATGTAATCACAAACTGTGCCAACCCTTCTTTTCAGAGAAGTGAGCAGTTATTGTCGTATGATTGTGAATTTTGAAATCTGATTCAGCACTTTGACGAGTACAAGTACATATCTCATTAAGCGCCTTAGTTC
The DNA here is from genome assembly GCA_022457085.1 of Saccharomycotina sp. CBS 16003. Lineage (NCBI taxonomy): Eukaryota > Fungi > Ascomycota > Saccharomycotina sp. CBS 16003. The sequence goes on from JAJNCF010000020.1 coordinate 754,395, forward strand.
TTTGCATACGGAAACTCTTCTATTGGTCTGTGCAATGCACAGGCAATCGGCTTTCGATATGAAACCATGTTTCTAAAATGAAAAACTAGAAATACTTGTGGGGTCTAAATTACCATAGTAGCTGACAAATTTTTATACTTGTAATTGCTATTTTGGAACACGATGTGGGATGTCAACACAATTTACAATATTTGAGATCCACTACCGATGCCTACACACAAAGCCACAAAAAGTTGAAATTGATCAAATGGCCTGAAGGATACAACCTGGCTAGTCACGTTGTTGTAATTCAAGTAATTTTTTGATTAATACTATGGATGCATGTTTTGAGTCAACGATCGTAGCCAATCTTGCTTTCCTTTGTGTTATATGCCCTCACCTCACTCAAGCCGCACCCGAACTTACTGAGCATCAAATCTCGAGATGTACTCAAGCAACAGTCTTTGAAAAATCGATCTCAACAAGGGAGAATCAGAGATGTTTATCTCTTGAGCTTTGTCCACTTTGCTCTATTACATATAGATATCAACAAAAAGATTGTAATGCCAAGAGATTTCTTTGCAAGAACTGTGTTGTCATGACTAGTTGTTTGAGGTTGCTCGTCTCTATAACAGGCGTGTAATATCACATAACTATTGACAACAGTGGCGACATAATGAGTACTACTGTATACACTGTTGTTTATTGTTTTGTGAAAACCTCCCGATCTGGATATAACAGATATCACTAGATTTGCTGTGCTAATTGTATTGATAAATTTGTTTGAGCGTAGGATATATTCTAATTGTTAAATTCTTCTAACGTCTCAGGCTATCAATTATTTAGCAACATGTTACGTTAATGTAAAGTGTTGATTTCAAGCTCTTTGATTTAACACCAAAATGTATCAATTTCAGCTACTGCCTTTAACTTTAGTGTATAGGTAAATCATTGTATAAACTGGAATCCACCAAAACATTGTTCAAGGTTTTGTTGTAATGGCTGTCAAAAGACCGAGAAAAGTTTGTATTATTGAATCATCCTTATGATTTCCCATGCTCGTCGTACAAATATACTGTTAGGCTCTCAAAATGGTAATTCGTTTTCGATTAACTTTCACCAAATATTTTAGCACGCCTATAACTTGGAGCTGAGCCAGCATTGTACCTTGAAATTTTCTTATAGCATTCGATATCTATATCAAGTACTTTTCAAAATAGAACCTATTTAATGTAATTTGTCTAAACTCCGATAGGCATAGAGCAATTCATTGTAAGTAATCGTCATGATTTATTTTTGAGAATGCTTATTCCCATCAGAAAAAGCCTGGATTGAGCTTGAATATTTGCATCGGAGTCTAATCAAATAAAAAGCCTGAATAACGCTGAAGAGCAAACATGGAAAGTTGTACAAACACAATTGCACCCACAAATGAATAATCATGTTTATTTCATGTAGAAATGACTCTGTTTGAAGTAGAATCATTGTACGATATGTTATTTAAAAACAAAATTCAAATTTGATTTAGTTTAGCTATCTGTAGCACAAATGTGAGCAAAAATTCTGTATGAAAAACAGTATTGGTTTATATTAATACTTATTATCACATGTCTAAATCTGGAGCGTCCTGACATCAAAAATACAATCACAACTCAATACTTTTACAAGTTCTTGATCATTAATAAATGAAACATTAGTTTTAAATTTTTTAACAGTAACTGCTTTTTACTTTTTTTTCCTTGCCATACTCTCGATCGAGATTGAGACTTAATGAATTTTTTTGATCTTACCACTAGAGACTTGATTAGCTTCACAGCAATCCACAACAAGCTCTTGGTAATCGGGTTTGGCGTTGTTGTAATTACAAGTTAGGTGGTGTTTGGCTATGGTCATAGTATCCATTCGTAATGTTTGATGGAGAAGACAATTTTAACGTTTATGGTTTGGATCTCTGATTGTTTTCTTTGAGTAGTTTTACAGGTCTAGGTGATGCAATAAGTTGGAGAATAGCAGTCTCGCGAGTTTCGATCTCATCACGCATCCGTTTGTTATAGTTTGGGGTATGCTTAATAGATTTATAATCTGATCTGAACTAGCTATCAGAGTAGAAGAAAATAACAGCTAGTCCGATTGAGATAGAACTTTTAAAGAAAATCAATAACAAAAAAAATCTTTAAAATATAAATGTGCTTATACATGCTTTAATCAGCATCAATTTGTGAAATTGTAAATTTATTCCTCAGCTTCGCTTGACTTCTTCAACTCCAGTGGCTTACCTGTGATTCTGAAGTACAAGTCCTTCACATCCTCGGTAGTTGTTTCGAAATGAGAGGTGGCATCGTAACTCTTGGAGATAAAAACGTGATCCTTCTTACCATCCTCAATAGGCTCGTAAAGCTCAGCGATACCCATAAGAGTATCAACTCTAGGGCCTAGCAGTTTGAAGGCAGGTTCAATCTCAACATGGGGTTGATCAGTCTCAATGACAGTTGAGATGATAGCCAAGTAGTGGCCCTTGGAGCAGACAAAGTGGCTGGAAGATAAAACAGCAATGTAAATATCGTTCTTTCTCTTCAATTGATTTTGGGGAATGATTAATTGAAGGGAGTCCAAGTCGCCAGTGTTAGGAACAGGGTGGTCAAGAATACAGATAGCACGGATGACCTTTTGACCGGTTTTTCTAACCTTGTCGGGGAAGTAGGTGGGGTCACCGATGACAATAGGAGCCTTAGCAACTTCGCCTTCGGACTTGACACCAATGACCTTTCCATCATCACCATAGACAACCTCGTCGACAGGCTTGTTAAGCATGTAAGTACCTCCATGAACAGCAGACATTCTGGCAAAAGCTTGAGGTAGCTCACCCAATCCGTATAAGGGGTAAATGTAGGGGGACTTTCCGTATCTGGCAACACTATGCAAGTACATGATAATTCTCTCAACAGTCTCCTTAGCAGGTTGTTGAAGGTAATCATCAGTAGTCCAAAGAGCCATGGCATGACCAATGAAGTCACGAGTGCCAGCTTCAAGACCGAACTTCAAGTAAACTTCAGTCATGGTGTTCTTAGACAGATCGAGACCTTGGTGAGTTGATCTGTCTTCCTCCTTGTAGTTACCAACCCATTCAAAGAAGCTTTTGGCTCTACGCTTCTCGAACATACCCATAAGGGATGACTTGACAGCCTCCATTTGAGTGGAAGGAACCTTAGCAATTCTTCCGTCACGGTAAACGTATGAGCCAGAAATTTGAGTGAACTCAAGGTAGGGGAGAACGGCGGTTTCGGTCAGAATCTTGGTCAACTCACCACCAGCCATGATGAACTTAGGAATCAAATCAATGTTCCAGTCTCTGTCTCTTCCAAGCTTCTCGTCAGCCTTTTGGCTAGGACGGAACTTCTTGTAAAGTTGGGTAAGATTCAAAGAAGCACTCTCACTATAGATCGCGGGGATGGCGTATGTTAGATTAGTCTAAAACCAGGGGTTGAGTACAGGAAACACTTACGCTCCGTAGTGATCTTGTCTGTCAATATGCAAAACCTTCTTGCCTTCAACACTCATAATACCCGAAAGGATACACTCGGTGAGGCCTATATGATGTTAATTAGCTTTTGAAAAACGACGATAGCATTAATGGGTTAATACGTGAGACGTACCGGTTCCTAGAACACAAAAAAACAAGGTTAGTTAGTATAAACTCGATAAAATCATGGCAATAAACAAAACTCAATTATCACATACCTAAAACAATGACATCGTATTCTTCATCCATGGTTAATTGTACTGTTCGCTGTATTCAATTCTGAATTGTTGGTAAAAAGAAGGGAAAAGAAATGGTTAAAAGGATTGCTTCCGTGACATGGCAAAATAAGAACGATGTTAGAACTGGGCAAGGGCCAATACGCTTAGACCGAGAGAGGGTAAGCCAGCCGTGCTTTTCCACCCCCAATCCACTAACGTTGAAGTTCGATCTGACATTGAATGCTTTTGATCCACTGAGAGATCAATTGATGGATCTAAAGATGAGGTTGTATACTATAAATGAATACGAGAGGTAATCGAGTATTTGATTATACTTACAACTATATAGAGACTAGATAACTATACAATCTAGGCCAATCGTTGATAAAGAGTATCACACTTTTGATTCTTTTTGTACATTGACCCCCTGAAAGACTTTGAAATACTCTTCTGGATTTGAAAAACTCACAACCTCATATCTTTTGCAATCGCCTGTCTTTGCGGCTTGCACAATACAAACTTTGCTCATGGATGAGAATCTAGAAAATGCACTGGATATTATATTGTCAGTGACTGATTTCCAATAAGTAATTTAATATGTATTGGATCCCACTCTAATAGCGAAGGATTCGTCCATGTTTTACACCTCCACCCGGTATCTAAACAGTTATGTTTCTCTCTTTAGAATTAGCTGGTACCGGCAATTTTGCGAATTTTGCGTCGTAGATAGATTGCTGCTGAGCTATATCAGCTTAATATTTTAGATCGGTCAATTTGGCATTTGAATTGAAATCAGTATGAGTAGGATTAGCTTTAAGAAAGCTAACTGAATAACAACATACTAGATTAGCTGAATAGTAGGCAGAAGACGCAGAAGATTGTTTAGTAATGAGGTTGCGCGATCCATCTCTGTTGAGAGGTCTAGACACTATAGATTTGTTTGATCAGAGTATACGTAGAAATATCATCTACAAAAGGAAAACTGCTTGAAGTCTTTCTGATTAAAATTTGAAGTATTGCCAAACTTGATCCTCAACGTATGCGTGATCTGAGAATCCTCAAACGTCAAAATAGTTCAGGCTTAGTGATTTAATATACGCTCAAATAGAACAAATGTGTACAGTGATTTGCTAAATCGGAATTGTTAAAGCCTAGCATTATATTTAATATACAAGAAGAAAATTATTCAGAAGTTGATTTATCGAAAACTTAGTTGTTCTCGGGTCTGAGCTTTCTAACTTCCTTACCGACTCTCCAGATCTCGAGGTCTCTGATCTCTTGGAGCTCCTCCTCGAACTTGTCACGGTAGTCAGGTTGGGAGTTGAACTCAAGGGATCTCTTGGTCTCGGAACCATCGACAACGGCGTCGTAAAGTTGGTTGAAGACGGGCTTAAGAGCGTCCTTGAATCTGGGAGACCAGTCAAGAGCACCACGTCTGGCGGTGGTGGAGCAGGCATCGTACATGTAGTCCATACCGTACTTACCGATCAAGGGGTAAAGAGATTGAGTAGCCTCCTCAACGGTCTCGTTGAAAGCCTCAGAGGGAGAGTGTCCACGTTCACGGAGAACCTCGTATTGAGCAAGGAACATACCGTGGATACCACCCATAAGACAACCACGCTCACCGTAAAGGTCAGATCTGACCTCCTTCTCGAAGGTGGTTTGGTAGACGTAACCGGAACCGACGGCGACGGCAAGAGCAATAGCTCTCTCCTCGGCCTTGCCGGTGACGTCTTGCCAGACAGCGTAAGAGGAGTTGATACCACGACCCTCCTTGAAGAGAGATCTGACGGTACGGCCGGAACCCTTGGGGGCGACGAGGATGACATCAACGTCGGAAGGAGTCTCAACCTTGGTCAAGTCCTTGAAAACGGGGGAGAAACCGTGGGCAAAGTAAAGAGTCTTACCCTTGGTGATCAAAGGCTTAATGTGGGCCCAGGTCTCGGATTGAGCAGCATCGGAAAGCAAGTTCATGACAATGGTACCCTTTTGGATGGCGGTATCGACATCGAAAAGGTTCTCACCGGGAACCCAACCGTCCTCTTGGGCGGCCTTCCAGGAAGCACCATCCTTTCTAACACCAACAATGACGTTAAGACCGTTGTCTCTAAGGTTAAGACCTTGGCCGTAACCTTGGGAACCGTAACCGATCATGGCAAGAGTGTCGTTCTTGAAGTACTCAAGAAGCTTCTCTCTGGGCCAGTCAGCACGCTCGTGGACGATCTCCTCGGTACCACCGAAGTTGATGGTCTTGACACCACGGGTCATCATGGGGATGGCAGAGGCCTTAGAGGCGACGGCAGGACGAGTGGCAGCAGCAGCCAAAGCGGTGAAAGCACGCTTTTGGGTAGCAGTTCTGGCAACAGCACGGGCAGCAGAAGTTCTGGCAAGACGAATAGCAGCTCTAGAAGACATTATGTGATCAATTGAGTGTATACTGTGTAGGGACAATATGGTCTTGAAAGAGATGGAAGGAAGGAGAAGAACAAGTTTTCAAGCAGGAAGAAATTTTTCGATATTTAAAGTTTTCGTTCTTTTGCGCTTCAAGTGCCTACAAGGCTACTTGAAAACAATTGCTACACTCATGAAATTAGCGTCTGTACGCGCTTACCCCACATGTTCACGCTCTGATCGCCCAACGCATAGTAGACTATAAAACCTGGTTCTATATCACCAGGTGTTTTAGTGGTAGATTTTGCGCCAGGGCCCAAAACAATTCAGAACAAATTTTCTTTCTTGAGTGCACAAGAGAAATCTGATGATTCTGCAAGCAATTAACCCAGTTCAATTGGCTGATGTGTTTCATGAATTTATGATAGATGCCCAAATGTTATCCAGTCCGCTAGGTGCGTCGTATACGGAATGTCACGTAAACCGTTTTTGACAAATGAGATTCGTGTAAATGTTGCGGAAACAGAGAGATCAATGCACAATGGGACTTCAATTGGTATACCAATATTGCCTAGAATTGTTGAGTAAATCCTTTGAGCAGAGAAGAACATTTTTTGCATTTTGATGAAGGTGAAATATTTTTCTCAAAGCTTCAAGCTCTAAGCTGTATTTTGCTCTCTTGCTTGTTATGAGCCCTCAACATGTGTAAATAACATCGAAATGAATTGACTTTGAGCATGGGGAAATCAACCAATGATCCAAGTAAAGCTACACACGTACAGTATCACAGTAATTTATATCCACGATTGTCTGGAAAACAATTATCAAAAGCTTTGACACTGAGGTTTTAATGGAAAGTCTTGTATAGCTTGATTAAACGCTTCCTACACATATGATGTACGAATAGATTTTGGTCAACATGTAGCATTTAAAACTCATAGCATTTAAACAATTAATTGGAGAATTTGTTTTATTCTACGCGTTGCTTTATCTGTTTGAAATACAAAATCTGATTTTCGTTACTTTGGGAATTTGATGCTCTTGTATGTTTGTAAATGTGTAGCATCAAGAATTTCCCTATTTTGTTTGTTATAAAGTCGCATTAAAAACAGTAACTTGTTCTGTTCACTTCTGCAAAGTAATCATATCTGGAATGTCCATGTATCTTGATCCAAAGTTATCCGCTTTATTTGCAACATGAGATGTCTTTTCTGGCTCAGCGTTTGTTCAGTGTCTTTATGAAAAGTCTCTTATTTGTGTTGAATTTGAACTTTTTGGGATGGTTACACAAAGACTGTTCTCCACCATTCAACAATGCTCCATTCTCTGTCTCAGACCAGCCCTACTGTTTCTATCCGCTTCATTGGATCGTATACACAGAAAAATTGCATTTACCCTACGATTGCCAGATATCACGATGTACTAAATACAGTTTAAAACATTATCAATATGTGTGTAGCATCAGTGTCTTCGGAAGGCAACTTCCAGGCTTGTGATCTTTCAATGCCATAGCGAGTACACATACACACGTAATCTTTTGCCACTCCAAAACCGCCACTCAAGCATAGTGAATGCGCCGCCTCTCATTCTTCGTGCACAAGTCACATGACCTCTGCTAAATGCTCTTTTGGACTTTTTATAATGTTTTGTTTCTTCGTAAAATACGCTTTCCTTTCATTTGAACCTTTACGTTATATTTTGACCACATTTCTCATTGAACGGCAATCTATTTCAATAGCCCTTTGCATTTGAATATTGATATCAAAGTCACACCCAGTAAGTAGTTTTTGTCAAATGGATACGCGCAGAATAAGACAATTTAGATGCTAACATTGTTTATTAGCCTCAAGAACCCCTAATATGCAACACGAAGGCGCCAACAAGTCGTACTACAACGACAACTCTAACTACGGTCCTCCTCAAGGACCTCCCCCTGGTGGAGATAGAGGATACTACGGTCCTCCCCAAGGACCTCCTCAAGGCCCTCCTCCTCAAGGATACCAAGGAGGATATCCTCAACAAGGATACGGGCCTCCTCAAGGAGGATACCCTCAACAGGGTGGCTACCCTCAGCAACAGCAACAGGGCTACGCACAACCTCAACCCATCTACGTTCAGCAACAACCAGCCAAGAGTGACAACAGCAGCAACTGCTGTATGGCTTGTTTGGCCGGTATGTGTATCTGCTGTACCTTGGATGCCCTGTTCTAAAAACACCACAACCATATTATGCGTTGAGTAGTCCGTGTTACCGTTTAACCCCGTTTGTTTTTACATTTTAATTCTTGTTTTTCATCCATGAAAGTCTAGTTTTTTTATTCTTAGTGTTTTGATTTTATTATTCGTGTCTTTTTTAGCTTAGCGAGCGTATAATTCTAATAGTGAAACTTTTGTACGTGATGGTCTTCCAAGGCATTTAGAACGTGCATCATTGATCAAATTGCTCTTCTTGCGCGTTGCACTTTTTTGTCATCTTGCCAAGACCCTATCACCTACTACCGTAGATTTTGGACGACACTGCTTGGCTGATATGACCTGGCAGATTTACAATTGCGTCTTTGATCTAGATAAAAAAAACGCCTTGCATGAAAAATTGTTCTTATCGCACAAACTTGTGCACTAATACACTGAAATATATGAATGCATTTATATTGAAACGATAGAAGTGAAAGAAAATGAAACAATTATATAAATGCAATGTCCATGCCGATTCATGTCATACTTTGCATGTTCTCGGTCAATTCTATGAGAAACACATTTCAAAAAAAAAAAGTGATCAAAATTTGAAATCGACATTGTCGAGCCAGCCAACTAAATCGTCACTGTGTGCAACAAAATCCAAAAACGGATCAAAAAGCGATGTACTTTGGTTTCCTTCGAGAAAGGTGTTGACATCAATACCAGCTTCTGCCAGTTGTGTCTGTTCAGACTCAGCAGAATCAAAAAACTCAATAAGCACCTTTGACGATAGATCTTCCGGTACGGTTTCGGCCTTTGGTTTAGCATGATGGACAATCCATAACATTTCGTAAAATAAACAAGCTCCCAGGTGGCTCCGCATCTTGGAGATCACCGTTGGACTAGATGCCGCAGACTCTACAAAGACTTGACGTGGCAAACAATTGATTTTTTCCAGCACCTTGACTGTCCGAGAAATGTCATTATCAACTCCGTGGACGCGCATCATTTCCGTTTTGTATAGACGATGAATAGTGGCTACACCTTTTTTGCATTCGAAAATCAAGTTCGTATTCTTTTCTGACTCTTCGGAGCTGACTTGGTTCAGTTCTAGATACAGGTGTAGGCGAAAAAGGACAAATGCACTTAATGATACACTGTGCCGAATATATATTGGATATTGTATGATAGGCCAGCGACTGGCTATAGCTTCAAATATAGCTACTATCCGTAAGGACGTTTTCACCGCCTTGTGCACATAAACGTCTTGAGATTCGCTAGATGTTTCCGGTAAGAACGCGAATATACAAATAATAAGCTTGACGTAAAGATAGTAAAGCTCGACTTCGTTTGCACCAACTCCGACCGCTACGCTGGAAACTGCCATCGCTCCAATTTCCGAATCAAGTGGTATGTTGAGCTCGGTAGTTGCCAGACGATCTAGTTCCTGTTCAAGAATCCCAAACGTGGATACTCGATATTTTGGCTCTAGCGTTCCATCTGCTGAGCTGACAGACGATCCCAGTAGATTTACAACTTTAGAGCTGAACATGGCCAGGCTCGCAAAGCACCTAAACGTATACGGCAGAGTAGTGTCGTTTTTACTCTGCTCGATAAGATAGTCTATATTCATATTCGGTGGTAGTCCCAGGTTTGTAGTCCATATCTGCTCGCTGATGAAAATTGATATCCATGTTCTTGTCCGCCACTTTTCCGCATCGGGGAAACTGGTTTGTGTCCGTGAAAACTCGTATATAAATTTTCCACGATGAAGACCTAATTGCATGGCCAGTGACTTTGCAAGAGTCACAAATCTGTAAGAACAATCATCTAGCACTTTGAGATTTGGCAGCGGCCAGGTTCCCAATATAAGTAATGCCTGAACGATATGCGTCGACCGCGGAGTCTGGATCCAGCATGTTTCAATCGCCAGCTGTTTTATCAGCGTGCAAAGACTAGTATAGAGCTCTGGCGACTCTTCAGATAGCGATGCTGTCAAACAGACTGTCCAGAATAACAACTGCGATTGGTGATACAGCTCAGCTGCCGAGTTTGACTGGATTATCGGTAAATATGGCAAATATTGAGTCATAAATGTGCGGTGTAGTTCTTCTGCTTTTGCATGGGTCAATTTCACATCACCGAGAATGTATACGTCTGCTGCGTTGACCGACGGTGGATGAATAGCCAGTTCCGGTGCTTGTGTGTTTGGTAACGAGTCGCCGACAAGAACTCGCGAGTTACTATCTGATCGCGTCCTAAAAGTTAGTATCAACACACGTCTTACAGCTTACAAAACAGCAGCATACCTTCGCCATTTTTTAACCGTTCCAGCTCCTGTTTGAGAGATCGAATATCGTCCTTGAGTATCTTGACCTGTCCTCCCTTTGAAGGCTGGAAAAAGGGATCCACGTAGCACGTCCGTTTCATTTTCCTGCATCGCGAGCAGGGCTCAGGGTACGCATCGCCTGCATCGCACTTGATTTTTTGCTGTCGGCAATGCGTACACGACTTGATCGGTCTGGCCGCCGTACTGGCCTTTCTCCCGCGTCGCGAATTCAAGTGTTGATCCTCGTTCATCGACTGCTTATGCTAATGAGGTGCTGGTTTGGTTGGTTGTCCGGGTTTGGTCTCGCCCCTCCCCAAAAATACAAAATAAAACAAAAACGCGCTTGGGGATTTTTGGCTAATTAAAACTCGTGTGCGTGTGTGTATGTGCGATTTTAAATTTCCACAGGTGGGATATGTAGAGGGGGCGCGGAAAGGGAAAACTGGGGAAAATCAGTGGTGGGCTTCAATGCTTTCTGAAAAAATATGGTGCGCGATCAAATGAAAAATATGTCGCACGCAGGGACCCCACTTGAAGTGGAAAACCAAAGGTGCAAATGGATGGTGATACACACGATGAAGCTGTGAATAAGCTTTAAATCATGTAGTCTTTCCAATGAGTCTCTGTTCAGTTGTATTGGCCCATCTTGACGTTCTTTTGAAGCCATTGGGAAATGTCTAGGTAGTCTTTTATGGCTATTCTGATTCGTTCTTACCTGTATTCCACAAACGACCCTTACTGAACCATTTCTTGATCCAGCATCATCTCAGCCACAACTACAACTACAACTACAAACCAAGCATTGCTGATCTTGGATTTTGCTCTTCTCAACTGTTTGTTTTAAAGCACTGAGAAACATATTTGTGTATTGATTGTGAACAGTGTCAAAAAGCTTGACGTCGCCTAAAGTAGAGTATATACAGAAACAAATTGTAGTTCATTAGGATATTTTGCACAATTTCGGGAATCACCGACTTACATTGGCGACTACGAAATCAAGTGCCCAGACAGGCATTTGTATGCCAGATCTCTTACCGAATCCGATCCTTGGGCAATACCAGAAACTACACATTGACAAAAGCTGAGCCATCATTAGTCTGAGCCTTGAGGAATTTCTCCTGTATCGGGGGTTTGTACCTCGGCTGTCAGTCTTTAAGCTTAACAGGCAGGTCTACCCATAGCTAAAGTCTTTTGGCAATGGGATTTTCACTAAACAAAACATACTGACCTTCACCCTTGTACAGATAAAACTTTTAGCATAGGACTTTTACACATTTACAGCGCCTTTGCCACAAGTTGTGATCTGCGGATCTCCTGGTCATGAAAGTCCTCGTGCTTCATTGCGCCCCATAACACGTAGGTAATGAATTCCTTTCAACAATTAAGATGATCCCGGGAAGCCTGTGACCAGACTCACCGAGAAATGGTCCAGTATTAGAAAAAGAGTAAATCTGCGGAGCTCGGAGACACTTATTCACCGTCTGACCTTGAAGGTATGGTCCTGACAGCTTTGTAACCCGACTCGATCGTGGAATCTGCGTCAGATTGCAGTGTACACCAGAATATATGTTCTAGAAGAGTCTTTAAACAGCTGGGTATAAGCCCCTGGACAGAACGGCAGCTAGTAAGACAACGTGAGAAGCGGGTTTAAGAAACATCTGGTCAAGTGGTTAATTTGGTGTTGCCTCATAATACTCAGCTTAGGGAGTCAGCAATCCGAATCACCTAGATTGTCGACATTGGCTATTAAGAGTTGAATAGCTAGTTGACCACTAGCGTATTTCGGCTACGCATCCAATACAAATCAGCCTTTATTCGGGCTTTATCCATATTGTTCGTAGAACCCGTCTACAATCTCCCGATCATACATAATGCTCATGCCTGCACCTGACTCAGCATTAGCATATGAAAGCCCTACGTCAACACACAGTAAGCTTTAAAGTTCATAGTCTATATCTCAAGGCTTAGCGGTGATATTTTTTTATTTTTATTTTTTTTTCTGCTGGCACTTTTTTTTTTTTTTTTTTTTTTTTTTCCTCATTTACTTCTTCTACTTGCTTATTATATATCTTTCCTTTACTTCCTTTGATCTGGAACTGCTTCTTTTTTGTTTGAACTTACTCTGTTTCTGGTTCTTGTTTGGCACATTGTTCTTCAATCCTTCCGCCGTCTAGACTAAAAGTTCTGCATTTATCTGGTTTCAACTAGCGTGTGCATTCATTCGGCAATAAAACTAAAACCACTTTATTAACACGCATTTATATTTATACTCTGATCGGAATGACGGACTCATACAGCACATCAGATTCAGAATCTATAGCAGTCTCTACCGCAAATTCATCTTCAAACTCGCTTTCGAGTCTCAAAAAGCACATTTCAATCCTGATTTGACCCCCATGAGCTCAAAATTATCTTCCATCGCCAACACTGCTGCTGAAATAGACAGCAGCTTAGTGTCGAAAATACAAGCATTCATGAAAAAACACGAAATCCCCCGGAAAGTGTTTCACTCGTCTATTGGGTTCCTGGTTCTTGCATTATACACACAGGGTGTCCAGTTCAAGCACGTCACGCCGGTACTTGTTGCGGCTTTCATTGTGGTTTTGTCAGCCGATTTGTTACGGTTCAGAAACGCGGAATTCAACAAGTTGTACTGCAAGGTGCTAGGCCCACTGATGCGCCAGCGCGAGGAAAACGATGCATTCAACGGCGTGATGTGGTACCTGCTAGGACTCATCACTGTGTTTTCCATTTTCCCCAAAGACGTCTCGCTCGTTTCGGTTTTGCTCTTGTCCTGGGCAGACACCGCTGCCTCGACGTTTGGCCGTGCCTACGGGCACCTTACGCCCAAGCTGTTTGGATCCAAACGCAAGAGCTTGGCCGGATCCATGGCCGCATTTGCAACCGGGTTGGTCTGCGCCATGGTTATTTACCAGTACTTTTTGCCGGCCTACCCTGAAGTCAATTCTGAAAGCGATCTCATGTGGACTCCGGAGACCAGCGATATTCCATTCTGGCTGTTGGCCATAATGTGTGGGGTGGTGGGCGCCACAAGCGAGGCCATTGACGTCTATGAAATCGATGACAATATCACCATCCCCATTCTTTCTGCATCCTTCCTCTGGCCCATTCTCAAGTTGGGTCTCAAGGTATAGGTCTATTACGAAGCTCTATACTATTCGAGTGCATTATATTCTATTATCATTATCATTCTTTTCTTAATCTCGGGGGAAATGAGTACCAACATGTGTACGCTTTATAAAAAACGAAGAGAGAAACCCCAAATGTGCCACAGGACTTTTGTTCAAGCTATTTGGCTATCCTGGCTCTACAACCCCAGTAAATAATATCCATAAACATAATACTAGACCAAAATACAATCAAAAAGTTAATCTTACAAAGTTATAAACGACGAAAGAGAAGAAACAGATGCAGAGACGAAATTTGTTCATTCACTCCATCTAGTTGAATATTGTAAGTATGCTCGTTCGATTTTCTAACCAAATTTTCTCGAGACTTTAACGTCTCGAAAAATAACAAAAGCATCGAGAGGTGTTATGTATGTCACAGTACAGTAATTACGTGAAAAAGTATTTTGTTTTTATTTTTATTTTTGAGGCCTTTATGTCGTACGGTGAATTTTGTTGAGCCAGCTCATGAAAGAAAAATAAAAATATTATTATCATGATGCTGGTCCAACTGTCAGTTGATGTGAAATATTTTTTTGCTCTAACGCGTTGCTTTGGATACCGAGATATGTATGTAATGAAAGCATCTGCGGCAATCAGAAAACAGAACAAGACCAAACCTATGAATTGAAAGTTGTGGCACACAATAATCGGAGTTTCTCAAGCACCGATACCATACATTTCCAGCTCACTGGAATTGAGAACACATTTCACTGTGGTAAACTACTATCTTTGCACAAATATCATAACTTCATATTCATCGAATCACAAACGTATATATAGAAACTTCCAGTCATGAACATCTTGCACAAAACTTACATTAAACTAATAAAAATACACATAAAAATTTGACTAGTAGAAGGTGGAAGGTCTAGAGGGCAAAAAGGTGTTGGTGTACTTTTGGATACGGTGAGGAAGGGGGAACTTAAGACCCTTAACAGTCAATTGCTTGATGTATTGACGCTTGACATCCTCAGTCTTCTCGAGCTCAACAACCTTAAGAATGTGGATAGATCTGAATCTAGATCTGTGACGAGCAGCCATGTCTTGGTAAAGAGTCTCGACGGCATCAGCACGGGAGAGCTCACGGTACTCCTTGTACATGTTGTGGGTACCAGAACGAGAGTCGTAACGGATCCAGATACCAAAGTTCTTGACCTTGGTAGGTCTCTTCTCGTGGATTTGGTTGACGGAGACGATCTCACCGGCAGCCTTCTTGACTCTTCTGAGCTTGGTCAAGAAGTACCAGAATCTGGACTTGGCAACAACAGTGTTGGGAGCAAAGATTCTCATACGGTAGAGCTTAGGCTCAGCGTCGTTCTCGCTAGGGAGACGACGGCCAATAATTTGGTATTCATTGAGACGACCCACTGGAAGTGAAATGTTAGCATGTGTCTAAAAAAATTACTAAACGGTAGATTTTCGATCATGAGCATTGTCATTGGGGGTTTGTGAGTTAAAGAAGACATGGGTTTGATCACGGCTAATTTCGTTTGACCGAATCAATCCAAAAAAGATTGTAGTATTTTACGTCTGGTTTGCACCAATATCGCATTGTGTATTCGAAACCCCTACACATAAACCGCATGTATATTCTGTTTGCACATGTTTTTTTAACGCGGTTGATGGTCTTGTTTCCTCCATGAAAATCGTTTATTTTGTACTTTTCCGTCTGGCTGTTCGTCTTGTCGCTTCATAAACCACCCGTGTGTATATTGCCGAGATTTTTGTCGCTACAATCATCACATCAAAACACCGAAAAAATCACACCAACCCCATGAACCTCACTACTCATGACGACAAATACTCATGCCGCATCCATAGACATCACACAAAACAACTTACTTTTTGATTTCTTTTCCTAGTGCTGTTGATACGAGGAACGGACAAGAGAGGAAGAAAAAAGATGGAGGAAAGGAAAATTTTCCACTAGGCAAGAAAAAAAATTGAGTGTGATTATGTAATGTTTCATTACAGGTCATAGTAAATGCCTTCACCGCTCTCACTCATATAAAATTTACAGCTTTTCCTTCTCTCCCAAATGCTACGCTTGAAAGTTCAGTTTCTCTGCCTTTTGTCGTTTTCCATCAGGTTCAGCTAGAATGGTTACATTTCTGTCACCCACCTCAATGAAGTGATGAAATACCCAAACCCTGGACCTTGAAACTTTTTGCATTGTTTTCAAGCTTCCACCTGAAACGGGAAACAACCACTGAAGTTCTGTGTGATGTGTAAATTGTGTCATTATAAATATCTCAGTACTTAGGGTATTAGGGCTCTTATTTACAGAACACGTGCACTGATAGACAAAAGGACAGCCGTGCACGACGATCTCCAGGTACAGCCAGACGGCTGATATCAACTCAGAGTCCCAATCTCTGAACAGTTACTCCCGCAAACAGGCCTGCGCCAACTACAACACAGGCGGGCAGCACAGTCCAGTAAGAAATATGAAGAACATTGATATTGTAGGAAGACTCGAGGGCCAGTAGATTAGTGGCGATGGTGAGAATAAGGATAAAGTACCCAGCGAGACGATGGTACTTGTAGATCTTTTTGGCGTTGGAAACGGATCCAAATACAATGACAGGCAGGTAGAACTGGGCAGCGCCAACAACCATTGCGACAGCGAGGAAGAGGTAGGTGGCCAGACCGAACAATGCGTGCCATGTTGTGAAGTGGGCGGCGTTGTTGGAGTACTTGTTGTAGTAGATAGTGCCGAAGCCTGCAATGAAGAAGAACACGCTTGCAGAGTTGAGGAAGCCGTGGAGCTGAGCAGCCCAGGTCTTTTGAGTGGCTGATTGCGGTGCGGGTTGGGTGATGAGAATTGATTGGGAAAAGAATACAAATCCGAGGGTGTTGAAGATGGGATGGCCGACGAACTTGTAGTTGATTGATGATGGCTTGGAGAAGAGACCGTAGAGGATGCTGATAAGAAGGACAAACAGGCCTCCTTGCACGGCCAATGCGCGGGTGCTGTTGAATGTGCGGTCTAGCAGGGCCACATCTACAGGTCTTTTTTCGCGTTCGGCTGAGCTTCTGGACATTGTTAAGCTCTGATGATTGGTGTATGATGTGTAGATAAAGGGCTACTGGTGATAGAGACGGTGATGATGATGATTGGGAGCAAATAGACAAATCAGCAGCGTCCAATTTGTGTACAGAATTCCTCGGCTTGGACCTGTTCTGCCCAGCTTTGCACAACCGAAACCTGCTGAAAGAGAGAGAGAGAGAGAGGTTAGGTTACACATTCACAGCTGTTTCTTCTGTGCATAATTGAATAGGGGAGGCGAGCCATGGTCACCTGCAAATGCATGAAAAGCTGCAGCCGTGCGCACTGGCGACAGCCGCCCGCCTCCCCCACAGGTTTGGAATGTGTCTGAAATATTATATCAACGAGAACTTAGTGCGAAGTTGAGAAAGAACGAGGAAGAAAAAAAATTGCTGAGTGGAAAAGATATTATTATATATCTGCGGTTCATGCCTGTCAACAACTGTTTGACCACTTACACATTCTCTTACTCATTTATTGACACATGAAGATGACGACGGAATCACACAAGGCACAGAGCACAGCAGCCAAGAAGAGCACTGAACTGAGTCGAGCAGTGGACAATGCATGGTCGCGGGTGGCCGATACCGAGACACTGGTGATTGATCAGTTGTTTGACCTGGTAAGCGAGTTTGAATCCGTCACACACTCGAAAAACCTTTTCGATTTCGAAGCAGAGGAAATGGCCCGATCACTGATCGAAGCACAGAGTGGTGCCGCCATCACCAAAGACCAGTTTGTAGAATTGCTCCGCGGGCTCTCTGACGGACGGGTCGACCGCATGTTCACAGCGGAGCCGCTGAGCCCGATAAAGCCACGGGTGATCCGGCGCGCCGTCTCGCTCGGACTAGCTCTCCCGCAAATCACAAAACGGCCCGAGCTGGAGGAGCAGCTGACGCAGTACGAGGTGCAATTGCAGGCAATGAAGGAGTCGGAGGACACGCGGCGGCGATCGCTGGAGGCCCTCGAGGCCGAGTTTGAAAACGCAAAGGCAGATATCCAGGCCAGGCGAGCCGAGCGGAACCAGGCGCTGCAGCAGGCGTTTGAGGACGGGGACTGGTCGTTGTTCAAACTGACGTTGGACGAGGAGCGGCGGGTGGTGAAGACGCTGACGGAGGAAAGAGACACGTATTTGGAGATGGTTCGCGATTTGCGGGATCAGGTGGACGAGATGCGAGCAGAGCTGCGCAATGGGAGTCGGAAAAGCTGGTTTGGCTGGAGTAGCGTGGTGTGGTTGGTCTTGGTGGTGCTGGTTTGTATGGTGGCAGTTCTTTGGGAAGGCGGGTCTAACTCGATCTATCTGAGCTGATCATTGTGAATCAGAATGGGACTACAAAGTGTGGTTGTATAGTTTAACGATTAATGAATGTTTGAATGAGTAGTGATATTAGATTTGAATAGGGTGGTTGGTGTTTCCTATTGGAGATGGAAGTAGGTTTTGTGATTAAATGACATTGTAGAGGTGGAAACTGGGAAAAAAGGCAATGTATATAGTGCTGATACGGACAGGTTATAACAGCACGCTTTTACAGATTGTGAAGAATAAGTTTCAGGCCATGCATTTCCCTGAATTTTAGAAAATGTTTTGGGAGTGAGTAGTTGACTGCATATGACGTTTTATTGCTTTAACCAATCGTGCATTGGATGACTCCCAGATTTCCCTTTGCACATAGTTACGACTATGAAGAATTTGGCGCCATCGAACACTGAAAACCTAGAACGCTTCCTCCGGGATGTTACTTCGTCAATCTTCTATGAGATAAGCAGATGAATTAAATGTCTTCTGTTATGCCTGTTTTATATAATTATAGTTATTTTATTTAAAGGTATATTGTGTATAATCCCGAGACATAGGGACAATAAACAGATTATCATCATCATCGTTTTAACCAATCGTGCATTGGATACAGGCACGGGAACAGAACAGCTCTTAACTTATGCTGAAACACTGATCAGCATTAACAAAAACGTCTCATAAAGCAAGAAAGCTCTCTGGAAGTGGTCAAGATACAATAGACTACATTGTAAAGTCACAACCGCCAAACCAGTAACAAACAGCCCAATTAATCCCTGTTGTGTAGTAGACTAAGGAGGTTTGACAAATAGTGTACACGAAAAAAGAATAAATGATGAGCTTTGGCGGTGTACACTATTGTAGAACAAGAAAAGGGTTGTGTACATGAAGCTAAAAACCATAACTCAAGTTGATTCTTGATGACCTGAGAAAAAAATAGAGAAAAACTGTCAGCAAACTTTTTCCAATTACAAACAGATGATGGGCGTGATCAATATAACTTTCAGACAATAAAAATTATTGAACGATACAATAACTGTGCTTGTGAATGATTAGACACAGTAAGATGTACATCCTGGTAAATGTTCTTTACGAAACATTTTATAAATTGTAAAAACACATGTATTTGAATAGTTTACAGCAGTAATAAATATTATATAAAAAAACAAGCAATTTTAAAAAACCACAAGCTGGTTCGTCATTGACAAATGACTTTCACTCGTTTGATTGGATTCACAAAAAATTATCCAAATCGACACGGTTCATAGCACAAATCCAGCGACAAAAAAAACACAAAAGCTAGTATTTTTAATACTACAGATCAAACCATTGAGACCTGGATTTATTTTGACTCGGGTTCAGAAGCTGGACCTTCGCTCTGCACATTGCAAACGGCTTCTTCGTACTCCTGAGTCTCGCCGGCTTGCACCACCACGCCAAACGGCTTATTAACAACCGGCGTGAAATGGGTCTGTGTGGCGGTCGAGGTGTGCATTGACCGCTGGGCCAGGGCGAGCGAGCGTGTGAGACGGGCGGTGCGAGCGAGAGAAGTGAGTCTGAACATTGTTGTTTGGAAAATGTATTGGGGTTGGTATTGAGTAGATATAAGACTGTTTGGTAATGTGTAGAAGTTGTATTGATAATGAATAGAGATTGAGTAAATCAGCGACTTAAACCTCGCCTTTTATACAAATTTTTATTTATATTGTTGTCATCAATACCCCGGATTTTCAAATACAAACCACAGACTCCAGTGTTTAAATCCCCCCAAGCGTGATCCCGGAATGTGTGCACATTTACCAATTGTGCTGTGCCAAAATGGATGATTTCGGAATCATCCATTCCTCCCCCAGATTTTTATCGTTTTTCGTCATCCAATAACTTTTAAAATCCTTTGTATTCTATTTCAAGAATTTCTGTATTTCTCCGTTTACTTTTCAACGCCGTATACACCACAACAATTGTGTACCAACTCAGGAATCTTTTATGACAGCCATATACACAGAAGCTTTCAAAAATCTGACTAATTTCTTGGTATTTACATAATCATGATTCGTTGTAAACGGTGTTTTTTCTTTTCCTCATCCCCGGATTTCTTCTCCTTTTCGAATTAGAAATAATCCGGGGGAACGCAGTGCGAGCCGGGGGTTTTCAAAAGCAACTGTTAAAGATGTTTTTCTAGACACGTGTATAAAATTTGTAAATGAAATATGCGTAGTTTAATACAAGAAGAAGGTCTTTCAAGTTGTGAACTGGGACATCGAAATTCCAAAGATCTGGTGTATGGTGATGATGTGAAATACAAATGAAGAATCGGGTTTGTCTAGACTAGAAATGTAATACAACAAGAACAATTCAGCAAACGTTTAGTGTTTTTGCGTGAAACAGTTAGACTGAATTCAGTTGAATCCACAAATGTGTAAAAAAGATAACCTGATGTTTTTCATGCGAATTCCCGAATCAACAATTGTCTGATGGCTGTGAAATGTACACTGTTGAGATCTCGGAGAAATGGGTAGTTGATCTCATTCATGTAGTTTAGTACTTATGACTTGTAAAAGTACTAAGGCATAAGCAGTTATACTAAGGTTTATTTCAAACAATAGCTCCATGTATCATGTACTTTCTACCATGTTCTTTGTCCATATCGCCAATCTATACCCAATGCATCCACGGCACATGTCCACCTTGAACAATGTGGATTTAGAGTTGTTCAAGCTCAATGAAGATCATCAACACACAAGAACCCACCTGTAACTTGTTTCCCCAGACATCATACTACACCCTAAGGCTACACTTGTTCAGCACTGCAACCTCACATTGTCTTGTGTATGTGTACTTGCCATGTCTGAACCATTGCTGTCGTTTGTGTGTAGTTGCTAACATGATCCGACTGTTGGTCGTCCTGTTTCGCTTCCAATCAATATTCATAATATTTTTGCCTTTGTCTACAGATGGAAAATGTGTAGCATGCACTGGCATTGTGTGTAGTACAGATTTTGAGTCCCCACTACACAAACTTGACGATCATGCTCTAAGGCACCGGTGCTTTAGACAACCTCTTTTTTGCTTTTCGGCCATGCTGCTTTTGCTTCTGCTATGTACATTGAACTCGACTCTGCTTTACGTGTATTTCTTGCTGTTGTATCTGCTGCCTTTGAAGACCGTATGAGTGCGTCATAAAAAGCCTACGCTAAACTTATATATTTTGAAATATTATTTTGTGCAGTGTCAAACAGTGCACAACCGTACCCTTTTTCTTAGCATGTACATTTACGCACACTCTGAACAGAATAGTATGAGCCTACACACATAAAGAGCCTGCGGTGTTTACACATGGAAGCGGTATCCGAACACCGTCTTTGGGCTTCAACGAAGGCTTTTGACGAAGGAAAACAGGCATGTACACATTATGCGCTTGCACTTTGGAGGGTGCTCACACTGTAGGGGTTAAACAAAAGTCCACTTGGGATCCATCGAGTGGTTCGGGCAAGGAGGATGCTGGTGTGACACATGAACCTAAACCGTTGATGGAAAACGGCGTGCCTTGTTGTTGTTATTGATAACACTACTGACACTATACTTCAGCACTACTGAGACTGTACTGGCGATTGGCGATTGGCGATTGGCGAGTTTGACGACAATGATGAATGAGGATGATTCTAATGCGTATCATGGCCATAACACACTTGCGGGTTTAAGGTTGGCGTTGGCATGTGTGTGTCGGGTGGTTTACACGCGGGAAACCTTTTGTAGCCAAACGCTAATCTTTTCCTAAACACACTGATTTTTGGCTTTTTGACTTTTTTTTGTTTTTGATCTTGGAACATTTTGGCGATTCGGTTAGAATTCAAAAGTCTTTTTGTTTGTTTGTTTGATGACTCCAGGCATTTCAAGATATCGGCACCGTAGCTGTACCGGTATACATTGTATTTGGTGTTTTTTTACGCTCATGTATCAAAACAAATGGGCACACACATTGTACAGGCGTGTGTCTATTCTACTAGTTTGACGACATGTCATGCCTCGTTCTTCTTCTTCAAAGAGAAATACAAAAAAAAAAAAAAAAAGGTTTTGAAGCAAAATAAACACAATTATTAAATTCAATCAATAGAAAAAATATAGCGAAAAAAATAAAATACAAATCCACTTCTCTAATACCCTCTTTTCCCTCTTCCTCCTCTTTCTCCATCCGCTTCTTCTTCTTTTCCAATCATAGCTTGTTTAATATATCTTGGTTTGTTTTTTTGTATATCACAATTTATTTACATTTTGTTCTTGTCCCAGGCTTTTTTTTTTCTTTTCAAAGAGTTTTCTTGTCGCTGCTGGTCTGCTATTTTTGCTAAGAATAATACAGAATAGAAACACACACACACACACACACACACAAACGCATTGCTCAAAAGAAAAAAAAAGTTTCCGTGTGAATGCGTGAGCTGAATTATGACCATTCAAGCCCATTTCCGACATACTGCCAGCAACCCCAACACCGCCGCCATCAGCATCGCCACGACCGGATTCACGCCAGGCATCAAACCCGAGCTCCGGCCCGTCCTCGAATACCTCACAAATGAACTGGACTACGGGTTCCTAGAGGACTTTTTCCTCGTGTACAAAGAGTTCATGACAGCAACCCAGCTGCTGGACTTCCTCGTGTACCGGCTGCAAGTCACCTCGATTTGTAACGGATGCGGCAGCGGCGGGTCTGGTGAAACCGCAAACGGAGTCAACGAAGCTGTATACGACGCCAAGGGCAAACAGGTCAGAGTGTTTGTGGTCTTGAGACATTGGATCTTGAATTACTGGCTCCGCGACTTTGATTCAGAAGATGCAAACGAGGACCCACGCAAAGCCCGACTACGACTAGAAATGCTTATAGCAGCATCCAAGAACCTCGCGCACCAACCATCATCATCATTAACCACAACGCCACGCCCGCAGGACTCGACCTACACGAAACCCTCTTCTTCGTCGTCCAAAGGGATCGACGAAACGATACGAATCCAAATCGCGAAATGCGTCGAGACCGCCAAGCGGCAAGCGGAAAAGAAGATTGCTGACCACCAGGACTGTACAATGATGGGGCTAGTCAGGGGGATAGGTCTGGATATCGCGGATATCAACGCATCAGAAGACCGGCTTTGTGTCCAGGTGCTGGACGAGTACCATGAGCGAGTCGAGATGCTGGCAGAGAAATACTATACTGATCCAGTTCTTATGCCAACTGCGTTGCCCTCGCCTCTACGCCGGCAATCACAGCAGCAGCCACTACCGCCTTTACACAGTAAATCTGAGTCTTCAGGACTGCTGGACGACTCAGTGTCTTATATTTCGTACGACTCCGGGCTATCAATCACTCCGACAAGCACCAAAACCGAAATGGCAGATCATCGGAAGAACCGCTTGCTACGCCGGAAAAACAACTTTGTACTACGCGCTAATCCAATCAAACCCGGCATCGTGGACTACAGTCGACCCGACAGTCTGGCTTCTTCGCTGTCCTCGCTTTCCATGTCAATTTCGAAACTCGAACAAGAACTAAGCTCTTTTGAAAACTATCCTGAAACTTTGGCTACAACGGAATTAGTGGAGACCGTTGACAACGATGACAACAACAACAACGTAGAACTGCCGCTTCCAGTTCCGCGGCCGCGGCCCGAGTCTTTGACCGAGCAGTGGACACGGATGCAACTGCAGATGCAGATGCAGCGGGACGTTGACCTCAACGATCCGGAGCTCGCAAAATTGGCACAGATCCCGGACGCGCCGGACATGTTTGACCCGGTGCAGACGGCGCTGCACAAGCTGGAAGGCGTGTACCACTACCCGTTCGTTTTGCAGTACGGCGCTGCGCAGCTGGCCGGGCAGCTGACGCTGATCGAGGCGTCGGCGCTGGCGTGCGGGCTGTCCCGGTTCAACCGCGTCGTGTCCTGGATCCGTGCCGAGGTCGTGCTGACGCTCGACCGAGTCGTGCGCGCCCGGCTCGTGGCCCACTTCCTCGATATTGCCGAACATACCTGGGAGCAGGGCAACTTCTCAACGACGATCCAGGTCGTGGTGGCGCTTGGCGGGCCCGACTGCTGGGTCGCGCCGGAGTCGAGGCGCCGGCTAGAGCAGTGGGAGAAAACTGTGAGTGCTGTTGGCCGGTTTGAAAATGTAAGGAAAAAAGTGCAGGAGCGGCAGGCGAAAGGCTTGGGGTGCGTGCCGTTCGTGGGCATTTGGATGGCGGATCTGGAGTGGCTGCAACGGCTCCCGGATTGGGTTTCTGTCAGTTCGGTGTTGAATGAGGCGGGCCCGAGACCTGGATGGACAAAGTATATCAAGCTGTATGCGGATGCCGAAGTGGCGGCGAAACCAACTGAAAATCAGCGAACCAGCAGTGGTAGTGGTGGAGGGGTGACGTCGGGCACGCTGTTGCGCCGACTGTCCCGGTCAGAATCGTGTTTGAAACGGCCCAAAAGCACAGTCAAAACCAAGCCTGGGCCAATGGTGCTCAATTTTCAAGCAAAGTACCACTACATTGCCAAGATCCACAAACAGATTCTGGAACTGGTGAAACTGAACGAGTCCTTTTATTTCTGGTTTGAAAATGCTGGTCAACCCAGCAAGAAACATTTTGACTCAAAGTCGAGAAACAGTATTCCGTCAGAGGCTGCAATGACCGCTACTACTACTACCAGCACTTCTACTACTGTCAATGGCGCGGACTCGCAGTCAGATGGGTCGACGGGACAACAGAGGTTCAATGTGAAACTGGACAAGTCTTTGTGTGAGAAACTGGTGTTTATAACGGGTCTGGAGAAACCCGAGTGGGACAAATGGAACCGGCGGATATGGAGCGAGGATCAAGCGAGTCAGTAATGATCTTGGTCTTGATCTTTTTTTTTAGTATGGAGTGATGAATGTGTTATGAGATATGTCGCAAGTGTGTTGTTGTTTTTTTTGTCATGTTTTTTTTGTGTATTTATTTCCCATGTTATTGGGTTCATGTGATATGTACGATCTTTTTTTATGTATTTTCAGTCTTTCGTTTATATGGCCTTTTTGTATTATTTTGATAAATATATTTATTCGTTCGTTTAGTTCACGTTCATAGTATCCTCATGTATTGCAACATCAGCAATAGAGAATCGTGTTGGCTATGAATCCATATTATGTATTTGGATGTTTCAGTTGGAGCATTTGTGAGACAATTGTGTATGTGGACACGGAGAAAACCCCCGGAACACGATAAAAACAAGGACGAAAACGTTTTGTACATACACACATTTTATTATTAGGATTTCTGTGCTTTGAAAGTCGAGAAAAAGGCGTAGTGCGGTTCCGTACTTCCGAAACTGTATACAATCACGACAAAAGAAGACACTGCACTGCACAGAGTGTAATGTGTACATAGTCATGTGATAAATTACATAAGTTTGTCCAGATTATGTAATATCGTGATTACAATTGGCGTGAAGCTTCTAAAGGTTGGTGCGGTTGTAGTGTCTGCTCGAAGGCAAGACTGTATGGATTGAGCTGGTGTACATGTACTGAGATGAGATGGTACAGCGTGCAGATGCAGAGGAAGAGACTGAGATGAGAGTTTGGAACATGTGACATGACGTCTAGACACCTTTGATATCACCGAGCGAGACCGACCGGCACCGACACAGACCCCACCAAGACTCTAGTCGCACACCAGCAAAGGTACACCTGAAATACATTGACGAGGCAATGGTGTGCCTATACACATTATAAATACACACTGTAGAAAAAAAAAAGATCTGAATAAGAAAAGAGGAAGAAAGGGCTGAAAAGTTGCGAGCCTCGGTCGGATGGGGAGAAAAAAAAAAGCACGGGTTTTTGTACTAGGAGGACCATGAAAGTTTCGGCTAGTTTTTTGTTTTGTTTGTCTGGAGGACAGAGAAAACCTAGCACTGAAAAAGCAGGATCATGGTATAGAAATGGCAGTTGATTAGAGTAGAGATGGAATAGTTTGAATGGTGATTAGAGGCGATGGACTAAGAGTGATAGACTCAATTGCATTGTGAAATGTACGTTTACTGAGCAGAATGACTAAATGGTATCAGAGTGATGATCCGTAACCAATGCCCAGCTCTGGCCGGCTTTTCTTGTTCCAATATCACCGAGACTCTTGATCACTAGCAACACTGCCAGAATCATCTTCAAAGACTCGACGGTCTGCCACGTACACGCTATCATCCAACAGATCCAATCAAGAAATGAAAACTGTTCGGCTTGGTGATTTTGACTCACTCTCAACAGAAACCTGGAACTCAAACCAGAAACTAAAAAAAAATCCGGGGAAAATCAAAAACAAACTTGTGAAATCGGGCCAATTAAATCGAATCTCGTAATAAGATTAATTTTTTCTTTATATATATATATATACCAAACACTGTCTCCTTTTTTCTTTCTTTCCTCTTTTCTTTCTTCTCTCTTTTTTTTAATACTCCTGTTGTTGCCGTCACCTCGTCGCTGATTCATTGCATTTGTTGTCGTTCAATTCCGTGTTCTTTTCGCGCACACACACTCTCTCGCATCCCAACTCCCCCCGTTAAACCTTTTAGCATATTTATACACACAACTAAAAAATGGCTCCCGCAGAAAAGAAGAAGAGCAAAAACGTCGCTGTTGATTTGATCGCCGGTGGTGTCGCCGGTCTGTTTGAGGCATTGTGCTGCCATCCCTTGGACACCATCAAGGTGCGAATGCAGCTGTCCAACAAATCCGGGCCCGGCGCCAAAAAGCTCGGGTTTGTGCAAACCGGTATCCAGATCGCCAAGCGCGAAACCCCGTTGGGACTGTACAAGGGGCTCGGTGCCGTCGTTACCGGTATCATTCCCAAAATGTCTATTCGGTTCTCGTCGTACGAGTTCTTTAAGAAACAGCTGTCGAACCCGGACGGCTCAATCACTGTTGGTAACACGTTTATTGCCGGTGTGGGTGCTGGTTTGACCGAGGCCGTGCTTGTTGTCAACCCGACCGAAGTCGTCAAGATCAGATTACAGGCCCAAAACCATTCTTTGGTTGATCCCTTGGATACCCCCAAGTACAGAAACGCCGCGCACTGTGTCTGGACCGTTGTCCGCGAAGAAGGTATCACTGCTCTTTACAGAGGTGTCGCTTTGACTGCTGCCAGACAGGCATCTAACCAGGGTGTCAACTTTACTGTTTACTCCGAGCTCAAGACCAAATTGAACGATTACCAACCCCAATTCAACGGCCAACTGCCTTCATGGCAAACCTCTATCATTGGTCTGATCTCCGGTGCTCTTGGTCCCCTGTCCAACGCTCCCTTGGATACCATCAAGACCCGTATGCAACGTGAGGGCGGTGCCAGCACCGAGTCCGGTCTCTCGCGCTTCACCCGTATCACCAAGCAGCTGATTGCTCAAGAAGGTATTCATGCTCTGTACAAGGGTATCACTCCTAGAATCATGAGAGTCGCCCCTGGTCAAGCCGTCACTTTCACTGTCTACGAGTACGTTAGAGAAAAGCTGGACAAGGTCCCTGGTTTGGGAACTCCTGCTACTACCTTTGAGGAGTAAATTTAATTCTTTATAAAAAGTACGATTCTTGAATGAAAACAATAATAATAATAGTAATTGGGTATGTGTAAACGTGGGATCATTAAAGGCTGTATTTGATTTGCCGGTGTGTCCAGATCCGTGTAGATTGGTAGGAAAGGCAATTGCTGATGGTGATTGGGTGTATCCAAAGTGAATCCCACCTCTCGAGGAGCAGGACACAAACCAATTGGAAAAATGTACAAAGCGGAAACCAATGGGCCGAGTACACACACACAATTGCACGATTTTGGACTGGTGAAAAGGTTGTCTACTTTTTTGGCATGTTTGAAGTTGAGTCGCTACACTTTGCATGAGGTTAGAGGGTGTTTCAAGCACGTGAAAGAGAGCTTGTGGTGATTCATGTCTCAAGTCTTAATCTGGCGATACGACATGATAGGTAAGGTATTGCACATGGAATATAAACACTATAAGCGAGAATCAGGCTTGAATGGGTCTACATGATCAAATAATGCGTATTCTGTTCTATTGAGTTTTGCTTTGACGCTTAAAACAGGTGTGTAAATATGTATATCGAAGGATAGCAAAAGAATGAATTGTGACATAATTGTAAAGATATCTGTATCAGTTATGAACGCAAAAGAAGAGCAGTTTTGGAAGAAAAGTGTGATATGTATAGGTCTTGATTGTGTATGAGCTCAGAGATGATGTCAGAGCGGGAGTCGGGAAAGCGGGCTTTTTATTTCTGTTTGGATTATGGATTGATAAACGTCATGGTGGATGTGGACAGTAAAGAGTTGGTCTACTTGGTGGAAAAAATGTGTGTATTTTGAAGGTGATGATCCTGATTATTTGAAAAGAGAACTACGGAGGAAACTGGTACATGAAGGAGATCAGTGATCAAGCCCCATACACAGAAGGTACATTGTTTGGCGATACGCATGAACTTGCAATTTCCAAATCAAACGCACACAAACCACAGTGGAACCAGTGTATGTACATCAACGGCGCTTGCCCTAGCCTTCTACGACGAGTCAATACCAGAAAAAAGAAGGCTTTTTAAAAGCAAAGCTTTTATATGTGCCTTGTCGAATAATGGGAAAGACGATGGGAAGACAAAGCAGGAGATGTTTTGCGAGATGATGGAGGGTACAGAAGGGGGATATTTTGGACTGATTTGATGTGTAAAATCCGCTTCTTGGGGTTTCTGATCCCGCTTATGTACAATTCAAGTCCAAGAATCCTCCCCCCGATTTTTTCTGGGCAAATCCACACAAAATGTAAAAATGATTCACAACATGTACAAATGCACACTCTTTTCTCACTTCTCTTTTTCTTCTCTTTTTTCGTTCTGAGAAATTCAATCACTGTTTGGCTGAAAGCTTCTAAAACTTCCCTTTTCTTCTGCTACAAATCAACCAATAGCTCAGCGGCCATTCGGAAGACAACTGGAGATACACACACTAGATCCATCACGCGCTAAGTCTGCTGGCGGGGGGTACTTAGCGGCTTCTGAATAATTATTATTATTTCTGTGTACACTCACACTACGGAATTCAGTGCTCTCTTTTATTACTCACCCTCATCGTCGTTTCATTCTTTTCTATCCATTATTACTCATTTTTTCATCTCTTTCAAGCATATCAGAAATACTTTTCATCAACATATTTTATCCTTAGCATACATCTTTTCCTCTGCATTCTTCTTTTTTTTAGTTTCGTTTTCATTCTCACCTCTTCTCAAGGTGTACACCTTTAAATAATTACAATATGGTCCCTCCACCTCGACAGTCAGACACCCCATACGCCTTGGCCTTTGAGATTCCGCCAGAATTACTAACAGCTTTGAAGAAAACCGGCGGCAAGGGTATCAAACTGAATCTGAACGGGGCAAACAACTCGCTCAAGATTGGCGACATTTCTTACTCTTTGACCGCTACGCAAATCAGCCAGAATGTGCACCCACAGCAGATGCTGTACGAGTCCAAAATAAACGACAAAACTGGGTTTGAAAAGTTGGGCAGGATTACGCATACCGGTGTTCTCGGCAGACCTGTTTCGTCTGCTTCTTCATCCGCTTCCTCATCTGCTTCTCTTACTGCTACAGCGAATGAACTCGCACACCCTAGTGCTCGCCAATCCTCCTCGGCCTACCAGCCCAAACCTCCGAACCGATTGAAGCTGGACGCCAACAAACGGCTTTTGCAAATGTCCATTACGGCGTTCCCTGTGCGGATCATCCACCTTCTAGCGCTAGCCCCGATCTCGGCCACAGACCTTGCAGCCAAAATGAAGCTCAAAGTGGCCGATATCGAGCCATTGTTCAAAGAGTACGGCACGCCGCTGGACCCTGAGCAAAACATTACCACCACCACTGAGCATCAAAGCGAGCAGGCAGACCTAATCACGCCAGACACAAAGGTCACGCTTCAAGACAAATTCTACAAAGACCTGCGCGTATGGGAGTACAAAAAGTACTCCAGCCAGCAACGTGCCTCCGTCATCCAAACCGCCCAACAAGTCTTTGCCCGGCTCAACCTGCCGCCTGACCATGTGGCGCGGCGCAACCTTGTCGACCCGGAAATCAAGAAAAGAGAAACAGAGCAGCGCGAGCGCGAAAAAGACGCTTTGTTGAAGAGGAATTTGGAAGAGGAGGCTGCGAAGCGCAAGGAGGAAGAGGAGAGGCTGATGGCAGAGCAGGCACAAAGGAAAGCTGCTGCTGCTGCTGCTGCTCGGTTATCGTCTTCGTCGCTGTCGTCGGCGGCGGCGGCGCGGAGTTCGCCTAGCGGGTCTAACTCTAATTCTAGTCTCAACGGTCATGGCTCAGCCGCAGCCCAGCCAGCGGCGACGGCGGCGGCGGCAGGATCGTCAACGGGCATGCAGAACGGGAACAGGTCGCCTCAGCAGTCGGGATCGGGGACTTCGATGCTGCAAAAGGTCATGGGCAATAGTAAAAAGCGGAGCAGTAGTGGTGGTGAGCACAGTCCAGCGGCGGCGGCAGCGCCTCCTGCAAAGCGGAAACAGACCGAGTCTTTGACGGCTGAACCAACGGCGCCTCGGCGTAAACCCGCTGTGTCTACTAGCAGATCAACCTCGATTGAACCAGCAACTCGTCGGAAACCTACATCATCATCATCGTCAAGGTCGTCATCATCATCTATATCTACATCATCTACGACGTCCAAACACACAAACGGCCATGCGTCTAATTTGCATTCATCAACCTCCACCACTGCCAAATCCACAAAGGACGAGAACCTGTTTGACCTGGCCCAGCAGTTTAAACAAAAATACCAAATCTACACCAAACTCTATCGCAAAGTGAAGCTTGACCAGGACCGGCAAGCCGGAATACGCGCCTCGGGCACTAACGGCGACCATTCTGCGGCAGCGGCGGCGATGGCAGGAACCTCTAATGGGAATGACCGCTCGGCTACGCTTTCGAAACGCGCGAATGAGGCGAGGGCTAGAGAGCTTATTTCTATGCATAACGAGTTGTCGATGGTGAAGAAAAAGTTGTGGGAAATGTCGCCTCAAACCAAGTGAGTCTCTCATATCACCAAATGAGAAAAAAGTTCACTTGAAGAAAAAGGAGGGCAAGCTGTGAATGCTTGAAATAAATAGTATTTTATCATTTCATTTTTTATTTATTAATTCATATATCTTATTTTTCAACTTACTAAGGTTCGTTTCTACAATTTAAGAAAAGAAACAATTTTGTGTTGCTTTTTTGAACCAATATTTTCTCGTATCGTAGTATTACATGTCATTATGTTTTTTATTTGTCAAAATTTCATTTTTTCAAGCTTAGATTGGCATCTATTTTAAATTGCTGTCGCAATACTCTATGTGCATTTAAAAAAAAACTTGGGCTTGGTGACCAGAAACGATACTTTGAAAGTAATTTGTACAAGGTCTGGAGCCGGTGTCTGCGACATCAACATTGTGAAGAGTCTATTTAGATTTTTATGCGTGTGTGCATAATTTGCTTACTATCAGCTTTGTCAAGCAATAGGAATGATCTTGGAGCAAGCGCTTTTGATACTGTTTTTGCTGGAATTTTGCTGTTTGGAATACACAAATTATGTTTAAAATTATATCAAAATTAAGAACAGTTTGCGACTTTGAAAATTGATCATTTTTACGAATCCCGCTGATTGAGCACCGGCTCGAGGCCGAAGCAGTCTGGCAAAGTCATCTGACAGTGTGATTCGATTTCATGTACATAAAGCCCGGTATATTCATGTAACAATGGTTTCACAAAAGTCTGGACATTTTACAAGTAAAATGTAGATACATATCGTATTTGTGAAATCAATAAGGAAAACTACTATAGCTTCGTACTGAATGTTTTTTGAAATCAAATCTAGAAACCAAACAAATTGCTTTGAAATTTAGTATCATGATGATGAAATAAGAAATGAAGAAGTACTGCAAATAAGCACAACTACCGCTTCAAAGTCTGTACTTGTGTCAAGCAAGTCTTTAAAATCTGAGATCGGGGAAGATAGATTATTGGACTTGGCGCTCTAAATGGGCAATGATAACAATTCAATTAAAGTCTAGATATATTATAATAAGCACAAAGCAGGTCATTTACCCAGTTCACACCTAAACGCCACAACTCGTCTGACTTTCTTGCCGTATTTTATTGTGTGATAGATGGGGATAAATATGCTGCTGGTGATCTCAATAGTCTATGAAAATAAGGTTTAACGAATTCGGCAATAGTTTAGTGGCTAGAATTTCCGCCTGTCATAAGTCTCTTTCGAGGCAGCACGCGGGGGACCGGGGTTCAATTCCCCGTTGCCGAGCATCTTTTTATAATTTTCAAATGCTTTTTTTCTACTGTTTTTAATCAATTTACAGCATTATCAAGCAAAAGAACGTTGTGCTAAGCGCTTGGATGGCTGTTATATCTTGAAACAATCGTTTCTCTAACAAAGCGTTTAAGGTTTCCTTTACCCCAGACGATCTGCATTTACAAACGGTGTAGCCAAAGGTACAGAAAACTTTAAAATACACACAGCGCAGTGAGTGTGAACACTATGCAGCTATGGATTTGATTCATGGAAAAATTGGAATATCTTTTCAATCATGAGATTTTGGTAAAATTCGCAATTGGGTTTTAAAATATCAGGTGTTACCGTTTGTTTATTCAATTAGTTTAGCAATCTTTCCAAACTGCTGTATCTTTCCAGCTCCTGACCAGCAGTGTATTTCAAGTCAGCAGAATTGGTATTACATTGAGGAATCGCATGTGTACACACACCTCAAAAGTTTGCGATAGAGCATTGTGAGCTGTGTATGCTTGGAAACCATTACAGATTGCAAGCCAACACAAGAATTGAGAGCCCAGTGGATGTGGTGATAGAAATACTTGAATTAGCAGTTGGTACAAGCCAACTGAGTAGTATAAATGACTCGTTTAATGTTCATGATATTATATTCAATTAAAACTAACACACTCAAGACTACACTAGGAGTAGCACTAATTCTTTTGTGTTTATGACTACATAATATAACCCATATGTATTCAGTTTATACCGTTGCTTTTATTTGTTTAAGTTGATCTTTTATGTTAAGTTGGTTCAACAGTTGTTCTTTACTTGTATTGACCAAGACATATTCTAAATACGAAGTTATAGCTCCAACCAAATCATGGCTGTTTCTTCAGATAGAGTATCTAAACCTTGATGAATTCTTTGTTAACGGTCAACAACAGTCAGGTTGATGATGAGTATAATCAACGGTACTTTTGCCTTATGTAAATTTCTAAACCAAAAGTACCTTGAAAAACTACTATCTCTTCATGCGCCACATAGCTCTTCGAAGCCTTCAACACTTCAGCTTTATGTTATTTTTAAAACAAATTGCTACTAAAAATTTTTTTTTTTGGAATATGTTACAAGCTTCTTGTTTGAGAAGTCTAGTTGAGGTTGTCATGTGAAACTAGAATCTCGCTTAACCAACAGCTCTCAATTGCAGATATTCATCTTCACAATAAAAAGGTTTATTAATAAAAATAGATTTATGAAATTTTGTTAACTAGATTCCTGTAATAGCATTATTATATTACCAATATGCTCAATGAGAATCATCAAAAACGCGGAGTCAAAAGGATGTATAAAAAAGGGCTGATAAATTGATCAGAGTATAGAATGCGGATGATGAAAAATTGATGAAATTTGATTCCTGGAATAACAATGAAAGAGGTGTCATAGAATCGCGATACGAGAACGAAAGTCTCAAGTAGATCAAACGATTTAGATGAAGTATGCAACTGCGGCAACAGCACCAAGAAGGTACATATTGGCGTTGGGAGCAGAGGCACCACCTTGGGCAATTGTTGTGGTTTCAACAGGCTTAGTGGGAATAGGAGGAGTGAAGCTGGGAGTTTGGGATTGGCTAGTCACAGAAGAAACTTGAGATGCAGAGCTAACAGTGGAAGAGACCCGGGAGCTAGATGACGAAGAAGTAGTAACGCAGGTAGAGCAAGGCACTGAGACAGAGCTAGAGCTTTGAACAACAGAAGTGCTGGAGCTTTGGACAACAGGAACAGAGGAGGACTTGGAGGCAATGCTGGAGGATTGAGTAGTAACAGTGCAGGTAGAGCAAGGTACTGAGACAGAACTGGAGCTTTGAACAACAGGAACAGAAGAAGAAGAAGACTTGGAGACAACACTGGAAGTTTGAGAAGTAACAGTGCAGGTAGAGCAAGGTACTGAGACAGAACTGGAGCTTCTGACGACAGGAACACTGGAGCTTTGAACAACAGGAACAGAAGAAGAAGAAGACTTGGAGACAACACTGGAAGTTTGAGAAGTAACAATGCAGGTAGAGCAAGGTACAGTGACAGTGCTAGAAGTAGAAGACTTGGATACAACACTAGATGTTTGAGAAGAACCAGTGCATGTAGAGCAGGGTACAGAGACGGTGCTAGTAACCCGAGAAGCAGGAACACTGGAAGACGAAGACTTGGATACAACACTAGATGTTTGAGAAGAACCAGTGCAGGTAGAGCAGGGTACAGTGATAGTGCTGGTGACTCGAGAAGCAGGAACACTGGAGGATGACGACTTAGAAATTACGCTGGATGTTTGAGAAGTACCAGTGCAGGTAGAGCAGAGCACAGTGACGGTGCTAGTAACCCGAGAAGCAGGAACACTGGAAGACGAAGACTTGGAAACAACACTAGATGTTTGAGAAGTACCAGTGCATGTAGAGCAAGGTACAGTGACAGTGCTGGTAACTCGAGAAGCAGGAACACTAGAGGATCGTGAAACTCTTGAAGAAGATCGAGTGCTGGAGCGGACAACAGTAGAAATTGTGGGAGGAAGAACCGGAGTACCGCTTTGAACAGGGCAAGTAGTAACAGTCACAGTGGCCTGGGTAGAAGTTCTTGTACAAGGACAGTTGGTGATGGTAACAGTGCCAGGGGTTTTAACAACGACAGTCATAGTGCCTTCAATGATAGTGGTAGGAGAAGGGCAGTAAGTGACATATTGGTCAACAACTGAAGTCTTCGTGATGGTGTAGGGAATTGTAACAGTAGTGACATTAACAAAAGCCGCAGAGACAGTTGAAACAAAAGCTGCAAGGACAATAGGAGAATATTTCATGATAGTGAATTTTAGTAAAGTTTAAACGAGTGTGATTAAAGAGCGTGATTAAGGAGCGTGATAAACGAGTGTGATTAGCGAATCTGATTGAAGAATGAAGTGATTATATTGTTCAATGAAGTTTCAAAAAATAACGGCAAAGTTCTTGAGTTTATATACTTTGAAAAAACTGATGATGGGATCAGTATTTTAATAACTTCTTGAAATCTACTTCTATTCTCTTTTACATGCGCTGCAACGCAAGCACAAGATCGCGGATGTTGAAGAGGAGGCAGCAAGGGGTAGAGAGGTAAATATGAGCTGCAACGAGAAAAGGTTCATGAGCTTGAGACTCTGAGTGAGTGAGATTGCCAATACGCCTTTACTGAAAAATCATCTCAAATATGAGAATCTTCCTGAAGAAGGATTTTGACGAGGATAGAGCCACTAGAAGCAGGACCATATAGACCCCTGTGAACCACTTAGTGTATACTGCAGTCATGGCTTCATTAGCTTATCAAACTATCATAGACACTATAGACATCGTGTATTTGAACTGGAAGCGAGAAAAAGGTGCGTATAACAAATGGTGGTTTTCTTTTAGTTGAATCAAAATCTAATGCAATCGTCTCTCACGTAGTTCAGTCTGAGTTCCTGTTTTTTCTATCGTGATTTTTCAAACCTATTCAGCACATTAAAAATGTGTATAATCTGCTTTAAAGTGGCTCTATGTGAAAGCCTGTACTTGATCCCGCGTTAGCCATATGCAAAACGGTCCACGGTCTGTAAAACTTACAATCACGAATAAATACAGCTCAATGCCGCTTAGTACGCAAAGCGCGGAATATCTGTATGTTCATTCACCCTTAAGCTGGCTATGTGTTCTAAAGACGAGAAGTATCCTCTTAGAATTTTGCGTTTTATATCTTTCTGCCTCTACAAACGTATTCTCGGGTAATAGTAAAGAATTAAAGCATTTCTGGTTGTACGAAAAAGATTACGATCAACCCCTCGTTTGAAGTATATCCTCTAGATTGTTCGTACTTTTGGCTGCATTGAACAAGAATCTGTTGATATTTCATCGTCACTAGATTGCTTAACAAATTATTCAGCTTTATACACAACTTGATTCACATCACAAACATTTATGTTCCTCATTCGGCAACTCAACTTAAACTTTATCTAGCTATGTACACAGCATGCACCTACATTATGTCCCCACCTATATCGCCACTATTAATACTATGTGTCATTTCGTTATTTGACAAGGACAAGGGTAATCGTCTCACGGGTGTAAGTTCAGGTTCAGAGTCAGACACTGATACAAGAACAGCTGATTTCACCATACGTTCATTCAGCGCTGATTGTTCATTATTAGAACCATCGTTTTGTTCAGATTCAGTATCAGTATCATCACTGCTGCTGCCACTGACTGTGCTACTTCCATCGCTGATGCTCTGAGTTCGCATTCTTCGCGCCTGTCGAACCTCAATCGCACTGCAAAGTACATTCTTTCCCTCTTCAAGTGTTTTTCCCGGTTCATGAACCACATCATTTTCGCTTTTACTCGCTGAATCAACATTATTGCTAGCGTCTTTGCAATAATCTTCAGCTTGTTTTAATTTTGATCTAGTTTCATCGCCATCATCTATCAAACTTATACTAGACTCTTTTTCTTCTTGTAAAATCTCGTTTAAAACGTCGCCAGCTCGCGTGAATCCTAATGTTGATTCACGACCCGCAGCTATCGCCGGCACAGCTATTCCAGGAGCCGCCAACACTTTATCCTCGTTGCTATTCAGGAGGGCGATTTCAATCCCTTCATCGGTATTCGCCGCTGCATTACTGGGGTCCTCAATAAAGCCCAATTTAAGATCTTCTTCATATTCCCCGTCTCCTTCTTGCTCTTCTTTTTCTTCCTGCTGTATAAGCATGGCTCGTTTATTGTGTGGTGCTTGAGTCGTGTCTATCATATTACTATTGTCACCATAATCTTCACTTAATTGACGTTTACGTGACTCCAATAAGTTTGACCCATTGACAATACAATCTCCCAGCACAGAAAACCCTACTGAACGGCGTATCTCGCAACTCATAGGATCGTACCCCTCTCCAACAGAAATGAGTCCAGCAGTAAGAGATCCAGAAATCCCGGATCGATAAAGCATTAACTGAGCATCTAAAACGCGACATTGACCAAGAACAGGCATAAGTTCTTGGCGACGTTGTACGAAACTCCACACGCTGCTAAGCCGATCCAAGATAAGTACAGAAAATCCGCGTCTTTGCGCTGCACGTTTAATCTTTTCCATAACAAGATTAACAATCTTGGACTTCCTTACCATCGCTTCTTTGGCGTCTCCGTCTTCGGCGGAAGAAACATTAACCCTGTTACTATCCACAATTTCCTGCATGTCATCAATGATAACTATTCCAGTACGTTCGGGAATCACTGAGACTTCCGGATCCGCAAACAAAAGCATAAGTTGCGAGAGGCCTTTTAGATTCATACGGCTCAGCAACCTCCACTCTCTTGAATTGACATTGAGTCTATGAAAAGGGAGCGAAACATCTCCGCGTGTAGTGAGCCAAACAACACGTCTTCCTGTGCGAAGCGCATCTGACGCAAGATCAGCTGCAATCCCAGTTTTGCCAGTACCAGGTAATCCAGAGATTTCAATCACCGTTCCAGGTTCAAGACCGAGCGGTGCTTGTGAAGAGCTGTTGGAGTTACCATGAGGAAAAAGAGAGTTGAGCAAAGGGCTTTGCGTATGAAGCGGACCTTGTGAGGAGGGTTGAGATGCATGGAGCTCAAGTAAAACATCAGAGAGGTTCATTGAACTAAATTCTCTCTATTTAAAAAACAAGGTTCCACAAAATTGAAAAGAGAAAAGCGCGAATCAATCTACTTTGATAAGTTTTATTCAAATGCCTTGTATTGGTTGTATTTTTTGCGTGACACAATCAAGTTCTTACTATCAAAGAGGAACGTATAGCTCTGATTTTGCTTTTATGTGTTGAACTATTCACTTGAATCAAATTTCGGAAACTGTAGCTAAGTTATTGAAATATTCAAACCAGGGCAAACAAGACACTAATCAAACAAATCACCACAAGACACATATAGGATCAGTTAAGATACATAATCAAGAGCAAATCAACGCGTATCTAGTGTCAATGCGAATAGAAAATCAGAAGTGATGTAGAGCGTATAAAATTGATTTGCAAGCACGAAAGGCAAATTCGGGAAGTTAACCCAAACCCGATATTATGAACTTTGCCTCCGACTACAATAGCACCGCCTTCGATGGAACGGGTGGGTAGTGGAACGGCTGACTAATCACAGTATACTGATTCCTGCCCTTATTGTATTTGTTCTTATCAAACATTCAAATTCTTTGAACCTCCTGGTCAATCATTTTCGTTTCTTTCTATTTCGTACATTTTATATTCACACATGAACCTTTCAAAACATCATGGCTAGGTGTGGATTCATAACTTTAAAGAAATGTCATAGAAGACTGGGCCAAGATCCAGGCTATGAGCTATTCTTTTATATGTTTGTATTCAAAATAGTATCTGTTTGAGCCATTCCATATATCTCCCAAAATATAGCTTTTATTCAAGATCGTGTAGCACATGTAAGCGTATGATATATGCTCTAAATTCTAGTGAAATAATGTATGAAATATTGAAAGAAAGTTCTGTTGATTGATCTAAAAGCTAAGAGAATTAGTAATTCATAGTACAAAAAAGTACTGTGAGAAAAGTAGAAAATAGTATGGTAATTAGTCAGCGTTTCACTACCCAC
This sequence comes from Saccharomycotina sp. CBS 16003, assembly GCA_022457085.1. NCBI lineage: Eukaryota > Fungi > Ascomycota > Saccharomycotina sp. CBS 16003. The sequence goes on from JAJNCF010000020.1 coordinate 793,488, forward strand.
CCGTTCCATCGAAGGCGGTGCTATGTTATGTATTGTAGCGGAATATCTTACACAAGTAAATTTGAGTAAGCCGTTAGCCTTAGAGACGAAGGGTAAATGAGCACTTGAAAAGGAAAGTGGATAGGCCATGTTGCAAGAACTTCAATCATACGTGATAATTTTTATATACAAACGGTTAAGAGAATAGTGCTCAGTCTTAGAAATACAACCATGCTAAATGTATCTAGTAAGTGTTGTTTTGTTCAAGTAATTTGTGTTTACTGGTAGTTTTACAAAATCAAAGAGGTGTGGTTTCCTCTTCAAAATTCACGCCCGACTACATGTTTATTAATTCTAAGAATTGGTTCCTGAACTATTATCGTTGGATAAAAAAGCTCAAGATTATCACATTTGACCTGCTCCGTGGAGGAGTTCTTCAACAAAAAGTATCATGCGCAAGCCCGGACTCGAACCGGGGGCTCATGAATGGGAATCATGAATTTTACCCCTAAACCACATGCGCTTTTTCAACTAATGTTTTGGTACAACAGAACCGATTTCTATTTTACAGGAGCTAATATTTCTTATCCACATTTTTTAATTTTTGAATACTGTTACCAATACCAGCTGTAAAATCCAGAAAAATAGCTTGTTTTGATTGGAATTGAGCATAGTCATTTGTATCAGATACATGTGGATCAGGTACATAAATGGATACAGTTTATTTTGTGATTAGTATATGTCTAGACTTTAAAATTGTTTTAACATCACGAAATACAGCAGCATTTGAAAAAGAATGTTTGTAAGTCAGCAATACATTGTGCTTCATCGATATTTATAATGGCCTGTGCGGATACCTTATAACCCTCGAATACACAGTGTATCATCATGTCAAAATTGAAAAGGCTATAAATACTGTGCCTTGAGTTTTGCACATCAGTCCTATTTTATCATAAATTTATCTGGCATCAAAACTGCAATTACAATTTAAGCAAGTGTATATGTGGCTATAATAGGATGGCTTTTATAGCCATTCTATCCAATTTTCATTTTTGTCTCAAGCACTGTTCAACATATTCTAGTTTAAGTTGTCATTGCAGTATCGATACCAGACAGATTTATGATTGAATGTGGCTGATGTGCAAATAGCTTTTTAATTATTTTTCAGTTGACTCGGATTTTCATGTAAAAAAGCACTTTAACATGATACCAAACTTATTTTGATTGCATATTAGACAATCTTATTTTAAGATCAAAAAACAAGTAACGTTTTCCTACCCGCTATCGGGCAGACCCGCCGTCGGTCACTTTGTACAAAAAGTAACAAAAAGTCACTTTAAAACACGTCGTTGATCAGAGAAGAGATCCACAAGTGTAATGCTCGTATCTTCGACTTCGTTTGCATAGTATGAAGAGGTGATAGCTGCAGAAAAGTCTCAAAATAAGAAAGAAACAGACAAGATGTTTAGATTGTTAAAAAAAAAGGTGTATAGAGTTTGATAAAAGCATGAAATAACCAAGTGAATATGTAAATAAAGTCGAAGATACGAGTTCTACACTTGTGGATCTCTTCTCTGATCAACGACGTGTTTTAAAGTGACTTTTTGTTACTTTTTGTACAAAGTGACCGACGGCGGGTCTGCCCGATAGCGGGTAGGAAAACGTTATATCAAAATCCGAACCTATACTTTAAGTGAAGATACTAAATTTAAAAGTGTCCACAGCGTAAAATTCTAAGCCCAATGGCCAACTCCACATAATTAAGACCTTCATATCTATACGCCTATTACTATAATGTTTATAAACTATTTGAACAGATATATCGAGTTCTACATATCATCTTGTCTACCAATCAGCTTGACACTGGATCTAATTGCACAGTTTCTGTTTACTTTAGGAACGCCAAAAACCTCAACGTACTCAAGCAACGGCGCGCATTTCGCCATTCCTTCAATGACTTCATTGTCTATAGCTCTCACAAAGCTCGCCTTTACGGTATTGAGCACAGGGAATCTGCTGCCTCTTGCAAATCTAATGTCTGCTGTTTCCTGCTTGACGGGTTCAACGAACGCAGCTTGGAATGGCACCGGTGTGACGTCAGGAAGGCCAATAAAACTAAGATCTACAGCTGTCAAACGGGTGTAATCAAAGAGCGCGTTGAGTGCAGCATCGCCAAGACTGAAACATCGATCAAAGTTCACATATGATAACTTGGTAACATCTCTGCTATGCCTGCGACCCCATGACTCAAAAAGATCTGCTACTGCAGCATCTGTGATTCGATCCAAATTGGCCAAAGACAACTTCTTCAATCTATTTCCGCAGCAACAAGGACGCAAAGCATTTGTTATGAATGCATCCGACAGCTCGGAACAACCATCAAGAATCAGAGTTTGAAGTTGTGCTCCTACTGCATTGAGAATTACTGTCATGGTCTCGTCGGTGATAAGATCCACATCGCTCGCCATGACCAGTTCTTGCGGCGGATTCGAGAGCTCAAAATGCGTCAGATTGGTGAGTCCGGGGAGCACCAGATATGCAGCCGGATCAGTGAGCCCTGACATACGATGGAGTACCAAGTGCTCGAGCTGCGGCTGTGTTTCCACTAGCACGGCTAACGCCTCGGGCTCAAACCTGTGTGTATTGCGAATTTCAAGTTTGCGCAGCCGACCAGCGGTGGACAGGAAAAAGTCTGACCAGGCGCTGGAGCTGACTAAAAAGGCACCGTCAAGAGTCAATTCTCGAAGATTTGGTAGGTTGGATGCACAATAAGCAAGGATTTCGTTGTTGAGCTGTCCACACATACCAAGTGTGAGAACTTCCAATTGAGGACAGTATGCAGGAATCAGCATCAAGCTTTCCTTGTTTACTTCAGAACAATCCCAGAGTTGAAGGGATTTTGCAGCTGGATCTAAAAAGAGCTTCATAGTTTTGGAGTTCAAGTACCGGTTTCTTGATAGAATTCGGGCAAGCTTGTCTTGGTTTTCCGCACCAATATCACCGAGCGCCTCGACGTCTTCAATATGCTGAGACACCAGCTGAATACACATTTCAGATAGCGTAGGTACTGAATATTCCTTACGGTCTAGTAACGCTGCAGCAATCTTTTTTCTTTGCTGTCTTGCATGCGCCAAAGCGTCTTTAGTCATTCCCTCTCTCTTCTTTTGTTTGCCCTTTTCTCTCATTTCCCTAGAACAAGAAGAGCAAAGCAACAAGTACGGATGATCTGGGTCGGTCTGTAGATCCACAGGCGCTGTTTCTGAGGTCATTGAAACTGTAAACTTACAATGACACGATGCGCAGAAATCAGTTTCTCCGGGTATCCGACCTTTTCCAGAATGTGTTTGACGAAACAGCTCTTCGTTGTTTTCGGCATCGTCGTAAAGTCGGGCTAGTTCCGAAGCAGATGCTGCATCGGAATCGCTATCGGAATCGCTATCAGAGCCACTGCCCTTGAAGTCTCGACGTTTTATAACAGGCCGTGAAATATCGTTCTTTTCATTTAATTCGTTTTCTGCATCAAAGTGTTTTGGCGCAGGCTTTTTGCGTTTGACGCTTTTACCCTTAGCTTGGCTTTTAGCCTTTCGTTTGTTTGAAGTCTCGACTTCAGGCTCATTTTCAGTTGCCACTGCAACCTCTACACCGTCAACGTTTACAATCTCAAGTGAATTAGACGGAACTTCGTCGTCGTTTGATTTCGAGTCCGCTTCGCCAGCTTGCTCTTGATCAGGGTTGACTTCGGCTTGTTCGGGATCGTCTTCAGTTTCTTCTTGACGATTTAGACGGCGCATCGACAGCTCATATCGTCGCTGAATATCTGCTGCACTAATGTTCTGTTCTTGCAAAAACGAGGTTAAGGCAGAGTTTCTAATCGCCACCCGCAATTCACATTGTCAGTATGTTTCAATATGTTTCCAAACAAAAGCAATGATACTTACGGTCCCCGAACTTCTCCTGGATTGGCCACTCGCTCTGTCTTCTTCAACCGTTCGATCTGTCGATACCTGTTCCTAGTTAGATGTACAGATCTCAGCTTAGTAGTCCCAAATTTACCTACATTTTAGAAAGAAAACTAGCAGCTCACGCAATTTCTGTGGAGACAGTAGTACAAAATCAACTACTTCAAAAACAATGTAGAAGAAACAAAAGGTTCGATAAAATATTTGTAGGATATATATCGAGACACAACCATGTCTAGCTTTTAATTCAGATTCTCAATATAAATTAACTCCCAAATAGGAGATTCTTCTAAATACGTCACGGTTACGTGACCTGACGCGAGAAATCAATTGTATCTTTTTTCTCTGCGCGTAACGTGGCCAATCACCGTTGACCAATAAGCTTTGGCTCATTTGCCCAATTGATCTCTAGCTCTAAAATTGAATCATTAAACGGTTCTCTACAAGAACAGAATTATAAAGTAAAAAGCGGTTTTATCAAGCTCATCATATCAGGAAAAAGTAAACAGCAATCGTACTGTCTTTGATCTATGTGAAACAGACATTTCAAAAAATCAGATACAAAAATAAACAAAAACAAAATGACGGGTTATACAAATTACGACAATAGATTGGAAATTCTGATTTTTTTGCCATTTCCTGGATAACTGGTCATTTCTTGGTTGTGAGAGCCATTCATAACACTGATATGAGGAGGAACAGGATCGGACTCATCAGCGATATCCATTCTGTCGTCTGAGTCCTCCTCTGATGCCCGGTTATTATCAGTTGGCGCTTTCCCAGGTTCGGATCCAATGGTTTTCGAGTCTTTGCTCCAGTTTGACATTGTATCGGCGATCGGACCACCACTGCTGGGTGCGGCGGCGGATGCAAAAGTGCCTAGTTGAATGGGCTCAGAAACTGATGGGTTTCGTATTTCGGGTAAACGATTTGGGTACCCACCAACACTGTGTCTCTTTGCGTTGAGATCCGAAAGGCTGCTGGCCAGGAACGGCGGAAGCACTTTTTTGCCGTCGATAGACCCAGGCGAGATGGAGGGAAGTTGCGGCACACTAGACAGGCCCATCAGAGATGCAAGGGGAGGCGATTTTGAGGAAGAAGCGGCTGGTAGAAGCGGTGTATTCTGTTGACTACGGTCTGGGTGAGGAACGGCATAGCTGTTCCTGCGTGAGTCTACCGAACTACCACTAAGACTGTACTTGGAAAGCGAATGTGGAAGGTTACTTGCAGACAACGGGTCCTCATCTGAAGAGTGGCCACTATCCATTGAATTTGTTCTCGAGGTGCTTGTGAGCAGATTTCCCACAGAAAAGCGTCGAGAATACGGAGTGTTTGGATAAAAGTCTTCGATGACCCTTTTTCTGAGTGGTGAGCGGTGATTAGAAGTTATGGAGTGGTGCGAGAGTCGTCTGAGCTTTTCTGTTTGAATATGAGGCAATGTGTAGCTGGGGATTGAAGGCAGAGTGTTATTGTTGGGGCCAATGGTAGTATTGTTGTTTATGGATGATACCGAGGCGTTTGATGAAGATGAGGGCTGTGATGACGAGTTGGGGGCTTCGTGATGAAGAGCTAGCGATGAAGTAGGATGCATTTTATGATGAGGATCGACATTTGAGGCTGCAGAGCTGGTTGACGCCATTCTGAAACCCGAGCTTGATTCTGAAGTGTATGCAGAGTTGAATACAACGGAACCGTTACTGGATTGGGGCCCTGACCTGGTGTTCAACGGCGAATTGTTATTTGAGGCAGCAGCACCGGAAAGATGAGTGGGAGCACCTGTAGCATGAATGTTGGGTAGAGATCCTCTTGGTCTGAACTGTTCTGCAATTGGCGACATTGGACTCTGATGTTGGAGATGTGAAGGAATATGGGGCGGAATGGAATGCTCAGTTGGAATTCTTCGAACGTTATCTGGTGCATGCTGATCATAATTCATGTGGTGATTGGGCTCTGACTGATGATTTTGCAAAAATGGGCCTTGCTGTTGTTGATGTGAAGGAGGAGGATGGGGATGCTGCGGGCCTTGATTGATTGGTGGTTGATTCATGGAGTAGCCAGGATTGAACAATGATTGCTGCTGATGCTGTTGAGGCTGAAGAGCAGAAGGAGGTGGATGACGAGGATGCTGTTGTTGATTCTGAGAGGGATAGTGACCTTGTTGGCTGTAAGATTGAGAATATTGAGAACCATTTTGTTGTTGATGCAATATGCTGTTTCCATTGATTAGACTTGACTGAACTGGCGGTTGTTGCAACTGTTGTAGTTCTTGTTGGACCGGTTGAACCTGTTGCGGCTGTAATGGCAGCAGCTGCTGTTGTTGATTGGAAGGCATCTCAGAGCCCACCAGAGAAGCTCTTCGTCTTCGATTAGCACCGCCATTCCACCAGTTCTTGACAGCGTTGTCAGATCTGCCATGAAGATGTCTCGCGATTTCTGCCCATTTCTTTCCGTGCTGGGCGACGAGCTGCTCAATAAAGATGCCCTCTTCATCAGTGATGGGGGCGTGGTTCAAAGTGGGTTTGAGGTTTTGGTGGTAGCGCTCGCGACATTGCTTTGGGGTTCTTGAGCAGAGCATCTGAGAGATACGCACCCAGTTGGAAGGGCCGTGTTTCTCGATGAGCGAGAGAAGCAGGTTGTCTTCGCCCGGGGACCAAGGTCCCCTGCGAGTGTTTAATGAAGTAGGTTCGGACGTGATTATTGTTTGTGAATGAGGCAGAGACACATTTAAATGTCTCTATCAATAGGTGCTGCGGTGACTGTGTGTGAAAGGAGCAGAATGAGGAAAAGCAAAGGCTGCTTTTTTTTTTTCGATTCTTTCTCTTGATTTAAATACTTTGTGGAAAAATTTAGAGAAGGAGCAGGAAAAGTAAAAGTAAAAAAAAAAGTAATAATAAATAAATGAAAAAGCGTATAAACGGACCATAAACAAAAAAAAAACTGTGAACACACTAATATCAATAAACTTTACAACAGAAAAGGGATCGAAATAAAGAAAATGGTAATAAAAAATGCTGGATTTTCAGGCAATTACACTAGCAATGGAGATACTGGTGAAGATGGTGATATTTGTACATTGATCTGCGCAGGATTCACAGTGTGCATTTCTACAAGGACAGCGCGCGTCCACTGAGCAGACGATCAGAGATCCGAGATCGAGTGGGCCAAAAAATAAATACAAAAGAAAAGCAATGAGCTCCGGAGCGCGAACGGCGGACCAACGGTCGCAACGGACGAAAAATATCAGGCGTAAACGGATCGTTTTTCAGAGGCTCCGGGCGGGTCGCGAACACAGGTCGGCGCAGGACGGGCGGATCGGGTGTCGGTGTTGACGGCTCGGGTCTGGCTGCGTTTCCAGGGCTCGCGGTACCCGGGTGCTTTGTGGAGCCGGTTCGCGGCGCTGTCACGCGTTTCTGCTGTTGCTGCTGCTGCTGCTTCTGCGAGGGCGAGTGTTCCGATCGTCGTTTTCGGGCCGTCTTCTCCCAAAGTGCAGCTGCTGGCGGAGATTATCCTTTTGTAGCAGCAGCAGCACAAACTCTACTTTGAATAAACGCAGCCAGCGCCCAACGTTGATTTGTACAAACAGGAACCCTTTTTCTTGTTGTAGTTGATGATGATGATGATGATGATAATGATTCTTCTTTGGCAGTCGCCGATTTCAGCTGTTTCCGTTGGAGGAAGCATACTCTTCTTCCTTTTCATTTGTATCCGGTTGTAGTAACAACTGCAGTTGCTTGGGTAGGCTTCCGGCTCAAATATCCAAGCGTATATTTTTTTGTATTCATTTTCATTGGGCACCAAAAGGAACAACTCGCCGCAACAGGTCCACTATCATTATCTTTCTCCACGGAATAAAACCCACAAGCACTTTGAACACTCATTGAAAATCCAGTTCTCTGTTCTAGTAATTGTTTGTCTACCCACTATGATCTCCACCGCCTCTGTCAAAACTCTTTTGCTCGACATCGAGGGCACAATCTGCCCCATCTCGTTCGTCAAAGACGTCCTGTACCCCTACGCAAAACAGACTGCTCTCGAGCGCATTCCAAAGCTTGCGCCGCTGTTCCCACTCTCCAAAGATACTACTGCCTCCAACGAGAGCGACACTACGCTGCTGTCCTACCTGCTAAAGTTCCCATCGGACACAATTCAGTCTTCAGACGCTCTGGTCCAGCACATCACAACCCTCATTGACAACGATGTCAAGGACTCGGCACTCAAGTCGCTTCAAGGGTACCTCTGGAAATCAGGCTACGAATCGGGCGAGATTAAGGCCCCATTGTTTGCCGACGTCGTGCCTGCCATCCAACACTACTCGCAAAAGTTGTCTCGCGGCGTGTCCATCTACTCTTCGGGCTCTGTTGCTGCCCAGATCCTGCTGTTCCAACACGTCGAAAACCCATCTGACTCGACAGCCGCGAGCATTGACCTGACCCCTTCTCTTTCTGACTACTTTGATACGGTCAATGCCGGGCCCAAAACCGTCAAAGACTCCTACCTCACTATTGCTCAAAAGCTGCAGCTGGCTCCAGAAGAGATTCTCTTTCTTTCTGACAATCCGCTCGAGATCAATGCAGCCGTGGCCGCTGGATTTCATGCTTATTTGACAGTACGCCCAGGAAATGCTCCCGCCAGCGACGAAGCAATCCGCGAAAACAATTATACTGTCGTTACCTCGTTGGAAGGTGTTCTGTTGTGATTCCAGTGACTTTGGATATCCATTTGCAGCCGTTTTCATACTTGGGCTTCGGCTGCATTCATTATGCCGCGTACCGTTCGTGTATGACGCATTTGGCGTCACTGCCTAGAATCCTCTCTTCCTCAACGTGCTTGTATCCGTATTTCATCATCTTCGTTTATATTTTACCCTTTAGATCTTGATCTGACTCAATAACAATACACTAAATTTAACCCATACCTGTTGGCGTCTTACGCCCAGACTTGACGACATACGTCGGGTCCACTGAAATCAGTTCATCAAACTCCTTTTTTCTTCATTCTCTCCTTTCTTCCAATAATCTGTAATTTAAACCTTTTGTATACGCAAAGGCTTTAGTCGGGACAAGTATACACCTGGCAGCATTTATCGTCATGTCTGCCTTTGTCAAAGCCGTGTAGACAGCCTTTATGCTATAGCGCACAACGTGTTGTGTAAATTATCCCAACTTCAATTGGAAATCAGCCCCAACCCGAGCCACACACTCTTTAGGAAATACATTTCCCATGCTCGTTTATATACGCTTATGCTGTGGGACTATTGTTGCACACCACACTCCATTAAATCACATCAATGGTCGAAAAACGAAAGGCTAATGAATCGCCAGAAAACAAACGAGCTCGAAGACGCTCGTTTTTGGACTTGGTTGATGAGAACCCAGCACCGCATCATCACATAAAAGAGTATAATAAAGAGTTCCCGCCACTGCACAGTGCAGATGCCGCAATTCAGATCTCGACAGAGGCCGTGATAGAAGATGAAGATTCGCCTTCGCCTGAGTTGCCGTCCGATCCAACTCCCAACAGTGCACCCTCTGAAGAAGAAAGCAAACAGAAGGTTTTGCGCCAGTTGTCGGGCCGCGGATCTGCCAAAATCCACGGTCTGGATCTTCATTTTTTGGAGATCTACGGACTGCTCGAGCGTACTGTCACCATGTCAGAGGGAAACTCCTGTTTACTGGTCGGTCCACGCAGTTCTGGCAAAACCGCGGTTGTCAATGCCGCACTGGATAAGTTAAACAAGCACCACCCTGGTCAGTTTTTGGTGGTAAAGCTGTCTGGATTTGAGCAAACTGACGAGCGTATGGTGTTTAGAGAAATTTGTAGCCAGATTGATAGAGAGTTGGCACGAGACACAGGAGATGACTACTATGAAAAGCTAGAACGCGTTTCAATTTCAGAGTGTTTCCAGTCGTTGCTAGATATCATGGATCCGCCGGCAGATGATGAAGATGACGACGAAGATGAAGATGGCAAAAACAAAAAACAGAGCGTAGCTGTGATCATTGTGCTAGATGAATTTGATCGGTTCGCAGTTTCCTCGCGGCAAACAGTCATGTACAATCTGTTTGATTTGGCACAGTCCAGTCGTACACCCGTGGCATTCTTGTGCGTGTCTTCCACGGCCAGTTCGCGTGATCAATTCGAGAAACGTGTGCGAAGTCGGTACAGTCAGCGTATCGTGACATTCAACCACGCACGTTCACAGGACGAATTCTGGAGCATTGCACGAGGGATCCTCGATGATACTGTCGAATCGACAGATGACAAAGAATCCAGCTCGCAATGGCTTACTGCGCTAGACAAACTCTATAGTAACCAACGGTCTAACCTATATCGCTTGGTAGAAGAAATTTACTGGACTTCTAAAGATATTCGCGAGCTGTGTAACCGGCTGTTGGTCCCCGTCTCGCGGTCGCCGCCCAGTGGTCTTATCGACCGGTACATTACGCTGACCCCCGACACTACCCCCGGCTTCCTCTCGCTCCGCGACCTTTCCGATCTCGAGCTATCACTGCTAATCTGCGGCGCCCGCGTCGAGGTCCAAATGTCCTGCGACTCGCTCAACTTCAACATTGCATACACCGAGTACGAGCGGCTATCCAAAGAGAGTATGAAAGGATTCAAAGTGTGGCCGCGCAACATTGCGCGTAGCGCATGGGAGCACTTGGAAGATAAAAAGCTGGTCGTGCCGATTGATAGCAAGACATATACGCGCGGCAGCGATGTGCTGATGAAATTGGAACTGAATCTGATAGAATTGGCAGCTATTGTTCCAAGTGAGCATGCTTTGAAGAAGTGGACCAGATTATAGATGTATTTTTGGTGCTTTGTACAGTGTAGTATATATGTATAATAGATTGGTGGTTGTTACGGGGTCCTGACAATGTGTTGATTTCTGGCTGATGAAAAGTGAAAACTTGCTTGAGATATAGTTATGAACTGGGATTTTTCAAAACTAAACAATATGTACATCAAGACTCAAAAAGTGATCACTTTTGCTGTTGTAAAATGCTATCGAAGTCATGATGACTATAATCGGTTTATTGTTATCGAGAACATTAGCCATCTACAAATGTTCAACATATCTTAACATTAAATCTAAACTGACATACGATTCAAGCAAAGCGTAGATTACACTCAAGTTTACAGAAGCACCAAGCTGGTATTTTCCAGGTCTTGGTTAACAAAGATTCAAGCAATACACAAATCACCCTATGAATATTCAGCTTAAAATTGAGTATGTAGCCAAAAAGACCAGAGCTTAGCCGGCGTATATGGGCCTGTTCTAAAAGGTGTACATATTGAATATGGCTTGGATCTAGGAACAAACTTTAGGTACAATGTACATAGAGCACGTTAAGCGAATAATCATTCTACATCATTCAGCGCTTAGCGTTATGCCTTGATGGAGAAAATATTATTGCTTAACGTGCCCTACACACGATATTATTTTCACTTCTATGGGTTAGGAAACATAATATACGGCTGGTCCATTATTACGCTTCTTGCAGATATTGTTTTCTAATAAAATCTTATCAAGATTTGAAAATTGCAATTCTGAAATTTTATAAATGGATTAGGCTAGGGAAATTTTTTTAAAAAAGTTTAAAAGGCATCTGCGATCAGAAATCTCAAAAAACTAAGACAAAAGAGTATGATTATTTCACATCTTGTGTTACGCTTCTGGGTCCGTGATCCATTGCTAAGCTCTCCAAGTATGGTGACTCCCAAGGCACTAAAATTGCAAATCTTGAGCTGACCACTAAAATTGACTTGTCTTTGAAACAGCAACTTCACAACAAGAGCACCATTAAAGAATCTTGCTTAAAGCACATTATCATTACAATACAAAGCTAGCGTATTGCCAACTATTACTTCTTGACGAAATTGGCTCCCAGGTTGCTATTGTTACATTTGCACTTTGAATATTCCAGGTACACAAATCAGCTCTCTAAAACGAGGTTATTCGGTATGTCCAGCTATTACGCTATCTCAATCTGATTTTATATTAATCCATTGATTAAGAATTATCCTCTGCTCAGAAAGGTAAAATCTCATCTATTGCAATTGTAGATATAAAAAGTATTTGCCTGACATTTTGTATGCAAATCTAATGGAACGGCCAAGCGAGTTTTGCCATCCATTTCGTGGCATTTCTGGACAAAGAACCACTCTTATTCAAACTCCTCGATGCAGAGTTGAACGAGAAATTAATACCCTCTCTTGGAAAATACGAAGTGAGCCCGAATGGTGGATCAAGTACAAAAATTGTGACACTGTCGCAAAATGGAAGGCCCGGTATTACGGGTATTCAGTGAGTAAAAGTATGAAGGACTTTGTCATTGAAGAGCTTGCCTACTACGAACAGCTCAGGGACAGCACAGGTGGAAAGTTTCAGATAGGGCCGTACGGCTATATTTCGTTTGGAGATAATTTGGTGTCGTTAGAGCTGAAGCAGAGGTTCAAGGAGCAGGCTATGAAGCTCGAAACTGTACCCTACAGCAAAATCGACTGGCTTCCGCAGACATCTGATCATGTAAAGGCTACGTGGCCCATTTCGGAATCAGATCTAGAATCGGACTCTGATTACATTCAGGAGCCAAACCATGAAATGCTGGACCTAGTGGACCCGTCGATGTATCCACTGATGTACGGTGTCACGCCCATTACACCAGAAGGTGTGTCTGTAGGACTACTGGAAAAGTCGCTGATTGGCGTTGAATTTAATCGCGCTGCGCCCTTTGATCGTAGTACCCACACTATCAAAGACTGTGATTTTTGGTCGACCAAATTCCAATGGCTGCCGTCAGTGTTTGACGTGTCACCAGAAGGCGAAGTGACGATCGAGTCCTACATCAACAATCTGCATCCAGTGTGGCACAAGGATCTGTACAAGTCTATTGAAGACATCTTCAAGACGGCTATACCTGGTATCAATCTCTCGCTTTCGCAGTATCTATCACCCGAATACGTTCGTATTGGCCCCTATGATGGAAGAAATATTTACAAATGCCCCTTACCATCGCGGGAGATGACTGAGTCTTATAAGCATCTTGAACGCAAATTTCGGGGGTCTAATGAAGTTAAGTGGGCGGGACCGCCAGACAATGCGGTCAACTACGACGTGCGTGGAAAAAAGCTCAAAGTTATTACCAAGATGACAAACATCTACCTAACACCGGAAAACGATCACTTTATTAACAACGATTTCCATTTAGAAGGCATGATCAATGAAGACATTGTGGCCACTGTGATCTACTATTATGACTCGGAAAACGTTACCGGATCGGGAGTCGAATTTAGAACGGTTGTAGCCAAACCCAAAACCTTTCACGATGTTCATTTACACCATGCTGTTGAAGTTGCGTATAGTCTGTTTCAATACGGACCGTTTACTCAACATATCGACAAGGTGGAATGCCCTCAAGACCGTATCTTGGTGTTTCCCAATATTTTCATGCAAAGAGATCAAGGGATCAGACTTGTAGACGGGGCCAAACCTGGACATTGCAAGATGCTGTATTTTTTCATTGTTGATCCCAACAACGACAAGGTCATAACTACAGATCGTGTGCCACCCCAGCAGAAAGACTGGTTCAAGAGCCAGGTGACTAGTATGGACACGCTGTTGACTCGGAAGTTGCCACCAGAGTTGTTGGATATTGTGCTAGATCAACTGCCATGGCCGTTGACTATTGAACAGGCAAAGGAAAATAGGCTGAGTATATTAACGGATATGTGCTTACTATACGCAGAAGACAACGATCGGTTTATATTTAATCGACTAAACAGAAGAACGGAAAGAAGCGAAGACGAGGACGAGGATGACGATGAAAGTGAGAACGAGGACAACGACGAGAGTGAGAACGACGAGAGTGAGAACGAGGACAACGACGAGAGTAAAAACGAGGAAGACAATGAGAGTGAGAACGAGGAAGACAATGAGAGTGAGAACGAGGAAGACAATGAGAGTGAGAACGAGGACAACGACGAGAGTGAGAACGAGGACGACAGTGAAAGTGAGAACGAGGACGACAGTGAAAGTGAGAACGAGGACGACAGTGAGTATCAGTAGGAGGAGCAATATGAGAGGCATTAGTCGTATAAAAATGAACATTGGGCAAATCATAAAGTGAATTGTTATTTGTTAGAGAATGAGGATTCATAATATCAGAATAAGGAATAGATTTCTTGAAATTCTTGTGTCAACTTGTTTGCAATTCTTTCACTTTAAAATTCCATAGACGATCATTGTCACAGTGAGGCTATTCCGCTTCAAGAAGAATAAATGGTGAACATTCCCAAAAAAAATATTGCTTTCATTGACCCAAGTGTGATTAAAGTGATTGCGGTCATCAACTTTCCTAATACATGAATAGAACTGCGAGAACACAGAAAACTAAACCTAGCAAAAAGTACATTCTGCGTAATTTACACTATCAATAGTCAACAACATATTCACAGGAGTCATCAACACAGTCCGACAATATTTGCCAGCTAGTAGATCACTTGAGAATCAAAATAGCTGATTGACAAGTATCGATAATTATTAAATATATGTATACATCACGGCTCAATAGATTATGTTCTAAAATTAAGAGACTAGGTCAGTTGAACAAGCAACTCTTGACAACTTTTACAAGTATCTGGGTAAAGTTTTATCATACTGATATTATATTCATCTGTTTTTGAGAGTGAGTAGAGTTGTTTTTCCTAGACTCGGCAGTAGGTGTTTGGTGCTGATCCAAACTATCCATCTACAATAATATTATGTATATTATAATGTCATGTCACTGTCAACTTTGAAGGTTTTATAAGCTTAAAATGTCTTACGAGTTTAGGACAAAAATCATTTTTATCAAGGGACAACAAGGGCAGCCATATGTGTATATCACTGACAGCAATGGGATACATGTATCAAGTAAATCCTCAATGGAGTGCTATCCTGATCTAAGGTGTCATTTTAAGCTTTTGGCTTTGTCTATGAAATTTGATAATAACTTCAGTAAATGTTTGTCTATTGTCTAAAGTGGAGCAGGTACCAGTCTATGGTTATGATTAATTGAGAATGGAAAACTCTTTAGAAGGTGGTGATAGCCCCGTAAAACTTGCTTGCCCATGAACTCGAGTGTACTCTGTAAAAGCACATTTGAAGAATTGACCGCAATATGTGTCTTCTCAACTCATAAATGCAAAAATGCACGGGGAAATTTAAGTAAATAGTCTTTCCTTCTTTCAGCGCTTCAAGTTATGCCTCGATGGGATGAAAAACTATGTGCTTCACAAGCTCCTACTCTGCACATGTCGGCCATAAAATAGTTGCAACTTTTTGTACTCGGTGGTACCAGTTGCCCAATGAGTATTGTAATAAATTTTTACCATATACAGCGGTAGACAAATCAATAATACTATTAAGACATAGAGATTCCTGTAAATCTCTGGAAAGACTACATTATTATCCATTCTATTCATCTGATTCAACAGATTTAATTTAGGTAGATACACGTGATCTAGGAAGACAGTCATTATGTGCAACTTGTGTCAAGTCTTAGCACATGTCATGTGTATCCAGCCTAAATGTATACCGGTAAACGAATTGTTATTGGTGATAAATTGCTATGCATAGATAAATTACAATACGGTGTAATCGCTATTCCTGGCCACATTCAATTCAAATACAAGAAGCTGTTTTTAGCAATGTGGTACAAAAATCAGATTAGATTTCTCGATTAATTTTTTTCTGCTGAATTTGAGTACAACTTAACTCCATAGAGTTTTACCATTACAAACGTTTTTTTGGTGGCTTTCGCCGGTTTGTGGTGTTTAAACTGAGTTTTAGATTAAGTTTCTTTTCCTGATCTCTCCTATGCTTGTGAGAGTAATGTAGAATAGCTTTTAAGATTGATGTAAAGTGTAGAAATTCGACATAAATTTTTATACAAAATAAAATATAAATGAGGAATTCAAAAAGGTAACGGTTTTTTCGAAGTGATGTTTATCCAATCTTAAAATCGAAAATTAGTTTATAATTCAATTAATATTATGATGAGAATAGATTGTGTTTTTCTGAAACAGCTGAAATACGGTATAATGATTGCGCTATGTTTATTGTTAAACAAAACGTTAAAGTCTATTCATGAGCTCGCATTCCTTGTACAAAGGAAACCTTTTGAAGATACAGTAACTAGAAATCAAACAAACTCAACAAGTTGTGTATGTTGATTTGACGAATTGCTCCGTTCAATGTTTACGCACGTTTGGCGAATCTTCACATTGTTTGATTTTGTGATCAATTGTATAATTTTACATCCATGAATATCATTATTTTCTCATTATTTGTTTTTCAAATATATTATAATACAATGGAATATATTATACTTTTGCACTGTTGATTGACCTCAAAAACTTCTCGAAAAAGTGTTTGGCAGTTATTTTCAAAGTATTGTTGTATTAAAATAACACATAAGATCATTCCGAAATTTCAGGAAATACACACCCTGCTAGGTATAAAAACAAAGTAGAATCAAGCGAACCTTTTGTATAAATACACATACAAATCTAATCTGTTTGGACTAAGACACTGGTTTTCTTGAACGGATTTGGGTTCCCAAAAAAGCTTTTTTTTTACTTTTACTTTCAACGCTTGGCCTAAAACACAGTTTGCTAAACGTTTGAATCCCGGTTGCGCATTGACTCTAAAAGTTACTTCAACTAGTCTGTCAGAAAAACATCTTTCAGTACCAGTAGTACAGATACACACTACTTTACCTGACCTGACGTTTGTGGATAGAAATAGATATCATTGGATTTGCAATTGTCTTTCACAAACACATCAACAATAATTCCATGGTTCAAAAATGGACCCTTACAGTCCCGCGGTGCTCCTGTTTTGCAATGAAATGAGTTTTATTTACATACCGTGATTCATCAAAACGCCAATCCCCAGCCATTCCATCACGTAGATACGTATATTGATAGGCATTGCTCACGTCACACGTAACACGGCAATTCAACGGGCTTTGGATATCAAAGCTACGAGCACAGCTACAATGTTTGTTGCACGGTATTTTTTTCATCTTAACAATTCAGTATTCGCGCTTCTTTACTTCATAAGCCTTTACCTTCTCACTACATGCGCATACACCGTTTTTACGGGTAAGCTCGTACTCAAATGAATTTTTCTACTACAACCGGCATCTACAAGGAAATCTGGGAATCGAAAATACAACTACTTGATAATGCCATCCGCAAGTGTCACCGTCTTCAAATCGTTTCAAAAAAGAGTCCATTAATATGTAAGTATACACATAAAAAAAATTTACTCGCTGTACAACTGATTAATAGTCGTAGCTTTTGGGTGTGCCCTGACGTCCATAATCAGGATTGTATCTATCAGAGTTTTGGTTTTGGTTTTGATCCTGATTGTATCCCTGGTTTTGATTCGGATTGTATCCTTGGTTTTGATTTTGATAACCTTGATTCTGGGCTTGGGGTGGTTGGCCAAATCCTTGGTTATATCCTTGAGGCTGGTTGAACCCCGGGTTCGGACCATATCCCTGAGGCTGATTGTACCCCTGGTTCGGGTTCATCGAGCCCATCATGCCAGGCTGGTACCCGTATCCCATTTGTGGAGCACCACCTTGCATGGCCTGTGGAGGACCGTTCATGCCGCCCGGCGCTGGTGAGTTCATCATGTTCATAGACGGGTTCATCATCATCATCTGCTGCATCATCCAGTACATTTGCGGGTCTTGGGGTGCGAATCCTCCGGCCGACGGAGGCGGTGGTGGCATATTGGGGTTCATTGGATGCATGTTCATAGCGGCCATATTGGGCGGCTGCATGTTGGGTCTGTTCATTGACCGCGAGTCGTTGTAAGACCTATCGTTTCTGTCTTGTCCGCGGTTGCTTCGCTCCTCATACCTGCTCTGTCTCTTTCTGGGCTCGCCTTCGCCCATTTCCTCATCGCCTCTTACTCGTTTCTTCTTGTCAAGCGCTTTGTTGTTTTTCTTGTTTTTCTTCTTCTTTTTCTTTTCTTTGCTCATCTTTTCCTCTTCATCATCTGAATACTCCTTCTCGTCATCCGCCACTTCCTCGTCGTGGATGTTACTTGCGTCACTTCCCTTTATTTTCCTGACCTCGTCCGTCATGACAAACCCATCGCTGCCAGTGACAACGTAGTACACAGTCTGTCCAATCTTGGGCCGCAGCTGCTCGGCAGCCTCGACGGACTCCATCTTGATTGTGTAGATTGGCCGCTGCACGCGCCCAAACGTTTCGTACAAAACACCAAGCGGCTGCTCGTGGTTCAAACACAGCACTGTGTGATGGTCCTTCAGCACCCGGAACTCGCCGGACACATTCGCCGTCACCAGCAGCGTCTTGTGCGAGATCTGCGTCAAAACGCCGGCCGGCTCCAGCGGTGTGCTGGCCGTCAATTGGAAATCGGCAGGGAGCTGGGGCGCGGGCTCGTCCAGAACCTCGTTGACGGATTTCAGCGGCCCCGTGTTTTCGTCCTCTTCCGGGTCCTCGACCTCTCTTCCGGCTGTCGACTGGGCGTCGTCCGAGTCTGAGTCTGAATCTGAATCGGAGGAGGATGACGATGACGATTCAGATGATGATTCGCTGGATGATGATGACGAGTCTGAGCTGTAGTTTTGTTTTTCGTTGTTTAATGCTCGGTCAATGGAATCCAAAGGCTCTGTCTCGGCAGGCGCGGCGGCCAAGGCTGGATCCTGCTCTACAGTTTCGTCGGCATGAATACTGTCAACAATGCTACTCGTTGAGATTTCTTCTTTGGTCGGAGCATGAGTAGAGATTTGATTCGGTTCGGAAGTTTCCATAACTGTGTCTGTATTTTGATCTTGGTTGGTAAGAGATGTTGTTTCATTTAATGCTGGAGTCTCATGCGCAGAGGGTTGTTCTGTGATTTGAACTGATTGTTGGATTGGCTCGGAGGTTGGTTCTTGTGTTTGCTCTTGAGTTGGCTCTTGAGCTGTAGTAAGGTTTTGTACTGGTACTGGTTCTAACTCTTGAACTGGTTCTTCAGTGTTCTCTTGTACTGGCTCGAGCGTTGGCTCTGCGATGTGCTCTTGTACAGGCTCATGAATTGATTCAACAGTATCAGATATATTGATCGATTCCTCGGTTGTAGCAACTGGCTGGTTCTGTTCCTGAATCGACTCTGGGATATGCTGAACCTGTTCTTTAGCTTGATCAGTGACACTCTCTTCAACAGTTTCGTTTGTCTGAGCTTGCTCATTGTCCTCTTTCACTGTTCCCGCTGGTTCAGGTACTTCCCCTGATACACTGTGTAAAGTCAAATCAGCACCCACACTATTCTCATCTTGAACTGTCACCACTGAGTCTCGCAGTTCTTCGATCGTATTAGGTCCACTGCTCTCATTCCCAGCGCCAACATCTTTCTCCACGCCTACTTCGTTCTGCACCAAATCCGATTCCGTCATTACAACATCGCCATCAACTTTAAAATCGCTTGTTTCCGACATTATCCCCAAATCTTTCGTCGTAAATGTATTCAAAAACAATAACTTGTAAAAAAAATCTGGAAGTTACTGGGTCATGTATAGTTATACAAAAGCTGAAAGTTTTCAAAAACACTCATGTCCCAAATGGTTGCTGGAGAAAAATTAAAGTCCCAATACAACTGTAGCTCAAAATCCAAGCCGTTTGTAACCGCACTCTAACTGATTACCCTTTGATATCTACAAGTTTACATAATCACATAGTGTGTGCACGTGAGATCCAAGTGTAAAAACTGTACGTAATTTATGCATAATATATCGCGGTTTAATGACATAATAATGAGATCTTGTAACCAGATTTTGGTCTTTACATCTGATTTCCAAAAAAAATACTGAAGGAAGGCTCATGATAACTGACTGAAAAATGCATTGAAAAGCAACAACAAAACGGTTTCCAAGATCCATTCCAGAGTTGAAAAAGAAAAAGATTAAATGAAAAGAGCTGCTGATGTGTATAATATGCAAATCGTTGGGAGCTGCTGGTTCAACATGTTTTTGGACATGTACGCGTTTGTGGCATGTACAGATGAGTAAAAGGAGGTGGTGTACACAAGATCAAAGGGTTTGAGTGGCAATAAGAATTATAGAAAAAACGTGATTTTGACTGTTTTAGGGCCTCTTTTCGCCCGGGTTTTTGTACAGTAAGATACAATTGAGAATGTAAAATACATTTCTGGGTATGAATATGCATAGAGGAGTGTGCATTATAACACCACATGTGTTGGAAAAAGAAGAAAAGAGAAGAAAAGAGATCACAAAGAAAAAAAAGGGGGTTCCTGGTGAAGAAGTGTGAACTGGCGTGGTGGTTTGTATTTTGTTTTGAAGAAGGAGGAGGATGAAGAAGAGGAAAGTGTAGGGTGCGTAACGGGTACACCCACAGAGGCTTCGCTACGAACGGATGTTCCGACCAAGCCCCTGGACACCCACCTGCTTATAGGGCATACACACCTGATTGATTGCCCAGGCTTTTGTGTGTAGTGGAAGGAGGAGGTAAGGTTCGGCAAGCGAGGCATGTCAACACATCTCAGGTGTGTATTGCGAGCACCCAAGAGGACGAAGAAGGCAAAGAGGAGCACGAAATATACAATTGAAATTGACTGCTTGTGTGTATCTGTAAACGACGATTTGATACAATGTACACACTCGAAACTTTAAGTACGTTTTTGGCTCCCTCCAAAAGGCTCTTTTTGTTGTACAGTCCCCCATCCGGACACTGCCAACGTGTTTGTGTTGCAATAAACATCACACTGCTTACACATACACAGCGATCGAGAATAAAAGTCTTGAATGGTTCCACCGACAATACAACAAAAAATGGCAATGCCTTGAGGTGTGTACACAACCTCGGGTGGATACGCTTTCATATACACTTACGCGCGCGTGATTCCCTCCAAAGACGGGGGGAAAAAAGTCAAACAACGGCTCCCCTCCTTCTCCAAAAACGGTCCCATTTTTAATGTGTAATTGTAGAATGGAGAACTGGGCGGGTGTGTGTAGATTTAAACCTTGAGATCAAGACTAGCTTTTTGACTTTACTGGCTTTTTAGGAGTACAAAGAGGCCCCGGGGACAGACAAACAAGGATTTAGAATTAAGAATTAAAGATGTGTGTACACTCGTAGTGTAGCGGTTCTTGGCTACGAGGCGAGAGAAAAGGTTTCCCGTGGTGTGTGTATAGACCTAAATGATCTTGAAACGCCGCATACAAGCAGGGAAAAATAAAATTCATATCAGAAATGCATCTGGAGAGATCTCGTCAGCATGGATACAGTGAATGCGATCGGATCTAGGTTCGTTTGCAATGCAGCAGCAGATCTGACGGCCGTTGAAATGAAGAAGAAGAAAGGAAATTTTGGTTTCGAGTTAGATTTCTTTCGGGTTTGAAGATCAACAAGACAATGCCCTTTTTTTCGTTTTTTTTCTACACATTATCATTAGTCCGAATGTAATGCATAGCCTCTGTATGCTACTTTTTGTTTGAAATGAGCGTTCACGGCAGCAAGAATTGAGCCTGGGGTGCTGTGTATCGCCACTTCCATGCCCTGGTACAGATGTGTGTACATATTCATGCGAGCAGCTCCGACTCGAAACTACATTTCCAAATTTCATGCTTCCCTTACAGTTCATGCTCTCGCAATTGTACATCTCCAGATCGAATCCATGGCCACCCCTTTATCAAGCCTCGTCCTGATGGTGTGTGTATCCAGTGTATGTGCCAATCCGATTGGCGTCTGTCTGTCTACACCAGAATGAAAGAGCGCATGTGTGTGTATGATAATTTCCCCCCGAAATTCCCCCAATTACATTCCTCTGTAACCGTCACACCTTGTACACCTTTAAGTGTATGTACATGTCCATTCTTTTTCCTGGAGAAAGAGGAGGGAAAAGGGCAATAATCTGCTCTTTTGACAGTGTTTGTAGAGCTGGAAAAAACGACTGTACAAACGAAAAGAATTTCGAATTTCTTCCAAAATAAGCTTTTTCTTGTTTCGTTCTTGTTTGTGTCTGTCTGTATGGGAATGTAATAATTTGTTTTTTTTGTTTTTCTTTCCCTTTGTATGTGAGAAAGTCAATTTTTTTTTTTTTTTTTTTTTTTTTGTTTTTTTCTATTTTTGGGGGTTTGTGTGTGTGTGCTTCACCTTCCCAAATTGAATCGTGCGTTTCCTCCTTTTGCTCTCTCCTCGCCCCCCGTCAATTTCAATGGTTGATGCCGAATCTCCGTTGTGAACAAAACACGAAAGAGAGAGGGAAAAACATGCGATTGCGACTTTTACCCCAAAGACGACGACAGCAGCAGTAGAGGATCTTAAGAGAAGGTTAGTCCTGAATGGGGAACACTTTCAATTTGGTCTGCTTGTTTCTGGGCGGCGGCCCGGGTCTGCGTGGGATCACAGCCCGCTTCTGCTGCTCCTACGCCTAGATCCAAATCTCCCTCTCTCTCACCCTTACCCCCCTCCTCGCTTTTTTCTTCCAAAACACCATTGACAAGTATAAATATCAATCCAACCGTCCATGAAATTTCATATTTTTTTTCTCTTCTCTTTTCTTCTCTTCATCAAGTCAATCTAATTGCTTATTCACACTACACATCCCACCAAAAAAAAAAATCTGTTAACTCAGTATTAACGACTTGTTCAACGACACTCTAGACTTTTTAGACACATACACATATTTTTTTAAAAATGCAATTCACCAACACTTTGCTTGTTCTCGCCGCCGCCGTCGCCACCGTTAACGCCCAAAACGCTGCCAGCAGCGTCGTTGTCAGCGTCTCTTCTGCCATTGCCTCTGCCTCTGCCTCTGCTTCCAAGGCCGCTTCTTCTGCCTCTGCTTCTGCTTCCAAGGCTGCTTCTTCTGCCTCTGTTTCTGCCTCCAAGGCCGCTTCTTCCGCTGCTGTCTCCAGCTCCAAGGCTGCTTCCTCTGCTGCTGCTTCCAGCTCCAAGGCCAACGGTGCCAACGCCCAACAAGTTGGTGTTCTCGGTGCTGTCGCCGCTGGTGTTTTCGCTCTTCTCTAATTGAGTTGACCCCGCCTCAACACATAGCTTTTCTCACGACCATCGTTTCTCCATCTCTCTCTCTCTCTTTACCTCCTTTTGAAATACTACGCTATATAATTTATTTGTCTCAATTAATATTCTGAAAAGGGTTTTTATGAAATTTTTCAATCTTGTCTTTTTGAGAATAAAGGAAAGTGTGTATTGCTTTCGTGCAGTGGGAATTGAACCTTGGCCTGATTAGGTGTTTGATTGGCCAGAACTGGATTTATCTAGTTGCCGCATTAGGTCTGTTGAAAGAAAGTTTGGGGGAATGAGTGGAGTGTGTGTATGGGAAAAACGAAAAAAGCAAAAAAAAAATAAAGGAGGCAAACGTACATTGATGCACGCAAGAAAGAGAGGGCTTTTTGGGTCCTGTGAAGAACTGGCAAGACACATGTAATGTATCAAGAGAGAGAAGATTGATTTCTGTCTGGACCATTTCATGGGCGTTTATGTGCTCAAAGATAAAGAGAGGGATTAAGGAAGTACGAAGACGATTATGGAAGTGTATGTACAGATTGTGCTCTATTTTTTTGTGTGTTTTTTTGTGTTTTGGAGGACTCTATTTTTCCCCGGAATTTTTCCTGTAGCGAAAAAAACAAAAATTGTGTTTGCACTTGGGTCCAAACCCCCATTCACCACTCCCTTTCTTCTTCCTTCGTCAATTCACAATCTTTCCAAAAAGAAGATGTAGACCAGGCATTGATAATTTGCGTGTAATGTAAGACAGCAAAGTGGCTGTACGTTAAACGTGTTTTTTCTGTATTTCTGCAATTGCATGTGTACAGGCAGACACTTTTTTGAGTTTTTGAAAATATAGGCAAATAGGAAAAAGTTACACTTACAGCAAAGAGGATAATAGCAGCAGAGATAGATATGTACAGACTTTGAATCAAGCAGAAAGAGGCTCCCCGGACTCCTGTTTGCTATTGGCCAGCATGGGAATTGGGGAGTTTATGCATACATCATAATATAGATCTGTGTGTGTAATACAGATAGGAGGAAGGAAAAGCATAATATTATTATTATTATCAAGAGCACTTTTTTTTTGTTAATTGTTTTTCTGGTCATAACTAAAGACTATTGTGTATGTTACACACTCTACGCTTTTCAGTCGCCAGCATCGCGATCCTCTCCGCCAGTGTACAAAAGAGCGCTTTGGAATGTACACACATTATCTTACATAAAATCTGTAAACACACATGTACAGCGAAAAAGATTAGTATGCAAATTCAAGAACAGAACAAGAGAACTACACACATAAAGCATTTTCAAAAGGGGGTGGAAGGAGAATGTATTCAGACACTTGTGAACCCGAGTGAAAATAAAATAATGTAAAAGTGAAAAATACCGTACTCTTTTTTCCCTCTTCCCCCCCCCCCCCCCCCCCCCCCCCCCCGAACTCTCAGTTTGCACAGCAAAAACGCATTTGTGTAACACAGCCGAACGACAAAGTGGCATTACAGCAATACAGCAGCAGAGCCAGACAGAAGCTCTCTTGCTCGCGTCTGTACAGTTGTGTTTTTATTTTATTTTGGCGGGGAGAAGAAGAAGGAGAATGGTTGAGATCCAGCAGCGTGCGACTCAGAAACCCAAAACGTGCGATTTTTTTTTTACAAGTGTGTATACACTACACACTGTGTAAAGATAACGCCATTTTGCGTGTTCCCTGGCCACGCTTTCGCGAGACATTGGTTGTCGCCATAGCACATTTCTCTCCTTCTCTTCATGGCATCATCACTACATCATGATGTGTACATGACGATGACGACGACCACGGAAAGTGACTGCAACTGCGATCGATGACGACAGTGTAGTGTACATCGCAGATCAAGACGCCCAAAAAAAAAAATAACGCGTCATGTACACAAACATACAAAACATTGAACTACAGAGCCGACGAACCGTGTTGCCCGTCTGTAAATGTATATACCGAACTCTTTGGTTCTGAGTGGTTGGGGGGTTGGGGTACACACACAGAAACCAGTGGCGAGCGGCAGGCGGCACACAAGCGAGAGCGATTTGTGAGCGAGAGAGAGAGAGATTTGTGTGATTTGAGAACAGGTTAGCCGCTTAGAGAAGAGACACATTAAGAAAGAGAAGGGCTGGGTTGTGGGTGGGTGGACTTTTCAGTGGGGTTTGGCTTGTGTGCAGAACTTTTATACGAGCACACAATTGAAAAGCATCGAGAACTCTCATCTCTCGAAGAAGATGTAGGTGTGATCTTGGATATGGATGGATGAATGGACTGCTCTGGAACCTCAAGTCGTCGGAGGCTCAGCTCCGCAAACCTGCTCGGTCGAATTGTGGCTTTGATCTGTACACAATGAGGTGTGTAACGCCCTCTTTACAACTCTATCACGACAGTTGTATCCATGTGTATGGTGTATCTACAAACACCGGCCAGTCCACTGAGCTTGTCTGCATAGCCAGTCAAATTGCACGTTTCTGTTTAGCAATTGCACTTGAGGGGAGGCACGCACTGGCGCTCCATGATTAAAGTATGTAGTACAGCAGCTTTGCGTTGATCCACCCAAGACCCAAGTTTATCATGGGGAATACACACAGTCAATTGGATTGCTGTGAATGGCTTGTGTTCAGGTGTCGGGACTGTATGTAACATGTTGTGTGTGTATTTTGTGAATTGGCACTGAAGATGAAGCCGTTGCTGGGCGGCGATGGGACACTCGGCTTTGCGGGATTCGAATCAACGTCGAACGCCCATCTACACGAGTTCATGTTCCAGAACACAAATGGTGACAGGCGCTATACACCCATTGCAAAGAGCTCTTCTTTTTTTCTTTCACATACTTTGTATTCACTTGTAACTTTTTTCTACATATTCAGATCATCATCACTACCATTCAACGATGACAAGTTGATCAGATATAATGCACATTTGCCATTAGTTTTGCGTGCGTATACACATCAAACAAGAACCTGAACGGCTCTGGGAATCAATCCAGACTAAACACTAACGTGGTGATCTACCCTTTTTTTCTATCTTTCTTTTCTTCTCACAAGCTTTGCCTGTGTACATCGCTACGCCTACGCCGCTGCTGCTGTGTACCCCGCGTCTTCTTTGTGCACAATTCTGTGTACTACTACAATCGCTTCTGTATAGCCTCATCCTCCACGATCTGTACAAAGCCTGTGCGCTTTCCTTCCCTTTCTAAAGCGATTAGAGGATACTTCTTGAGCGGACTTTGGGCGTAATTGGATCTTTGAAACTGGCCTGGGGTTTCATGTGTACGCTTATCCAAGGTCCTGTATTCGCTCCAAAGACCTGTCTCTCTTTTCCATAAACGAGTTGAAAACCCACACGCAAAGCGGCGGCACGGGCATTTGTACACACTGAAGCAGCAGCACTCGTAACGAGGTTTCCAGGAAACCCATTGTGTATGTATGTACACATGCCGTGTTGTTTTCAATCTTGCCTTTTTTTTCCCCACTTCCCACCCGCAAAGTGTGTGTATATTGTAGGTAATTTGTGTACACTCACACAATTCTTGTCCCCACTGCCACTTCCTGAGCCTGATAAGCAGGCAAAAAATAAACACGACATGTGCTAAGACGCATCGGCTAAAGACTGTAGATCGCTACGCGAGTCGGCGATCAAGACATGTGTGTATGCACACACACAGAGCGGCATGACTGTACACAATTGTTTAAGCGTCTGGGGGTTGAAATGCTTTTGGGGTCTTGGGGGAAAGGCACACGATGTGTACATTGGTTGTTATCGGTCGATCTCCGCGAATCGGCCATGATGTTTGTAGTGGTGGGGGGCTTTGATTCACATACACACAATGGGGTTGTACAGAAGCGGGGAGGGGAGCGAGGAAGGTCGGTGGAGGGCGGATCTGTGTGTATACAAGTGTATGCTTTGGCTGCGGCGGACTGTGGAGTGTATCAGGCTCCGCCAGCCTTGCTTGTGGGGTTTCAGAAGGCGTGTGTGTAGTGTACAGTAGCCTGTGCGAAAAATCAAAGGCTTTTTTATTGGCAGCGAAGTGTGCTGATTCGTATCATCACCATAGAATCATAAATGCCATGGAAACAAGATGCTTCTATTGATACATCTGTAACTGTGTATAGTCAAACAATTGAATCCTGTTTTGGGAATAGGAATGGTTTGTGTACACATAGAGAGAAAAAAAGTCTTTTGGAGACGTTGATTTGGTTTACATCGACGGATTCCCGAGCGGGAATACTAGTCCGATTGAATCCAAAGGGTCTAGACGTTTGGACAATCACCGCTCGCATATCAGCAGACAGAATACATGTGTACACACACAGCCTGTATGCAGATCGCAAGACTGTCCAGAACCTGGAGGGGGCGGCCAGAGGCGGCTGGATTCAGGACGGAGATTTCGTTGATAGCAGTGCATGTAATTGTGTCAAAATTGTGGATTGGTCTGTATTGAAAGTCCTACAGTCAAACCCGAAATACATCTGGGTCTTGTGTGTGGGGAGAAAGAGTCTAGATCTTTAACTGGGTCTGGACTTTTGAAATCGATTGAGGGTCTGTACATCTGTGTGTATTGAGTCTTGAGGACGTTTGAGATCTGGAGGTTGAAGACGAGAATGGAAACAGTTGGATTTGCGAGTTTTTGGAGGCGGACATGGGTCTGGATTTGGTTTGATTGTGGAAAGTGGTTTTGTTGTAGACTTTGTGAGTGCATATCGACTGCTGTCTGATCAGCGAATGGCTTCCACGCATCTCTCGAATCCTGGTCAGCGGGAAAAATAAGAGCAGCATCATGTACATGTACAGCTTTCAACAACTTTTGGCCAGAATATCCGGTATACATCTGCTTCCCAAATCTCACAACACACAAAATCTCTGTATGTAAATCCTTTTCAAGGCTGTGTGTACACTGCGAATCCTTGTATGAACACTTTGATCGTCTTGAACAATATCCAGCTCTGAGTTTTCCGAAAGAGTTATTGACGGCAGTGGTCGGTTTGTTGGCTGGGTTTCATGATGTTTGGGTAGTATACAGTTATGGAGATTCTGGGGGTTGCGATACCATGATACGCCAGAGTTTTTGAATACATACGGATGTACAATATTGAAACCTCTTTTCATTGAAGTTTACAATGTGTACTATACATAAAATATCAAGGGCGATAATTATTGAAGCAAGCGGCCGACTTCAAGCGGGCAAATTTATGATGAAATTGAAGGAGCAAAATCAGTGCCTTGTTGTCGATATATGAAGAAATTTGTCAAAAGGACGGTGAGCTTTGGTAGTACTATTATTTTAATAATATGGAAAAAGGGATCGTATGTGTAGAATCATATATTGTGATCCCATGTAGATCTTGATGGCAACAAAAAATCATAGAAACATAATCAGCAAATTGTTTTGATTGTGAACAAGTTATAAGTGTATTTTCAAATCCTCCAGACAATCCAACTCGCTGAGAAGAACATTAACTATTTGTATGGTCAAGTAGAAACAGTGAAATACACTCTAGAGTAGTACACACACTTTCACATGCAGTAAACCACAAAATCCATGAAAACGCTACAAACAAGCTCGGTATTTGAATATTATTTTTTGATACCAAAAATGATACATTTAAAAGCAGTGATTGGGTTCTTGAACACACTACTGCACCTACGTTTTTAACGGTCCGCTAACTGTATTAGCAGCACGCAGAGGTTTTGCTGTACATGAATAAAATGGATCTAATTACACCAGGTTTCTCTTTCCCCGGATTCCCCTTTACGCATGGTACCGGTCATGAAAAAAATTTAAAGCCATTCGACCCTGAAAATATCTTGGGCGCTCTCCATTAAAGAGTTACACACTTTATAGATTTTTATTAGGGATATTTACAATGTACATAGAGACAATATATATAAATCAATATTGGACATTTCGTTTACTCACGCGGTTTATCGTCAATCGTCGCGCGTATCTAACAGATTTGACTGTGATTTTTTCAACCTCGCACTCTACATCACCTTTTCCTCTTAGTGTATACATTACAGGACCTCATTCACTTTTTTTTCCTATTTTGGATTCACTTCCCAGGTAGCCTCGCACGCTTTTTCCGGCACACGCATCTTGACACTAATCGCTCTCTCACTTTGTCAGAGGGGCATATATGTACATACTATACACACACGACACTACACCGGTCCCTCAATGTCTGAGATTGCAACTACGCTCTTAGTTCAATCCGGAACGGTCCACAACTATCTTTCATTGGTTTTTGGACGGGATCAGAGAGAATAATGTCATTGTGAAACTCAATTCTGGACTTGAATTCCACGGCGAGTATAATAATGACAACGCGTTTATAATTAGATATGATTAGGCAACTGTGATGGCACTCAGTGGCGAGGCGCCGGGAGCCTATGTTTCAATAAGGAATTGGTCAAGACCTGTGATGATGTCTTTATCATAGACAATAACGGCTAGTTGTCACAGAATTATTTATGAGTTTAGCTGGAATACTTTTAGGTGAAATAGTGTTGATCAAAATAATAATAAAAACTCCTCAGATAAAAATGTAGTCATTTTCACGTCTGCTGCATAAGAGGCTGTTTTTGTGTTTTTAGTTTAGTTAATTCCAAGTCCTGAGATTTTTGTTATTTGCATAGAGGATTTGGCGAGGCTGCGATGTTGGATTAAAGAGATGTAATTGCAAAGTCAACAATGACATTTTATCTCAAATACCATTGGATCAGATAATTCTGGTTTCACAAGTGTTTGTACTGATTTAGAAAAAGATGTCAAGAATGAGGCTGCATTTACTAAAGGTTGTTTAGTTTACAAGACCATACCGTTGCAATTCGATGAACAAATGTCACTTTTGATATGCGTTCGTTAACATAAATAGCAGGTAACTGAACCGCTATGTCCAATAATACATTTGTACAAAACACAATGTGTTTCGATCTAGTAGTCTTAGATATTTTTATTATTGACTGGTAATAGTTTTTAAGATCTTTATAAATAAAATACTATCGTGTAAGTTTGATAACTTCTTTTTACCATTACTTGACAACGCGCAAGAGTGTCCAGTGTAAGATTCTTAAACCAGTATCCTGACAAAGAATGAATAGGATTCACTTGTTTGCAAGCCCCAGATGTGTAATCTTTAGTTTTAAGACTAGCCAAACTCCAAAACTTGCCAAATTCATAACTACACTCATTTCGCTCTTCAACACTACTGGCTCGTTTTCAAAACAACAGAATATCGCGAGTAGAACGGGGTTAGGGAGGCCCTGATCGACTTGATTCAAAAGCCAATGTTTGTGCGTCTGTACATATTCATTACATCAAGGTGTATATCACAAGTACGAATAAGGCACCTTTTTTTTGGTCTGGAATACACATACCGAAATAAGCATAACTGACACCATACAACAGACCTCCGCCTAAAACCAAACAACTGTCCATATACTTTGAACTCACCACAGTCAAATCCAAATCACCGGCTCAGTCCGTTTTTCTTATACCTTTGATTTGTTCGGAATCCAGTCTTTCTTACTAGATTTCACTTGTCACTCCCATATTCCAGGATTTGGCTTCCACCTATCAATTTTTTTCTCTTTATTTTTTTTCTTTTCCCTCTTACCCACATACACCTTGTCTATTGAATCATTTGCATATTGTTCAAATACATACACTTGGGTGGCTTCCGTTTGTATTTTTGGGAAGGAGAAGATTATAGACTGCTTTGTCTATTTATGACTGTTTTGCGTCGTTTTTTTTTTTTTTTTTTTTTGAGAGAGAGTTTGAATAATATTATAATTTGTTTGAGCTGGATTCGTTTCTTTGCTTCCAACTAGTCACCATCGCACTTTACCTCAAATGAGTTTCTCACCTCATAATATATCCCATGGTTATCAGACGGTAGTGAACGGTGCTTACGATTTGTCGCAAAATGTGTCTCCAGACGAACAGCAACAGCAGCAGCTTCAGCACCGACAGAATCTGGCCTCCGACGAAAACAGCACTGCTCGGATTCAAATGCATGGTGTGCCTTTTTTGCATGCCAATCAGAGTAATAACGTGATACTGGCAAACCCACAAACACCACAACCGCAAATGCTCTTACAGCAAGAACAAATAGATCATCAACACTATCATCAGTTTCAGCAACAGCAGTCACCATACCAGCAGCAGCCACTATATCCACCACATATTCAGCAGCCACAGATTCTTCAACAGCATCCATCACTTCCTCATTCACAACAATCTCCACAACTTCAGCAGGCATTTCAACAGCCGCTTCAGCAGAAGCCATCTTTCCATCATCAGAATCAACCTGGACTATCGCTCCAACAACAGCAATCATCGTTCCAGCAGCATCCACTTCAGCATCCACAACCGCTGCCACCTCAACAGCCTCTGCAGCCCCTACAACAACCCTCCATACTACAGTCTCCAATACAACAGTCCCCGTTACTGCAATCACCGCCACCACAACAGATACAACCATTGTTGCAGCTGCCACAGCATGATCAACTACCAGTTACTCAACCACTGCAATCGCCACCCTTACAACAGATACAATCGTCGGTACAACTATCTCAGCATGATCAACGCCCGGTTCCACCACAACCACAGCATGAGCAACTCGATCAACAGTCAGACGCAAAAATACAAAAGCCTATATCTCATTCAGAAGCTCCTACTCATCAACCACGCTTGAAACTTCGATTCATCAATCCGAGAGCTCATATTAAAGAAGAGCCCCGATCCCAAAGCGCGCCAATCGACACAGGGGCCTCTGATTTGTCTTCCTCTGCAGAACCATCAGTAGAGGCCAATGACGAGCAACCTCCAAAAGACGCCGAGATCAACTTTCTTCCACCAATAACATTACCTGCCAATATCCATTCGCATTCCAACTACTTCAAAGAACTCAAAAACTCCAAACCAGTAAGATCAAAGGAATTTTATAAAGTAGGACCCATGTTCAAGCGGACCTGTCAGAACTTTTCATTACTAGACCCAAACGGACGGGAGCTGTACGCGGTGATCAGCGCTCGATTCGACCGCGGGTTCAAGAGTCTTAACTCAGAATGGCTCGCGTATAGACGAAACTACTTTACATTATCCAGTGCATTTTCTCTTGTATACAAAGAGGAATCGAACTTTGGTCAGGTTCCGTTGTTTGCGGTGTATGCTCAAGACAAACGCAGAGTGCTTTCGTTTGCAATTAGAATCACTGCTCTGCGGATTTGCTCGGACGGTGATATGGAAGAGCTTCCATTAGTACAGCATACAGCTAAACGTGATAAGGGTCCTAGAGAGGCGCCGGCGATAATGCCAGCGGTGCCAGGCCTGCTGCCGGATCATAACTTTATGAGAAACAATACGCATTACCGATCAAGTGCCAGACTACAAAAAATAGAGCCGTACTTTTTCCGCGACAAAGACAAATTAGGCGAGTTTGTCAAGTATTATCCAGAAGGAGACAAAGTAGCACAAGTTGTTTTACACGATAGAGTCCAGTTCACGACAGCCGGCGGCGGTGGAGGATCGCAAGTTTGCAAAGCAGTTGTACAGCTTATTGCTACGTTAGACGATAACCAATCTTACGTTTTGGCCTGGTCGGAAACTGATCCGTTTGTACTCCGAAACCGTTCTCCTGGGAATTACTATGATGACGGAACATTGATAACTCGGGTCAAGAAGGAAGAAGAGGAAGAGGAAGAGGATAATGAAGATAGACAAGCGCATCTTTTGGTTAGTGCCAAAGAGCTAAGCGAGCAATTTCAATCCGAATACCGCGAGATTGACGAGCCATCTGAAATCGATGACGAGCCAATGTCAGACGATCCAAGTACTGCGGATATCAATGATCATAAACGGCGGCAGACTGGGACATTTGGACCTCCTATAGAGGATCGACGGAAAAAACGGGCGCTTACCCCAGGAAAAATCATTATGCAGACATTTACCAGTCCCAAAAGCGACACGGCAAAATGACATAACTCATTGTACAGCATCTATTGTGTATACTTTGACAGCTGAGCAACTATTCAGCTAAACATTTATATTGATTTGTGATAATATCTAGTTTTTTGTCATTGTGTAATTTTTGAAAACGTGAATAATAATCAAATTATACTTTTTGGGGCATATTTAATTGGTTGGTATACTTGTGTTTCTTGTAGAGGTAGGCAATGAGTAAAAAAAAAAATCAAGTGATGATCAGTAGAAAAAAAAAGACAACAAAAATTAAATCCCCACCAAATTTCATCTCTCTCTTTTTTTTCACCATCTAATTTGTATCATCCAACATATTCAGAGATTCAGCATGCTTCTTCAATTAAGTCTGCTAGTGACGTTTTTAATGGGCTTTTTCGGTATCATACCGGGGCTCCAGTTCTACACACGTCTTGTTGTCTATGTGGTATTATTATGTATTGCAGCACTCTATGGCAAGTACGATTCCAAAACGGAGAATCCAATTTAAAACAAAAGAGTTCCTTTCTTTGCATTATTTGCTAACACGGTTGTAGGAGTTGTTGCGTCGATTGTTTTGACTCTTGCTGGTAACCAGGGACTATCGCAATGGACAGTTGCACGGGTGTTTTACTTCATGTGTTACTACGTACTGGGTATCGAGTTTGAGATTCGCAATGCAGAGCCGTTGAAGACTCGTCCTGCTGTGTTTGTCGCAAACCATCAATCGGAACTGGATATTCTCATGTTGGGAGCTACGTTCCCCAAGTACTGCTCTGTCACTGGTAAAAAGATTCTCAAGTACTACCCGTTCCTTGGTTGGTTTATGACGTTGTCCGGATCCGTTTACATTGATCGGGTGAATCGTGAAAACGCACTCAAGGCCTTCAGTGGAGCCATTCGACAAATGCATTCCAAAAACCAAAGTGTCTTTATTTTCCCAGAGGGCACTCGATCATACTCGTTGACTCCCAAACTGTTGCCGTTCAAAAAGGGCGCTTTCCATTTCGCGGTTCAAGCCCAAGTGCCTATGGTGCCTTACGTGGTGAGCAATTACTCAAAGGTGTTTAGTTTCAAGACCAAGACTTTCAAGCCTGGTAAGATTGTCGTTGAAGTTTTGAAGCCGATTGATACCAAAGGTATGACTGCTGAAGATGTCAATGGGTTGGTTGAGCGCGTCAACACTCAAATGAATGAAGCCGTTGCCAAGCTTGGATACGGTGATGGCAAGACAGTTAGCAGCAAATCTCAGTAAACGATTCATCAGTGTAGATTTTTGATATATATAATACAAAGGTACATTTACGAGTTGTTTTAAATTAGACTGGCAGTCCATGTGAGAATGTTGAGCATGTCGATTCGGACCTCGGGTCCAAAGTTTAAAATATGATAATTGTCCACGGCTTGTTCAGTGAGCGGGTCATTAAATCGTCTGTCTGCAAAAAAGAACGAATGTGTCTCTACGTATCTAGGCCAGACGATTTTCTTACAGTACCCTGGCAAATCTTCAATGATCCTTCCTAGAGTCCGGTATCCGTTCCCTGCTGCTCTTATTATGGCTGAAACATGGCATGGTGCTTTGATGAACCATTTCAAATCAAACAGCGGGAGAAATTAGAAGCAGAATAGCATGATTTTCGACGACTCCAATGAATTTATTACTGGGTAGATAGTATACCACGTATTCGACAACAGAAATCATAGTTGGACTGGCACCGGCTGATCCTGATGTATGTGTATTCTTTGGATTAGAAGTCGGGTGGTAATTGTGCCGTCTCTTGTAGGTGAACATATGGGTCATATAATAAAAATCGGGCAGTCCTGGTCTTAAATATCATTGGGATCAATAGATATTTTTTCATCAGACTCAAATAATGATTGATTTTTCAATTATATACTTATGAAACGATATTTTTTGTTGAAATTGTCTTGATAAAGGATGTATGAGTTAAGTACTTGACGTAGGAGTTTCAAGTGCCTTGAATGAATTATATACCTTGGAATATCGTCAGATAACTATTATCTGATGAATCATCAACGAGCCACACATTTTTATGGAACTTGGTGAATCACCGATTGCCTTGATCTCAACTTGGGGATCAATCATTGTCTGAATTATTTTAAGTAGAAACCTGTGAATATCTGGATCCGATAAGAACATTTGTATGTCATGTGATTTGCTCTTTTCGACAAAAAAGTGTAATTTGAAATCAAAAAACCTTTTCGAGTCAATTTTTACTTTAGCCAGACACTATACCTTTGAAATACCAATTTAAAAAAAATGGACACAGAATCAGATCCTATTAATGCCAATCCTACGATTTTAGAAACCTCGGCGTTACCGACGCGCGAGGCGGTGAGCGATGTGAAAGTTCCTAGCTCGCTGCTCACGCTAGTTCCGTCGCAATACCTGAACAGCATTCAAAGCACGCCTTTATCGCTTTTTGACTCATTGAGTTTGTCCGACCCGGAAGCCGCGACGTCTGACGAAGACAGTGAGGGCGGGAGCGAGGAAGAGGAGTATGATCCTATAGATGCGCAGGAGATTTTTGATTTGATCTCGACGATTTCGGATCCGGAGCATCCGCTGTCGCTGGGCCAGCTGGCGGTGGTCAATTTGCCACATATCTGGGTGACCGACAGCGGCCGCGAGAGCGAGATTGCGGAGGTGGTGGTGGAGATCACGCCTACGATTACGCACTGTAGTTTGGCGACGCTGATCGGGCTGGGTATCAGAGTGAGGCTGGAACGGTGTCTGCCTGCGCGGTACCGCATCGTGGTCCGGGTCAGAGCCGGCACGCATCAGAGCGAGCGACAGGTGAATAAGCAGTTGAACGATAAAGAGAGAGTGGCGGCGGCTTGTGAGAACGAGCAGTTGCTTGGAGTCATTTCTAATATGTTGGCCACTTGTAAGTGATTAAAGGGTGTGTATCAAATGGGATTTTTTGTTTTTGTTTGGAGTAAATGTGTACACATGTTTTTCAAAATTGTGATTTTCCGGATGTAGATGTTTAGAAAGAGTGCAGGTATTGGTTTAGAATGTCACAAAGAGATGTGAAACAAAATACTGATGGAGACGGATTGGAGGAAATCTTTGATCCGATTTTATTGTCTTTGATTGGGGACATAAACAATTTAGTATAGTGAACTTGAATTGGTTTGTTTGTAAACGAGATCCTGAATGTATGTATTCAATCATTATCATGTTGAGTTGGTTGTGGTTTGAATTTTGATATCCCAAAGATATTTTTTCGACTATCAAAAAGTTACTTGTTACAGAATTTGCAATGACTTTATGAAAACCGATACACCAAACTAAAGATAAAGGAAATCCCGAGTAGCGTTTACAACCAATTAAAACAACAAACCAGTTTACGAATACGTAGATTTTGTGCTTGATGGCATTTGATTTGGAAGATTTTGTTCTGTATGAAAATGTTTTTTGTTCAATTTTCTGGCAGCATGTTTTCGATTTGTATTGGCCAAAAACTTCTTCTCAGACTGATTGACTAAATTGTACAAAATTGGAGAATACACGGAGGTATTGAAACTACAAGTAAAGGTACACATGAGTTTGCGTACAGTTACTAGTATTAAGAAATTATTCCCAAAAATATAATGGAATTTGGAAATACATAAAATCGCCAAGCTTATAACTCTGAAGCATAATTTCCAGTTTAATGTAGACAAAAAAACGAACAAATTAAAACGGAATGCACATTTGCAATTCTGTATACGAGTATCTAGTATATTCAAAAGTGCAAGTATCCAAAACTCGCAATCACTAGTTTATTGTTTATGGATAATGAAATCAAGCCAATCGAACTGGCGTAATCAAAATATAATTTGCTCCTATCTGCAATCAAAGCATTTGAATATTACAAAATGTCGGTTAAGTTAGCCAACTGCAATCAAAACACACTTTTTGGTAATTGTGATTTAGATTATTTTTTCGAACCCCGATTGTGGAGTTGATGGGTGCTTGTCTGGGTTTTAGCGCTATTCGATGAAGGTTTTCACAATGACACGAGCTATACACAAGGAACTAGAAGTGGATCGAGTGGTCGCGAGTAAATATCAACTATTGGTTCAGGTACTGTTGCAAGATATCAAAAGTGACAATCTAATCCACTTGAATAATATCAGTGTGGTTTTTTGACAGGACTTTTTCGGGTGGAATAGCTGGTTTGATGATGATTCGGGTTTGAGTATGTTGGCTGTTGTTGTAAGACGAACCATACCCAAATCAGCAATTCAAGGTGAAATATTGTCGATAGTATGACAAGTGCCTTGAATATTTATTGTACGGTTTGTGAAGTAGATTGTTTTTTTCGGTAATCAGGTCCTTAGAACGCAACGTTTTTGACGCCATTCGCCATCACCGAATGTACTCACACAGTGCACCAAAGTCACTCAGCCAAACAAGGACTGATCTACAGATGTACACAGTCCACTTTTCCAAACCCAAATCCAACAAGCCTATTCGCCACTCTAAATGAACATTCACAAAAGCCCCCCGAGAATTCTCCAGACACTGCTACATACAAGAGCCCACGGGGCAATGAGCTTTCCGAATACGTCCATTAAAACGGCACAACACTGTGGATCATTCTCACTAAGCCCATAAATGTACAAACTCAATACCTCCATGTGTATTTTACAGTCATGTACAATGTACACCAACACCTAAATCCATCACTGTAGCACCATACGTACCTGTAACAGGAATCTTGAACCGTACTATCTTTTTCGTCTTTTGTGACAATGTACTCGATATAGTACACAGTTGAACCTCTGAACAGTGGTTTTAATCAGACAAAAGGGGGGATACGAAACACGGATGAGGAAGTATGAATTGCAATTGAGAAAATGCAGAGAAATGATGGTTGTATTAGGGTACCGTCAATGTGTGTATTTGGCGCGCCCGAAAACCAATCGATTTACAGTCGAAACCTGAACCAGAATCGTGCAATTTGAGCCCAAATCCAGGCCCACAATCGTTGACCGATTGACGGAAAACTTCAGTGCACTGGATACAACCTGGTGTGTATACACAAATCCAAGCCCTACAATATCAATACTTCAAGCCAATTCAACTGTTTATACATACACGCTGAGCTGTTTGTTTTGGTCTTTGTGCATACGAAAAGGGGAAGGGGGTGCATGCAAACGGCCACGGTTATGTGTACTGATGTGTAGTACAAGAAACAGGCGAGTTTGTGTGTGTAAATGAGCCGGGAACGCGATTGACGAGATGAATCAGGAGATGATTTTTTAAAGTGTACGATTTGGAGAAAGTCTGCATGTATGTTAAGTAGAACTACACCAACTGATTTCGATTGGTTTTTGTAATCGTTCCTGATAGAAAAACATTTCAATCATTAGCAGTACTTGTAAGCCAATACATGTCCAAAAAACAGTTTTTTGCTTCTGTGGGTGTATCATTTGACAAGCATACGGCTTCCTTGCTTGACCATGATAATTTTTGTTGGATTTTTTTTCCTCAATGACGATCTCGTTATGAGAAAATTTCTCATTTCTTCTCGTTACATCCAGTTTCAAAAGACCAACATTCACACAAAAGTCCTTTTCAATTCTTATTATGGGTTAGAGCAGCATACACACAGACCCTTCCAAGCACAGGTTATAACCTCGTGGATGTGTGTATACATATTGTGATAATCACACTTTAGCAACCTGGATTTCCCGGTTCCTGGTTTCTCGGACCATGTACGCACGCATCCAGTCGCAGGACTCGGTCTCGACTCGAAAGGCAATGTTGATCTGGGGGAGGAAAGGGCAGTAACAAACCAACAGGACTTTTCGTCATTCCCAAAACAGACCATGACTCAACAGAAAATTTCAATGGATATCTGTCATCCACACACACACACACACACACACACACACAGAAATGGCCTCATTTTCTTGAGTCATCTACAGGTTGTGAGTCATCCACCATCAAAACTCGCCCCCCTGATCCATTTGTTGACTCTCACTTGTTTTGGGATGGGACAGTCGACGACTGCACAGTGTACACACACATGTACCCGGGAAAAGTGTGCCTTGCCTCTTTCTCTCTCTCTCTCTCTCTCTACAAAAGTCGATCTGATTGTAGTTGCCGTAATCAGAATTCAACCATTTGATTTTTTTTCATTTTGATACCCGTGGTTGTGGCAGCACAGCAGCGATTCCCCTCCCCTCATCCCGAATTTGGAAGACTTGCCTTTACTAAACCAGACACATGGTGTTTACACATGAGCCCGATTCGAGAGGAGGATCCTTATTTTGTTTCTTTCCACACAAGCAGAACCCCGTTAAGGAAATCCAAAAAAAACTGATTACAAGAGATTGCATTTTTGATCTTGTCCCGGTGTGTGCCTTCAGTGTTCCACTTCTTATCTCGTTCTTATCTTGTGTGTGTATTTGCACTGACTCGCGTCTGCTTATCACCACTGTCCAGCCTTTTCGCTCTTATCAAATTCAAATGCCTACTGCTCTTTATCATATTCTCAGTACACACCTCTGATCTTGTTATCTGTACAGTGAAGCTTAGATCTTGTCGCTCCTTTATCCCGGACCAGTGCATTGATCCCAAATCCCCCTCTCTTCCCCCACAATTGTCTGGATATTGTTGTTACACATTCTGTGAACTTTTATGATTGTAAAATTGGGAAAATAGGATCACCATATTCTCAATTTGCGTTGGCATACTTGTGGCTCCACATGTGTGTATTTATATAACTTGGCTTTGTATGTGATATAAATAGGCGTACATGTGTATGTAGGTTTAAGGCTGATATAAATAACATGGGCTGATGATGGTGGTGTCATTCAGCATCATGGTCATTGAGAATGAACGCCCGTTTGGTATTAACG
This sequence comes from Saccharomycotina sp. CBS 16003, assembly GCA_022457085.1. Taxonomy (NCBI): domain Eukaryota; kingdom Fungi; phylum Ascomycota; species Saccharomycotina sp. CBS 16003. The sequence continues at coordinate 833,317 of JAJNCF010000020.1, forward strand.
CGGAGGGGAGGGGGACTGTTATGCCATGATAGTGCAAGTCTTGATTTTGTGTGTAGATATGCGCTTTACACACTGATCCCCGTGTCAATTGTTGACTCGAGAAATGGCCAAAGTGGTCTCCGAGTCATGCACGGGTTTGCGACATACCATAGCATGTATCCTCAAAAAAAAGATCTCAATCAGCATCGGTCAAACTACACCCCGATCTTGATCAGAAAACATCAATGACAAGTACACTAATATCTCCAAGTTATAGAAATATAAAATGATCATGTGGTGTGTATGTTTAGAACCCATCATCATTACGAGAGAAAGAGAAAAAATATTGTATCCATTCCGTCATACCTCCCAAAACCAAACTAAACCGCATTCGCCCTATTCTATTTTTTTTTTTTTCTTCCTGTTTTCAATCAAGGCAATTTTTTTTCACTGTTTTGCTTGTGTATGAGCTGGACCAGACCGAGCGCCTTACGAAACAGATCAGGGAATACATTTGTGTGTGTGTGTATGACGGAGTGGTCTCGCGCAAGAAACCATTGAAAAAACCAAATGGAAACCATAGAGTGCAGTGTGTGTACCTCTGTTTGACTGGATGTGACGTGTGGTGTACAGAAGTGTTTTACTTGTTTCCAGCCCTTTTTTTTTTATTTTCAGGGAGAAAAAATAGCAAGAGAAACATCGAGAACACAATGTCGTGTATCGAGGGGACGGTGATGTGCTTAGGTGTACACACATTGAGAAATGAAGTTAATTTCCCTTTTCAGGATTATGTCATGTGATGTATGTAATCACGACAATCCAGAAATGGTATTTCAATCAGTTCAATCTCGATTACAAAACAATCAGCTGTAAACACTGAACACAATTACAATCCACTTTTCTTTTTTTTTAGTCGCCATGACCACCACGCACGCTCGCTCACACATGTGTCTACCTCTGTTGGCTCCTGAACCCTCTTTTCGAAGAGGGAAAAAAAAAATTTTTCACTCACGTCTTCCCCCATGTGTTTTTTCTTTCCAGCCCATGGTGTGTCTTTTTCCCTTCCCCCCTCCCATAATACACACACACACAAAATCAGTCATATTTTTTCTCTGTTTAAAAATAATCTCACCAGATCCTCTTTTCTCTACCAAAAACAAGAAGAAAATGAGTTGAGGCTGTAATGGCCATAGTAGTAGTAATATTTGTAGGCCAAATCTCGTTTTATTTAGTCGGTTCATGTGCGAATGATGACAGAATTAGGGGAGAATTACTCATAGATAAGGGAAATTGTGAAATTGTCATAACCAAATCAATGAATACAAATGAATGGGGAATACACACACAATTCAATCACAACATTGTTTTTGGAATTGTGTGTTATCTGTGTTTGTTTGAAATGAGTCTTTTTTTTCATTTTCATCTTCAGGAATTCCAGTGTGTAAAAAAAAAAAGAAATGCTTTCTTTTCTTTTTCTTTTGTCAGTGTACACACTCATTGTTGGGAATTGTGTGGGTGTGTACACTGCTGTTGTGGTGGTGCTCTGACTGAGACAAGAAAAAATATATATAAAGAGATTTGATTTCTCGAGATGTATTTTTTTTTCGCTTTCTTGTTTTGAATAAATACACACAAATCAAAAACACATCTTCAAACAAAAAGCATTCAAGAACAACTGTTTCTTCTACAGATCAACGATCACCATCTGACTTTAATTGTCACTCTTCTGCATTCATACACAAACCAGCATTTTCATATTCATACACTCACACAATGTGGTCCCACGATTACTGCACCGTCTGCGACAAGCAATGCTCGCCTGGCTCAATGTACTGCAGCGATACCTGCCGTATCAGCGAACAACACGTTCCTGCCTTTACCTCTCCGTTCTCTTCAAACAACAACACTCGCCAATCAAGCACATCGTCACAGTACAGCCCGTACCTGAGCTCTACTTCTGACTCGATGATCTACACTGCCACCATGACCAAGCGACACTCGCTGTCCATGCCCGTGCCCACTGCCTCTTTGCACAACCATAACCACTACAACAGTCAAAACAGCCACAACCACTACGCGGCGGCAACCACTGCGGCGGCCAACACCTCGCCGACCCTCAGCATAGCCAGCCGCGAAAGCCAGCAGCCCTCTCCCATGCTCCTCGCACAACCCCACTCCGACGACATTGACTACTTTACCCTCAACCAAAACACCCTTTCCCTCAACTACAAGAAGTGGTTGAACTCTTCTTGATTCTTTTTCACTCGAAACAAAACAAAACTCACTTTATTTATTATTCACTACAAAAAAAATTTATTGATACACTTGAAAAAAATCACTATAAAAGTTTTTTTTTCACTTTCGCCCGCTTGTATAAAAAAAACCTTCTTCATATAAAAATCATCCTCCCCTTATACACACACATGTTTTAACGCTCCCCTGACAGTGGCTCCACTTCTTGCTCATACATACAAAAAAATCTTTTTTTATATAACACTCAATGCATTCTATTTATTTTCATTTTTATTTCATTTTTTCATTTTGTGTGTACACACACAATAATAACATGCGCCTCATTTTCTTTCATTTTCAGTAAATAAAGGGTTCAATATGTAACCACATGTAAATACAAATACCCGCTTGTATCAAAAACACTCCCCCCGAATGCCTCTTTCTTTCTCTTTCTCTCGCGGGGGGAGACAGAACCAACTCGATTTTTTTAATCCGCTTTGTACTACACACAGCACGTTGTGTCTGTCATCTCTGTTCATCACATTGTGTCAGTCATGTTCAGTTCGTCACATTGTGTCAGTCATATTACTCCGTATCTGTAATGAAAAAAAAGTGTGTAACTGTACACAGAGCCTTTTTTTTTTTTATTACAATTCTTTTGTGTGTGTATGTAAGTGGTACACAACTACTTTGTCTTGGAGAAAGAAAAAAAAAAAAGTTTCAAGACACAAGTGCACATACACACACAAACTTACTTCGGACTGTAGGACCCAGTTCGACGCCTGCCTGTCTGTCTGTCTGCCTGCCTGTCTGTTTACTCCACAAAAATTTTTTTTTTTTCGCTGTGTCCCCTGTTGACGGGTCTGTATGTACAGGGGATTCTCGCTCTCTCTCTCTGTGTCACTCTTTCTTTTGGGTCTTATTGTAGTATGGAGAATGGGAATGTGTTTAAGGGGTCTTGGTCGCGGCAGCAGGAAGAAGAAGAAGGAGGGGGGTTGTGTGCATTTCGGAAGGGGAGAATGGGGGTGAGGAGGACCGTAGCCCGTCGTGATGGAGGGTTGAGGGCCGGCGTGCTGGATGGAATAAAATTTACCCGGCAGGTCAAAGTGTGTGCGGCGAGTCTGGCAGTCGACAATCCGCAGTGCTCCGTGTATAATTCCCAAGTCATGTAGTGTCTTTACTCGTGCTCTTGGATCTCTTCAGTTTAAAAGCATTCTCAGCTTGTTTTTTTTTTTTTTGGACTTGAACAGGTTTCGAATACACAATGGAATTGGAAGGTCACCTGATACACCCATACACATGCGCTCCTGGCGGTTTTTGTGGATGCTTGGGTCGAAATGCTCTTGAAGGGGTGCCTGGAGATGGAGGAGATGTATTTGGAGCTGAGCAAGGTCGTAGCAGGTAGTCGGGCCCAGAGTCTGGTCCGGGTTATGGGACAGTAAGTGCTTGTTGGACGGCACCGGCACCGTATATATTATACATGTGTACACATATACTTGTCTCCTCTCGCGTTGCCTGGTATCGGGATCAGTCACGTGAGTAATGTTGGAGGTGTGTCTGAGTGACGAAGAAACAAGGGTTTTTGTTTGTGTGTGGTGTTTGGTCGGGTTTGGCCATCTCGGGAAACGGTAGGATCAGGGAGGAAAATGTAACAGTGTATAGTGTGTTTTTGTTGGATTTTGTTGGTGGAGGTTGAATAAACTAAAAGATTGGGTGTGAGGAGGACTAGGGAAAAGTGAGGATCTGTTCATTAGTGATGTGGACTTAGGAGTGTCATTGGGATTGGCTGACTTCATGCCAGCTAAGGAACTAGGTGAATAGTTCATGTGAATATGATTTTTCAAGACAGAATTCTGAAATGAATTGTTGTCAGGTCTACAAAAATGCCTTGGTATCAATTGTCGTGACCCTCAATCATAGCATCTGATTTCGACAATTACAAAAAACACAGTCGAAAGTTAAGACCTTTGTAAAGTTACACTATAACACTTACTGCTTGCACATGGGCAAGGGCTTTTGATAAGTCATATGTATATTTCGAATACAGCGTGAAAGATTTCGCTTTGCCAAAAAAAAAAACTCCCAACACTGAAATTTTTTTATTTCAGCCTACGATTTTGTCAAGAAAACATCTCTGAACTAGACTCAAAACTCCAACTAGTTTGACGATATTATTTATTACATATATAGATCCAGGGCTCCCCCAAAAGAGACGATAGTTTTGATTGATACACACGAGGGATTGGAGTTTATTGAACGGATTGATTGAGATCAAAGGAAAGAACAACAACACAAGAATAAGCATAGTAGAACAAGACAATAAAGAATGGCAGTGGATTCGTTTTTTACAAACCCCAAGAAGCGGAAGAGAGCTACGACGACGAACGGAGCAAAGAGTAAGGGTGCGGGCGACCGATCAAAAGGACGTCGTGCGGCACCACAGAAACCAGCAGACAGGGACGAGGAAATCACCAGTGAAAGCGAGACCGAACAGCCCGATTTGCCCGAAGACGAAGACGACGACGATGAAAACGCCAACAATGACGACGACGATGAAGAATTTGAAGGCGAGACCGAGGCAGACAAAAGACGCCGGCTGGCTAAACAGTACCTGGCCAACATCAAGGACCAGCTGGCCGAGGAAGACGAGCTGATGGCGGCGTCCGGGTTCGACGCTGCCGACCTGGACCGCGAGATCCTGAGCCGCCGGCTCAAAGAAGACGTGGCAGAGGAGCAGGGCCACATCTACCGGTTCATCGCCAGCGAGGTCGCAAACAACGTGACAGCACGCCAAGACGACAAGAAAGAAGACAAACTGTGGCGGTACTCCTTGTGCGCGCCCGGGTTCGGGGTCACGGGCGTGGCGGCGCACTGGCCACACGCGTACACAGTGACCAAGGACCGGGTCCTGACCAAATGGGACATCAGCCAGTCGCCGCCGCGCAAGCTCAAGTACGTCCAAGGCGACCGCCGCAACGCCGACGAAGAGTACCTCGGCCACCGCGCCGAGATCCTGTGCGTGGCCGCGAGCTCCGACGGGCGGTACGTCGTGACCGGCGGGCGCGACCGCCGCATCGTGATTTGGACAGCCAGCACCCTCGCGCCGGTCAAAGTGCTCGAGACCCGCGACCGCAACGGCGTCGTCAACGCGCTGTGTTTCCGGCGCGGGACTAACGAGGTCTACGCCGCCTGCGCCGACCTGAAAGTGCGCACGCTTAATATCGACCTGGGCAGTATGGTAGAGACGCTTTACGGCCACCAGGACGCGGTCATGGACGTGAGCGCGCTTTCCGCTGAGCGCTGCGTGACGGTCGGCGCACGTGACCGGACGGCTATGCTGTGGAAGATCACAGAGGAGTCGAGGCTGACGTTCCGCGGCGGCGAGTCTGAGCGCAACAGGAAAAAGTTTGCCGGGCGGTCTGATGTTGTTTTCGAAGGGAGCATGGATGTGTGTAGCATGATTGACGAGACGTATTTTGTGACTGGTAGCGATAATGGTAGCATTGCGCTGTGGTCGACGCAGCGCAAGAAGCCCGTGTTTGTGATGCCGCTGGCGCATGGCGTCGACCCGGCGCTGCTGCCCAGCCAGGCCTCGGCCGAGACGGATCCGTCGCGCGCTATTGAGATCCCGACCCCGCTGCCGCGCTACATCACTGCTTTGGCCGCTGTGCCTTACTCGGACCTGTTTGTCTCTGGTTCCTGGAGCTCCGAGATCAAGCTTTGGAAACTGGCTGCCGGGTTCAAATCGTTCGAGTGTGTTGCGACGGTCCCTGGGATCAAGGGCATTGTGACCGACTTGGCGTTGACTGAGGAGCCCGGCTCGCGCGCAGACGTGTCGAAACTGAACCTGGTCGCTGCCGTCTCGAAAGAATCGCGGTACGGCCGCTTCCATACTGTCAAAAAGGGCAAATCCGGAATCATTCATTTGAAACTTCATACATAGATATCGACATATACACCCGTGTATGTATTTGTTCTTTTTAAAAAAAAATTATATAATGTTTTGCATTCTTCAAATATAGAAATTGGTATAATTGTGGAGAGGAAGGGCTGTTGATGGGAACGTTTAGATACTTGGAAACATACAGAGATAGATTTTGTATTATTACACACAAAGAGTGGTTAAGGTGTATTTCGGACTTTGCGGCATGGTTGAAAATGAGATTCAAGAATAAATCTTAGAGCGCAGCCGCGCATGTACACCATTTGTAGCTTAAACAGCACTAAAAATACACTGGATTACAGTGTATTTACATGTCTTTGTCAATGTACAAGCCATTGATTTACAAATCAAAATGGACTTGTACATAGATTTCAACAAAAAAAGATACACTTCTGAGACCTCACTTTGATCAGGCCCCCATGATCATCAACTACACCATGACCCTCTGGCGATAGTCCTATCATACAGAACTCTGTCACCGAAAAAACTAACATTGTGCATTTGTGTAGGGATTGGATTCTGGCTGGCTTTGTTTCGTGTGAGCCCGTGGATATGGAATTTTTGATAGACCCCCCGCTCTGACTGGAAGGATGTGCTTTTTTTGACTTGTCTCTTCTGGGTGTACACACATCTCCTGAACACTACATTTTCAGCTCCAAATGTACATCATGTATTCCTGGGCAATGGCATTTCAACTGTGGCCTCAGACGGGTTTTCAAAACCGTCAAAGACTTGATGTGTACTGTTAGTTGAACAAGTACGACTTGAAGAAAAACACCCCTCCGAAAATGGGAGTTTTTTGTGTTGGACATCGATTCCGAGTCGTTTTGTTCTTAGTGTACACAATTCCAAGGAATAAATTTACCTGATCTGGTGTGTACACAGACCCCATTCCACCCAATCACCACGATTCCGCACACAATATTATAATATCTTTTTGTAATCGTGAATCACAAGACTGTTTGGACAATCTTCAAGACTCGGCTTCGCAAGTGTACTTGTAAAGTGAATGAGTATATGTACACATACTTGACTGTGTAGTGATTGCACTCGACATGGCTCCCCCCTTCATTCTGCTCATTGTGTACGTTGCTTTCATACAAATAAGCCATACATGGCGCACTAAACTCACACCTGTTCCAACAACCATGTACACCTTTTCCCTCGGACCAGATGAAAAAAATAGACCATTGGCTATTTAGCACACGGCAACACAGAAACTGCCCAGTCCTCTGATCCCAAAAATTCTACATACCGATTTCAATTATACACAACCCAAAAACAAACCCCGAGTCATGATCCTCGTCCAAGCCCACAAAAAAACACTATACACACCAGCACTCACTGCTGTCAGTTACACACCGTGCCCGCCTTGCTCTTATAGATGTGTACTTTAGGTGTACACATTCACGTCATGGCTAATTCACTCCTTTTGTCTGTACAGATATCGTAGAATCCTACACTCATGATGAGAATCAAAGAAATGCATAACCCCACAATACGGTACTGATTCCTTTTTTATTCCCCAGCTTGTGTTTCTGAATACATGACGGTCTTAGGATATCCCCGAGCGGAACTCGAAACCCTCAAGAAAACCAATCAAAAAGTGTTTGATCCGTAAATTCCTGGTTTACATGTACACATAGCCTGGGGTAAAAAAGACCACTCCTTGAATGAAAAATTCCTGGGGAAACAGGGGCTTGTCAACCCTTGAATTGAATCGCTACCCCTTCTCTCCACGAATCCTCAAACAGCGGCTAACTTATCCTACATCTGTATACACCTCGTACACTCCCCAGACCCCAGATCACGGCTCCATCACCAAACCCCACAAACACAAAAAAAATAACCAATATGGCATTCCCTCTACAAAACACTACTTTGAAAACGCTACAAGCTGCTCGCCAACTGCCTCCATTTCCCGCACCCGCTGCTCGCCCACGCGCTCCAGCCGCCGCATGTGCTCCATGGCCGTGACCCGCAGCTGCGTCCACTCGTTGGCCAGCAGCCGCGCCATCTGCGCCTGCGCGCTGTGTGCCCGTGACTCGAGCTCGAGCCGGCGCACGCGCAGCGCGGTCTCGAGCTGGTGCTTGGTCTGTTCCAGTTCCGTCAACCGCCCCGTGACAGGACCCAGGTGTCCCCTCTCTGAGCCTGGTGGTGTAGACAGTGTCGGTAATGGCAAAGGTGGACAAGGTGGACAAGGTGGAGGGACAGCGATGGCCGCCGGCCGCGGACCATTAGAGTTTGCAGTGCTGAACAAACCTTCTGTCCGCTGGATCTCCACGGCAACCGCGGCTGCGAACGAGTCCAGCCGGCGCTGCGACAAAGCAGACAACGCTTTCCTTCGCTTCCTGTCTTTTTCCGTGCTGTTGCTGTTGCTGTTGCTGTTCAATCCCCCCACGCCTTTCTTGGTTGTTACAGGTTTGGCAGTGGAAGTGGTGCCTGGCTGTTTCTGTATCTTCTCAACACACACAAACTCAAAAATAAAAAAATATTATTATTATTTCGAGTGGTGTGAATGTTGCTGTTAGTACACATACACATCATACAAGTGTACTGTGCTTGATATGTATCATACCTTGGGAATGGACTTGTTGTTGCTAAGTTTCTGACGTGCCATTGCGTGTCAATGCCGAGGGATTAAGACGATTAAGAAGATGATGGGTGTAGGAGAGTTGAAGGTTTGCTACGCGTGTTTAAATACTTGCATCGTGCTTTAAGTGTTACATGGGATATGTGGTGTATACACTCACCATACGAGAAACACAGGCACAGTACAGGTTTTTAGAAGTGCGCACGCGTCTCCCCGACGACCAGGACAAGAACTGCCCCAAACAAAATAAAAAATAAGATTCTGGTGAGACATGCACTGAGCTGTGTGTACACAGTGGAAGAAGAAGAAGAAGAGAAACGGTGATTTAAGTGTGTTTGCAACTGGATCTCGAGGGTTCAGGCGCATTGGTACACACTGCGATACGGGTTGTAAACGGGCGATGATTCAGAACCAGACTGTATGCGGCCGTTGCTGGGGAGTACACATCCGCGGGGATCATGGAACGGAACAAGAGCAGTAGGGTTTAGGCAATCTTGTGTGTGTATGACAAAGAGAGAAAGGGCTTGGGTTAGAAATGAATGTTTAAATCGACGCGAAGTGAGAGTGGTCATCATCATCATCAGCATAGCGATTAAGAGGGATATGTGCGGTGCCTGGTGGATGAAACACTGGATTTTCTCGCGATTTACAAAACAGAGAGTGCTTGAAGCAATGGTTCTTGTTCTCTTTTTTGCTGGTGATTTTGATGCTAGAGACAGTTTGTACAAACAAGAAAAGAATGGTTTCGGGCAATGAATGAAAGAAAAAAAACAGGAGCAAACGAGAAAAGCACACGTTGGACTGTTTCGCTGTATGTCTCATAGCAAACCTTTTTTCTCTTCAATTTCAAACAACAACAAAATAGACGTTGTTGCTCGTTCCCATTTTCGGAGTTTACGATATTATTATTTGTGTACACATTTTAGGGAAGAAGGATATTGAGATCCATGGATTTCTCTGGGTTTTGTATGTGTATCAGTTGTAATTTACAAAGTTTTTTTTGGGCCAAATGTAAGAAAGAAAGAAAGAGAAAGTGTACCTTGGTTGGTTTGGTTTGGGTTGCAGTCGAGAATCTTGAAATAATAATAATTCTGTTTATGATTTCAGGGTCTCTTTTTTTTAATTTTTCAGTTTCGGAAAATCATGTACATGAGTCTCGCCGGATTGGGAGTGTTCAATCCAAACCCTTTAACTATATCCAAAATTGGATTAGTCCATCAGTATTCTTTAATCTGATTGAAAAAGTGTGTGTAATCCAAAAACTTCGGGTTTAGGGAAACCCCTGCGGGCTGATTTCCCTTTTTTTTTTTTTTCCCGGCAACGGAAAAGAAGAAGAGGAGGAAGAAAAAGGTCACTTGATCTCCCCCACCACCCAGTCTTATTCCGGCGATTTGTGACCCAAAGGCGTAAGTGTATCTTCCCCTCCATTGAAACAAACACGGTTCTATTCTATAACAGTACTGTGTATGTATGTATGTATGTACACACATCCTCGGTTGACCGCCCGTTGTTTTTCCCGACACAGGTCTGAAATGAGGCAGAGAGAAAGAGGAGCACACACAACACCGAGTGTCGTCATGATTGGTTTTGTTTGTGTACGCATACACACAAGGGCCAGTGGAGAGAGTGTGTTCTCGTGACCTTGTTTGGCACATTGCGACTGTAAACCACTGTGCTTGCTTCTGGATCTCAGTTGGATCCATAAACACCCAGGAATGTGTACACAATCAATCAATCAGAAAATAAATGTAATCCAGTTGTCTCTGTGCAAGTGTATCATCAATCAACAATCAATAATCATCCATGAACCCCGAATGAGGCTAAAGAGAGAAGGGCACGTGCGTTTTGGATCACCATGGGCCAGTTGGCACCAGCACGTTCAGCCCGCCAACATTCGAGAGGAAGAGGAAGGAAAAAATAGAAAACGTGCGCTGTTGATCATGATGTGGATTTCTGTGTGTGTGTGTACACACATTCCCAAGAATGTGTAGTGGTTTTCTCGGGATCGGGTCATGTAGAATCGAAGAGATAGAGAAAGGATGCCTGTGCACTCGACAATCAAAAACGTTTTTTTTTTTTTTTTTTTTTTTTTTTTTTTTTTTTTTTTTTTTTTTTTTTTCATTTCTTGAAATCAAGGTGTGGCAGGGCCTTTTACCCGGGTCACCGATCCCCAAGAAGCACATACACATCGACACATGTGTACACAGCCCAGCCTCAAACCCCCCCTGCTCAAAAAAGACGGTCTCATCAGTCGCCACGCCCGATCAACAGGCCTCTTGTCTGTAGCAACCACTACATGCGATTGTAAACACGATTCTTTGTGTACACATTCACACCACACAAACAAACAAACAATAAAACACAGATAAAGGCTATTCTTTGAATGGAATACTCGGGGATCTCGTGCGCACCGCTGCTACCCGGGCCTATATATTTTTCACCGATAAAAAAAGGGCCCCACTGTACGCGCCCTTACCCGCCTTGATCTGGCCCCTCCTCTTCCTTGCATTTGCTTGCTTGTTTTTCATCACTTTGTTTTGTGTTTTGTGTTTGTTTGGATTCTCGGCGCTTTGCTTGCTAGAGATCTTTTTTTTTTCGATTGCCGTTTGCTTTCCTTGGTGGGAGATGTGTGTGTATGTATATATCGTTAGCCACCTCTTCTTTAGGAAATGGCAAATGTGAAAATGAATGGATGCTGATAAGATAAGCATTGTGTGTACAGTGAATGGGTCCCGGAAAACACAGGGAAAAGGGGCCGTACATTTGGATTGGAAATGTGTGTGTAGACACAGAAGAAAGGGTAGGTGGACGATCGAGAGACTTCTTCCTTATCGGGGCTCGGAAAAAGCACACACACCTCATTGCTCGGAGAAAAAAAAAAAGGCTTACCTGTTTATCAACTGTAATGTACACACACTATGATAGCCCTGTAGGATTGATCTGATTCGTAACTACTTTACAAACGAATGAAGAAATAAAAGTGTAAAATCACTACAATATTATTATCCAATTAAAAACACTCTAGAAAATCATAATATCATATTATATTATACTCTCATCTACATACACTACACCACCCCTCCATTCACTAGACACTGGTATATCCATTCAGTACTATACTGTAGAACGCCCACGTCTTCTTGTCCATCTATACAGTTTCGTAGTACTCGCAATCCTTCCACTACCGCGGTTGGACCATGCAAATGAACCTGCTTGGTCGGGGCTTCGCTGCATGGTGTCAGAATTCCATAATCATACATCACAACTGCCCCTTCGAGCCTGTAGATCTCACTGCACTGTGCTGGTCCAGATATCATCCGTAGTAATCGAAAATCCACGCCCATTGCCAACAGTAACGACCGCAAAACACCACTTTGAAACATCCTGTTTGCACATTCACCCTTCGCCGGATCCTCCACCACAATCACCGGCACTCTAACCCCCGCCAACATTCGCCGCCTCTGTTTGAACTGCTCCCGCAAATCACATCCCTTATCATACATCTTACGAAACTCATGCACGTTCTGGCTCGCCACAACTCCACCACCCAACAGCACAGACCCCCCAGACGGCAACAGGTACATGTACCACTCGGCAGGGCGGATTCGACCCTGCGTCACCGACTCGACATAGTTCCACGACAGACAAGGCCAGCCTAAAGCAAGAGCCAGAAGATAGCTGGCGGTCCGGGTCGGTTTGGGACTTAGTACAGCTGCGAATTTGTAATGATGATAACAAGGGTTGAGCTCGAGTTTATCGGTGATTGAGAAAAGTTTGTCGAGTCCGGATTCCAAAACAACTCCGCCGTTGTCGGTTATGATATTCTTTAATCGGTCTAGTTCTTGCGTTTCTTGAAGTGTTGGCTCGCAGTCTTTGTTAAATCCGGCAAACACAAACACTGATCCTTGAAATACTCCAGATGTAAGACTCTTTTGGCAGGTTTCTTTGCGGCTTGCGTCGTTCTTTGAACTTTTCTTCCTTACTGCCTTAAGCTTCCGACCAGTTTTGGCCCTTCGTTTAGTACACAAATCCCACTGCGACTGTGTCATGTATACATCAGCAATAGGAACTTTACACTCGGGACTCAAGTGGACATAATCAAACCCACGTGAGTCTTGGAGAGTATCTGTATTACCACTGGCGTAAACTCGCTGCACTTTGTAAACCAGTTTTCTATTAGACCTGATCTTGACCATGTCTCCAATCTTTAATTCAAATGACACAGTCATTGACTGTTTGGGGACTGTCACGTACTCGTTCTCATCGAAAAGCTCAACTTTGATATTGTTTGAACTGCTAAGATATCCAGAACGGACTCCTCCTACAAGATAGATGTTGCCTTGTTTGATCCACACTGCTTTGCAACAAGCTTGATTTCTCTTCAAACTGACCACGGAAGAGCCACTAGTCACAGACTCGTATTCCCACGAGTTACCATGTGAGGCGCTAATATCTTTTGCGGTTGTCTCGTCATCACTCGTAATCTCCTCTTCCTCATCGGACTCCAGACTAATCGACTGCACTAATGGATTAATATCCAAGCTAGTCTCGTCTCTATTGCCTTTGCGCTCAGGTGTCGCTGGAACCTGTATCTCATTGAGTGTATCCGATGTTTGGCCCGCGTCGTAAAACGAGTCGCTAAAAAAGGGTGACCAGTCCGGATCGGATTTTTTGTCTTCTAGAGTTGAATTCGCAGAGACGCGCTGAGGATTGTTTGTGTCGTCAGGAATGGGTAAGCTTGGTGTGTTTATGATATTGGTTTCTTGTGATACAATGATCTGGGTCAGCAACATTGACTCTAAGGCGTCGACGGCTTTGACTGGTTGCAGGGCGTTTTTACGTCGAGGAAGTCCAACTGGAGGGCTACTATTAACAGGCTGAGTATTTTCAATTATCTGGGTTTGGTCACAGAATCGTGTCGCCACTATTGGCGGTGTATACACCATATCCTGAGTTCCATCAGCCCTCTGCGTTGAATCTACCTCAACACCGTCATCACGAATCGTGCCATTCACCACCTCCGCAACAACTTGCGCATCTTCTTGAGTCATTGGTGCCGTTCCATCGTACTCAACTGCATTTTCCTTTTGTGGTACTAGCGGAATCACACGCGCACCCTTACCAACTCTAACGTATTTCTCATAAAACTCAGTGTCATTCCACTGATCATTCCTGTTTTCATTGAGTACATCACAGCTGTAAGCCATTTCAAAATCATCTTCTGGAGTAGTTGCTTCTTCACTTGACATTATCACTGAAAATAAATATCCTGAGTGTCGTAAATGTGTATATATCCAATTTGTCAAAATATACAGCGCAGAGTGTTGCAAAGAAGAGCAATTGCAGTGAATACTCTTTTTCAATTATAAGAATGATGTGTGTATATATAGGTCCTATAAACCATCACAATCGCAATGACACTTGACAACAACATAACAGTGCTAATGTGATGAAATAGATACCGTTGAAACTGAACCTGGTTCAAATCAGCAGGTAAAGTAAACATACTTGAAGTAGTTAATTAGACATTGCAATACACATTGGGCAAACAATTGCAAGTTTTCCTGGGTATTAGATTGTGTGGTTATTCAATTGCATTGGTCTACTAATCCCTTCTGTAACAACTGTAACAAAACTCGTGAGTTTCGTTGTCAAAATGTCAAAGGAGTTTTTATACTTTCACGTTTGTACTAGAAATTAGCTAATATCTTTATTTTTGATGCTTGATAGTATGCTTTTTCCCATGTTCAAGTAGAGGTTTGACCAAACTTTTGAAGATAAAAAGCACTGGCTGAAATTGTGTGGCAGATTACTGTTTTTGGAGAATAGCCTATGAGACTTTGGTTTGTTGATGTTTAAGTCTCATTGTCAAGGATGAAGGTGTACAGACTTTGTACCCTGAAAGTTTTTAATACAACTCACTGAGATTGTACTTGAATTTCAAAATATCTACACCTTATTGGGGATTTTTCCAATTTACTAGTTATATATCAGGATCACAAATGTGAATCTACAGATGAGCGAGGTGGTGGTCTACCCTAATGCTTTTGTGGGATTTGACTGTAAGTCTTTTCTAGTGGAGATCGCACTGTGATGAGTTTTCCATTACGGCTGGTGGCACCTCCAACTATACCTTTTGAGGGTTTTATCTGATTGTAGTCAACTTTCCAAAATCAAAAAGGCATGCGGGATCGGTGATAAATCGTATATTTCCCACATGTCTCGGGATTATGTACTCAATATACCATAAGACAGAAATTACAAAGCGCATTTAATTCTTAAGTTTATTTCATATTGGTTGATGATTATTCTTCCCACAGACAACATTTAGGAGTTTTCATTGTTTGATAATGCCAAGCTCTTTATTATTGCAATAATGCCTAGAGTTGTGGGCTTAGATCATTTTTGAAAACCTCTTGTATACACAAAATAAAACTACAAGCTGTTTCATCGTTCTATATACCCTCAATGGCGATGCAAAAGTGATTATTAGCATAAATATGTATGAGATTTTCTGTTTTGGATGGAATTTGTTAAAAGACGTCAAGTCCAACATAAATCATGTTTTACTTTGAGCCACCGGTCTCGTTCAAAATCGTCTTGGCTGATATACACATGAGGTCATAGCACGAATAGGGCTTGGTCATGATCTATCAAAACATGCACTTCACAACACGATATACGTTAAATGTTATAGAGTTCTTGATTTTGTTTTGGGATTCCTTGTCTCCAAACTATTCTATAGCACTCAGTTAAGTTAGCTGGTTAACACAAAATAATATCCGCTTGTGCACAGTGTATCGTAGTATTAGCCAATCAAAATTTTGTTTTGGAAAAAAAATTATGGACTACTAAAAACTAAACATTTTGTTTGAATACACACATGCACAATGACTCGAGTAACAAAGTCAGTATACAACAGCATTTGTATTTACGGCATGAAGAATCTACAATGTGAACCGCTGTTTTGATTTAATTCAAGACCTGATTTGCAATGAGCAAGGCAGATATGAGTTAATGATTCAACAACATTAAAATCATATTGATGCTAATTGTCAATATATACGTAATTATCCTATTGCGTTTTGATCCAACATATTAAAATCATATTGATGCTAATTGTCGATATACTTAAATGTCATATTGGTTATTGATTCAAAAAATTTCAAAAACAAGCATGGACGTCTATTTCACTTCTTAATTAAATCAATATTCAATCTATCATTTTTGTAGAAAATGCTTGAAGCAAGGCCAAATCCAAATATATAAAAGACAAGTTGTTTCTCTGTATTTCTAACTCATATCATAATCAATTCTATCAGCTCTTCTTCAATCAAGCTTACTCTTACTACACTTTATATTTTAAACTTTTTCCAAAATGGTCTGCACTAAAACTATCGCTATTTTCTCTTCTGCTGCCGCTGTAGCCTTTGCGAACTCTGTTCAACAGGTTAATCCCCCGCCTGTTCTTGTTATCAAGTACATGCCTTACAGCCAATCTGCTCCTGAAGCCCAGTTTGTCCCTCAGGCCCAATCTGCTCCTGCTGCCCAGCCTGCTATTGAGGCCCAATCTGCTCCTGCTGCTCAGCCTGCTTCCGAGGCTCCATCTACTCCTGCTGCTCAACCTGCCCCTGAACTTCAGTCTTCCCCTGAAACTCAAACTCAAATTCCCACCGACGGATCCGTCAACATCGAAAAGCGCTGCAAGGGCAAAGGTGGAAGCAGCAACCAAGTCATTGTTGTTGACTCCGGATCTAGCTCTGGCTCTGGTGGATGCTCTTGTCCTTGTCCACCTTCCTACGGTGCTGGATACCCTCAAGGCTACGTCTACCCTGGCGCTTCTTATCCTTACGCTCAGGGTTCATCTGGTAAGATGTGGAAGAGAGGTTTCAAGAAGGGAGGTAGCAACAACAACATCATCGTTGTTGACGGGGGTAGCGGATCAAACGGCGGTTGCCCTTGTACTTGTTAAAAAAAAATAATATCCAAGTAGTTTTTTATTACTTTCTCGAGTAGTTTTATATGATTTTAATTAAATTTTTGATTCAATATTCATTTTATTGATAACTTAACAGCAATAGGATATCTGCTTCAGAGTTTAAGCAAAAAAAACTTGAGTATTGCTTAAAGTCGAATTCATTCATTAGATCGTTAGATCTGTCAATATTTTTATCAGCCCCGGGCTAACAAATAAACAATTTAGTGCATTGAAACACTTGTGACATGAATCGGAGCTCCTTGAACTGTTGCAATTGCAACACGTCATTCGTAAATCAAACTCTTCTTATGATAATATTCAGAATCAAATGGTAGCATATTTGCTATTTTAAAATAACCAGCTAAGGGATGAAAAATTGTACAAAACGTCAAACGCAAAACATCGAGTCATTTCAGAGACTTTACCTTAAATGCTTACTATACTTTTTCAAATTGCTTTTATCAACGAAGGGATTGCAAACAATAGTCATGCGTATGCCATGTCTGTTTGACAGAGTAATTCTGCAACTGAACTCATGTGCCTGAATGCGGGGATGAGTTAAGGGTTCATCCGATCGAAAAAAAAAGTTTACAACGTCTGATAGGCACCATCTGTACATTACGCATTACGCCTGCTACATTAAATTTTGCTTTACAAAAACCCTTCTCTGCTGTCATAGCTTAATCAGATATTTACATTTTATTTTAGTCGAATAAGTCAAAAATACATTGTTTCTTCATCACTATTTGTTGACTTCAATTTTTTTTTTTTGATATAACTTATAATATTGATTACCAGATTTTTGTACGCATAGTTTTATCTGTAAGTCGCATGCATTGGATATGTTTAAGCTTATTTGAAAGCATTTGTAGTTTGATTATGACTACTTATTTTTTTTTATCAAAGTCCAAATTTTGGAAGCGAAAGTAAATCAAAGCTTTTCAATAGTTTTGCATGCCAAACCGAGACTCAAAGGCTCTTTATCTCAGTGAAAGTCAACTTTTGAGACATGGTCTGTTTGGTAATATTTGTCAGTACATCTTTCATTAAAGCCTACCCTGTTTTCTAACTTTCAATGTACACTAATGATCATGAATTATTTCACTGATATAAATAAACTATCATAGCATATCTTTGTATGATGAAATTTACAGTTATCAAAGAATACCTGAATTTCCAGTTGTAATCTGTTTTCGTATTTATTGTATTTATGTCGATGTACACAAACAAAATACACATCATACAAGTTACAACACAGATTAAAAATTTACTTTTTACCACATTGCATGCTTCATGCTGTAAATTTCCAACAGTTATTCATATAATAATATCCCGTTCGCTCGACCCTTTGAAAATATTTGCACATCCTTTGACTCTGTAATCATTTGTTATTCGCTACCAGCTTGAATCTTGAAAGCGACCAATTGAAGCTCAATGTTCCAAAATAGGTACGTAATTCCTAAAACGGAATAATATTACGTCATCATTTTGCACTGAACACACTCTTATCTGGCTTCTCAAGTCCATCACATTTAGGTATCAGTATTGAGCATCAGTTGTTCGTCCGATTTCACAAAACATCGATCACATATTGTATCTATATATAAGGGCTAAAAGATTTGCTGCTTTGGTTGTTTGTAATGATCCGTAGTGAACTTTGCAAATCGAAATCAATCCAAAACATCAATACAAGAGCAAGAAAAACTAACGTACCTATCGCAGTTAGCATCAAAGAGTCATTTGTACCTCTGTATCGAACAGCTGGGTGCTGAATGAACACCAGATAGAGGAATTTGTATCACCAGCAGCTCTTCTTTATCATCAATTACAACAAAGTCATAACTGGGTTCTTTCATAAGATGTCAAAAAGCATAACTCAAAGTGGTACTCAGAGGCGCCCAAACACAGAGATTGAATCAACTCTAATTGGTCATTTATCAACGCGTCAAGGTCGGATTCAATTAAATCCGAATTCACAAAAGCTACCAAGCCATCAGTTTATTAGTTGATCAATCAATTAGTCCACCTTCTCGACGCGTGTTACGCCGTTTACTACAGCATTTGTGTTTATGTACAATCTCCTCCATGTTCTTGTACAACGCGTAAGCTAGAGCCAAACTCCCAAGCACCCAAAACAATAAAGCACCGCAAATAACCGTTGTTGTTGCAGTCGATGTGTACAGCACGTGCTTTATGACATATGACATAAATACATGTTCTATTGCGCCTGCACATCTATTCATTGTCGTGTCCCAAGCCATAGATGCGCTCATCTAGGGCTAGGGCTGATCTGGGCTGTATTATGTATGGGCAGAACATCCGGATGATAATCCAAGTTTCAAATTGTAGCAACTTTCTCAGTTTCTTTCTTCCTTCTTCACCCACCCATCATCTTCAACCTTCTTTTCTCCACCCCCTCTGACCCTTCATCCACCAAGTACTTTTCACAATAAGTTCTTGTTCAACTTATTCTTGGTGAACTCGTCGATGATCACACTATACAGCTCCACTGGTCCCCGCTGTTTCGCTTTTATTTCTTGATACCTTACAGCTGTTCTTCTCATAAACGTTCTCGCATCCTCTACCCTCACGCTAGCACTACCACCGCTTCACCTTTGGCATAGTTTACAGGGTTTTTTCTGAGTTTTCATTCTACTTGGAAGATACAACCATCATAGTACTCTACCTGGTCTGTGCATCATAATCTCAAGAATCACTACAAACCACTATTGCATTTTTTTCTACACATGATAACGACTACCGGCAACCGATTCAATCTATCTACTCCTCCAGAAGACTCGGCTGTACCCGAAAACACTGACAAATTTAATGCAAATGGGCCCGAACCGTCAGAAGTGGAAACCAAGCTTTTGAGAATTACGGCAGCAAAGACAGAGAGCCAAGAAGTTGATGTTGCCGCGGATCCATTTCCGGAAAATTCTGCGTCTGTTGTGACTCCGCAACCGGCCGAAGTTGGTCCGCTGGAACTGAGCCATACAGACTTGGGCAAGGAGATTTTACAAGAAACTACAGATGGTTCTTCTACTGTTTCCAACGACAAAACAAATGTGCATGATACTTCTGGAATCCAGGCATCAGACACTAGCGATATCAATGATGAAGCTAGTGCTCAAACCAAAAACCAAGCTAGTGAGGAAACACTAGTTGAGCCAGAAATACAGGAAGGAAATTCAAAACCAATTCAAGAAGGCATCCCACAAGTTCAAAGTGATGAACAGGTTCATGTAAGATCAGATGATACAACAAAACTTTTTGCAAATGATCTCAACCAAACACAGCATTCTAGCGCCGAGACGCTAGTCAAAGAAGAAAAGGAATCTGCAACCCACACAGACCCGCTCAGTCCATCAAATCAACTTCAAACGACACTGATAATCCGTTGGCCAACGTCGCGGACCAAGTCAAATCTGCTGGGAGTTTAGATATCAATCAAACCGAGCCGACTCACGAAGAGAAATCTCTGCCAGTTGACGAAAGCAAAACCGCTAGCAATACTTTAGACGAAGCCAAGTCTGAAGACATGGTAATAGAAGATATCCAGGAGTCCGATACTACTCCGTCTAAGAAGCCCAAACCTGCCAGAAATACCGGCAAAAGGAAGGTGTCTGATCCAAAGCATGTTGAGCTGGGAAGTTTAGTACTTGCTAAAGTGGAAGGATACTGCCCTTGGCCAGGTGTGATATTGAGTGAATCCATGGTGCCAAATTCCATCATCAAAGAAAAGTACTATTCTGGTGAAACTGAATGTCTTTTTGTTGGAAAATTCATTGGTCACAATTCATATTTCTGGCTCCCTGAAAAAAAACTGGTCCTCATGACTAGAGACAAGCTAAAAGCCAAACTAAAAACTAGAGAGCTGAAATCGCGAAGCAGTTTGAGGAGTGCATACAGACAAGCCATAGCGGTTTCGATTCCAGAATTTATTGCAGAGGTCGAACTTGAAGCTAAGGAGCAACAAGCTACGGACGAAGAATATGAATCACCACAGATGTCTCCCCGTCCACCATCCCAGCATCATCATTCCCAAAGTTTTGATTCAATACTGACTGATAACAATGTCAAAGCCGAGCGAACTGGGAAAATAAGCGAGATTCTGAACACTCAAGAGGACCTGGGACACGGCGTAAAGGTGGAGATATCGCGCAATGATCAGCACAAAAAAGGCCATCTTAAAAGACCATTTCAATCAAACTTGGAAACTAACGGCCATGCTGAAAAATACCAAAAAATCAGTCGTTCAAACTCTACCGTCCCAGTTCGAGTTAAATCACCTTTGTCAAATTCAGAAGCACCAGGCTCGCCGTACTACACTTCATCCGAAGATGGATATGCCAAAAAGCGAATTTCCATAGTAAAATACATTCGCCATCGGATACAGAAAGGATTTTTCAGCGATTTGCTTAAGCCTGAATTTGCAAAAGTTTCCGAAGCTCTAGCGGAACTAGAAGAGCTAAGAGACATTGAGCCATATGTTTTCCGAGAGACAAAGATTCAAAAAGTGATTTACGCAGTACTGAGACTGGACCCTATACCTGAGGACTCTAAATTCCAATTCAAATTGAGAATGATTAACATTCTTGAAAAATGGAGTTTGGAGCAACTCAGCTTCATCCAGAAACAGCTGAGTTAATGTGCCGAATCCGCATCTGCGCGTCACTCAGACGATACTGTCAAACTTGGAAACAAATGCATACCAGATAGACCAAACATTGTTGTTTTGTACTGACTTTTGGCGGGTGATAACTCTTCAAATAATGTGCTTCTACATCATTGATTGATGCTTTTCTATCATTGTACGAGCTCTATGGGCAGGAAATTTGTACACAAACATTCCCATTTAGAGATGATTTGAAAGTATCAATCATTTGTAATTAACGATTTTATTAATATTTTTTGTACTGAATTCAAATACCAGGTGCAATTGGTTACAGTTGCGGTTGGCCTGTATGTGTATACACATCTGTACAATCTGTAAAGCAGGTGATCAGTAGACCTACACAAGCAACTAGAACCGTAGGGCGTGATAATATTTTATGCCTTGCAAGAGAGGTTAGGGCCAGGTCTTGAACGATCGAACTTCAAAGTTACAGTTGTAACCAAAATTACAATAATATTATGATTCTGTATTCGCTAATCTGACGAACGCAGCGCGGTTCAAATAATATTATACTCATTTTTCTATACTAAAGGTACTTTGTACATGAGGTGTACATGTCAAGCTCTGATCATCATGTGTACATGTGTACAACTGAATTTGAGAGAAAAAGTGTACAGCAAGAAGTATAATATTGCGAGGAAAAAAACTTAGAACAACGTTTGTGTATTTCCTAAGGTTTAAGGCAGGTCGAAGAATAATGTGAGCTGCAACATTCGGTATTTGAGCCTGAACAAAAGTAAAAATTACTAATTAAGCTGATTGAAAATTGCGAGAAATATCAGTATTGAACACATAAGAATAGCTATTTAGGATTCTTATATTACATCATTTAGTTAAAATTCAAGTTCATGTAGAAACTTGATTTGACACTGTTTACTCAAAAGGGCAGAAAGCGAGAAACGATTATTGAATTACAGTTAACGTCGAGTTTTTGCACACTCATTATAAAGAATGTCATACAAATCTATATCATGATTTGTGTGGCTTTTGTCACGACATTTCCTCAAAATATTATAAAGATTGTCATACAAATCTACTAGTAGATTTGTATGACAATCTTTATAATGAGTGTGCAAAAACTCGACGTTAACTGTAGCCAGAAAACAAGAACGAGAAACTTTGAGCTTGCCAGGAACCGAAAGCAAAAGTGTGTTCATAACACGCACCCAAAAGCACAAAATACAGTCGGAAATTTGGTACTTTAAAAGAGCCTACACAAAAGTTTCCATGATCTCACTGTTGTAAATATAAGTTTGGCTGTAATATGGTTTTTAACTTGCTCATGCAAAGGTGAATACATACATATCAGTGTATTGAAGTGAGAGTGAAAATAGTTGGAAGCATCCAATGCGTTAAGATTCAGCAATGTCTATATTTGTTCCTCAATTGATTATGATATTATATTTCCTAAAAATGATTTTCCAAAGTAGAAAATGGTTCCATGTTGGCGAAATATTCTAATTCAAATGAAGTTAGCCGAGAAATAATAATATAGACGAATAAAACAGCTTGTGGATAATAAAAATCATAATATTTAAAACGCAAGTGCATACTAATGAAGTGTTGCTCTGAGAGCTGGTTAGTTATCCAGCGAAAAAATTAAGGGAAGAAGGGGCACGAAGCAGTACATTGTACACTGAAGATCCTAGCCAAAGAGTTAGAGTATGGTTATTAAGCCATAAAACTTATTGCTTTTTAGTCTAGGAATAAGACCCATTTTTTTCTCATACAGTTCATTGAAAGTCACGCCTTGAACTGTCAAATTATATGCCTGTGCCATAAAACTACCTCAAATTTTCGAATAACTGTTGATATTTGCTAGGTGCCCTTTACATAAAATTAACTAGCCAGTAGCAAATTGCTATCTGATTGCTGATTCCAAGCAATAAGAATCCGCCCTATGAGATGATGTTGCAGTAGCTGGTTCGACAGACAAGAGCTTAGACTAAGAGGGTTTCCGTGATTTGTGCTCAAGCAGATACAGCTACAAGAAAATCTAGCTAAGCATAGGGCAAAGCTATATACGTACGTTGTGAACGTATGAGCTTTGATTGAGAGCTGAGCTACAGAGTCAAAATATTTCACTTTGATACAACAAAATCGGTGCTAAGCAAGATAAACAAGATACAATGTCTCATCTTAAATTCATAGTAATAAGATACAATAAAGCAATGTGTTACAGGCTGCACACACACTGTATTATGTATATTGTAAAGACTAGAAAGTAGAAACGCTTTATCACGACTATAGTCTTGTAGCTGAATGACCCTACGTCTGGCTCATTACACAGCATCTGAAATCTTCCCAATAGCCATGTCGTGCTGAATCATTGATACAGTTTAGAAAGTTTCAGTTCAGGCGGCAAGTACAGACAATAGGAAGCTCGCATGCTTTTTCACATAAAACCGACATTTCAGTATTTTAGAAGTATGGGTGCCCAAACCAGTGCCGTCACAGTTTACATATATCCTATAGCATGATGATATATCATTCAGTTGTAAAGTGTGGAGCAACAGGCGTTCCGGAACAAAATTGGAAATTTTCAAAAACCATGCATGTTTTCAAGCGGGTACCCAAAAAGCAGATGGACCATGAAAAATGCAACTGTTCCATGACCAACTAAAACACAATTGGTTAAATATAAACGTACTGGAATGCTATTAAATATGATCATCCTCTTTTACCAGTGCACGCTTGAGCTTGATCGTGGCCTCTATAGATGCCTAAACAGATTAAGACTTGTAAAAAAGATTAAAGTTTGCACTTTTAAAAAATACAGCTGCGCTTGAGTCTTAACTAAAGTTCCAACTGACTGATCTATTTATACAAACTTGACTTATTTTTTGGTATCTGTTTATAGATGCATTCTAATGTATTTTTTTATCATCATGAATTCAACAGGGAATCTTTAAACAATCCCCTTAAAGTCAGCTTGATTTTGCGTCTTTTTGCATAATTGCTAAGTCTCGACCTACCCCGTTCACAAATCGATTTTTACAGTTTTGGTATATCATATTTTATTCAATATAATGATTAAAGCAAAACTAAAATCTAGAAAATCTGTTTTTTCTTCTATAGCTGCGCCATTTACTAAATCTATGCAATCCGGAGTATTTGTAACCCATGTCCAAACAATAATAATATGATTTGTACTACTGCTCGGATTCCAAGATATCACAATGCTAAATTTAAACAGATATTGAGTCTATAGTTTGGGCATTTTTGGAATCTGGCATATGCTGAAAACAAATAATTTCCAAAACTAAAAACACAATGATCGGGCTATTTATTATTTCAGTGCCTTCTGTCCAGTTGTGACCACAACTTGAACCGAAAAAGCTGAATTCTATTTTGTAAAATTTGCACTATATATTATTATTATGTAGATTATAATTTTCTTCGAAGGAAGAGCAAATTTTGAATCGACTGATAATTGTAAATTTGTTTTTAATACATTAAATACCTAATTTGTATTATACTGAGCACAATATTCAGTTTCCTGCCATTATGATTACATAATATGAAGTACATCTGCAAAAACATTTTGTTTTTGAACTTGAAAACTGAAAGAAATTTTTATACAAGCTGTATCACAACACAATCGGATTTTTTGTTGCTATTGTTTTCAGCATTGTACTTTGTTCTATAAGCCGCGCTTCAAACTTTTCTGCGACTTCTGTGCGATGAGATGAGATGTACCGGTGGGTAAGAGATTTAAACAGATTGTTTGCACACTTATGTAATATAGTCTAGGTTTCACAGCCGCTTTGAGTTCTTACTAAAATTTAACTACTGATGAGTTGTAGTGGAGCTTCACAGTGTCCCGCACCAAAAAGATGTTTATTTATTGTGTATACTTCAATAATTTTTTTGTCAGATAGCTTGAGATATGTACTATTTGAATTAAACTATTCTATTATCAAGATTATGAACATAGGCGTATTGACCCTATGCATAATAATTGTATACATTTGAGGTACATATCTGGGCAATAACAAATCTATTTTAAGATAGCGTGTTTTCAGATGAACACATACTAAAATGACCAAATAGTTGATTAGCTGTTGAGTATAGAAGTTGTAATTTATTTACATTTCAATACCATATTTTAAACCAATTGTTATGAATTACATCTAAAAGCCAGCATTGTTTGTTTAAAGTAACATTTCTCATTCAAATGATGAAATCGATATCATTCAACTCTTTCCAAATACGCTATCCGTCGTTTTTAAAGTTTAGCATAGCTAAAACTTAACACAAAAACATTTGAGTCCAGGCCAATTCCATATTATGACCAACACCAAAATGAAAAACCGCAAGATAGTAAAAGCACGAAAGCATAAATTAAAGTTGAAAATTCAGTTCCTTGCAGACTAAAATGCGCGTCTTAAGTTTCTTTTGTACTGAAAAGTTCAAAACCTGATCGCAGTGCTCCAGGAACCACTTGGAAAAAAGAAATGCATATAGACTGGTGAAGCATCCAATTGAATGTGTATAGCAATGACTGATTTACGATATTGTTTGAAATTCATACCTGTGCTCAGTTGTAGATTCATAATATAAGGGTAAAGTTCGTATGGACCAAAACAAAATCTTAATATTTCGACTGAGATGCCTACTTTTGGAAGCCCATATAGACGAGTCTCAAGCTTGTAAGCTTATTCATATTATGATTACACTGGAATTATCATTTGAATCCACTCTTTTGTCAAGAAAAGATTACATTAGCATTGATGTGTACATACAAATCATGACTTTTGTCTTCTTACAACTAGGGACCAAATCAAACCGGTTTGTTAGTTGTATAAAGTATCTTAAAATCACAGCTTGAAGATAAAAAAAGGTTTGAATATAATTTCTAGTATGTGCTTCTTGAAAAATTTGATGTTTTAACTGAGTATAAGATCGACAATTCTGAATAACTGCTAGTAAGTATGTGTTATCTGCAAGTTCCAGATTACTACTAACAAACATATTGAACTATTTATGAGAAAATTCATAGATGAATATTTTTCACCAGGATAGCGTAAAGTAAAACATATTTAGACTGACTCAAGCACAATGAACCGGAACAATTGAAACATGGCATGGCATTTGATCTAAATAATTTAATACATAGAAACGTTCAATCATTGCGCAAGCCTAACAGTATAAATCTGGAATAGATGGTGACAACTTCATTTTTCCTGTATGAACCATGACAACTGATTCACAGTAATGTACAAAACCGAACTTTTGTATTGAGAGATAATCCTTGGAGCTTTCTGGCTGATCTGTCATTGACATACACATGTACACATTGCTTACATGTGATGTACATTCAATCAAGATGTTAGCCGTTACAATAACTGAAATTTTTACTCAAACCTGAATAGGCATGAACCATAAATTGTATTTATTTTCACTCTTATACATTAATGCCAGACATCACATCACAACATTAAAATGCGACATTTGGCAACTGGATTCAAAGACATAAGAGTAGTGTATTGGGCAACTATCGAAATCGGTGCCTGGTAATTACGAAATGATTAGGAGAGACTTGAAACTGTACTGTTTTATAGTTCTACACAAGCTTGATCAATGGTCAGAGGGTTACAAAGACACTCTGCTTATCCAGATTATGGCAGATCAACAATAAAATACTTAAAACAGCCCATGAATACACTTTATGTTAAAAATCAAAAACAGAATCATGGCAAAATGTACCTAAAATTAAAAAAAAAACTTTAGAATAGCTCAAGTTTGTATATAAACGGCTCAAAAATAATTTTTCTTTCGAAGTGAGTTGTTAGATTTTGGCAAGAGTAACAAAAAGCTTGATTAGCAATCCTGTTCACAGAAATTATATTAACATAGGCATACACTAAACATACAAATCTTTATAGCCGAAATGCAGAAGTATGCTAAGATTAGTTTTCATCAGGAAATTGCCAGTCTTTTGATCACCAATGTATAGATACTAATAGTTTTGGGATCCACTTTACTCTGATTATGCTGTTCATATGGGCATACATGAAAATACAGATATTGTACCGAAGATTATTGGTCACATTTTGATTTGTAAAAGAAAGCTTCAGTAAGCAGAAATATTAAGTTAAAAATGGACACTGATATTCAATAGAAAGCAGCATTGCAAAGTCCAATGTGATGATAATCTTGAGTTGCTTTAATAACCATACCGTTGTCTAAAGACTTGGAGTTTGAATATATGAATACGAGATGAATGCCTCTGGAAAAGGTTTTATGAGTCAATTGCCCTATTCTACAGAAAATATAATACTCCAGCGTCTATCGGAAAACATATACACTAAGTACGTACATGAAAAAATACTTCTAAATCTTCTAATTACCATACCCAACCCAGCAGATTCAAGCTTCGGCCTTGGAACTACGGTTACAACGCAGAATCTTATTTTATGTACATCTAAAGCTTGTAAAAATGAAAAGCTCAGACTTACAGTTAAACGCCCAAAAAGCCCCAATGCAAACTAAAGATACGGTACACATCCACTGTTTTTTTAATAATTTAGTTCATAATTGAATTCACAATAAAAATAAATGTTAAGTAACATTAAGCTCACGGAGGTTCTGCTTGAGATTAAAGTTGTAATTTTGGACTGTTTTAAAAATGATTCATATTACAATGCTTTATTAGTTAGTACATATGCACTGGCCTATACATATAAGTGGAATTTATGAAGATAATTTATATTATCAAAAAGCCAAGTGAGAAAAGTGGTGATATGTCAAATTGAAAAAAAAAAAAAACAGTTGTTATTGGTCTACAATTATAGACCTCTGAAGATGATACAATATAATATGGGGATGCTCCTAAAGATTGGGAGATTGTTGTCAGTAAAAGTTTAAATACTAAATCCAGGAATATTGTGAATTGCTTTTGGAGCTACTCATGTCTAAGTATGTTTAGTTTTCATAACATGTATTGTAAGCGGATGGCAGACTTTACTTGTGAATTTTATCTATAGGCGCAATTTTGAGTACTTGAACTTTTGCAATTTTAGTCAAAAAAAAACAAAAGCGAAAAGAGAAAAAGCAAGCAGGTAACGTTTCTATCAAGGCACACAAAAGTACTGTTAACAAACAAAAACATGTCTTAAGCTTATATTCACTTCAAACATGCTTTAAACGTTAAGGAATAACAAGCAACGCCAAATAATGATTGATCCATGATCTTCAACAACATGAAGAAAAAATCTATATATACCGAGACAATTCCAAGATTCGATTCTTCTTTTCCTCATCCCCATCTTCCTCGCTCTCCATCACTAGATAT
Source organism: Saccharomycotina sp. CBS 16003 (assembly GCA_022457085.1). NCBI lineage: Eukaryota > Fungi > Ascomycota > Saccharomycotina sp. CBS 16003. The sequence continues at coordinate 862,017 of JAJNCF010000020.1, forward strand.
ATTAATCCTTCGTTATTTATTTGTGTGCCATTGACTGGAAACATAGTATAAGTCAACATCATTCTTTTTCAATTCACTATTTATTGCACTTTAATCCTTCGCTAAACAGTCTCCTCCACTTTATCTTTAATTTTTAGTGATGAATTTGAAATTTATCCAACTTCTAGCCGGAGCTCTTTTCGCCTCCGGAAGCGCCGATGCAGCTTTCTGGTACAACCACAAAGGTGATGCTGGTGGTCAAGGACAATGTCAAGGATGTTGTGGTGAGGTCGTCAAGTCTTACCAAGTTACCCAAAGCTACTTTTTCAAGAGTGATTACGTTTGTACTTGGAGCGTTCAAGCTCCTGTTATCGATGGTGTTACCGTCAACCCTTTCACTGCTACACTTACCTCTGCTCTGCCTGACAGTAAGGCCGTCACTCTTACTACTGTTGTAACTGCTAACAGCTGTCCTCAAAACACTGGAGCCCCTAGCGTCCCTGGCGGCGGTAGTGGTAACGGCGGTGGCAGCATTAGTGGAAATGGTGGTGTCGTTGGTGGAAACAGCGGTGGAGCCATTGGCGGAAACAGCGGCGGCAAAGAATGTAAAGATGGTTGTGATCATGGCGGAAGCAGTAGCTCCAATAATGGTCCTACCACTGCTGGTAACACCTGCCCTGCTCCCTCCACTGTCACTGTCTCTGGTCAAGCCGCTACTGTCACTCAAACCGTTTCTGGTGCTGGCGCCACTGTCACTGTCTCTGGTCAAGCTGGAACTGTCACCCAGACTGTTACTGGCCAAGCCGGAACTGTCACTGTCACTGGTGAGGGCTCTAAGCAATACGTTACCGTCACTCAAACCGTTTCTGGTCAAGCTGGAACCGTCACTGTCACTGGCCAAGGTGCTAAGGAGTATGTTACTGTCACCCAGACTGTCTCTGGTCAAGCCGGTACTGTCACTGTTACAGGCGAGGGTTCTAAGCAATACGTTACCATCACTCAGACTGTCTCTGGCCAAGCTGGAACTGTAACTGTCACTGGTGAGGGCTCTAAGCAATACGTCACTGTCACCCAGACTGTTTCTGGCCAAGCTGGAACCGTCACTGTCACCGGTCAAGCTGCTACTGTCACCCAGACTGTTGCTGGACAAGCTGGAACCGTCACTGTCACTGGTCAAACCGCTACTGTCACTCAAACCGTCACTGCTGCTGGTGGTAAGGAGTATGTTACTGTCACACAGACTGTCTCTGGCCAAGCTGGAACCGTCACTGTCACTGGTCAAGCTGGTACTGTCACTGTCACCGGTCAAGTCGCTACTGTTACCCAAACCGTCGCTGGACAAGCTGGAACCGTCACTGTCACTGGTCAAGCTGCTACCGTCACTGTCACTGGTGAGGGCTCTAAGCAATACGTTACCGTTACCCAGACCGTTTCTGGACAAGCTGGTACTGTCACTGTCACTGGTCAAGCCGCCACTGTTACCCAAACCGTCGCTGGACAAGCTGGTACTGTCACTGTCACTGGTCAAGCCGCTACCGTCACCCAGACTGTTTCTGGACAAGCTGGAACCGTCACTGTCACTGGTCAAGCTGCTACCGTCACTGTCACTGGCGAGGGCTCTAAGCAATATGTTACCGTCACCCAGACTGTCTCTGGCCAAGCTGGAACCGTCACTGTCACTGGTCAAGCTGCTACTGTCACTCAGACAGTTGCTGGACAAGCTGGAACCGTCACTGTCACTGGCCAAGCTGCTACTGTCACTGTCACTGGTGAGGGCTCTAAGCAATACGTTACCGTTACCCAGACCGTTTCTGGACAAGCTGGTACTGTCACTGTCACCGGTCAAGCCGCCACTGTTACCCAAACCGTCGCTGGACAAGCTGGAACCGTCACTGTCACTGGTCAAGCTGCTACCGTCACTGTCACTGGTGAGGGCTCTAAGCAATATGTTACCGTCACCCAGACTGTTTCTGGCCAAGCTGGAACCGTCACTGTCACTGGTCAAGCCGCTACTGTCACTCAGACAGTTGCTGGCCAAGCTGGTACTGTCACCCAGACTGTCTCTGGTCAAGCCGCTACTGTCACCCAGACTGTTACTGGCCAAGCTGGTACTGTTACTATCACTGGTCAAGCTGCTACTGTCACAGCTTGTGGTGCTGCCTCGACTGTCACTGTCACTGTCGACAGCGGTATTGTCAAGGGTGGTGATAGCGGTCCTGCTATTGGTGGCAACTCTGGAGGATGCAACGGTGGATGTGCCGCTAAGAAGGTCATCACCGAGACCGTCACTGCTCTTGGACACTGTAGTAAGTATAAGTACTACTTTTAAACCGTTTATTATTTAACATCGAGGAAATAACTATATTCTAACACTGCTACTTTTTAATTAGCTCCCATTTCAAAATCTAGTGGGCCGGATAGTAAGTAATGATAGGTAGCTTCACTCTTTTGTTTGGTTCTTGTTTGTTTGTTTGTTATTTATGATATAACTTTTATCTAACGGTATTCTCAGTCTCATCTTCTGGTTCTAAAGGTCTACCAAGTAATAGCTTAGACTCTGTATACTCTACTATAACTATCTCTGGCACTCTTTCTTCTAGCTCTAATAGTTGTATTCCTGGATCAAATTCTGGTACTGTATCTATCTCTTCTCTCTACATCCCCGGTTCTACTTTTACTTCTGGCAAGTTCGTTACTGTCGTTTTACCTATTTCTCAATCTGCATATGTTACAACTCTGGAAGGATGTAATAAACTCACACACTCTACTTTGCCCTTGTCTAGTTCCTCCGTACAATCTAACTATCCCTCCTCTTTGTCTTCCGAATTTTCTAAAACCCAGTTAGTTCCTACACAGTCACAGCTTTCTCCATCTTCTGTTCCCTCTGTTACATCTACCGTTACTCCTTACCCTACTACAAGTAAGACCTGTGAGCCTGGAACTGCCTTTGGTGTAGTCACAATTCCTGGCATTTCACATGCGGGAACCACAAATACTGTCAACGGGACAAAAATTGTCGTGGCATCTTATTTCTGTGATCCTAGTGTAATTACTATTCCTCCCTGCCAAACTGTTGCTGTTGGACAATCAACTTCTACTTTCTCTTCTAGCTCTGTGTTTTCATCATCGTCTGCCCCCACTACTAAACCGTCCACTTCAGCCGCACGTCCTGAAAATTCAAATAAGGTTTCGGAAACCCGTACGGCTGGTCAGTTCACTGATACAGCAAGTAGTATCCACACTCAGGGCTCAGGAACCACATTAAGTTCTGGCCCTTCGATCATTCTCCCATCCAGCTCAAGTGTTGGGCTTTCTGAGACTGTATCTTTACCAACCTGCCTTCCTGGACATATGTCGGGTCTAACTACTGTCTCTAGTGGTGCTGGCAAGATAGTCTTGACTTTACCTGCTTGTGGAGTTTTCCCTAATTCTACTATCATTCCTAGTATTACCGATATCCCCAAGACATCTAGTGCGGTTTCTGTTTCAATTGCGCCTTCTCTTCAAAACTCTAAAAGTAGCAAACTGACAAAGAAATCCAGCCAAATCATTTCAACATCTTTGGTACCGAATAATACTTCTGTGATCATTTCCACACTATCGATACCTAGTCAATCTGCCGTTCCTACCAGTGTACCATCTTTTTCTAGTTCGAATGCTTCTCCCTCTCTGCCCTATTCTTCTACTATGACTCAGGACAAGCCACAAATTTCATCACATAGTGCGCCTTCTCCTCCTACATGCCTTCCTGGAAATAAAAGCGGTGTAGTTACTTTGGAGAACGGCTCGGATACAATTACATTGACATTACCTGCTTGTGAGATTGCTACTAGCAATCCAATTTCAACTCCAACCTCTATTTTGCCTGGAATCACTACGTCATCAGCGTCGATGAAATCTTCTGTTAATCCCGATAATGCTTTGCCAATTCCTGTTTGTTTCCCTGGAACCAAAGGTGGGTCAACTACAATTATCCAAGGGTCGTCAAGCACAGTTTTGTCACTTCCAGCATGTGAATTAACACCTAAAACTTATACACCTCAAGCTCACAGCTCTTCGTCCGTTTCTTTAACTTCTTCAAATCCTGTCATTCCCAGATCCGATTCTGCAGTTTCCAAGTCTTCTAGCCCTACTCCTAATCCAATCCAACCTGTCGCTCATCCTACTTGCAACTCTGGAACAAGCCAGATTGTCACTACATTCAGTGATGGCTTTGTTGGTACTCTTCCTCCTTGCAACGCTGCTTCTCAATTACCATTTGGCAACACCACATCCCCCAACACACTCATTAGCCCTTCATCAAAGTCGTTCGAGTCTATTCATATTTCAACATGTCTTCCTGGAACTCAAGCTGGACTTTGCACAATTTTTGAAAAATCTTCTGCTAAAACTTTAACTCTTCCAGCCTGCGAAACACCTAAAAGCTCGGTCGTGGTCCCCACTACTGTGCTTTCCAATTCGACTGCTCTTCCTTCAATTTCTACCATAACTTATCCCATGTCTTCTAGCACTATTTCAAAATCTAATACTGTTTTTTCAAGTATTACTGGTGGACACTCTAACTCTACTGGGGGTTCTACTCTTCCTACTGGCAGTTCTATCAAGCCCTCTACTACCGTATCTATGTCTTCTAGTGTCCCATCTAAATCTACAGGAATCACCTTCACGTCGACGCAATCTTTATCCAACTCTACTAGTATTTCTATCATACTTTCTACCTTGACACATAAGCCCTCTACTATCTCATCTAAGTCTTCTGGTGTTTCTTCAGATTCCATTACCAAAAATACTCTATCCAATACTTTGACCTATAGCTCCACTGGTTTATCCTTTGATTCAGCCAATTCTTTGTCATCTTCTACTAAGTCTTCTGTAATGTCTTCTGATCACGCAGCGATTCCCACTTGTATCCCAGGATCTATGGGAGGTGTCACAATGGCTTCAAATGGTTCTTTCATCACGCTGCCTGCATGTAATATCGGACCCAGTACCGTTGTTTCCAAATCAACTCAGTCAAGTGCCTTGCCATCTTCAACGCTTTCAAAGCCTTATAGCGCCCAAATAATTCCTACTTGTCTTTTGGGAACCATGGCTGGATTGACTACTATCTCAAACGGATCTTTCAGTACTGTAATAAGTCTTCCTGCTTGTGAACGTCCTACATCCATTTCTCCATTGCCTTCTTCTACCTCCTCAATTTCTGTATTGTCGCAGTCCAGCCTCCCCTTCCAAGGTTTCAACTCGTCTACATCAGCTACCCGGACTACCATCAGTTTCCCAGGATCGATTCCTGAATCTTTGATTCCTCCATTTCCTACTTCTTCTAAATCACTGTTCACTGCTTCTTCGCTTTCAAGCGATACTTCAGTCCCAACCTGCATTCCCGGAGTCAAAGCAGAGATTTTCACAGTTTCAAAAGGTAATACGGTAACTACTGTACTTGTACCTGCATGCAGCGCTGCTTCAAATAGCGTATCTCCTATTACTGTCCCTTCTTCCACATCAATCACCCCACTTACCAGTATTTTGCCTAAATTTTCAATTCCAAGCTGTCTTTCAGGCTCTTCATCCGTTGTGACTATTCCTAGTTCTTTTGAACCTGCTCATACTATCACCAGATATGGCGCTGAGTTTGTAATTCGCGGTTCTTTAGTGCCTGCCCAAACTGTTACAATCCCCGCCTGTGCCTCATCAGCTGTTACTCTGTCGTCTAATAGTATTCCCAAATCTTCAATTGTACCATCTAGTATCACTGTTTCTGATACTGGCTCGTCTGCCAGCCCAGTGCCTACATGCATTCCAGGAACCAAAGGAGGATTTGTGACGCTTTCTGGTGCCTCATCAGTTACAGTGCTAACACTCTCTGCCTGTGATTCTAGTTCTATTGCGTTGCCCATTGTATCATCTAGCATTGCTCCATTCTTCAATACAACCGGGGCAAGTTCAAGTGCTATCCCTTTGACAAGCTCGTCAATCAAGATGTCTAGCCTTTCATCAACTGTTATTCCTAGTAGTATTCCATCTAATTCGACTAGCTTCTCGTCCAGTACGCTCCCATCGCCCTCATCTATTGCATCTTCTAGTATTGTCCCATTATTCAACACCACCTCGTCATCTATTGCCCCATTGACAAGCTCGTCTATAAAGTTGTCTAGTGTCACTTCATCATATTCTTCAGTAGTTACTCCTAGTACTATTCCATCAAACTCGACTAGCATCTCGTCCAGTACACTTTCATTGCACTCGTCAATTGCATCTTCGAGTATTGTTCCATTATTCAACACTACCACCACGTCTTCTACTGTCCCACTGACAAGTTCGTCTAGCCTTTCTTCAGTTTTTACTTCTAGTACTATTCCATCAAACTCAACCAGTTTCTCGCCCAGTACAATCTCATCGCACTCGTCAATTGCATCTTCTAGTATTACTCCTTTATTTAATACCACCATCTCGTCATCTATTGCACCACTGACGAGCTCTTCTATTGAGCTATCTAGAACCTCATCCGCCCGCTTGTCATCTACCGCTAGTCCTTCATTTAACTCAACCATTCAACCATCCATTGCTTCAACTGATTCTGCGGTCCTGATCAGTGCATCTGTTTCGTTGTCTAATGTACCTTCATTTAACTCAACTATTATACCATCAACCTCGTCTTCCACAATTGCCTCAGTTACATCATCAACCCTTTCATCTACCACACCAATCATCTCGCCTTTTCCGACTTGTTTTCCCGGAACACAAGAAGGCGTTTCTACTGTCATCGATGGCCTCAACACTAAACTTGTAACTTTACCAGCGTGTAATTCCACATTTAGCTCACTTGTTCCAACATCCTTTAGCTCACTTTCGAAGACGACAAGTTCTATTTCGTCTATAATTACTCCCAACTCTACTATCTCTGCAAGCCCATCAAGCAGTGTATCTATTCTGCCATCGCACATTCCTAGCTGCATCCCAGGAACATCTTCTTCTATTTTTACTATCCCCGAAGTAGTAACAAAAGGAACTACAACCACAGCATCAACAATTATAGTTTGTGGCTGTGATGCAACTACTATTCCCACGTCTACCACCTTCGATCCCAACGACTGTATTCCTGAAGATTTGGTGACTTCTATTCCTACAACTGGTATTCACACCACCCAGGTTGTTACTATCACTGAAACCACTGTTGTGTACCAAGATAGCACTACCTACATTCCGGGTACAACTATTACAATCTCAGTTTTTGCCACACCTTCTACCACCTCGCCTCCGTTTACTACCATGTCCCCGAAAAGCACGTCTCTAACATTCTCATCGGGTAAATTCTCAAATTCAACTGTAGCATCTTCTAATGCGTCAACTATGTTTACCAGTGCTACAGATCAAACCACCATAGATTTCAGTAACTTATCCGCCACAAAGTCCGACTCCAGTCTCTCTTTGCCTGCTTCTACATCCAGTGCTGGTGCTGAACTAGTATGTAAGGCTTATGAAGGTGGCGAAGCGCCAAAACCAATCAATGGAAGCTGCCTTGAAGGTTGCACTGAGCAAACCAAAGATTGCGAAAACACTGTCAACCCGCTGGACAGATTAAAGTGTTTGTGCCAGGTGATGCGATGCCAATGTGCTAATGGTAAAAATATGGCATGCAGGTTCTCTGCCAATATTTAAACATCTTTTGCACCTGGAGCCCGTGATGTGCACAGGCTATAACACTGTATTGCAACTACCAATAACTCTCGTTTAAATCCATAATAATGTATAGATTAAGTGGCAGGCCACTTGATTTAGCTATAATATATTAATGTTTATTATTTTTTTTCCCAGTCGATCTCGAATAGGCAAGTTACAAATCTGTGAAGTGTAGGCAAGGTGATCACTGAGAGGGCAAGGGCCAGGTTGAGAGCGGAGGAGAGTCCGACAGCCCATGTGATTGTTCGTATTGCCCAGCACCAAAAAAACAGCCGTCCTTTTCAATTTCAGCCAGTCTAAATTCGGTTTTTGTTTCGAAATTTGCTGCTGGTTCAATTCTTTTACTTTTTTTTTTTCCACTTTTGCCTTCTTCTCTTGTGTCAAAAATATTCATAGACTATTCTCTCTTGACAGAGGCTATTATTGTTTCATTTCATCAAGCATTTAAACTCAGAAAACATGCAATTTTCGATTATTGGCGGCCTTATTTTGGCTTCTTTGTGGAAGGTAGACACAGCACCAGTTCCTGTGGCTCTGCCCGAACCAGTCGACTTAGCGACCGTACAACTTCAAAACCCTTTTGGATCCAGTGGACTGTCCGCCAACGACGTGCCTATTCCCGGTGAGTCGCCGTTGCTACTCTGCGACTTGGACCAACCTAAAGTATTGGATATCACTCGCGTCAACTTGAATCCTAATCCTCCTGCCAAGGGCCAAAACCTGACTATTTTCGCCGAGGGTCTTGTGAAGGAAGTGATTTTGGACGGTGCTTACATTGATATCGATGTTAGATACGGATTCATCAGATTGCTGAAGCAAACCTTTGATCTTTGCGATCAAACTAAAAACATTGGTATGGAGTGCCCTGTGCAGCCCGGCAAGATTGAGTTGGAGACTTCTGTTGAGTTACCTTCGGAGATTCCTCCTGGACAATACACTGTTATTGCCAGAGCTTACACTGTCGCCGACGAGCCAATTACTTGTTTGTCGGCCAAGGTTGAGTTCCCAGTCTCTAATTAGTTCCACTGCTATTTTTTGGCTGTGAACGTTAGTTCAATGCCTTGCTACTGAGCACCACCATGTTATCAAGTTCCTCTTCAACGTAATCATATTTCACTCTAGTTAATACATACCCCCATACCTCATACCCACATAAATACGAATATAATAAGCTTATAGACATGTCATTCCAGTCTGCAACATTGTCTCGGATAATAAAGAGTTCGCAGCGTGTGACAATTTAAATGACGACAAGCAACAGCAAAGCTTATCAGCAGGCAACGCCGTTGTTTTGACCGGAGTGGTGATGGTGATGAAAGCAGCAGGCACCAACAGGTTTCTGTGACGCATTTGAAGCATATATCCAGCATTGTGATGCGCAAGTAGCAAGCTTTTTGCCTTCTCTCGATAGTGGAGGGCTGATTAGAGGTCTGCTGGTCTCCTGCTTTTACTACTACTTCTCCTCCTCCTCCTCCTCCACTCAGCTCCCTCAGAGCAAAGGCGGTAAAATCCTCCGCAACTACCACCTGTTGTGCCCGGGAACTCTTTCTTTGCCGTCGGCTGAGCGCAGACCCTTTCCAAAGAACCCAGAGAGCTTTAAAGTTGTCGAAATTTTGTTGTCAAGCAGTGAAAACGTTCGTTGGGGGGTGAAGGACGTGTCTCGAATTGAGGTTTCGCCTGTTTCAGCTGGTGAACCCGTCAGCTGATAGCAGAGGGCGGGTTGCAAACTCTCTCTTTTTAGAGCTGTCGGTTCGGGTCGGTCGTGCAAAGCAGCAGCGGGTCCAGACCCGGCGGGTGCCCGTTGGCGAGCTCTAGCACACAGCTGAGAGCTGCGAGCGGGCAAGCAATCCCTCTATATATCAGTGTAATTGGGCACCAAATTCACACAAATTAGGCACATGTTTGTACCTAAATCTTAACAACAATTAAGGATAGCCTTTGCGGAGATGGTCCCCCAACAAAACACGCTCGTAAAGAGCAACGCAAAAAAGCTTAAAATTTTGAGTGCGTTGCGATTTGCATATGAAAACGTCAACCGTCTCGTCCACTTGTTTTATGCCTGCCGCTCTCCTCATCTTGACCCAATTTTATTACAGTCTTCTGCCGCTTTTTCTTCTCTTCTGACTCTTCCTTTCCCTCCGCTCTTCTGCACTACTCCCCGTCTTCCATCTCACAAGATTTGCGCTGCTGGATCTCAACCTTTAATCCGTAGCCATTTCGCAATAGAATCATCTCCAGCGCTCCCAAATACCTTTCAGTCGACGTCTGTATAGTCCTCGCCTTTTTTCTTTCATCCAACAAAAAACCCTTCCTCGACTCGATTGTCCATGTCCCCAGTCCCCACAGATAGCTCTTCGGTTTCTTCGACAGCGTCTTCGAAAGACACACCGCGCTCAACACCGCGATCAGAGTCGCCAAATTCCACTGATATTGAGGCAGCAGAAGCACTTGAAATCCTCCGTAAACGCATTCTGCCTCCGCCGCCGCCGCCAAATACTTCCAAACGAGTAAAATCCAATTCTCCGTATAACTTCTTATCAAAGTTTTCTATGAGCTCTTCAAACCGCAAAAACCAACGGCAGCAGCAACAGCAGCAGCAACAACAACAACAGGATATACCTCCTGTCAACGGACAAGCTTCTGGCAGCAGTAGCCGTAACGGTCAGAGCTTGCCGCCCATTAAATCATGGCTTATATCGGCTGCATCAACGCTTTCAGGCGAAAACCGACAGCGGCTAAGATACTGCTTACATCTACTGAAACTCGCAAACAATCATATTGCTTCCAAGGTCGCACAACTACAGCAGCTTTTAGTCAAAGACGAAAAGAACTTTGACACTCTTTTTACTCAAACCGTCAACAACATCAAGAAAGATATTATTTGGACCATCAGAAAATGCGTTTCTGTGATTTCTACGTATGCTGGCAATTCACTTCCAGAACCTGCCCGTTCACATGTGCGCTCATACATTTTGAGAATGCCTCAGCGATGGGTCAACTCCCTCAATCCGGATCAAGACGGTACCCCAGGGCAAACACCCACTCCTCAGAGCCCCGAGCCGGCAGCTGCGGGACCATCGAAGCAACAGCAAGCGGATGCAGGTGCCAGTACGGAGACTGAGTCTAAATCAGATATTGGACACAGGGTGCTTTCACTGGCCAACGATGCCTTGGACATGCTGAATAACATCATCAACATTCTGGACTCTACTCTGGAGCGGGCAAACATCATCTGCGAGGAAAAGGAAAAGAAATAATAGTCAGTATACACCTTGCTATTTGTGTGTATCGAATTCGTTTGCTTCTTTCATAAGTCGTATACATGATAACTATTCTGCTATTTTTTAATTTTATATTTGCTGAAATCAACCTTTGATGTGAATATTACTATTATTATTATTACCTGCTCTAAGGATAAATCTAGTTATTTAATTCATAAGTATTCAAGCAAAAGCTCAAGACATTTTGTCCAAACTATGTAACTCTGATGCGAAATCAAGAGAAAAAACGATCGTGGTTATGGTTGTTGCCACCGTTCTCCCTAGTATCAGACTTGAACACTAGTACTATGGGATCGTGGTCGAGGTTTATTTCTTGGACGACCAATTGGCAATTTAATCATAGGTAACTCTCGTAACTCGTCCAGCTTCTCTTCGCCAATCCATTGGTACACAATGTACTGGACTCCGACGAAAAGATCGAGCAGCAACCGAACAAACCCGCAAACCACAAATTGGACTGCGAGCTCTTCAGTAGCATAAGCAAAGTATGTCAGTTTCGAGATATCACCAGCTAGCCAAGAGGCAATCAAAGAAAATCTAAATCCTTGAACAGAACCCATTGCAAAGTTTGTCATGATCTGAGGAACAGGTAAGACAGCTTCAATGAGGAGACCGAAAAATCCAAGGAACTGAACATATGCCCAGCTCCAACCCAAAAGGAACTGACAAATCGTCAGACCGAGAATAGAAAAAAATATACACTGAAAGTAGGTTATTGGGTTTGTCCATTCCCACAAATTGTACCACCGCGATCCGTATCCAGATAAATCAACCTGAAACAAACCCATTAATAACGATTTCAGAGTCATCATCGATCTCTGTCGGCGCCATGAATTGATCACTAATGTCACACCTCCTGGCGCGTTTTCCGCTCTCGTCGGCCCGTCTCTATACTCTAATGCCAACGCCAGCACCACTATCTGAACAGCAACCATCAACAAGGCTTGCACTAGCAATGCGGTCTCATAAGGCTCGCCAAAGTAAAACCATATCCGACACAGACTTGCAGCCAGCATGATTCCGCACAAATCAAGACTGAACCCGTGCGCCGACCGCGTCCGTTGCATTGTGATCACGGTATCGGCATAAGAAGTCAGCGGTGAACTGGCAATAATGACATCCGCAACAAACTTGACTGAAAAGAAGTATGGCCCCCAGTTCATGAGTTTGGCACTTTTCAAGCCTTCCTCCTTTCGTTCTTTACCCGTAGACTCCTTTTGATTCGTGTCGGGAGCATCTTTCATAACTGCTTCTTTTCTAACAATTCTCATCTTTGTATGATCATTATTTACATCTTCACCAATGACGTGATTGTTTTCTTCGACAAATACAGCGGGTGGTTGTTTCATTGGCAATTCGTCTGCTGTTGGTGCTACCGCCGCTGAGACAGCTGCCGACATCATCGCTGCTCTTTCTTCTTGAATTGCCATATCAGCATTTGCAACTGCATCATTCTCCGTCAATACCTCAGCTGCTACTGGTACAGCACATATCAGCAGCACAACTCCAGCGGCCACTCGCGTCTTCCATCGATTTCGTGATTCTTCAACTCCCATTTCACCCTTATATTTTTTTCGCACCCTATGTTTTCTTTGTTTCCCTCGTATAGATCAGAAATTTATCATACGCGTATACACAAGCTGTACCGGTTCAGACCAAACTAGCCGTTTATATTTATCGGGTTCTATCTGGTTTGTGGGGATCTCAAGAGAAAAGAGAATATTTTGAAGTAGATTCGATCTTTAAAAATTAAAGTGCGTTTGTAGTCGGGGTTTCTAAAGAAGTTGTTTCCTCGATGGTAATTATGCGTCTCATAAACACGTCTACCATTTCGCCGTTTTGTTTTGTTTAATTTTTTTCTTCTTACTGCCCAACGTAGCCGTTAAGTTTTTTACAGTACATGGTCACGTGAAACGATCACTCCTGTTTAATATTATGAACAGATGCCGGCACGATTTGAAGAGCCTTGTTAAGATGATGAATAGAAGAAGATCGTGTATATATTTATTACGTACAGAAGTAATTTGTTAATTTAATTTCGATTTCAAAAACAACTTTTTAGTCGGTCCTTTATAGATGAAGATTGACTAGCCAAAAAATAAATAGAGTCCTATTCACAATAGAGATATTCATATTAAACAGATCGAATACTTGAACCTATTCTAACAGTCATCTCTAAATCAACACAGTATCATAAAAACTTTTAACAAGATTAATTATCGAACAAGAGGCGTAAGAGAATCTTGGGATGGTCTGTTAGGATTGGAGGTAAGAGCATGTCCCTCAACGGATTCAGAAGTGTAAATATTTCTTGCCTCATCAATCAGCTCCTCATTAGGTTGGCAATTGTCCAATGGCTTGTACTTGTTGTAACGTCCCTTGGGAATCAAAGGCCAGTAACCAGTCTCTTCTCTCTTCTTGACCATCCAGAAACTAGCAATAAGAACCCACCAGTACAAGTTGTATGAAATAACTGAACCATAGGTGGCAGAGTTTTGCCATCCGAGAAGAGCATTGAAAATCATCCAAGGACCATCAGTTTGCGCATTACAACAGTTGACATGCCAAACAGACTTGGTGATATCGTAAGATCCAGGTCCAGATCCCATCTCACTGACGTCTTGGCCGACTTTGTTGATAAACTGTTGCAACTCAAAGAACCACACACCTCTGGACATCAATCCGGCAGCAACAAGATACAAGAAACAAGTAGAGGCAACCAAGAAGTAATGAATAGACATATGACCACCGGTCTTGTACATACCGTAACCAATACATCCACCCAAAACCAAAGCAGTAACTACTGGTAGGGGGAACGAAGACTTTGGTTGATTAACACCGATACCGCCCAAGAACACTACAGCCTCGAGACCTTCTCTCAAAGTCGTAACAAAGGGAAGAATTGCAAGAGCGTACTTCTCCGAGAACTTGGTAGCCTTACCAACAACTTCAGAGGACTTGTGAGTGTTGATGATGGATTGAGCAATCTTGAGTCTCCACTTTTCTCTCATCTTGTTGATTCTCAGCATCTTTGCGCCCATGACTGTGATAATGACAGATGCAATAATTGAGAAAATAGCTTCCCACAGCTTCTCTGTGGCACCCCAAAGGTTGGTTCCGAGCTTGTAGAACGCATAGACGAAGAACAAACCAATGGCCAAACAGATCAACAAACCACCAATGGCGCCGGCCCAGACCTGGAACACAAGTTGTCTATACACTCTACGTGAGTGTGACTCGATAATAGGAACCTCTTGCTCAGGAACGTTTTCCTCGTTTTCCAAACGTCTTTCGGTCTCAACCAGTTTTGATCCAAATGACTGATCGATAAATGCCAGTAAAACCGACACAATTACTGCTGTTTCAATAGTTTCTCTGAAAATCAGGAAAAATACCTGTAACGAGAAGTACTTCTCGAACCAGTTCATGTTTCCGTCCATTGCTAATATTCGAGTGTCGTCACCAACAAATGGTTTTCACTAAAATATAGAAGAAAAAAAAATGTATAATTTGAAAAAAAATGCTAGCACTAAACAAAACTCAAGTGCTGACTTTTCGTGTGTTACTGTTTGGTGATCAATTAGAAAAACTTAATCGCGGTTCAGCCAAACGACAATTATCCCGATGCTGATGGTTATAAAGACAAATGTCGAAGAAAAAAAATAGAGTAAGAAAATTAAGTGAAAAAATAAAAATCAAATTTAATTTTGTACTTGTCGGGGAAAGGAAAATTTCCCTAGCAGTTATTTTTTTTCTTTCCCTTTCTTTACTGGGCAAAAGCTTGAAAATGATCAATCTGATTAGCTAACCCGGGATCAGACCGGCCCTTTATTGGCTGTAACCCAGCTTGCCCAAAACCCCAAAAAAGCAAGCCCGAACTTCACTGAAATGGAAGAAACCCCAAGCAGTTGCCACCGTACCTACAGCCACAGTGATGCAAACCAGGCAGGGTTGCTTTGTTAAAATGTAGAAAATGAACTTGAACTGACGATAGAAGCAAATTACAAGTTTAGCAGGTAGTTTACATGAACCCCGTTGAATCAGCGCGCACGCTTTAAAGCTAAGTAGCGCTTTGGAACGGCATGAATCTTAGTTGGCATTCGATTCACTGAAATCAAGTCTGTTGACGCTGCCGAAATATTCTAGCAAAAATCCTCAAGCAAAGCTTGTTGCTGTGAAATTGCTATTGGACCAATGTTTGTCAGAGGAGTTTTTGCAAACTTGCACTTTAATCGTGGGGCTTGGTGTCTGGTACGGCATACATGCAACTTGAGATTTAGAGCTAGGAGTAGTGAAAACAAGACAGTTCACAAACACCGTCTCAACTTTGCTGTTTGATCCGTCAGCCAGGTTGTGGAATGCAGTTCACGATGAATTAATCTGGAATACGTAAAGAGTAGGAATGTGTAGAATTGCATCACGAATCAGACGGTAGATTCGATTATGCGTTTTGAAGAGCCGATTATATAGTATGTAAAGCAGTGATTACATCATTGATTGGGTCCAGAACCCATTACAAAGTCTCCGATACGCCAGTAATGGATGGGGCACGTAGAAAGTCCGACAACCAACTGTATGTGAAGTAAACGGTGCCGTAACATAAGCCTTTTTACTATCAGCGCAAAGCGCTACAATCTCAATTTGCGTTAGTCAAGGCAAATCAAAAGATTTTAATGAACCAGGACAATCAGTAAGTTCCATTTTAAAGCAAAAAGTAAGCCCTACGGGGGGCTCGAACCCCCAACCTTGTGATGACTTTAATATATATTTAAGAGTCACACGCTCTACCGATTGAGCTAGCAAGGCAATTGTTATTAAAAATTTTTAACAGACCATCATAAACATACTCCCGATTTGAATACTTGTTAGATTCTAGTTTGAATGTATAGATTTTACATTTTTATTTCAAATTGGTTTCTTGTCTTCTGTTCAAATCACTAAAACTATCATCTTTTTAATCACTGATTACATTCCGTGTTGTATAAAGCGTGCTTTTATACATTTTTGGATAAAGGGAAAATACACTCTTTTTGCCATCACGCATTCTATGACAACAACGTTCTGAGATTGTACATTGAAATAATACACTAACCACTGATTTAACTCTATAGTTACCAGGTCAATCTGCTCAGTAAATCAACAGCTGCAATTTTGGTCCCGCAAATCAATGAGCTAAGATATTACTAGGATCTTGTTGCATTCTGCTATAATGTATAAAGTCTCTATGATTTAAACTTGCCAACCATGTTAGAATATTGCAGCTTTAGGATGCCCTGATCCATTTTGTGTACAATCAGTTGGCCGAATATTGAACAGTATTTGAATCAAATAAATATTAATATTATGATACAGCAACTAAAATAATGACACAATCATATAGATGTAATTTGATTGCGCTATAAATCTAATCTAAAATAAGGTGAACAGTTAAATCCAACCAAAGATATTGCCAATACATATATGAGGGCACAATTCGATTTGATACTATTCTAATTATCTTTGATATCTATTGGTTTGAATTCCTAGGGTGTCTAAGCAATCACAGCTTTTTAATAGGCGTTTGAAAATTGCGATACATTCATCTGTTCCAGAAACCATACAAATACAACGAATACAATAAATCGACGTTGAGATGTAATACTCCCACAGAAGCACTCATTTGGTGATATTTTGACATCTCAAAGTCAATAACAATATCGTTTGTGTATTACAATCAGACTGTGGAAACAACTACTGGCTCATAATGTTCACCAAATGTACATTCAAGTCTCGTTCAATTCTTATCGTAAACCAACTTTCTTTCATGTACACATTCATTACTCCTTGGTTCAACACAAACTACTCAGAAACAATCAAACTTTTATCATTTTACTATACATATTTTTACATTTTTCTTTAGTCCTAAATATCCTAGAAATCTTTCCAACATTTTATAAACTATCTTTTGTTTTTTTTTCTTTTTGTATTTTGTAGTTTTTTTCAATTTTTTTTTTATTTCATTCTTCTTTCATCGTCATCGATTAATTTTCTACCAGTACCAAATAGCTATGGTTTAATTAATTGCCAAACTCATCGTATGTTACAACCAAAAGTCCTTGACCAAAAACCAAAAACTCTTAATCTACTAGCGCTGATCAGATTGAACATAAAACAAAAGATAAGCAGTTTTAGAGTTATTGAGCGATAAAGATCCATTCATGGAAGGAGAACCAGAAGGCGATACAGGAGTGTCAGTTTTGGAAATAGAAATATCATCAATGTTAATCCAATCGGAATCAGTCTTGACATCAACAGTGTAATGGCCGGCACCGGCAGAGTATCCATGATGATAAACCACCCCGCAAAGCTTGAATTCGGGAAGCATTGCTTGCATATTTTTAGACAACGATGTGGAAGGAATCCGTAACGTTTCCGGAAACGAAACTGGTTTAGTGATCTTTTGAACTTCGGGGTTGTGTGAGTTGTAAGAAAACCGCTTCAAGTGAATAATAAGAATGCGAGGAACAGCGTCAATCAGAATTTGCTTGGTAGCAGAAACATCCTGTTTGGTTGTCACTGACGGATAAATAATATCCTCCAAATGAGCCAAATGAACAAACGCATCTTCAATAGAGTGGACGTCGGGTTCGGAAATATCAAGCTGAACATGTTGGAATGGGTCTCTGGTGATAGACGGTGATTTCTGCTTGGCAACGCTAAGAATCGACTTAAAGTATCCACCAAACAAATCAGTGATAGGCGTATGTCCAAACCCAGTGGCCTGTCTGATCTGTAATTTTTTATTGTTTTTGCCAACTTCCTGCCATTCCTCACTCTCGGTCGCATATTTATCGTTTCCGGAAGCAAGCTCTTCCTTGATGTAAGGTTTCATTACCTTTGCAAATTCGTCATGCAGACCCTCGAGCAAATACCCCAAAAACTCCTCGGCGTCTTCTTGTCGGCCCCGCTTTAAATGCTGAAACTTTTCAAGAACCCTGATCTTGTTGTAAAACGACTCGGGCGATAATGGTTTGAGATTGACATTTTTCAATCCGGAATTGATGTTTGATTCTTCTCCATAGTTGAACTCGCCAAAGAAATCCATAAGTGCGTCCAAAAGCGGAGTTTCACTTTGAATAGAGTGAACAGAATTGGTTTTGATGTAATCGAGCAATTGATTAAAGGGCACACAGTGGATCAAAGCTTGCAGAATTGCGTTCATGAAGCAAATGTTCCCTGTATTGGTGATACCTCTAGTATAAATTGTAGAAGCCGAGGAAACAGGGCCATTTTTACTATCAAATTCAGACAAGATTTGGCCCAAAGTCTTCTTTTTTCTAGAGACAGTAGACAAGGCAGCAAAATGGCCTGACAAATTAGCTGCTGTGTTAGGATCAGAGCCATTCAGCGAATCCAAAGAAACAGGGGTTTTTGGAGAAGATTGCGGGTTTGCAAAAGTAGCAGTTGAACTGGCCGGATCCGACTGGGTTGCGGATTGAGAGGAGGTGGGAACAGCCACTGGTTTCTTTTGCACAGCAGGAGGATTGTTGGCAATAGCGTCGGCCCACGAACTGAACTTTGGCACGGGCGCAGAATCTATCGGCTGCTTTGACTGCTCATGTGATTTTTCTTTGTGATTAGATGCTAATGATGGGTCTATACTTGATGCATTTGTGGAAGTGTAATTAGGCGACGATGATGACAATGATGGCGATGATGATGATGGTGGGGATGTATTAGGTTGTGGGGTTAATGATGACGATTTTTCTGCTGCTGGCGATAACGACAGCGTTGATGATGCTGATTTAGATGGTGACAGCGATGCTGTTTTTGTCTCAGTGTGCGATGCTAAGTTTGCTTTCCTCAGTCGTTCCTGCTCCAGCTGCTGTCTTCGTAAAGCATATTTTCTTCTAGGAGGAAATGTTTCTGTAGGGCTGGAATACCATGGAAGTTTTGTATTCTTTGAAAATGAGAGGGTCAGAAAAGGCTGATTACAACAAGAAAACGGTAAACCAACACAAAAGCCCTACTTACCATTAGTATACTTGTTGAATTAAAAAGGACGGGGTTTAAGGCGTGTGAATGCTGGTGGTGGGGGTGGAGCGTGGATGAGGATCAAAATAGTGTACCAAGTCGGAGATGGATCGATGATGCAAAATGTGCAAAGAAAAAAAAGATGAAAATGAAAATGAGAAAAAGTCTATATCGGTGGCACTGAAAAGTCGTGGGTGATACGTAGATTGTCGTGGCGGTCGTTGAAAGATCTAGTCAGAGTAACAGTGAAATATGTATATGTTTCAAGTGTAATTTTGGCCTGAGTCTGTATAATTGGGGCTCGTAAATGGTGGAAGGGTGTAGACGGTGATTGATGAGCTTGCGGGTTTTGTGTGGTTGGCGATTGAGAAAATGGTGGTGGTGGAGGGAAGCGAACGTCGACAGGCGAATTTTTTTATTTGCTTTTTATTTGGCGAGGACTTTGCAGATTTCCCACTGTAATTTCTTCATAGCTTTATTACGAACGCCGATTGCAAGGCTTTCAAGCGATATAGATCTCTGCCAGGCCATGATGAAAACACAAACTTTTGTGCTTGTTTGATGATTGTATTTAGACCTGGAATGATTAGCTGGATTATATTACGCCAGGTGCTATGATTAACACAATTATAGTGTAATTCTACAGACGTACTATGTATGGTTGTGTACAACAGCTAAACCCATTGACTCAAGTATTACGCACTGATTCAATCACATAGCTACACGCTACAGAAGGTTTGTATTCCGAACTTGCTCATTGAAGTCCTGGAGAGATCAACGAAACTCCATTTTAGAAACAAAATACTTCCTGTTACAAGAACAAATAAATCACAAGCAGGTGAATGTATACCGGCGCTTAGTAGACCCTCTTGATTTCTTCGCCATCTTCAATCGTATATCCTCATTAGCTTCCGTTTTGGTTCCAGTGGCGCTACTCGGTATGTTGCTATGCGTTGTCAACGCTGTCTCCAGTCGTCAAATCGTCATATCTGCTAAACAGGCCTGGCAATATTACACTGCTGATTCTTTGATGAAACCTTGATTACTGTCTACTCAGAATCTTTGCAACGCATGATATTTTGTAACACCAACGGAGGTAAAACGAAGTGCAAAAGTAGCCAAAAGGTTGCGTTCTGTTTAATACATAATCTATAGACATTAGTGTAGACTTCAAGACTGAAATTTGGAAAGGCTGAAATTTGCATTCACTGACGCGTTCTTCCCGCAAAAATGTAGATTCGAGTTCACATGATTTTCATTACCCTCCCGTCGCGTTCTGTGTATTTTTCACCCCAAGGTTCCTCTATATTTCCAACCTTTTCCTTTCTGCGTTTCCTAGTCAAAAACCCACCACCAACTTAACAAACAACAAGAGTTATATTCATTATGGCTAGTGTGGTTATTGATGCTACTTTATTCAATAAACGGGTGAAGGCTTTGCAGAGCTCTTTGGCTAGTAATGACGGGCCTTTTGGCGGAGCCAACAGTGTTTTTGTATTGATTGGCAAGGTCGATGACGAGAATCCTTTCAGAAAGAGTTCGGTTTTACACGTACGTTGTTTTTTGTGGCGTTGGATTGCAATTGAGCATGACAGAAATCTAACTGACTATGTAGACTTGGCTGCTGGGCTACGAATTTCCGTCTACTGCACTTCTCATCACTACTACTGAAGTCATCTTTGTTACAAGTGCCGGTAAAGGTAAGTATTATTTGTGCACTTTAGTATGTATTAATGCTAACAATTTTTCTAGCTAAACACTTGAAACCTTTAGAATCCGACAAAATCCTTGTTTGGACCAGATCAAAAGATGCAGAAAATAACAAGAAGCTGTTCCTTGATCTTATTGAGAAGATGGCTTCTGCCGGTAGCTCGTTGGGCGTTATCCAAAAAGACAAGTACGAGGGCGCAATCATTGCTGAATGGAGCTACTTGCTAGCTGCGTCGAGCCACAAATTCACCGATGTCGACATTTCCGCGGCGTTGGCACAGCTCATGCAAGTCAAGGACTCAACTGAGCAAGTCTACGTCAAGGACGCAGCAAAGGCTACATCCGGTATCATGTCCGAGTACGTTTCTAAAGAAATTTTCAATATTGTCAACGACGAACGCAAAGTGACGCATTCTAAATTGTCGCAGAACGTCGAGGCCAAGCTGGATGATAACAATTTTTTCAACAAGACACTCAAGTTTGGAAATGATTTCGATCCTTTGCAATTGGATTGGTGTTATACTCCTGTTTTCGAGTCTGGTGGCGAATACGATCTTAAACCGTCGGCTATTTCGAATGATAATAATATTCACAGTGGAACAATTGTTTCGTTTCTGGGACTGAGATATAAATCTTACTGCTCTAATGTGGGAAGAACGTTTTTTATTGACCCCACTAAGAGCCAGGAGCAGAATTACACGTTTTTATTGGCGTTGCAGAAGCACGTTCTTGGCTTGATCAAGGCAGGCGTTATTGCTAAGGATATTTACCAAACGGCCATTGAGTTTATTGAGGAAAAGAACGCTGCATTGCTTCCATACTTTTTGAAAAACGTTGGATGGGGTATTGGCATTGATTTCAGAGACAATACTCTAATGCTCAATGCCAAAAACACAACCGCCATTCCAGCTGGCGCTGTTTTATGTGTGTCTATTGGATTCAACAATATTCCCAATCCGGAGGCAAAGGACAAAAAGAACAAGATTTACAGTTTGTTTCTTTCGGATACCGTTGCTGTGACGGCGGAAGGAAATACGGTTTGGACGAATGCACCCAATAACCGGTCGTCTGTTGCGTTCTATTTCGAAGAAGAAGAAGAGAAAAAGCCGGCCAAGAAGGAGAAAAAGGCTGTTCAGTCTGTTATTTTAAAGAGCAAGCTGCGTGGCGATGCAAGAAATCATGATGAGGATTCTGAGCAGAAGCGCAAACTGCATCAGAAAGATCTACATGCTAAGTTGCAAAAGCAGGGAGAGGAAAAGTATGCTGACGAGAATACGGATTCAGGCACGAAGGACGTTGCAGTGTTTAAACGGTTTGAGTCGTATAAGCGGGATGTTCAATTACCCTCCAACACACGAGAGCTTAAGATTATCGTTGATACTAAGAACCAGACCATCATTTTGCCTATTAATGGTCGACCTGTTCCCATGCACATTTCGGCCTACAAGAACGGTAGTAAGACAGAAGAAGGTGACTACATCTACTTGCGGTTGAACTTCAACTCTCCCGGACAGGGTGTAAACAAAAAAGACGAGATGCCGTTTGAAGACGTCAATGCCCAGTTTGTGCGCAGTCTTACGTATAGAAGCAGGGAAATTGAGAGAATGTCCGAGGTGTTTAAGAAGATTACTGATTTGAAGAAGGACGCGCAAAAGCGCGAGTCTGAAAAGAAGGAGTTGGAGGACGTTGTTGACCAAGGTAAACTGATTGAGGTCAAGAACAGAAGACCGCTTAGACTTGACTCAATTTTTGTGCGTCCTGCACCGGAAGGCAAGAGAGTTGCTGGATCTTTGGAAATTCACCAGAACGGTTTAAAATATCAATCTCCTATCCGGTCTGACCACAATATCGAGGTGTTATTCAACAATGTCAAGCACTTGTTTTTCCATCCGTGCGACCACGAGCTCATTGTTTTAATCCACTGTCACTTGAAGAACCCCATCATGGTCGGAAAGAAAAAGACTAAGGACATTCAGTTTTACAGAGAGGCTACGGATTTGGCGTTTGACGAAACAGGAAACAAAAAACGGCGGTACAAGTATGGCGATGAAGATGAGCTGGAGCAAGAGCAGATGGAGCGACAGCGACGGACGGCTTTGAACAAAGAGTTCAAAGCATTTGCGGAGAAAATTTCAGATGCCAGTAATGGAAGACTGGATGTGGATGTTCCGTTCCGGGAGCTGGGTTTCACGGGTGTTCCGTTCAGATCGGATGTGCTGTGTCAACCCACGACGGACTGTCTTGTGCAGCTTGTTGATCCTCCGTTTTTGGTGGTGACACTGCAAGAAATTGAAGTTGTGCATTTGGAAAGAGTACAGTTTGGACTGCGCCAGTTCGACATGGTGATTATTTATAAAGACTTCCAACGCGCTGTGACGCATATCAATTCGATCCCGGTGACGCAACTGGATAGCGTCAAGGACTGGCTGAACGAGATGGACCTGCCGTACTACGAGGGTCCTTTGAACCTGAACTGGCCCATGATTATGAAGACAGTGTCAAAAGACCCGCACGATTTCTTTTTCCAGCAAGGTGGATGGTCGTTCTTGGACATGGAGAGCGATGGCAGTGGCGAAGAGGAAAGCGAAGAGGAGTCCGAATTCCAAGCGTCTGATGAGGATCCTTCAGATGACGAGAGTTCTGGGTACTCTGAGGAAGGTAGCGAGGAGTTCTCCGAGGACTCGGCGTCGGGTTCTGGGTCGGAAGACGAGTCTGGTGAGGATTGGGACGAGCTGGATGCAAAGGCCGAGCGACAGGATAGACGCAGTGCTCACAATGGAGGAGGTGAGGACATGAGAAAGAGAAAGCGATGATTTTAGTTTTGGGTGATATAGAATATTATAATTCGAAGTTTTATGTGTACACAAATTGAGATTTTGATAGGAAAGAGGAGGTTGCGTATCTTGACACAAACATTGATTTGAGTCCGCATGCCCACCACGACCGAAACTTTGATGTTTTTTGGCGATTACGTAGTCGAGCTGTGTTTCCAAATGTAAATCAGGATGTTGATACAGTTCAATGTCTTGCAAAGTGGAAATTGGCAATTGTACATGTTCAAAACGTGATACTGAAAACTGACAGTTTTTGTGCGCATAAAAATAGAGCGCCAGGAATTTCTGTCAACTGAGTGAAATGATAACAATAATATAATAAATGCGCGCACCGTGAATAAATGCGATGATGCACGAGCCTCAGGAACTGTTTTTTTTTTTTTTTTTTTTTTTTTTTTTTTTTTTTTTTTTTTTTTTCTCTACATAAGTATTTATACAGTACCTGTAGATACTGGAATCAATAAGGGTTTCACAGTTAGGCAAAGCCTTGTTTGCATTTAAGGGTTTTCTGAACGACTTTGTAGACACTGTACACAAATTGTATCTCAATGTGGTGCCTAGAAATTGAGCACATCACCGTACACCCTAACCCTTCGATAGAGCTTAATAGTCGTGTCCTAGGTTCTTGAAGCGCATCAACAAATGAGCATTGCCGTCATTGTCATGGCAGAGCTCATTTGGTTTATTGATCGTCGCTAATCCAATTGCCCAGTTACTGATTTCCTACTGATTTCCCCATCTGTTATTTTCGTTCAAACCCGGCCTGTTTTCGTTCCAAAACACCTTTTTTTTTAATTGTGTACACATACAAATCCTCCTCAATGCTTTCTCTATTGTATAATTGCCATTCTAAACAAAAGACATAGTAAAATAATCCGGAGCAGTCTTCAATTCAATTGAAAACAGGTTCTCACATTATCAAACTAGGCCACCTTAGAACAAATTGGGCGCTAAACTCATATATTATAGGCGCTAACCCCATTTCTTTCTCTCTGTTATCGTTATCGGTCTCGTCGTCATCATTACATAATCGCCTTAAATTAAAATCTAAACGATCCACAAACTCGGTAGGCAACCCATTCGAAACCAAAGTTGGGCTTTGTCTCACTCAAAAGCCTTGAGATAAGCCGTTTTCGTCTCTCAGTTTTCATAAAACCATAATCTTCCGTGTTTAGTACATGATACATAAAACAAATACACAAATACACTAGCACGTAGTCGTAGTCATATACGCCACGCCGCTGAGCATTGCTTTCAAAGGAGGCCGTTTGTCCATCTCGCTATCGTGCATCGAGGAGATCGAGTCCTCGTCGCTGCTGCTCGAAGACGAACTGCCTACTGGTGGAATGCTGCTTGTGCCTTTGGGCGTTACAGCCACAGAGCCCGCAGTCTTTGTGTAAGGGTGGTTGAGATTGCCCTCGACAAGATACTTGAGCTCATTCTGAATATCAGTAAACGAGGTATAAGGAATATATCGAATCTTGTTTTTGATGCAAAACTGCTCGAGCTTGAGACCCTTACGGGCAAACAGCACGTCGGCCTTGCTGGCAGCCGCCAGGTCTGAGACGCCGTCGCCGATAAACACAATCAAGGGTTGCTCGCCCACCACCGAGTCCTTATAATCCTGGATTGACTGTGCTTTGTCGTGGCCCAGCGGACTATCATGTCTCCAGACCGGTGTCCATTTTGATCCGTCGGGCGTAATTAGCGCGTCGTTCGACACAATTCCAATCCGCGCCGACGACGCTTTTCCCATAGTCTCGTCAAGTACATGCCTGAGTAGCGGCTTGATTCCCGCTGAAATCACATTGAACGGAATCCCGTAGTGCATGGTATACTGGAAAAACTGTTTGAATCCGGGGTCCATGACCAAGTCCTGCTTCAGTGTCTTGAACCCGTCCTTGAGCGTGACGTGCAGCGATCCCCACATTTCCTCGGACGCGCCGCGGAATGATTTCTCGCCGGTAGAAATGGATTCGTCGAGAAGCTCGCGGCGCTCAGGGCCACAGCCGTGGTGGTCAAAGAGAATGTGGCCAGTGTCTTGTAAGAAGATTGTGCCGTCAAAGTCGGAAAAGATGGCGATAGGACGACCCTTTGTAGGCTGGCCGTTCATATCAATAGCAACAATTGACTCGTGAGACATTGATGATTATAATATTATATGTGTGTGCAAGTTTGGAGATAGAAAATGCTGAAGGTGCAGCAAGAGAAGTATGGGAAAAAAGACTAGACAAGAGGAAAAATTGTCATTTATTTATACTTTTGTTTAATACCGATTAAAAACAGAGTCTACGACGATGGTGACATGCGAATAGACAGTTCAAAATTGAGATTCGTTTTCAATAACAACAGGAAAACTGTTCTTGTAAAAAAGTTTAAATTGGTTTTTTTTGGCTTGTTCACGATTTTATTTTGCCTCAAGGTCTTTTTTGTTTTTATGTGCAAGATTGTAGAGTTTATTAGAATTGTTGCTGCAGTTCATATATTATATCGTAGTTCTCAATTACATGGCAGTTTCTTCCTTGATCGTGACCGTTCTTATTTAATTTTGCAAGAGATGGATTTTGTAGTTTATCGTCATTTATTTAGAGCAGACAGGAGCCATAAACGAGAAAACGGCTTGTGAAAGTAGTTGATACTTAAGTCTTAATACCCGATAGATCTGTCTGTAGAAAACTCAACCCTGACATGAATTTGTGTCACATACAACCCCTTTTATATGCGCATTTTCTGTCTTCAAGCTACGTGTTGTCACTATTTGCTAACAGCATTTGTCTAAGTAATTCAGCGAGCTCTATAGTCAACAATTTATAAGTATTTAATGTCTTATGCTCTTGGACATAAATTAAGATGCAAGAATATTACCGAATGAAGTTAATTTGAAAGAAACTTTAACAGTTTTACAAAACAAAAAGAAATGACGTTTTTGTTGACGATGATATCAGAACTTTTTTGAAAAGTGTCTCGAGGTTGAATGGAGATTTACATACTGAAACTACAATTTGAGGACAAACGGGTATAGAGTAGAGAGGAAAACACAAAGAATTTACGTTTGGTCAAGAGGCTTAATGCGATAGTGGAAAAAGGGTTTCTTTCGATCGTCGTCAGAGTCGCAACACAAGGTTTTGTTATCTTGTTCTTACTTGTGATTGATTGAGGTGCTTTTGTAGATATATCTTACAGCTATAGGAGTTCTTGTCGTTTTTGATACCCTGAGAAACGAAAATTTAAAAGCCACTACAGAAAAGAGGCTTTGAAGTTGAGTTGAGTTCAAGGTACAGTTTGCAAAAATTACATGCAATAGAATACGGTGAGATATTGGAAACATGTTGGCTTGTCGAAGCAAATGAGCTACTGTCCCTTCTCTCTGTTTTTTATTTGTCAAAACAGCGTATCATTGAAAACGCAATGTGGTATTTGGACTCATTAAGGGAGGAGTAGAGGGTGATCACAATTCTTGAATACACTTGTGATGAATGAGGGATTTGCGGTGAATGAGAGGGGACTTGCACAGTGGTTTCGGTACTTAGGCATCATCAGTTTAATGCGCTGGATTCTCTAAATGAAACATACGTAATGGAAGCATGTGTTAATTGTAGCTCAAACCGAGTTCTTAGCAGTCAACTAACAACACAATAAAACAAGTAGTTTCTCGGTCTCTGTAAACCTCAATCATTACAAAAAAAAAAAACAGCACCAACCTTTGCGCACCAAATATCTTTTGTTTAAATTCACCATTATAAGTTGATTACTAAAATCCAGTTGTTAAGTTCTTATTCATCGACAAATAAATATATTCTGACTCATGTAAGGCTACTAAAAAGTTTTGGATATACATACGAGCCTGCTCCAGTCCTTAAGTAGATACTGAATCGACAGAGTCAATTTTTTGTGCCTACGAGAGTAGAATCAGCAGCGTTGTTGTATAGTGCGCAAAGAAAATAGCGTTTTGGTTCGTACTTGAAAAATCTATTTTGCCAGCTTAAGTACATAATCCAACACTTTCGTTTTAACTGATCTTTATTGTGTCTCAATTCCTGTCTTCCACATCACTGTCAGCGATAGCGTTACGACTCGTACTTTGAAAGCCTCATTTTTTCAGCTCAAGTATAATTCGGCTCTTTCGTTTTAACCGATCTCTATTGTGTCTCAATTATTGTCTCTCGCATCATCCTCAGCAAAGGCTTCACCCAACCTCGACAATGTTTTTCTCTATTCTCCCAATGTAGTGGAATGGGGTAGAAATGGGCGTTCGATAGAACGCTTATGAGAGGAAACAGGGGTTTGGTTGATAAGTTGTTTTGGGAGTGATTTGGTAAAAGGTAAAGGTTGAAGGTTTGGATTGAGCTATGTTTGCAAGGGAACGGATTCGGTGACCTGTGCTATTCAGAGGGGATCAGATTGTCAATTTTGTGTACAAAATATCAATTGAATTGAAGGTGACATTATAGAAGGTAAACGGGATGTAAGCCCGGTATTTATAGAATTAGAAATAAAGGTACAAAACAATGGAAAACTAGTTGATAACAATAGTTGCGTTTCAGGAGGGAACGCTGCAAAGACGCAGAGTGGTTGAAACCACTCGCGGCTTTTATCGTGATTCCTATGACACCAATACACACAATCAAAAACAATATTGTGCCCACTTCCTTTCGAGGATTGTTTGCGAGTGCGGATAGAAACAAGCCATTTACTATTTGTATACACTTACAATACAGTTATATAATATCAATTGCTACATAACCATGATTCTGGTTCCAAAAAGGTTGACGAATATATACGGCTGGCCGGTCCGATTGGCGAGTAGCATATGGAGAGCCAAGACACAAATTCTCCCCACATATGTACTTCTGTGTGTACATAAATGGTGTGCTTCCATCTGTATTTTCAGTTGCTGGTGAATGTGAAAAATAGACGATTCAGGCAAAACCTTCCGACCCAATGATATTGCCAAATATTGATATTATCTTTAGCTCCAGCGGGCAACTGACTTAAATATCAAGCTCAATGTGATTATTACCGTCTCCTTGAACAGATCACAATCAACAATGGACATGTGCAAACCAATTAATTCCATAAATTATTTTCTACATTGTACCTTGGAGATAACTACTGATCCCGGACTGAAAAACATTGATAGTGTTTTTTTTATCGTTTGTTCCTGGTCTCGAAATACATTGAATACCAGACACAAAATCAACCCTCAAAGAAAGATCACAGATATACAAAATACCAACTGCTAGGTCGATTTCAGTCTATCCCCATAAAGTCATTAAAAACAATGTTCTAAACATTACATACAACTTCCTTTTATCATCACTTGGAAATCTAGTTTTGACGTCGCTTAAGGTTATTAACCAGCACCATAGTTTCCTGAAACTTTTTCTCCAATTCATCATCTTTGTTAACCAAGCTTGATTTGAAATCTTCAAACATTTTGGACACTTGCTTTGTATATTGTTCCCTCTGGTCAGCCATTTCTAGTTTTAATTTTTCGATTTTTTCACGTTCTTGTTGTTGGGTCTGAATGGTTTGCTGAAGGATTTGGATTTGATCTTTGTTGTTGGTGCGATCTTGGATGAGCTGTTGCAGTCTTT
Organism: Saccharomycotina sp. CBS 16003; assembly: GCA_022457085.1. Taxonomy (NCBI): domain Eukaryota; kingdom Fungi; phylum Ascomycota; species Saccharomycotina sp. CBS 16003. The sequence goes on from JAJNCF010000020.1 coordinate 891,111, forward strand.
CGGTGATTTCTTTAAATTTTTCTTCGTAGGCGGCTTTTGTGGCCTTTGCACCAGTCACTACTGCTTGATAGGATGCTTCAGATCGTTCTTTTTCACCCTTGACCAGATTGATCATATCATCATACTCGGTCTTGCTTTGCTGGTATTGTTCCTGGTCCTTTTCCAATTTGCTGACTTGCTTGACCTTGTTTTCAACCTCGCTTTCGAGTTCCTTCACCCGTCGCTCTTTACGCCCGATGATCGAGTTGAGAGTTTCGTTTTGATGTTTTAGCCCTTCTAGCTGTGATTCTATTTTGTCGCATCGCTTTTTGATTGCATCCCGGCCTTGCTTCTCCTCAGTTGCGCGCGCCGTTTTCTCCTTTAATTCTCGTCGCAGCGTGTCGATGGTTTGTTGTAATGATTCAATGACGTTCGACGTTGATGCAAGGTTCCGTGGCACAGCACCACCATTACCATTGCCATTACCACTACCATTAGGGGTTTCAGAAAACGATGCGCCTTGGCTGTGCGGTTTGAGCGTACCTGGCGTCGTTGTCACGGAATTTGAATCACTACTTTCAGGACTAGTAAGCGATTGCTTTTCAGATCCGGTTTCATTTTCGTTTAACGAAACTGATGATGAACTACGGCTTAGTGACATGGCGTGTATAAGGGTATAATCAATCAGTTTAACCTAGGATTCCCGTACTTATCCAAAAACTCTGAATCGTGTGGATATCAACCAAAAAGATTGTGAAGAAAAAAACTTAACGTGTTCAAAAAGCAGGAGTTTTCGAAAGGAAAAAAAAGAAATCAAATAAGAAAAGGAGGAGGAAAAGTCCGTTGACTAAAAAAGGGAAAACTACAAAAGGAGGAAGAGAAAAAAATCCCTACAAAAAAAGGGACAAAACTAAAACCAGAAAACTGGTAGTTTGAACCCAGAATTGTCAGAAACTGAATCAACACGATTTGCATATTATTATCTATTTATGCTCTTGGATTTGGATGTTTGAAATTACATAGTCTTCTAGAACCAAAAAATAAACTGTGATTCACTAAAGGCTGTAGAGATAGTTATATTCAATTGAATCACTAACCTTCAAAAACAATCAGTTCTTCTTTCGGCTCCCAGTCCTTTCAGGTAAAATCTTCCGGATCTTCTTGTACACAAATACGTGTAATGTACATACAAGTGAATAACTCATGGGCTCCAAGTGTTGTTCCAGTGTAAAGATACTCTGTGTTAAATCGTATCAAAGTCTTTCTTGATATCAAAAATCATCAATTCAAATGAGCTTTCGACTAATTGAACCCATGTTTCATCAAAAAATACAGCACCTAATGTGATGCTAAAACTTGATCTTGTTATAATGCGGACTATCATACATATTTACAAATTTTTCAAAAGCACTTCCTATACTGCTACCACAGTATCTGCAGATTCTTCTAGAGATTTGAGAAAGTCAGGTCTATACGAACCCAAAATGCTGGTTGCGGGCCGAGATCTCATATCAGTGTTGTCTTTATAAATTTGTTCCAAAAGGTCTAAACACTGTTCTCTGACCGGCGGACGGAACTTGATCAAGTAAAACAAAGACCCAACACCCAAATCTCTCCGCTCCGGATCGCCGCACAAACTCTTCAACCGCTGGTATATATTCTTGTCCAGCGACGGCAAATCCGACAAAAGCCTCAAAAACTGCGGACGATCAGATCGTGTTAAAAATGGAGTGATGTTATCCAATACCTTGGCTGTATACTGGAAATATGCTGAGTCCTCTGAGGGAAAACACTCTTCAAGCTCCGCGGTCTCGCTGGATTTACTCCTTTTATAATTGAACTCTCCAAACCATTCTTCATTCAACCATTCTATTATGATATCAATTTTTTCACGAAAGTTGGCCATAACATAATCAAAAATTTTGTCTCTAATACTAGTTTTCATCGCCTCCACAACCGATTTATTCTCTTCATCCTCCTCTACTGATTCTACCTCAAGTCCTCGTGCTAGCAGTCTACTAATTAAAATAACCCAAGTGTCTTTATTCCAGCTATTAATCGCAACACGGTTCAAACTCTTTTTGACCGTCGCAACTTCTGGCTCTGAAACACTGAGTTTGTCGTAGGAGATCATGCGGTCAGCTATTTGGTTAATGTGCTTGAGCCGTTCAGTGCTCGTGAATTTTGTTGGTGCTGGAAGAGCAAAAGAAGATGAAGGTTGTAATCCCAAATCGTCGTCACTCTGGTAATCGTCTTCAGCAGCGTCAATGCTAGTATTCAAAGGCTTTTCAGGAGCTTGGGTCAATATATTTCCCATAGATGACGTGGATGACTCCGTGTCTTGCGGTCTGGACAAGCCTATGAAATTGTCATACCTTGATCTTACAATATTTAATGAGTTTTGCAATAGCTGAGGATTTACCTGTGCTAGAGCTTCAATGGCAATGTTGGAAGCAACATCGACAGGAATCTTCTTCACATCAAATTGGAGCATTGGATCGTTTTTAGATAGTAATGAGTATATTGATGCAAACCCATAAGGTCCGGGAGGAATTGCGGTCGACGTGTCTTGCGGCATAGTGTTGGCAGACTTTTGTTTCTTCATAGGCTCTTGCTTGGTTATCTGCACAGAGGCTTGACGTTTCAAAGGTCGGCTTTGCGACCGAGAAAGCATGGATAAGTATCCCTCAATCTGGCTGTTAAACTTTGGTGCCATACGAGATTTCAGCACATGTTGCAAAAACAGCTTCAGCGCTTTTTCTATATACTTTCCTTCGACCTCCACTTCCTTGTCATTTACAGAGTCAATAGACTTCTGAGAAACATTAAAAGATAATATAGTTTTTAGACACTTTGTAATAGTGACAGGCCTGGTTTTCATGAGGTTTGTCAACGCATAAAGGGTCGCTGTAAATGCTTTGGCGCTTACAACAGGGTCTATAAACACCGACAAAATTCTATCTAACAGGCCCTGGGCCTCGGCCTCTAATGTTTGTTTAATCAAAGGGTGGTTGGGAGACACAGACGACAGCGAGAACTCGCTTGATCTGTCTCCAAGTCTAGGATCGCGGTTTGCGAATGATTGCAAAAAAATCACTTGTTGGGCAAATTTGATGCACTCGGCCTTCACGCCAAAGTGCGGAGAATCCCAAAGCTGCATGACTCGTTGTTTGATTCCCGTTAGCTTGTCCCACAGTACAGATTGTGACACATCTTGGGAAACAACCATCATCCCCAAACCGTACACGGTAGCAACAAGTGCAACACTATTTTTCTGCACCTGGAAATCATTGTCATTTAGAAGAGAAATAATAGCATCGATACAGTCAAGCGCAAGAAGTTTTTTTTTCTCAGTGTCTAGAGACTGCGATGTAAACGCATCCACCAAAAAGGCAGAGCACCAGCGACGAAGAGATACATTAGATTGATTGGCAATTGGCAGTATCCCACGAACAATATCCGGATAATGTGATGAATCTTGCGCAACCAAGATTTTGACCTGGTCCAATTGCTTGATCTGATCTTGAATATCAGCCATTATGTTAATGCTGCTGTTGAAGAAATAATTGTAATAATAATAAAGTTATGTTCAGGTTGCCAAACAAAATACGTTTTGGATCTCTTGTTTAAATACACAGAAACCAGGAATGCCGCGGATACAGTACAAGCACAAGCTATATTCAGTTGAGATCTAAAATCAATTGTATCCAGGTAAGCTGATTGACGATATCTGGATGGATGTGATTCTAAAAAAAAGCTTAGTGCAAGAGTGAAATAAAACCTTGCTCCTCTATGAAATTTTGGCTTGTCGGACTGATAATTACTCTCAGTCGCCAAAACAACACCCACGACGCGAAACTGCATTTTCGAATACATTACGTGTTTTGGACCAATCTACAGGTTCACTAATACTACTGCTATTTTAGTGTTCAACTGCCCAGATTCAGGTGTGTATTGTACGAATTGATCGAGTTCAAGTCTGCTAACACTTATCATACTTTTAGATGGATATTTTTTCACAATCAAGATCCAGAAGGCCGGGTGGCGATCCCAATTACAGCCAACCTAACGCGTTTATTTTCAGCCAACCAGAAAATGTGTTATCGCAAAGATCATATTTGGACCAGCTGTTACGTGAAATCTTGGATTTGCCTCAAGATGAGCTTGTAATGGACTATGCGACAGCTGTAAAGCTCTTAGGGGTGATTATTAAAAGCGGCTTGGAATATGATAGAAAGCATCATTTGCGAAAGCTAGACGAGCAAACGTCCAGAAACATCATTATGTCGTTAGACGCAATAAAACGGTTGATGATACTGATTCCTGACGCTTTAAACGCTCACCATGAAGAAACTGGATTCAAGGTCTATGAGGCATTACTGTCACGAATTTTGACACTGTTTACTTACGAATCGAAATCTGTGAATACTAGAATTGGTCTTTTCATCAAGCATATGCTAATTACAACAATGTCCGCATCGAACTTTTGGAGCTTTTCATTAAAAATCCAGTCTGATTTACATACCCTGTTGAATCAGCTGTCAAAATACCTTGAATCCGACATGAACGTCCCATTTACAGCATCTGGGCCGCTTAATCAGATTCAACTTCAACCCGGTTTGGCAGTTGATCTCTCACTGACAATAATTCAGGCATTCCTACAAGCGGCTTCGACTAATAAAGACTTTGAAATGCTGTACGGACCAGAGAAGCATCAGCGATTGCGTGTATTCGCATTCCGAGTCTGGGGGTTTGTGAAGTATCAAATCCCCATAATAGGCTCTTCTGCTTCAGACACACATCAATTATTTTCCAATATGTGTAGCATAGCTCTTTCAATTGGTTCTGGCAGAAAATTCTGGTTTAGACTATCTATATTATGGGCAGTCATGGTTTTCAGTAACGTGAAAGAAATCAAGGACAATCTAGACATTGAGATAGCGGCATCATCGCTTGTCATGGATCTTATTGATGTTTACATTGACCATGGTACCATGGGAGCAAGCGTATCATTATTACCACAACTATCTCAATTTGATGAAAATTCTGAATCAAATGAATTTACAAAAGCCTTATTTATTTTTACTTACATTTTTACATCTAATTCCTTCAATGAACCATTTACAACTCACTTTGCATTCAAATCGACCTTTCTACAGGAGAAAGCACTCACTATTAAAAACAAGTTGGCAAACAAAAAAACACTTAATCTTGATTTTCAGCAAGATTCTGAGCTGTTTGCCTCGCTTTTCAAATCGCCGTTTGTTTCGGAATCTATAGGCGACTTGAATCAGTTGAAAAAATACATTTTAACTAGATTCTCAGCATTACAGCAATCTGAACGATTATGGATAATTCATCAGATTGGATATGCAGCGTGTTTTCTACATGGTTCTCTCTTGCCATCAAAACTAAGTTGTTCATTATGTGATATTTCCGAGCCAAAAGTCAAAAAAGACAAAAGCATTTCCATGGATTTTTCAGATATATCTCTCCATTTGCTTGCAAACTCAGATGCTGTAAATAGCAAAGAGTTTGCTTTTGAGTTTTCGGGTATGCTGAGAAAAATCTTAACGACTAATGATATTAAATTTGATTTCAACACTGAAAATCCCATTGGAGAATGGCTTATTACTAACTTTCAAAGCACCGATCGTCAGATACGTCTCATAACATCGTCTCTAATTGCCTATTCTGTAACAACATCCAGCAGATGCCGTGATATATTTAGTTTTCTTTCTTCTATTGGTGTCTCAGAAAACCCGCAATTAATAGAACCTACAGTTCTAGCCTGGGGAAAAATTGGCTCCATAGTAGAAGGAGAAGAGTTGAACCTTGTTTTAATGAAGCTGATTGAGTATCTGGGTATTGGTAACGCATTTTGTTCAAAACTCGCTGTTTATCAAATTCGTGCAATTGCCAGATCAGCACAGAAATCTTGTTGGGATCTCATATCGCCATTTTGGTTTAGTGTTGGTATTGCCGTTTGCAAACGGTACTCAAAAAATCCTGTGATTTTGACAAAGCTATGCGAAGTACTAGAGACAACTCCTTCTCAGTTTATTTGTCAAACATTCAAGTATACTGTGCCTTATCTTGTTCTCAAGCAAGACAGTCAAACACTTTCGGAAATCAGTGCTGTATCCAACATCTCAGTTTCAGAGCTGATGATTGAAAGTTTGCCAAAAACCGTGGCACTACTGCTGATGCACGATACATCTCCAACAAAATCCCTGGTTATGCAACGACTAATTGAAACTCACAGTCCCATGAGCACGTCCTCTCTCGTGGTTATTGTCAGTGGCCATAGATTACCTATTGCTTTTGAATTGCTAAAAATGTACGATCCAGATGATAAAGTCAAGTCTCAAAAGATTTCTGACAATTTTGAGTTTTTGAATATGATTTTATATGGTAGCGAGAAGGCAGCTCCAGGGAAACCAAAGGAAATGTTTTTTGAAGCAAATATTCTTGGTCTTGTCACTCAATTCACTAATACTATTATTGGAATCAGCATCAAATGTCCTGTTAACGAAAAGTTACTGAGTTTACGCGGCATCTCTAAACTAATTCATTGTTCAGGAAGCTCTTTTGCAAAATCAATTCCACAAATATGTGCTATTTTGCAAACTGCAATGGAAGACAAAGAACTTCAAAAGTATGCGCTAATTACTTGGCTTGACATGCTTAAAAGTATGACCAAAAGCGACCTTGATCGTATTATCAATTTGACTTTTTCTGTTATTATTGCGAAGTGGAAAGAGATGCATGACAGCTCTAAGGAAGAAGCGTCGAAATTGTTCCGTTATTTGCTGACAGATGCAAGATCAGTTATGGAATCAATCATAAAGATCCGAGGAGTTCCAAGTTTATCTTCTCTTCGGCCTGACCTAAGCGATATTGTTGGTGAAATATCGCAGATTCAAAGAACCAATCAGCCTCTTCCACATTTGAGACAATTGCTTTCAAGACTATCAGATGAGAATATTTACATTGTTAGACAGAGTTTACAAGAAATTCGCGAATTGTTGGTCACTGATCATGAGCGCATTAAATTGAGTATAGATCATTTATCATTTCAGTCAACTCTAAAGAACCTAGTAAGCACTTTGCTCAATATTCCTAATCAATTTCAACACCACGAAAGCGATATCTCTATACTTTGCACACAATGTTTGGGTTTTCTCGGAGCTATTGACCCTTCGAAAGTCAACTTTAGACTCGATGATCCATATCCGGTGATTTACAATAACTTTGCCACAGCAAAAGAATCAGTAAGGTTTGTGATACATTTTGTCGAAAACTATCTTATTAGATGTTTCCAAAGCTCTACTGATCCCATCTGTCAATCTTTTCTTGCTTACGGAATTCAGGAATATCTTAGATTCTGTGAGCTCACTCCGGAATCGATTGCTGTTTCTCCAGGGAAAGAGCACTGGGATAAGTTTAGCTCGCAATCAAAAACTTTACTTTACCCACTACTTTCTTCCAAATATAAAATTACTGCCTCTATGCCCAGTATACAATCCGAATACCCATACTTTACTCCAGATCAATTGCATCAAACCTGGCTGCAGAATATCACCTTAAGAGTTCTAGCTCACACTGAAGGCACTAATCCCAAGTCGATCTTTAGACTGTGTTGGAGAATCATCAAGAATCAAGATTCCTCAATTTACAACTTCGTGTTTCCTTATGCTGCTGTAAATGTTGTTGTTAGTGGAAACAAAGAAGAGAGTGACATATTGTTGAAGGAAATCTTAAACATTTTATCATACGATATCTCCAACTACCATGATAATCATCAGCAGTTGGATAATATTAAAAAAGCCTATGGAGTTATCTTCTCACTGATTGACCATTTTAACAGAGTGCTGCGAGCAAGACAGCATCATTTAGCGGTCATACAGAAAGAAAAAGAAAAAGAAATAGTAAGCAAGGGGCTCAAAATAAGGCCCGTTGTGCCTTTGATTGACACTGATTCTCAAGTGGGAAATCTTGAAAGTGTCATGAAACGAATCCCATCAGACCTTTTAGGCCAAAGATCATTTGAAAGCAAGTCGTATCCGCGATCGTTGATGTACTGGGAAGAATACTTGAATGACAATAAAAACCTCGGTGCCGAAGAGCAAGAGCAAATTTATTCTAACTTTATGGAAATTTACGCCAGCATAGATGATCCAGACTCTCTTGATGGTATTGCCACAAAAATTCCATATCTTCCTGTATCAGGAAAAATTCTTCAGTACGAAATGTCTGGAAAATCTGATTTTGCGCTAGATTGTTACAAAGTGCTTTCGACAACATCCGAATGGAATATTGATATGAATTATAACATTATGAAGTGCATCAAGACTAGTGGTCGATATGATTATTTGATAGAAAGTATGGAAACGCTATATTCTGAACACCCTAATTTGCCAAACAAGTTTTTGAACATCGGTGTTGAAGCTGCTTGGCTTGCTTCCGATTTCAATAAACTTCGTATATGGCTGAACCGTATTCCGGCCAACAACCCTGTATCCAACAGTTTTGAAGTCAACGTTGGTCGTGCCTTATTGGCAATGCAAAAAGGAGATTATGCCCAATTTCAAACGCTGATTGAAAACGCACAAAAGAGTTTGTCTGCTGTCTTAGAATCATCAAAAATATCATCAGTAATACAGGTATACGATACAATTGTGCGTCTACATGGACTAGCTGATCTTGAAAGTATTGCAAGTATTGATAAAGACAGACTTGCAAATAATGGCAGCGGAATCGTCACACATAGGGAAATGTCTGAAAAGCTAAATGACAGATTGGCTATTCTTGGATCCAATTATTCTCAGAAACAATATCTTCTTGCGTTTAGGAGGATGGCCATGAACTCCTCACAGTAAGTACCATTTTTCCAATATTGAGTTTTCATTATGTTACTAACTATAGATAGTCTTCCATTTGCCGAGGAAGAAACTTTGTTTACATGGATCCATAGCGCCAAAAATTTGCGAAAGCAAAAGCAATATTCATTTGCATTCAGCACAGCAGTCAGATCACTTCCCTCTAAAAATCTTGAAGCTTATATGGAATATGCAAAGCTATTATGGGTGCAGTCTGATCATTGTGGTGCAATTAAAGCGCTAGACAAAGTAACTGAGGGTGGGCTTCACAAGTACCTTTCTGTCAAGTCCAAGCAGCTGCGCGACAAGTTCAATAATAAACAAGAGCCTACTGCAGATTCTGATTTGCTTGATGAGTTTTTGGCAAAATCAGCGCTTTTGCAAACTCGTTGGATCGATATGTCCGGACAAGGCTCTAGTAATGAAATTAAAGAGCGATACGAACTGATTTCAAGAGTTCACCCTAAATGGGAAAAGGTACATTATTACATGGCAAAATATTACAATAAACTCTACGATTCTCAAAGCACCTTGGACTCTTCGTTGAGAACAACAGAGTATCATTGCGGTGACTATATTACGGTTATTGTCCGATGCTACACACTTTCACTTCAGTACGGGGTCAAGTATATTTATGAGACTTTGCCAAAACTTATTACATTATGGCTTGACTTCTCGGAAAACATCAATAAGGTTGATTCTGTGCAATATAAATCAGTTTTGTCGAAGATTGTTGAGGCTAGAAAAACCAACTTGAAAGCCATCAATCTAATGTTGGAGAGATACTCTATGCGCGTTCCAAGTTATATATTCTACAACTCGTTGCCCCAACTCTATTCTCGGCTGCTACACGATGACGCTGGTGTATACCGTGTAATACAAGAGATTATTGTGCAGGTTACTAGAACATACCCGCAGCAAGCGCTATGGTTTCTTCTTGGTGTTTTGAATTCTAACCGGCAAGACAGGAAGGAAAGAGGTATTGATATTATGAAAAAGCTTCTGTCTACACCTGCGGCTCATCCTTCTCAAAAGAGTTCACAACCTATTCCGGGGTTGATGTCGCAATCAAGCGTGAAACCACTTGTTGATTCGGCTACCAAGATGGCTTCTGAACTTTCGTCGCTTTGTGATGAACCACACGAAGGAAGATCAAGAGCCCATATTCGCGATATTAAGTTTGATTTAAGTGCATTGCCTTGTGGGTTAGTCCTGCCCGTTGGCTTTTGTATGTGTGTCACACTTCCTTCTCAGTCGGCTGCAATGAAATATCACACGGCATTTCCTCATTCTGCTATAGTGACGATTGAAGGAGTTGACCCCTACGTTGATTTTATGTCTTCACTTCAGAGGCCCAAAAAGGTGGTTTTTATTGGAAGCAACGGTAAGAGATACAGAATTTTATGTAAGGCCAAAGACGATGTTCGAAAGGACGCCCGATTGAACGATTTGACAAGAAGTATCGACTTTTTGCTCAAGCGAGATGAAAACTCGTATAAAAGAGGACTGAGTATCAGCACGTATTGGGTCACAGCTCTGACGGAAACAAGTGGCTTAATCGAATGGGTTGATGGATATAGACCCATGAGGGATATTATCAGTCACTTTTACACATCTTTTGGTGTTCCAATCAACTGGACTCGGATTTCTAAACAACTCAAGACAAATACAAAAGAGCAGGGATTCTTGGAAATAGTCAAAGGATTTAAGCCGGTACTGAAGTACTGGTTTTTAGAGTGCTTTCCTCAACCCAGTGCTTGGTTATCAGCTCGTACAAAATACGCTCGTACACTTGCAGTCATGTCTATGGTTGGATTTATTTTAGGGTGAGTTTAAACAATATTAAATTTGGATGTGTAAACTAACGCACAATAGTCTTGGAGATCGGCATGGTGAAAATATCTTATTTGATCAGCATACGGGAGGAATAATGCACGTCGATTTCGACTGCCTGTTTGACAAAGTGAGTTAATAGTATTGTTACTCTGCTATTGTTGATTTGAAAAACTAACAACCAAAAAGGCTCGAGAACTGGAGACGCCTGAACTTGTTCCATTCCGTCTCACACATAATATGGTTGATGCGCTTTGTGTTTCAGGATATGAAGGCCCGTTTCGGCGAAGCTGTGAAATAACTTTAGAATTTTTGCGGAATCACGAAGATATGTTTATGACAATGTTAGAGACCTTTTTACATGATCCTATTAACGACTGGTCGCGGAAAAAGAAGGTAGGTTTAGTACAAAACAACAAAGAACTTGTTTCTCGCTTTTTTAATGATAATGTTGCCACACATTTGTAATTATATTTCAAGACTGTTTTACTAACAATTTTTTATAGGCCAGCAAGAAAACAGTGAAGGGCTACAGGGCTGCTACGTCTCCTGAAGAAGCTTTGGCCTCTATCAAGAACAAACTTCGTGGAATTTTGGTAGAAGAGGCCATGCCCATGACAGTTCCAGGAGAAGTTGAATTCCTTATTTCTCAAGCAACGGACTTACACAATCTATCGCATATGTATCATGGATGGATGGCGTTCTGGTAATAAAAAACAAATTTACGATATTGTATACATAAAATAAAATAATTTGTTATATTTTTTTTTGAGAATTTGTTTCTTTTGGAAAATACATGCATTCAGTACACACGGGACACTGCAAAATGACTATAATGTTAAACCACAAGGGATTTATGCAGCACATTGACTAGAGATATGGCCAGGCTGTTTGCAGTTATAGCAAACCTTACCAAGAGGCTCGGAGCACTCCTTGCTCAAGTGACCGTGATCACCACAGTTGTAACAAAGCTGTCCTTGCTGGCAGTCTTTGCTCATGTGGCCGTTTTGACCGCATGAGAAGCACTTTTGGTTGCGGTAAGATCTGTTGCGGCCTTGTCTGCAGTACTTAGCAATGTGGTTGGATTGTCCACAAGTGTAACAGCTCTTAGCGCTGGCAGGAGCCGTGGGGAACGAGTGGGCAGCAGGGCTAGTGGGTGCGTCGGCAGCAAGCTTGGGTGATTGTGATTCAACGGTGGTTTCAGCAGTAGTGGGAGCAGTAGAAGCAGCTGAGGCAGGCTCGGAGGACTCTTCAGTGACGGCAGCACTGGCAGTGGTTTCCTTTTGAGCAGACTCCTTAGCAGTAACAGCATCAGCGTTCTTGGTTACTGATTCCTTTGGTTCAACAACAACTTCCTTCTTGTCTTGAACTTTTTCGGCTGCAGCGGTGGGGACTGCGGATTCAGAGACCTCAGGCTGTTCAGGACAGTTGCGGGCAAGATGACCGGGTTTGTCACAAACGTAGCAGGCCTTGCCTTGAGCAGGCTCAGAGCATTCCTTTCCTAAGTGACCAATTTCTAAACTTGGTTAGCTGTGGATTCAATAATGAGATCGATTCGGGGGAATTGAATCATACTGTTACAATTGTAGCAAACAGGACCCTCACTTGAGCAGTCTGATGCCTGTAAATGTTGTTAGTACATTGATCTAAAAGCTGATCTAGCATCGCAATGATGAAAACACAAACCTTGTGTCCTCCTTGACCACCTATGTGAAATCGAGTTAGTCAATCAGAGACATTTGTACTGATATCATGAGAGAGGCAAGAGATCAGTTGCGAACTGAAATTGGGATCTGATCTCTCTACCTGATGTGTATAAAAACATACAATTGAAGCAGGTGCGCTTGAAGGGTCTGTAAGACTGACGAGAAGAGTTGAAACCACGTTCGACTGTAGACATTTTGATCGATTTTGATATTGATTAAGAGTGGTTCTTAGATGTATCAGAAAAAGAGAAAGAAAAGGAACAAAATGCTGAAAAATTTCACCTGATTATCACTTATTGTTCTTTCGCGCCCGGCTCCCAGTCTGCGCTACGGTATACGACCGGACACTGAATCAGAGTAAAGGCACTTGGCTTCGGAACCTTCAATACCATGCAGTGAGTGAGACTGCACGATCGACTTCAATGCATAAGGGTTCGGTTCCCACTGCTTGTGCTCATGCCCATTGCCGAATCAACAACTCGGCGCAATGGCTGATCCGCAGGCCAGACATGAAACCATAATATGTATCAGCTATTCAAGTCTCAACATACAAGTATTATGTACTATGTGTGTGGCGCTGTTGCTAATTTCCTGAAATTTCTCATTACCTAATTTACATACAGTAGTTGACGTAAGTGCTTGCTCATCCCTTCTTTCTGCTTCCATCATCAACAACATGACTTCTCTGCTGTTTTGTTTTCTCTTTTTTCTCCTCCTCCACTTGTTTCCCTTCCCTTCGTCTCCACCCTATTCTTCAACCGACACACAGCAATCGCACATTGCCCATCTTATCCACAATGACTTCCGAGGTATGTTCTGGTGTCTGGCTCTTCAGCCATCTCTTTTTTCTTTTGTGTAAGCCCTGTTCAGCTCAATCCAAGTCTTGCCCGTTCAAATCGGCCTGGTTGGCACTTATCAATCAAGCGGTTGCGACAAAAAGGTCCGCCATGGCGGCCACCACCTCTATTACCATATCTGTTCAAGGCAGTTTATTGTATTCGCGGATTTTGGCGATACCTAATCGTCGGCAATTGCAGGAAGCATTCACGTAACGGGCATCGCGACCTGCAGAATCCGTTCTTCCCCTTTTTATTGTTCGACCAGTCGCTTTGTCGTGGTGTGGGCTTGATTAGATTACTCTCTGGGCTGTAGCTTTTTTTTTACTTTTGGATTTGGCACTCGTATTGGTCATTTTACTAACAACAAACATTACAGAGAGATACTAAAACCTTCCTTGCTAGACTCTGCGAGCAAGCCGAGAGATACGACGAGATGGTCGAATACATGAAGGAGGTCGCCAAGTCTGGTGAAGAGCTCACCGTCGACGAGCGTAACCTTCTTTCCGTGGCCTACAAGAACGTCATTGGTACTAGACGTGCCAGTTGGAGAATCATTTCTACTATCGAGCAAAAGGAGGAGTCCAAGGGTGACGCTTCTGTTCACCTCGAGCAAGTCAAGCAATACAGATCAAAGATTGAGGCTGAGCTTGAAGAAGTCTGCAACGACGTTTTGGCTGTTCTTTCCGACTACCTTTTGCCCAAGGCCGAGTCTGGTGAATCAAAGGTGTTCTACTACAAGATGAAGGGTGACTACCACAGATACCTTGCTGAGTTTGCTACTGGTAGCAAGAGAGACGCCGCTGCTAAGGCTGCCAACGACTCTTACGAGAAGGCTACTGAGATTGCAACTACTGATCTCAGAACCACCCACCCCATTCGCTTGGGTCTTGCTCTCAACTTTTCAGTCTTCCACTACGAAATCCTCAACTCACCAGAGACTGCTTGTGATCTTGCTAAGAAGGCTTTTGACAACGCCATCACTGAATTAGACACTCTTTCCGAGGACAGCTATCGCGATTCTACTCTCATCATGCAACTGCTGAGAGACAACCTTACTCTCTGGCAAAGCGACCTTGACGCCAAGGAGGTCCAAAAACCCAAGGAGTCTACTGCCGAAGCTCCCGCCGAAGCGCCAGTTGAGGAATCATAGTTGTATTTTATATTACATTTTTCTAAGTATCAAGTAATTGAGTAACAAGAGACGGAATATTATCAATGTTTGCTCGCTTGTCTACACTATTGAATAAGTTATATTGTTACATTTTACAGACGTAGGCTTCATTTAAAGACAAGTGGTGTCAACTCAGCTAGTAAAATAGAAATTAGTGGCATTTAAGATGAAGATTTAGATTAATCCGAACTTTTCCAAAATTACGGAGCATTAGTCTGTTCAGACGCAGTCGATTCATGACGGTTTCGAAACCGTTCAAAGCAGCGACAGCACTAGCGAAAATGGAAAAGTTCATGAAACACTTTTGTGCATCTATCTAGAATTCAGTATATACACTTGGTAGAGTTTGCAAGCTGCTATGAGGTGGTTTGTGGGTCAAACATGGTGATTTTTTTTTAGTTTGCAAAAAAGATGCAATACAGGAGAAACCGGAATGATGCAAAATTAGAGGAAATGGGGTAAGGCTGAGTAGATCAGGGGTTGATGATAAGGAGGGTGTGTGAGATAGATGAGGTAGTTTTAGATTCAACAGGCGAATAGAAATGCGGAAATTTGGTTTGTCAACAAAGTTTATGAATCATGAATAGGCGGTGATGGAAATCAGCCACGGCAGCGTGTCTTGACAACATCAGTCTCAAATCTCAAATCGCAATTACTTGGAATTCTTTACTATACACAGTATTTGCGAATCAACAATTCGTGTTCACAACTTTTTTTTTCCTGACCTCTTTGTACTTGCGGCCCAGATCCTTGAGCTTTTTGCCAACCCCTTTGTTCTTCTTATCCATTCTCAAACCATACCCCACCGCAAACGTCAACCCCACTATCACGCTCCACAGCTCACCGTCGTCCACCTGCTTAGATTTGTCGTACATAGTCAGCCATCCAAAATTTGCGTTTTCTTCCTCGCCGTCATCAGCAACCCCATCGCCTCCGTATCCAGCTCCGCGGGACATGCGCTTGATGTTTTTATCCAGGTGTGAGATATCTTGAATCAACCGTTTATGTAATTTTTTCCGGCGTTGAACCATGGCCATGACTCGAGGGCCTTCGAAGCCAGTTGAAGATGAGACAAAGTACACGTTAGTTGAACGCCGCCATCGCCTCGGTCTCGAGTGGCCGCCGCCGTCTGAAGACTCAGAATCAGAGCGCTCAGAAGAATCTGTATCCGACCGAGTTCCCACAACCCATCCTCTCCGCAACTGATCTAGAAAAAGGTACTGCTTGAGGCCGTCTTGTACAGTTTTGGTGGTCAAGATCCGGGTGGCTTGCTCTGTCCATTCTACATGATTTTCAGGTCCATATTTTTTTATCTCAAACCCGTCGATATTGGATTTCTGATCGTAGTATCTCGTAACCTCTAGCGCTGGTGTCGATTCATCAGGATCCACCAATGTGAGCGTAAACAAAACATGGCCACTAGGACTTAATCCTCGCTTTGATATCTCCACGTAATAACTTGGTCCTTTCGGACAGTTCAGATGATCTGAATCAGGATTGGTAGTAAGATAAAAATCATTAAAGTTCTTTTGAATATGATACTTCCAGAAAGAAACGTCAATTGCGTTCCGGCTATTAGTAGAAGCAAGCCGGGATACTTCAGGAGAAGGAAGGGGCAACTCAATTTGCGACAAAGTTGATACAGGCTTTATACACTCTTCATCTTCTGTCTCGTCTAAGGGCTCAGGAATCGAGGTTTTTCGTAGATGCGATTTGCCCACTTGATCTAGCAGATTCTCTGGTTTAGGTGGTTTTATTTCTTGTGGAAGTCTTTGATGGTCGTCTTGTTGTCTTTCAGTCTTTTGAAAGCTGTGAGCCCTTGGATTGGAAGAAACATTACCTTTTATTATAGAGGTTTGATTAGTAGGATTAAAGATTTCAGGTTTCGGTGGTAACGGCGGTGGCACCAGCTGTGATTGATGTCTTCCATTATTTGGCTGCTCTAAAACATATGCATGTGCATCGTAGTTATGATAATTTGTCTGTGTACTATAGTTTGCGTGCGGATCGTGGGCAGTATAAAGTACTCGTGGATTGCTCGGCCCGGGTTTTTGTAACGGCTTTGGATATGCATAAGTGCGAGTATCACTCTTCTCAAATTGTGATTGCCTTTCATCACCAGATGATACGGGCAAGTTTGGTTCCATGTTCGGCGGTACTGGAGAGGGTCTCTTACTATTGAGAGACATTGGCGAACGCTTTTCATTATTAGGCGAAACTGGCGAGCATCTTCCATTACTAGGCGGTAGAGGTAAGCGCCCGTCAATATTAGGAACTATTGAAGAATGTCTCACAGCATTAGGTGTCACAGGTGTCGGTCTATCATTGCTGTAAGGCACTGGTGTATATACCTGTGGCTCGTTAGAGCTGTAACTCACCTTTGATCCACTGAAATCTGGCTTTGTTAAGGGCTTCTGGTATAAATGTGCAGAAGCATGGCCCTCTTTGACCAACGGACGTTCTTCTATATATCCCTCCATGCTCATCTGTTGCTGATGTCTTCGATTCCAATTCCGTGGCAGTTGCGGTACCGATACGGGCCGCAGATAGGCTGTTTCAGTGTATACATTGTTATAAGGCACTTGAGGAAACTGATCAGAATCTAGAGGGTACGGAGCCGATTTAGTATGGTTCAAAACTGTAGTATGCGGGGTTGTGATCTGAGATGGCGGCAAGTACTGATCTCTGTTCTTCAATGTACGTGAATCGTAAACTGACTGAGTACTGGTCTGTGTTGTCTGCAAGTACTGAGTCTTGCTGTCTGACGCATTTGAATTGCGACTTGCTGGCGCGGATCTTTGCTTTTCTTGTTGGGATGGTATCGGCCTATACTGATCACAGTGATGTTGGGTCTGCGTGCCAACTGGCATCGGATCATTTTGTTGGTGTGGTGGTGGCGGCCCAGATTCCTGTGACGGTATACCGATTGTTGATACCGGTCTTCTTTTAATCGAAAAAGATCGGCCTGATCCTCGTTGGAATGGTCGAGGGCCTTTGATTTCTATCCGCTCGGGGGTTTGCATGTTTGTTGTTTAGCTGTCTATCCGATTTCTTCAGATTGGACAATTAAAAAGTATACAGCGTTATTATTTTCTGGCCAATAGTCCAAGTGACTTTTGAAATCGAATTGGATCAAAATTATTGAAACAAAGTATATATTCTCGTGCAAAAGCTTCAGAGATGCATGTTCAAAAAGGCTTTGAAGTAGTGTAATGAAGAGAAGGTTATGTGTTTGTAACGGCACAAGATAGTGAGATTGAAAATTGTGGGAGGTGACCCCAAAACAGGATTAGCGAGGCTGTGTTTCTTGAACTCGGTGTGTGTTTTCTTATCTGATGAGATATGGCGACGGATAGATCAAGACTGACTCTGACGTTGACAAATGAATCAAAAGTTTCTGAAGGTTTAGATATTTCGTCTTTTCCGTTTGGGGGCTTTTTGAAGGATCTGCATCAACTCCAATTCGCGGTGGCGTTTTTCCTGGTCTGGGTCAACAGGCACTTTCCCAACCTTTTGAGGTGGTACGTTATCACCGGATTGGGTGTCTGGCAGCAGCTGATTGTTACTATACGCGCCTGGAATCGCGCGGATGTTGGTTTCTGAATAGTATCGTCGCTCTTTCTCGCACAGCCAGGCATCTTTGGAAAATGGTCGGTACTCATTGCTGTGCATTTTGGGTTCGACTCCGCCTCGTCCGGCCTCAGCCAGCTCGGCTGCCATATGTTTGATATGAAAGTCTTTTCGACTAAGGGTTAAGATCAACTCGTTAATATTGGCTGATTGATATTCTAGTGCATCAATTAAATCAAACAAACTCAAGGGTTGAAGTTCGAATCTCCAAGGCAGTTCTAGAGTCATTATCAGTTTCTCAGATGTCCGTCGTAGTATCCGTGCGTGCATAATTGAAGACTGGATTTTAGAAAAGAGATCTGGTGTAACGGTCAGTTCCTGAGCTTTGGCCCTAGTTGGCAAATGAGCATGCTCAAAAAATACCACTTGGTTTCCCAAAGCTAGACCATTTTTGCACCGCACGTAGAGATCAAAACTTAGAGATGAGGTTTGATTGAATTTATATTCTAGTTCAGAATGTTCATCAAACTGCGTCCACGAAACTCCCATTGTGAGGGTCTGTAGCTAACTGCGATCCAAAGGCTGCATGTGTAGAGTGGGAGAAGTGAAATTTCCAGGCATGGTGTTTGTGTGGGTATCTGGATCAACACAAACTGAATTGGGGCTAGGATCCTCGTTTCATCGCATTATTCTGTATACACCGTCTCTTGCAAAGTTGCACTACAGTGTGACAACAAACAGACCTCACTACAATGTAGTCATGATGATTGATTGATATAAATATATATGCAACTTTTGCACTGTTTTTTTTCTTCAACCAATGTCGTTATCGGCTGAACTTAACTGACCGGAGATTTCAAATGTGTACACAAACCATCTACGAACACGCTTGCAAGCACATCGAGTACGGTCCTTTACAAGAGTGTCTAGCACAAACACCAGTCTTTGTTACACCCTCTCTAGGCACATCTCTAGCGCCAGCAACTCTTTCATCTGCCTCATCTGTTCTAACACTTACGAGCCTTGAGACTTACACCGCACTAAATCATGGGGATTCAAGCATCGACCCGAAATCAACGCCTCGACGATCGAGTCTGGTCGAACCGTATCGAACTCAGTGGGAACAGTATAGACAAACCAACATGCCGGAAAATCTGAAATTGAGATGTTTACAATATCAGCGAACGAAAATAACAAGGTTGTGCTATATCTGTGACCAGAAAAGGACGTCGCAGCCTATCAGCAACAGCAAATCGATAGCGGTAAAGAGAGGGAGAGGCTATAGAGATTGAGATAAAAGCATGTATCAGTAAATTTGGCGTCAGGTAGTTATTTTAGAAAGAGTTCAACATAAGAAAGACGAGGTTTAGATTATAGCGAAATGTAAGGTCGGACAAGGGATGAACAGAACAGTACACTCAGTTTGGCAAGTCATGAAATTAGTTAGCTGCAGTTTGTGTTTCAATTTTATTGGTGTATGGACTCATCGAGAACCAATTGCAAACAGTCCACAGCGATACTTTCACTTAATTCATTTTTGACTCATTTATTGACAATTTATCATGTAAATTCACAACTTTTTGGAAATTTCAGCACTCACCAGAGTACATGACATCTGATATGATACACAAACATTATTCTATATATTTTACAGTCGCTTTGATTCATTTTTATATGTAACCAAGCATCTACACATATCGATATATCACTTCTAAATTATACGAAATCCTCAGCATATACTATAAAAATGAAGTTTTACAGCTCTGCTCTAGCTGCGATTGTGGTGACCATTGCTACTGCTGTTTCTCAAACCAGTAGATCGTTTAATCTTATTCCTATGCACTCTGGAGTTGCCCTTCAAAACCAAGCGCTTGTGATTTCCACAGATGGGTTACTACAGATTGACAACAACAGCAATAATAAAATGCTAGGTGTGTTCAACGATAAAGGACTGATCTCTGTTGGCAAAGGAAAATTTGTTACGGTCAAAGAAAATCTTTTGTCCATTGACTCCACGGGTGCTGAATTCGGTATCAATGGAGACTATTTGGTTTACAACGGGAGTAGCTCGTTTATCGCAGTTACACAAGGTTCAATTCACAACATCTCTACTGCACCAATCACATCAAATACAAACGACTTTGAAATTGGTTTGGCTCTATCGTTTATTTCTTTCGGTGTTTCAGAAACCGGTAATACCACTGCTGGCATTTCAGCATCCAAGGTTCCAGGAACATCGGCTACAATTGCTACACCTACGCAAGACGTTCAGCGTCTATTGAATCTAACAATTGCTAATCGCACTTTGGGTAGCGCAGGCCAACCTGGACCAACTGGAAATCGCGGTAACAAAGGCCGAAATGTTTTTGGAGGCGTGGCTACTATTGCACTTGGTGTTGTTGTTATCCTGTTACTATGATAGGCAAAATATAAGCGATTTTGTAATTTTTTCTATTTGTATGGTTTATAATTTGTATTCAATAATTCACTGTGAATGAGTTTATGATAGCGTTCAGTTTTGGCTCTTCTAATAGTATAGATCTATTCACAGCTTTGTACATATCCTTGGTTTGAGGATGTTACAAATGCTCAAATCAAATGCAGTTACAGCTGACACAAGACAGTGAGCTTTCAGATCGGTGTACTATATAGTGTAAGCGTATGGAAGATCACACAATTGAATCTTGTACTGCCGCACTAGCCATGTTTCAACAGTATTCTCAGTACTCCAGATATAGTCAGTGGTTGTTTTGTAGTCCACACTTGAGCCTTGGTGTCATTCAAAGTATTTTGTTCAAAGAGCTTTGCTTAATTGCCAAACTTCCTGTCGAAATGCGTTTCATCAAGATGAACTAATAATTACTGATTGAACTGGAATAATATATTGGAATTACAAGAAATGCTGAAGCATGAGCATCAGAGCATACTGAAAGCCATGGACGTTTGTGTATTCTGGATTTTGATATTCGGAATGATCATTAGTTTTAGGGAATAAGTTATAATTTTTCTCTTTGATGATACTCTCTGTTTACGGAATAAAGCATTAAAAAGTGTGATACCATAGTTTCAGCACCTAACAGATATTCTCATGTTCACAAAATGTAGTTTTTGGTGTTTTAAAATGAAGAAATTTTTGATTTGTTTGATCTAAAGTGTTTGCAAAACAACCTCATCTGTACTTTTCAAGTTGTTTCTCTTCGTTAAAAACAATAAGTGGAATTCCCCGCTATACAGTAACACGAGAGACAGACTGTGTTTAATACGAGACTTGGCATTACGCAAGATGCAAACCAGGAATCCATAGATTATCTCATCCACTATGAAAAGATCATGCTTTTTACTCAATAGATATTGGGCCAAAACTGCAGTCAAATTTTCAAATAGTGATAGAATGTAGAATAGATCTGATATCCATGCCAATATCACCCAATCCAGTAGATGATTCTCTTGAAACGTCAGATAGGAGGCTTCAGCAAGTGTTGTCAAACTAGAATGAATCACTTCCAAACCCCGAGCCACATCACTTTCTTTTGGATGATGATCTATCTGGTCCAGGAATTATTTACAATTAACTCACTCTTGTGCTAAAGAGACGCACCGGAAAGAATTTAGCAAATAACGTTTTTCTACTGTTTGAATTCACTTGAACAGGTCAAGCGCAGCTCAAAATCATTTTGGAGTCATGACATTTCAAAAACATGATTTGGTTGCTAAAGCTAGAAAATTATCATCTGCAACTGAAAAACGCAGATGTCTTCACTTTGCATGGTCTTGTTGCAGTAGAATCAATCACATAATATGTATAGTTTTATCAAGAGTCCAGCAAATTCTGATGTGAATATATCGCTGGATCATGAAATGAGTACTGCATTGTTTTGACTCGATACAATTTCCTGAAGAGACCTCATTCTCTAAGCAAATTGAAAACACTACCAGTGCTGTAAACGAAGTCAACTTTTGTCAGACAACTTGTCGATGAATATACGGTGTTTTCATGAGTATTGGTAGCTCCGGAAAAAGCAAAGAGTTAATTTGGAATCTCTTTTCAACTCAAAGCATTGCATCACCATTCACCACCACCTTTTGAATGAGTTTTTTTAAGTAGTAATAACTCCGTCATAAAGCGTAGATGTGGATCAGCTGCTGTTAAATAAGTGAGTTCAATTCAGCAGTTTTGGCTTAGGCCAAAGCTCCACCGTTACAAGAACGATTGCTTATGTATTCTAGATTCTTGCTTTGTGAAGCTTGATTTTCTTTGATTACTTTTTTGTTCTCGTTCACGTTGAAGTGCTATTTTCACAGTGAAAACAAAAATAAATTCATAATTTGCTCTTTAATTTAATACGATTACTCACTGGTTTATTGAAAAACGACTAACAAGGTAAATTACGTGAGTACTGCAAAATCGGCCATTCTGGTAGTCCTCGAAGATTAGCTTGACGCTAGAATTAAACTATTCCGAAATCCGGTATACGCAATGAAAATATGCAAATTGAGCTTTTGAGTTTTTCAAGTCCAACGGCTGCCAATTCCCAGCTGCCTTTTTAATACCTTGTGCAAGTATGGTGTACATGCTTCAAAGACGTGCGAGTGCAAAAACATCCTGACGTTGAGAAATGTGCAACAAGATGTATGGGAAAAGTCGTTGGAATAGCAACATATTTACAAGCTCAGATCAATAACGGGAGTTTATCTCGGGGGAAGCACCTCTCTTACCCGGGGTACAAAAGTGACGCGATTCAGCCCCGGATGCAGAAACCTGTTTTGAGCCTGGCATCATTGTTAATCCCCAGGCTATGCGTGGGGGTTTTGGGGCTTTCTTGAGTACAGTGTGCGAGAAAGAGGCACTGTGCGATTGGAAACTACCGCTAAATACTGTCTAGCCTGGTTCGTTTTCAAGCCCAGTTCTTGGTACTCACTTCGATCTTTAAATCGTGATATGATTGAAGCCATAAATTTCAATCAGTATCATAGACAACTTTCTCCAGTAGTGACCAGTCATGCTACAATCAATACCAAACGCTATGTACACACACTAAAGTATTTTCAGGTATTGGTACGCTTTGCCCAGTGGGCACACCGGACTCCGTTTGGCTGTCAATATTTGTACACTTGTACTCGTATTGCTAAGCTTCTTCGGGACTACGGGTACATATGACTCTTGGCTCGTATGCGTGCCGTCTACAAGATATTATGTAGACAACCATAAAACTGTATCGTATCTTTTGCAGCGGTCTAATCTTTATCACCAAATCTGTATCCATGAAATTATTACACTCAGCTGCGAAAGGCTATGTGTAGTAAATCTAATATCACGCACAGTTCTTTTTTTTTACTATCTACATACTAACTCCACCCTGCCATTCAACTCTATCTTATATCTTATTCGTTTTGGCCGGCCTAATTGGTGGCTTGTGTACAACGGTTTCTCTTCATTGTTCCCCCACTGGCCTAACTTGTTCCAAAACGATTTCGGGTGTCGTCTACCGTACATCTCGGAGCTTTGGACGCGAGGTTTGCCAGACCCATCAAGAAATTTGACCATGCCAGTAGCAGACTCCCGCTCAGCAGACCTTGCTTGAGATTCGTTTTGTAACGCTTTGTGGTTGCAAACTTTCTAGATACTCTATTGTATGACGTACAGTGAGCACCCGGGATAGTACACTTTGCGTCATTTGATTCATGATTTTTTCAATGTTTATAAATACAGGTCCATGTATCGACACTTTTCTAAGTTATACTCTTCATCAATCATCTTTAAGCTCAACCAGTTTCTGCTCCAATAATACATAAACTCACAATGCAATTCTCTACTCTCGCCCTCTCCACTGCTTTGGCTTCTATTGCTGCTGCTGCTTTCACACCAAACCAATATTTTGTTTTGGAGCCCATTGCCAACAGTCCAAATGTCCAAAACCAACCCGTTGTGATTACCGATGATGGATCTCTTGTTATCAAGAGCGGAGATGAAGACGACGATGTCTTTGCCTGCGGCGACGACAAAGGACGTGTGTCCTTTGGCAATGGAACCTACCTCAATGTCAAAGACAACTATTTAACCACTGGTCCTGTCGGTGCTGTTTTTGACTCCCAAGAGTCCTCTTTGACCTACAATGGAAACAGCACCTTTTACGCCGTCAAGAATGGCTCTACCTACGCTTTGGCCACTTCGAGCCATGTCGCTGGTCCTGAAGATATCCCCGTCTTATTCTACTTGACAGAAGTCACTCTTGGAAATGGCACCGTCGATCCCTCTGATCTCGATCCTCCCACCCAGTCTGCTCCCATGACTTTCTCCACCAGTGTTCCTACTAACGGCAGCTCCAGCTACCAACCTCAACCTACCCAAATCCACATCAACGCTGGTAACGGTATGGCCGCTGGTCTTGGTGCTGCTGCCATTGGTGCTGCCGCCGCTTTGTTGTTTTAAATTGAAAACTATCAGAGCATCAATTTTCAGAAGTTTTTTTTGTAATTTTTAATAGTGTTCTGTTTTCGCACTAACAGCAGTTATAGCTGTGTATAATTTGTTTCATTCAATCTAAAGTTGTTTCTTCTGATTTTAACCGTCAAATAACTTGTACTGCTTTTTTGTTTTTTCCTCCCGAGATCTTACTGAATACATCATATTTCGTATTCTAATAGGATTTTGTTATTGCCTCACACCTTGTTTGTGTATCCAAGATTCCGATACAGTGAAGAAAAGTGTGTATTCATGTACACAAATTAAGCTTAAATGTTTCCTGAATCAGCGGTCGGGTCAGGCAGAGCCAGATCAGCGAGCCACACAGGCAGATAGGGTAGGGCAATGCCTCACACGACACGGCCAACAGAATCATGGGAGTTAAATAAAATATTCAAGTACATAAAGATTCATGAAGTAACTTCTAGTTAGAAGAATATAGAAGAGTTTGACAATCGCACAATTGTACCTATTTTGAGGGTATTGTTCCGGAACGTAACGCACCGCTAGTTAGTTTAACAGTCAGCAAAGTCATGTTCAATGTGACGATCAAAACAAACTATCAAAATGTTCAAACAAAAAAATTTGTGAAGATTTGATCGGCTCTAAGTTGAAGTTAAATCCGACAACTTGTGAATACCCGGCTTTACACGGACGAACCGCCAAAAAAAAATAATACCAATCAAATTTTGGGTAGAACCCCTACACATATAAAAGCACAAACATGAAGCTTTGCAATTGATCATCACAAATGTCAATCCCTTAAGAATTGAATTAACTGCTATCGTGATACACCTGATCAATAGGTGTTATGCAATTAGCAGAAATCAAGCACATCGTGAGCCCGGAGTTGTCTTTTCAACTACCAGCCCACAATATTTGATTTTTTTTTTTGTTGATAAATTACTGCGCCTGTTGTTACGCATTTTTATAATCAGCAGGCGATGCACGTAAGCGTCAATTTTGTCTCTATCGTAGGCGCAGTCGGATCTCGTTCACGTCAATCTTTGTTTTATCGAAGGCGCAGTCGCTTTTCTTACAGATCTCCCCCGAAGCACAGAGCGAAAACCATCACGGGTTTCCACACACAGCCGAGACAAGGTGATCCAAAGCCGAATTCGGTCTAGATCCTTTTAAAAATTACCTCTGTCAATAAGAAGCAGTTGATAACGGAAGAGAGCACTTTTCACTCAAAGTGCTCTTTAACATCTGGAAATATACACAATATCAGGATGTGAGCATATCAAGCAAATACACACGTGTGTCTGCTTTATCAACACTTGATCTAAGCCCTAATGTCAATTAGACTCTGTCATTACATTTTTGAAGCGTTAGATGATCAATATGGAACTTGAGGACCATACACGAGAGCCATCTTATTGCTAGGGCTAAAAGAGAAAAGCTATAGCTGAAAAAGGTGATGGAAACATTACACAATAGCTGGGAGCTATGCCAAACACAAGTACATATCACAGAACCAATGCAAATTGAGTTTTATGAAGGCAATATCATTCATTTGCAAAGTAGAGGCATTTCAATTAACAATGCTGAAATATCAACATGGCTACAGAACAGTTTGGGTGGTTTGGTATCTAGTACACAGACAGCTTTATAAGGTCTACAACGGTAAGATATGTGTATAAGAATAGCATATAATAATATTGACCTTTTGTGAAAAGAAAAGCCATTTAAAAAAACAAAAAAGTGAGCTTAGCGTGCTCGTGAAACTGAGAAAATCTTGCTGATTATTGATCTACTTGTAAAAACATTTTGTATCTAGCGATACAGTTAAGATAGATTAGCTGGTCATTCAAGGAATTCTAGAACCACCAATGGTATAATTGGTAGAGTCTTTCTGGAATTGACAAACATGATTTTCCAATTCATTATGTACAGTTTGTTTTATTTCAAGATATTTACAATATTGGCCAATGATAAATTTCTTATTATTCAAGATAAGATCTGTATGTATCTCATTGGCATTGATCACAACTATTCATTCATATTAAAAACTTGAAGCAGAGTACATAAGTATTTTTTAAGTTCGATTTTCTGAACCCGTTGTCGCTCATCACAAAATACTCATCTAGAATTTTTTTACCTTGCACCGCATTCATGAACAATAACCAATAACTTGCAACACATAGGCTTTTTGCAACAAGTGTAGACCTTCACCAATTGGACTCCTCATACTTTTCAGACTTTCTTTGTTTTTGGAACATTCAAAGCTTTTGTCGCCGTTGAATCATACACTTTGTTTCAAGACAACCAGTTCCAGAAACTGTATTTGACGTACCCGCGTGCCGACGATGGTTCACGCAAAAGCAGAACATTGACGTGTACACTCCAAGTTGAGTGTCCAAAAGCATATTTATGGTTTAGCAAAATTAACAGAAAACTGACCATCAGTCTCAATACTGCACACATGTCTACTGTAAATCTTGGTCGCGTACTTTTTCGTCAACAATTTTGATCCTGTAAAGACTTCCGATGAAGAATATAATTTGTGTCCGTGTCGCGTGAGCATAGTGGATCTATTCTACTTTGCAAGCTTCCAAAGTCGCCTTCTAGAATTCCATTCAATTTTTGATTTTCCTTTTTTCAAAATCACAGAACAATTCACACAAAATACTGGCGTACATCTACATTTTCTTAGTGCGATTTGCAAAGTTTCACATGAACGCTGTTTCTAATAACGTGTACTTGATTTTGTGTTTAAGTCCAAGCAAACAAACTCGATTTCACATGAGAATCTGGGCAATTGTCTACGTAACTTGCAATCATGAACGGCTGAGTAACCTAGCCCCGGACCTCTATTTACCCATATCTCAGTATCTCATTTACTCTGGGACTTTTGGTGGTTCCCCCATACATACCGACAGCAACATCGTCGTTCAGTGGATCTGAAAGAAACTTGGACGAGTCAGCAGAGCACCCGCTTCTTTAGGTTCAATTGACTGGAACTAAACAGACCATAATACGATTCCAGGTTGAATTCGCTCAAGGCTCACAATAATCGCAAACTTGGCAGCCAATCATTTCCAGTTTACTCAGTCTAAGTGCACCAAAGGATCTCTTAGTATGCAATTCTCTTTTCCCGAAACGCACACCCAAAAAGGGCTCGTATTGTGGATAATGGGAAACTGTAATTTTAGCTTTATACACATATAAAAGTTGACTTTTGTGAACAACTCCAATAATCTACGCTCCTTCTACAGTACATAAATTTCAAAACATTGCATAATAGATTCTTTTTTTTTCCTCTTATTACTTTTAATATTTTGGTCAATTCGCTCGTTAGACTCCTGATACACAGTCGTTCTTCAGCTAATCAACTCTTTCGCATATAAACTATGGAGCACTTAATGGATGAATTGGAGGTTCGGATTGAAGCCGAATCTCCCCCGGGGCTAAACGATGAAGAAGTCATGTCGCCTAGCACATTCACCGACGGAAATGAAAGCATCTCAGCCGAAGCACAAAACATGGATACTGGCAACTCGCCGCTTTCGCCTCAACCACTGGGGACTTTCCCAAGGCGTAGGCAGGTATGGGATGATACACCGAGTGCCAATGGTCGATGGATGAAGAGACGGAAGCCTCCGCTGCGATCTAGTACGCTGGCTGTACCTCCAAAAGAACCACATACTTCACCACACTTGGGCGACGTCGATCCAAGTCTCATTGCCGCCAGAATCGGAAGATCTGCGTCTGTTCCCCACGTTCTCGAATCGTGGATTGAGCCCAACACACTAAAGAAATCGTCAAGCATGGACTCGATTCGTGCAGTTTTCATTCTTAACGACGAAGATGAAGATGAAGACGACAACGACAACAACAGCGTGAGCATAGGCGAAACTATACAAATAGATTCTAGAACCCAATCCGATGGGTTTGAAGAAGACGAATACACGTTCTTTAAAGACTTTCGCGATCAATTAGAAGGTTTCGGTCATATTGGCAAGAAATTCGTTGGTAGACGGACCGAGAAGCAGCGCGGCCACAAAAAAGTTCGATATTATGAAGACAACGACGATGAGGATAAAGAACTTGAAGAGGAAGAAGAGGAGGAGTATTCAAATGAAATCCCCGAGCTTTTTACAGATAGATCAAAAACCCGTACAATGGCTGAAGTTCCATACGCTCCTCAGTTACTAAACTGTGAATATTTAAAAAAGAACGAATGTCCGCGCACTAATGGCGTGTTGAATCACGTTGCTACTGCTTTTATGAAAAGAGAAGTAGTTGCTTTAGCCATGACCCAGCGATATCGCGAAAAATACATTACCCAGGTAATGTACTCTCAAGTCTAGAAGAAACAGATAAACAAAAGAACCACCTTATTTATTTTTTTCATTATCATTATTTATACTGGTTTCAATGTGTACAAATACAACAATAATTGTCCATTACGCTTTTAAGCTCCAAGTGCTGTGATGTTGAGCTCCTTCATTGACTCCAAAACCTGTTCCACCCGATTGTCAAGAGCGCCTGTAGCATACTCTTCACGCGTGCTGGCATCCAGGTACTGTTGCACTTGTGCCAGTCTGGTATAACTTTCTGTACAGAACCGCAGTTGAATCTTGACCAAAGCCTCAAAAGAAGGATCAAGATATGGCACTCTCATATCAATCAGTTGTGGGAGCTCGTTGACGAGTTGTTGATTCAGTTGTTCGTAGACCTCCTTAGCACTTGCAAGCTCCTTTTCCAATCGAGGCAGCTTTGTCACGTCGTCACTGGGCTTGTCGATCAGTTTTTTAGTTTTCGCTCTGAGCGAATCGTAATCAAGCAGCTTGTGTGACCGTTTCTTGATTGCCTCGTTGACGTCAAGGAAATAGGCACAGAATCTGGAGATGGGGTCCAAAACGGTTTCTCTGAAAGGACCGTCAAGCGCTTTAACGGTTTCTGAATCGAGCTCTTGGACGGCTGTAAGATAGTATTTAGAAACGCCATCTCTAGTTCCAGCATCACCATAGAAAGCATCAATAGTTTCGGCAATACGGGTTTGCGAGGCCGTCATAGCACGAAGTGAGTCCAGATAGCCCTTGGCTTCTCTCTGAAGCTTGACACTCGCAAGTTCCATGGTTCTGTAGCGACGTTCTTCAACTTCAAAATCTTTATCAATAGTCTTTTCAACTTGACCGGTTTTCATCATGACCTGGTTTACTTGTTAGTCAACACTAGAAAAGAGACAAACATGCTGAGTAGCGCTGAGACATCTCGTGGCAAGAAAAACATACCGTAGTACCGGCACGACTGACGGCCTTTTTGAATCCTGTCCAACTCATGGCGATGTGTTTCTGATTAACTTAATGAAAGGAGTTACGGCAGGTGCAGTGTTGTTTGGGCTTAAGGGGTTGATAGAGTAGTGATATTTGTGTAAAAAGAAGATGACCCGGTGTCACCGTAAGGATAGTAAGCAGTGTAAAAGTAGGTTAAGTGGGGATGGTTATAGAAAGTGTAGAAGGGAAAGGAAGGGCGAGGGAAAAAAGCAGGTTTAAGATTTGTGGGTTCTGTCCGAGGCAAAGCGACTAAGCCCGTATGTGTACACGCAAGTACAGCACTTAGCATCGTTCGCTTCTGGGTCAAATCACAAGAGTTCACTCGCATACAAACGTTGTTTGAAGTCATCTGGGATATCTGCTTGTTGTGAATAGGAGTATTTGTGATACGCACGCAGGTTTGCGTTTTGAAAACGCCGAGGAGTTGGTGCAGGACAAAAAACACAAAAAGGAATCCTATAATGAATAAAACTATGCAGATTACGCGGAAATTGGCCGAATCTCGTAATATCAGATCTTCGGTGGCTATGGTAGAGCAACTATGGCACTACAGCTGGTGTACTTTAAGCCTATAAATCAGCACATCCGCTATAGCTGGGGAGTCTAAGCCGGCCACCTAACTTATAGTCATGTTTAATCTCAGCCGTTGACACTGAGACAGAGCTTAAACTGCACAGTGTATCAACAAAGATTCAATCGTAGAAAACGTTATTAGTTGGAAAAATCATGAGCCTTTGTGACAGCTGTTTGAATCTATATATCTACAATTTGCGACATGTGCATTTTGGCTCAAGTATGTATAATATTATAGTCTACGGCTTTGCCATCAGCGCTACTAAAGTTAGGCATTCACGGTTTTCTTAGAATAATCAGTAAACATGAATCAGGCAATTATAAGTGCTGAATTTAGAGTATCTGTGAGTATAAGTTTACAAATTTACATAGAATGAATTATTGGCAATAGCCCAAATATAAGAGTTTGAGCTGATGGTATGAAAGACATTGTAGGACCATCAGCAGATCACGCAATAGACGCTGGTTGGGTCGACATAGTAATCGGAAAGATCATTGTCGCCTTGAATATGATTAGTCTGTGAGTCTGATTGTCTAATAAGTGAACTTACGAGCTTGGTTGATAGGAGCAAGAGCGTTGCAAATCATCGTTTGTTGGTTATGGTAAGATATAAAAAGCGGATTTGTTAGAAATCAGTTGTGATAGTTGGATCGTTGGTGATAAAGGGCAGACTGGATCAGAGATTTCGACATATATTTATAGTGCTGCTGGTAGCATATTGCACGCGATTGTTTGACATCTAGTTAAGGACATTCCTGGTACTGATGAAACAGAACGTCAAGTATGAGCCTAATTCGATATATACTGGTCATGGGTCCTTGAGAGTTGGGCCTATATCAATGTAATCTTTTGCCATCACAGCCAGGTTTTCAGACTTCAAAGCTTTTCAAAGGTTCATAAAGATCACATTACTTATGCAATAGATGAAACACATATTTACAAGTTTTTTGCAAAGAAATTTGCAATTGTTTTTCTTGTAACAATCAATCACAGTTCTGTATCAGGTAATTAGTGACGCAACAGAATATGATGCGCTACAAAAAGTTGAACTACAAAACATGAAACATTATTTTGTCGACTTACTCGTGAATCTTCAATTCTATCTCACATCAGAAACTCAGGTAGTGTTTTATTTGACAAGTTTCAAATGTGTCCGTCATGTGGATTTGTAATCGCTACTTTCGGACTGAACAATCATAGTGACTGAACATGACTTCAGACATTAACATGTAAAAATTGATATTGGAGATACAACAAACAACTAGCTATCAAGATACCAAAGAGAGGTAGCTTTATGGATTGCAATACGAATTTGACGCTAATTTTATTGCCCCGACCTATTCTATACTCTACTCGTTAATTTTTCCTTGTAGCCTCAACCGGCATTATTGATACCATGATAAAAACAATGCTTTACAAACAATACTGTTTGAACTTTTGACTGACCATAATAATAAAATAGTACACCCGTAACAAAAATAAGTAGTCCTGGGAGCCCATCAATTTTGTCAGCTTGATCCCTGAAAATTCAGTAATCAACTGTATATACTTGTCTGCTATCCAAGTCGTACAATAAAACAGCACAATTGGGTATCGCTTTCAAGTTGTAGTTTCAAATTTACATAATTCTATTGCTTTCTTTTACTATCGATCCTCTTCATCCAGCTTCAATCATCTACATAGCACTGTCTCAACTTCTACATATTGGCTAATTGTCCTACTCGTGACCAACATCTGTACGCCTTCAATCACATCTGCTTTTTTAAGCATTTCGTAATGAGCCACCTTTCCTCGGCTTTGACAACTTAAACTCATTAAGTTGTTGATTTATGCTATCGCTTATAGAACTTGCGTGTTTTATCTGTTCCTTGAGAATACATAACTGATAGTTATTTAACCACTAGAGGATAGTTGGAAAATTCACCCAATGGATCAACTTGATAGCAATCAAATACGAAAACTTTTGCAAGTTTTAATATATCCAGATACTAGCAATACATCATTATCCGGTTTATTTTATAATTCAAACGGAAGTAGATACGTAGTGAGTGTTAACACTTTTGTGTTTTTAGTGAGCTGGAAAAGATCAAATGTCCCAAAAGGGATGTTTTGACATGAATTTCCTAAATAAGAACCATAAAACAAAATTTGAACAAAATCCAAGAAAAAGTTATGAATCTACTGATCTTAAAGCGGTCCAAGTTCAACTACTCCTAATGTTAAAATATCGCACACAAAATACAATTTACATTTAATGTTTCACAACATAATTAAATAACGTATATAACCACTCTACATTGAAATCAACCTAGCTTTACCGTTATCATGTCTTCTAAGCTCTTCTGGCATTTTGCTTATCGTACTCTTGGCAATGATCTGTTTCAAATCTGTAAAAATCTCCTCATCATCTTTTGAAAGAAACGTGATAGCAACACCAGTTTTACCAGCTCTACCAGTACGCCCAATTCTATGCGTGTAGTCTTCAATTGATTTGGCCATTTGAAAATTGACAACCAAAGACACGTCTGGAACATCAATACCACGACCAGCTACATCAGTGGCAACTAAACAATCAGCAGCTCCTGATCTAAGCTGAGCAAGAGCGGCTTCACGCTGATCCTGGGATTTGCTACCGTGCATCGTGACACTTGTCCAGCCCTGGTCATTGAGGGCTTTGGCAATTACATCACAAGTTCGCTTGATATTGACAAATATGATAATAGGCGGATAAAATCTTTCACTATTCAAAATCTCAATCAACCTATTAATACGTTTAGGTTCGCCAGCAATGAACTCAACCCGTTGTTCGACTCTGTCGGTGGCTTGTCCAGCATTACCAATTTTCACAACACCAGGGTTTCTCAAATACTTTTCAGCCATGATTTCAATAGCCCGAGGCCAAGTCGCAGTATACATCATAGTTTGGCGATACCTCATCTTTCCACCCAGCAGTCTAGTTTCAGTTTGGTCTTCATTACCTTCCTGCTTTTCATTGCTGACTGGCAGTGCGTTCAAAATGCTCATGACTTGATCTTCAAAACCGAGATCAATCATTCTGTCAGCTTCGTCAATAACTACATAACAACACTGACTCAAAACTAAGATCCGGCGCTCTAAACAATCCACTAGTCTTCCTGGAGTAGCAATAACGATTTCAACACCATCCTGTAGTTTAAACACTTGCTCCTCAATACTGTGACCACCAACAATTGAAGCGCACCTGAATCCTAGCGGAGTACAAAACTTTTGTGTTTCAACTTCAATTTGCTGTGCAAGTTCTCTGGTAGGTGCTAAGACAATTCCATAAGGTCCGTCAGTCTTGGTGATTGGCGTGAGAGGAGGAAGATCAATGATATAAGCTAAGAGAGGAATGACAAAACTGGCTGTCTTACCAGAACCAGTCTCTGCTACACCAACAACGTCTCGATTACCCAGGGCCACTGGAATAGCTGCTCGTTGAATTGGTGTGGGTTCATTATATCCAACTTTTTTAATAGTTCGTAATATTGCTGAAGGAATCTTTGATTCTTCCCATGAACGTAGCGGATTAGGAATCTTTCCACCCTTGGTGAGAATATTGAAGTCCTCTTTAAAAATCCGCCAATCTCTATCTTTCATTTTATCCAAAGGCTTTTTGGTCCAATGTGCGTCATCCCATTCCGACTTTGATCGTTTGGATGGACCTAATTGTGCCAACAGTTGCCGTTTCCTTTGCTCAATTTCGCGTTCTCTTTCAGCTTGTTCTTTAGTCGAACGTATGCTTGAATTATACAGCGGATCCGCATCTTTCAAAGTGTCGTCTTTGCTGTTCCATTCAAACACAAATTTCGATTTCTTCTTTGACTTTTTGTCGTTTTTTGACTCCTCTTCCTTGTCCCGTTTATCGGTCACAACAGGAGTAGGCGGCGACGGATCAATCACAGGCAAAGGGTGACCATCTCGCTTTGGGATAAATTTCGACAGGATATTGAGCTCTGTATTTTCGTCAATTTTTGATCCTGACGCCAGTTGAGCTGAGCTGGGCTTTGTGAAAGTTGTGTTCAGACTCAGTCCTCCAGCTCTTCTTCGTGATTTTGAACCAGTTGCAGGCTTTTTCACGACACTAGAAGCATTAGCATCGCGTCGGGAGTCTCGACGAATAAAGCCAATCTTACTCTGTTTTTCTGCTTCTTCCTTTCGCTTTTGAATAAGCTCATCAACGGATACAGGCAATGAACCCATTTTGTTACAGGCTGCTGGCGATTGCGTAAAGTTGACTTGGCGGGAGATTTGAACTAAACAAATTGAAATATTTATTTAACTTGTTCTCTGTTTGATTTTGGAGAAGTCTGTTAGCAAACCTTCTGTTTTGATTTTTCTTTCTTTTCACCACCACCAAAAACAAACGCCACCGCACAAATATATTATATCCACGCAATGTCTGCTTCTGTAGAGTCCAAAACTGACGTAAAAATGGCTAACGACGAAAGCTCTACTGAAATTGAGCCTTTGACTGTCGACGGTAGGTTTTTCTTGTCTCAATTGCTCTTTGATATTTATGCGCTAACTAGGATTCTGTTCTTTTAGATGTTCAACAAAACTTTGCCTACCTTGAGAAGGCTGTCACTAACTTTGACCCCAAGTACACTCTTCAGGTTCTGAGGGGTCTGCCAACTTTGAGAAAGCGTCTGACTGCTGGCGTTCTCGCCAAGGTGGTCGAAACAGCTTACCCTGTTGCCGACCCATCCCGCAAAACCCTGCTTTCTGTCATCGGAGCAGAGGTACCTGAGGACGCTATGGAGGTTGACGAGCCTCTTGCTGCTGTGTCAATTCTACCAGAAGTCGATATCTTTTTACATTTGCTGTTGCAGGTGTGGCTTTTAAACAAGGACGAAACTGCTAAGCTTCGAGATTTTAACCAACAAGTTGTCCAAAAATTACAGAGCTACAACAGAAGATCGCTGGACTTTTTGTCGGCAAAGGTATGGTTCTACTACTCCAGAGCCAAAGAGCTTTTAGGTGACAGCGAAAACATTGCGCCTACTCTACTTGCCGCTCTACGCACAGCAACCCTTAGACACGACACAGAGACTCAAGCATCTTTAATCACTCTTCTTTTACGCAACTACCTCAATTCCCAGAAAGTTTCACAAGCTTCAAACTTGGTGGCCAAAACTGTCTTCCCCGAATCTGCCGGTAACGCACTTGTTGCGAGATACTTTTATTACCTAGCACGTATCAAGGTTATCCAGCTTGACTACTCTGCTGCTCATGAACACATCACTGCTGCTATTCGAAAAGCTCCTCAAACTCCTTTAGCCGCCGGATTCTTGCAAACAGCGAACAAACTCAACATTGTTATTGAATTGCTGATGGGTGATATTCCCGATAGATCTATCTTCAAGCAACCTCTTTACGAGAAGGCTCTTGCACCATACTTTGACGTTACACGTGCAGTTAGGGTCGGTGATATTCTTCAATTTTCAGAGACTATCGCTAAACATGCTGATGCTTTGAAGCGCGATGGAAACTATACTCTTGTTCTCAGATTACGGCAAAACGTCATCAAGACTGGTATCAGAACCATCAGTCTTGCATACTCCAAGATTTCTCTCAAAGATATCTGTATCAAGCTTCAATTAGATTCTGAAGAATCTGCTGAATACGTCATTGCCAAAGCTATAAGAGATGGTGTTATTGACGCCACAATCGATCACCAACATGGATACATGCAAAGTAACGAGGTTTTGGATGTTTACTCTACCAACGAGCCACAAGACACATACAATGCACGCATCAAGTTCTGCATCAATCTGCACAATGATAGTGTCAAAGGAATGAGATACATTATGAACAATCATCGCGCAGATTTAGAAGATGCTGAAAAGGCACGGGAGAGAGAAAAGGAGCTTGCCAGCGAGCTGCAAGAGGGAACAGATATTGATGATGATGATGGCAATTTTGACATCTAATAGTTTTACGTATTATTTATAAATAATAAACCTGTTCTTATGTTACTGATTTCAATTTAAAGGTTAATTTTGAGTCTACAAAGAAAAATGGAAGCCAGATAAAGTTAAACAAATTGGTGGGAGAACGTTGAAAAATCCAAAACTTCTTTTCTACCATTTATCTACAACAATGTCGATCATAGGGGAAGAAGAAGACTTTAGAATTTCCATTGAACCGTTGGTCAAGGATGAATTGCTTTCAATTGACGAGTAAGTTGCTAAGTGGTATATCTTGTGCTTATTCTAAACTTTTCTAACGAATGAATTGTAGAAGCCAGTTACCACTAGGACAAATAATTTCGCGCATCACCAACGAACGAGGTCCATTCACTGAGTTGACCGAAGAATTGTTGTTGGATGAGATCAAACAAAGTAGTAATACTATTGAACAAGACACGCCCGATTCCAGATTTGACGACGGTTCGATTAAAGATCCAGAGAGTCAGGACAAAAGCGAAGAAGATAATGACGAGGGCACGAAACAAGAGACATTTGATGAGGTGAGGAAAGAGTTGGTACAACTGATTGGCATGGCCCAAAATGAGTCGGCGCTTTCACAAGATTTTGTATCGCTATTGATGTCATGTGTCCGTCCTGCTGCGGGTACTACATCTATGTCTCCGTTGTTAAAGCAGCATATTCCAGTTGGATCGCTGAGTGCAGATTTATCAAAACCTCCTCCAGAAGAAGAGGATCCTATGATTGCAGTAGGATGGAAATTACAGGCTCTAGATCATGGTGCTGACTTGCTGAAGCGTGCAGCTAAACGTCTAGGAGGAGAAGCTACGAAGGAAGAAAGATATTGGGAAAATGTGCTTTCTATTGTATCTAGCGGTGAAGTTCTGTACAAGATTCGCAAGGGCGATACGCGTGGGCTGGGTATCAAGTACGGATACGGAGACTCTGGATCTGAGTACTATGATCCAGGACAATGTGCTTTGCGCCGTAACAACGACGGAAGTATGTCGTTTCAGACAGCTCAGAAGCGAACTAAAATGGTACGCGTTAACCTGTACAATGTAGTCAACGGTGAGCGAGTATTTCAGGGATGCAGCGAAGATGTTCACCTGATTAAAAAAGAACTAGGGGTGCACGATGAGATCAAAAACGCTAGAAATCTTTTATTCGAAGAAGAGCTGTTTTATGAAATGGCCAAAGAGGCCAGAGGACTACTGTCGCACCGGGTGCGTATTGTGAATGGCAAGATAGTGATTAAGCTGTACGATGAAGTGCTTGAAATTGAATTTGTCGATCCCGACAGTTCTAATCCAATGGCCAGCATGAACATACCAGAGATATCAGTTGAGGATGAAGAAATGCCGGATATACAAGCGACACAGGAGTATCCTAAGATTTCAAAGCGGGCAAATCTGATCAATGCTGCGTTTCACATTCTGCTATGTTACGCGCACCGAAAGAATCTCGAAACGAAGGCCTCTGATTTGCCTCCTATCAATACAAAAGAGAAACGTGCCCGTTCAACACTCTACATCCTGCGACCATTGATGGCGCACATTTTACATAAAAAGATCATGGTGAGAACGGTGAAGATGTTGGAACTCATGACACAGAACATGCCCGGAGTCTCCGTGCACGAAGCTGACATGCCTACCGCTGCGACACCTGCAGACAAAGATGTTGGTTCCGCGGGAAGCATGAGTGGACATCTGGGGAAGCTGGCGATGCATCCCCTATCAAAGCTGGTGGTGGAATCGAGTGAAAGCGGGCGTCGGGCCGAGGTGGTTACACGATCACCGCTGCAGAGCTACCTCCCGCTGTACGACGCGTTTGCGTACGGTGATGGCGGTCGCGAAGAGTCCAAGGGCCAATTCTACGAGCTAGGAGAGCTGGAGGAGTGGACCCGGTGGGTACTGAGCAGCGATCGGTAACGCTTCGGCCGCGGTTATGTGTATTTTTAGTATAGACAAGTGTAGAGAACGGTAGAAGGCCTTTCACAGGTGCAAATCATCATGGAGAAATAGAGATAAGCGTGGGCAGGGGCTGGCCGAGCTGCCGAAACGCCAGCCCAAAAGACAATTTGGCCAAGGGCAAATTTCTAATTTCAAAGCTTTTTTTTTTTCCAGTTTTCTTCCCCACACAAAACCAATCACCCGCATTTCCCTTCTGCCATAGATCAAACAGACAATCGGCAGCTCCGTGAACCATCGATTAGATCAATCTCAGTTTCGCATAGCACTACTGCTACCATAATTATTAACTTTGGCATCAGCTAACGATATCATATTATTAAACTATCACCTTTATTCCCGCCATGTCATTCATGAATTCAGGCTCCGAGTGCTCCACAAGCAGGAACCCGCTCTCGCAATTCACCAAACACACTCTTGAAGATCGATCACATCAGCATGAGCGCTTTGCCCCCGGTGCTGCTAACCAGGCCAATTCAATGCGCAGTGCGAACCAGCCCATGAACGCCACTGACAGGCAGATGATGTCTCAGTTTATGAATGGTGAGACTGCACAGCCAGGATCCCCTTTTGCCTTTGATCAGATTCGCCACGAGCTCAGTAACGTGCCTGTAGGCAACAGCAAATGGGCTTCTGATTTCAGCGCTTCTCAAACTCATAGCAGAGCTAGTCCTATGCCTGGTGTGGAAGCCGGTGTGCGGACCGGACCAGGTGCCGTCGACTCCAGATGGGGGTCGGAGTTTTCCGGGCAGCATGGTGTGCAGCAACAGCAGTCGTTTTATGGTGGTGCATCCGGTGCTTCCTATATGCCTCAGATGAACATGTATTCTTCGGGGCTCATGTCTGGAGTCAGCTCTGCTAGCACTGCTACCCAACAGAATCGTGTGCAAGAATTGGACGACAAACACTGGGAGGAGCAGTTCAGACAGATCGAAGAGTCAGCAGCATCAAAAGAAGAGCTTCTATCTGACAAGGGCAAGGGCGTGTCTCAAGACGGGCTGGTTGATGATGCTGCCGTGCAAGATGCGTCGGACAAGACTGATTTTGAGGCGGTTTGGTCGAACCTCAGAGAGCAGATTTTTGAGAATCCAGAACATGATTGGGTCGGTGAGGACAGGACTGCAGCTTGGGATAGGGATTTTGATCAATTTACACGAAACCGTCCCGATTACGGCCAGTACGAATTTGAGGAAAGCAACCAATTTTTAAACCAACCCGATCCGTTCAGCATTGGTGTCCAGATTGTTGAGAGCGGTGGAAATTTGAGTGAGGCCGCACTTGCATTTGAAGCTGCTGTTCAAAAGGATCCCAAGCACGCCGAAGCATGGAGCAGACTGGGATCTGTTCAAGCACAGAACGAGAAGGAGAGTCCAGCTATCCGGGCTTTGGAAAGATGTATTGAGCTAGAACCTGGTAATCTAACAGCGTTAATGAACCTGGCGGTTGCTTATACCAACGAAAGCTACGAGAATGCAGCGTACTCTACCCTGGAAAAATGGATTGCTACCAAGTACCCAGATATTGTCAGTCAAGTCAGATCCGACGGAGCCAACAGCCACCAACTGCATTCAAGAGTCACTGATTTGTTTCTCAAGGCTGCACAGCTATCACCTAATGGTGCAAACATCGATGCCTCTGTACAAGACGGTCTGGGTGTGCTTTTCTATGGTAACGAAGAATATGCCAAGTCTATTGACTGTTTCCGTGCAGCATTAGCTGTCAGCCCTAATGATCCACTTCTATGGAATCGCCTTGGTGCCACACTGGCCAACTCTCAACGCAGCGAAGAAGCTATTGATGCTTACGAGAGAGCTTTGGCATTACGGCCATCGTTCGTTCGCGCCCGATACAACCTGGGTGTATCCTGCATTAACATAGGATGCTACCAGGAAGCAGCGCAACATTTGTTGACGGCGCTGTCTATGAACACTTCGGAAGGGTCGTCTGCAGTTAACGTTCTGGCGAACCAAAGCACGAACTTGCTTTCGACGTTGAAACGGACATTTTTTGCCATGAATCGTAAGGATCTGGCAGAGAAGGTGGGTAATGGTATGGATTTGAATGTGTTTAGAACCGAGTTTGACTTCTAAAGCGGATTTCTGCTTGGATTATATTTGTGTTTATATATCTTCACGTATCGAAATGCTATCAGATGATTTTGTTTTGTGTTCAGCTCGTTATTTTGTAATCCTGATTTCTATTTGTGTACTCTTACTTACCCCAAAGCTTACTCTTTGATTTGTTTACTGCCAATTGACTCCAAACTGCGTTGAGAAGTTGCTCTATCAAACCAATCTTCCGTACTGCAGTATAAACAGCTATGAATTTCTCCATGTATTTTTCGGTTTGAAGAGCCAGTTGGTTTTTCGGACTATATTGTCATAGCTCTGTCTGTTTCATCAACGCCCCTTTACTGTTCTACTATAGGCCATCTCATATGCGTATTCTACGAGCCCAACTCCCAGAGCCATTCAATCATCATACGGTGCATGATGGTTTTTTGACCACTTCTCTGTATGATCAGCCCAGCCTTGATTGACTTCGTGATGTATCCAAATAACTTCACATTGCTCTTGGGTTGGCTTTATTGTAAGTTCCCAGCATATTCCCCACATAATTGCAGATAATGTCTCAGTCCCTGCATGTTAAACACTCACTGAAAATACCAAAAGTGTACTTTTCATAATACACACTCTTTCAAGTCTTTTGCCTTAGGTTTTTATGTAACGTTTTCCGACCCGCTATCGGGCAGACCCGCCGTCGGTCACTTTGTACAAAAAGTAACAAAAAGTCACTTTAAAACACGTCGTTGATCAGAGAAGAGATCCACAAGTGTAGAACTCGTATCTTCGACTTTATTCACATATTCACTTGGTTATTTCATGCTTTTATCAAACTCTATACACCTTTTTTTTTAACAATCTAAACATCTTGTCTGTTTCTTTCTTATTTTGAGACTTTTCTGCAGCTATCACCTCTTCATACTATGCAAACGAAGTCGAAGATACGAGCTTTACACTTGTGGATCTCTTCTCTGATCAACGACGTGTTTTAAAGTGACTTTTTGTTACTTTTTGTACAAAGTGACCGACGGCGGGTCTGCCCGATAGCGGGTAGGAAAACGTTAGTAAATTGATTTGTAACATCAGCGTGCCCGCTTTATATTTCTTGTCTTCCGGTGGCCACCGTGCTACACAGTGTGTTTCTGTAACATTTCCCAACGAGCCTACTTGCTGTTGTACCTCCAATATCGTGACATTTAAGAAATAAAAATATTTTGAACGAATCTATAAAGGCGTGTGCCATGACGACAGTGCAGGTCATGCAAGGTACCATGTCGTCGCCTCTGTGTATATGAGGCAGCATATAATTTTAATTTGCACAATTATTCATGTCAAAAAATCCAAATACGCAAATCAGACGCCAATTCACTATTGCAGATGAATTGTTCTCGTCTACCAACACATTTAGGCAATTCCCAGTAAGAAGGCAAGGCTTATTGAGGCGTTCAAAGAAATTCCAATTGCTTCGCAATACTCTAGGTTTTCAATGTACGCGAGGCGACTCAAGACTACATCAATTATCTTTGGTGGAATGATATAGGCTTCAGTACAATCTGAACTTGCAATGCCTGCCTACAATTCTCCAATTCAATTGTACAAGACATGTACAATAATAATATAGTTTGCGACACTTGACATCTTATCTCTCTTGCTTGTTCTCGTCTTTCTTGTGATCATTGTTCTTAGTTCAAACCTCTTGTGGCCTTTGTCCCGTATTGCAATAGACGCCGTCACTGTGATTAATCGGGATTCTTTGTGTCTGATCCAAGTGACATTGATTCACCAAGAATCGCTTTTGACGCGCCCAAGCAAGTCGTAAGACGTCGAGTGCAGGTGCAAACAAAAGCTATTCCATTGTGTATAAACGTTTCGGGGGTGATTTTCAGACCCTGAGTCTTTGTTCCAAACAAGAAACTACCAGGAAAGGTATTAATGTCATGTGATATTCCAGTTTCGGCTACATGCGACAGATGAACACGTATTTTTGACGCGTAGACGGACTGTGTCTCCACGTTCGAGCGAGTGCATTATTGTCAAGAAAATTAACCATAATTAACTGTGTACACATTGCAAAACGACCGAGCGGTCTTGGATCAAAAAGGGCTTGAGCCTGGTTAGGCCTGTAAATACACTTTCAAAGCTCGGACATTGCTTGATTCCCAAGTACACTCGACTAGTATCAAATCACCAAAGCGTGGCTTCGGGTGAGCTGTCTGAACGCAATTGCTGGCGGAGGTGCTTGAGAACACAAACGCCTACAAATAACGTTTGATCTGGCAATAAGAAGACGCTATTAGGTCTTAGCACCTGGAATTGGGCGTCAGAGACAGATCAAGACCACTGGGCCATGTTCGGTTCTGTATCTGGCCGCAATTGTGGAGCCTGGCCGGTGGTGATGTTTGGTAAAGCTGACGGGCGGTG
Organism: Saccharomycotina sp. CBS 16003; assembly: GCA_022457085.1. Classification (NCBI taxonomy): domain Eukaryota; kingdom Fungi; phylum Ascomycota; species Saccharomycotina sp. CBS 16003. Next base: position 933,812 of record JAJNCF010000020.1, read on the forward strand.
GTGATCGGTGCTCGGTGCCTGGCGTCTTAAGCAGACCCACTGCAGTAAGATACAGATCAATGCGCCCTTCATTTGCGAGCATTGACTGCTTCTGCATCGTTTTCTCCCATTCCGGGTGTCTCCATTTTTGGAGTTTGTCCACTTTTCCCTCTTTCATTTCTTCTCCTTCTCTTTTTTTTTTTTCTCTACTTTCTTCTTGGTGGAATATCTCGACCCTTCGTTCACAGCCATACTGTATCAACGGCTAAACGTCCACGATCTTCACAACCACCATCACTATCATGCCCAAAGATAACGAGAAAGGGTCTTCTTGGCTAAGCAGCCCCAGCTCATGGCAACGTCATTCGGGCTTTCAGAAGGGGAAGGGAATTTCAGGAAACAATGTCTTTGAAAAGATTGCTTCGGCTCTTGATTTAATCGGATCCATCGTTTTAAGCTTTCTGATAAAACATAAGGCGTTTGTGCTGGTATTTGCTCTACTGGCTATGCTGTCGCTTTTGACATCTGTTCCTTTCCTTCCGCATTATGCTTTTGGATCAGGCAAAATTGTGTTAATTCTCGCGGCCAACGAAGGAGGGGGTGTTATGCAATGGAAGGGTGCTAAAGAGTGGTCGGTTGAGCGGTCAAGTATTGCCAACAAAAAGGCTTACGCCGCTAGACACGGATACCACCTGGCAATTAAAGATGTCTCGCCCAAGAAGCGATACGCACACGAATGGAGGGAATCCTGGGAAAAGGCTGACATTATCAAGCAAACTATGCGCCAGTTCCCCGACGCCGAATGGTTCTGGTGGCTCGATCTACACACTTATATCATGGAGCCTGAAATCAGTCTTGAGAAACAAATCTTTAAAAACTCGCACAACAACACGCACCGCGATCTCAGCTACTTCAATCCTTTGGGCTTGCCTACAGAAATCCCGTACGTCGACTTGAACCAGCCCGTCGATCTTCTTATTACTCAAGACTGTGGTGGATTCAACCTGGGCAGTTTCCTCATCCGTCGCAGTGAATGGTCAGAAAAGCTTCTTGACATTTGGTGGGACCCTGTCTTCTATGAGCAAAAACACATGGAATGGGAACACAAAGAACAAGATGCTTTGGAGTACTTGTACTCGAACGAAGCTTGGATCCGTAGCCGCACCGGGTTCCTGCCTCTAAGAACACTGAACTCTTTCCCCGAGGGTGCTTGCTCAGAAATGCGAGACGACCCGCGCCTGTTTTACAATGAAAAGGACCGTGATTTTGTGGTCAACATGGCCGGATGCGAATGGGGCCGAGACTGCTGGGACGAAATGGAAAAATTCAAGGCTTTAAGCAAAAAACTACACAACAAGCGGTTCTTTTTCTTTTAGACTAAAGACTTGACGCTTCACTATCTTTTCGAGTAATTGCTGTTTTTTATTTTATTTAATTGGGCTTTTTTGGACTTATTGGACCCCGCTTGTTGCGATAATGTTGTTTAATATAGCCATTGTCACAGCTGCGATAGTGGATGCATACATACATACATATGACTCTGGATTTAGATACGCGTAAGAAAAAGATTGTTTTTTGTCACTGCCTTCATCAAACATGTATAGTCCAGATCTGAGCTAATGCGGTGATCGCGATCTTAGATGTGTATACCGATTGTGGAGTAGTAGATTTAAATATGTGAATATACAGGTCCGATAAATATTTCATCACGTCTTGTCAGGGTAATCTGAACTTGCCAAATGTCCCACGTTTCTGTCACTGCCACCATCAAATTTCATGTAGTTTGTTTTTCCGCTGTCCTTGCCCAGTGTTGCTTCTGCCGCACATCCTCCAACACCGGCCCACCCGCCTTATTCCTCGTTGCTATTAATCTCTCTCCTCTGTCTCTTTCCCCCCCCCCCCCCTTCAAACTGCCCTTTTGCGTGCTCTTGGACCGGCTTTTTCGACCTTGCAACGCGACTTTTCTCCCTTCTCCTTTACACCATTCGCCGCGTTCACCACTCAAATCAAAAATAACTTTTAAAGGTATATTATTCTTCCTTCCCCTTTTCCTTTTTCTCTCTTTCCTTCTTACACTTTCCGTATTCTTGTGCTGCTCTCCTCGCTCCTCGGCGTCTCTACAATGCATCGTCGGATAGCCGCTGGTGCCGCCGCCAGTCCCGCGTTAAACAAACCCTCATAATGAACAAAGTGTGTGTATACTGACTCGTGTCTTTTCTCCCCAGGTTTTCTCTCTTTAGCAGATTTCTCCGTCCTTTTCCTCACCCAGACATTCCGAAAACCATCATGTCCGGTTTGAACGCGTGGCTAAAAGACCCCGTCGACTTAGACGACTCAGACCCTTTTCTGACGACTCAGGGTACGTATTCACTACTCCTTTTGTTTTTATTGTCAATGCTCGCCATTAGGCGTGTTTTATGTTAAATCACTAGCTGACCATGCATTTATCTCACGTGTAGACTCATCGCTGAGTTTTTTCCAATCTCCCGGTGGTGATGATCTCTTTGCGACCCCAACCGCGTCTGTCCAGCCACAATCTCTCTTCTCGCCCAGCAGTCCGGCAGAATCCCTGTTCAGAAGAACCAGTCAGTCGCATAACTCTCCCCAGGCGTTTCTCAACAGCTCTGCGAATTCCCCGGCGGCGTCAATGATGAATGAGAACGCTTCGCCTAGCTTTGACAGCCCTGGCATGGGAACCCCAAACAACAATGCTGGTAATAATACCATGGATGCGGCGCGTCTCCAGTACCAACTAATGCTGAAGCAGCAACAGCAACAACAGCAACAAAGAAGTAATGCGTTTAACCAGGCTACACATAGTCCAAGCGGATCGGTTGATATGTCTGTAAGAGCGTCTCCTTCGCCTTTATTGTCATCCTTGGGTCAGCAGTCTCAGAATTCGCAAATTAATCACCAACAACAACATCATCATCAACAACAACAACAGCAGCAACAACAACAGCATCAACATCAACAACAACATCAGCAACATCAACAACATCAACAACAACAGCAGCAGCAGCAGCAGCAGCAGCAGCAGCAACAGCAACAGCAACAGCAACAACAACAACAACAACAACAACAGCAGCAGAAACAGCTACAGGCTCAATTACAACAAACTCAACAAGTACTTAATAGAATTAATTGGGCTAGCATGACTCCAGCAGACCTGGCAAAGTTACAAGCGCGTATACAGTTCATGCCTCCTCAACAGCAGGCATTGATTCATAGACAAATTGCACAAGCGCAGCAACAGGCAAAATCACAGAATCAGGTTCAATTACAAGCGCGTAATAATCAGCTTCGTGCACAAGCTCAATCGCAGGCTCAATCACAGGCCCAAGCTCAAGCACAAGCTGAAGCACGAGCACAAGCTGAAGCACGGGCACAAGCAGAAGCACGAGCACAAGCTGAAGCACGAGCCCAAGCAGAAGCAGAAGCACGAGCCCAAGCAGAAGCACGGGCACAAGCTGAAGCACGAGCCCAAGCAGAGACACAAGCCCAGGCACAACCTCAACCACAGGAGCAATCTGCGCAACAGTTATTTCAAAGACAACAAGCCGCTAAGAAACTAGCAGAGCATCAATCACAAGCCAGCACACCGACTCATAGCCAAGCCAGTACACCACGAGCATCCTCTACTGGAGCCCCAGCAAACCCTCAGGCTACTGCAGAAAAGATTTACAAGACTATTTCTGACTTTATGCTAGCCCGAGGTACACCGCTCCCTGGCAATGGTGTCCTATCCATTTGTGATAGACAGGTGCATATTTTAAATATTTATGCAGTTGTAATGCGACTAGGCGGGTCTGCGGCAATTCAAAGAACATCTGCATGGGGAGAAGTTGCCTTGAAGCTGGGGTTTGATTTGAGTAAAGATGCGACGGCTCCGCAGAATATTGAGCGATCATATATGGTATACCTGAGCCCTTTTGAAGAATTTGTCAAAACAAGGCAGATGCAAAGTCAGCAAGTTCAAATTCAACAACAGCAACAACAGCAACAGCAACAGCAACAACAACAACAACAGCCACAGCAACAGCAGCCACAGCCACAGCAGCAGCAGCAACAACAGCAACAACGGCAACAACCACAACAACAACAGCAGCAGCAGCAACAACAACAGCAACAACAACAGCAACAACAACAGCAACAACAACAGCAACAACAACAACAACAACAACAGCGACAAGCGCAACAAAAGGCCCAGCAACAAGCTCAACAAAAAGCTCAGCAACAAGCTCAATTACAAGCTCAGCAAAAGGCTCAATTACAAGCTCAATTACAAGCCCAAAAACAAGCTCAACTTCAAGCCCAACTTCGGGCTCAGCAAGCTCAGCAACAAGCACAAGAGCAGGCTCAACAACAAGCTCAACAGCGAGCCCAGCAACAAGCTCAATTACAACAGCAACAAGAACAACAACAGCAACAGCAGCAGCAACAATTACAACGATCGCAAGCTCAGCATAACATTCAATCTCAGCATCCTATCAGACCTTCATCTGCAAACGGATTACCATCTACACAGATGCAAATGCAATCTCCATCATCTCAAGAGACAATCAACGACCTCAAATACAAAAAACAGCTACAACAACAGATCAGGGCAAGATCTCGCTCTCAAACTCCCCAATCACCACCCTCAAATGCATTTTCGTATAACTCTCCTCAGGTTTCTCACATAACCCCCGAGCCAATTGGATCACCAAACTTGTCACAGAAACCACCAAATCCATTGAATGGTCAGGAAAATGGAGAAATGCTTCCACCTAGGCAGCCTCCTGTAGTTGTTAAATCACAGCCTAAACCTTTAGTGAGATTGGCTACTGATTCTGATAGATACTTGCCTAAAAAGAGAAAACTAGATACAAGAGGCGGGTATGATGTGAATCTGCTAGCTAAAGCTGGATCTGATATCGATTCACTTGCTCCAGATTTTCCATTGTTTCAAGAGCTAGGTATTGTAGATATTGGCGCTGTTGTTTTGGCGCTGAAATCCATGATCCCCGCAGAGATCCGCCAGGCTCTAGATAAGTTGGCTCTTTTGTCTTCAAATACAAGTGTTCCAATAATTTTACAAGACTGTCCAGGATTGGTTGATGCACTGGGTACTGTGGGGTTGGATCTGTTAGACAATTTGGTTTCTGTGAAACCAGTTGATACACTTTCTGCTGAATCCAAATACACTGAAAATTCCAAAGATATAGGGTTGTTTGGTAAAAGTCGTATTGAAAGAATTTTTGAACAATGCAAAGACTGGGATAAGGGATCTGAAGATTTGGTGATTAAGGTCAATTCATTGACTGGCGAGCCTGTGATCGATGAAAATAAAGACACAGATGCGAGTCAATTAATGTCGCTTGTTGAAGTTTCAGAGGAAGATCCAGCGGAGACAGAAACTCCAAAGGCTAACTGTTACAACGGAATCACTAATAAGCCCTATGGGTTCACTGCATACTCCGAACTTTTAGATTTAAGCAGAGATGAGATTGAGAGCTTACATGAACCAAAAGATTTTTGGAAAGACTCACTGGTTGACAGATTCCTATGCATTACTATGATTTTACGAAACCTCTCGTTTACTGATACGAATCAGCCATGTTTGGCACAAGAAAAGTCTTTAGTAAAATTTTTATTCAAACTCTTGCATTCGTTGGCTGATAATCCTGACTTGCTGTACTCGAAACGCCGGCTGTTCTGCCTTCAAAAAGATTTAATCACCATTTTCTCTAACCTTGGATTATACATCACACTCCCTTCTGCCGCAGACACTTTTACAGTCTTACTGTTAATTCTCTCTTTTGCACCCGAAGCCTCGCCTTTCAAAAAAGACACAAAAGGTGAAGACGAAATTATGTTTGCCGAGTATTCGCCTGTGAGTCACAGATATCTCGGGTGCGCTATAGACGCTTTTGCAAAATTAGTGTCAAGGGATCCACCTAACCGCGGATACTTTGAAGATGTATTTTTGAATATAAGCCAGGAGGAAGAGTTGCTCACTCTTCTGGAGCGCCATCCACTTCGTCCGTATGAGCTTTTCACTAGTGCATTTGTTCTTTCTCTATCTACAGTTCCTAGAATGGATTACAAGATAATTCCGAAAGCTTTGCAAATGCGTAAGCCTCTTTTGGAACAGTCGATGTTAATGGCAGAGCATCTAGTTCAAATGATTCCAAGTCGCAATCAGTTCGCCGAGTTCCTTGCTACTTGCTCAGATGATCGCAGGGAAATAGTGAGTATGCAAGAAAATTACAACTTGGCCAAAGAATGGATCCAGGCAGTGGAAGGTATTGCTCCCACACTTCTCCGAGCCACAGTATCTCTTGCAGCAGTTGCCATTCCTGATCCCAATCTAAACGGTCAACCTGTCAATTTGTTTGCGAAGCTAGCACAGCGTACAGCAAGTTTATTGCATACACTTGGATTAAAGGCACTGAAGTTTGAAGAGAGCATGTCCGACAAAGAATGCAGTGGTAATGTTGTTAGAGGTATTGTGCCCAAGAAGGAGACAGTGCTAACAGTGCTACTTTCTAAAAATGTCGGTGATAAAGTGGTAGCTCATTTGTGTAATTTTATGGATGAAGGCGGTGAGAGAATCTAATGAAGGTTTTTATTTATATACATGATTTTATATTATCCAGTATTTGAACATACTCAAAAGTACAAAAGTAAGCATTTGTTAAAATTTTATTCATTATTCCATACGCTTCAAACAAGTTTGCAATAGTTACATGGGAATCCGAAAAACCACTTGACAATATCAATTTGATTGTTGTTAATGTGCTTTATACTGTACATCATATTATTATAAGAAACAATAACACCAAGATCAATGTAATACACTCAAACAAAAATTGATCATAGATAACAATTCTACATAAATTTGTTTGTTCATCTCGCAATTCGTGAAACAACTAAAAAGAAGAAATATTACAATTGACATCTGGAAGCAACCTAGAAGACGACACATTACAAGAGCTACCAACAGAACATGAGTGTACACTATCAGACTCCGTCGTTCAACACACCGCCAGACTCCATAAAGTCGTCGCCACCGAATCTACTGGCTTCAGGTACTCTACAAGCGCTCTCCCCGTTGCAGACTATTTCTTCGCCAACTGATGATTACCTCGAGCGGCGCCGTCACGCACGCACAGCTCAAGCAGATCGACAAACCGACCTCGCCAAAGCTGCAACATTAGCGGTAACGGGAAAACCCGGCGATGAGTCTGTGCGAGGCAGGCATAGCCGTTCTCATGGAAAACGCTACTTGCGGCTGATCCAGAAGCTAGACGGACAAGAAACGCGACTGGGCAAACAGGAAAAGGAGATAAAGAGGTTGAGGGAGCAGATTGAGTCGTTGTTTGTGGTGGTTGACAATCTGGCAAAATATTGTGTTGAAGATGGTGATAGTAGGGAGATAAGCAGAGATGAGAGCATAGACAACAGTGGGCTATAAACGAAGTGTACACTAAAGCACTAAGTAGACTTGTAATTTAAGAAAAAATGTGATTTATACAACTCTAAGACTACATATTGAGGGGTTTGAATTCTGGAAGAATAAAAAAAAAGTAGACATTGGATTTTGAAGAAGGTGTGTAGTGTAGTAGACGAGAATGAGATCCAGTATCTGATAAATTACAGAAGTATGCCACTTGGCCAGTATAAGATTATGAAGATGCAACACAATTCTTTTTGAAATATTTGAGTCAAGTGAAAAAGGATAGTCATATACAGAAGAAAATACAAAGCTTCAAAATGATCAAATTGATTTTGTGTTAAAGCTTGTGTCGACAAACAGCTAAAATGACCAAAAAGTTGTATGAGTTAGATTGGTAAGACTAAACAAAAATTTATAGACAATAATATTTTGTAGTTCTCAGCAATTATTGAAACTGCGGAACTCATTCGATTTCAATTCTAGTATGTATGAGAAAGTATATGGCAGGTGTAGAACAGAAGATACACTCGATGGTACCAACTAAACTTTGTGATTGATGTACACTTGTGTTTGGAATTTGTGAAACTAGCTAACAAAACCTACGAATACAGCAAATCAACAAACAATGATCAAAAACGATTATGATGATCTAAATAAAACTTTTCGACATTGACTAAAATACTGGCAAACTTGCACTCTGATAACTTTCAATTTTACTATTTGCAAAAAATGGTATATTTTCAATCAAATTTGTAAATGATATAATCAGCTTTGGCTTATCAGTGTGATGTAATCAGAACTCCAAGTCTTATCGTAAACCATCCAAGACGTTTGATAAATAAGCAAATAAAAGTATTATTACACTTGATTGATCACCAAATAATCAAAACCTCAAAAACATCAACGTGCTTAGAGCAAAAAAATCTATCATATACACGATCAAACTGCATATTGTAAAGAATGTGATTTCAAAACATGTCAACACTTTCAAATAGTATAGGGCTTTAGTTGTTAGCAAAATGAACCTGAAGACTTTTTTAGCACATGTTAAGAGCTGGCGCAACCAAACCTTTATAAAAACACACACTGATCACTTAATAAACTGTAATCACAATATTGAATTGTAGGGCACTGAATCAAGTAAACCCATGTTTTGAAATGACTTGGCAGTCCAATAATTCAAGCACAAGCACCAAAGTAATTGACATTCACAATAATAATAATATTATTATTCTTTTTGAACTGATTTTGATTTACGATCATACTAATCAGATTCCAATTGCTGTTTGCTTGGATTATTTATTTTCAATTGATATTGCAAAATTACTTTACTGAGTACTAAGTTTATAATATATGCTTATAAAAAACGGGACATGTCAACAAATTATAATAAATACTTTGTCTCGGGGCAATTTAATCAGTCTTCAAAACTCACAGAAAAATGCAATCCATCACCATTTAATGTTTTTTATAATAAATAAATTATGATATTACACCATAAATTTTTGAACAAAAAGTGCCTTGCTAGCTCAATCGGTAGAGCGTGTGACTCTTAAATGTCTATTAAAGTCATCACAAGGTTGGGGGTTCGAGCCCCCCGTAGGGCTTAATTTTTTTACTTGTAAGCGAGATTGCAATTGAATCTAGTCAACCGGCCTTTCAGAATACGTTTGAATATGGAATTGATCAGTGTTTGCTATTTAAATAATTGTGCAATCGCTGATTTTCAAAGCATCACGGTAGAGTTGAACTCTTTTTACATATTGTACGCGAAAACTTCCGTTGGAATTACCGGGAAGGGGATACTATCATTAACGTGGCCATGTGATGCTTATAGAACTTCAATTAACTTCTAAGTACAGGAGATAGAGAGATTAGAAAAACTGAAGAGAGGAGAGCACCAAATACGGAAAAGCTAGTAGTTAACAAATTTAATGCGAAACTGTTGGCGAGATCTAGAAAATGAAACGATTTTTTGTGCGTGGCGTTTCGAACAAAACCGTCAAGTCATAGAGATCAAAAAGTTGTATGTCTATCCTGTTCATTCTATATCCTCGGCTTCATCATGTTTGTGAGAGTGATGCTGATTGTGTAGTGCCCTAATCAAATGGTGGAAATAAAGTTGAAACTGCTACAGTGCGATTTGTAAGGTTTGCAATTCAGCCGTGGCAGTTCATTTTGACGACATCAAGGACTTAAATCACCTCAACAGAACTACCAGATGGCGGGCTGATTATGATGGAAACAGACGTAATGATATTGGGATAGTTATAAGTAAAATATATATAAATGTATGATATGTAAAAAAGCATGAGCGAACAAAAACATGAATGAATCGAATGGTGAATACGAAAACAGACAGTAAGATTTAATGCTCGATAGAATTAGACATTCTGCTGCTCTTCAAAGGTAGAACAAACGGAGTGACAATTCCGCAAGTAATGTATGCCATAACCAGGATAGCAGAGCCTCGCGATTTGGCGGTAGAGTTGAAACGGCTCAAGTAGTTAACGGGTCGTGTAGCAATCATTGTAGACAGTGAAAGGCAATGAGTTTAAGTGCAGTATGCAAAGGGATAGTAGCTGTTAGCTGATAATTGACGATTTGTAATGTCCGTTGACTCTTAATGAAATGCAGTTTCTAGCTGATGTCTGGCAACAGTTGACAGTGATAGACAGTAATGATTGTGTACGAATTGATAGTAGTGTATATATTTGTGTTGAGTTGAAGAGATGGAAAGAGGGCAGCAAGAATTGAAGATCGAGTACGATTAGCGGAATTCAGTCGGAATTTATACTTGCTCAAATTCATTGCTTTGTTGTTTATTTTTGCATTGAGCAGGTTTAAGAAATCGCATGTTTTGAGCCTGGGAGGAAACCCTAAAAAAAGAAATCAGTGCTTAATTTAGTGTGCAGACCTGACCTTACCACTAGGAGGTTTCCTACAATTGATTAAATCAGGAAATCTTAATTACTGAGCTGATTAGATTGATAAGTCCATTTTGGGATGTGGAGTAGCGATAGTTGCTTGTAATTGAGCATCGAAGTGCTTGATAGCTATCAAACTTGTGTATATTGAAGGTAGCAGTCGATCTGAATCACAACTGAATACAAGCACATGCTATCCGAGTGGAGAAATTTACTGAGTGTGTGAAACCTGTCTGATTGTGCACCAAAAGTTTGCACTGATATACAGTCTTACCTAATAATCTCAATTGATAAACAAACACGTCAAATGACACGTAACTTACGCGGGTCAACGATACACTCCAGGCATATTGACAGGCACTGATGTTCCACGCGTATAACCGGATTTAAAACAGACCATCAATTGACAAATTTTTCATGATTCTTGTATCACTAGGCAAATTTAAGGTAAAAAATGCGTGATCGAAAACTCACGCCGTATGCAAAATATGGAAATAGGCAACGGCTGATAGATACGTGTATATAAAACACGCACAATGGCTGCAGACACGCAAACTTTTCAAGACCCATAACTCATTATTTGTCTGCTAATAGCTCAAATAGATACGTGGGTAGCACTCGGTTGCACATCTTCATTTAGATTTAAAAACAGCTAAGAATGAATCGTTGGGACAAACACAGGCGTTGGGTGCCTTGTAGAATTGCCTATTTACTATCACCTCCAACACAGTTTTAGTTTTGGTGAATCATAAATGTATGTGTTTGAACAAAGACTGTAACATTGAGATATGATCAAACTTAGGCTACAGTCTTTGCAATATTTATTGACTAGTAGTATGATGCTTCAGCTCGGTTTACAGCTTCGTGTTCTCCAAAAGATGACTGCAACTATCATGTTTTTGAATATTGTTTTCTATCATCTCCTGAAAGGCATAATATTATGATCCTTACTGGAGCATCTTAATTCTTTTTGTTAAAATGTATCTGAAAAAAAAAAGTATTCAGTAGAATTGGCTTTTCCCAATGTTTTTTCAACGTTTGTGAAAATTTATCCAAACACAGCAATTGGATCCGCATAGTAAACGAAACAAGCTTCAAAAGGAAATATTCCAACGTTCATGCAATAAAAGCATTGTGAAATACTTCCTGGATTCGTCACCTTGATCCCAAAGTATTAAAAATAGCGCAATCTGAAAATTACTATAAATTGTTGCTCTTGTGAAATTCATTATTCTCATAGTTACATCAATGGCTTTTGTTTTGCTGTTCTGTATCGCTATAAGTTTACTATAAGCATCAAGCATAAAATTTCAAAACGGAGACTCATATAGCCCTGTTGCAAGTCTGTCTATATCAGTTGGATCTGAACTTGTACTGATTAGACATTGAAAAAACCATCGAATATTTTTACCGGTTAGCAAATCAGTGTTCATCTGTCTAACAATTCTACCTTAACTGTATTTCAAAACTAAAGAATATACCTGCTCTTACGTTTTTTGATTTCGCTACTAGTCACGATGAACCGCTAACTATCAGCAGTAGGCAAACGTTTTGCTGCGTACTCCACCAAACAGCACTTCAATGCCCATAACATACACGTATTGAACAAACAAACAAACAAACAAACATACTAATATAATATAATATTAAAACTCATCAAAACTAACTAATAACTTTCAATTACGAGTAACTCTGCAAATCAAGCGTTAGCGCCTTTGAAGAGTTCTCGTCTTGATTACGGTAAATACCAACCAGTGAATGAGAGTTCTCAAACAGTCCATTTTTAAGACTGATGACAATGAACTGGAATCCGGGACCAGCATGCTGTAAGATATATCTGGCAATATTGTTAACGTTTGCATTGTCCAGCGCAGCATCAACCTCGTCCAAAACGAAAAACGGTGAAGGGTGGTAGCTATGAATGGCAAACAGCAGAGCCAACGCCGCCATGGTCTTTTCTCCACCAGACAAAAGCTCCATATCGCAGAATCTCTTCATGGGAGGCATGGCGTTGTAATTGATACCGTTCAGGTATGGCTCTTCTTCGTCTTCCAAACTCAGGTATGCAGTCCCGCCTAATGGGAAAGATTTGGTCCGCGTCAGCTCTTTATAGATTCGATCAATGGCACTAGAAATATGTTTGAAAGCTTTATCAAACTTCTCGTATCGCTGTTTCTTGACAGCCTCAAACTTTTCTTTGGCCTGTCGCGCCTTTTGTCGAATATTATTAAACTCTCTATCAACTTCTGTAAGCTTGGACTGCGCATCTTCAAGACGTTCTGTTGCTCTTGTGTTGACTACCATTCTTTCCAGATTAGAAGATAAGGACTGGATTTCAAGTTCAAGTTCTTCTCCCTTTTCAGCACTTGAGTCTTGCTTTAGATCGTCGTCTAACTCAGTGTAGTCAATCTCAATGTTGTCCATGGCTTCCAAAGGAGTAGCATTCACATCGGCCATGGCAATATCTCCGTTATCATCAACCTGTGTGTCGACGGGGCCACCAACATAGACCTCGTCAAGGGGAAGCGCTTCAAGAGAACCTTGGTTCAGTGGAAGATCCAAACCTTCGATCTTACAATTACGCAGGGTCTTCAACCGGCTAGAATTGTTCTTTTCAACCTCTTCCTGTAAACTAGAAAGTCTTTTTCTGGTAGAATCCATTTCTCGCTGAATTTTGGTAACCTCGTCCCGACGTGAGCTAACATTGCTCAACAACCTGTTCGTAGTTTCCTTCTGCTCATCAAGATTCTCGGTAATCTCCTTAATCTCATCTTCAATCTGTGTGATCTGACCAATGATTGTATCACGTTCTCTTTGGAGTTGTCCCAACAAAACGTTATCACGATCAAGACCTTGCTTGAGATTTTTGATTCTAGAGCCAGTATCCTCAAGCCGCTCTTGATCAAACTTCAGTTGCTTTTCAAGTCTCGAAAGCTGAGCAGCAAACGCAAGACGCTTTTGCGATAATTCGTTCATCAATCCGCTTTGTGCTCGCTCATACTCGCGAATATTGGCAACCCCGATTCGGCTACAAAACTCTCCGAATATACGGTCCTCAGCCTCACTGACGACCGCTTGCAAAGACTCAACTCTTGATTCAAGCTCATTGCCCTTGGCTTCTAAAGCGTTGATACTAGGCTTAAGCTCGTTCATCCGTTCGTTGACATGATCCAGCTCGGATTTGCGACCCTTCAATGTCGACTTCATAGCTGTCAGCTGATCAGATCCATACGAGATCTTCATTTGCAAACCGGATACTTCGGCCTTCAAAGTCTCTTCTCTATTGCTGTGCTTAGCTCTGGAAAGCTCGGTCAATTCGCCTGTAAGTTTCTCTTTCAGTTTGCGCAGGCCATCTACTTTTTCTTCGGCCCATTGGTTGGAGTTATTGTTCTCAACACGACCACCAGTCATTAAACCAGCTTTGTGAATAACAGAACCGTCAAGAGTCACAGCTTTGACATCCACACCCTTTGTCCATCTAACATACTTGGCCACATTTAAATCGTCACAGACAATAGTGCTACCACACACATAATGAATGGCAGCTTCCAACGACGGATCGTACTCAACAGTATCAACGGCCAGCCTGACTTGATCAGAAATTCCTCTCAAGGAGTTGTTCACAGGCTTATACGAAACACTTTCCAAAGGAATAAAGGTAGCCACACCAGATCTTTGTTCCTTCAAATAATTAATGCACTCTTGAGCCGTTTGGAAACTGTCTACAATAATAGAGTTGAAATCCTTTCCTAAAACAGTGGCAATGGCGGTTTCGTACTTGCGTTGCTTGGGCCTACACAAATCGTATACCATTCCCTTCACACCCGGAATCAACCTTTTCAAAGTAGCAACTTCTTCTTTCAATTTCCGCTCCTTTTCGCTTTCACGTCTGTGCGCATTGTATCTCATCAATTCATTGACGCACTCGCGAAGTTGTTCATTTAGCTTTGTCTCTTTAAGCGATCTGGTTTGACGTTCGTTGACGATTTCACCTAGCTCAACCTTCATACTGTCAAGTCGTGATTTATCGTTTTCTTGACGTGCTTTGGCCTGATCATATCGTGAGCGCAGTTCCTTAAGTTCGTCTTCCAATCTCGTCGCTCGAGATTTGTATTGTGTGTATTTGCTTTCTAATGACTGAAGTTCTTCTTGGCCAGTTTTCAGGCTACGTTTGTAATCAGTTAACTGCGTTTGCTGTGCCGAAGCCTGACTAGCATATGTAGATTTCAATTGTTCATATTCAGCAATATCTTCCGACGTCAGGTCCATACCAGCAACTTGTGCTTGTTGCTGAGCATCAGCCTCGAATTTCTCAATTGCTGTGTTCACCGTCTTGATATCTCTTTCCACTTTCTGTACCGCCATCTTTTGTCTATCGTAATCAACTTGAACTTCATCAATACGCTTTTGGTGTCTTTCCAAATTGGCCTTAGTAATGGCAATCTTTTCGTCAACGGGAAGCAAACCAGTTTGTCGTTCAGAGATAAATTTTTCGCGTTTCTTGATACGTCTTTCTAGTTTTTGGCGCTGGCGATTCTCAAGTGCGTAATCCTCACCAGCCGCATCAAGCAGCTCCTGGGCTTTCTTGTATTCTGTATTTTGTGATTCGTGTAGCAAGACCAAATCGTGATGTTCGGTGTGTAAACCCTTGGCTTCGTTTTCTAGATGGAAAATCTTCCACAAGACATGATTCAAAACAGCTTGGTCGCGTTGCTCAATCATATCGTTGAACCGTTCTACCTCATTTGCTTGTGCTTTGTATTGCTTGATCTCGGCATTGAATCCTCTCTTTTTGTTAAAGGTTATAAGAGACTCGTCGGCAGTGGCCTCTTGTTCTTGTTTTAACCGCTCGTATTCCGCTTTGAACTGTAAAGATCCAGAGATTTGTTCGATCAGCTTACTCAAATCCTTCGAAGACTGGGCGGCAATTGCTTCAACATCACCTTGGAAGACCAAGAAATTTTTAGCCTTGATAAGAATGTTTTCCTTCGCCAATTGATTCGCGTACTCATTCGACGAAACGTGCTCACCGTTGATTCTATACTGACTAGATCCATTGCTCGAGATACTAAACATCAAAAAACTCACCGTTAGCATACAACACCTAAAATATCCGCGCATGTCACATACGTTCTCTTTAGTTCCAAAACTTCACCATCATCTTTCTCGTAGACCGCCATGACGTATGCGCTTTTAGGATCCGACTTTGTACTAGGCGCATCCGAATCGTCATTGTTCATGACTCTGCCACGGTAAATCAAATCAGCCAAATGCCCACTTCGAAGCGCGTTACTCTTGATACCCAGAACAAACGAAATGGCATCCATCATGTTACTTTTACCTGCACCATTCGGACCAATAATACTCGTGAAATACGACGTACCAAACTCAACTGTCTGCTTACCGGAGTAAGACTTGAAGTTAAAGAGTTCGATTGTCTTCAATCTACCCATTTTTGTGTTGTGGTGTTGGAGGAAAGGTTCGCGTTTGGTGTGTATTTGTACGACAGAAAGGGGAAAAAGGGCGAGAAAACGAGGAATTGGCAAGCTGTAAAAAACATTGAAAATAAAGCATCAGGGAAAAACGCGTTGATCGTTTCAGCTTAGCTAAGCACAGATTTTCTCAATGATACTTGTGGATGCGCGTTCAGTTACCCTGAGTCACGTAAAAACGTCAGCTGCAATTACTGTAAACGGTAAATGACGCGTCGCCACCGTGTGTATTGAAATTTTTATTTATTCCTTCGCTTTTGGCGACTTTCGCTTTTTCCTTTTGTCTCTTGATCGCAACTATTTTTCTTTTCGTCTCCATCTAAATTGATTACCATTTACCATTGTATCAAGAAACCATAAAATATGAGCTCTTATCCTTGGTTGACTGTTGGTGTTCTCGGGTACATTAACGGATGCTATCAAAACCCCGATTTTAAGCTGGTTGAAGGCCGAATTCACGTAACTCGACCTAAGTTGATTGAATCTTCAGCAAACACGGCTTTGCCCAAGTACCGATGTCTGGTTACCGACGGCAAATGGAATATGCACGCAATTGTCACTGATACTACCGGGAAACTCGATACAAATAAGGTCGTGACTTTTACACATTTTGAAATCAAATATATTCATCAAAAGGTGATTCTGCTGCTGACCGATACAGTGATTTCAGACGAAGTTCATCCTCCACCTGAAGGTGCTATGCGAATCGAGCAAGGTACATTAACTGGCTCAGACACTACGAAAGCACTACGCGATCTTCAAGAATTAAACCCACAAATCGATTTTGGCGTCGCGAAATCCGAACCTCCCAAGCCTGTCGCCATCAAACCCGAGCAAACACAACAAAACTATCAACAACCACAACATCAACAGCAGCAGCCCAGTTTCAACAATTCTACAACTGTTCCTATTGTCAAACAAAAACTTAGTGAGCAGACAAAGCCCTCTGGACACGCCAGAAGCAAAGACAGCAAGCCCACGACTCCTATTACGTCTGTATCTCCCTACAGCAATCGCTGGATTATTAAAGCACGTGTCAACAGTAAATCGGATATCATTCACTACAGCAAAAACACCACTGGTAAATTATTCAATGTGACATTCATTGATGAAAGTGGCGAGATCCGCGCTACTGGCTTTAACGATAGCGTTGATCAATTCTACGAAAAGCTGCAAGTTGGCAAGGTGTACTATGTTTCAAAGGCTCGGGTCACTACTGCCAACAAGAAGTTTAGTACTGTCAATAACGATTTCGAACTTAGCTTTGACCAATCTACACAGATTGAAGAAAGCCGGGACTCTAATGATGAGGGTATCCCCACCAACAACTTCAACTTTGTTCCTTTGGAAGCGTTGAGCAAGGTTGAACCCAACCAAACCGTTGACGTTTTGGGTATTCTGAGTCACGTCGATGATGTGTCTAGTATCAACACCAAAAAGGGTACTCCATTGGACAAGAGAGATATCACATTGGTTGACGACACTGGATTCTCTGTGCGATGCACGCTTTGGGGCAAGACTGCGACTGGATTCAATACTGCTCCCGACTCTGTCGTTGCTTTACAAGGTGCTAGGGTTAGTGATTTTGGCGGACGCTCTTTGAGTTTGTTAAACTCGAGTTCGCTTGTTGTCACACCCGAGATCCAAGAGGCGTTTGCGCTTCAGGGATGGTTCCTCGCCAAGGGCAAGAACCAATCGTTCAACAACATGAACAGTGCGGTCTCTGCCGGACCCGCAGTTTCTGCCAACGAGAAGCGGATCACAATTGAAGAGTCCAAGCGCGAGAACTTGGGAATGTCAGAGAAACCTGACGTTTTTGTGATCAAGGCCATGGTCACCACTGTCAGCAACAAGGGGATGATGTACTACCCAGGATGCCCTGACTGTCGTAAGAAATTGATTGAGGATGTTAATGGAAACGGGACCTGGAGATGCGAAAAGTGCGACAAGAACTTTGACCGTCCTTGTTACCGGTACGTTTTGAGTGTATGTGTCAACGATGAGACCGATCAGTTCTGGGCCTCTTGTTTTGAAGAAGCTGGTGTTGAGATCTTGGGCCTTTCCGCTGATGAGCTGCATGAGATTCACGAGCAAAACCCCATGCTTTACGAAGACAAAATCAGCAGGTTCCCTCGGTACGAGTACATCATCAAGATCCGAGCTTCGCAAGACATGTACCAAGACCAGATGCGTGTGCGCAGATCAGTGCTCTCAATAACCAAAATCAACTTTGTTGAAGAGGCTCAGCGTCTCATTAAAGATTTGCAAATTGCTTAGATTTGAGGGGGTATTGAATAGCCATGAAGAATGAGTGTTATGTTTGATTTGTATTCCATGTTATAAAAATTAAAAAATGTTGTAATTGAAAGAAATAGGACTTTTACTTTTTTTTATTTTTTGACTATGTACTGGCTGTTCCCAAACTGGATGTTGTACACACGTGCGGCTGAGACTTGCCTATAAGTCAAAACTATCTCTTCACAAAAGCCTGTAACCCCACCTCCGAGCCAAGAGTCTTTTTAAGCTTAGAAATGAGGACCAACGGGGGAAAAAAGCGACATTGCCAATTTACGGTGTCAAAGTTGCTATTGGGCTTGGGTCGAGTTTGATTAAAGATGGCAAAGTGAGGGGCAGGGTGTGAATGGTGAATACAATAAGCAAAAGTTCCAAGACCTCTGTCCAGTTATGCAATGTTTTATCTCGTGCAGTCTGGGTAAAATTCGCGAATAAGTTGAGACTGTTGAAGTCTATAACCTAAGTAAAAAGCTATATGAAGTGGCTAGAGAAATATTTTGATAGCGGATGCGAGCTATGATGTGAACTCCAAAGTGCCGAGGAACCGTTGAAGCAAGTAGTACCTCCCACCTTGGACAGAATCCAGAAACCGGTCTAGAGCGTGGGGGATCATTGCCAATACACACTTTGCAGCTATGGAATGGTGGGGTCAAAGTACACAAATCAAGACATGACATTAAAATTACAATACAAGAATTACAAATGATACATTGATATCGATAAGCGGTATATTTAGAATTTGTATCTAAAGTATGGTGACTTATCACCCAGCTTGCTGAGCTCCTTCATGTCCGCGTTATCGTATTTACCCGCCTTGATTTCACGATCACGCTTTGCGTTTGTAAACTTGTAAAGCACGTACAATGTGCACACTGAGATCATACCCAGGACTACAAAGCCCAGTACAACAGCATGACCTGGAATGAACCGCGGGGCGTCAGGACGTCTGAAGATGTTGGAGGCAATTGCACCTGACATGTTACCAAGACCAATGTGTACAGCCATGGCAATAGCTCGTTTGTAAGAACCGGACTGGTTGTTGGCGTTCCAAGAAATAATACCAGGGAATGCCGGGTAGAGACCAGCACAGGTAATGTAGACACCGCCGTAGACGACAAGCGGTTTGACACTGGGATTGGTCGAAATGGCAATCAGAGTGCCAACCATCATGAGGCAGAATGAGCCGAGAATAAAAGGCGACCGGATACCTGTCTTGTCAGAGACCCAGGCTTGTAAAACGGACAGGACGGACGCCGTGATGTAGATGGGGATGGTCATGAGCTGAGACTTGTTGATGGAAAATCCAACGTTTCTCAGAATAGTAGGCAAAAAGAATGAGATTCCGTAGAGAGGAACGCCAATAGCCCAGAAGTTGAAGACGTGGAAAATAAGCTGCCAGTCGGTAAATGCTTGCTTGACATATTTCCAGCCGTGCTCGTCGTTTTCGACAATTTGAACGCCATGAACTTGAACACCCTTGCTGTGAGAGTCGTATTTCAGTCTGTGCTGGATAAAAGCTTTTTCTTCTTCGTTGAGGAAACCGGCAGTGTCGGGGTAGTCGTACAGACAGAAAAAGGCTCCGAATGCAACGACAACGGTCAGGATTCCTTCAATAATGAAAATCCATCTCCATCCCTCAATACCGCCTAGCCCATCCATTTTGGCAATTGCAAAGGCCAACAGCCCAGAGAATGCACCGGCGATTGAGGCGGCAGAGAAAAACAGGGCTTGTCGCAATTGAAGTTCTTTACTGCAGTACCATTGAGTCAACAAGTAAGCCACTCCTGGGAAGAGACCAGCTTCGAATGCACCGAGTAGAAGACGGGTGATCAGGAGTCCGGAGTATCCCTTGACAAACCCCATTCCAATCATGGCAGCACCCCAGGCCACCATGATAGTAGGCAGCCAGATCGAGGGCTTGAGCACTTTGAGCATCATGTTGGACGGCACTTCAAACGCGCAGTACGTAAAGAAGAACACCGTCAAGCACATGTTGTACTGTTTGTAGGTGAGACCCAGGTCTTCTGATAATCCTTCAATGTTGGCGTTACCAATATTACCACGATCCAAGAACGACATGAGGTACAGCACGGCCAGCGTGGGCAAAATGCGCCAATCCATTCTGCGTAGTAGCTTTTTTTCATCGACGCTTGGGAACAGCTCAGCAGCAGTGAGAATGCGCCCGGTCAAGGGGTCGACAATAGCAGGATCAATGCCATCTTCTGTGAATGGTGCCACTTCAATGTGAGAAGCATCTGGTTTTTCGCGAGTTTCAATGTACTCGACGTTTCCTTTGTCGGACATTAGAGATGTTTTGATACAGATATAGCGGGAAGTTGGGTGTGTGTGTGTGTGTGTGAAAATAGGAGGTCAATTGAGGATCTAGAAAACACGCTGAGCAGTTGATGATAATTCAAGTCGAAATGAAGGGTTTCGGGAGTATATATAAAGGTCCGGAAAGTGCTGATTGAAATTGATCAATGTCCAAGACTTGGCGAGAGATGTTGGAGCTTCTGTTGTGCTGATCGCTTCATTATCGATACTGACTCTATGAAACACCCGAACAATATCGATATCGATAATGCGGAGTCACACTTCAAAAACCTAATGGAACAGACCTCAGTTGTAACTCGCTAGTTTAGCTAGCATTAGTTAAGCTGACATAGAGCAACAAGACGAGGGGTATCTTAGTGGTGTTGTGGTTGATGAAGAAGCATTGGCGCAGGCGGAAATACCCCGGATTCTGCTATTGCGAGCACTTGCCAAGAGCCAATTCCAAGAGTCTCAAGAACTCAGGTATCAGCATAAAAAGAGAAGAAGCGGGTGTTTTCACACACGGAGATGAACTGAGAAAGGCTCCGGATATACATACACATGTTGAATGGGGGGACTGCAGAGGTCTGGTTTTGGCGTAGTCGACGAGATTCAGAGACGAGGAGAAGCAAAAGAGTCTTGGTATTTGCACTCATCGTTGATGTTGTTGAGTCTTGGTATTTGCGTAGATATAGTTGCATATTATTCTCGTGGATTGTAAACAATCTTGTTGTTCGCTTTGAATCGTCGCTGCTAAAATAATAAACAAACTTTATCAACCCCACACTTTTTGAGATACAAAAAAAGGTTTCTCCTATTGAAAAAGCGTTTCCATCCACACCCACACCAGGCACTACACATTGTACACAGCCATCACCGCCATCAAAACCTGAATAAGGTAAAGACCGATCAGGTCTCAGCTGAAACCCCCATGGATGAATGGGACAAGACTTTGATCATGGCTGAGCAATGATTCCTGCATCGTTGAATACGCCGAAAAAGACAACCACATAATTTCTATGAAACTACACGCATCGTATCGACATGAGCCATCTAGTAAATACATATCATTATGATTATAGACCAAGACTCATAGTCATTTCCACACCCTAAATCTCACTAGTCTCTCTTGCCAACCACCGTTTGCTGACTTCGTCCCCGTCCAAAAACGGCGACACCTCCTCGTACACCTTCTTGTGATAGTTGTTGACCCACTCACGCTCCTCCTTGGTCAGCTTCTCCACATCAATCAGCTTCCGGCAATAAGGAACTCGCGTGATGCTATCAAAGCCCAAGTATCGCTTGCCGCCAAAGTTCTTGTTTGTCTTGACCTCCTTCACAACAACCATATTCTCGATCCGAATTCCAAACTCGCCGTCTTGGTAGTACCCGGGCTCGTTGGAGATAATGTTGCCAATTTGCAAAGCGTTGTTGGTGTAACCCAACCGGAACCCAATTCCAATCGGGCCTTCGTGGACATTGAGGAAACTACCGACTCCGTGGCCAGTGCCATGACGGTAGTCCAGTCCTTCGGCCCACAAAAACTGTCGGGCAAGAGCGTCCAGCATGTACCCGTTCACGCCTTCCGGGAACACAATGCGCGCCAGGGCAATGTGGCCCTTGAGCACACTGGTGTAGGCAAGAATCTCCTCATCGCTTGGAGTTCCAAAATGCAGCGTGCGCGTAGTGTCGGTCGTGCCCTCGAGGTACTGGGCTCCACTGTCACACAAATAGATCTTGTTCACGTCAACGTAGTGCTTGCTGTCTTTGGCTGGCGCATAGTGAATCACAGCGGCGTTGGCACCCGATGAGGAAATCGTTTCAAAACTCAAACCCTTGAATCCCTTTTGCTGCTTTCTAAACTCTTCAGCTTTCAATCCAGCATTGTAGTCAGACAAATCTGTAGTCTTTTTCTCAGTAAGCTCTTGTTCCAACCAGGCAAAGTACTTGGTCAGTGCAACTCCGTCTTTCAAATGAGCCTTGTAGCAACCCTCGATTTCAGTGGCGTTTTTGACGCTTTTGGCCAGTTCTACTGGCGAATCAATAATTTTCACGCTCTTCTCGCCGCCAAACGCATTGTAAACCGCCCAAGAGGTAGAGTTGGAAATGAGAATCTTGCGCTGATCTTCTAGGCTCAATGCTTTGCTGTTAGACTCTGTCAATGCGGCATTGGCAGCTTCTGCATCTGCGTAAACCGACTCGTATGGCTTGATCTCTACCAAATCACCCAGATAACTGCGTACCTCCTCAGTCACCTTGTCTTCATCAACATACAAAACCGCAGAGTCTTTTGTGACATAGGAAAAAGATCTGAAAACAGGGTTGAATGGGACATCTGAACCACGCAGATTGTAGAGCCACGCGACCTCGTCTAATGCAGTAACCAAAAACCCCACGCCGCGGTTCTTTTCAATAACGGCTCTCAGATCATTAAGCTTGTCTTTAAACGATTTCCCGGCATACTGCAATCCCAACATCTCAACTTTGGCATCGGACCGAAATGGTTGCTCGCCGTTCCAAACCTGATCAATCAAATTAGGCCCGACAGCAACTACCTTTGTCATTGACAATTCGTTCTTGTGCAATGCGTCAACAAGGCCCAGGTACTCTGCAATGCTGATGAGTTCCGGATCAATTCCAACGTTGACGCCGGTTTTCAAAACATGTTGCGAGATCCACTGCTGCCAGGTCAAAACACCAGGCACGCCTTGCTTCAGCAGCTCCCAGTGCTCGAGATCAAGCTCGCGCTCCGCCTGCAAAAAGTACCGTCCGTCCGTCGCCAGCACCGCCTGATTCTTCGCAATCACCGCAGTACCAGCCGATCCCGTGAACCCAGAAATGAACTCGCGTCGATTGTCGGCAAAGCTCGTGTACTCACTATCATGAGCGTCTTGAGTCAGCACGACGTACACGCCGATATTGTATTTGGAAAACTGTTTGCGGAGCGCTGCTAGCCGGTTTCTGTTTTGCATTTTGAATTGTGTGATTGTGGATGGAACAAAGTTGGTCGAGTATTTCCGTGGATTGAGCACGCGCAGCTTGTTCAGTGATGTCTTGTCAAAGGGACGAAACGACATTTTATTTTTTCGTAAACAAAAGATAAATGTATTTAAAGCGCCACAGAAAGTTTGTGTGTAGTATGTATGCGCCGTGGAATATTGTATGGGGGGACTAATGGAGAAAGGTGGGAAAAAGAGTGGGAGGGGGGATTTTTGGTACTGAAAAAAAAAAAAGCGCGCCTGGGGTTCTGAGAATAGCAGCTCACACGGCGCTGTCCTTCCCGAAGAGATGAACTGCAATGACAGAGCGCACTTGGAATGAGACGACGAAAAGCTATAAAGTACGGTATGGTATCAGAGTTTGTAAAGGCGCTGAAGAGGAAGACTGGTGAGAAGCTTGAGTGACATTCGTTCGCCGGGCTGCAGAAACAGATTACATGGAGTTTAAATTGTCAGGTAAGATATTTGAAGTCATTGCCTGACGACTGAGTAAAGGATCACACTGTGTGAACTTGTGTAATGCCAGTTTTCATTGAAATATGTTTACCAGATCTTAATGTTGTAGTCGTATTCAGATCTTGAGGTGAGTAAAGGCCATAACTAGTTGATACAACATAGCATTGTAGCTAAACACCATTAAGGCTGGTATTCCAGTTTCGGAATAGGAAAAAAAATTCCTTTATTGTCATCCAATCAGTTACAAAAATAATTTGGATGTTTAAATATCTTTTGATGTCAACGTAATCAGCGACTATCAAATGGTTAAGTTTTACATCAAATCACCTACTGTAATTTATAAACAATCTCATCGTGTGAATAATTCGCTACAGGCTTTCGCTGTACATACTGAATTCAGACGGTTTTTCTTCGTTTATTATTTAGAAAACAGAGCACTAATTCAGAGGTTACTTCCGCCAAAAAACTATGAGCTGAGTTAGTTTTGCGCAACAATTGAACCTGCAAAGTCGGCGATTCCAGTTGATTCCGATCCGGTTTTACTTTGACCGGCTTGTCGGCGGTTAGGAATCATAGGTGAGTTGATGGATTAACTCAAAAAAGCACACACACATTGAATTACTTTAAATTTAAATCCCGACTAGAATATTTAGACTTGTGTTTGTAACGCGAAATCCGCACCGGCTTTAATTGTAGTTCTGCAGCGTCAGGCTCTTCTCAAATAAATAGATTATACACCGTCCTGTTTACACAATCACAAAAACAATAAACTTTTTTAAAACATAACTTTTATAAATCTCTAATCAATACATCCATCCAGTCATGAAAACATTTGGTGAATCCAAATCGTTTTCAAACACCGAGTCAAAACGCTCAAATTCCAAAGCAGGTGCCCGCTTGAGTTTCCTGCTCTGTTCGGCCTCCATGAGCGATTGATACGACATGTCCAAAAAGTCTTCTAGCACATACTGGGGCTTGCGGAACTGCTCGGACATGATTCTCGCTAGCGTGGCAACGTTAGGATGGTAGTGCGATTGTAGCGACTCCAATTCCCAAAGAGAAGAATCAATGGCATTGGTCAATATCGGATCAAGTTGATCGTTGTCATAAGGGTCCTTGAATTTGAGATCTTCGTCTTCTTCCGGACCAGTGTACTCAGGACGGTGAATCAAGGTCATACACAGAGGATGGCGCTTGAGTTGGTTGTAAATAAAGGGGAAAATGGCAACAATAGCACCTGGAGGAGCAAAAAGCGCCAGGCGCGCCAGACGCTTGATAAAACTAGCCACCACCGATACCGAGATGTGTGTACTAGTCAAGAAAAGATCTAATAACCGCAGGAATCTCGAGCGGTACTTGACGTGAAGAATCGCCGGATCCAGCAGACGATACAGCTGTGTGAAAAACTTGGGATAGTCTAGGTTATGGTGTTGGATAAGATAGAACAAACTGTTCAATGCAAGTAAGGCGATTGAGCCACCGTTTTCGTATGTGTCGGAGAGGAAATCCATGAGGTACTGGGGTTGTGCCATGTTGGGGATGATGCTGGTGTGCATGACCTCGAGAATCTCCTTGAGCTGGGCCTGCGAGATCGGCAGCTTGAACGAGACCAGCAGCGCTCGCTGGTATACGTGCTTGTGACTGTCGACTTGGTAGGGCGACATGATCTTGGTGTTTTCCGGTTTCTTAGGCTTGTCAAACATAAAGTCGGTCAACTGGTCGTCGGCTTCCGGGAAGTTCTCACCGGTCATGATCAAGTGGTTGAACAGACGCTCAGAAGCCAATGTGGCGTTCTTGTGGTTGATAATCTCAGGACCCGCTAGCACGTCCTCCAAATTGGTCAAAATGTAGTACCGTAAATCGTCGTATCCAGCCAAGTACTCATCTAAAAATGACTCCACCAGCTGCTCAGAATCGTCGTCAGCAAAATACACAGACTTGATTGTGTTTTGCAGTAGTGCCTTGGGGAAAGTGGCCTTGCTGGTTTCAATATTTTGGCGCTCAAGCTTGAATAGTTTCATGGCCAGTTGTAATGACAAAATTTGCAAAGTGTCGGAGCTGTTGTGTTGGATCACGTTGAACAAGGTCGATTTGAATGCTTCGTATCGCTTCGACAGCCATTTCACAACCTCCATCTGTACGTCAGTGAGCTCAGGAGCAGCGCTCAATTCGCCCTTCTTCAGCAACTTACCGAATACTTTAAACACAACGGTCATCAGTTCGATTGTGCTTTCCTCCTCGCTTTGATGCTTCAAACTCTTCTTGAGTGCATTCTGCAGTTTCACAATGTCGTTGTAGTTGGCAGATGATTCCAAAATCCCTTTTTCCAGTCGGTGAATCTCCTTCGAGCTAAGCTTCTCGTCTTCGGTCTCAACATCGCGTTGCTTTTTAGTCACTACCTTGGCGTTTGCTGCTTCGTTCTTACGTTTAGGTGCCATTGTTTCTATCTCTTTTCCGTGCAGATCAAGCATTACCAATAGTGTTAGATGTTTGTGAGCACAAGAAGCGCGTGAGCTTTAAATTTTTTTTTTATTTTCAATACTCCCAAAACGCGCATACAAATATCGTTTAATTTTGTCTCTCAAAAACTCCCAACCGCGCGATCAACAAGCTTTCTTCAGAACCTCCCCCAACCCCGCTGACTAACAAGCCTGCTCCCCGTGATCGTGCCTAGTATTACTGTTGCTAAGCGTATATATGGGCACTAACACTTGTGCTGGAGCAGAGGCCCCCCCAGCAGCAAAGCAAGAACCCGCCTGCCGCCGGCTCTGATTGGCTGTGCATTCGCGCTTCGAAATATTTTCCCTTTAGCACCAAAAAAACACACTGGCATTCCAATTTTCTTCCCTTCCCACCTCTTCCACTTTGAATACTCAGAGACCTTCTCGCTATTCTATTTCACCCCACATTCATCGTAGAAATGAGTCTTCGTCTTGCCTCTAGATCTTTGGGTATGTGTTCCAACCGCGATTTCGCAGCGATGGCTGCGCGCCGCCAATATCATTGAGAATGACAACTAACCTTTGCTGCAGCCCTTGCTGGTCGCCCTGCCGTTGCCCGTTCCACCGTCGCTGGCATTCCGTAAGTTACAACCGCCCGTTCAATTCTTGACAGAAATACATTCTAACCGCTTTGTGATCGCGATGATTGATGGATTGGCACCGCTGGCTTCATTACGCTCATCGACATACATGTACACATGCTCTCGACTATCCTGAAATATCATATTGGCCAGTAATCCAGCCAATTAAACGATGACCACGTTAGCCAACCAACGATCTCGGCATCTCCTCGGAGCTTCAATTCAACTTCTCTTCGCAATGCTTAAACATGTATATGAGCCTTATCGCCAAACGCTGCCAGCGGATTGTCCCTCAATTGTCTCGGTTTCGTATTTTACAGTACCATCCTCCGTGCTTACTCTTCGCAACAAGATCCCCAAGCCAAGGCTTCCTCCATCCTTGCCGCTCTCCCCGGTAACAGCATTGTTTCCAAGACCGGTATCTTGGCTACCACTGTTGCCGCTGGTGTCTACACCATCTCCAACGGTCTTTACGTTGTCAATGCCGAAACCTGTATTGCCAGTACTTTCGCCGTCTTGGTCTACCTCGCCTCCAAGACCGTTGCCCCTGCTTACAAGGACTGGGCCGATACCTACATCAGCAACGTCAAGAACATCTTGAACCAAGCCAGAGCCTCCCACACTGAGGCCGTTAAGGAGAGAATCGAGAGCGTTTCTCAAGTCAAGGATGTTGTTGGACTTACCAAGTCTCTTTTCTCTGTCTCCAAGGAGACTGCTGAGCTCGAGGCTGAGTCTTTCGTTCTTAAGCAAAAGGCTGACTTCGCTGCTGAGGCCAAGTCCGTTTTGGACTCTTGGGTCAGATACGAGGCTCAAGTCAGAAAGAGAGAGCAACAAGCTCTTGCTGACTCCGTCATTGCCAACGTCAACAAGCAACTCGAGGACCCCAAGTTCCAACAAAAGATCCTCAACCAAGCTATTGGTGATGTTGAGGCCATCTTCTCCAAGGCTTAAAAAATGTCTTAATTTTCTTTCATCAAGACTTTTTTTCTCCCCGGTATATTACTTCATGTTTATCTAAAATAATAAACGATTTTTCAAAAATCTGCATTAATTATATATGGTGATGCGTGAGCGGATTTGTAGTGAGTTTGGACGTGTAAATCGTGAGCTTACGCATAGTCAACATACAGAGTTCGGTGTAGCAATTTGTGTCGATTCTGTAAATCCTGAATTTCGACGTCACCAATACGTAGCCGAGATTGTGAAGCAAATGATCGTATCTCGGATGGTCAAGTCAGTATGTTGTGACATCCTGTTGATCCGTCACGTATCACAATCAACAGAGAACACGATTCCGACATTGCGTATTCAGTTTGAGCAAAAAAACCAGTAACTTTTGCAGATCCTGAAAAGTAAATCAACAGCCTGTTTTGTGTGTGGATTATAGCAAGAGCATCACTGATTACGTATTGGGTAATTCACAAGCAAATTCTATTTTTTTTCTAGTGCATAGACACTGCCTAGTTACGCTTGTTGTTTGCAAATCTTTATAATTTAGATGCTAAAGCATAAAAATGTATTTGTTTATAAGGTCACGATAAGAAAAATATATAATTTAAACCGAAAATCAGAATAGTAAAATTGAAAAAGGACAAGATAGAAATACTTTGCCTGTACTATGGAAGCAGCGCTTTTTTACTCTGTTCTCTTGTCAAGTAAAAGCTTACCAGTTGGAATCTTGACATGGCCGTTGATCAAGTCAAATACGGTTTGTCCGCGAACAATTGTTTCGTGCACCAATCCATCCAATTCATGGCCGTGGTATGGTGTAATTTTGTTTTTGAACGAGAGAAGATCTTGGTCAACAGAGAGCTTGCCGTGTGGATCAAAAATACAGAAATCGGCATCTTTCCCAATAGCAATAGATCCTTTAGATGAAAACAACCCGACCTGCTTGGCTGTATTGACTGCAGTCCATCTAGCTACATCTACCAGAGACACAGTAGCGGGTTTTTCTACGCCTGCTGCCATTGTGTTAAGTCCGCGGATTCGTAGCCCAGTCCACAAAATGGAAAGTCCTAATCCAACTGATGCAATTCCGCCCCAAGCTCTGAAATAATCTCCAGTTTCCAGATCTTTCAAATGAGGTGTACAAGGTGAGTGGTCAGAAACTACAGTTGCTATTTCGCCTCCGCTCACTAGCGATTCCCACAACAGTTCATTGTTGGACTGCTCGCGGATGGGCGGACAGCACTTGAAAGAGGTAGCGCCGTTTGGAATAGCTTCAGCAGCAAACGTGAGATAGTGGAAACAAGTTTCTGCCGAAAGTGGAGTTCCAGCCAGCTGTGCAGCCCGAATATCAGGAAGTGCGGCAGCAGAAGCTAGATGCACAATATGAAGAGGAACAGTTGGAGCGAGTGCTGAAGCTTCAATAATTGTGCGAATAGCTTCGACTTCCATTTCGTCGGGTCGTGAAGCCAAAAACTCGGAGTAGGCAGTAGGCTCTACAACTGGAGTAGCAGCGGCAATTTCATGATGATCATGGTTGCACTCTTGTTCAGCATGAAACAGAACCATTGTTTTCTGTCCTTCTAAAGTTTGTAGCGCACGGGCAATGTCTGATGGCTCAACTGCTGGAAATTCTGGTACCCCAGAATTGATCATAAAACATTTGAACCCGCGAACCCCAGCTTCAATAAGAGGAATCAGGTCAGCAGTGTTGGAAGGGATTATTCCACCCCAGAATCCTACATCAACCCAGCATTGGCCTTTAGATGCGTCGATCTTTACCTGGAAATTTGGTACTGTTGTTGTAGGTGGAATAGCGTTCAACGGCATATCAATGACGGTAGTTACTCCGCCAGAAGCCGCGGCCATTGTTCCTGTTTTAAACCCTTCCCACTCGGTTCTTCCAGGCTAAAAAATAGATAACGTTAGTAACAATTTTTTCAAACTTGTGCCTGATTATCTTACCTCGTTGAGATGAACATGAGCGTCAACTAGGCCTGGCATGAGGACCAAATCTCCAATGTCCCGCTGGTTTTCAGGTTTGATTCCCATAGTTGTTAGCACCTGTTCCAAAGTACCCACGGTTGCAACGACATCGGGCGTCATTATTTGGACAATTTTACCAGTAGTTTTGGAATAGATAACAGTAGCTGATGTAACTTCTTTTTCCAAAACCACTTGGCGAGAGGTAATAGCCGCAAGTTCAATATCAACAGTCATGTTTCAGTTATAGCCAGTTAAACGGTTAATAGTAAATAAGAGATAAATAAGTATATGAAAAGCGTAAGAATGTCTGATATGTATCAACAGAAGAGTAAAATCAAGGCTCAGAATTCAAGGGAAGACGTAAGATATTTATATTTACATGCCATGTAAGGTGGACATGCCCGGCCGGCAGTGCGGAGCCCCAGTTTTTGACCCTGTCTTGAATATTTACAGGTCGACAGTGCCATTCACAGAGTTGTTGTTTGGGTTTCTAATGGGTCTCCAAAATTTCTAAAGTTGATGTTTTCTTATAATTTTGCCAGTTCCCACGATACCCCATAACTTCCTAGCGCTCAATTCAACGGATGTTGTTTGCAAGACTCTCATCGGCGCCCAAATTCTCCTCTCGCTCTTTGCTACTTCAAAACGATAAAATTTTTGGGAGCAAAGCGTACGTGACTCTTTGCTTACTCGATACATCGTAGATTTGCTTACTCGATACATATCCCCAGGATGTTGAGCTGGAGTAGCAGTATTAGCGGTTTTGTTCTGTTTTCGTCCTATAGACCCAAAATAAGCTTTTCATACTGCTTTGGGAGGATGTGGAACACAAACTCTGTGTACACTTTTACTCTAAAATGCCTTACACATGTTCTTTGTTGTTGGCTTTGGCGAGAGTTTACGGTCAAATGCGGAAGTTTATTTCCGCCAGTCACCCTGCACCAACTCGAAACGAAGCTCAGCTTCAAAAGCGTTTAAAACAAATTGGAGAAAGAGAAAACTTGCCTAGAATACACCCCAGATCGCTACAGAAATTTAATGATAAAACAGTAGAAATTATAGTATAACTGTTTGATAATGTAAGTGCACTTGGTGGTTAAATGTCTCTGTGCTAGCCCCTATTGCTTCATTTCTACCGTATGGAACATCAAACATATGGGGAAATGCAAAATCTTGAAATCGAACTGGCTTTGATTGTTAGGAAATAGAATGAAGATCGAGCATGCTGAGCAAATTAAAGTCAAAATCTCATAATATTCATTTGATGTCGATGTTGCGGAGGATCGTAGCTCAAGTGCGCCCTTGAAATTGCTCTTGACACTGTTAAAGAAGTCAATTAGATTGGCGAATTTCGTATTTGCAGCATCGAACAGCTTTTGCTATCATCCTGAAAGCTTTTAAGTACCAGTCCCTCTCTAAAAACACATATCGCGAAAAGTTTTCAAATCATTCAACGCTTGATTTTTGTCCGTACTATGTGTTATGAAATACAATGACACGTCCAACATACTAGAAATTTGCGTGATCAAAACAACAATTTAGATTCACTGCACCGTCTCTGGCAACAAGAATGAAATACTTAACTAGTTACTGTTTATAAAAGTACTGTTTCTATACTATAGGCCTTTTTCTGATGATATGGATACTTCATCATATTGGTACTCAAGTGACGAAGAACTAGAATTGGTTAATTTTACCAAACTTGGCAAAATTCTGAAAACTCTTGTTTACTGCAATTAACCGGATAATTTCAGAAAAGCCAGATACACTCAAATACAAAAACACTGTCTTTGACAAATCTAATACTTACTTAGAAATGACTCTGTCACTTGAAGTATCGGACAAGACTGCATCTTTATTTGTATTTTATGCTAATATCCTATCCAGAAAAAAAAAACACTGAATGAAGTACACTTTTTATTGAATTAATCTCGTGGCTCATTATTAATACTACATTCACACAGCCTAGAATTATATATCAATTTTTTTGGATTTATTGCTCAAGAGTTTTCTCTCAAAATCAGTTATCTAGGTTCCGATCAAACGGTTGATGCAACAGACTCTGCTGAAATAACGTCTTGTCAACGCCTTCTGTTCCAGATTCACCAACGAAATTTTTACCATCCAGCAAAGAGTTATTAGATTTTTGAATAATCTGGCCCATTTGGTTCTGAGGGCTTATAGAATTGTCATGCTGATCTTCCAAGTTTATTTTCAAATCACTTTCGAACCAGTACTCTGGGTTGCTCAAGTCGTTGATACTAGCGAATCCTGTGAAATCAGTAAGCTCGATACTGTCAAACCAGGGCCCGGATAGATCTGGCAGCATGTTGGGCACCCTTTCTACTTTTTGTTTCAGCAGTAAATCTTCTGGTGCATACTCCACCATTTGAAACTTGGCAGGGTCAACGTTCTGTGTTCGCGCACATTCAATATACCGTTCTTTCAAAATGTTACACCAGACGCCAATGCTATACCAGTATTCGCGCATTTTTGTCAGTAGCGTCAAGTTGGTGGAGAGGTACTGGTTCCCACGCTCGGCTATTTCCCGATCACTTGAAAAACAATTTGCAATATGCACAGAGGTCATGGAAAACACGCAAAACGCAATGAACGGCGCCAAATGAATATTCTCTAGTTCCATAACATCGTTGAGTATAGCAGTGAGAGAATTTGCCGATGCTTGGATATTCACAGCACACCTTTCTACAAATTCTTTAGAAGGAAGCTCTGCAAACCGATCTGAGCTATACGGATAAATTGTGCGGGAAAGATAACAAAACGACATGAGCAGTTCGCAGTGCAAATGAACTATTGTGCAGCCTTGGTTCACGGCGTTGAGAGCTTGTAGATTTGAGCGCGTATAATGGAACTCCCGAGGCAATGATGAGTAGATCTGCTGTAGCCGCGACTCCAATCGGCGATACTCAGAGCCCTCTTTCCACGGCGGGATCTTTTCCAACTTATACCCTTCAAGTGCGTATTTGTTGACATCGTACCATAGCAAAATAGCTATTACCACATATGCGTATATTCCCTTTTCATTTTTTGTCGTGGGCCATTTTTCGTTCAGGGTCTCAACGTCGCATGGGATGCTATTCTCGTAATTGAACTCTTTGCAAGGTAGGTGGAGTGTAAGCGTATCAGTGCGGATGTGCCATGACCAAGCTGGCCCGGCGTGAGCCAACCTATCCATCATTACTAACGACCAATACGTTCGTCTGCGGCATTCGCGTTCATGAACCGGAAGATTCAGTGGTGGCTCTTCGTTTAGTTCTAGAGTCGCCGCCATTCGCAGTACCAGTGACACATAGATCATTGACCGTTTTCCTTGATTTCTGAAAAAGTCATGTTGAACAATGATGATCCCGGCTTGCACTGTCTCAAGATTGGGATCGTCAAACTCGTCTGCCATTAGCTTCCGAGCAGCTGTGATGAAAGTTTCGCCGGCTTCATAAAGTATGGGGTTTCCAGCTTTGATCATTGGGTGATTTGAAAATCTAGCTGTCAGCGCGCATAGTGCAAATAGTAATGTGGGGTTGACTAGGCCTTGTTTAATTCTTGGAATAAACGAGGGTTTATGCAGAAAATTGTAGGTTTGACCATGCACATGCGTAAAGTACAAATCCACAAGATGCAGAATGAGTTCTTCTGGCGGCAAGTCCGATTTCGAGTATGACTTTGGAGGATTTGTGACGACCGTGGAAACAGGCATTGGCATATCTCTCATGATTTCAATCGGAGGTTTCCGTTTCACCTCAGAGTTCTCATCCAACACCTTGAGCCTCAGCGGGCTCAATTTCTTCCCAACGAGCCATTTCTCCATCGACGCCATGCGACGCTTCATCATTTCAAGATATCCAAAGCGAGACCCCCTATTTCGAAGCGCTGGGTACTGGCACTCCACACTCATGCGAAGACAAGTCGTACATGCAGGCCGAGTCCCTGAACACTTGACTTTTTTTTGTCGGCATAAAAAGCAAGCCACAGCAGTACTCTTTTTTGTCTGTTCCTTTTTCGGTTTGGTTGGTGATTTCGCGTTCGAAGCGGACCCTGTGATAGATATGCCCGTTGATGGTTGGTTCTGATCCAGACGCGGAGCAGGCCTTTGCAATTGTTTCACGGGCACACCGGTGGTGGCCGGATCTGATCTGACATTCGAGATTTGTGATGAGACCACACCATACTCAGGCCTATGCGTGTCCGACGACGGCAAATCCATAGTTTTGAGTATGCGTTAAGAGCGCTCATGGGCGGAGGTTGAAAAATCGTTGTGGAGGGAAAAAGAAAAATAAATAATAAAATGATTGCAACCCCACAGAAATTTAATTAAGAGCGGCAAAACACCGGCGTCGGCTGAAATACAGATACACTCGGCACAAAGTGTCATGAGGAACCTCGATTTGAACAATTTTGACCGACGAAAACTACAATAAAAAGTTGAGAGACAAAAAGATCGACCTCGGTGAGGGTTGAACTCACGATCTTGCGATTAACAGTCGCACGCCTTAACCAACTTGGCCACGAAGTCATTTGTTGTTTTGAAATTTATGCAAAAATACAGAAACTATATTTCTAATATTTCTCAACTAAATTTTTAGAATTTCAAAGTGCTAAAATTGTTTTTCATTTAGACAAATAGTCACAGACACAGATCTGTTTCCAAAACACGTCTTTTGAGTAACTTTTATTTTACACCTGCCCGCATCTACAGCGCAGTCTTCAATATTTCTACTCATTTTATCATATCAATCCTCAGATACTAATGAACTCTATCATCACCCGCGCGTTCTGAGCCTATTACCAAGACACGATTTCCGTAGTTGAGCTTTCAAAAAGAACTACTACTGCCTAAGCTTCCAGAAAACCTCCCAACCGCAAAATTAAAATGAATCATTTTCCCACCACCCATGTACACCACATCACCCGGACTTTAATTTTTTATTTTTTTGGTCTTTGAGTATTTTTTTTTTTTTCAGAAACACACTTTGGGACAACAACACTTCTTGGACGCTTGAATATAGTTATACACAGAGATACATACGCGTTTTGTAAGGACTTGAAAGAAAATTCTCTTATTAGGGTGCTGAATAAGTCGATGCAATGAATGAAGATAATGGCTCGCAGCAGCAGCAGCAGAGCCAACCGCATAGACAGGCTATAGACGCGACGACGACGACGACGGCAGCTGCGTCACAGGCGAAACCCACTGGATCAGCGGTCGCGAAAGCCGCTGCCACGACGACGACGGCCAGCGGGCCCACGCCGGCCAACCAGTCCGACCAAGATCAACAGTCGTCAAAAGAAAAACGCATTTCCGCCTACGCGCGCCTGGATTTCGAAACCTTTACATTCTACCTGCAAACACTGCAAATCACGATTGGCCGCAAGGCCACGCACGAAAACAATATCGATATCGATCTGGGCGACGAAAGCAAGTCAATCTCGAGGAAACACGCCAAAATCTTTTATAACTTTGGCACGCAGCGGTTTGAAATTAGCATTATTGGGCGGAACGGGGCGTTTATTAATGACAAGTTTATTGAAAATAACACAACGATCCAGCTCAAGAATAAAACAAAAATCCAGATTTCTAATATTTTCTTTACGTTTGTGCTGCCGAATGAAGAGATCCCGCTGGAGTTTAGAGAGAAGCCTCAGTACTCGTATTCCAATCTGATTCTGAACGCGTTGAAATATCACAATAAAAAGGGGATTTCGCTGTCGGAGATTTACAAAACGATCCAGCTGCTTTATCCCTACTACAAGTACTGCTCGAATGGGTGGCAGAACTCTGTGAGGCACAACCTGAGCTCGTCGAAACTGTTTAAGAAAATCAAGAAAGAAGGGAAAGGATGGTTGTGGGGTATTGACGAAGAGTACGAGCAAAAGAAGAACGTTCAGGCGAACCCACCTCCGAGCGCGCCGGCTGTCAACACCGTCGAACAAGAGCTCAATCGGACTTCTGCTCCTGCTTCGTCTGCTGCTGCCGCCGCCGCTCCGCAGTCGCAAATGCCGTTGTCGCTACAGCTCCCGACGGCTCCTGCAAACACATCGGCCATAACTGCGGCGACCTCGCTGCCAATGCAAATGTCGGTTCCCGTGTCTGTCAGCGACATCAAGCACGCTCCGCAAGC
Source organism: Saccharomycotina sp. CBS 16003 (assembly GCA_022457085.1). Taxonomy (NCBI): domain Eukaryota; kingdom Fungi; phylum Ascomycota; species Saccharomycotina sp. CBS 16003. The sequence goes on from JAJNCF010000020.1 coordinate 969,867, forward strand.
CTCTTCCAACACAATGGTGAAAACCAAGCCAGCATCGTCGTCTGTCAGTACCAGCAAACAGCCCGAATACGTGATCAAAAAAGAACCTCAACAACGGAAAACACAGTCTATTTCTACTACAGCATCGTCATCTGCATCTACCACTCCCGCTCAGACTCCTCCTCCTCCCTTTGCTGCTTCGGTCTCGACTTCGATTTCGGCTCAGCAAGTGCCTCCACAATCATACGTGCCACCAAAACGACAAGCTCCGGCGCAGCCACAGCCGTCACCGGCGCCAGCGCAGCCGCAGCCTCAACCCAAAGTCGAGCCCGTATCCCGCGCGTCTTCGCAGGCTCCGACGACTCCTGTTCCTGCGCGGCCCGCCAAAGATGACGATGTTATCAATGAGATATTCAAACTGATTGAGCCCAAGCTGAACAAAAACGTGAACGTCAACGTGCTCAAGCCCGCGCTGGCCAGTGCTATAGCGCAGCTCAAGCTCACGAACCAGACGATTTTGAAGCTGCTCAATTCAAAGAAAAATCAGACATTGTTGATCAGCACGTTAACAAATGCAATCAACAAAAAGCATGCATCTTCTTCTTCTTCAACAACAACAAACGATAAACCTAATACTCCTCCCCAGCCATCCTCTAAACCTTTGTCATCTTCGCAGCCGCCGCAACCGCAACCGCAACCGCAACCGCAGCAGCAGCAGCAGCAGCAGCAGCCAACCCCGGTTCCTGCACCAGTTAATAGAATCCCAACACCCAGTGCTCCATCCCACACGTTCTCCATCAATCCCGCAAACAAACCGCCGGTCCATGGTTTAGTGGGCGGATCCGTGATGAGCAAAAAGATCAACATTCCGACCGCGATCTCGTCGCCGTCAAGCTTGAACGGCCTCTCGCCTCATTTATCCAATTTCATCAACAACATTCCTATAATCCCGGTCACCGACTCGATCAACAACTCGTCTTCGTCTTCGTCGTCGTCCGCGTCGTCCGCAGGCACCAAACCGCCGTTGTCGACGTTTTCCATCTCGCAGAAACAACTCAACAGCCAGAAACAGCTGCAGAATAGTTACTTGCAACAACAGCAGCAGAATTCCACACTTGCGGCTGCTGCCGCCTCGAAAAAACGCGATTCCGGGTCGTCGGGGCGATCTGGGTCTACATCTACCAGCAGCACGCGACCGAATACGCCGGGGCCTGTACTGAACCACGAGTCGAAACCTACAAGCTCGCCGGGTGTCAGGAGTAGCTCAGCGACAGCGACAGCGGTGGTGCCTCCGATAACAATCAAGTCAGAGTTCCCGACGACGGGTAGACAGGCGGCGGTGTTCAGTGCTGCCGATGCCCGGCCTGGTTCGCGCGCGTCGCCTGTTGTTTCGCCAACCAGTGTTAGTCGGTCTACGAATAGTACAAAGCCGGCAGTACCGGGTCCGGTGCAGAACCGGCCGGCACCGGCATTGCCGGCACCGTCTAAACCCGTCGAGGCAAAGCAGTCGCCGTTGTCGAGTGTTACCACGAGAGCTCCGGCCACGGGACCTGGTCCAGCTACAGTCGGTGCGCAAGCACCGTCGGGCCCGTCTCGGACTCCGACACCCGGTTCTACAACTTCACCCGCGATTCCAACTGCACTTGCGTCATCACCAGCACCGCCGACCCCTATCCCCGGCCCTTCACCACCGGCTTCCTCCTCTTCTGCACCTACTGCCACTGCTTCTACCTCTGCACCTACTGTCACTACTACCTCCTCCTCCGCGACCACTACTGCATCCTCCACTGGCGGCGCAGTGCCCGTTTCAGAACCGGCCAAGTCCAAACGCGACATGATCGCGGACATGCTCCAAAAGGCGTCTAAAATCAGCAACCCGAACCCGTCGATCCGCACCGCGCTGCTGCAGCTGCAAACGCATGCTCGGAAACTGGGGCTTGCGATCCCGGATAACTTGGAGCGGATCTTGGGTGAGAGCGGTAGCAGCGGTAGCAGCGGTGGGAATGGCGGTGGGAATGGCGGTGGGATTAAAAGGGAGGCTGAGGAGCAGCCTTCGTCTTCTGCTGCTGGAGGTGGTGAGCAGCCGAGTGCCAAAGTGCAGAAGCTGAGCTGATTCATGTGTTTGTATAGTGTATTCTTGTGTGTATGTATTTATTAGGGACCACCCTTTAATTATTGTGAGATCGTAAGGGATGTGTGTATAATATTGTGATTATAATTGTGTGTAAAGAAAACGATATTTTATAGAGAAATCAGAGTCTCTGGGTTTGTGTCCTGTCTTTTGGAAGAAGATTTTAACCGTAGGGTTTTAGTTTGTTGTTCTCTGAATGAAGTCTGGTCCCTTTTCAAGTCTTTGAAACTGGAAATGAAAAACGGACCAGGGACAGATCTTGAACGTGAACCCAGAGACATTGAAACTTGTGTATAGATATAAGCTATACGAAGTGGCTTTTGACTATAGACCGTTCACAGCTGTATACACATGAAAACAGACAAAGTTATTTTGTATTTCTCGACACGATAAATGTACACATTTATAATATTTGCATATAGATTGGACATGGGACAGAACGGGCAGTGAATACACTATAATTTTTTTCACAAGGAAGAGATGGTTGTGGGGGGTTTTGAGACTACTTTGCACAGGGAAAGCGGTGTAGTCTCTGAGATACAAGGCAACTAGTAACGTAGCGAGACGAACAGCGTATCCAGCGGAGTTACTGAAAAACTCGAGATCGTGGGGGTTTAAAGGTGAACAGGTGTGTTACCAGATAGGTTCGGAATTTGTTCAGAAGAGTTTGTATGTATATTCAGAAAAAGGATTTCAGCGCTTGATAAAGCTACACACCTCGTTATCCAGACCTCTTTGTGTATTGTTCACAATGACTACAGACATAGATGTACACATGCAGCAGATAAGAAAACAAAGTGTATCATACAGAAAAAAGGACTATCCGAGTTCTTTTCGCATGTACAGTCATTTTAGTAGACAGATATGTACACACATGTGTACACACTGTACAGCCTTTTAAACGATTTGGGGGAGGGAAAGCACCGAGCACCGGGACTTTGTCTGGCCCCTTTTGTTTAGCAGCCGGGTCCGGGTTCTGCTGTGTGTACACACCTGTCCAGTGCGAGTTTAGAAGGTTCTGGTGGGGGGTTTTTTGAGGGGACGGTGCCCGGGACTTGTTTGTATTCCTGATCTACACTGAAAGCACCCGGGACCCCGCATGTACCCTCAGTACTACATGAGCACGTCAACGACAATGTCCCTTTCAGCTCTATCATCGACGATATTATCAACTACAAGATCCCCCTCCCCTCCCCGCTTTAACGTGGACAATATACACACAACAGACTGGTCAAATGAAGAGGGGCTCTTTCGGGGAGTGCCCACTGTGTAGTCCCGCAAGTGAACCTGTATTCTAATTTGACTAGGCAAAAAGAGAGAAAGAAAGAGAACGAAGATGAGTAGGAAGAAAGATGAAAAACTTCGGAAGATCTCGGTCAGTTTCCCTGCCTGATCTGCATGTGTACTACACACTTATCAAAGCAAGGCAAAGAAAAAAAAAAAAAAAAAAAAAAAAAAAAAAAAGACGTTTTGGCTTTTTGAAAGCTTTCCCGTAAACGGTGATGAACAAATCAAAGGAGGGGCTTTGTATTTTCTTTCGTAAACGGCTGAAACCACACACGGCGGACAGCATTGCCTGATCTGGAATGGACTGTGTACACCACCCGTTAGATGCATACGTACAACTGCGTATGAGACTGGCGGGAGGGGCCATTACAATCTTTTTTGAATGTGTGTATCCAGCCGAATGTATGATTATATATGGAAATGTATATATGTACATAAATGAACAGATAATACTATTGTATACACTTAGATAACGCTCTATAACTGAAATACAAAACAAGTGCAGAAAGATGGAATGAAAATGTATTGTTCTTATGTGAATGTACAACTGGTTGGGTCGACTAAGACCCCTCTATATCTAAGGAAAAAATCAGGAGAAAATGACTACTACTACTACTACTGGCCAATGCCAGAATGCTTGAGCTGTTCCAAGACCAGGAACGTCAGAATGGTCTGCGGTCCCAGACGCATGAACGAGGGCAGCCAGCCCCGGAACATGAAGCCCACACCTTCAGCCTTGACAGCGTCGACCAGGATCTTGACTGCACCAGCGTGCGCAGAAGAGTTCATGATTCTGGTCTTGACAACGTCGACCGGCGAGCAGATCGTCGTGGCAACGAGACCGGCCAGCAGCGAGGCAGAAAAGTGCGTGTACTGCGCTTCTTCCGGCAGACCTATCGCCAGCAGCATGCGCTTGGCCTCGTCGTAAGAAACCATTTGCGAGGTGGTCATGAGCACGCCGCGGCTCATGTTGGGCCCGACACCGCGGAACAGGCGCAGCGGGCCCTCTTCTCTGGCAATGCGGACGATCCCGTCCAAAGCATGGCGGTAGTGGCGCTGCTGCTGGACGGGCAGCGAGCGGTCGTTCTGCATGCGGATGTTGACAATGTCGGAAGGATTGCCAATGCACCCGCCGACCAGCCCGGCCACGATCGAGCTCGCCACGAGCTGGTAGGCTGGCGGGGCCTCACCGTCTGGGCCTGTGAGTTTCTCCTTGAGCGCCTCGTACACGCCGAACCGCGCCGTGGAGTAGGTGCCCTGGCGCAGCAGCGACGCCGAGAGACCCGAGTAGATTCCGAACACGCCCTCGGTTCTGATGATCTCGATAAAGGTCTTGAACAGGGTTCCGCCAGGGACATGCGCCGTTTGCAGACGCACTTTGGTCAGGTCCAGGGGGTGTGTCGCAACAGCTGCGACCATACTGGCGACACCTCCGTACCAGAACGGGTTGTGGTGTTTGTGTGATGGCGATGGTTTGGGAACAGCCATTGTTGCGGTAGTGGTGGACTTGATCGCGGATGCTTCTTTCAGCGCCGTCGTCGTTGCAGCAGCAGGTGAATTAGAGTACATCGAGACTTTGTAACGTCAATAACAGCAACGATTGTTCTTGCATGGCTTCTCTAAGAGAAAGAGGTTTTTAACAAGTTGGCAAAAGAACGGACAGATTGGTTTTCTTTTATAAGATTTTTTTTTTTTTTTGCGGTGAATGCGTTTCTTTTTTTTTAATTTTTTTTTTTCTCTCGAATTTTTTTTTTTTTTTTTTTGACAAGCCGTTTGGGATAATACATCCCACTTTTCTTTATACATAAAAAAAGAGCTTGCTTTGGAAAAAACGGGCGGGCTGCCCCTCGTCGGGTAACGGAATCAGTCGGAACCAGCCGGAGCCTGTGCTTTTTTATACACATATTTTTATTCATCTATTTTGCTGCCAGCGATACCGGCCTCGAACTCCCCCTGATCACCACACAAACACTACACCTTCAATGCACCCGCCAAGGCCTCTCTTTGATGCGTACTGACCGGGTCTCGCGGGTCGGTACACCCATTTCCAAAAACAAACACAATAATTTTCACAACAATACATACACAAGCCAAAAAAAAAAAAAAAAGAATACGTTCAAGATGATAATAATAATAAAGGATACAAATTAGTGTACTGGCGGAACCAGTTGTAGATGGTTGCCAATCTCGTTCAAGATCGGAGCAGTGCCCGGCGGTGGTGGCGCCGTTCGCCGCGGGTCCGGGTCCTGCGGGGTCGTGCAACGTCGGGCGTCGCTCTCTGCTTCGTACTGAAGGCTGCGGGGGTGGTCCTCAATGTAAACTCGTCTCCTTCTTCGTTCAAATGCTGTTGCTGCTGCTGCTGGTCTTGTCCTGGATCACCACCGGCATACTCCTCGCCTTTGTAGACATACTGCTGTTGCTGCTGCTGGGCTTTACGCGATGCCGACGCCGATGGCCTCTTCGCGCGGCACAATGTCAATCAAGAAATCAAAACATACATCCGACCTCTGCAACGTGTGCGGGCCTCTTATTCTCCTCGGGCATGGATATCCAGGCGCGCGCGCATCGTGAGCTCCGTTGTGTACACAAAGATCTCGCACCCCTTTGGGGCGAACAATACGAGGGGCCTCAGCACTGTAATCATTTTGTGACGTCCTCGTCGGGCTTTTTGCATGACCCCCTTTTTTTTTTTTGATGCGTGCAAGTGGTGTGTAATTGGTGTGGAGTTTTGAAGTCGTGGTCGATGCTGGGGATGGTGTTTTGCCAGTGTAGGTCAGCATGAATGTGAGGTGTGTAGTACTGGGGAGGAACGGCTGTGTGTGATGTGTACACACATGTGTATTGGAGGAAAAGTGCCTGGTTCCGGGCGCAAACTCTTTCAAAAATATACATGATTGAAAATCATGATCTCGTTGTCGGGCCCGACTTGGTCATCGATTGTTCATATTGTACTTGGCTTTGATATGTCTTGTTAAGCATATACTATTGCTTTATGACCTTTTGGTTGTAGTCACTGGGAGTCGCCACTAGTATGGTTTCAAAAGTGGTATGTGTGTAGTGCAGACACTTACCAGTCTACGGATCTGGACTCCTTGCTTGACCTAGACGTGCTGTACTCTCTACTGTATCAAGTCGATATATGTGGCCATGGTCAGCACCATAACTGCGTCGCGGTCCTGTGCCATTGATCTTAGATCTGCGCAAAAGTTGTGTAATTGGAATAGTCAATCTTGTTGGAAATATTAATCTTGTGATTTTTACATTTCCAAAATTTGAAATGAAAATGTTCCTTTGAAAGTAGATGTGTAGTTATGAATTGATTGGCACTCAAAGCGGTCTGGATATCAAAGCGGTATGAATATCAAAACAAACAGTAATCTTGTAGGTATCAATAAGTAAATATTGTATCAGCAGCTCAGATTTGATTAAATCATAATATCGAATTCAGCGACATGAATAATAATTCAATACAAATACAACTCTTGTCATGATTGCAAAACCCACATATACTTCTCTCTCTTTCACGTTCCGATGATCTCTCTAGACTTGTAATCCTTTAAAACCAGCTTCATTTAACTTCATTTCTTCATTTTGTCATCACCATAAATAGCCTTAACAGCCTGTTCTTGTTAATCGTCACAGTAATCTGCCTTTTCGAGTTTCTCCAGCATTTTTGATATAAGGAATCCAAAGTCATCAATAACAGGTTCAATGGCTAAATTTTACATGTCTTTTCATTTTTTGAACCGCATTTCCAAAGTTCTTGTGTATTTTTGCAATAATGGAAAAATCAACTTTTTCTATTAAATACTTGTTGGAATCAGTTAGAGTTTCTCAAAAACGATTTTAATATCATCATGATTGATTTCTGTTCGGATCTCACCATGTTCAAATGACAAGAGAGGCACAGTTTTGATTTTTTGAAACTTCTTGTTGCTTGAGCTGGTCCAAATTCACTTCTGAACGTGAAACGCAGGTCTTCAATACAAAAGCATCTGATTTCCAGAGGGCAAATAAAACCCTCCATGCAAAACGGTTCTTGATTCCCAATTGCTTCTCAACCAGATTACGTAGATACGGAACAAGAGTCTTTGATCCAAACAACTTAATGCCAATTATATCCAGGGTTTGAATCATATCGTTCAAATGATCACGGCCTAAATAATGCGAGTATGGGTCAGAGTTATTGGTAAGAAATCGCGCAACATAATTGTTAAGAATGTAGGTTGTAGCCAGAATGCTACATCTGTCAAGTCCAGCTGACGCCTGATTTATTTAATATGGATGTTGATACTATCCTGATTAACATCATCAAGAGTCAACGAGCCGGTTTTGTCGCCTCATGACTTGGTTGAACTTTATCATAGTGTTTCCAAAAAGATACCAGTGTTTTGGACTTGTGACTCCAAACCCAGAAATCATCATGTATTCTGTACATGAACACCCGCTTGCCAGCTCTGTTGACGGCATAGTCAAAAACAAAACAGTTTCACTAAACAAGTCGCTTAACAAAAGCGACATGAGTGTACGCACCACGTTTCATACACTGAATACCATTATTGACTTTGATAGGAGCACTTAAAAATGTCTGGGAAAAAATCTCAGCCAGAATTGAGTTACCACTAAAAACTTGATGCATGTTTGAATAGTGAGTATGCGAAATGCCTGGTCTGAATCTTTTGGAATTGCCTTGGAGAAGCGTGTGGGTGTTTTGCTGAGAGTTATTTTGGGAACCAAAACTTTTAAAAGTCTTTGTCGCAACTCTCCAATTTTCAATTCATTGATGGTATCTTTTTCGTTTTTGTTCAGATCATAATCATCATCATAATTTAGCAGCCCCCTTTTTTTATTTTGTTTTTTTCAACTGAATTAAAAAAAATATTGTACTGCATATAGAACCAATGGTAATTTACTGTATCTTCTGCATCTTTATTTCCAAAGCAAAACTTTCACTTTTCATCTGCTCGTCTATAAGCGCCCTTGTTCCGGGCTCTGCCGTGTGTAAATCTCACGAATGAACTGCGAAAGGTGGTAGCAAACTTGACGCCAATGTAGTGTAAAAACACAGTGTCTAGAGCGTCAGAGTAGGCAAAAACTCGATACTTTCCCATGCAACTGTCTTCTGAATGATGGCTTTAGTCCTTCTTTTGGCCACCTTCAAAAATTTGAGATGTGATAGCTTGACATTGAACACATCTGCAGTTTCTTTCAAGACGTTTTTGGCTAGACATGAACTCGAGCGCAACCCTGATATCGTCACTGTTCATTAATCCAACTTTGATCATGTTAAGAATTGCGTATTTGACATGTATTTTGTTCACTTTTTGTGGTTTTTATCAATGAATTACAGTAGAATTCAGCTTGATTTCTAGTCTATAACTTACAATGTAAATTGAAATCCAGTCATATACCAGTATACTTTGTTTTTAAATCCAAGTAAAGATAAAGATATTGAGATTCTTTCATGTACTCGATGTATACTCGTTGTTGCTGACACCAGTGACAATTTATTTTATTTGATATTGTATTAATGAATTTTGCATTTCAAAAATAATTAAAACAATAGCTCACGGTTCGATTATTGACTTTTTGAAAAACAAAAGATATTATGGAATACAATTAGAATTAATAGTTTATATATTGGTACATATAGTGACAAAACTACTCTGCTGTAAATCCAGCTTTTCCATTGTAACATTGTCGTGGTAATCACGACAAAGATGTCGCCTATATTCATGCCTTCTGACGCCATCTAGCTCTTACCCTCTGTGGCCTGAAAGGCCACGTCGTCGTTGTTTAATTTCATATTTCTGTTCATAAATAAGGCCCTGTTCCCCGATCCTTTTATATAGTTCTTCGCCAAGAATACACTTGATCATTTAACATAGAAGCTGCATCATTGTCCCTGCTCGGTCACCCGTTCTCATGCTCGAACAACCCTATATTTTGCGTATCTAGACGCCTATATCTATTCCTCTACACTACAATATCTCATGATTCAATTATTGATTTTTTTTTTTTTTTTTTTTTTTTTTTTTGGAAGAAAGAAATTATCAAATAGCTTGAATCAACGGTTTAAAGTATATTATAGTAACAGAAATACTCAGCAGTGAATCCAGTTTTTCCATTGTAACATGTCACTAGTAAATTATTTTCAAAAAGTTATACTCTAACAGCTTGTATTTCAATAATATGCAAATTTGACGTCTCTGATTCTAAATTTCTGATAATGTTGATCAAGATTCACTTAATAACTGTTAAAAATGTATACAATGTAATAGTAAGTTGCCAATTGCAAGTTACACCGATCGGTGTACATTCATCTATGAAACGATACAAGTACCAAAGTTTTTTTTTACAGTAAATCGGATCTGTGTTTCAATTATGCTCAGTGTCAATTCAATGTAACCTAATATTATACTTTGAATGCTACCATGGAAAGTACAACAAAATATGATTTCAAATAACCGTTAAAACTCTCTTCAATGTCTCATCAAATCCATTTCTTTTTCAACTTACACAGGCATTTTTTTTAGTATTTCCTTGTAGCAGTAATTGAGAGCGTCAAAATAAAAAATAGCGTTTTGTATCTGCCATTTCTTCTCATTCTTACAGACATATGGCTATTATAATAATATATATTGGTCATAACAATGTTTTCGAGATAACTTCATTTCATTAATTCAAGGACATCCGATGTCGAATTAAGTTTTTTTTATTTGAAATATGATTGGATTAATTACTGTACACAGTGCTATAGCCAGAAGTTGTAACACAATGACTCTTGTGTTGATAGTATTTCTTAATATTTCAATCTCATTTCAAGCGGTCGATGCGTTACAAATACAACTATACCTTGTTCACTTTTTTTTGTACAAATCAGCAAAGCCATGATTTTAGTTGCATCATCTTTTTGAGTACAACATATCAGAATGTATCTGATTATTTTCACATTACTAGATCAATTTCTCAAATATGTATTTGTAACTTTTCAAAACAAAACGTTTCTCACTTGCAAAATGCTGATATGATATTGAAGAATTTTTGATACAAAACAATGTGCCTTCAAATGCACATGTGTTGTATCTGCCAATATATTCCAATTCCGATATTGTATTCAAGGACAATGTATAATATCAAGTCAGTATCGATTTATTTATTGATCACACTATATGAGTAGAAACAAAGCTCTTTCAGATGTCAATTTGAATGTTTTTCAAACAATGTATTTTTACTATGAAGAACTTGTTTTCTGAAAGAATGATTTTTATCACTATGGTATCGAAAATCGTCCACTAGAATGATAACATGTGCTAATTCTGCCAATGTTTCTCTACTAGTTGGCACCTGGGTTTGTTTGAATGCCAACTCTAATCTTATTCCAGAAACTCGCAAGTGGAGTTTCCAATTTCAATGTTTGTGCACAATGTATGTGTGCTCTGCATCAAGAACAACTTTCATAAAACAAGGCACTTGTACACAACATCAAAAAGAAAAAACATACTTTGTTGTCTCCACTAATTCAGGCTGATTACTGGCTCAAGTTGCATTATACAGACGTTCACACTCGTTATGGTCTATTATTGCATTATAGACGTAAAGTGACTAAAGTGAAAAGTCCGACGGTCATATGAAATGAACCATTAAAAGTGTTTATTGGAATACATTTGTGGGGATCCACTTCAGATTGTTTTATTTTAAAACAATGCAAGATGGAGAATTGGTTCTAGAAGGGATTTATTGAAATGAAACCAATAATTCTTTTGATCACAAACTACCAAGAAGTTTTGTTTTTTTATTTGAATTGAATAGGTCCGAGAAAATTGCTTCCGTCCATTTCATAAACCTAATAGCTGCTCACACACCGTCATCTTTTAACATGGAGCAAACTCTTTTTTCGAACTTACACATGTACAGATTACCACATTGAAACATGTGAACCTTAAAATGAGATACCCAATTAGACTTTAAAGAATCTGGCTTCGTTATTGTTCCAAACCTTCAAAGGTACAACACTTTACGATATTTAGCCAATCGCGTTCTGATAGCACTCTATGACTACACATGAATGGCTATGGCAGACCATGTTGCGGTTTTGTTGAAAAAAATCTGGGGCACAAAGGATCGGCAATTGTGTTTCGTTTTCTTCTTGATTATATCCGATATGAACATGGATTGCTGGGGAAATTCATCATTGCCTTTTGTACCTTCTGGGTCCACTTTTTTTTTTTGTTAGACAAGGGACATTATCTCGCTTGAACAAGTCCTAAAAAATGTAAATCTTTGCTGCCATTTGAAGAATTTTCTACGCTCAATACAAAGCTGACCCCAACACAGTCTGACTTGCAAGCCGTATACGGTATGTAGGACTGAATGACATCGTCAATCAATCTTTGTTAGAAAGCAATCATAACTACATTTCGCCATTTTGCTTTCAGGAGTTTTCTTGAAGAGTTGTGTAGCCATAGTGTAGTGACATTGGCACGTTGGCACATGATGCATAATTACGTCTTTATATTACGCATGTGTTTCACTTAGGAATTTGTGTACATACGATTTAAGCGCCAACATGTGTATGTTCAGTCGTTGTGCAAGACCAATAACAAGAGATTCATCAGTAACAACAATTCAGATCTAAAGTAGACATAGTGGGCAAATTTACTTCTGTACAAGATATTATTTCTCCATGACATCAGTGCAATGGATAATCTGGTTTTTATAATGTTCAAGCAGTAGGCATTAAGTTTGTTACGATTCGTTGGAAGACTGGAAGATCTCTCAAGGACCAAATCCAAAAATATGGCTAATCGATGACTTCATTAAACTTTTCTTAATCTTTTGTCTAGGCGGTTGCTGGTCCACGTTGCTATCACGATCAACATGGGTCCGCTTTGTGTTCGTACTGTTACCTTGTTGGGTCGCTGGCCACGATGTTCGGAAATATTCGATACCGTCAAATAGATTGTCTGGACGAACGCCTTCGTTTAAAACAAATTCATGCAAGATGTATCTTCGCTTCATGTAGTTGCGGCCTACCTCGGGGTCCACTAAACTGAGTGATTGTATCGAGCGAGTAAACCATTGTCTTAAAAACATGTACTTCTTGGCTAGACCAAAGTTGCTTGAAAATTGGCTATTGGGGAACTTGGGCTTAACGTCAATGGACGCTAGAGCGTTTCGATCAGTCCAGTTATTCGTCACAGACATCAGGCCGGTTGCTAACTGCCGCGACAGATCTGAACTGGGAAATTTCGGTAGTCTGATGTAAACTAACCCGGAATACCGCTTGGTTGTAGATGACGAACCTAATTGCGATGTTTGCATCAAATCAACTAAAACTGACGGGTTTGCTATTCCTTCACACTGAGCCAAATCCAAAAGTCTCAAGTTCTGCCATTGCCCATTTCGTATAGCCATAGACCATAACTTGATAATGGATTCGTCTACTTCGTCACAGCCAGAAACATCAAGTGCAACCAGACTAGATAACGCCATAATATCCAAAAACGCCTGCCTTTTCCACTTTTTTGTTGACTGCTTGGATACTGACATATCCAGTAATGTCAAAAACTTAAAACTCTGATTGGAATTGAGCTCCGTTACCAAACTGCTGACATTCACAAGATTTGGAAAATATTCTACTCGATGGTTGGGTCGCGAAAAAATCAGCCTATAGTTCATGCATTCGACTCGCTGCGAGTTCAATCCTGATGGGGTATAGGTGGTTCTACTTCTGTCTTCGTAAACACTAAAGTAGGTCTGTTTCCCATGACACCGAAACTTTGAGTCCTGCCCAAAGTTGTTTGCAAAGCGTTGAAACATGATGTAGGAGTCTGACCCAGAGTTGGCCACGATGTTCCATACCAGCTTCCACCCGGAGTTGTACGACAGCATTGAGTCTTTTACAATAGAATCTGTCAGATCATCCGGGGTTTCAATAATCAGTTCTGCCAGCTTTTCAGCTGCGAGTTCCCGAAGACTCTGAACCCCATCTTTTCTCTCTTGCAAAACCGAATACAATGAGTCCGCTCCGTGCAATTCTCTTTGCCAGTTGTATGGTTTGTAAGAGCTCTCAACCCCGAGATTCGATTTCAGTCCCAACTGCTTGTCTAAAGTCGCGTAATCCACAAACTCGCCTCCCTCTTTTTTCTTAAAACTCCCTGCTTGCCGTTTGTCAGAGGCAGTCTGAAGGAACTCCCTTATTCGTTTCCTGTTTTTCCCCACCATGGTTTGAATTTTTCTATTTAACTCTGAGAATTGCTTCCATATCTTTATATCCACAGGATTGGCGAATAAATCTGATTATTTTTTGTGGCCCAAGAATGCAAGGACTAGATGATACAGAGATTAAATTTTGGGGGTGATTTTCGAGGCAGTTGACAGGAATGTATCGGCACTTTAGCGACGCGTCCAAAAGCAGAACACGTGATTAGGCGTCTACATCAGGTAATTCACCGAGAAATTTCGTTTGCGATTAAACGTTTGAGATTGGCACTTTCAACCATCAAATGGATTTAGTTCGCTGGGAAGTTATGCAAAAGTGTTTGAAAAAAGCATTGAATCAGTAGTATTTGTGTGACATAATTTCAAATCCAAGATACGTTTTTTGTTTTTTCTTTGAGATCATAAAGGCGAAAAATTAATGGATATTTAATTGTTTTGCACCTAGCCGGATTTCAAAACTGAATATTTAATTATTGTAGTTGGTTTAGAGATTGGCGAAACTACGACAGAGTATGGAGATATTCTAGTGCCATGAATCAAAGCATTAAAAATTGAATCATCTTTTGAAATGGAACGATCCCGAATTAATTTTCAATTTTTACATAGACGAGGTAAACAGTGAATCATTCACGTTGATATTGATATTGTCACAATATATTGCCGAGACAATCCTATACAAAAGATACAATTGCAACTGATCAGTTTGTACATCTGCAAAGATTCTGCCGGCGTCATGTGCAATGTTCAAAATTGAGTACGGAATACACAACAATCACGGAGATGGCTGAAATCAATGGACCCGCTATGCGCCTTTAGGGTTATTTTTTGTACATACATGATCGAATTTGACTTTTAAAGGCGTGGAGGTTTGGAATAGGAAACAGTTACAACTTGTATCGAAGTGGACTTTCGTCCTGTCTGTACATATTTCATCACTTTTTCAGGCTTGTTGGAGCAAGCAAATTTGGACCAGGCGATACTGCTTAACGAGAATAATAGACAAGCTGTGCCTTTTCAAGGGATTCACCAATTGTCAATTCAGATACTTGAATCGCCTTAAATTGTACTTTCAAAAACCTGTTGAAACAACATCGCGGTCAGCTCATGTTTGCACAGCCATCAATGACAATTGTTCTACTGCATCTAGACCGTCCATACCATACGTACATATACCCATACACACGCATATGTATGTGCTCATATGTCTGGAAATGCAACAGAGTCGCCCTCAAAAATATTTGTATGAAAATGGGGTTCAAAAAGGTTTCACAAAAGCAATATTTAATAAGCTTTCCTTTCTCTCCAGTCCCTCTCTCTCTTGGGCTCCATCCACGGGGCGTTACAAAATGATATTTTTTTTTTCTTCTTCTCAAGCCCAAGGTTTGGCCTGCGGATCCAAATACGAACTTGCAGTGGTTCTAACAGGGAAAAATAAAAATAAAATATACACAAAGTTTACGCTTGTGAACCAAATCTTCCTCCATTTGCACACAACCAACCCGCCAAATGAGACATAAAAACAAAACAAGACCCATTCTGCCAATTATGACTCAGGATTCCATTAGAATACTGTTGTTGAGTACTCGAAAGTATAAATATCCATTCAATTCCTCTAGCCTAGGGAAGTTTATTCAGTTTTAAACAAGAACAGTATCTATCGCTTCACCATCATACATACACATCTACATTTTTTCATTCATACACACATAGAAAACAGCAATGAAGTTCACCACAAACACCCTCCTCACATTTTTCGCTCTGTGCAATGTCGCCAATGCTCAACAAAACAACGCTGCTCTGAACAGTGTCATTAGCGAACTGCAAACAAACCCCACAGTAGTGTCTCTTCTGCAAGCATACAGTACTGCCACTGGCCGTGACGCTCTTCCAGCTTTCATGTCATTCGTCAACGCTGCCGAAGAAGCCAGACCCGGTTTCACTACCCTATTCTCCTTCAGCATTGTAGGCGTCAACGGCGGTGGTTCCCCCACCGCAACAACTCAAGTCGGTGGTGGAGCTGCAGGTTCCAATGGATCAAATGGTGGTTCCGGTGCTGCCCAAACAGCTACCGCCTCCGGCTCAGAAGGTAACACTGGATCTGGCACCGTCACCGTGACTGCTTCTGGTTCTCAAGCTACTGGTTCTCAACAAGCTGCTTCTGAGTCTGGTGCTCAAGCCACTGGTTCTGAAGGATCTGAGGAGAACTCACCCTCTGCTACTCAATCTTCCGAGAACAGTGAAGAGTCGGGTTCCGGTAATGGCGGTGCTGTTGCCGGCGCCGGTGCCGCCGGTGCTGCTGCTGGCGCTGCTGGTGCTGCCGCCGCTGGTGGTAACGGTTCCTCCGACGCTTCTGGCGCTTCTCAAGCCTCTGCTACCGGTTCTCACTCCGGTGCCTCTGGCTCTCACTCTGGTGCTTCTGGCTCCGCCTCCGCTACTGGTGCTTCCGGTGAGGAAGAATCTACCGGTGCTTCCCAAGCCTCCGCTACTGGTTCTCACTCTGGCTCTGCCTCCCACTCTGGCTCCGCTTCTGGTGCTTCCGAAACTGGTTCTGAAGCATCCGAATCTGAAGCCTCAGGTTCTGGCTCTGGCTCTAGTGCTACTGGTTCTGAGTCTGGAAGCTCTCCCTCTGGTACTCAATCCTCTTCCGGTAGTGAAGAGTCCGGCGCTGCTGCCGGTGGTAACGGTAGCGAGTCTGGTGCCGAATCTGCTAGCGCTACCGGCTCTGGTGCCTCCGGTTCTGGTGAACAATCTGCCAGTGCTACCGGCTCTGGTGCTGAGGAATCTGGTGCCTCTGGCTCCCACTCTGGCTCTGACGCCTCTGGTTCCCACTCCGACTCTGGTGCTCATGCTTCTTCTACTGGTGGTTCCGGTGGTTCTCAATCTCAATCTGGCGGTAACTCCCAAGGCTCCCAGACCTCCCACAGCTCTGGCTCTTCTAACGGTGCTGTCAAGGCCTCTATCGGTCTCGGTACTGTGGGTGCCGTTTCTCTTTTGATTTTCTCTCTCTTCTAATGATGATATCTTGTGAAATGTTATTTTTATTCTGACTCTTTCCTTGATTTCATATTTATTTCTATTATTAATGATTTACCAGTCTCACGCGCACGCAAAAAACTACATTGTGTATTAATTATTTTATAAATTTTTATTTTCTTAATTATATTGGAATACTTCCTTAATATCTGTTTATCTGATTCTAATGTTAAATCAGCAGATAGATTCTTTCCGTGAAAACTTTTTTTTTTATGAAACAATGTAGAACCTACCAGTCATAATATTATGAATCATAAAATCAGCACTACAGTTTTTACTCGTCTCACTGTTGGAAAAATTGACATTGACAGTTCTGAGCTCACTTTTTTTTTTTTTTTTTTTTGAAATTTTCAAGTTTGCTTTTGTGAATTTCCCAAATTTGATTTCATTGCACATTTTTTTTGTGTGCCATCTCGATCGTATTTACACAAAAGAACAAACCTTAAATTTTCCACAATTACAAAATCCTCACAAAACTGACCAAATTTTCATGGGTACATCTCAGCCCTTGTTGCTGATTGCAATTTGTCTTCACAAAAGCGACTCGTCTGGGACTCAGCAAGTTGTTGAGTAAACCCCCCCAAACAGCCAAGAGCAAATGTGTAGTATTAAGAGTCAAGCAACTTTTCTACTTAGGTTTCAGTCATATTTTCGCACGTACTGGGAGTTCAGAAGAGTACACAGAGTGTGTGAGCGTGTGATTAAAATAGTGAAAACATCGAAACACAATTGCAATTATTGGAAATTCCAACATGCGCAAAACCTAATGAAAATAGTTTTATGCTAGGTTATTCTATTGTCAAAAGAATCAGTTAAAATATGTATATTATAGTGCACTGAAAGAAGAAGAGGTTATAAGCAATATGTGTATAGGACGTTAAATGGCAATCGTCTAATGATTATCAACCTCAGCTCGTATTCATTCTACTCAAGACGTGTGAAAATGTCACTTTTTGTCGAACTGTCTTAATTGTTCATTATTCAATCTCTAAACATTGGTGTCAAATGTAATTGATATTGCCCCAACGACTATCTCGTACTTTCATATTATAGATTCAAATGATTAAACATTGTTTGTATCAAATAACAGAAATAAAAAGAGAAACAGAAATTAGCTTTTTGGTGATCGCTTGAATCGACAATCTGTTCAATACCTCACACTTCTGACACAATTTCTACAATGACGACCTCCAAAAACTGTAAGCATATTATAAATATTAAAAACAATATCGCAAGTATTGCAAAAACGCAGAATACTTAGGCAAATGGTTAGCGAGGCAAAAACTGTTGTTTTTTAATGCTAAAGACGAAACCGCTTTAATTTGCATCAGAACATGTACACATGACTCTGAGAATTTCTGAAGTACTGTGATCTTTTCAAGTGGGAGCACATTACAGATTGGAAAGCCGTTTATAAATCGACAAATTTCATAAGAAAAAAATGTAATAAAATCAATCAAGACTACTGCAGTTCACTTTAAATTTAGTAAAACAAATGATAATAATCTGGAGTGGTGCTCATATCCAGCAAAATATTTTTTTGTAAATATTTTGCAAGAGGATGAAGAAAAATCTTCGACGTATCAGAAAGTTATGACCAATACATATTTTCCTATAATTACTGAGGTTTATCAGAAAGGCCGATCAGATAAAAACTCAAGTACAATAATCCAAACAGTTTTACTGTAATATTTATCAGATAATTTTTGGAGGTCAGTAGTTTTTGATTTTAGTCTTACAATCTTTATGTGCAAATATTAACCAAATAAAACATCTATACGTTTGTACACATCAAATGATATTTCAACAAAAATATCCAGGCCTGTGATTTAAAGAAAATATTAGAGCGATCTTAAAAGCGTTACAGAAGAACGTATATGAAAAGTTTTAAAAAGATTTCAAAGGTATGCTCAATAGAATTACTGCAGCTATTAAAGCCAAAAGTAGACATACAAAATACTATTTACAGTTGAAATTTCTCGCTTTCTCGCTTTCCAATACTGTCCTGCTCAAACTGTGAGAATGTATATAATGTACTTTCATGTATAATCATTTCTTGGAAGGATTTGTAGGGCAACCTAGTCTCCCTAATCAGGCAATATATAAGAACGCGCCTATATTGTTCAAGATTACTTCTCTTATGTGCACGGTTCGAAATAATCATAACGAGGAAGACGAGTTTTGGGTCGTGTTGCGCAAAGCCCTACCTGTCTCAGAAGGCACATGAGTTTCTCTAGACGCCGAAGGTCTTGCCCGACCTATTTGAAGTTCAAATTCGTTGGACTCAGGTGGATTTACCACAGTCTCCGAGGATTCAACAGGAATGACTTGATTCTCATTGCTTCCGCTACTTGCAGCACCAGCTACGCTGACCGTATTGTTATTGTTATTGCTACCCTTTGAGTTAGATCGGCCATTTCTCAATCGTAACAAATCGCGCTGTCGAATTTCCTCAGCTGTCTCCTCTTCTTCGGAATCGCTCTCTTCGTCAGCATCATTCCCATGATGATGTGATTTACTTCTCAACTGCACAGAGCTTCCGTAACTATACCCACGGCCGTCATCACCTAGCCTTCCCGTAGTATCGCGATAAAGTCCAGACCCAACATCAATGTTACTGATGGAATCCATATTCTTTGAAGCCCGGTTTGCCGATTTTCTCTTTCTCACATCTTTGAGATCATGTCCAATGGCCGTAGCGGGAGTAACAATGGCTTGTGGGGGTGGAAGAGTCACAGGCTTAGATTGCACCGGTACTGGCAACACTGTTGGAGTAACTGAAAGTTCATGCTTTAGATCCAAAGTGGGGAACACTGGATGGTCAAACCTATTCTCGCCAAATCCGTTTCTCATCTTGCCCATGTTATCTACAGTCATAAAACTAGCTTGAGTATCAAAAGTGTTGTAGCCATTGGAGCTCAGCCGTGCAATCTTCAAGTCAGGACGCTCAGTTACGAAGGAATTGTGTCGCTTGTTAATGGCATTTGAAGCAGTACCTGTGCTGGTATTGGCATTGAAGTTAGTATTGGTAATTGTGTTTTGTTGTATATTTAGGTCATCAAAATCGTTAGCATTTGTTGATTCATTAGAATTAAAATTTTCGTTTTCATTCATAGCGGCCTTTCTTGATCTTGGGATCAAAGTTCCATCTTCATAGTAATTTCCGGGAGACCTGTTGCGTAGTGTAAACGCTGGAGTCTCAGTGTATGCAACTACATAGTTGGAGGCATCATCTTCCAAGGTTACTATTAGCTGAACAGCGGCTTTGCAAATTTGTGATCCTCCTCCTCCAGCAGTGGTGAATTGAATTCTGTCAAACAGCACAACATGAGCAACCTTTTCGTCAGGATATCCCTCAGCAAAAGGGCCTATGAGCGATTTGCTTTTGAAAAAGAAAGGTTCAACCTTGCGCAATTGAGCGGTGGATCTGTAGTTGGCGTTGTCCCTCATAAAAGCATGGTCTGGCAGTACTCCTGGTATTGCTGGAACAATAGAAGGAGGTTGGCGAGGGCCCTTGTCTCGTTTGGCTGTGTGTTGAATTAGTGCAATCTCATCGCTCTCGCCGGTCTTCTGAATCCTGAAAGCGGTGATTCTAAGAGCAAAGGATTTGACTCTGCTGGTAATACCACCATGGGAAATAATAACAGGGTACTGGGGGATTTTTCCTGGCTCTCCTACGTCATCTCGACCTAATAGCGAAAAGCTGGACACAAGGGTAAAATAGTTTCTTCTGTAAGACAACCAGCTGTTGTCGTCTGTTTTTTGAAATCCCCGATCTATTCGTGCTGAGATGATCGTATACAACGGGTTACCATGAAGATCATAGAGTTGAAAATTTTGAGTTGTGCGGTTGAATTCTGGACCGACACGGTAAAACTCTTTTGATCTGGGTGGCACAAATGTGTTACTGTTCTTTAAAAGTCGTTTTTTCGGCTTTTGCTGAGAATCATTCTCGTTGGTTTCTATAGGAGTAGTCGGTCTTTAACAGCAGAGCAAAGAGAAGAAGACAAAGCGTTAGTTACACGATTGCGGGTTTGCGATTACATGGGTCATCCGCAGATGAATCAAAATATCAAATCTTACTCATTAGTGTTTCTAACAGAGGCTTTTGAAGCGTCCGGCGGCATGTTGAAAGCTAGTGGGCTGTTCTAATTAGGCTCGGTAGCGACAACAGCCTGGGCAAAAAAAAAATATGGATATCTGCACTTTTAGTAAGAACAGAAGATAGTAAAGGCTGTGATGTCTCTCTTATGAAAAAGAGAGGTTGTGAATTATAGCAAAAAGTGAGAGAGAAAGAAAAAAGAGTGGAAGAAAAATTGTTGGTGAACCTGAAAGTACCCGAAAAAATAAAGTTTTCATGGTTTCACAAACCCGGCCAACGCCCATTTGCACTCAGATTTGCTCGTGTCCGGTTCCGCCATGATTTTACGGACTAAGGCACCGTAAGGTCAATAAAAGACCAGAAGTTACAGTTGTATCTGCTTTGAATCATTGAATTATAGTGGTAAATCAATACCCGAATCTGAACCCGAACCGGTACCGTCGTCAACACCGCAGCGCTATTGAAAAAAAAACGGGCTTCAACTGAGTCAACACATTTCACGTCACAAGAGCACCAGCGCAGCCGGGTCCTACGAGCCAAAGAAATGGCTGAAACTGAATTGAATGCAAAGCCTATGGCCATGCGTAGATGTGTTCATCATGGGTCTGGGAGACTGCAAATAACCCTGACTTTTGACTTAGTGGCCAAACTGTTTGTCGTCATCGTCATTATTGTCTTTGCCTGTTCTACAATTCAGAGTTCATTTAAGTCATAATACGGAAATAGAACTTACGAGCTTCCAAATATACTGGCACGGCTTGATACAGACTGGGTTATATAATGCTGAAAAACTACTTAGTCATTTAGTCCCAATTTTGGGGCATTGTCTATGCATGGGAAATTTTTTATTTTTCAACCTTCTTTTCAGATCACAATCGTCCTCCTACAAGTGAACTATTCATCTAAAAATGGTTAAAAAAGCCATTGACTCGCGGATTCCCGCTCTTATTCGCAATGGTGTACAGGTATGTATATTTATCTATTGCTGGTGTTTTGTCAAGATCTAACCATTTGTATCACAGGAGAAGAAGAGAAGTTTTTTTGTTATTGTCGGCGATAAGGCTAGAAATCAGCTTCCTAACCTTCATTACCTGATGTCTGCTGCCGATATCAAAATGAATAAATCTGTTTTGTGGGCGTACAAAACCAAGTTATTAGGATTCACTTCTCATCGTCAAAAACGTGAAGCCAAGATCAAGCGCGATATCAAGCGGGGTGTCAGAGAAGTTAACTCCGAGGACCCTTTTGAACTTTTTGTCAGCTTACAGAACATTAGATACGTCTATTACAAGGAGACCGAAAAGATTCTTGGTAACACCTACGGAATGTGTATTTTGCAAGATTTTGAAGCCATTACACCCAACATTCTCGCCCGTACTATTGAAACTGTTGAAGGTGGAGGAATTGTTGTTTTGTTGCTCAAGTCAATGACTTCGTTGAAACAACTCTACACGATGACCATGGATATTCACTCAAGATACAGAACTGAAGCCCACGATGATGTTGTTGCTAGATTCAACGAGCGTTTCATTCTTTCCTTGGGATCTTGCGAAAATATTTTGGTTGTAGATGATGAGTTAAACGTTCTTCCTATCTCAGGCGCTAAGAACGTCAAGGCTCTGCCCCCTAAGAAAGACAGCGACGAGCTCACCCCTCATGCACAAGAACTTAAGGACATTAAAGAGTCTCTTGAAGATGTTCAACCTGCTGGAAGTCTTGTACAAATTGCGAAAACTGTTGATCAAGCCAAGGCTATTCTCAGTTTCATTGACGCAATCTCTGAAAAAACACTCAAAAACACTGTTACTCTTACCGCCGGTCGTGGTCGTGGTAAGTCTGCTGCTCTTGGTGTTGCCATCGCAGCTGCTGTTGCCTCAGGCTACTCCAACATTTTCATTACATCGCCTAGTCCTGAAAATTTGAAAACCCTTTTCGAATTTATTTTCAAAGGATTTGACGCTCTTGGGTACGATGAACACTTAGACTACGATATCATCCAATCCACCAACCCTGCATTCAACAAAGCCGTTGTCCGTGTCAACATCTTCAAGAGTCACAGACAAACCATCCAATACATCCAGCCATCCGATTCGCACGTCTTGGGTCAAGCGGAACTGGTCGTTATTGATGAGGCTGCTGCCATTCCATTGCCTATGGTCAAAAAGCTTATGGGTCCCTACTTGGTGTTCATGGCTTCTACTATCAACGGTTATGAAGGTACTGGTCGCTCGCTTTCTTTGAAACTTATTCAACAACTCAGAGACCAACAAGCTGGCAAGAAGTCTAAGGACGATCCTACAGATGCTGTTGCTGTCGGCGGTAGATCGCTGAAGGAAGTCACCTTAGAAGAACCCATTAGATACGCTCCTGGTGATCCCGTTGAAAAGTGGTTGAATAAACTGCTTTGTTTGGATGCCACTATCTCCTCCGGCTCCAGATTCGCATCAAAGGGAACCCCTCATCCTTCTCAGTGCAACCTCTTCTACATCAACAGAGACACACTTTTCTCATTCCACCCTGTCTCTGAAGCTTTCTTACACAAGGTTATGGCTTTGTATGTTGCCAGTCATTACAAGAACTCACCTAACGATCTTCAACTGTTAAGTGATGCTCCTGCACATCAGCTTTACGTCTTGTTGCCTCCTATTGACCCTAAAGACAACAAGCTTCCTGAACCTTTGTGTGTTATTCAATTGGCACTCGAAGGTGAGATTTCCAAGACCAGTGTTCGCAACAGTCTGAGCAGAGGTCACCGTGCCGGTGGTGATCTTATCCCCTGGTTGGTGTCTCAGCAATTCCAAGATGAAGAATTCGCCGGTCTTTCTGGTGCTCGTATTGTGAGAATCGCTACTAACCCTGAATACATGAGCATGGGTTACGGTGCTCGCGCAATTGAGCTTTTGCAAGAGTACTTTGAGGGCAAATTCACTGACTTGTCCGAGAATGCTCCTAAGAAGGATTTCAAAATTACAAGAGTAACCGACTCAGAATTGGAGAACGCAACTTTAAAGACCGATGTTGTCAAAACCAGAGATCCCAAATCCATGCCCCCTATGCTTCTCAAGCTTTCTGAGAAGCCTCCTCACTACTTGCACTACCTTGGTGTCTCGTACGGTTTGACTCCTCAATTGAACAAATTCTGGAAGAAGATTGGATTCACTCCTATTTACCTGCGTCAAACACCCAATGAGCTTACTGGCGAGCACACTTGTGTTATGCTCAAGGTTTTGGAGAATCGTGATAAGTCTTGGTTGGGTGAGTTCTCTGCCGATTTCCACAAGAGATTTATCAACCTTTTGGGATACGAGTTCCATAAATTCACTGCTGTTCAAGGTTTGGGAATTCTGGAGGCTAGTAGTATCAAAGAGAGAGATGCTTCAAAGGAACTTACAAAGGCTGATTTGGACAATTTGTTGTCGCCCTTTGATCTCAAGCGTTTGGAGTCATATGCCAACAATTTGCTAGATTACCACGTTATTGTTGATCTTCTGCCATTGATTGCCGCACTATACTTCACAAACAGACTGCCCAGCAACGTTTCACTTTCTAGTGTTCAAGCTTCTATTTTGCTGGCTATCGGTCTCCAAAAGAAGGACATTGACACTATTAGCAAGGAGCTTAACCTTCCGTCTAACCAGGCTCTTGCCATGTTTGCTAAGGTCATCCGTAAGGTCGCCAACGCTTTCAGAGATCTTCTTACAAAGGCTATTGATGCCGAGATGCCTAATCAACGTGACGAAGCTGTTGAAGAACTTGACCACGTTGAAATTGAAGACGATTTCAAGCCTCTCGACAAGACCCTTGAAGAAGACCTTAAAGAGGCTGGAAATGAAGTCATGTCTGAACTCAAGGCCAAACAAAAAGAGCTTATTGACTCGCTAGATCTTTCAAAGTACGCCATCTCTCAAGATTCAAACTGGGATGAAGCCGGCAAGGTTCTGAAGAAGGGTTCTAACGGTGTTGTGAGCATCAAGAGCAGCAAGAAGGATAAGAAGAGAAAGGAGACTGCTGAAGAAATTTACGAGAAGGAAATGGGATCTGTCAAGAAGAAGAAGAAGGGATCCAAGAAATAAAAGGATTTTGCTAATGACGTTTAGCAAAGTATGTATAGAGCCATGTGCTTATTTGTTTTTATATGTCATGTAATATGTTATTGAGTATTCTAAATGTTTTTTCTATTTGATTCATGCTCCATAGGAGTTTTACTTGATGATCACAATGGGACATGTCGACTGAGCCCGATAGACTAATCAAGAAGGCCAAGAATATCAAACTAGGAAGCTCTCAGGTTCTGAGGAAATTTGATTTTGCGATCTCAGATCATCGACAGCCTGTCTTGGAGACATTAAAGTATATACGCTTGCTGTCTGAAACATTGGAGTGCAGTCTTGAAAGGAACGCTTTAGAATCAGGATCCTTTCAATATTAATTAGAGATTAGATTCTATTGAGTCTGACCAAACTAAATTTAATAAATCATGATTGACCAACTTTCAATAGCTATATCAGTTTTGTATTTTTGGTTCATTTACAACCACCTATATCTTACACTTTCAACTCAAATACCATGATTACACTTATCTGCATTGCTTTAAAAAGCCGATAAAATTTAGACAAAAATTTTCCTGAAGTTAAAATATATCAGATGTTTGTTATGGATTGAAAAATGTGTCAACAAACTCACGAAAAAGCGAGTAAGTCTAATTACCTTCGTGGAACTGGACAACTGCCCATTTACCGCTGTAAGCCCATCCTAACTTGTTTTTGTTTCCGGCTTCAACCCAGCTCTTCTCCAACTCTTTCTCAGTATCTTCGGACAATCCAACAACTGCATCAGACTTGATAGTTCTCAAAGTGAGCACGTTGACACCACTGGTAGCAAGAGCGCCAATGGCGATTTTAAAAGATGTAGTACGAGGCCATTGCAGATCGCGAATCAGTTTACGGTGATTTAGATCACCCTTGAAAATTACAAGAGCGGAATCCTTGAGATACTCCCAAACAGCCTTACCAGCGCCATCAGAACGAATTTCATCAAAGGTGTGAGAGGTAGTCCAGAACTCGTTGGGTCTAATAACAAGCTTGCCATCGATATGATATTGCGTGAGCTTCTGACTAATGAAATCTAGGTCAGATCTGTTGGCGGTGTTCTTGAAAAACTTGGGATCGTTCAAGTAGCCAAGCATAATAAGGACATCTGTGGGCAAGACGTCAGAAACAAACCATGGGTAGACTTTGGGGTGGACAACCACTGTATCGGCAAGTTTCGAATCCAGAAGGAAAAGAATCAACGAACAGTCAGCATAGAATTCAAAGCCAGCATTGTCCAAAACAATGTCAACCTGCAATTCTTTGCGAGCGGTATCAGCGGCTTCACGCTTGGCAATGAGAGACTTGTAAGCTGCGTTCAAGTCGTTTGCAATAATATTGGCCTCGCTCTCCTTGCGGCTTTCAGCACCCTGAAGGGACTTGATTTGGTCAAGAGAAACAGACGCAAGCAGGGACAAGTCTGTGGCATTTCCCCAAAGAGAAATGTCAATGAACTCTCTGAACAGAAGCTCACGGGTTTCGGCGCTGATTCCGCCAACAGCGAGTTGCTTGGACAAGGTCTCGTAGCGAACAGCCAGTTCAATTACACCGTCTTCGGAAGCCTTGAACACATCACGCTTTTGACGGCCGTAGGGATCGTATTGAGCCCACTTGGATTGCTTAGAAAAGAACAATGCTATCAAACGGTAGAGATGACACTCTGAGTATAACCAAGGAGCACTGAGCCAACTGATAGGAGCGAGCTTGGCCAATTCGGCATTGTATTCATTCAAGTCAGCATACTTTTCAGTATCTTCGTCAGAAAAAGGCACGAGAGGTTTGTCGGACTTGAGATCATCCACAACACCCTTGATTTGACTCATGATAGTCTTGCCTTGTTCAATGGTTTCCTGTTTGTCAGCAGACTCTCTTTCCAATTCTTCCACGGTCTCTTTGACATCATCGTGAGCAGCCTCGACGATTATGATCCATCTTTCACGAGCAGAATCGTATGCAAACGAGTTTTTATCATCGTTGTAGTAGGGGGGAGGAAGTTGTTGCGATGCCATTGTGAGTGTTGTTAGTTTTTCCGAATTGAGTCAGGTATTGGATGTAGGTTGTTGAAAGAGTTGGAAAACGTGAGGTTCTTATAAGTACCGCAATTAGGGTGCGGGGCTGAGTTTGGAACATGAAGATCGCTTCCAGAACCTGGAAATACTTCCGGATTGGGACAATTCAACCATTCAACCATTCAATTCTCAATTACAAATGGCGATCATATAAGAAATCTATATTTTTACAGCATCAATAAACCTGTTTTAGAAACATAGAAATCAGGAGATTTTACTTTCAGCCAGTCATGTGTAGTTCCGCCTTTATTTGTGTGAAGTTTGTTACTTCTTCTAGTTATACTTCTAATGTATGATCGTATAAGTTCTTGATCCATGTCTTTCCATATCTTCTTCAAAGTCTCAACGGGCTCTTCTATAAAACGCTTCTTAAAAATCTTTAAATTAAACTGCAGCTTTGTTTATGCCCATTCATTCTCAATCAGATTTAGATCTAGACTTTGAGATGGTCAATATA
Source organism: Saccharomycotina sp. CBS 16003 (assembly GCA_022457085.1). Taxonomy (NCBI): domain Eukaryota; kingdom Fungi; phylum Ascomycota; species Saccharomycotina sp. CBS 16003. The sequence continues at coordinate 997,237 of JAJNCF010000020.1, forward strand.
AGACTTCAAAATCTCGATTTCTAAAATCTTTGTGCATAGCTTTTGATGTGTATGAATTGATGCATTGTCCTGTTAAAAAACCGTTGGCCATGGTTTCTGGAAAAGTAAGATGATTAAAGAAATGATATATTTATTTGAAACTTGTCCATAAGTTGAAGATTTCACAGCTCCTTGCTTTTGAGGGTAGATACACAAAGAACTATGTCCTCTACTATACATAGCGCCTCAGACTGCCAACGTTTTCCTTTCAGATGGAAAAGACGGCTTCATATTCTTTTTGCAATGAGTTTTGTTTGCTCTTCGTAATACTCTTGGCTTTAAGAGATACCCTCCAGTCTGAAATGAGCACACATCAGAAAAGCACACATAGTTCACTCTTCTTCCGACTGGTTTGCGTGAACATTTGCATATATCTTCTGCTTTCTTTATAACTTTCGAAATTATAAGGCTTTTTTCTCATCCACATGTGAGATCGTACTATTTTCTTGCTACGCTTTTGTCACTGTGTATTGTAATAATTTTTCCACTGGTTTAGGTAGCCATACTTGTAAAGGCAGTAAAGGGGTTAAGTGAAGAATAAGAAACAAGTCGACGCACAGATTGATTGTCGAGGAGGCGCTTTTCACTATGACAAATTTTGGAAATACTCTATGGACTGGACCACTGTTTTTTCGTGCTATAAAATTTTTGAAATAGTTGGTCGAGTGACTTTAAATATCTCCGCAAGTTAACATTGTGTAAAATTCTTGTTTTGAAGTTTTTCAAGACGTTCTTTCTGTTCATCCATTTGGCAATGATAATTCATTTTGATTGATGCTAAAATAAAAGTTTGATGTCTAAAAAAAGGGCAGATTTCATATATATGGCTAGATGCAACAAATATTCCCTAGTTTAGGCGCGATTGTATGTACACAGCTTAAATTTGATCTGAGGACTGTGACAAAGTCTATAAAGGAGGCTTTGGAGAGACCGAAAACATGTTTAGGAATTTATAGGGTTTCAAGGTTTGGCAGAGCAATTCAATGCAATGCGTTTGGGTTTAGACGCCGACCATAGCAAATTGGCATTGGCTATAATGTTACCATTCTACGGGACGAGGCCAAAAGGTCAGAGTTGTGATGAAAAGATTTCTACATTTAAAAAACAATCAAATTTTATGAAAAAAGGATTGCAATTGGTCTTAAACTTTTTATTTTAAAGATCATTTAGTCGTATAGCACCGTCGCTGTTCCGAGATCACCAGCCGTAGCCGGCTAGCTCTATTCAAAACGCCAGGAACACATGTGTTGGGAGGTTTGGCGCGGGCAACAGCCAAAAAGTCGTTTTCACACTCAAATTTTTTCATCCCAAAGAAATCAACTTTCACAACCCGCTTCTTTCCCTGAATTATACAGAACTCACATACAAGCGCCAAAACACTCAAGGACAGTATATAATTTTACAGACAAAATGGTGATGACACGATCAGCTACTTTGCAACAAGCCAAAAAGTCTTCTGTAAAGAAGGATCTAACACATCCTGCCGCCGAAGAACAAGAAGAGTCAGTTAAAGCAGTAGAGACTGTTGAATCACCAGCTGAAAGTGAGGAAGAATCTTCTGACGACGAAGCACCTGAGGAAGAAGGATTTGGTTCCGCAAAAGAACAGGCAGCCGAAAAGGAAAAGGATATTGCCAAGGTGGTTGAAGCACAAAATTTAAAGGTTAAGGCTCTGCGACGTAGTCGAAATGAAGTGCTGGCTGAGCAAAAGAAAAACAAAAAACCTAAGCAGGAGATTGTGAGTGAAGAAGAGGATGAAGATGAGGATGAAGAAGAAGAAGAAGAGCTGTTGTCAACAGAGGTTTTGAGCAAATTCGACGGTATCAAGAAACCGGTTCAGGATGAAGAATCAAAAGTTCCTGAAAAGACCAGCCGAGAACTTGCACTGGAAGCATTAGAGAAGCAAAAGAAGCGAAAGATGGAGTTCAATAAGGGACCGGTAACAGTTAAGGTGCTGCGGACAGAGACCAAGAGAGTTGGACGAGCCAGAGCTAAGGCGGTGATGCCACCGGCTGCTACTGGAAGCACACAATCTGCATTGAAGAACGAATGGTTGAATAGAGGAACAATTGACCGTCGCGCAAAGGTCACTCAGCCCGTGAGAAGACCATAGTTGGATTTAAAGTATAGTGTTTTTGTAATATGGTAATTCGCATTGATTTGTTTGACGATTTGTTCAGAGATCTAGATAAGTAGCTATAGCAGGACTACACAATGTAAAGGATTAGATCCGGTAGTAGTTTACAATTCAAGTAAGATGATTTGTTGTAGCTGGCGCACGCGATACTCCACGAAACTTGATGAGCCTCGTGAAACTAATATGTTTCCTGACCAAAAGCCAGCATTTGAGCCCGATCCAACCAGCTTGCAATCGAGTTCGATAGTGTGCCTGGTGCATAAACCGATTAAGTCGTCAATCACTCGGGCTGCAGATACTCGAAAACATTTTGCGGCTCCCGACCACCGCTGCTGCTTACCAAGTTCTGTTCCTTCCATTGATGGGATGCGCAAGCTCAACCGACGGGCATCTTTTTCAACCCTTAATGAGACATCTCTCGTATTGGAGATTCGTATCAGCTGTGGGGGTTCATGTGACCTCCGGCCCACGCCTGGCAATGACTGCTGCACGACATTGACCAGTATGCAGCTCTATTTTTTGTGTGTGTATTTTTGCTTTTTTTGGGGGGTTTTTCTCCAGACTTTTTGTTATTTGGATTTGTTTGTTTAACTCTGGAGCCCCAAAGTACACCCCGAGAATTGTTGAAATTCAGCAAGTTTCATTTGCTTGAATAAATAGACTCTTCTTACCAGTAGTTGTTTGTGTATCTTCTTTGTACATATACTATCTACATATACACATACTATCCCTCTGTCTCTTTCTGGAATTGAGGCAAGTAAACTCAAATCAAAGCATTCTTTTCCCCTATCAGACAACGAGAGTATATGTCTAGTATCATCAGCAGCTCGTCAAAACAGGCAGCAAAACTCATATCGCACTACGCGCGATTCTCGCCAACTCCGCTGTCACTGGCCAAAATGGCGCAGTTTGGCAAAAATAACAACACTGCCAACATCTATCGGGCGTCGCAATTCATGTCTGAAGAGCTGCCGGTACGGATCGCGCTCAAGGTTCACGAACTCGAAGACCTACCCATTGGCCTAGCCTCCAACTCCAGCATTTCCAGGGTTCTAAGCTGGTACGTTGCGTCGTTCGAAGACATCATCCGCATGTCCGAGTATGCCAAAGAGGCGATTCCGCCGGACCTTAAAGCAGAACTGCTCCAGTTCTCGAATAACACCGACCTTCAGGACAGTCATTTATCACAAAAGTCTTCTAAAAAGTCACTGTTTACTTCATTGAAGCACCGGCTTTTAAACGGATTCACGTCTCCATTCACCAAATTCGACGGCGACAAAAGATGGCCCGCCGAAGTCTACAGCTACCTTGATCAATTCTCTAAATGCTTGATCAATATACGAACCCGCCACGACGCCGTCGTCACTACAATGGCGCAAGGTATCAGAGACTACTCGAGCGATACGCGAAATGCAGAGATCTCGTTGCGAGACTTACAAACATTTTTGGACAGGTTTTTCATGTCTCGGATAGGTCTCAGAGTTTTGATAGGACAACAGCTTGCATTGATGAAAGGACAACAAGAACAAGATTATGTAGGAATCATTTGCACAAACACTAACATCAACGACACGATCCGGCACTCCGTTAAACTAGCACAGGAAATTTGTGAAGACTGGTACGGACTGTACCAAGCGCCAAAAGTCAACATTGAATGCGATCCTTCGCTCGCGTTTATGTACATTCCGGCCCATCTGTCCCACATGATCTTTGAAATTGTCAAAAACTCACTGCGAGCAGTGGTTGAGCGATATGGCACCGATATCTCACCGGATCAATACCCACCGGTGACTATTGTGGTCGGCGACGGGTCAGAGGACTTTACTATTCGTATAAGCGACGAAGGGGGAGGCATTCCCCGGTCAAGACAGCAACGTGTTTGGTTGTACAACTATACGACAGTAGAAGATACACCGGACATCAGTCCGGAGTTTTCTGAGCCCATGTTGAACGCACCCATGGCAGGCTTTGGATACGGACTTCCAATAACAAGGCTGTATGCGCGATACTTTGGCGGTGACGTTCAGTTGCAGAGCATCGAAGGATTTGGTACTGATGTATATATGCATCTTCATAAGCTCAGTACACGTGAATTGATCTATTAGACATAATTCTATAATGAATAAATGAAACAATCAACCTTCTCAATCGCGTTTCGACGTTCGCTTTTCTATTCTATCAATACTTTTCTTTAGCATCGTTATTGGTTGGTGTTTGGAAGCGACGTGGTGGATACGTTTCGACTAGTAGAGTAGGATATAGGCACAGAAGGCTCTTTCGTGCCTGAAACCAGTGATCTCATAATGTTTTCTCTCGTTTGTGGAATAGAAGCTCGACTTGAAAGTGAGTGAATAAATAGATAGTCAGAGTTCCACAGAGAGTTTGCGGCCTCGTGAATCTGCTGCAGTGTTTCGTTATCAGGCTGGGTCATGGTTTATATACGTATTTTTGAATTGAAGAGGTGGCGGCGGTGAAGGTTGTTGATTACACGGAGTAGTAGGCACTGGTTTGGGAGAATTGTTTGGAGGTTTGGGGATGCGGTCCAATCACAACCTGGCAAAAAAATGCGAGAAAAAAAACACCTCTTCAAAAGTCCCTTTCAAACTGCTCCTCTGAAATCTTACAATCGCGAATCTCGATACTCTGGTCATTCACCATTCAAGTCACACGTAAACAAATATCCGCACTTACGGCTTAACATATTATTTGACAGCACACAATGATTTCTATTAGAACTTCTTTTTGCAAGGCCAGCATTGCCCGTTCATCAGCTCGTCTTTTCACCACTACCAGAAGCACACGATCCTTGGTTCCTTCTGAGGAAGCACAAGCCGCTGCTATTGAGAAGCAATCTCCCAACCGTGCCGATACTTGGGCTCCATCACAAAAGCCTAGATCCGAGGCCTTGAGCGGTGTCAGAGTTTTGCAAAAGAATCTTGTCAACCAACCCCAACCATACGCTGCTATCAACTTGATTGCCAAAGTCCCCGTCATTTATCTTACCGAAAACACTGCTGTTTGTGATGGTGGCAGAGGTGTTCAAGGCCACCCCAAGATCTATATTAATCTTGATAAGCCCGGTTCTCATCCCTGTCAATACTGTAAGTTTCCAGTGTCTTTACCTGTTGAATTAATCTGCTTGACTATTATACTAACTAGACTTATATACAGGCGGTCAAAGATATGCTCACGAGCACTTTAAACACGAAATTGAAGCCTCGGAATAATTTGGTCGATTGTTCAACGCTCTCGTCTAATTAATTATTTGTTTTCTTCTTTTATCATTGATACATACATAATCATACACATTCACAAACATCTCATCAAAAAAAAAATATTCATATGGCCAATTGTGTATCTGAAAGAGGTCTTTGGTAGTTATTAGAGATCCGTATCAAAGTATTGCAGACAAAACGATTATGTTAGGGGATACTTTAATTGAAATGAATTGTAGATGAAAAGCAAGAGATGCTTGCGGACCTAATCAATGCATCTATCAGACGTGCAATTCAATGTTCATTCTTATATGGATTTTATCTACCTTTCTTCTCGTTATCACTGTGCTACTTTTCGACAAAATTCTCACTGCTGTTAACCTCTTTCAATAGCCTTCATGTCTCGTTTATCGTTTCCCTCTTCATCTTCTCTGGCTCCCTGCTCAAGCCTCAAAATATTACTTGTAACATAGTGCTTAGGCATTTAATTCGTGTTTTCTTTGCGGGGCCGCAGTTGTCCACATTAGTTGCCTGTGGATGCTGCTTATACAGTATACATAAAGCTCATGTGTCGCTGCGAAAAACTGCTGCGGAGTAGGGCCCCCCCTGCTAATTTAATAGTTCTTCTGAGTACATAATAAATAATCACACGTTAGATTGTACATAATAATATTCTAGTTTCCTATCTGTCGAGTTTGTTTCTTTCTCTTTTCCTCCCTCTAACCTTTCGCTTGCTTAGTTTTGTATTTTTATTTTTATTTTTTTTTTTTCATTCATATTTCATTCGCTCCTTTTCGCTTTTTGTTTGCCACCATCTCGGATCTTTCTCAGCGACTGCAAAATGAACGACTCGTTGGACTATGGAGGTTCTTCCTCGTCAACACCCTCCATCAGAACATCGCTGAGATACTCGAAATCCGCGCCTTACCATTATATTGGAGTGGTAGACGTAGACGACAGTATCGAAACTTCAGCTGTATGATCTTCTTCCCGTCCCTAGAGCTCATGTTTAACTCTTTTAAAGGGCTTCTCCGAGTAAGGAATTACTAACCTTTTCTGTATGGCAGATCGAATCGATCTTGCAAAAAACCATGGTTTCATTCAAAGCCTTGAAACGTCAAACCAACCTACCGCAGTGCTTTTTTATTCAGTTTTCGACGTCTCATGAGGCCGAAAAGTTTGGCCTCAAACACAAATTTTTACAGCTCTCTGACACATGCCAGGCAACAGTCTTGCGGCGACCTTACAACTACCTGCCTCCGGGGACTGAATCGGTAGGTTTAGACGGACTTTCCGACATAGGCGACACTCCTACATCTTTACTGCTTCTGAGAAATCTCAATACACAGTTCATAGAAAGCCAGCTTTATTCTTTAATAGCAGACCTCGATTTAGAACCAACGCGGATTTTTTTGATCAGGCGCAAGGATATCTTTTCATTCCCCTCGGGATTAGCGTTTGCTGAGTTCAAATCCCGCGGCCTTGCGGATCAAGCCATGCGCAAACTTAACAGTCTATCCAAAAATCACACCGAAAAAACCCAACCATTGCGTGGGCTCAACGTCTCTTACGTGTCTCTCGGTGCCTTTGAAATTGCCAGATATCCTTTTGACTACACATTCAAGTCTTCTGGTGGTGTTGACTTACAATACTCCCATCCTGACTACCGCATCTCAGAGTTTCCGATCCCATCCGAAGTGCTAAGTCCCGAAAAACAAGAAGAAAAGACGGCTACGGTAGCAACTTCTTTAACACCTGAACCACTTGTGAAACACAGTCCACCACCAATTTTAAATCCTTTACTATCCTCAAATCCTCTTGGCTTGACCGAAACCTCGTCCACTAAGAAGCGCAAAACACAAGCTGGCCTTACTTCGGACATCAATCAAAAACTCAAAAAGTGGAAAAAATCCCACACCGGAGCTCCCGAAGACATGAAGGCTGCAGATGTCCTGGGAAAAACCACTTTAGAACCAAAAATCACTACAAATGCCATATTCACCACTAAATCATATGCCGACCGTGACCGTTTAAATTGCTATCTTTGTTATAGACACTTTGAGTCTTCAGAAAAACTGAACGCCCACGAACGCATGTCAGTACTGCATCAGAAAAATCTTGCAGATTCAAAAGCTCTAGGCAAAGCAGACAAAATATATTCCGGTTTACTTAAGGCCACATCTAAAGCCAAATTAGCGGCCTCTGCGCAGCAGCTTGCATTCAAATGTCCAAACATCACTCCGGTTCAAAGCATCAATAACTAACCAACTCATAAAATGAAATAGCTTAATTAAAATTTTCATGTTATATTATATAACAAGTATGCAAGTAAAACAAACGACAAAAATCAACAAAAATGCAAATAACAAATGCGGTAACTGATTATTTGAGCCATCAGCAGGGATCAACGGGATCAGGATTTGACAGGAGTGGTAGATTTGTTGACTTTAGCCATGATTTGCTTGATCCAGTCCTCTTCAGCAGACAAAGATACTTTCTTCTTTTTATCCTTACTGCTCTTCTTTTTTTCCTTCTCTACCTTATTCGCTTTACTCTTCTTGTCTTTTTTCTTGTCCTTTTTATCCTTCTTTACTTTCTTGTCCTTCTTATCCTTCTTATCCTTCTTGGATTTTGACAGCTCCTTATCGTCCACAATGACCTCTTTCACAGATCCTTCCAAAATTCCTCCAAACACGAATCTTCGATATAGGGGAGATACGTTCTTACTAATTCCGCTGACTTTAATCTCTTTTTGATTGAAACTCACACTTCCATCCTTAGATCCTACTTCAAGACCCTTTAGTTGACCGTCGAAAACTCGTTCCCACCATGCTTCATGTTGATCCGGATTGTGCCCCAGGCCCTTTGAGTCTTTCTTATGCTTGACTAAAATCGGTTTTTTCAATCCGCCGATACGTAGAGCTTCGCCCTCGGTCCAGCCATAACTCATAAGATACTCCGCGCCGTTCATTTTTTACTGTCGATAATTCAAATAGAGAATTCTTAATATTTGGTGATTGATGCGTGCAGAGGAAATTAGGAGATAAAAAATTTTAATCGAGATGATGTTAGAATAAGGCGTTGGGAGTTATGAAGGTTTAACTACAGACTGAAGTGGAAAACGCCAATTTAGGCGGTTTGTGATACAGTCAGGTCAACATGTGTACATGCTGACTATGGTGTTTATTCTGTTCAGAATTGACATCGTCAATGACACCAAATATAAATTGCATAAATGGAGTTGTCATATTTTAGCAGTTGGGTTTTTTATCAATGGTGAATAATTTTTAAGCAGGTGCTTCATATTTCCTTGGTTATGATGTTATGACATTGATGTTACCATTACATGAACATAGTACTTTGTTGTTACTAGTGTTCTCGTTCTCGTACTTCAAATTGCATTTAGCTCCTCTTCCCGCTAATCACATTCTCTATTATCCACTGTTCTTACTCTCTTTTGTTACAAATATTGGCTTCTGGTATAAAATACAGTGTGGACACATTTTGCCAGGTCAAAGAAGTTGATTCACTTTTTGGTGTATAGTTTTTTGAATCATTCAATACAATGAGTACCACAGATTTGGACGATTTCTCCGATATTCTACTGAACGATCAAGATCCATCTAAAGACAACATGAAACGCAATCTAACTAAACTAAAGGTATGTATTGTTGTTTTGTATCAGGTAAATGGGTATTGTTCTAATTTTTACAGCACAATGAGCTACGGAAGCCGCAATCTTCAACGTTCAGAAGCCGTAAATATCGAGCAGGGACAATTGATTACGACCTCATGTTCTATGCGTCTAAAGTGGAGCCTACGGTTGGTGAGAAGTCTGAATCAACACTTAGTACTGGCGAAATAGCCGGGATGAAAAGTGTCATGAACGAGATAAAAACAAATTACAGCTATGCAAAAAGCTCGCCCGGTTCTAGCTCTTTTGATGCTTCATCAGGCCTCAGTTCCAAAGAGTTATTTGCTCAAGAGTTTATTGATTTTGCTTACAATACACACCGCAGCAATCCTAATAAGAACTACTACGCTTCACTACGTGCTGACACTACGCCTTTAGAAGATGCAAATGACTTGGGCAGCACTACTGCTTTCAACGCTCCAATCAGAGATTTAGAAGACGGGTTGTATGCTGATGGCGACTCAGAATCTAATGGATACAACTCCAATACAAGTGCTTCTATGGTAGAAAGTCCTTTCAATATTTTGAGTAATTCACATCGAGTATTACACATGAAGAATAGTGAGCACATTTTTCAAAACATAGTCAATGCTGCTAGAATTACGGAGTCATTAGATAGTCCTGATCACTACGAAAGTAGATACGTCAAATCTGGAGGCCTCTATGATGATAGCAGCGATATGCACAGACCGAATCATTTCAAAACCTCTTCTGGGTACTTTGACTCATTTGGATTTGATCTGACTAGTTTGCAAGAGCCTCTTTCGGAAACAGAAATAAAGATAATCAGCGCGCCAATTGGTAAAGAAATTTTATCTAATTTAAGCTCTCCGGAACTGGACTTATGGGATATTCCTATTGCAAAAGCGTCAGAAGAATACGAGATCTCCAAATCTGAAAGAGATCAATTTGCACCAAAGAAACGAGTTTTGACTGATACTTCTGTCAATGTAGTGCCAGTGACAAAGTCTCTTTTAAATGAAGATTTGAAGGGATTTGAGCGTCACTGTACGAAAGCATTAACTATTGGTTCGCGCCGCACTAGTATTTTTGACAGCATCAGAAACTCTATCAAGATGGCAGAGGATGGCAACTCGAAATTGATCAACAACTTTTATTTGACAAACGAGTTAGATGTTACTACCTACTTTGAGCCTCCAGTAGTAACAGTGAATCCCGTTGTGGTTAACTATGAGCAAAACCTACCAGCAATGCTCAAAAATCGTAGAGTATCGGAGAATTTTGACATTAGAAATTCTAATGAAGCCCGTTCTAGTAAAAGTACAAATACGACATCAGTGTATACGGGTGACGCCAAATACCTGAATTCAGAAGACCAAATGGATGACAATGCAGCTATTGAAATTTCTCCCACTCCAAGTCCAACTGAACGTGATGGACCAGCAGAAACCCCGCCTACATCAGGGTCTATTGACAATGATAGTGCTCAACCAGCTTCTAGTGCAGCGTTTATAAAATCTGCAGATTTTATTGCCGATTCTCAACTGGATAGACGGAACAATACTGGGGCACTAGTTGAGGAAGAAGAGGAAGAGCAGATCATTTACAAGGGCTACGGAAACAACATTGACCCTAATCGTATACCAAGTTTAGATTACGAGACATGCACTCAAGAAAGTTTGGGATTCGAGTATCCTGTTTCGGATGACGACTCACGGGTGAAAATTGTAAATAGCGATATTGAAGAAGACCTTAATGCATATGCTGATGATGACATGTCTGTCGAGGCGGAAACTTTTAATAATCCCTCTGGTGAAAACAATGATTCTGATGACAATATTGAAGATGATGCAAATGTGTCTGTTGAGAAAATTGACAGTGATGCAAGTGACTCTGAAAGCAATATTTACAACCATGCAGATGACAATCTTTCCAATGGCAATTTCTACAATGACAATGATGGCAAAAGTACCATGATGAGTAACTATAAAAACTCTTTGGATTCATATTCTAATGACGGACTCAAAAGCCTTGAAGTTTGCTTAGAAAATACTAAGACCAAATCGAATGAGTGTGCAACAATTGAAAAATTGCCCAACCCAGAAAAATCAATGGTTGAGAAAGTTTTGACGTTTGGCAACTCCACGAATGAACAATCTTCCAAAAAATCAGAAGGTTTTGGCAATATGAGAATATCCAGTCTTCCTCGTAAAAAGTCGTTTTCGAGTAAATTATTCATCATGAGCTTGCGTGATAAACCGTACTCTCCTCCCAAACCAAGTTGGTATGTTGCATCATATGGTCATACTAATGCTCCATCTCCATCTTCTGCTGATAACGTGTCTATACGTCCCGCAACAGCTGTGACTACTTCAAAACACACTGCTACTACAGCGGGCGGGCTACCAGTATCAAGCATTTACCTGTGCTCAGAAAATTATTCACCAAGAAGATCACGACCTTTCACAGCAGGAGGCGCTCTTCCAAAAATTGAGACTATGGAAGATGTTGAAATATTCTTGAATGGTGGTCCAATTTCGAAAGTTGATAGTTTTGAAACCGATACTATAAAAGAAGAAAGCGCTGAGACTGTTGAAGAGGAAGAGCCAAAGGAGGAAATCGAATCAGAAGATTCAGAACCAATCAGTTGGAAAGAGAAGTACGCTATTAAAGTTGAGCATAACTTTGCGGGATGTTTTGATGATGTCGATGACTTTATTCAAGAATTTAACGCAAAAAACAGTTTCAATAGTGGAAAATGCATGTGCTGCAGTCGCCGCTATTTCATCACCTTCGTCGATAGAATCATCGGAATCAGAGGGCCGAAAAAGTAGCACAAGTGGTTTCTGGAGTCAATCCTCAATGGGACGTAAATCTCGAATGTCATCTAAATCAGATGTTAACAAGAAAGGCAAAATCAAATCTAGTGCGCAAGAAACCATAACTCATGGGAACACATTCACTAACGACAGTTACTTGGCTAATGACTTTCCAGAGGTATCAGATATCAAGACTGGGCTGCAAAGAAGTAGCTCGGCAGTCTTGAACAGAAAAGCAAGTATCTTGACTAGACCTGTAACTGCCAAAACCGTCCCAAAGTTTTCTATGGGAGACTTATCCTATGAGGAAGCAATTGAAGAGCTTTTGCAAGACATTGGCACCTTGAAATCAATTAAATCGCAAAAGTCGGTCGTCGTGGATGATATGGGTTCTGATAACGAGGTACCTCAAGTATTGGGAAAAGAAAGCAAGAAAATCAGGAGCATATTCCAAGCAGTGAAGAGTCGTATGAAGAAGACGTTTGCTCACTCGCATAACGAGCATAAGTCCATAAAATAGTTGGTGTAGAGTAGAAGGTAGCTTAACTGATCAACATTATAGACGAAAAATATAAGTGGCTTTGTGCTTTTCCCGTATTTTTGTAAGCAACCATATAAAACTAAGCACTCGGCTTTCTTTAATCATGACTGTATTTAGTCTTATAGAACGATGATGTATCAAAACTGTGATGTACATTTTTCACTGATTTATATATTATCGTTTTCAAAAGCACTGACATATTGTGACTTTCCAAATTCAGCGAAAGCTTATAGTGTGGGGAGGTTTGTAAGGGTCGTAGGGTTGTCTAGACAACACTCCCAAGCGTTCCGGCCTAAACTCAAAAACAGTCTATTTTTTAGATTTTCCCATAGTTTTATACGTGAATCTGTTTACCCACAAATTTATTACAAGAAAAATCAGACACGAAAGCATATACACACTCACGAACGTTCATAGAGGATGGGTGATCAAGATAAGGAATACTCTAGTCTGCCAATCACCGAGCGTGCGACTCATAAAGTATGAAGGAGGAACCGAGCGAAACTTGCGTCGAAGTGTTTGTAGAACAATTGGCTAACGCAAAAGTTATGAAATATAGCTATGGAAAGCACGGTTGGAGGCATACGAAGATATGCAGAAACAGTTTGAGTCGTCGGGGAGCGAGTCTGACCCGTGTTTCAAACCGTTTTTGGATAATCCGGGGATCTACAAAAAAATTGTTACGGACTCAAATGTGATTGCGCATGAACAGGGTGTGGTGTCGTTAGTGAAGATTCTCGAGTTTGGTGGGCCCGAGGCCTGTACCAGGTGTGTATCACCAGTTAGTCTAAAATGTGTTGGCCTTTGAGAATTGAATTTACTAACTAGTTTATAGATTGAGAGGACATGTTTTGAGCTCGCTGATTGAAAAGTCACTCGGATCGTCGCGGAAAGTCACGAAACAAAAGGCAATGGAAGCAATATTGCTGTTCATTGAGCTGGACACCCCAGACCCCGTATTGGACGAGCTGGTTCCTTTTCTAGAACACAGAGTTCCTAAGCTAGTAGCGGGAACCACACTCGTGCTTAACGAGATTTACAAATCTTTTGGTGCCAAGACTGTTTCGCCTAAGCCATTGAGCAAAGCACTGCCCAAGTTATTTGCGCATGCCGACCAGAGCGTGAGACAAGAAGCATCTGGCCTGGCAGTGACACTTTACAAATGGCTTGGTGATGGATTCAAAGAGGTTTTGTTTCCTAGCCTAAAACCGACGCAACAAAAAGAACTGGAACCACTGTTTCAAGAGGCTAGCAAAGAATCTCCTCATCAACAACGACTTCTACGATCACAGAAACAAGCGCTCGAAAGCGAGAATGGCACTGAAGGAGGCGCGAACGAAGACGAAGACGAAGACACTGGAATGGATTTTATGGACGAAGTCGAGATCAAATCTAAAATGCCGGACCAATTCACGACCCGTGTGACATCGACAAAATGGAAAGATCGAAAAGAGGTTTTAGAAGAGCTTGTGCCAATTGTCAACGTTCCCAAATTGAAGCCAGACGACTACATGGAGACTTTACGTATTCTTGCTAAATGTGTTGCCAAAGACGCCAATGTGCAAGTAGTTGTATTAGCTGCCAACTGTATTGAAAGTTTTGCTAAAGGATTACGACTAGAATTTTCCCGATATGTTAATACAGTTCTTGGATCGTTATTGGAACGGTTAAAAGAGAAGAAAGCTTCAGTGGCCGATGCACTAAAGAATACATTAGAGGCAGTCTACGGAAAATCAGGAACATCTTTAGGTGATATTTTAGAAGAAGTCTTTGAATACATGAAACACAAGACTCCTCAGATCAAGATTGAAACTGCTAAGTTTTTAGCACATTGTTTAAAAACAGCGAAAGTAATGCCCAAACAATCAGAGCTCAAAGCCATTATGGATGCAAGCAAAAATCTGCTTGGAGATACCCAGGAACCAGTTAGGAATGGGGGAATGGAGATTCTGGGTATCGTGATGAAGTTGGTGGGTGAAAGAGCAATGAATCCTGTGCTAGAAAATGTGGATGATATCAAAAAGGGAAAAATTCACGAGTTTTATAAGAATGCAGAAGTCAAAGCGAAACCTGCTAAAGCTAGCACGGCTTCAACACCAACTGCAGCAACACCAGCCCCCAAGGCAGCGCCTGCAGCAACCACCCCTGTCAAGCAGGAACAGGCTATAAAGAAGACAACTATGATTTACAATACTCCCGCTGTGTGGTCGCCATCAAGTGTGGATCCTCCTAAACGAAAACTAACAACCTCACTTCGAGGCAGCATTTCCGAGATGCTAAAGAAAACAAGTCCTCCAAAAACATCAGATCTTTCGCCTTCTCCATCGCCAAGCAAGCCGGGATCTTCAACGAGAGTGTTTTCAAAAAGCAGAAGTTTACTTGATCCTTTACCCGCTTCAAGTGATCCAGTCCACGCATCAGTCCCAGCTCAAGCTCACGTTCCGTCAGCACCATTACCAGATCCCAAGCTAATGGCTGAATTAGAACAACTAAGATCAGAGAATCAGAAACTCATCAAAGATGCAGAAACGAACTCGAGTACAATTGCACAATTAGAAAAGCTAAAAATTGAGAATCAAAATCTTACACAAGAAATGAGAAATGTGCGGAATAAGTATGAGCAATTAAGATTGGACCAAGAGAAACTTTTACTAGAGGCAGAACAATTAAGATCAAGAAATGCACAATTACAAGAATCTCATACGAGAGATGCCATGACTATCAAGAACAAGGAAACACAACTTGTGCGAGCCATTTCTGATTTGGAGAATGCACGAAGTCAATTATCCGAACGACAGAACCTAGCTTATCAGAGTCCGTCTCTTTCATCTTCTAAATTTCAAGGTGACTCAATGGATATTGATTCTGCCACACCTAGATCATCTCGCGTATATTTAGATGGATCCCGGTACGGGAGAACATCGATGATTCCACAATCAGCCTCAATTATCTCATCGTCTATAGAAAGTGGGCTACCTCGTTCCTCATTCTTGCAGGAGCCAACGCATTCTAGCGAGTTAAGTAGTCATGTAGGAGCGTCGGGGTCAAACTGGAAGAGAGCAGCAGAAGTGACAGAACAGTTGAGACAAAGAATTGAGGTTATGAAAGCTAAAAGCGAGCTTAGAAATATGCATCAGAAGCAAAAACAACTACAGCAGGAATAGTTGACAATAATTGGTATTTTGATTCATGGAATGAACAAATTGTTGTTGATGAATATAGTGTAAATATTGATAGAGGAAATGATATTGATGATTAACGAATGTTGATGAAATTGTGAAGTATGACAGTGTCAAACTTGGTATGTTATAGTTGGAATGTTGGGAAAAGTAAATACTGAGCATGAATGGTGACAATTAGGTGCAAGATTCAGGTACAAATCGTGGTACAATTAAGTGCTTAAATTATGGTTTATCTTTAGAACCATGACTTTGCAATGTACAACCACCTGGATTTCATGTCCATCATATTAGTAGATGGAATCTCAAACATACATATTCACAACAACTGTTTATACCCCGGTTGTTTCTACATTAATTTTATAGATGTCTACGATGAGCAAACACAACTAGTAAGAATGTGGGTAGTAGCCTTAAATGTGGATAATATTTGTGACTTCCCAGCATTTAAGATACATTCCGTGGATTTGTTTGTGGTTGGGATTGTGGAGAGTTATTTCGGCACAAACGTAAGCTTTGAGATGTATACACATATTTCCAAGGAAGTACAATCAGTTGAAATGGACAGGAACAAGTTGAAATGAATCATAACGGATTGAAGTGTATATACAGTCAAAAGGGTCCAAACGTTGTGTGTAGTGTATTTTTAGTATGGAAGCATAAAACATTCTTTTGGGATCCAGTTTCTTGGATTGTCCCAAACCGGAAATTCTCAGTTCCAACATGGGAAAGTTCAAAACACAGATTCTGGTATGAAAATGAATGCTTTGCAAGCCCAGCTGTACACGATGAATGCAGTTGAGCATGTACATGATTTGTATACACAGATGTACATCAATTGTACACTGACCAGTAAACAAAGAACCGGGGTCACCAGCCTCGCTTTATAGGCTCAGAGTTGAAGACGGGAGGCAGGTTCAAAGATCAAATAGTGGATAGGGCAACGAATGAATGGATGGGCAAATGAATGAACGAATGAGTAAATAGCGACGCGTATACAGATACTCCCAAGCAGTATACAATATGAATTTCGTGTTCGGGACTTATGATATCATAATAATGTATAGAAGTACAACTACATGCCAAACGATTCAAATACTCAACTCATCAGGGTTTAACACTAGATCAAGAGGTTTATCAAATGGCTTCGCATCACGCTGTTTGACTGGCAGCTCGATGTCCTGATCGTGAATTTGGTACTGTCAATGTTGCCATGCCTCGTTCAATTGTTTGTTTATTTTTGTTTGCGATCCCGCGTTTCCACATACCTGATTTTTGATACACGCGCTGTCGAGAATGCGGACTACGCTCCTTCATACTTATATTTAGATATGTATACAGATCTGTAACCAATCTTTAGATCTTGCGTGTAAAATCCTTGCACTAATTCAGTTATTTATTGATTGAAGGTTAGAATGAATGTAGGTCTAAATGAATGAATAAATGTTTTTACGGATCCAGATAAATGTAAAAAAAAAGGCTGGCTACTTTTGTTTGTTTTTGCTCTACAAGGGCATTTTTCAATTCCAACGATGCTCATCTCTGTTTTCTAAATAAATAAAGACAAAACAGCTAATTGTACACATGGATATATGAATATTATTATTTCCCTTCCAGAATTTAGATCTTCTTCTCTTTCTTTCATCTTGATTCACCTACTCTCTTACCAGCATCTAGTTCCTTGCGTTGCAGCTTTCTAGTATTTATAGAAGTCCTATAGATTCTAGATACTTGACATCAAACGCTTCTATGAAATACACAATATAATCACACGTCCATCTTGCATCGTCCCCGTTGTTCATTTATACCCACTCATCTTCGCATTTCAGTACTGCTTTAGGGTCACCAAAACTACAAGCTCAGCTTTTCTCACCATACATCAAAAATCAGCGTCTGTTCTAATATAGACTCTGATATAACGGCAACTTTTCACAACGATTACTTCAAAGGTTCAAAAGCAGGTATGTTTGTGTCTGCTTCATTTTTTGGCTCACCGTGTGTCTAACACTAACTTTCTTTATAGTCTCGCTTCCAAAAGCGGAGAGTTGTAGGTATTGAGAATTCAATCAAAGATCTGCTTTCTCTAGAACTTGTTCGAAGTCAATCCAATATGGCCTCTGCATTTTTGAGTCTCAATGGAGCCACTTCAAACCTTCCAAGAACAGTACTGGATTCAGTCAAAGACTTTGCCATCAACACCAACTTCAACAACATCATTGCCAGGCCATTGCCAATACTGTCCGCCGCCGCAGTTAAATCCTCATTAATCAAAGAAAAGCATATCCTCAGACTTCACGATACACAATATTCATACACCAGAAGACCTACTTACGCCGCAGTTTTGAACCACCAGGCCCAGCCTCTCAACATTACTAACAATGCAATTATCTCTCAAAATATTTCGTCACCAACCGGCTCTATGATGTTGCCCGATACAAGCTTTAACGAGGATACAGAGGTTGAGGAAGAAGATTCTATTTCAATAATCTCTCAAGACCAATCATCATCGGAAACCACAATAATTGTCGAAACCTCTATTCCTGCCGTAGCCCGGTATAAACAATCTATTATCTGTCATGGAAGCACGAACCCTTACGCCGTGGGCCCAATTTGGACTCAAAACGCCATAGAAGAACAAGACCGACTTCATGAATTATTTTCCAACATGCCAGGCATTTTTGACGACAAAGACGAAGACACATTTGATATTTCCATGGCAGTTGAGTACAACTACGAGATCTTTGACCATATGCGCAACTTGGAGTTCAAATATCTTCCAAACGCAAATTATATGAGCATACAAACAGAACTTACATGGAGAAAGCGCAGTATGTTAATAGACTGGCTGGTTCGCATTCATGAATACTGCGGCTTATTACCTGAAACGCTTTTCCTCTGCATTCATTACATTGATCGGTTTTTGTCGTCAAGACCCATCACTCAGAATAAACTTCAGCTTGTCGGGCTTGCTGCGTTGTTTGTTGCAGTCAAGTATGAAGAGGTTACATTCCCGACTGTCCAAGAATTTGCATCCATGTCCCACAATGTCTACTCCACCGACGAAATTCTTCAGGCCGAGCGCTACATGGTTCACCTTCTTGAATTCAACTTAGGCTGGCCGGGGCCTATGTCATTTCTACGTCGCTCAAGCAAAGCCGATGATTACGACAACGATACAAGAACGCTTTCAAAATATTTTTTGGAGATTGCACTGATGGACGAGCGATTTGTGGGGGCCCCTCCAAGTTGGGTTTCCGCCTGCTCGCATTACTTGTCTCGGAAAATTCTGGGTAGAGGAAAATGGACCCCGGGCCATGTGTACTTTTCGGGGTATAACGAAGAGCAGCTGAAACCTGGCGTTGACATTTTGGTCGAATGTTGCAAGAAAGGTCCAGCCCATCATAAGGCGATATTTGCGAAATACAGCTCGGAAAGATTCAAATGGGCCTCGCTGCATGTCGCGGATTGGATCACGGAATTCGACTAAAAAAAAGTCGCTTGAGCTTCTTTCATGGTCCTCATATTGATGATATCGTCTATGGTCTGGCCATTATATAAAGCTCTGCGTTTACATACATTTATATAGAAAACAAATATTTTGGTTTAAAGTACAATTCAAGTTTATGGGTAAACTCATCTGTCTGATTCTACATAAAGTTATCTTTTTGTCCACTCCAAAGCCATTTTGGCATATGTACAATGTGTGTATTTGATGCTAATCTCACATCAATGAACATCACACCCGTCTTGTTGCAGTGATCGAGTAGCTAATATATATCTCATGAAACTCTGTAATCCTTTCCTTCTTTGCTTCAACGTTTTTTTGGTGATACAACAAACACACATACACAAACACACGACTTTGATCAAAAAATGGATTCGTTATGGTGGAAAAGCGTGCAAGAATCTGTATCAGAACTCAGTACAGAATCAGACTCAGATCACAGTGTAGATAACTCCACAACCAACCAAAAAAAGCGGAGAAACTCAGACACAGGGGCGCATATTAATCTGCGTCATGCTGATACAATACGATCTAAACCACACAAGAAACTGAAGCTCAGCAGTAGTATGGATTTGTCTGATCAAGGCTTTTCAAGTTCGAGAAAGCGAAAGTCAAAGACTATTTTTAGGGCCGAGGACCCATCCAAAACGTTAAAGGATTTATCTTCTCATCTTCATAAGGCATCACAGGATTTGGCAAACGAGTCTCTTGAACTATGTGCGAATTTCGACCGCCGCGCTCATTCGTTTGTTGACGTGATGTCAGAATTTATGGCTAAGCAATCAACTCATCGTGATCAAGATCAGAGCGCGCGTTCAGAGCTGATTAAAATGATTGAAACATTCAGCGAACGGTCCCGAACGGTGTTGGAAAGCGCGTGTAAGTTGATTGATGTTGTTGATAGCAAAGTTGAGCAGTGCTTGGAAAGTGTGGAAAAAATGAATTCAGAGATTAGTGCGATTAAAGGTATGATTGAAATAGTAGTTAGCAACCAAGAGAGAATCAACTCTAGGACTGCCGCTGTCAATGAAAGGCAGCACAAGCATGGCGATTGTTTTGACATTGAAGAACTTGATGATACAACGCTTACCGAAGGATATGATTTATTTAGCCCGAGCCGACGCCTGCTCATGAGTGATGAATGATGTAATTTTGTGATGTTGCGTATAATGTATAGCCCATGATCATCTAACAAGAGAATCAATAAAGGAATCCAATTTTGTTTTGACATTCAAACGCCCAGTTCCAAGAAACTGCCTGGGCAAACTGTCGACAGTAAGCTCTTATATATTTCATAAGGCCATTGTACCTTTGTGATCACTCCTTCAGTCTCTGAACTATCGACATCTCCCATCTTGAGCTGCCAACATCCATGTGCATTTTGAGTTTGGCATTTGAACGATTATGACAAGCAGAGTTCAAACTCTAACACTTATCAGCTGAAGACAGTTTATATTTGTAGTGTACACAGTGCAGGCGCGCGTAATCGTGCAAATTGGAAGTTTGCAGTGCTTTTTTTTATTTTTTTTTTGTTTATTTCTCGGCGATTTTCGCGTTTTAAATGCAAAGGCGAAACGCGTTGTCCACAAACGCCACTGTGTGTACAGTTCTAACCGCGTTGGGTTGTCTGCTCTTTCGCGACGAAGCACGACAGTTTCTATGCGTGGTGGGGGATAAACAGACTCAGGCTCGTTTCTTGCCCGTACAAATGAGTTTGCGCCAAACCAGTTTCAGCGACGCAGTGTACACTTCTCTGCAGACCCAGCGTTTCAAAGCGCTGCCAAACTCGCCACGACATTCGTTGGCTTCAAAACCACCGTGGCACCTGAGCAACACCTGCTCTCGACTCGCTTCACGATGTTTGTATGTACATGTACTCATACCAAAGTGACTCCCGTACGCAAGCAGTGATCTCGCGCCTTAGCCTCAACGCTTCGAGTGTATCAGTGCCCTGCATAGCCGCGTGTTTTTGCATTGGTTTCACTGTAAAACAATGCTCAAGTCCCAAGTAGTATAGTACCAAGTCATAGATTTGGGCCCCTACCCTGTGAAAAGCAGCGAGGCCTGGCTTCACACAAAGAGTTCTTTTTTGTTTTATTTTACCGACTATGCATTCTTCTTCTCTTTTGTAGCCTGATATATTCTTCTCTTCAGAGATCGCCAACTAGTTTATACCGTCTGCAGAAGCTTTTATTTTTATTCCTACATTTTTTCTAGTTTGACCAATAGCCACGGACTATTTTTTTGAGGAAAACTGCATGGGACTATAACACGCTTGTTAGACTCTTAAAACCCATATTGTACGTTGTTCAACTCTAGCTCATCATTGTGTCGCGATTTCTATTCAGCCTTCCAGTGTCAAAATCACTTATGCTAACTTTTGATTGCTAGATGCCATGTTACCCAAATTCAACAAGAATAGCAACGGCGGCAACAGAGAGTCCTCAATCCCGTCTGTAATACAGCGCACATCCAGCATCCTCTCAACAAAGTCCAACAACTCGTCCAACAGCTCGACAAACAGGGCATCCATTCGGTCATCTATATACTCAATTGATGAGTCCTCGGCTTTCAACGGTAAGAATGGAAGCGGCAATGTTCCAGAATTTTCATTGGATCGGCCACCAGACGACAAGGTAGTTGAGCAACAGTTTGTCGAATTGATCAACAAGCGAGATTTCCGAAGCTTGCCAGAACACGTTATACAAGAAATGCTGAAATACGACGTGAGAAAAAAATGGATTTTGATTCACCAAGACGCTTTAACGGAACAAAACAACAAAACAAAGAAAAAGAAGGAGAAAACCAACACATCGCCGGAATGGTATGTGCGTAAAATTATGGAAAATGCTGTTTCGCCACGAGAACTTGACAACCTTTGGGTGTCGCTGCGAACAGAACCAATTCAATGGGTTTTGAGCTTTATCGAGAACCAAGGTTTGGTGGCATTGCTTACAGTACTAGGACAAATTAACCGAAAAACCGAAGGTGCTATAGAACGAGAGTACGTTATTGTGAAGTGCATAAAAGCATTGGTTAATTTGAAGGACGGAGCAGATCATGCACTCCAAGTACAAAAGACTATTCCCACTATTTTAGGCTGCTTGTTTTCGCAACACTTGGCAACCAGAAAGCTCGCTACGGATGTGCTGGTGTTTTTGGCTCACTGGCAATCTCCAGTTGGTCAAAAGCAGGTTGTGAATGCATTTGAAAAATTAAAAACGCAGTCTGGCGAATTCAATAAGTTTGAGTCGTGGCTGCGGGTTGTTGAAAATACACTAGATGGCAGAGGTGCCTTGGGATCCATGGTAGGCGCCAGTGATGAGATCAAGACAGGAGGGCCAGGTGTAGAGGGTTTGCTAATGGACTATGCGCTGTTTACTATGTGTTTGGTTAATACGATAGTGTCAGAAGCGTCTGATCTACGTGTGAGGGTTCATATCCGATCACAGTTCAAGGCATGCGGGCTTCCGCGGATTGCAAAGAAAATGAGCCAGCTTGCCTACGATCCGCTGCTTGAACAGATTAGAAAGTATGATGATGCTGCCGCTTTAGATTACGAAGACCTGGTTAGCTCGGAGCTTGAAGATGATGTCAGAAATATGGATGATCCAACTGAGATTGTTAAAGAAATCTGGTCCCGCGTGAAGGAGACTTCTGCTGAAAGCTATTTCTTGTCTACAATGCAGCATTTTATGCTGGTCAGAGAAGACCCAACTGCCGAAGGGGCCCGCATGTTCCAACTGGTGGATGCACTTTTGTCCCATGTAGTTATGGACAACATCAACCCCGATTCTGATTTGAGCACTACGCTAAACTTTTCGGTACAATCTATTTTAGATAGATTGCAAACTGATGACCAAGCCAGACGTGCGTTGTTGGAAGCAAAAGAAACATTAAAAGTTGCAGAGGCCGCGAAGATTGAAAGAGATCATATGCAGCAACTGCTGAATCTTGGTGCTGATGGTATGGTGGGTCGGTTGCAGAAAGAACTGGATGAAACTAAACACATGTTAAAACTGCAGCGACGGATGAATGAAAATCTGCAGCAAGATCTGGCAGAGCTGAAGCAAAATCACTACTCTGAGTTGCAAAATCAAGAATTGGAGATAAGAGAATTGTACATGATGCTGAAGGAGAAACAAAATGAAACAGGATCTGGTGGGTCTTTCAGTGGTGGAGTACTGGATCGTGAGAAACTGGCAAACAAACTTGAGGCCCAATTGGCACGGCAAAAGAGAGAGTACCAATACAGCGGTAGTCATATTGAACCTTCTCCACGACTGAGAAAATTACGTGATAAAATGGAGAGTTTACAAGCCCAAGCGAGAGAATTAGAGATGTCTGATTTCAACCGGCACTCGACAATTCAAGAACAAAATGCATTTATTAATCAAAATGGTGAAGCATTGCCTACTTCGCAGACGCATCTGTACGAAGAAAGAGATATGCGTATAAGACGACTCAAAGAGCTGCAAGAAGAGTCTACAATTGTAGCCAAATCTTTACAAGATGGATCTGCTCAAAAAGGTCACGAATTTATCCCATTTTCCGGCGCTAATACCCCCAAAACCATTATTATTAAAAAGAACAATGAACAATCAGGTTCACTTCCTTATCTCGGAGAGCTCACATCTAAAGTCAAACGATCATCTTCATCTGCTGCTCATACGGCTATGCAAAAGTCTGATCGCTCTTCCAGACGATCAGTTAGTGCTGCCGCTAAAATCGGTAAACTGTTACCTACGGTCAATAACTCTAGCGAATCGCTTCTCAGTAACAATATCAAGCCAAATATTGAAGAGATTACCGAAAACGCACAATCTGTTAAGTTCAATGCTCATCCTCCTCCTCCGCCGCCACCTCCTCCAATGCCAAACGTCAGCTTTAATGGCGCTCCTCCACCCCCACCTCCACCATTGCCTCCATCACTCTCATCCAATGCTGCTGCACCACCACCACCACCACCTCCTCCTCCTCCATTGCCTGCTGGACTGCTTTCTCAACCAAATACCCCTATCTCAGCAGGAACACCTCCACCTCCGCCTCCGCCTCCACCGCCAATGCTCGTACCTTTCTCTGCCAATGCCCCAGTTCCTCCACCTCCTCCTGCACCTGTGTTTTCAAACACTCCTCCACCTTCGGCGCCTCCATTACCTACACCTGGATCTGTTCCATCTACTCCTTTGTCACCGTCTTTGATTGCTAGTCCGAATGGCTCTAGTGCTAGTCTTGGAATCAGGCCTAAGCGTAAACTTAAGCAAATGCATTGGGAGAAACTCGACAAAGTCGATCATACTGTTTGGGCTTACTCTGGACCCGAATCTTCTATCGCCGACGATCTTTATCATAAAGGTATTTTTGATGAGGTCGAAAGAATCTTTGCTGCCAAAGAAATCAAAAGAATGTCAGCCAAGAAAAAGGTTAAAGAAGACAGAATTTCATTTTTGTCGACAGATATTTCTCAACAGTTTGGTATCAATCTACACATGTTTATCAATGATTCAGTTGATATGTTGGTTGAAAAAGTTTTGGCCTGTCACCCTGATGTTATTGAAAATCCAAATGTCCTAGAATTCCTTGGAAAGCCAGAACTTACCGATATTACAAACAATCTGGCAAGAAACTTCCAGCCCTACAGTACAGACTGGTCGCAAGATAACTACGAAAAGCCTGAAAAGGACCCTAGTGAACTTGCCAGAGCTGATCATATCTATCTTGAATTATGCTACAACCTCCAACACTACTGGAAGTCCCGTATCAGATCAATCGTAGTCATCTCTACTTTCAAGAAAGATTACAATGATTTGGTAACGAAGCTGAGGTCTTTAGACGATGCTTGTGAAAGTATCAAGAATTCAGATAACTTTAGGAAAATCTTGGAAATTATTTTGGCTGTTGGTAACTTTATGAATGATTCATCTAAACAAGCTAGTGGATTCAGACTCGGCACTTTGCAACGTCTTGTGTTTACTAAAGACGACAAAAATACAATGACTTTCCTGCACTATGTAGAAACAATTGTCAGAAAGGCGTACCCAGAAGCCGAAAACTTTATCGAAGAACTAAAGGATGCTGCAAAGGTTTCCAAATTATCTGTTGATCAACTCAAAAGTGACTGTAACGAGTTCATGCAGACCATCAAAAACTGTCAAACTTCCGTTGATATTGGTAACCTTAGTGATCCATCCAAATTGCATCCTAAAGATAAAGTCCTGGCTTATGTGCTTAGTGGACTTCCTGAGGCCCGAACTAAAAAAGAAAATCTTAACGATCAACTCACTACGACCATTGCTGAATTCAACAAACTCATGAGATTTTACGGCGAAGATTCAAATGATCCTAGTGCCGTTAGTTCTTTCTTTAGCAAGTTTGCAAATTTCATTGCAGAGTACAAAAAGGCAAAGAGCGAAAACATTCAAAGAGAGATTGACAACAGAGCATACGAAGCTCGGAGGAAGCTTATTGAAGGAACCAAAAAGTCCGAAGCAGAGTCTTCAGAATCGCCGACTTCTCCAGCTTCTGCTGCAAGAGGTGCAGAAAACAATCAAGTTATGGATGTGTTGTTGGAAAAGCTGCGGGCTGCTGGGCCTTCTAGTGATGCGAAGAGTGCCAGACGTCGTGCGGCTGCAAGAAAGAGTATGGCCGACCAACGACGTCAATCCGACAAATTCGACATACCCGAACCATTACTTGTATCGCCGGAATTACAAGCTGAATCCGATGAAGCAGAACCCGAAGAGTCAAAATCCACAAGTCAGATCAGCTCTACAACATCTTCGTCTTCAAATATTTCTAGTTCCAGAAGAGTTTCATTGTTGACCAAGACAACTGACTTGGACGAGGTCAATGGACGTGCCAGACAACTTTTGGAAGAATTGCGAAATGGTCAATATCAGTCGGGAGGATCAACACCTGCTCCGGCCGTTTCTTCTATAAATAGAAGTGCAAGTGCACATCAATCTGCTACAAGCAACAAACTTGCAGAAATGAGAGCAAGACATGCTAACCGACGAAAGTCTGGTCTTGAGCACAGAAAGACAGTGTCAGAGTCATATGGTGCATCTAGGCCTAGGCGTTCAACTGACTTTGGTGCTATGCCGGGTTCTACGAATGACTCAACGCCTGATCCATTGGAGAATTCCGAATCAGAAGTTAATGAAAATTCTGAAAAGCAATTCACACATGGAACCGAAACAGAAATCGGTGTGATCAACGAAGTAGACATGGATGAAGGAAATGAGCAAGTGGAGGATTTACACAAGCGAACCGAAATCAACGACGATGATGACGAGGTGGAAATTCTTCATGTTAAAGAAAAGAATGTGTAATGATTGCTTTCATAATTCACTTTGTTTGTTTTTGACCTTTATTTATTAATACTGTTTTTCATGTTTTTGTAACGAAATATTTTATTTGCTTTTACGTATCTTTGGTGTAGTATTGAGTATAGATGGTTATGAAATGCGATTTAATGTTTACAATTCTAACAAAAGACTTTAATAGTGATTGAATTTTGAAGACGTACACAGTACAATTTTGTAATGTCAATCCATGGCATGTGTAGAATCTAGTAGGTTAGCTGTTCAAAGAGATGGTGAGTATGAGGACATGACACACGATCAAGCTCAATTACTTGCCTATACTTAAAAAAGTAACTAAAAATGAAGTTTTCGGTTTCATCAGCTTTAGCTTTGATTTCCACAATCACATCCTCCGTTTCCGCCACTCAAGGAGCTCTTGGTTTTAACTTGGGTGTTGTGCGTTCTTTTGACGGAGCTTGCAAGGACATTGCCGACTATAACAACGACTTCAGCATTCTTGCGCCCTATACTGATACCGTACGTATCTACGCTGCTAGTGACTGTTACGGACTGCAAAACATTATCCCGTCTTTGCTTAAACACAACTTTAAAGCCTTTTTGGGCGTTTGGCCCAATGATGAGTACCACTTTGCTGCAGAAATTGCTGCATTGAAGGCTCATTTGCCCAAGCTCAGCGTTGACAACGTCAAAGCTTTCATTGTTGGCTCAGAAACCATTTTCCGTAACGACATGTCTCCCGAGCAGCTGATTGGCAAAATGCGTACTGTCAGATACACTTTGTCCAAATTGAAGGACAGAAATGGCAAGTCTTACTCAACCGTTCCTGTTGGGTTGACCGATACCTGGAACGTTTTGATCGACGGCCGCAACCACGGTCTTCTTGCCGAATCAGATATCCTTTTGTCCAATGCCTTTTCATACTGGCAAGCACAAGCTCCTAACAATGCTTCTTACTCTTTTGTTGACGATGTCATGCAAATGCTGTGCGTGGTGCTATTCATATCAGTCTCTTATTAGGATTTTTTGAACATTACCTATCTTGTCTAAATTTTCTGTTCTGGTTTTCACACAACTGAAGAATGAAACTGTGGACATTAATAATATTTGCAACTGTTACATTTGCCAGCTTTTTGGTTCAAATTAGTCCAAAATTTCAATCACTTGATGCATTTTTCGAAAAATACCCAATCATACACAAAAATGTGTCCAAAACATATTCTTTTGGATCGTTTTTAGGCATGTCTGGAAACTTTGACTTGAAAACCATAGAATTATTCAAGACTTTGAAAGACGAGGTGTGTTGATCATACGAAGAAATATGCTATTACTACAACGGGATTACTAACAAGTGTAGGTACTTTCAATGACTCCCGACTTGCCCATCACAGCAAGCGTCTCAGATTTGGCAGAGCAGAATGTAGCTCCGAGACATTTGGCACGAATTTCACAGCGTAATCGACTACACTGGGAGGGTGTGTAAAGTATTTTTTTAACAATTTTTGTGAATGCTAACACATTACTTCTGTAGACAAAAGATTCAGATACATTACAAACTTTCCAGATGAGGTGATTGTATACATTCTAGACACTGGAGTGTATGCCAATCATCCAGACTTGGAGCAAAGAATACTTTATAGTAAAGACTTCACACGTGAAGGACTAGGTGATTCTAATGGCCATGGTAAACGCGAATTTTGAATATTTGGATTTCTCTAAATTAACAATAATTCTAGGAACTCACGTTGCTGGGTTGGTTGGATAAAAAACATTTGGAGTTTACAAACAGGCCAAAATGGTTGATCTGAAAGTTTTGACTAGCAACGGAGCCGGGAATTTGTCAACAGTATTAGTTGGATTAGAATTTATGGTGAATGAGTACCGAAAAAATCGGGTGAAATCTATAGCCAATTTATCTGTTGGTGCAGGATACAATTATCTACTAAATAATGCTGTGGATATGGCAGTTGAAGTCGGAATTCCTATTGTAGTAGCAGCTGGAAATACAAACGACATTGCCTGTAGCTACTCGCCAGCAAGTGCGTCTGGTGCGATAACTGTGGGCGCGATTGATGATCGATACGATTCTATTGCATCATTTAGTAACTGGGGCAGTTGTGTTGATAATATATTCGCTAGCGGTGTATATGTGTCCAGCTTGGCACCACATCGTGGCAATGGAAGCCTTGCAATGTCAGGAACTTTTATGTCGGCACCTATAGTAACAGGGATTTTGGCTTCGTATATTGCGGCCGGGTGTGATGCAGAGACAGCGATTGAACGGCTGTTTGCCTATGCGAAGTGTAATGCAGTCCCCAGAGCTTCGATGTACCTTAGACCACGAACGGCTAATCTGGTTGCATTTTACGAAGTCATTGACAATCGTGAATTATAAATATCATTGATACTATGAAACTTTTAGTAGTTAGCCTGTATAAAGAATTTGCTATCCAATGAATCATCTGCTTTTAGTATGAATTTTATTGTTGAACCTCCACCCTATGATTTCCATGAACATGCATTTGAACAAGCGAAAGCCGCAGCTGGGACATTTACGGATTGGGACAAATAGACACAAACTCTTAAAATTTTTATTTCAAGAGTACTGCAGTTTTGTCAAAACTATCGTCTCCACAGAAAGGTTAACGGCAATCGCAAAAGAAGATAATATAATAATCAAGACAAGATGTCAAGACCCGAATTCACGGCACCTCCCGAAATCTTCTATGATGAAGACGAGTCACGGAAATACACACAGTCTAGTCGTGTCCAGCACATTCAAGCGGAGATGACAATGCGTGCCTTAGAGCTGCTAAATCTTCCTCCTTCACAACTGATCCTTGATGTAGGTTGCGGATCGGGACTCTCTGGTGAGATCCTTACCGAAGAGGGGCATCAGTGGGTCGGAATGGACATTTCAGGTTCGATGCTGGGGAATGCCTTGGACAGAGAAGTGGAAGGAGATCTGTTTCTTGCAGATATGGGCCAGGGAGTTCCGTTCCGCGCAGGTGTGTACGATGCTGTCATTAGTATTTCGGCCATTCAATGGCTTTGTAACGCCGACAAAACAGAGAACGATCCCAAACGGCGGCTTGCTGCATTTTTCTCCACGTTGTTTGCGAGTTTGAAGCGCGGTGGTAAAGTGGTGTGTCAATTCTATCCTTCAAGTGATAAGCAAACAGAGCAGATTTTCAGCGCAGCTAAAGTAGCCGGATTCGGTGGTGGTATGGTTGTGGACAACGCAGAAGCAAAAAAGAATAAGAAGTGCTACTTGGTGCTGGCGGCCGGTCGCCCTGACGAGGATCTAAACATGGAGGGCGTGGTGATGGATGAGGTCCGAATGCAGAAGAAGGGTAAGACGAAAGAATCGACAAAGGAGTATGTGATGAGAAAGAAGGAGCTGAATAGGAAGCGTGGTAAAGTGGTCAAGAGCGACTCCAAGTACACTGCCAGAAAGCGTAGACCCAGATTCTAATCGCCGCAGTTATAGCGTTAGCGACATAACGATACACATTAATGAATGCCCGCAAAACAATAGGTCTCATTGGTACCTCAGTAACTGCAACAGGATCCGTAATTTCTACATCGTCAACCAAAGTGTTGACGCTCAGCCGACGTAAGCCGACGTAGCATTGATTCAACCGTCTTTTTGCAAAGGTCGGTGTTTGTCATAAGCGCCAGACCAGCCGGCAAGGCAGACATCGAAATCTCCCTAACCCCGTATAAATACCGACTAAAACCCCATAATTATATTTCTCGAAAGCCGATCTTTTCAATTCTTTGATTCTACAGGCTAAACAAAATATACAATCGACGAAATAATGTCCAGCAGCAGCGATAAAGACAATGAACTGATGAGGCAGATTGCCAGTCTTGCCAGTATGTAATATTCTTTGGGAAAATCTATACCGAAATGCTAACTTATACAATTAGACAAGATCAACAAGCACAAGAACCAGGAGGCCAGTTATTCATCGTATCAACGACAAACACCATATCACAATCAACATTCTCAGCGAGGTGGTTACAGTTCCCTTCGGGCTCATCCGTATAGCATGTCTAGGTATTCAAAGTCCCAGCCGTCTTTAAACACATCATCCCGGTCGATCAACAGTGCTTCGTACAAATACACCGCCAGTGGCAACAAATTAGTGAAGGTAACAGGTATGATATTCACATTACTTTGATTTGATTATACAACAGTCTACATTTTTGCAACACGATCATTTGTTTCTGAAACTATGGATATGAGTTATCACCAAACACTTTATGATTGTTTCCGTCCCTCAAGTTTTGATTACTTTTCTTTTTTGTTTGTTATCTTATTTGAACAAGACATTAACCAGTCCGATCATTTGTAATTTCTAACAAATTTAGAACCTACCAAATCGACGCCTCAGGAAACTGTTATCAATGGAATGACATTTGTGCGCGATGAAACAGGAAACCTCATCAAAAAAGAGATTTTAGATATGAAAGCTAACAAGTACAGCGGATACTGTCCTATGTTCACCAAGACTGGGAAATGCCCTCGAGCATGTCGCTATGCTAAACATGATAAAAATCATGTTGCTCTTTGTAAATTCTATCTTAAAGATAACTGCAACAGGTCTCCCTGTTACATGAGTCACAACTCGACACCTTACAACGCCCCGACATGCTCATACTTCTTGGCTGGTAAGTGCTCTAGAAGCAACTGTAAGTTCTCACACATTAGGCCACTGACGCCTGTGAAAGTGTGTCCTGCATTTGCTTCTGTAGGATACTGCGACGAGGGTGGAATGTGTGGCAAGCTACATACTTCTGGTTGCCCTGAATACTTTGAAAAAGGCAAATGCGATCAGCCAAATTGTCGTCTCAAACACAACGAGCGACCTGTAGAAAGGCAGTTGAATGTTCCCACTGGAGAGCAGACAATTGTAGACACGGCTGCGTTGATGCTTAGTATTGAGGACTCAGATCTTAGTGATATAGATTACTCTGAAAGTGAAAAAGATAGTGAAAAAGCCGAAGTTGAAGAAGAAAGTCAAATAGACGATAAAATTGATTTAGATGATGACTTTATAAAAATATAGATAATTAAAATCAATTTGCACTCTGGATTGATCATTAGGAAGTGGAGAATATTATGTGATTACGAGAGGCTGAAAATTTCGTCTGCCCTCTTAACCACCTGTTTTTTGTGAACGAAAAATTTGGGTCTCAATTTACACATCACTAGACAATAGAGACTGATGCTACAGGTGAGGTCTCGATCGATAAGCAAGAACGTTTGCAACTATGGTCGGTTGCTGGTGTCGTCTCGACTGGCATCTATGCAATGGCCGAGCCACGGCGTCGCATTTTACTCTAGTGTAAAACCTGCGCCAAAGGCAAAACAGGAGGGACGGGCAATTTCGCCCGAGCTTCTTGAACGAATCAATAATATTCCTGTTGAAAATTTTCGGAATTTTTCGATTGTTGCACATGTAGACCATGGAAAATCTACATTAAGTGACCGGCTGCTCGAGTACACGGGGGTGATTAAAGCAGGATCAAATGCACAAGTGCTTGACAAACTGGATGTAGAAAGGGAAAGAGGGATTACAGTTAAGGCACAGACTTGTACAATGTTGTACAACTACAAGGGAGTCGATTACCTGTTACATTTGGTTGATACACCGGGGCACGTTGATTTCAGAGCCGAGGTATCACGGAGTTATGCGTCGTGTGGAGGAGCGCTGCTGCTTGTCGACGCCAGTCAGGGTGTACAAGCACAAACAGTGTCAAATTTCTACTTGGCGTATAGTCTGGGTCTAAAATTGATCCCAGTTATCAACAAGATTGATTTGGACCATGCCGACATAGAAAGATCCATGAACCAGATTGAAAGTGCCTTTGAACTGGACCGCGACGAAGCGATTTGTATTTCTGCCAAAGCGGGGACCAACATTGAGCAGGTTCTGCCGGCAGTAATAGACAAGATTCCCGCGCCTGAGGTTCGCAGTAATCAGCCTTTGAGATGTTTGCTTGTTGATTCGTGGTTTGATACTTATTTGGGGGTTGTGTTGCTGGTGTATGTTGTAGATGGATCGGTTCGCAAGGGCCAAAAGATTTTGTCTGCTCACACCAAGGCCAAGTACGAAGTCAAGGATATTGGAATCATGTACCCTGATCGAGTATCGACAGGATCGCTGCGCGCAGGACAAGTGGGATATATTGTGCCGGGTATGAAGAATAGCACGGATGCGTTTGTCGGTGATACATACATGCATTTGGATAAGATTGTTGAGCCGTTGCCAGGATTTGAAGAGCCAAAACCCATGGTTTTTGTGGGTGCGTTTCCTGCCGAGGGAACAGAGTTCAAGACTTTGGAAGACAGTTTACAACAGCTCACATTGAACGATCGCAGTGTTTCAATCACCAAAGAAACGTCTAACGCCTTAGGCCAAGGTTGGAGATTAGGATTTTTGGGCGCGTTGCACGCCTCGGTTTTCCGTGACAGACTGGATAAAGAACATGGAGCTTCTATTATTATCACTGCTCCCACAGTGCCCTATAAAGTTGTTTGGCGAGATGGTACCGAATCCCTTATTTCGAATCCAGATGATTTCCCCGATAGTTCTAATATGAGCAAAGTTGAGGATCTTCAGGAACCGATAGTGGAGGCGTTGATTGCGATTCCACAAGAGTATATTGGCACTACAATCAAGTTGTGCGACGATAGTCGTGGTATACAAAAGGGACTTCAGTATTTGAGTAATGGACAAGCACTGTTGAAGTATCATATCCCAATGGCCGAGCTGGTAGCCGACTTTTTCGGAAAGCTAAAGGGGCTTACCAAGGGCTACGGTTCTTTAGACTACGAAGACGCCGGGTACCAGTCCTCAAAACTAGTGAAAATGGAGCTCTTAGTAAACGGAAAGGGTGTTGATGCGTTAGCTCAAGTCATGCACCGAAGCCAAACCGAGCTCAAGGGAAGAGAATGGGTCAAGAATTTCAAAGAGTACGTGAAAAACCATCTCTTTGAAGTCGTTGTGCAGGCGAAAGCCGGCGGCAAGATCGTTGCGCGGGAAATCGTTAAGGCCAAGCGTAAAGATGTTCTTGCCAAACTCCATGCTTCCGATATTTCGCGTAGAGCCAAACTATTGAAGAAGCAAAAGGATGGTAAAAAGAATATGAAGATGGTGGGATCAGTGCGGATTCCGCAAGAAGCTTATCAATCGTTTTTGTCCAAGACTTGATGATTTTATGCATTTTTTTTCTTTTACTGTCTGTGTATATATTATGTATTATTAAATTTTTACTCTCGTCGAACACGTTTTTTCTCTTCCTCGTCGTTGTCATTTCCGCCTTGACCCATTTGGTTTCTGACAATGTCCTCCATAAACGCTTGTAGACCAGCTTCTGGGTTTTCGCTCTGCATGATTTCCTCAATTTTCTTTCTGTTTTCCTCGTTTGCAGGCTCCTGTTCGTCTGTGACAGTTTGGTATTGTACTTTGGGAGTGAACTGGGGCTCGCCAGTGGCGGCGGCGACGGCGTTGTCACCGGATAACGAGTTGAGGTACGCAATGATTTCGGCGTACTCGTCTTCGTCTTCGTCAATCATTTTTTGGACAGCTGTCAAGCCTTCCGAGTTTTTGAGTTTCCAGTCGGCATTATAGTTTTCAACCAGCAGTTTGGCAATCGCAGCGTCCTCGACGGAGTGCAAAGGTGTATCGCCATCTTCATCGGTAATATTGATATCGCCGCCCTTGCTGATCAGGTAGTCAAGCAGTTCAACGTGTCCGTAGGAAGCCGCGGCGTGAATCGGAGTGTATCCATTGGCATCCTTATCATTTGGTGTATGATTACCGGATTCAATCGCGGTTTTCACGTATTCGAAATCATTGTCGGCAGACGCAATCCAGATATTTGTAACTCGAGCCATTGTAAATCTTCTTCTTTGCTGTGCGAATTTGTCAATGATGATGCTGAATCTTTTTTTTTTTTTCGTCTTGAGATTTTTGGGCTCTGGGAGAATTACGTAATTATTGTTCTGAAAAGAGGAATTTGGGCAAGCAATATTGGCCTATTAAAGAGTGTATTACAAAAGATGCTAGATACATTTTGTGAAACTCGATGATGGATGTTTAGTTTATGTGCTTTCACAATGTTCTCAAAAGAATAGAGAATGGATTGATAATGATTGAGAAGCACTGTCGGTATTAAAAGCAATAAGCGATTTGGATTTTTGCGTGACATTTATTATTAAACTGTTTTTAGATGATGACGCTTCATTTCTTCCAAATTATGTATACGTACACATACAGTGAAGAATATTAAACTCTCGGCATCAACAATGTGCAGCAGTTTTTTATTTTGCACATGAAGTAGTATATAGAAATTCTGTAACACAAATATCACAGGAAGGAGGGACTTTTATCTTTTTGGTAATGAAGGGCGAATTAAACATCCCTGTTTGAATTCTAGATATTGTCATGAGTGTGAATAATATCATTGAATGATAATATTATTATTAATAAATATTATTACATTTATATAATAGATGCTTGTATGGAGACTGTTGGATTATTGAACATAAAATAGGAGAATAAAAAGAAATAAGATATAAAGTCAGAGTCAATTTGAGACGACAATGTTCTGACCAAACAACGAGTTGTATGGCAATAATGTGTTGTAACTGGTTTGAACATGTTTACATCAACTGGTCATTGCGACAAGTGAGCACAGATTGTGTATTCAATAAGCGAAAAATGCACGCGCTCACGGCCCTGAGGATCCACAGCGGTCGTGTAAAGGCCCCAAGCCACGGGGGAGCAAGTGATTTGCCATTTCAATTAAATAACGGAGATGAAGCAGGTAGAAAAATATACTTTAAAGTTAAGCATAAGTGATACATGCAGAACGGACAATTATTTTTAGTACGTTTTTGAAGTGCATGGCTTTTTTCCAAGCACAATGTTTTACAAACTCATTTTTGATTTTGTTCAGGAGTGTGCAAATGTAGTTGGAAAAACAGCAACAGTACCTACATGAAATTGGCCAAGATGTAATGAGAAAAATCAACTTGAGAGTGGGCTAAATGACAATCGTTCCATATTTCTGGACTGGACCTTCCATGTTCCATATCAATTGACTGTATATATACGTAAAAACCCCTGGTTCAAAAGTGTGTATCTTTTATCAATAACAAAGTTAAGTGGGTGGGTATGGCTGGATATAAAAAATGATTTTCCAAATGTATACAGGTTTATTTTTGGAAAGAAGTTTGTGTGTATGAATATGAACTGAGCAACCTTTTCAGCTTTGATTCGGAAGTCTATGATGTATAGATTACAGCTGAAGATGACGAAGTTTGCGGAAAAAAGATAAATGAGGATGTTTTAATATAGGGAAGTTAATGAAATCAGTTTGTTGTTGCCAATTACCAAAGATACTGGTATTATCTCTATAAGCATCAGCTTTAAGCCAATATACTTGGAGCTGGGTGTTGGGATATAACGCCAGAAGTATAATCATTTTTATTTGCTTGCTTTTGTTCAATTTCAACTATACGCCCATTTCAGTTGGACTTTTTCCCTCCTGATGGGCCTCTGCGTGTCTGAATCCACGTCAACCCTTTTAAGATTTGCGTGTGGCGTGTATAATTTTCCTGACCGGGTATGTGTTCATAAGAAATCACACGCCAAAAAAAAAAAGTGAGTTTCCATATTTATGTAATGCAACGGAAAAACTTCACCGGAGAATATTGTTCTTGTTCTCACTGAAAAAAAACTTTGAAATGTTGGTTTAGACATGTGTAGGAATGAAGAAAAAAACTTTGTGTTGACAAGTGTATGTATATGCATATTAGCGCCTAGTGGGTTGGCGGAGGTCATTTTGCAGATGAAGATCCATATCTAATGACAATTACGTTGAATATTGACGTCGAATTTACGATTTAAGGTCTAATAGAAAAAACTAAAAGTACATGCCCAATTTCAGTGGTCAGAAAGCAATTTGAGCTCTATAGCTCAGAACTAAAGCAAAACCAGTAGCATTATGGCTTTCTGTGTATGTTAGCACTGAAAGAAGAGAGATCTACTAGCATTTTCTATCGTATTTTTGTGTGGGTCACAGTTCTTGAAAATACACAAACCATTGGAGAAACAGTCATAACCAAAGCAGAGAGATAGCAATGAGCATTTGAGAATGAGTGCGAATCTCGGGGCGATGGACGGTGTCAATCTGAACTTATCGCAAACAGGACTTGACTTTTTCTTCTCGACTTCGATTTAAGACTGCATGCCTGAAGAGTTTAATATCCAAACTTGTTTGCCTCGAAACTATTTGTCCTTCATTTTGTTCCCTTCCATTCGCTGTCATTATTTTCCTGTCTAAGCCATTTCAACAAAGCAGTTTTCGATTTTGAGAGTTTTATTTTTGCAGCCAAAAATGTCTCTCTTTTTCCATGGCAGTGCTCTTATATAACTCAAAAGCGTATATGAAACATCAAACGTTTGCAATTTCTCCTTTGCTGACTGGTCTAAGCACAACGAGAGCATTTACTCAATTAACAATTCTACAAAAGCGTCTTTGCCTCTTCCAAGGACTCCACTGACATAGACTATCCCTGTTCCAGTCGCATGCATTTCTTTCTCTTTTTTTGTTTTTCCTTAACTTTTTTAATGTTGCATCTTCCATATCCAGGTTTTTCCGGTGTACTCAAAGTAGACTAGTGGCATTTTCTTCACTTTGGGCCCTGCAGCGAATCCATCTTTTCAGAACATTCGTGGATGTTTTATTGATTGGAAATTAAAAGGATTTATAAATTTTTTATTCATGGTCGAGAAAAAATAAATATATAAGTGTAAGAATATACAATAAGGCCTAGAATTTGCACTGGTTGGGGTACAAACGCTCGTCAAAGGGATAGGGGAACACACCAGCAGACACGAGACGAGTGAAGTCCCATACAAAGGAGCGTTCAGTTTTGTAAGTCCAGTAGATCCATCCGGCGCCTTGGTCCCAGGCATCCAGTTGAGCCTCGAGGTATCGGCGCGAGTTTTGGATTTGCTCGTCTGACCAGTAGTTGACATCGTCGATGTTTTCGCAGGACCCAATGTAGTAAGAACTATCTTCGGCGGTGTGGAAACTGCCGTCGTAACGGTAGCCGCGGCCCACACCGTTCAACCATTTGGTACAATCGTTCAAGGCGACGGAGAACTCGCCGGTGATGCGCCAGTGATACTCGGTCTGTGTTTGTTTACCGAGGTCGCATGCATGTTGAATGTGTTCGTCGAGCGAGCGCGAGAGCTCCTTGGGTGAAAAGATCTGATACTGGTGATGGTCAAGAGTCACGTACCACTGGTCGGGGACTCTGAGAAACTCGTTCCAGTAGTTGTAAGGCATAAACGCATCGTGAATGGTGACGCCGACGTTGGGTCCGTTGCTTCTGACAAGCTGGTAGCCCTCGTTGTAAAAGGTCTTGAGACGGTCCATGTCGAGAGCGGGTCCGAGCGGTTCGTTGACGAGCTCGATAGAGGTAACGACGCCTTCGTACTTATCACTGCCGTACTTTTTAGCCATGTAGGTGAGGACGTCCAATGTAATGTTTTCGTGGTTGCCCTGTTGGAATCCCCACTGGTCTCTGAGTCCAGAGTTGTCGAACCCGTTCTGCGAGCCGGGTGCACCGTGCAAGTCAACCCAGACCTTAAGTCCGGCGCCTCTTGCCCATTCAATGGCCTGGTCCAAGTACTTTTCTTGGCCTTGAACATAGGGGTCGTCATCCAAAAGATGGAATGCCCAGTATCCGATGGGAATTCTGACATGGTTCAGACCGTAGTTGGCCATGTGCTTGAAGTCTTCCTCAGTGAACCAAGAAGACCAGTGTTTTTCAAGTCTGTTTTTGGCCTCGTCTTTGCCCAATGCTTGAGTGTAGTGATACTCGTCCACGGGGATTTTGGACTCGTCAGAACCAAAGGCTTCAAATAATGAAGGAGTGATGAATCTTTTGGAAAGGTTATTATTCCGAACAAAAAAAATTGATATCAACGAATATACTTACGGTTCAATGACGAACCATCCACCGAGGTTAACGCCTCTGACTTTGAGGGCACTGTAGTCGAACCCAGGGTTGGGTTCTTCACGGGCGTTTCTGGAATTGCATATTAGTAAATGTCTTTTTAATAAAATAAAAAAAGAACGAAAGTGTACTTACAAAAGAGGTCTGGCCTGGGCTACGGCCAAAAGCGAGGTAATTAGAGACAGTGCGAGCATATTGTATCAAGTTGTTATTAGAGAATGTTGTTGTGGGATTACAAGAGAGTGTGTGTCTGCAAAAGAGAGTATTACAATTGGCGGTGATGGATCAGAAATTCCATGCACTTGAAAGCACCTATTATTCTAAAACAAGCGATATACACTGGTGTCAATTGGCTGGTGTGTTGATCACTGGAAAAGGGAATGTGTCGGAGAGGTCCAAGAAAGAGGTTGATTAATGGACAACGGTGAGTGTGTTTTTCAAGAAGGAAAAAAGGCAGTTCACAAGTAGATATTTGAGCTTGTATTTATATTTATTTTAGTTCTCGAGACTTTTTTCTGATTCAGTTGGCCAGGTTTATAAATATCCACAATCTAGGTTTAATTCAGAGTTTAAACAAGATTCTTTGCTTTCTCCTGCCTCCTAAAAAAAGAGCATCACCAAAATATATATTTCGTAGTATTCAAACTCTGTTTCTTGTATTATAAAAAAAGAAACAAAACGTGTCTCGCAAAGTGTCAAAAATCAAAGAATCGTCTGCCTGAATCACCGCAGAATCCACCACCGCTGCTGCCGTCCAAAAGTCTGTTTAAACACAAAAATGCACCGCCCGTTTCTCTGCGGTGAAGCCGAGAGGACATCATCAGCAGGCGCATTTGGCGAGCTAGCCGGCTCTTTTCATGAGCAGACGCTGCTTTGAATAACGGGTTTTGGTTCAAATCACCAATAAACAATGTTTTGCAATACATTCGAATCTACTGTTTAAATCAATTCACCAACTGGTGAAACCCGATTTCAACCAATTATTTGCACCATTGTTGTTCTTGATTCTTTGACGATCCAAGCCCAATTGTGCTTTCTCTATGTACATCCATTACCTTCTTTTTCTTCGTCTTGTATCAGACGCAGGGTGCACTACAATCCGTTTTCTTTTTTTCAATCCAAGCAACTCCTGTCTTATTCCTTAAGGTTCAGTCAGATACGTACACACAACAACCAAACGAACAAACAAAAACCTTATTTGGAAATTACATGTGCTTATACAGACACAGCCGTATTTAAGCTTTCTTGGGTTTGCTTTTTTTTATGTCCATCTCTAGCACCGAAGTGATATCATTACAATCATATAACGATATGCTCTTCTTCCCTTATGATAGTGGTGGTGGTGGTGGTGGGATCCTCTCAAACAAAACAAAAAGCTATCATGGCAAAATCAACTGTTGGCCACCGGTTTCATGCATGTTTTGAAAATCAACAGTATTCCAAAAAGTCACAACCAGCTTTATACACCTTGGCCAACCATCTTCCCGAAACCCTTCTCTGACATGGCAAATGCCTACATGTATCTGTATCAAAAGAATGGACAAACAAATAATTACTTCTGTGTACATATCTTCTCAAAAGATCTCTGCCTTCAAACCACACCCTTTGTATCATGATCTACTTAGCATATTCTAAACAGATACATTCATAATACTAAGAAATACACACACGGATCTCCTGAAATTCAAGAATTCAAACAAAAAAATACAAGTTCTATTTTAAAAAGAGTCTTATAATTTTATATCTAAGAGTCCTCCTCGGAGTCTGACTCTTCCTCGGAATCAAATTCGTCATCCTCCTCGCTTCCAACAACAGGCCCAACTTCAACATCATACCCGGCCTTTTGCAATTGTTCCTGCAATGATTCAGTCATCGAGGTATGGCACGCCGTAAACACCATAGACGTCTCGGGATTGAAAATGTCAACAAAGTACTGTTTGAAACACTCTTGGACATCGCTAACAGACACCTGGGCGACCCGTTCCAAATACTTTTTCAAATGGTCGCGGCCCCGCGCCTTCAAAGCCGAGTTGACATAACTGCTAACTGCAACCATCGACGCACTCTCGCCGTTTGTAGCCGTGGAATGGACAAGCGAGTTCTTGGCTCCTTGCAAAAGGTGCTCTTCAATAGGTGTGACACCAGTAGCGTACTCACTCACCATTTTCTTAGACACCCTGATGGCCTCGCCGGAATTAGTACCTCTGTAAATTATCAACTTGATCAACCCGTCTTCTGCACTCAAATAGATATTGGCCCCATAAGCCAACCCGGCTCCGCGCACTCCGCGCCACAATGGGCCTTCCACTGCCTGTAAAAACTCGCAACAAACAGCAATCTTTGGAATGTCGGGATGCGAGAAATCGCTAGGCGCCTTGCCCACAACATACGTGTACGAGGACTCCGAACTTGTCATGGGACTGATAAACGCAGCCTGTTTCACGGCAATTCCCATCTCGGACCGGACGTCTTTGGTGAACGGAATCGGATTCTCACCGCCGTTGCCCAACTCAAAATGCCCGGCAAACGGGATCCAAGCCTTGACCGGGCTCTTCAACTTCTCCACGTTACCAGTGACTAAGACCTTCAGAACACCGGCTTGCGCAAGCGTCTTGCGCACCTTGTGCAACTTGTCTTGCAGTTGTTTAACTCCTTCTGGAGTCTCCAAGGATTCATGCAGCTCTTTGAAATAAGCCTCGGTTTCAAACAAGTCTGTAGACTTGCGGACTGACCGCTTCGTAAAAAGGTTTCGGTTGATCGACGACCGCACGACCGCACTGCCACTACGCTTGCGCTCAGGCAACCCGTTTAAGTACTTTTCCAAGATAATCTTGATCCGCTCTTCTGTGAACTGCGTTCGGAATAGTGCGTTCTCGAGCCACTCAATACCCAGTGCATACTTGTCAGCAGCGACCTGGACATTGATATTCAGATAATCATCAAACTGACCACTGATACCATAATCAATATCGTCGCCAAGCGTGTCTGACTTTATTTTCTGAACTGCCTGTTCAAAACTCAGCTCAGTACCATCGGCAAGCACCAAAGGCAACGCAAACAAATCAGTGTAGAAAACGTCTACCAAAGGCAGCAGCTCTTCATCAAGGACTCTGGTTGAAAGCAAGACACTCAAAGACGCAAACTGCGATGGGTAATGCTCAAAATGAAGGTCAAGCCCAAAGCCATCAGGCTTATCAGCATTAATGATTTTCTGAATACTGTTGTCTGTATCAGTGCTGGTACTGGCCATGGTGGTTTCAATGAATTTGATCTTGTCAATACTAGGCGCCTCAAACTCGGCCAAAACCTCCTCGGAAATAGGCTTGTTGTTGATAGCCTGTGCATCATCCAATTTCTTTTGAAGCTTCTCAAGTCCCTCCTTGCCATATTTGCTCTTGTACTCTTCGACCCGCTCCTTCTTTTCAACTTTTTGTTTTTCGTAAAGCTCGAGCGATGGTCGGCCCAAAACAGACACGCTGGGATTCTTGACGAAATAAGTATCTAAAATCTCAATCCACTGACTCTTCTTCCAAGCCTTGACATTGTCGTATTTTTGCAAAGTGGAAGTCCAGGTCTCTAAATCCTTGCCTTCAACGTCACCATACGTAAAACTGGCAATTGCTTGTTCCGCAAAATTGTATGGACTACTTTCAATGTTTAAAACAAGCTTGTTTCTCGATCGTTCCAAAAGTCTGTGTAATTGGTTCAAGTCAATGTCTTCGGTCTCAACCACTTCGCGAAGAATCTTCATCACCATCTGCTGAGCCTCTTCTAGCTTTTCCGTGGGCACACTACAATACATATCAGTTAGAAACAAATAAACAAAAAAAATGACACCTTCAAACTTACCTGGAGAGATATAGTGTGACACCAAGATTCAGATACTTGTCGGTATAATAGTCAACACTAGTTGCTAAGGGATCCGATGTTTCAACCAAGGCGCTGCTTAATTTACCAATAGACTCCTCGGTTAAAAATTTGAGTAAAATCTCAAGCGCGATCCCTGAGTCAAGGTCTGTGATCTTAGGGCCAACCCAGCCAATAACTGCTTCACCGAAAGATTCGTCTGATTCAGGAAAATCCACGTATTCAATGGTGCTTTTTTCAAGATACGAAGAAGGCTCGGTGTCAACGAACGGCCGTACGAATTTCTCTGGTTTCGTATCAAGCTCGTCATCAATCTTTTGCATAATCTCTAAAAACTCATCAAGATCCACATCACCGGTGAGGATCACCGAAAGGTTTTCTGGAGTGTATCGTAGTTTGTGAAATTCCTTGATTTCCTCGTTTGTCAGCACTCTCAAGGCGCCCATTAATCCGCCAGTCTCACTTGAATAAGCGCTTTCTTTGCCGTACAAAACCTTTTGCAGCCTGTTTTGCAACCGCGACGAAGAGGTATTTTCAACACCCTGCATCTCAGAAAATACAACACCTTTTTCCTCAGCGTCGCCGTCGATATGATAAACTTCGGTCAGGCAAGCCTCGTCTGTTAGAGTCGGATTCAAGACATGGTCGATATAAACTGGCAAAAGAGTCTTGAACCCCTCCCAACCAGCAGTTCCAAGGGTATACACAGTTTGGTCAATTCCAGTCCAGGCGTTAGTACTGGACAGCATCTTATTTCCCAAAGTATCTAGCAAACCCTTGTAAGGATACTTGTGTGATCCCATGAAGATCAAGTGTTCCAGTGTATGTGGCACACCTGAGTCATTGTGCACTTCGGAAGCAACAGCAAAGTATCCGTTGACGATAGGACTTTTCTGCGATATCAATGTGGCGCTCAAGCCGGTTCTTGCTGATCGAAAGTAGTTGATACGGGTCGAGCTATACTCGATTGGAAAGCTCTTCATGAGCTTAAACGGATGAGAAGAAGGTTCAGGCATGGTGTTTGAATAGCGCAAGAAGGATCTCTGTATTCCAATATTCCACAATGCTTTTCGTCCTTTGAAAAACATATACTGTGGCGTGTGGGTAGGAATGAACCAGAGCAATAAGATCAATCTGAGGTAGAACATAAAAACCTAACCACTCTTCAAGATCTTGCCTTCCCAGATAGCTAAAATGTGTATTTCCAATTTAATCACTCCAAAACTCCTCAAGGTAATTCTCAAATTCGCACTTTATATCTAAAAACAATGAATCGCAAGTCCTTGGAACGCCCTTTGAAGAAGTTTTCAAGCGCCACATTGAAATGCAACGAAGCGGTATGTGTTTATAGTTCGTCATTATTACGGGATCATTCTAACAATGCGTGTTCTAGGCCACATTATACGGACACTGTGTGTTCAAGAACTATAACGCTACAAGCAAAGACATGTGTTTGAAGGAGTTTTTGCAGCTCAAAACCTGTGTTCAAACTGCCGTAAGTAGAATATCTTAAAATCGCCCATGGTAGGGTTTACATGCTAACAAGATTCGCTACAGCTGGGTAAGAAATGG
Organism: Saccharomycotina sp. CBS 16003; assembly: GCA_022457085.1. NCBI lineage: Eukaryota > Fungi > Ascomycota > Saccharomycotina sp. CBS 16003. The sequence goes on from JAJNCF010000020.1 coordinate 1,041,133, forward strand.
TAAATCAGCTAGGGAAGTGGCCTTGATTCTGCATATCATCATTTCGCAGGTATCAGAACTGTTGAAGGGATTCAGTATCCCACAAACCAGCCAAGGCTTTGTGGTGTTCCCCATGGCGTGAGTTTCCAACTTGGTTTTTACCAATACACATATTCCCAAGATGACGATAAACACATACATAGATTCATTTGTATTTCAGTTCACCTTTCATAGCTTTTACGAACCATTTAATGACTTTTCATTTTTGTCTTTTCCCCCAATTGTATTGGAATCCAATGATATACTGAAGTAGGTAGGTACACCTGCCTAAAATATTATGATCTTGAAAAGCTATCAGATCAAGATAAACATCTGTACATTCTGATCAGATAACGAATCTAGATTTGCTGCCCGATTTGCCTTCAATATGATCAAAGATGGTAGATGGTTTTGTAACCACATCAAGCGCTCAAAAGCTATTGCTACAGAAAACCGCTCAAGCACAACCTACCTGCGTGGATAACTTTGCGCCAAGTAGCTGTGCCTACTCTCACCAACAGTATCAGTTCATAATGCAACTTGATTGAGTAGACTCCATCACTATACCCTTCACTTTTGAGAATGATTTAGGTATCAAAATGTATAGCGAAATCAAGACAGATATAGAAAGCGAAAGGTAGGAACATTTAATTTTTTATTTATTTCAAGTGAAATCATCTCTCCTTAGTAAAGGATTGAATGATTGAGTTGACACAATGGAATTCCATTATGCACTAATACTGCTGGTGATGTAGTGTGTACTATGAAATAATGGCCAGACTTATGCCAGAATGTTAAAGTTTAGTATCATTAAGTCATAATGCTCACTTCCTAAAGTACATATATCTAGTCACGTTACTTTCATATTTGTTTGCCACCACAGACTCTTTAGGGTTCTGCCCTAAGTGACCTTTGACCATAATAGGCAATGACCTGCTTCTACTCTCCCAGTACTTGCAAATTTCTTTCTTATTTTGCCAAAATATTCCAATCCAAAACCTTCTTCGTTCTCCTCGCAACATTGTCAGTAGTTCAACGTTTGGTCAAAATCAATAACTAGCAAAAATGGGTCGTCTTCACAGCAAAGGAAAGGGTATTTCTTCATCCGCCACCCCCTACTCTCGTCAAGCTCCTTCTTGGTTCAAGCTTACTCCCGACTCTGTCGTCGAGCAAATCACCAAGTACGCCCGTAAGGGTCTTACTCCTTCCCAAATTGGTGTTCTTCTCCGTGACTCCCACGGTGTTGCCCAAGTTAAGGTTGTCACCGGTAACAAGATTCTCCGTATCTTGAAGTCCAATGGTAAGTTTTAATTTTGCTACTAATTTTTGTGTTGTATTCTTAGTCTTGGGTAGAGTTGTGCGCGCGTTAAGGGCCTTATTGGGGCTCCTCTGTTTGTCGCACTGTAACAAGTTCGTTTAATAGAAGAACGCTGCGCGCTTCTGTGTACCTCTGCTTGGTAATATTGTTTGATTCAAAGAATATTTTTGCTGACAGAGTGGCATTTTTTTTATATAGGTCTTGCTCCTGAAATTCCTGAGGATCTTTACCACCTCATTAAGAAGGCTGTTGCCGTTAGAAAGCACCTTGAGAGAAACAGAAAGGACAAGGACTCTAAGTTCCGTCTTATTTTGATTGAATCTAGAATCCACCGTCTTTCTAGATACTACAAGACCACCAGTGTCCTTCCCCCCACCTGGAAGTACGAGTCTGCTACTGCTTCTGCCCTCGTTAACTAGAGGAATTGAAACAGTTGTATGTTTTGTATTACTCTAAATAGATAATGATATTTATTAAAAGTTGTTGTCTTTTGACTTTTATGTGTTTTCCAATTTAATGAATTTTATGATATTTTTTCAAAGATAAGCCGTTGTAATTCCACATTTTCAAGATCTCTTTCCAACTTTATCTAAACCGAGATGCAGATTTCACTCACGGTGATACTATTTGCTGCGATGCATGTGTTGTATTTCTTCAACCACCGACTGGGCTCACCAACCCTTGCCTCATGGTCCCAATTGAAAAAATTTTAAAAATACCTATGTCCCAAATTTCTCGCGATCAGACATAACTGGAAATTTGCTGATTGTGTGCGCTTTGGAATATTCACCTAGCAAAGCTCGACAGCGGGAACCACGCTTTTTTTCTTAATCACCGTCAACACACCCCCTTCATTTGCATATAACCCACTTTGAAAAATGACAATGACCGACGTCAAAATCACTTCGTTTAGCGAGTCCGGTCTCTCCGAATGTTTCCACAAGGTTGGCGTGACCATGTACGTTCCGCTCGCGCCCATGTACAGTTTAAACCCTGTTTCCGGTATCAAATCGCAGAATCTGGACGGACTGTTATTGAAATACTTTGCACCTGTGGACGGTGTAGTTCTTGCTTATTCCAATGTGAGACTGTTGGGTAGTGATGAGGACTTGGACGCGCCTGAAAGTAAGGAGCCTATTTACGCCAAGGTGACACAAACCAGTCCGTTTGCGTATCTCTGGATTGCTGCCGACTTTATGGTTTGGCGTCCTTTGCCTGGCGACAAGCTGGAAGGAGTCATTACTCTTCAGTCGCCGACACACATTGGTTTGTTGGTCTTTGATACTTTCAACGCTACAATCAGAAGAAACGGAATTCCTAGAGACTGGTACTTTGTGTCTTGCCAAGCTGACGAAGCTGGTGATGAAGAAGATGCAGAGATGAATACCGCTATGGACAAGGCTCTGGCCGGCGTTGAGTCTGAAGGACCCGATGCTGCGAAATACTCTGGCAGACATGCACCAAAATCGCTTGGTAACTGGTACGACGGCACAGGCGCCATGATTCAAGAGAAACTCCAATTCACAGTTAAGAGATTAGCAGCCACCTCCAGACACGTTTCCATCCAAGGTACATTCATAGATTCCAACACTGTTCCTGTGGACTTGACTCTCAAGAACAAAATCTACACAACTGAGAACGACGACAACACAAAGTCGGATATGCCCAGGCCTCAACACATGACTTTTGATAGCTCTGACGATGAAGGTATTGCTGAAAACGAATCTGCTCCTGCTAATCCCATTAGTCTTGAGAGCGCACAAGCTTCTGTAGAGTACGCAGCTTCATCCTCGGACGACAGCGACAGCGACTAAGTCATAATGTACACTTTAGCATGAATAAAAGAAATAACCTGTATACTTGATGAGTTTAAATCGTTTGTATTTTACTGTTTTGTGGAGTCTGGAAATTGTAGAGTAAAAAATTATGGGTAAGATTGGATATTAGCTTTCATAAAAGACGTTAGACTAGAAAAAATCAAAATCACTAATTGTACATAGATATTAATCAAGAGATGAGTTAACACAGGTCACTATGATTTCCTCATCTTATTCTACATAACTAGTAAAGGGATCCCAGAAGTCTTTATTTTATGTAACATCTCCATTATCCTAGTTGAGCATCACGATGCATTTCCTATTTCGGTAAACTGTTTTGAGTAAAGGTCATGTGATATAGACATGTTTTTTGCACGTAGTGTCCCTTGATATTTGAAGACTTGGATCTACTCGATCTTGAGAAAGGTTTAAAAGAGGTGGTCAAGTTTCTTGGATGCACTACTAGTAGCCTGTAAAGATATTGATATGTATGGAAAGATGAGTCTGATTACCAGCCTTCTGTCATTCTGAACTTCCTTTGCACATGGTTACCACTATGAAGATTTTGGCGCCAATCAATATTGAAAAACCTAAAACGTGGAGAGTTACTTTATCAATCTCTATGGAATAGACAAATTAACCAAATGTCTATTGTTAGGTCGGTTTTGAATACAAGTATTCAGTTTTAAATGTGTATCACGTATAACCCTGAAATATAGAGAAAATGGATAGATTATCATCAACGAGTCTAATGTCCAGTCTTTCTAGAATAGCTTGATAATTCTCGGATGTCGTTTGGGATCCTTGGACAGATCTATAAACATTCTAATATCAGGGGTTGAAAATATAGCTTTGTTAGACATACGAATTGAATTGAGTGATTGAAAAAGTTGATGCATTTGATATCATAGTTGATTGTGCCAGGCTCAAGATGAACTAGACGTTTCCATTGTGATCAAAGATGAATAAGGCCTGGATCTAAAATTATTATTCTCACTTTTGAAGAAAGAGGACATTTTATTTGTTGATACATCAAGAGCACTTTTCGCTTACGTCTGTTTTGGAATCTCGAGAGTGAACAATGGATGTATGCCGTTCATTCAAACCAAACTGCTATTTTTACAGCCACCAAAAAAACCAGGCAAGGCCAAACGGATCTTTTTTATGAATTGCCATGAGATAAAAACAACTCCAGAAGTGACTGGATTTCAAGATTTAGAAGAACCGGGTTCATTTGACCACAGGTCGGGTGTCTGATACATCATAACTATACAAATGTCGAGATCACGACCGACGTATTGCCAAAAACAACAACAACAATGAAACAAGAGAGCGATAAGTTGTAGAGGCTTTGTAGCCTGATTGGTTAAAAACCAAAACGAACTACAAATGGGGTCTGAAATAAATAAATGAATTGGAGACTTATATAGGCTCAGCACCCCTCTGAAAACGTACCCCTCCGGACACAAAATGTATTTAGTTACACCCGGCGACCATCTTTTTACAAAACAAACAAAGATTTTTAAATATTTGCAAATAGACAAAGTCTACATGAGAAACTTGTTCATTGATGGTCGCCGGGTGTATATGAATACATTTTGTGTCCGAAGGGGTACGTTTCCAGAGGGGTGCTGAGCCTATACAATGCAATATTTGGAATTGAATTCGTAACAGATAATTCGTAACAGGCACTCGTGGATCCTTTGACAGTCGCCTAAAAATTGAATTTAGAGAACAATTACAAATAAAAAGAGATCAACCAATCATTCAACACAGCTGTAAATACTTTCCCCAATCTATCGACGAATCTTGAAAAAAGACTGAATTTCAAAAATCTAATTTAGTATTTGTTTATATGAAACCACAATATCAATATTCAATTTAATTTTAAAACCTGTCATTCTCCAAAAAGATCTAAAAAAACAACAAACAAATGTATTAAAAACTATAATATTATACAAAAAATCAACATCATAAATACTTCATTACAACTCCATATCGTCGCCAAACACCGACGGTCTATCATACTCATCATGCGCACTTTCCTCAAGCCCTTCTAAATCATGCGACTTATCAAGTCCGCCAGCAACGGCGGCAGCAGTGGCGGTCCCGTCAGACTGCTTGTTGGCGCCGGCAGGCTCGTCCTCATCGTCGTCCTCAAAATCGATATCAAAGAAATCGTCATCTGAACCAACAATCTTCTCATACAAACTAACTGCGTTCGCAACGTTGCCGTCGTACGAAATCTCAGCAGACGGAGGCGCCACAATGTGCAAGCCCAGAGCCTCGTCCTCGAAATTGTCCACACCCAATGACGATGACGATGCAGTGGTGGCCTGCGTGTAGCACAGCTTCAACAAAAACTGCAGCTTCTCAGCCGGCACAAAGCTCTGCAGACTCTGGCCCAGTTTCACAGAAGACAGCACAGGCATCCCGTCAGCACGCACCGACACATCGCCTTCTGCCAAATTGTCAAACTCGAAATCCTCAGTCGACTCCCGCAAGATGCTCGACTCCAGCTTGTTCAAAGCGTGTTCCAAGTCGGACCGCGCGCGCTGGCCCTTTTCCAAAGACGACAAGTGCCATACGGACTGGCCCATGGGACACATCCCGCTGCCGCCGCCGAAAATAATGGCGTGCACCGCGACGGTGTTGTTGCTCGGCAGCGACCCAGGCGGGAACGCAATAACCGCTGCCTGCTCGTTCTCTGCAAACCACTCTTTACAGTCTTTCGACACAACAGCGACCATCCTGGTCACTTCTGAGGTATTCTGCGCCGCCGCCAGCTTCGCCGTCTGCGGCAGCTTCATCGCGGTGCTCGCCGACAAGACGACTTTTTCAGACACTTGGATCCGCCCGCCGTCCGCGAGGTGCGCAGTCTTGGTTTCGCTGTCGTAGTCCGTGATCTGGGTGTTGAGTTTGTAAACTGCGCCTGCGACGGCCGCCGAGCGCGAAAAGGCCTGGACGAGCTCGCCGGCGCCGCCGTACATGACGTAGAGAGCAGGGAAGTTGCCGTACACGCCGAACGAGGTGATGTACCGGTGGATGCGGGCGAGCGCGTCCGGCGTCGTCGCGGTTTCGTACGAAGTGCACAGCCCGATCGAGTAGATGAGCTCTGTGATTTGCTGCGGCTCGAGCTTGAACTTCTCAGTCAAAAAGTCGCCAACGGGCCGCGTTTTGTAGGGTTCCCATATTTCCAAAGCGGTTTTATACTCGAGCACAAACTTCATAAACTTCATGAGCCGGCGCTTGGTGTTGAGCGAGAGCGTTTGGTCGGTGAAGATATCTTCTTTTGTTCCGGGCACTTTTTCGAAACTGTCGTTTTCGTAGGTGTGGAACGAGGTCAGCGGCTTGATTTCGAGGTAGTTGTGGACGCGTGATTTGGTCAGGATGGGCAGGATGTCGGATTGCGCAAAGAGTAGTTTGGGGGTCAGGTCGATGAAGTATTTGCGCGGGTTCAGCGGGCGTGGAATGTACAGCAGGGCTTTGGAGAAGATTGAGTCTGGATGGGAAGGTTAGTATGGAGGGGGAGCTAAGTTAAAACCCTGCGTAAGTGCACGGGGGCAGAATACAATCAAAGTATACCTTTAGAAGCTGCGGGAAAGAAAGATAGTTAGCAACGGAGAAACATGAAGTACAAGTAGAAGATGAGACTCACAGTTGACTTTGTCGACCCAGGACTTGAGTTGTTCGACAGACAGGACAGACGACGCGTCGCCGTAGTGGTTATCCGGGTCGATGTGGATCACGTTGGAGCCCTGCCACGCAAGCGCGGCCGACAAAATGCTCTCGACGAGTCCGGTGCCGGAGATGAGCACGTCGCACTTTTGCGGGAGGTCGTCGGTGTCGGGCTGGTCTATGCCCGTGAGCGGCGGCACAACGGAGCCCCGGCGTTTGGCGGTGCTGGCGGAGTAGGAGGACATTATATTATTATGAACAAAAGGAAAAAAAAAGGGTATGTTTTTGTGTGTGGGGGAAGGAGAGAGATGTAAAAAGAGCGGGTTGGTAGGGCCGGGTTCAGGTGCCGGGTTCGGGTGTAGTTTTAATAGCAGTGGTCGGTGCGGGTCGGTGCAATCGGGTAGCTAGAAAAGAGAAACAAGAAAAAGAAAGAAAGGAAGAAGCAGTGGTGGAGGTTTAACGGAGAAGCGTGTTTTTGGAGGAAGGCGACTGGCGAACAAGTCAAAGTTTTTTTTGTTTTTTTTATTTTGGTGAGGAAAAAAAAGAGAAACAGTCAGTTGTGGAATATAACTGGCGCCCTAACCACTGAACCACTGCGTAAATGCTTTTTATCTGTTGTTTGCAGGATCATGAACAATCAAGATTGAGTAGATACAAGATATGCGAATGATGAGTGGTTTGATAGTTAATGAATCACCAACCGATTACACTTGACAGTTACCAAAACCAAGATATAAAAGTGCTTAAGGAAGACCAGTATGCACCAGTAGCGGTTTCAGACCTGATATAACCAACGAGAACGGAATCAAAGTCCAGTGCAAAATTAAACGACTGGAAATGGATAAGCAAAACTCGTCCAGCAAGGAAATTGATAAAATGGAAGAGAGGATTGAAAGAGGTTGAGACGTTATTGAGCTCAAGAAAGCTTTGTTTGCCCAAAGTTAGTAGACGCTATTAGCCTCGAGTACGATACTTGACCAATCTACGACCACTACAAAGTATACATTCTGAATAATGCTTTTTACTCAATTTCCGAACTGGTTTCAGGGCCTGACACATCCGTGTATCACTTTGAGACAAGTCTACTCTGCTACAGTTCATGTCTCTGATTAGAAAAATAAAAAAACGAATATCATAAATGGTATTGGATAGATTTTGAAAGTTATGTAGATATCATTCAGCTGTGGTGTACTGGTTTTGCAGAGTTAGTGCGCAATCGACACGGTCTTGTCAGCTTCAATATAAAACGGATACTTTTCGTTCTGCGGGATCTCGCTCAGCGTCGTGAACTTGTCGGTGTCAATGCTGACAGCGAACCCCTTGAGCACGACGCTGAACTTGTAGTTGATCGTGATTGAGCGCGCCTTGAGTTCCTTCTCGAGCTCGTCGACGACCCTTTGAGTAAAAAAAAAATTAGCCATGATTCAAATAAAGATAGCGGTTTGCAATGTAACTTACCGGTTAGGCGTGTCGATACCGGTGGTGAAGACAATCATGTAGCTCGCAGCTGGATATGTTAGACTTGTAAGACAAATGCAAGTTTTAAAAAGAGCATACTTGCGGCAGCGGCCATTGAGACCATGGAGAATAGAAGAGAAAACAGAACAAGCAATTTCATGATTCAAGAGTTGATTAGTGTGTATCTGAAAAAGAGAAAAATACTGGAGATCCAAGGACCCTTTTATGGGGCTTATCCCAATGAATCAGTCACGTGACAAACCTTTTTTTTGTGTCAGATATCCCAAACACTTGAGAAAGCTTCAACTGAATCAAGCTGCGATACATTCCCACACTCGACCAAGACCAAAACCAAGAAAAACAATGGAAAAGTTCACGAGGTGCATGGACAAATGGTTCAAACCGCCATACCCCAAGAAAGTGTGCATTGCGGTGAGCGGCGGCGTTGACTCGATGGCACTGACGTTCCTTGCGAGCCGGTACTTTGCCGACAAGGACGTTGAGCTGACCGGGCTGGTCGTGAACCACAACCTCCGCAAACACTCTGCCAAAGAAGCCAACGCCGTGGCCAAGGCGCTCAGCCAGATGGGCGTCAAGGGCCGCGTGTCGCGCATCCAGTGGGGCAAAAGCGAGCTCGCGAATCAAATGGACCGGTTCGAGCTGCTGGCGCGCACCAAGCGGATGGCGGCGCTGCAGACGGCGGCGCGGTACCGCGGGTGCGGGCACCTGCTGTTTGCGCACACTCTGGACGACCAGCTCGAGACGCTGCTGATGCGGCTGACGACGGGGAGCCACCTGCCGGGGCTGGCCGGGACCAGGGAGCACGTGAAGGACTGGCAGCGGTCGCAGCCCGGGAGCGACCCGATCCACGCGGTGCGCCCGCTGCTGGGCGTGGGCAAGGCGGAGCTGTACCGGGTGTGTCTAGACAACCAGGTGCCGTGGTTCGAGGACCACACGAACTTTGACCCGACGTTCACGGCGCGCAACGCGATCAGGAAGGTGCTGGCGGAGGATGCAGAGGTGCTCCCGGAGGCGCTGCGGCGGCCGGCGCTGATTGCGACGCTGGAAAAGGTGCAGGCCAAGCGCGACGCGCTGGAGGAGGAGATTGAAGAGCTGGTGGAGATTCTGAGTGCCAACTACGGGCTGGTTTTGGACGAGGCCAGTGCCAGCATCGAGTTCACGGAGTACGAGATCTTCAATCTGTTCAGCACCTCGGTGCTGGCGTTGCTGTTCCAGCGCATCACCAACCGCATCCTGCCCATGTGGGACCCGGGCTACCTTGTGTCCAACTTCTACAAGCTAGCGAGCGACGTCAAGGCCATCCAGCGCCGCCCCGGGGTCGACCACCAGTCCTCCGCGCAGTTCGGGCACCAGTTCACGACCTGCAAACTGCAGTGGCGCGTCCGGGCCGAGCCCGACCCTGCAACCCGTGACAACGAAACAGGGTACGCTGGGACTCTATACAAGTGGAGAATCGAGCGCCAGGCGCCCACGCGATTCGAGCAGATCTCGACGGTATTCCAAGTGAATAATAACAACAGCAGCAGCAGCAGCAGCAGCAACAGCAGTAGCAAAGACAACGAGTGGTCCGGGTACAAATTGTTTGACAACCGGTTCTGGATCCGCGTGAGAGCGCACGGCCTTGCCCCTTCACAAAAGCTAAACCTGGCAGTCGTGTACCCGCGGCTGATGGACAACGACAAGCACCAGCTTGACCGGATCACCAAACCGCAAAACATCCATCTGTACCCGCGCGAGGCCCGAGTGCAGCCTGTCGTCTACGCAGCAGCAGCAGTCGCACAGCCAGACACCGCTGACCTTCTCCACAAGATCCAGAAGAACCCGCAGGACGTGGTGTGTCTCGGGTGCCCGCTGATCGAGCCCATCAAGAACATGCCTGTGTGTGAAGGTGTTACTGTCGATGTCGAGTGTGTTTTGAAAAAAGATACGAGTGCAGGAGCAGATCTGCCTGTCAAACGATCAAGCCCTAGGAAGGCATCCACCGTGCCGTTTTTGAAAGTGAACACGGCCAAGTATGATAATATCATGTAGATTTGTATTGTATTGTACATAAGATAAGAGCATTGTTTAATGAGTTTAAAGCGTGTGTTTTTGTGATGAGTCAGCGACCGGTAATTGGAGGTCAAAGGGAGTCGATGCACCGTTTGAAAGCAGTTGGATTCTGGGGGGTTTCGTCATTTGTAACGACCAAACGTGGAGAATCCGATGTACACATCAAAGTCTGTTTTGTGTGTACATGTAGGGCGAATCCACAAATGTGTGTGAATCAGACACAAATGTGCCCAAGTGTCCATCATGGAACAAGCAGTGTATTATTGATTCACACAATGTAATAAACACTATTCTTCTGTTTTTTTTTTTTTTCAATTTCATTTTCGCGTTTAACCCAACGCACACTTTTCGTGATTTACACCGTAATTAACGCGTGTTTTAGGGGAAATGACAAAAAAAGACTTTTGTGTGTGTAAACTTTTTTTTTTTCTGTTTCCCTTTTCCCTTCCCCGACTCAAAAGGCGTGTGCCGCAAAGGCCCCTCGTGTCCACTTGCATTAGGTGCTGGCTTCGACACGTGGACGTTTGTTTGTGTAAATGTGCACACAAAAGTGTATGTGCTTATGTCATTGCATCAGGAAGGAGACAAAAGGTGGATAAGTGTGTACAATACACAGTGTAGAAGCAGACGAAGAAGAACAACTACATTATAATAACTGTCCTGTTCAATGATCATCAAAGAAGCAGGAAAGGGGGTGCTACTACTACTCCTGCTACTACTGCTGTTCCACACGCTGTTCTGTTCGAAACTTATGCAAACAAAACCACGCAAAGTCCCCACGCGTCTGTTTCGCGATCTGTCTCAAGTGGATCCTGCCCACACTCACTTTCACTTTTCACTCGAAGTGTATGGCCAAACGATGCAAAATCACAGAAAATAAAATTATATTATTATTATCTTCATCATCGATCATGATCCCTTGCACCTGTGTATCTTCTTCTTCTTCTTCTTCTTCTTCTTCTTCTTCTTCTTCTTCTTCTTCCTCCTCCTCTTCACTAGTCAAATCACTGCTATCTAAAGCTCATCGCATTTTCTCTTTCGAAAATCACTTGTTCTGCTCCGTCATCACCGCCGCATTGAACACCATCGCGATCAAATACACACCACATCCACTTGCAGAATCCACATTTTATTCTCAAATCCCGCTGTAAACAGCCTTTTTGCATTTTTTTTTCTTTTACCCTCTTTTTCCTCTGTCTGCTCCGTAGATCACACAATTGCACAACCGAGCTCCAAGAAAAAAAAATAAAACCTTCTTGCCAAATCCCTCCTGCGCCAACCTCGCGATCGACCTATCTCAACTAACCCTGCTGCATTTTGCATGACCATCCTCCCTGTCCGATCTCTGCTCGCACGGCACATAAGCTCACTTTGCAATCCTTCAACATTCCTCCTCCCTCATCGCTCACCACTCGTCGTCCCGAATATGAATCATTTTTGACTCGTATCCTTTTAACATTTCTACATTCTTTTGGTTCCAAATATTTACGCTCGTTTCTTTTATTCAACTTTTTTTTTTTTTTTTTCCCACTCAACAAACAAACACACTCGCTTCTACACTCAATAACTGTGTGTGTACTCTTTTTCTTTTGTCCCTTCTTTCTTTTGCTCACTACCATCGCCACAAATATCCTATTTCCTTCTAGTACACATTCCTTTGCCTAGTTTGTTCTCGAGCCACTCCCTCACATACACACACACATCTTCATTCCTCCGGAAAAAGCCTACTGCAGCCGCAACCGTAATCTAATCATCCTCGTCATCTGCTTGACCTGTACTACCCACAATATCAACCATCATAATCTACAATCACGACTCTCCAAATGGACCTGAAAAACTTAGTCGCCAACTCCGATACAAACAACCCCTCCACATCCTCTTCCTCCAATCAACCCGTAAACGGCCCTTCTTCAACATCTCCTACTTCTCCATCGTTCTCGCCGTCAAAACTAAACGTACGTCAACAGCAACAATCGCATCATCAGTCCAGCAACGATGAATCCCGTCAAACCCAATCACCCAAATCAAACCCGTCTCCGGAACCATCTCCGTCAACACACTTTCTCCCGCTTCCTCAAATATCATCGCTAAGAGTAACCGCTGCTCCACCATCATCATCATCATCGTCTGCTCCACATGCAACGCTCCCCAAACCGTCCTCGTACTCCTCTTCAACGCTCCCCAAGTCGCTCAAAAAACGTAAAAGCTCCGACCTCTTGAGCGTAATCATGGACGAGGAAAACCTGAATTCCGACCATTCGGACGAAGATCATGTGTTGAGCGGGCGACGTTTGAGGAAAAAAGTTTCTCTCGGTACGATGCGCTCAGTTTCCAGCACGGCTTCGTCTGCAGCTCTCCTGGCTTCAATAAAAAGAGAATCTCCTCCTCCCCCTACTCCTCCTCTTCCCAAAATGATTTCTCCCGCCCATCGGACCTCGCTAGCATCCATGTCCTCACATATGCCATCTCAATCGCAATCGCTCCCGTCTGCTATGGACATTTCCCAGCAGGATACTTCTCAACAAGACACAAAACCAGCACAAATCGCCCTCACCGCCCCTACAACCATCTCGTCCACCAGCACGTCTTCGCGACGCCATGCGCATATTCTGTCCGAGCAGCGCCGGCGCGAAAACATCAATGGCGGGTTCCAAATGCTCAAGAACTCTGTTCCGTTCTGCAAAGGAACCCAGGACTCGAAGGCCATGATCCTGAAGAAGGCCGTGGACTATATTGTTTCGTTGGAACAGGAGTTGAGCAGATTCAGATGTCACGACGGGTACAATTACCAAATGGTCAACGCTCCTCCTGGTCCGCCAGCACCGCCTCCTCCTCACATGCAACAGCACCATCACCACCACCCGTCTCACTACGGCCATCAACAACAACATCCTCATCAGCATGTTCCTCAGCATCCTCAACACCATCACCAACCACCTCCCTCACATTCCTACCAAATGCCCCTGAAATCACAACCACAACAACAACAACAGCCGCCACCTCCACCGCCAAACCAGCCAGTCAGATCGTATTCCACGACGCACCAAAGCCAATCTTACTACATGCATCAGCAGCATCCTGGCGTTTCTCCTACTCCTGTCCACTCGCACCTCCCTAGCATCCAGCAACACATGTCGGGACAACACCATCACCACCATGCACCTCCTCCGCCACAGTCGCATTCTTCTGGCGGTCCTCCGGCACGTCCCGAAACCCCTCCGTCTGCCCACAACATGTCTGGGTCGCGCTCGCAGTCGATTTCGTACTCGTCCTATCCAAGGACCTCGCCGTATTATTACGCCAACAGCGGTCAGAACCAGCCTCAGCAGGGGCCGATGGGCGGCAGCGGCAGCAGCAGCAGTCTCCCGTCGTCTATCGTCCGGCCCACGTCGACACCTCCGTTACACATGAGCCAGCCGTCGCAGCCAGAGGAAATGGCCTCGTTACAGCAGATTGGGAACCAGATCTTGCGGCCGCAGACAGCCAGCATTGCAGAAAAACGGCCATAACGCGATGGTTTTTTCTTGGTCTGATGGGGATAGTGGTATACGATGGAATGGACCAATGTGGATTTGACGTCGTTATTGCATTTGTGTGACTGTATACATGTTCATGTCTACATTACATTATTTGTGCCTTTTTTTCGACAAACGTCTTTGTTGATTTGGTGACTGAACTGGGAAAGGAGCGACAGGTACAAAGCGAGTTTAGGAACAAGGAATTTCGGTTAATTTTGATCGATTTTCCTGCGTTCCAGAGGTTCGTCACGACGTCAGCTTATGAAAAAAATAAAGAGACTTCATTCTGCATGTGTGTTGTTGAAGATACAAACATTTTGTTTTGGGAGTTTTTGGGGGTTCTGCAGAACCTATTTTTCTCAAAAAAAGTCCCAAACTAGGAATCCGTGCTTTCGCTTTGGGACTGGATCGGACCGTTTTCAATCTATTTTCATTACACATCAACGTTCTCTTCTGGAAGGGGCTTTATTCTACGGTACAGATCTTGGAAATGGTTGTGAGTGTAATGTAATGAAAAGGGAAGCCAATCTTTTGTGTGTTTACATACATTATCCTCAAAGACACTTTTTTTTGTTTGTTTGGTTAGATTTTTTTTTTGTCGTGTTATTGATTGTTTTTTTGCTGTTGTTTTTGGGCTTATTTTTCCTTTATTATTAATATTTTTGCTATATTTCCTTTTTGGATCTGTGTTGTTGTTTGTTTTTGAATGTGTATGTAAGGTCTGTAATTTATAATACTGTATTTTTTTTTGTTTATTTACAAGATTGACTTTTTTATTCATGACAAAAAGCAAATTATGAAAAAAAAACCAGGAGTTGTAGATGAGAATCAAGGGGTATACACACAGTTATACATTGCGAGTGAACATGAGAGTGTCTGCTAGAACACGCTCATACTTGTAAACTATATCGAAGATACAGTGGTGTCTGGGTCTACACCGAGATTAGCCAAGAGATGATGGTTTAGAAAGGAAATAAAAGTGTAATATTTTAGTTTATATATTATGAAAATAAAGCATCGTCATCGTTATACAGTCATCATCGCAATCATCAGTTCTACACCGCTCCCTCTCTTGCTCAAGGAGTCACCCACGACTATACCCGGTCCTCAGGCGGCTTGGCGAGCTCCGAGTCCTGGACGGCTTTGAGCTGGTCCTGGATATTGACGAGCAGCGCCTCTTCCTCCTCGGTCAGGTCGAGTCCCTCGGGCAGCGCGTAGTGGGTGGGCAGAATGACGACCATGTTTTCCTGCCCGGCGGTGGCAGTGGCGTTGGCGGCGTTGGCGGTGGCGGTTGTTGTTGAGGCATTGTGCTGGTGATGGTGATGGTCTGGATGCGTCGAGGTCCGGGTCACGACGGCTTGGATGTCTGCAGAGGTCAGGTCGCCTGTTTCTGCTGCGCTGATGTAGTGACGGTCGCTGAGTGCGCGGTCCAGAGTCTGGATGCGCGAGAGCACGGGGTGTTCTGACAAAGCAGTGGGATCGTTGTTATTATTGTTGTTGTTGGTGGTATCAGGAAGACTTGGTTTCTCCAAAGACGAAGCGTCAGTTGATGTAGCAGTGCTCAGGGCAACAGCCGCGGGCTTTTTCCCGGTGGCCGTCAAAGTGTTGGGAGTCCACCAGTACAACGGGTACTTGCGCTGGACGTTGTTGAAGAGACAGGCGACGGTGATCATGATGAGCCCGGACACGATCTGGACCACGAGGTAGAACCACCCGAGATTCCTGACTCTGTCGTCGATCGCGCACAGCAAAGCAGACGCTCCTCCAGGCGGGTGCACGGTCTTGGTCACGCTCATCGTGATCGAGGCCACCGCCACGCACAGCGCGCCGCACACCCACAGGTGCTTCTCGTCCGCCGGGTTCAGCAGAAACAGCTTCGTGATGCAGATCCCGACAAACGCGCTGATAAAGTTCCCGAAAAACGTGTTCCTTGGCTGTCCCAGCGGGCTCTCTATGACGTTGTAGATCAGGATCGCAGACGCGGCCCACGACGGGATAAACACCGGCACGTCGCGCGCCTTGAACACGGGCCCGTACTTGAGCGTCACCATCACAAGCACCACGCCCGTGAACGTCGACACCAGCACCCACGCGGCCCGCAACACGTCCGGGATCGGGTGCGCACGCGCAGAGTGGTACCCGAGGAACCGGCGCACCACTTTGGGCAGCCGCTGCGGCGCCGGCGCCGGAACCACGCGGTTCAGGTGCTTGTCAATGTCAAAATCGGCTTTTTTCAGCGCCTTGTGAAGCTTGCCCTCGCTCATTGATATTATTATGCTGTTGTTGTTTAAATGCTGGAGAAATCACTCGTTGGGTTTCAGAATCGTGCACCTTTGCTCACACAATGTATTCTTGAATTGACGTTTCTCTGCCACTCCGGCCTCTACAATGCAGAAATATAATTGCCGTAGTAAGAATAAACAAAAACTTATTGAAAAAAACCTCAAAATCGTTCCTTTGATGCGGTTATATAGAAACAAAACAAGAAAGAAAGAAGAAGAAGAAGAAGAAGAAGAAAAAAGGTGAGAGTGGACTTGCTCGGGGTTTTCAAAATATAAAGAAAGAAAGAAAGAAAGAAAACTCCCCCGTTCTCTTCAGATTTACGAACGACAAAAAAAAATAAAAAGGTCAGGCTTTCTCTGAGAAGCCGCACGCAAATCTCGGGATCGGTTTCTTTGAGCCGCATGCTCTCAAATCATAGAAAAGACATGTATTTTATGACTTGGAACTGAAAAATGTGTGATATAAACCATGCACTACAAATTCACTTTTCCAGCTCAGACAAACGATACCATGATCAAACGAAACAACAACGTATATTGAAAAAAAGACACTATGAAATGATGGGAATATAAAATACAAAAAAACACACAAAAGATGGAGATAAAATAAGGAACAGACATCATCAAAAACCAAAAACAAAGTCAAGTAAAACAGCAATCATCGCGCGTTCAGACCAATGTTTCAGCAAGAAAATAAAAAAGCACACTCTGACTCGAGTAAAATCCAAAATCAAACAGAGTTGGCCACCAGCAAACGAGTGGTTTCCTCGCTGCTGGAGCTGGTGCTTGCACGAGACGACGAGACATCGGAGTCCGCGCTCAGCTGTGAACTGGAGGCCTGCCCGGGCTTGCTGGTAACATCACACTTGCAAATGGGACATGTCTTTTTGCGCGTAGTCAACCATCGTGTGATGCAATCAACATGAAACTCATGATAGCAGGGCAGCCGCATAACCGTCGTGACCCCGTCTTCATAGTCCTCCATACAAATAATGCACTCCGCAGAACTGGTCCACAGCTTTTCGCCCTCCTCGTTTCTGGTATTGCCTTCGTCAACGGCATCTCTGCCGGACGTTGTTTGATCCACACCAGTTGCAGCGGTAGACTCAGCAGAAGACGCGAGCAGCCCCGAAGCACCAGAGGCACTGGCCTCGGCGTCTGGGCGCACCCAAGTTCTTGTAGGCAGTTTAGCAACTACAGACTTTGACGCGCGCTCCTTCATTTTCTTGTACTTTCTCGAGATCATGAGAACGCAGTAGATGATGGACAAAGAGCACAGTGGCGACAACATCAAAAACACAATCGTGCTCAAAATACCGCTCTCCATGTCTGCCGCCATAATCACAACGTTCTTCACATTGCTATCTCTAAGCACCTCAAATGTATCTTTTGACACAAATACCGAGGGAATGACCACCTTGTCTTCCAGCTCGGTGTACATTGTAATGAGACCTCTGCGGTAGCTACTGTCGCCGACAATAACAGCGCGCGCACCGCTTAGTTGTAGTGCCATAATCTTGTCGTAAAACGAGCACTGGCCTCTTTCAACCAGCACTACTTTTCCCTGCAAATCCTTGTCTTCCACAGGCTGGCATCCATAAGAGCCTCTAGGCACAGCTGCAAGCTGGCCCTCCAGTGGCTTACTGAGCATAGCGCCAAACGCCGCTGGCCGGGCAATAAAACTAACGTTTTGCTCCGGCAGCGTTATCACTGCGCTCTGTGGAACAAACCCAGGCATTTGCACAAACGACGACGTTGCGGAATCAATCAAGGCCCCCGCACTATACCAAAACGTCACTCCTCCTACCAGGAACACCATCATAAGCGCTGCCCAGTATAAAGCGACTCTTCGTCTGCTGAAACGTGGAATATCGTCTGTTTCGTCGATTCGATGCGGCATCCTGTGTTTTGTGTAAATAAATAATAATAATAATAATAATAATAAAAAATGCGTTAAATGCCGAGTCTCGAGGTGTTGAAAATCGTCCTAATCCAGGTGATAACAAGGATTCTGATTGCTGTGTTTGCTAAAGTATCAAGCTCTTTTCTAGCTGCTGTTTCACCAGTAATTCAAGCACACCAGTTCCTGTAATTTGCACTGCAAAGCGTACAAAAATAATTTAAAGGGATGAGAAGAGTTGGAAAAAGATTTGGAAATAGAAGAGAAAGGAGAAGAGTCTGACGAGAAAAAAAATAATATAAAAATAGGCACGTCTAGAGATCAGTGGCGACAAGAAGCGGGACTTTTATATAGTGGAAGACAGGAGGAGGAAGAGGGAGAGAGGAGAGCTGGGCGTTTTGCATGTAAGACAGGGTTTCGGGGCTCTGCTGACCTCGCTGCCCACATGCGGCTTATGTAAACGTATGCCCATTTTGTGGGTGCCAGTCGACGGCAGAGCACCGGGCCCGGATCCCGTGATCGGACGCACCGAGCGTCTCTTCAACAGCGCCGGATCAAGCACCGGCCACCGTCTGCACCAGGTTGTACTGTATGATTATTATTTAATAGCAATATAAGAATATGTGTGTATCTACTACTAGATCAGTGTATGTGCCTGAGTTATACACTGGCAACAATCTCCTGAGCGTTCCGAAGAGTCTCCACCATTTTCAAGCACTCCTTTCTTCTCTGAACAGTCATTTCATTCTCCTTTACCAGATCGTTCAAACCATCGGTCTGGTACAACTTTTCCAACAGCTCTGTTTGGATCTCGCTCTTTGAGAACAGAATCAGCTTGAGCATGATCGATTTGGGAACCAAGTCGGTGATGGTGCGTTGCACAATGGCAAAGTACGATTGGATCAGCATCTTGATCACTTCGGTCTCTATGGTCTCTCTCTCAGTCATTTGGCCAGAGGGCTTCAAAACGGCAGGTGGGGCCTCCATGGCCGCAAGCCTCTTTTTGTTTTTAGACGCGAAAAAGTTGCTGAAAAAGCCCCCGTTGTTGTCCGAAGCCGGAGCAGCCTGTTGCTGTTGTGGCAAAGGCTTGCCGGTCTTGGGATCTAGCTGAACCGGCTTGGACAGTTGCATCTTGTCTGAGACCATAGCCATAGCCGTGCTGCCCTTAATGAGATCGGGGTGCCCGGTGTTGATATACGACTCCTCCATATCCACCAGATCAGTGACTAGTTTGTTGGTAGGGACCAATGCGGATCTCAAAAAGGCAATTACGACTTGTCCGATACTCTCCTTCAAAGAGGGATATCTGTTGAAGTGAGGCTTGCTCAGAATCTGGGTCAGGATTCTCACCAGCTCGTCGTAAACTAACGTAACACACTTGAGGCCAGGCTCTTCAAATCTTTTAATCTGCTTCTTTACGAGCACTTCAAATGCCGCAGTTCCGACAAACAGATTCGGCGAAGAACCTGAAGAGTTGTACAGAATGGTACGAATGTCCACGTCCTTGATCTGATCAAAAGGATCCAAAGCCTTAATGCCGTTTGCGAAAATCTCGTGAAATACAAAACTGATTCTTGCACCGCCGCTGAGTTCAAGCGAGCTTACGTCGTTGCCCTTGCCTTCAAGAACAGATCGGTATTCGTTGCAGAACTCGGTAATGGTCGACAAAACAACGTTAGATGGTGAAATAACATCGTCAGGGCCCAAGTCGGCAAGCTCCTTTTGATACTTTTTCAGGTTTTTGTCAATTCTAGCCTTGATGTCGGGTAATGTAGCCTTGATGTGATTCAACAGAATCGAATTGAGTCGCTTTGCCAAGTACGGAGTACCACAGAACTGCGCCTTGCTGCGGTATGATTCGTGATTCTCAAAGAAATTTCTCTCGTACTCTAAAGCTGACTTGATAGTCTTGTTGCTGTTGATGTCTTTTTGGCCTCTATTGATGACTGGAACATAGCCATATCTAAGGGGAATGACTCGGTTGGCCAGAATATCAATAACATCGGTGCCCTGATCCATCAGATCGATCTTGGTAAGCACACCAATTGTCCGTGATCCCTCCGGGTCAACTTCTCTAGCAAGCATTAAACCATCAGAATTGGCCAAATCAGTGTTTGCGGCAGTAACCGAAAGAATAATAGCGTTTGGCTTAGTGATAAACTTTAGTACCATTTCCTTGATCTGTCTCTCAATATCCTTGGGTTGATCGCCGACAGGAACCTTCGTCAATCCTGGTAAATCGACCAGTGTCAAGGTCAACACATGAGGAGAGTAGATTCTCAAGTTGATGGGCGTGGACGAAATACCGGCGTTTTTGCCTGTTTTTGCCTCTGTCTCCTTGACAATTTCGTTTCGGATCTCATTGAAGTCGTAGAACTTTTTATCAGGAATGTGAAGAAACTCGCCCCATTCGTCATTGTTGGTCTCGTTGACTTGTTCAGTATCAATAAGTTGATCCTTGTTCTTGTTGTCAGCGCGACGATTGATCAACTGAAGAATAAGAGGGCGTCTAGT
This sequence comes from Saccharomycotina sp. CBS 16003, assembly GCA_022457085.1. Classification (NCBI taxonomy): domain Eukaryota; kingdom Fungi; phylum Ascomycota; species Saccharomycotina sp. CBS 16003. The sequence continues at coordinate 1,061,709 of JAJNCF010000020.1, forward strand.
GACAATACCGGTACCACGGGGTAAAAAGTCGCGACCAACAATGTTTTCTAAAACCGATGATTTACCGCTTGATTGGGATCCCACAACGGTGATTTGTGGTAAATCAATTGTATTTGAAGCAGGCCCAAATGTGGCCAATGCATCCTAAAGACGTTAGATATTTGGGACTCGAATTGAACGATCAGCTGTGTGTGTACTCTGATCAACTTACCTGCAGCTTGTTAACAGTGCTGATTAGGTGTTGATCCATTGTAAAAAACGGTGTGTATCTAACTTGAAAAAGAAAGGTGAGGGGGACAGAATCAAGTAGTAGATGGCGTAGTCAGATTTATTCTGGACAAAACAAGAGATAGATAAGTTTTAGTCCTCGGAATTCGACGTATGTACATCAGAGACCCAAGAAATCGTTGTGGTTTACAATATTGAAAGTGCTGGCAAGATCATACCAGGGCTAGGGTATGTGATCCTTCTGTGGTTTGCGTGTTTTGAACTGCGACTGGCTCACGAGAGCAAAACGCTCTAAGTTTCCTATGTGATAAATTTGGTATATTATTTATTTTAGACATTCGGTGAAAGATGATTTAAGAAGCTTTACTGCTAATTTTATAGGAATACTTGAATAGAGATGGAGAGCTGCCACAACAAAAGTATGCAAAAGTTCAAAAAGTATGTATGTTTTACAATGCACCAGAGATTAGTCAAATCCGTGGAAATAAAATGACGCGGTTTAGTCAGTAGTTCAGTATCATGAATCTATTATTATTGATCACATACTATTATAGGCTTGTCACACAGTATGTTGTGTATATCATTGATGGTGTTTAGTTTGAAAAGACACGCACTGTAGATTATTTGAATTGCTTTTTATATCTTTTTTAATTGTAAACGTTGTTGAGTAGATTTAAGTAGATTTTAGCTTCATGGAAACCACAATAGAAACGTGAAACCTCTTGTAGAGCATGCTCTGAAATTAACGAATCCAGCGTCATGAGTGTATTGAGAGCAGTTACTATAGTTCCAAAGGCATGAGTATGTCGACTGTATAAAACCTAGGTTGAAAGTTTTACGCTTCAGACATTTGATTGTTTTACTTTTAGGTTGTTAAAATCATGATTTCTGAAGAGTAGATGAAAACAACATGGTAGTAAATCTATCTTCACCGAAGTTATTGCGACACTGAAAGAGAGATTTCATTCTCGACAGTATAATTATGAAGGCTTTCATGAGGTCAGATTTGTGTATATACATAAAGTAAACAAAAGTTCCTTCTGTAAAGATACTTAACATTCAAAGATCGTATTCTAAAATATTGTCATTTAGCTTAGTATCTGCGAGTGGAATGCTTAACTATGATTGTAGTCATTGCTGCTTATTTTGAAGACAAATTAAGTCTAAGCTAACAGATCAAATGTGCAAGCAAAAATCAGAAAGCTTGTTTGATACAAAGCCACTACTATAAGTTGAAAAGAATAACAACGTTTTTGCGAGGACAGATGCCTCAGTCGACGTATACCACAGAATGAAAAGCTTGATTGTGCCGTACAGTCTTGATGGAAACAAAAAAGCAACTGCTATAGAAACCAAAGAATTTAAAAAAGGGAGTTAATAAGACAAATGATGCTAAGCAGGAAAGAACTATTAAAAGGAGGTAGATGTTAACAATGACAAAACTGAGCCTTAAAACTAATTGACTAAAGAAGAAATTGTTCTGAATTTTGACGGCAAAGACGACTTTTCAGTCCAAGCCACGGTACCCTTAGTCTATACTATTAGCGTGCACTCTGTTTCACACAACATTTATTGGACCCGGGAATCAACTGATATAGTTATATGCTCTACCAAATCAATTTTATAAGGCTTTTGTGTCTACAGCATATACGGCGATTTATTTTGTTGATACAAATACACTTTAAATTGTGATTTGCTGAATCCGATATGGTGAAGATGAACGTGCCCGAAGTCACAGAAGCTATCGTCCAAAATGTACCGGCCAAGACATGTGATGGTAAAGTAACTGCAGAGGAAGTTATGAAGATTGCCGAGGAGCTAGCAGAATAGGAAGTAGATATTATAGACAGTGTTGATGAATCTTATGGCATTCCTGTCGGAGCTACTCTGAGACAAAGCTGTTAGTATTGACCTCCGTCATGACCTTTGCAGCGTTCCGCTTAAAAGACAATAAAACGTTAGAATAATCTTTGAAACGGGGTCAAGATAAATTAGAATAAGTTGTCAAAAACTTTATTAAATCTTTTATCAAAATGATTGCTGTAGACGACCTATTTTCAAAATCTGTCAATTCTGAAAACTCTGTTTCAAAACCATTTGAATGCGACCTGGAAGATGCAATTGCTTATGCAGATACGACCAATAATTTAGAAACAAGTGAAGCTCGTGTCTTCATGAATAAAAAATGCACAGGAGGTTCTCGCAAGTGAAGTCAGAATTTTGAAAGATGCTTTGAAATGGTTGGATTCAGTGAAGATAGTTTTCATCGAAAAACACAAAGTTTCCGTTGACAATGCTCAAAAATTAAAGGATAAAGCACGGGAAGACACAGAAGTGCTAAAGAGAAAGGTAAGGCTAAAAATAGAAAGCTATAGTCTGCTTCAGAAATTTCAGATCATCTTTTTATTGTACATTACGTTTGAATCAAGCGTTACATGTACAGACTTTCGGAACCTTGTACACCTGTTACAATACTACTTTGATATCATGGGAATTGTCATTTCGTAAGTTTTGTGTTCATATTCAGACTCTGAGGCCTGGACTTGTTTTTAGTTTATCAATATTATGTTTAATATGACCAACTAGATACTTGTTTTGGAATAACTGGCCGTGACAAAGAAAAAGTCATTGTTGCACATAACGCCTAGTTGATGAGTATGATATTGAGGTAAAGATGATGAAAAAAAAAAAAAGAAGAATAACATTCAGCAAATAGTGAATGATACAATTAGATTTAAACGTTTATAAACATGAGAATGAATTTTTTTGCAGATGATTTAGCCTAAGCGTCTAAAATGGATTGCTATTAATAATGTTCATACTTTTTATGTCATGACTTTAGATGATGTTTGTGAAGGTGCAGTGGTAGATGGTTTGATCGAGTGCAATTTAGTGTTTGCCATAGACTTGGATATGAGTTTCAGATCATCAAGTTCCTCTTCTTCATACACGAATGCAGGTAAAGAATGCCTAGTTTCACGATATGGTTAGTTTTTTTATTTTAAACATAGCAGACTGAATGAATATTCAAGAAATAAACTTACTGAGCAACTGGCGTGATCAAAACAGTACAACAATCGGGATTGAAGTGCTCGCAGGCGTCAAAAAACTCATTGCATTGACGCTTGATATCCAGATGTCTCGATGCTATAATGAAAGTTAGAAACTTGATTTTAGAACAAACTTCTGAATCGACTTACCATTTGAAGCCAACTCAAGACCAACGAACATAGTTGTGGTATAGACAAGAGTTTTTTCTGTGTATTTGGACTTATCTGTATCTTTTTTGACTTCAATACTTTCCACTGGAATATTTTCCACAAATCTGATGGCATCCTTCTCCTCACAAAGAAATTCCTTGTAAAACGTTTTGATATAAGGATGCACACGTCTGATAGCGCCTACAATCTCCAATTTCTGAACCAGCAATCTAATTTTACTCTGAACCAATCCAGCCCATTGTAAATGTTCTTCCGATTTGCCCTTTGTTGCAGCCTTGATGGACAGATATTTTTTGTACTGTTTGAAAAACGTTGGTTTAGCAAAAAAGCCGTTCCAGCCAATTGTTCCAGAAGAAACGGCTTTCACAACACCCAGTCCCTTTTTAAGCTCGGAGGTTACGATGCTTTGAGTTGAAATTGAAATATTATGCGTGGCACACATTTGTGGATATGCAGGTGTGATAATGGGCATTCTATGCAATTTATCTTGAGGATGTAGATCAGGATTCCATGCCCGTATGGGGGTCTCTTTATTTGACAGTGGTTTCAGCAGAACGGGGTCGGGCCAACTCCACGAGGAAAACACTTCAAAGAACCGACAAACAATTGCTGCTGAATTAGCATTTGGATACATTTGACAAATTCTTGCGACCAGCATGGCCCATGCTACACCACCAGGAAATCCCATGATGTTTCCGTATATGGCCCGCTTCTGGGCCCATAACTTGATGGCTCGTAGTGCAATTTTGAATACGTCGGGGTTTGGTACCAGATGAAGAATCTCGTCTGTCACTCTAGTACCATTGATGGCTCTTAGGTCTTTGTCTTCTAGATTTACCAAAATGTTTTCGCTACTCAGACTGAAATCAGAAGGGATTTTGGACACCCTAAGCCCTGCGAAAATCAAATCGATTGAAATACCGGAAATTTGGATTTTTACTACTGGCACGAATGCATCTGGAATAGGAGTTACGGATTGAACGTCGGGTTGTTCCCTTAGAACCTCAGGGTAATGTTGAAAAAACTCATATCGCGATACAAAATCGGGTCCCACAACTAATGTATCAATGTCCGATCCAGGTCCATGGACACCCATGCGATATGATCCAAATGTATAGACTTTGCCTCCAGCGTTTTTAACTATATCTGCGGACTTGTTCAAACCTTTACCAACCCTTTGTACAAACTCTTCAGTTACAGTCTGTAGCCGCTGAATAACTTCTGCTCGTCGTTGCGATTCTTCAACGCTTTCAAAAGAGCCTTGACTGGTGAGCTCTGCTATGAGTTGCTCATTCAAGATCTTTTCTGCCTCAGTGGGTAGATCTAATGAGATCGGCGGAGTGACCCCATACTGAGTGCTACTAGTGCTAGTGAACATTATTGCAGTATAAGAAATGAGCGATGATGATAAAAGTTAACAGGAATTGAGGATAGCTGAAGAAAAAAAGAAGAAAAGTGAACAAATTAAGAATGAAACTTTGTTGTTGAAAGTAAAAATAGCACGAATAAAAAAACTTATAGGCTGAGTTTCAGTTGTCGATGCAGTGAAAATATGAGAGCGGGTTGAGCAGCAGTATTTGGTTCGAAGATTGGCCACTGATCCGTCAAATAAATAAATAAGTTGAAATTGTAAAAACAAAAAGTAAACAAATGTGATCTGCTGTTGGTAATATTGGACAAGGGTGAAAACTTGTTATGTGAGGTTCAATTGCTTATAAATGGCAGGATTTTGACTGAACGATTGTATACGAAGTAAAAACACAGGCCTAAGATCAAAGATGACAATGATGACAGCAACGACAGAAGAAAAGGCAAGTGAGTACGCTGGACAAAAGAATCAGGTACTAAACAGGCACTGAACGGGGTACTAATTAGAAACAGGGATCTGTGAATCCTTTCCCAACGTCTTCAACTGAGAGTTTGTGGTTGCTTTTGATGACTGTTTCAAAAGATTGACTTGATGGCAGCGATGTGAATTATTTGGAAAATGATCAAGAAAGAGCTGAGTAGATTAAGAAGAGAGGAAGAAGAAATAAAAATTTTATTGTGGTAGGTGATTTGAGTGTGGCCGATGGAGTGAATGCTAGAGATCCACACCAAAACAACGCTCCTTCTCACTTGCTTTTCCCATCTACGCGTCAAGTGAATTTATTCGAACCCAACCGCCAGAAAACAAAACACTCTTTTCAACCTCCAATCTTGTTACATCTCGCTGCATTTGATCCGCAAGAAAATACTAGTCATGTCAGACTCTGAAGAAGATAAGAAAGGTATGGTCTAAACAATTATAGTTACGCGTTTAAGGCCTATTGACTAATTTTGTTTAGCTTCCCCCGAGGAAATTGAAGCCGGTATGATTTAACCCGCCAAATAACGACAGTAGCTTAGGAGGTTTATTTTTTCTAACAATTTGCTTCACTCAGAATATAAAACATGGAAGAAGAACTGTCAATTTATGTATCAACGGGTTTCTGAAACCATTCTCGATTGGCCCAGTCTAACCATTGAATTTCTCATCAATGGATCATCTACTACAGCGTAAGTGTTTTACTGCCAACATCATTTTACAAGTTGTCTATTAATGCTAACTATTATTTTTGCTTTGGAAGCGATAAAATCGATCAGAAATTGCTACTAGGGACTCATGCTGAGTCGGCACAAAACTACTTGCTTCATTCTCAGGTTCAATTCTCTTCAAAAGGCAAAGGTGAGTTTATACGCACTTGGTATCACAACATAGACTCTAATTATGGTTCTTAGTCAATAGCCAGGTCCAAATTCTCAAAAAGTACAAGCATGAAGGGGAGATTAATCGCGCTCGCGCTATGCATCAAGACAACGACATCGTCGCTACTGCCAGTAACTCTGGTCCAGTCTACTTGTACAAGCTGACCGATCCATCTGAGGACCCCGAAGACGAACCAAGTTACTTTTCCAAACTTGAGTACCACACGGAAAACGGTTTTGGTCTCTCCTGGAACCCGGAAGTTAAGGGATCGTTGCTGACAAGCGCGGACGATTCAAATGTTGCTCTGTGGGACATCAACTCGCCCTCTGCACCAGTCACTACATTTACAGAGTGCAATGACATTGTCAACGACGTTCAATGGCACGATCAATCGCTTTTTGGATTTGTCTCAGACGACAATTACTTCTACTACTACGATATCAGAGCCCCGTCTAGACATGTTTTGAAGCACGAAGTCCATAAAGAGCCCATTAATACCATGGGATTCAACGGAAAGAATATTTTGGCCACAGGATCTGCAGATAAAACCATTGTGTTGTCAGATCTAAGACGCTTGGACAAAAAACTTCACACTTTAGTCGGCCACAACGGTCCAGTGACCTCGCTTCAGTGGGCTCCTTTCGACGCCAATGAGTCGAAACTAGCGACTGGTGGATCTGAGGACCGTCGTATCATTGTATGGGACATTAGTAAGATTGGCGAGGAGCAATCGCAGGATGACGCCGAAGACGGAGCCCCGGAATTAGTTTTTATGCATGGAGGGCATACATCCTCAATCTCCGATTTCTCGTGGGGTCCAGCTACTGGCGCCAAATGGCTGGCTGGAACGGTCTCAGAAGACAACATTGTACAAATCTGGCAGCCTACACTGGATTCATTGGGATTGGGTAACATTCAAATCAAGGAAGAGGAACTTGAATAATAATATTGCTAACGGGTGTACAATATAATAAAAGTAGTTTTATTGATGCAACAAGGCGTACATTTATACTAATGCTTATAGTTTAAAGAATTGAACGAGCGTTTGAAATTCAGCGCTTTTATTGCAGAGCGCGTAAAACTCTTCGATACCCTGTGACTTGATGGTATTCATTGAGGCAACAAATGCTTGACCCACGCTCCAGGAAGCAGTAAGTTTCTTTAAGTGTGCCTCAACTAAACATGGTCCATATTCGTCAAAGAACTCACTTTCGGGGTTTTCCAATATAAATAGGGCATTAGCAACTATGGGAGGCTGAATCCGGGGCGTAGTCATGTCTTGTGGACCTTCGCCTGCAGATAGCATTGACGCAGTAACGTTTTCTAGTAGCGCAACGTACCGGGAAATAGCTCCCAAGACAGATAGCAGAGTCTGTTCGTCAAGCTGAGCGTAGCGAACCTCAAAAACTCTCATCATTGCCAACGCAATCACTTTTTTCTCATATAATTTGAGTGTGGTGACATCGACATTATTAAACATTTCAACGACCAGATAAAACACGTCTTTCGATTCATAGTAGTTTGAAACTTCTTCTGGAGAAAAGTATAGTCCTAAAGCTGCCAGGCCCAAAGTCTCAGCACTGAAATCTAGACTGACTAATTGAGACATTCCGGTGTTAAGAGCTGTAGATACATGTCTTTTGACCATTCCATAGGCTATGATAATGAGTTCGGCAAAATCGCAAAGTCGTTGTCTAAAAACCCCGTTTATATCGTCCAAGATCAACTGAAAGAAAAATTGTACATTTTCTTCTGTCATCATTAGATAGGAATCGTCGTGCTCAATCATTGTGATCAGAGAGGGAACAAAGTGTTCGGGCCCACTGGAAGGATTTGCTTGATATCCTAGCTTAAACAAGCCTACTAAACTGTTCAAGTACTCGAATTGCCTTTCAGCAATTATTGTTTCGACGTCAACTGAAATTTCAACCAGTTCTAAAATTTCCTCATAAAATATTTCGCTCCCATCACGTAAAACAGGAGTGAGTATTTGAAGTAAATTTTCGCGAACAGTTCCATGCCCACCAATATCTAAAGAGGTGATCAGTGTTGAGAAAATATTCAAGATTCCAATGGCAGCCATGTTTTTGTCATCTGTATATCCGTAATTCACTGTTCTTGTGTTGATCATCTCATAAAGCCTCAAAAACTGTTGTGCAAGTTGAGATGATAGGTCAATGGCAAAAGGTTCTACCTGTTCAGGGAAATAATCAACCAAGTCCTCAATCACTAAAGAAAGTCGCTCAGAATCTATTGAGTCCAAAAGACTGAAAATGCAAGTCATAACTTGAGGAACACGAGTTGCCAATGCTTCTTTTACAACATCATACTCCATCAAGGGTCTCAGAGCCATAGCTGCCTGAAACTTTACGACTGTTTCTGGATCTTCTAGTCGCTTTATTACTTGATCATACATGGCTGTGGCTGCCTCATCGGGGATGTCTTGATCTTCGTCCAAATCTGCAATTACTTCACATGCTCTTGCTCTCAAGAAGCCATGTGCAGACTCAGTATCCAAGGGAACTTGTGTGAAAATAAATGAGTTTAATTGCTGAATATACAAATCATCTTCAGATCTCATAATAACTGGTCGAATTGTGTTGATGATTTGTAAAACAGCGTCTTTTTGAACAGCTGAAGCAACTTCCTGAAAATTAGATCTGTAGGTAGTAATAATATTGTTGGTTATCTGAAACAGACCTTCCAAGACTTGGTTGCCATGCAAAGTGACCATTGATTTCAGAAATGATCTTGCATTTGATCGTGGGGTGAATTCGGCGTTTTCAACGTTAACAGCCAAGTACTCCTCGGGCTCGTTAACAAAAGCATCTAACTCTTGATCAGTAAGTAATAATGTTTTGAATATCAGTCCTGAAATCAAAAGCTCAAAGTTTGGAGCCAGTGTCATATTCCAAAGAATAGGATACTTCAAACTGAATTCAAGATAACGAAATACATTTGACAATGTTTTGGGATTACGCAGTAGTGAACACGAACTATCGCCGGTTTCTAATTCAGAAGTCTCATGAATATATGCTGCGCAGACTTTCGGACTGAAATAGTTGATATACATATCCGGGAACGAATTGTCAATTTCCGGATCCATTGACGGAGTCATTGTCACAGGTGTCACAGATGAGAAGTTGGAGTGACGATTAAGGGCATAAGCTATCAGCAAGGTATTGATTTCATAAACCCATTTTTTGCATTTGAGCCATGCATACAGTTGGTGAGACCCCGAGACCAAGGTTACAGGAGTTGTGTCTTTGGAAGAATTATGCGAGATGATGTTTGCTGTAATTTCGGTGTTGTTGTTGCTGTCAGTCAATTGCTGTGTAGGTCGGGTAAGAATTGAGATAAACAATGGTAACCATTGTTCTAATTGATCACTTCGACTAATGAATTCGGGCAGGTTGTTGATGATTGCGCATCTATAGCACTTGAGAGTCTTCCAGAGAATGTAATAGTAGCTTTCTGATTCCAATTGTGTCACCTGATAAAGTAGGGGGAACAAAGATTCAATTAGTTGCTTGAACTGCGTCGCATCAGATGCATTTGGCTGTGACGATGAGTGGGAAAGCAAACTATAGTATCTTAAAAGTTGACCAGTGCACATTACTGCTGCAAGATGCTGATTCTTGTTGTGTAGCATTTCCAAGATTGTTGGAGCCAACTCTTGCCACTGGTTTGCCCTATAATCGACGCAGATCAATGTATAAACAATTGTCGTCAAATGCTTCATTACTTCTGGACCTATCTCCGACAGGCTAACCAGAAGCTGCTCTCTAAACATCATTTTTGTCGACGAGTTCAACGGTCCATCTGTAGCCTTCCACTGAACTTGCACCTGGTTTTTTAGGTATACTGCCGCTGCCTGCCGTATCATTGGCTGCTGTGTCTGATCCTTAGCTACTTCCAGGCACGCTGACAAGAACCGCGGGTCCAATCGTGCTTGTTCTAAATGCTGTTCAGCGGCAGCCCGGCTCGCCGCGTTCAGGTCCAACGACGCTCCAAGCGCCTGAACTAAAATGCTGGTGTCCATAATCTCAAGTTTGTATCTTTTATGCGAGCGTATGTATGCCAGGGGGGTGCACGTAAATGTGTATGTCTATAGATCTATACCGAAAGGGATAAGGGCGAATACATGTATAATATGAAGGGAACGAAAAATAAGAATTTAGGAATGGGAGCAAAGAAAGTTGTGTGTGTTGGGTGGAGATACAAAATTCACGGTCTAAGCGATCTGGAACTGCTAGGTATGTGTAATTTGTACACATTCGCACCCTTTTCGCTGTCGTTTCTTTAGGCCTGATGTCGGACCCTAACCCGACTATCAGGATAAGCCGTGCACGGACCTCAGTGTGTAGAACAGCTTTTTTCAAAACATTGTTAAAGCAGATCGCAATCAAATAACTTAGAGACTTGAATAGTATTAAAAAAGATTTATTGTATTTGAAACCCAAGGACCATTTCAGGTCCTAATAGAATTCAAACTAATTGATCTACTTAAGGTCTCGGACCATACATTGGCATCTCTTCAAATTTTACGACACAATATTATCAATATAACATCCTTGGATAGATAACAATGTTATGAATCAATCAATTAAAAAATACTGAACAATAAAACAGGAAAACTAAACAAAAATGTAAAGCAACACAATATCATATAAAAACAAACAAGCTCATCGGTTTCGCTCTTCGTTTTGCAAATTTATTTCACGACGTCTCAAAATCTCTGATACCTCTCTTTCATACTCTGCGCTTGTTTTTCTGGCCTCAAATCTCAACTTCTTTTTGATCTTGTCCCGCTTTCTGTCGGGCTTCATCAAGCTGTCAATAGGAGCCCTCTCAATAGGTCTGTCACTGTTCCTACTACCGGTGCCTCTCGACCCATTGTCTTGAGTATATCCGGTGTTGAAAGTAGTTATGGACCCGCGCAGCGTATAGTCGTTATGAGGATTGAGACTTGCGAGTGCCTCGGGATTGTCTTTGTATTTACCTACACGCCAGCCTTGTACAAGCTCGTCATATGATTCTTGTTGCAATCTTCTGTGCACCGGTCGGTAGTGCTCTAGTTCTTGAAAAGTATCAGTATCAGTAGGTCTAATCATGATTCTAAATGTCTGAATCAACACATCCAAAACCAAGCACATGACAATAGCGCCAACTAACGTAGCCCACCAAGAAGCCTCGCGACCAAAATAGTGGAAAATCGAATTGTGAACGTTGTAAATCTTTGAAGGAGATTGCCCGTAAAGGTACGACAAAAACATGCACCAGAAAAACCATCCACCGACACTGATGACAATAGTACCTAAATTGAGAATAGTTCTGCTGTGTTGCTCAAGAACTTGTAATTTAAGCGTAATCATTGTAACAACCGTAGTGAAGATAAGAACACCAATAGGATAGATAGAGTTGTCTTTAAACGCGTGTGCACCATAAATGTAATACGCGACAAACGATGTGATGACACTGTGCGAAGCAGCGACAATCATCCAACCTATGAAAAGAAGCAATCCAAAACTCTCGTTCTTCTGACCTCGAGCATATATCTCGGGAACTGCCAGTAGAGTCGAAGGTCGCAAATCCCGCTCAAAAATACCAATACACAAAACGGGCAAACTTGTAAACAGAGTGTTGAACATGGACAAGGACCAGGTCTCATACAATGAACTACCAGTGAACATGACGTTCCTTTGGAAAATGGCCTGTGTGAGATAGAAAAACATTTCCTTGTAGAAAGTACCTAAGATGTATCGGCATGTCCGGACATAGTTCCAACGACCGTGGACCAAAAGAAGCTTGAGAAGAAATCTGAACTGAGCAATAGCATAATCAGAAGATCTAGCAGCTTGTAAACCTTCCTTACCAGTGATACCGATACCAACATCTGCACTTTGAATCATTGCAATGTCATTAGCACCATCACCAATAGCCAAGGTAATGGCTGACTTGACCTTGGCCCGAACAGCAGAAACCATCGACGCTTTTTGCGAAGGACTGGCACGGCAGCAAATGACAGAGTCGGCCTTGACACCCAAATCAATGAAAAGAGACATCAAGGTCATATCCTGTTCGATTTCGCTCAAAGTGAAACCGTCAACAACAACCACACAGTGAGCAACGTTACCGTTTTCAAGCTCGACCATTGCCGCCGCCATTTTACCAGACACATCACCTTCTTCCGAACGCAGAATGATCACAGTAGAGTAATCTTTGATCAAACGGCAAGAGTAACCAATATTGATAGCCGTTTCACGTTTGTCACCAGTAAGCATCCACATTTTGATGTTTGCTCTTCTGAGCTTGTCAATGGCTTCTGGGACACCTTCTTGAAGCTTGTCTTCGATAGCAGTGGCACCACAAAGATCAAGGTCAATTTCAACCATTTCTCCAATTTTTTCAATGTTTTCTTGTCTGTTGACCAGACTTCTTCGGGCGTCAGAGTACAGTTTATCCCAGTTGTTGTATTCATCATTCGACAAAAATCTGTAACCGTACAACAAAGTCCGCAAACCTTCAGTAGAAAACTCATCAATATGTTCAAGAGTTTTTTCCAGCACGTAATTGTCATTAACAACCAGGCGATCATCAATTTCAACTCTTTCGAAACCAGGATTGACTTCGTTTTCGTATCCTTTAAGTTCATGTGATACACGTGCCATGCTTGGCCCAGCTATAGCATTCGACTGATACCTATCACCATACTTTTGTTGACGGGCAACCGAAAACGAGCGCCTGGAAGCGTCTGCAATATCCTGGATATCTTCGTCGCCATGTCCACGTTGATGTAGGTATCCATCCAAACTGTTCAAGACATCGTTTCTGTCAATGGTGATACTTCTTCTGTCGTTGACCAAACTTTTTCTTGGAGCCGATTGATTGACGCTCGATACGCTCCCTCTGTTGATAACAAGCTCAGCTTCGGCAGTTTTTCGGATTTCGGATTGCTTATTGATTTCAGCAGCCTTATCGAGAGCAGCGGCAGATTGACGCAGACGTTCAATAATAATGTTGTCAGCGCCCTTGCAGAAAATGCAAAATCGTCCATCAGGAAATCTGACTACAATTGACATTCTTTTTCTTGCACTTGAAAAACTCAATTACATGCTTGACTTCGTATATTTCATCCACAGGCTCGTTGTCAAAGCCATTTGGATAAGTACGTAAAGTCATACTGTTGTGCTGACGGTCAATAACAATGAACCCCATATCTCTTGCAGCATTGATGAGTGCAAGTTCATCTGGCGAAGCAGCCTGGTAGACAAGATCCTCAATAGCAGTTTCTCCATTTTCGTTCATACTCTCCTCCAAGTCGGGAACACAAGAGTGACAAATAGCCAGCGAAATTAAAAAGAAACTGGCACGCTTAGCATAGATAGAGTTTGGGTGGGCTTGGATATATCGCAAAAGTTCGATGGTTGATTTATCGTCTTGAATTTTTGTAGGTGCTGCAGTCGATTTCCAGGTGTTGCTCTTGATACTTGCCGTACGAGCAATGGACGCCATACTAGGTCTTCCAGTAGCAATGCTGCGACGAGGAGCCGAGCTGGAATGTCTGTTGTCAGTACTGATACGAACTTGTGTGACAGAAGAAATTGACTGTTTTGGGTTCTGAGGCACAACGTGATTTCTCATGGACGCGATAGACGGATGTGCAGACAAATTTTTTACTTGATAGCCCGCAGCCTGATCCGAGCGCTTTACTTGATGAAACAATTTTGAGTTTTGTTCTGCGTCAGCTAACTGAATATCTAGATCATGTAACCAAGCATGGCCACCCACTGAAAGTTTCCTGAAAATCATCATGTTATCCGTCAGGGTTCCTGTTTTGTCGGAAAAAATGTAGCTGACCTGGCCCAACTCTTCGTTGATAGTGGCAGTATGTGCCTCACAGGGCGTGTCAGAAGGATAATGATACATGTCATAATCGCTTTGAAGAAGAACGATCTGTACAATTTTGACAATTTCCATAGACACATACAGAGAAAGCGGGATCAGGGTGTTGAACATAATAATGAACCCCATGAGGTTGGGAATCACACCCACTTCCAACCCCACGAGATACCACATGTGTTTACCCTGGATTTGGTAGAAGACAGACGAAGCGATGGTGCAGAATGCAGAGAGAGCCAAGACAAAAAATACCATGAACACAACAATTTTGTTGACTTTTTTCTGTAATCTCGGGGCTTTGATACGTAGGTTTTGAATAGCGTTCATTCTAATCTTTGTTTCCTCACCGCTGAACACTACAATGCCAATAAGCTTTTGAGTATTTCTGATAATACTGCCTCTGTAAACAATGTGAGATGAAGACAAAGGATATGTTTCCTGATTAACAGTAGCAGTACCTTCAAAGTTATAGAGATCCAAGTTAGGATCTTCTGTGGTGATTGATGCTCTTAGCGAAGCAAGTTTTTCGGGATCACTACACCATTTAGCCATTTCTGGTAGTGGTTCTCTGGTTTTGAGATTTGTCTCACCATCCAATGCCATGGTTTCAATGTATGCAATGTTTCCAATACCACTAGAGGAAAGAATGATTATATCAGCTGGAACCCAGTCGTTTTGCTTCAGTTCAATAATATCGCCAACCTTTAAATCTTTCCAAGCCGTGTCCTTATACTCTATGGGGTCAAATGCAGGATCTATTTCACCTTCAACCAAAGAAGCAGCGGGATTCCCGTGGATTGAATTGCGTTGAACAAACTCTGTGCCATTTTGTATGGAAGAGAGAGGAGACAAGTAATTAGTCTTCAGTGTAGCTTTGTGAGCGATTCTGTTGTTTTCTTCTTTGTCTTGACGATGTCTCCGCCAGTCGTCATAACCTTCTCTGCCCATGGAAATGGAAATGAAGACGAGTAACGGAATAATGGTAGTGTAAGTACCAGTCGTCGACCAGGAAGGAATCATTTGCATGATGGAAACACATAGGAAATACAGGTTCGCGAGTTTCGAAAATTGGGCAATGAGTTGTCGGGGGAGAAAGTTATAGGGAGTGTAGATTGACGAGGTGATTAAATTGTTTGGGTACGGTTTGCTTGTTCTCAGATCAATGAGATCAGATCGATTGTTGACGACTTCTATTGGGATTGTCCTTCCACCTTTTGACGGAGGGGGCTGTTTGACACGGAGAACAAAGTCATGAATGATCTTGAAAACATTTTTTGCTTTCGATTTGACACTGTTGTTTTTCGAAGAAGAAGCCCAATTTGTGTAATTTGGTAGGGAGGTTGGAGCATTATCTGCAGCAAACTTTTTAGAGTTGTTGATCGACTTGGTTGATTCGTTGTCAGAGAATATTGGCTCTTGTTGAATTTCTAGTAGAGTAGCAGTTAGGATGAGTAAAAGGTAGAATCACGCAAAAAAAAAAAAAAAGAAAAAAAGGCATACCTGTGTTGTTGATTTCAAATGTGCTGAGCTGGGGCGTATGATTACTTTCGGGTAGAGACCGGGATTCCAACTCTATAGGAGAGGGAGGGCCACCATTATTGTTTAGATTCTTCGAAAACAGCTGGGTTCGAAGACTATAGCCCCTACTACGCTTTTGAGGAGATGTCTGAGGTCTTAGATTCGAGGGTTCTGTATTTTGAAACTCGTTTTCAGGCGAGTATCTCGGTGGTAGTGACGAGAAGGGAGCAGTGATGGGTGGTTGGGGGGTGGGGGCAGATGTGGAAGGGCGTTGAGAGTTTGTAGTTTCAGCGGTGGTCGAAGCGTTGAGGTTGATATTTTGTATATTTTCTTGTGAGTCTTTGTGGCCGTTGGAACTCATCTTGCAACCATCAAATTATGAAAATGGACAGTCGATTCAAGACGAGGTATGATAAATTGAAAAGAGCGTGGAATATGCAAAAAGTACGGGATGAAAACAAAAATCAAACCACAAAAGCAGATATATGGCGATGACTGCGATGGATATCGAGATGAAGAACAGACAGTTCAAACGGTAGTTGTGACAGATGTAATCCTCGATGGCTATGAGCAAGTGCTTGCTAGTCAGAATGTTGGAGATGATAATGATTCGTGGTAGAAGTTGGGGGAGAAAAAAGGAAACGGTGTGATATTTGGCTTTAATTTAGCCAGTGTTTCTGCTGGCGGAGGCGATGTTGGGTGTCGTGAGTATGGGGGTGGGAAGGTCGGTAATGGTAAAAAGATAGAGAAACCTCGAATATCGAGTCAAATCACGACAAATCGAAGATGATTTTGATATGGCAATGATGAAGGAGAAGAAGGAGAAGAAGAATGCAAATTTTGAAAGCGAATGCCAAAAAAGTACCAGGCCTTGTTTTTCCCTTTGGTAGGAGAATTCAAACAAGCGGGTAGAAAAGAAGGTTTGAAACTGTTTGTTTAGTAAAAGTTAACAGAAGTTAGTAAAAATTAGCAATTTTGCAGCGACTTTCGCTTTGGTGCTGCTTTTAATGTTAAATCAACCAGCCATTGTATTAATATTATGATAATTTACGCTGCAGTTGTGTTAAATTCTTGTTAAGCTTGCGTAGTGTGTACATACACAAAGCGACAGCCGCTATGAGCGTGTCAAAAGTGGCTTAGCGACCCATAATATTAACAAGGCAGTTGCTTTTTCCCATTGGATTCTTCTGCTTCTTTTTTCAAAACAAAATCCACTTTGGCTTCTGAATAATGGGGGACTTGCGCGGTTCCTTCGGTACTTTCGGTGTCGGATCTGCGATTCAACATCTACAAACAGGCTGGTGATAATACTTTTAGTAGCCC
Source organism: Saccharomycotina sp. CBS 16003 (assembly GCA_022457085.1). Taxonomy (NCBI): domain Eukaryota; kingdom Fungi; phylum Ascomycota; species Saccharomycotina sp. CBS 16003. Next base: position 1,078,629 of record JAJNCF010000020.1, read on the forward strand.
CGAGTATCGCGGAACCGTTTGATTACCCTAAACGTGTTACAAATGGCAGATGGGTACAGGCGCTTTTGTGTTTACAGTGCCAAGGTATTGGGGTCGGGTCTCAATGAACAGACCAAACAATTCTTCAATATGAATGGACCCTGCAAATAGTAACTCTACAAGGAGGTTACTCTGGCACTCCATCCATCATCTCTGTATATACTCCACACAGAAACATTGAGGGTGTTTTTTCAAACCTCATTTACGTTACATTCAGTATTTGATCTTTCTTCGATTCCAAGCGACATTTAGCTGTACACTAAACTCCGGGTCTCAAAAGCCAAGGCTTAAATTTTTTTTTTTTTTTTTCAGAATTGATAAATCTTCTCACTAAGCTGATTTTCAGCTGTGTATTGGATTGGTTTAGTTTATCTTCAAACTCCGTCTATCCATTCCTCCCCAGATGCCCATTCATCTTGTCCACAACTTGTATCGTCTGCAACTCATTTGACAATGTGTCAGTGCGATGGAAGCCTCATCGAGGATAACATTACCGTCGTGTCGTAGTGACTCTGAATTACAACATTGTTTTTGTTGCGATAGGCCCAGTAAAAACAACACTGTATTTGTTGCGACAGGTTCAAGAACAACAACTTTGTTCTCGTTGCGATGGATTCAATAATAACAACATTGTTTTTGTTGCGATAGGCTCAATAATAACAACATTGTTCTTGTTGCGATAGGTTTAATAATAACAACATTGTTCCTGTTGCAATAGGCTCAAGAACAACAACATTGTTTTTGTTGCGATAGGTTCAAGAACAACAACATTGTTTTTGTTGCGATAGGTTCAAGAACAACAACATTGTTTTTGTCGCAATGGGCTCAATGACAGTGACACATGTGTTGTAACATTGAGTGTGAAAAAAAAAAAAAAAAAAAAAAAAAAAAAAAAAAAATCAAGATTGTATCGAGTATCCGGACGATAGATGTATGTATACTCTTTGCAATGCTTAACTAACATGAGACAGCTTTACCAGTTAATGTTTTGTTGGTTAACAGCACACTTGATTCCATAATTGAGAATAAACTAGTGCCCCTGATAGTCGCGTAAATTGTTAACAGAAGTCTATTATGTATTATAATTTGGAAACGCCGGCTTCATACGAGATTGGCGCCCATACTTTTACAGGTTGTGGGATCGGAGGATATCATTATTATTATTTTGATTGTATTATCCGTAATGCAAGTACATTTTTATATAAATTAAGAGATTTGGTTCGTCTGTCTACAAGTTGAAGACCCTTTCAACTAGCTGAATGAAGACATCAACATGCTTCTCTTCAAATGTAAGAGATGGTCTCAGTCTGACTGATTGAGGTCCGCAGCCTCCAATGTTTAGACCATTCTCTCTGCAAGACTTCAAAAAAGCATCGCGGGCTGCTGGGGCCTCCATGTCCCAAGCAATGAATGTACCTTGACCTTTGCCACGAAGATTGGCTATCTTGGCGGGATATTTCTTAGAAAGAGATGCAAGTTTGCCATAAAGGTACTCGCCAACTCGAGCAGTTTGCGCAACAAGATCGTGCTTGGTGACTTCTTGGAAAATGGCTTGGGCAACAAGAGCCTTAGAAGTGTCACCGCACCAGGTGTTGAATTGTCGGTAGGGCAGGTTGGGCAAAATTTCGGGGTTGCCATAGTAGTATCCGGCAGCTTGGGCCTTCTTGGAAAATGTAACCATATCGGGAGGAGTGGGAAGATTCCAGTGCTCGTGAGCCCAGAACTTTCCAGTAGCACCAACACCTGTTTGGACTTCGTCGACAATGAAAAGAGCCTTGTTTTCTTTACAGAGACGTTGAAGACCCTTGAAAAAATCGGGAGAAGCATGATTGTCACCACCTTCGGATTGGATGGGTTCTACGACGATAGCTGCAACAGGAAGGTAGTAGGTCTTCAGCAACTCCTCGACGATGGCTAAGCAACGTGCTTCTTCTTCAGCATTTTCCTTCTCGTGCTCGTCCAAGGGGTACTTCAAGCTGGGGAATTGTGCTTTGGGCCAGTCAAAGGCAGGAATATCGAGTTTGTGAATAGCCTTGGATCTGGTGGTAGACAAGGAACCAAACAAGCGGCCGTGGAAGGCAGACTCGAAAGACAGGATGGACAGCTCGGGAGAACCGGGCTTACTATTGAGCATGGTAGTTCTGATCTCCTCCTCGGAGAACGGAGCAGAGTAACCACGTTCTTGGCCTCGCTTGTACATGAAGGCAGCCTTGTAAGCTTGTTCGTTTGCACCTGATCCAGACAGATCCAGCCATACTTTGTCGAGTCCAGGGGGAGCGCAGGCCAAAAGACCCTCAGAAAGAGTCTCTGTGTAGTCATTTGGAGGAAAGTTACCCAGCGCTGGTCTGTTGACAATTGCGTTAATGTTCTTGTCTGACTTGACAGCTTCGATCAAAGCAGGGTTGTTGTAACCAAGAGGGATAGAAGAGATTTGTGCATAGACATCGAGATATGTGTTTCCATCAACATCGACAATGTAGTTTCCAAGAGACTTGTAGTAATCAGCGACAAAGTAGGCAGCTCGTGTGTCAAAGACCTTGGACAGCTTCTCAAGAGCCTTCTTGTTTGCTGGACCGGGGATGGCGGTTTTAATAGCGGGCCCAGTGGGCTCATCAGGATAGTATTGTTCAGAGACAGATTTTGGAATGGTAGAGTGTGTCATTGTGGATGGCATATGTTTAGATAAAGAGACAGCTCAAGACGTGGAATTGAGTCCGATCAGAAGCAGCAGATCCTAGAGTATTTATACATTTATTCGAGCCGGCGAAATAAGCGCGCCATTTTCAACTGGAACAGAGTAGAGTTTCGATATTGTGAAAAGGAGCATATGGAAGGGCTGGAAATTTCTGAGAGGCAGGGACCAAACAGAAGTTGGGGTACAGCTTGGAGTGTTTGAGAGAGGTGTAGTAGCAGCCGCGGGTACGCTCGCTGTAAATGTGACAAATAGCCGCCGTTAAAAACCCAATTCGGCTCATGTATACTGAATTGAGATTATCCGCGAGAAGCTAAATGTTGTTATGGGCCTAATCCATGGGATCAAAACATTTAAACGCCAGAAGTTAAAGCAACGACAATGGTAATTACAATGACTACATTGCAATCGAATGGACATGACAACTCTACCAAAATAGTGTTTGACCAAGCGAGATCAAGAAGATTCTGTCTTGTTTGCGCACTGGTAATTGGTTGATTCAAATCAGAAAGCACTGCACATAAAACCACTCAGCTTGACAATCACACTCTTGGACAGTTTCTATATCTTTTCGTTATTTTCTTTAAGACCCAGATCCGGTTCCGTTACGCAGCTCCTTAATGACTACAGAATAGAATTGATTGATTGGATCCAAATCATGTGTATATGTTCAGTTGCATATCTACCGTTTCTAGCCGGGTAAAGGGTCAACTAGCGGTGATCTTGGAATTTAGAGAGCCTGCCAAAATGTGCTTTTTGATCAATTGGTCAATTTTATTTTTTTTCGAATCATCATCGGCGGCAATTATCTGGTTTGCATTACAATTGCCTCCTCCGTAATTACACTTTGGATATTGGATAGTGGCAATAAAAGCGGGTACCAAACATAGTCTATCATGCCCATGTACACCTTGTTTCAGTAAGCGGGCTCTGTGTTGAGAGTCATCTAGAAATTAACCGCTGGCTTAACACCATTATGAATTACACAGCAAGGTTACACACACAGCGGCTAAATCTTACTGGACTTATATTATAAGACTTGTATCAGCTAGCTTAAGTGAGAAACTGTATTCATAAAGTATTTAGTTTACGTTTCATGTGCTATGTTCAAAGGTATTATACTTTATCTATCAAGTCTCAAGTAATCTCTTCACATGATATGTGACATAGTGTACATATCACATGACTCTCATAACTTTGTTGAACAGCCTGAAAGAGCCGAGACGATACTAGCAGAAATTTGATGCAAACTGGCGGGCACATGATAACAAAACTACACAGTAAAACACGATAAAACTGAACGAACAGCGCATTGCTCCCGCAACAAAGGAAAAGCTTCATTGCACAAACTCCATTATTATCAAAGTTCGACACCTGCATCGACATCACCATCAGTACAATTGTCACAAAATGACCGCTCAGCTAGACGAATCAACGTTTGCCAATGCGTTTTTGCATTTGCTGCACACACAACCACGCCAGTATCAAGACAACTATGCCGGCAACTCTACCAGATCGCCAACAATCTTGGCCAAGATGCCGCAGAATAAAAAGTCGAAGAGCTCGCATGCAGCTGAGCACAAACTGCAAAAGATCACAGTTAGCCTCAAGTCTCTTAAGCCTCCCAAGATGAACCGTACCGAAGAAGTACAAGTTTCAGCCAATACCACAGCTTTAGAACTGAAAGATATGGTTCAGCTGCAAGGCGCCAGACTCCTGGCAAAAGGCAAGGTCATCAAGGACTCTGCAAAGGTGATAGACCTTGTAGAAGACGGCAAATTGGCCATTATAGTAGTGCCAGCTGCTTTGGAAGACAATCCACAGTTGCCTGCTGGGTCCTCTGTCGGCGATGTATCCAGATCCTCGGCAGCAGTGACCACCGCCTCTACTACTTCTGGTGGCGCAATTAGCACTCAAGTTTGGGACAAACTAAAACAAGTTCTGGTGGACGAATTAGGGTCTGATTTAGGTCTTTTGGAGTTTAACAAGTTGAAGTCGGGCTACGCGCTACAGCAATAAGCATCGCACTAGTCACTACTACTCCTGCTTCAACAAGTTTACGATCTTTGGCTCCCATGCCATCCCATTATATGCTCCTATGTAATATACGTATCCTTCCATGTGTACATACACTTGCACAGTGGCTTCATGGTCGAAGAAATTGTAATCGAATTCTCTAATTTTCAAAGGTCCCACCTCTCAACTTTATTCTCTCCTTTGTAACAGCCTTTTTTTATTTGTGCACTTTTCTGATTTTACTTTTTCTTCTCAAAATTATTCACACAAAAAAGCGTCTACCAGACCGAAAGGAACAACTCTCGGGGAGAACAGCGCCTTTCTTGACTCGCAACTCAAAATAATGATCGGTGTATCAGATCCGTCCTATCACCCCTATGAAACAATAGCCTCGTGTTTATACATCCCCAAATCCTTGGGGAAAACTTCGTACCCTTCTCTACCATGCGACTGTCCGCCAACTCCCTCTGCGAGCGAGCGCTGTGGCGAAAACTGCATTAACCGACTCACAAACACCGAGTGTAGTCATCACAAGTGCTCAAACATCAGGTTCAAAACTGCTACCACGAGCTCCATTCAGGAAAAGATCGAAATGTTTAAAACAGAAAACAAAGGAATGGGAATCCGAGCAAAAGTTCAGATCAAGCCTCAAGACTTTATTGTGGAGTACGCTGGTGAAGTCGTGACGGAAAACGAGTTTTACGGGCGTCAAAAGAAGTATCAAGCTGAAGGATACAGTCATTTCTATTTCATGCTGCTGCAAAACGGAGAGTTTATTGATGCTACAAAGTGCGGAAACTTGGCCAGATTCATCAACCATTCTTGTCGTCCTAACGCAGAAGTGCAAAAATGGATTGTAGGAGACAAAGTGAAAATGGGTATCTTTTGTATCAACACCATCGAGCCCGGCGAGGAAATTGCATTTGATTACAAAGTAGATCGGTATGGTGCCGATGCTCAGGCTTGCTTCTGTGGAGAGTCCAACTGTGTAGGTTTACTTGGTGGTAAAGTTCAAACAAACGGATCAGGATTGGACGGAACGGCTTTGAACCTAGAAACTGTCTCAGGTGTCATGACCATGCTGATGCAATCGCAGGATAGTGCACTGGTACTCAAGCTGGTCAGCAAAATCGCGGAATGTGACGATTCTCTGGTGCATGCAAAAGTCATGAAAATGCATGGCTATGAAGTTTTTTCTCGGCTTCTGGACGAGTGGAAATCGGAAAACAAAATAGTCAACATGATCTTACAAATCTTGCACAGCTTCCCAAAGCTCACAAAAAACAAAATCGTCAGCTCAAAAATTGACACCAAAATTGAGGAACTGGCCAACAAAGATGTCGACGAATTCAACGACGACGAAGAAAGTGTAAATATCAAGCAGCTGGCATGTTCGCTGCTGAAATCCTGGAGTACTTTGAAAATGGCTTACAGAATACCAAGAAAACCAAAAACTTCCGCTGACACTAGCTCGCCGCCGCTTGACAAAGACAGCGTCTCACCTAGTCCTCAACTCCCCACTCATCCTCAATCATTTAATAGCACTAATAGTAATCAGAGCAGGAGCGGAAGCACAACGAGTCCAACCCATAGCAGCGAAAGCCCAAGCGTCAACCATTCTGAGAACGATGACAGCTATGTTGATGCAAAGCCATTTCTTCGTCATCCACACTCCCCTTTGAATGGTCATACACACATTCCCACCGGTCCTAGAAACAAAATGTATCATATGGGTCTATCGATGCCAATTCCTACAGGACCAAGTAACTTATTGACACCAAAAATTGCAGGGAAGCACATTCCTACTGGACCAAGTAGTACGACAATTAGGCAAATTACAACCACCCCTATTGCAATACAAACTGTACAGACCGAAATTTCCTCAAAATCTTTGTACCAACTACGATTGGATCAAATCATTGCCTCTGCGTCTATGACGATACCAACCCAACCCACCTCTGCTAGCACTCAATCACAAAAGGTTTCCGAGCATCAGATTTCTGAAACCACCCCAAAAACGCATTCCTCATCGTCATTATCATCCTTGTCATCCTCCGCCTCGACCTCTTCCAAAACAGCTTCTACCAAACACACACACATTTACAAGTTTGTGAGAAAGTTAATTCCAACCGATACGGCTGTTGCGTACAAACTGAGCAAAATCATCATTGAGAAAGAGAAGAAAAGAGGTCGCAAAGGAAATGAAATATTGACGAAAGAACGTAAAAAACATATTCAGGAGTTTGTCAAGTCGTACATGAAGTCTAAAAAAGACTGATTTTTGTTTCTATTTTTCAACACACAACATCTCATGTAGTGAAAATAAAAACATTTCAAATAGTTAAATACACTTTTTTTTCTCTTGTTGCTTGCATTTTTCAAACCAATACATGGACTCGTGGTAGCATGATCTTCCACAACCTCATCGTTTACAAAATTAGACTGTTTTTTGTACACAACCTGATTGTAGCCTATAATAATATGGATCTAGATATAAAGATGTGTATAACGTGTCATAAATTAGTGTATTATATTTGTTAAAGGAAGAAGAAAACCAGAGAGATAATTTATGTAGAAATGGATTATTCTGTATGTTTTTGTTTTCGAAGTGACATTATTTTTGAAAGTTTTTTAGATCGATCTTTTCCGTTTGATTGATTAGGTGTTCTCTGTCTACTCAGCTCCGAGATTTGTTTAAGCGCATTACGACGCTCTCTAATGATGTTTCGCAAACGCTCAATCTCCATCTGACTAACTCTCAGTTTCCGAGTCGTGTAGCATCTGCGTAGCATCGAGTTTATATCAATCATTTTTCGAGGCTCGGTTTGAATTATCGAAAAGATTTCCATTGGATCTAGTTCGCCAGTTGAGTTGCGTTTGTTTGATATCGTGAGCTCCTCAATTTTACGTTCGCAGTTTTTAAAGATTACAAGCGCAACCCGGAACAATGTTTTGGAATCCTCGACAAATAAAATATCCCAAATTCTCAAAACCGATTCAATTGGAAGTGTGCCAATGAATACGGACATAAACCAGGCGGCTGTACAAAGTGTGAAGGGAGGTTGTACATCATTACTGATATCATTCACATTGTATGGCTTACTAGTGAGCCTTTTGAACAGTTTGGGTGTGCGTTGTGAAAGGCACAATAATAAAACATTTTGGTCAACCGCAACGCCTTCCAAAGAAAGTTCATGAACACCAGGAAGATATTTTTCTGTAATTATAACCATCATCCAGAATGTTTTCTCTTCTGAAAGAAACAGTAGCAACAGTCCTGCAATGAAATTCATGCTCTGACAGTACCCAATTTTAGGTTTGAACTTTGCAAATGATTTAAGGACCCGCCGTAAAGATGCAATCATAGGAGTTTCATCTTCCACAGATCTAGTTCCGTTTTTACCAATGTCCGAACGAAAATATACGTTGTCAGGGAAAGTTCTGTGTAGATCTCTTTCAATCACATCAGCATCTATAACATTACCTCCATCTCCCCCATTTTCGCTACTTTCAGTTTCTTTGCATATTTTGTCGTAAACACCTCGATTTTTGTCTAATAGAGTCTTTCCGCCTGCGTAATAGAACCAAGCATTTCCCCTCCACTCTGCGGGAATACCCTTTCTCACATAGCGCTTTACTTTGTCATTGTCTCTGCTGGGAAATATTTCTGGTTCGTTGTTTTTCATTGGCAGCGCAAACGACTCCATCAGTTTGATCCACTTTGTATCTCGCCTTCGTGTATACGGCTCATACTCACTATACCACTCATCGTATTGCTCCTGTGTAATGTTTGATGATGCTTTTTTAAATCCATACCGATCTCTTGTGAAATCCGGAGCTTCAATAATAGATTTTGGATTAACTTTCGAAGATGGTCTAAATTCCGGAGGCGATTCTTGAAATTTGTTTTCAGCTGAGGACCGTAAAGAAATCGATTGAGAATCTATTGAATCTGCATAATCATTAATGATATCAATAGCGGTGATATAAGTATTCTGGTCACTGTCAACATTGTCGATAGAAGAAAGATGCAAATTGTCAATGTTAGAAGGTTTGTAGTGAGGACTTGTCACATTGCTATCGACACTTGATCTGTCCGATGTAGCGATAGTAGTGGAGGTCAAAACAGTGTTATATGATGAGTTTGAAATGCGACTGATGCTGGAAAACGGATGATGATGACCGTTGATGATGTTTGTATTGGGGATTCTGTTATGATTATTATTGGCCAAATGCAGATGTGAAAAAGATTTAGCGTAGGTTTTCCGGACGTTATTGGTATTGTTTAAGACATGTGGTATATTGGGTGATGATGATGTTCTTGTTATGCCCGAGAATCCAGTAGTATATAGTTTGACAGGTTGAGAGACTGATCTGGATGTCGCAACTCTGGGTGATCTTGTTGGTGGAACAATAGAAGAAGGCAGAAAGTCGAAGTCGGCATTGTTTGGTAAGAATGACTTAGTTGCTGTTGAAGTCATACTTGGGCCCAACATGGTAGAGTCAAAACAACACCGAGTCGAGTTGCGCTTAGTTACAGCAAGCTAAAAATGGTGATGTTCAAAACGCTGTATTATGCGACAGAGCTGAGAAAATGCGTAGACAAAAAGAGCAGGAGAAAAAACTCGATGGGACTATGGTTTTTTTTTTTTTTTTTGTGATAGAGAGATAAAGCAAGCACAGTCCACCTGACGATACAGAAGGCCACAATAACCAGTATGTAAAGAATAGTTGTAATACACGGGCAAGAGAAGCGAAGAAAACTTTGTAAAAGTCAACAACTTTCCATGATCAGAAAGTACAATTCGCGGTGTGGTTTTGTTTTTGGATTTAAATGCAAGACCAAGATAGGTAGTTTGTGAGTCTGATATTTGAAGGATAGTGATGCACGCTTCAAGTAAAATCAATTCTTCTCCAACCCAGCTTTTGTGTGGAGCTGCTGTAAGTGCTAATGAATTGACGTTGGTATCGGGGATGTTGCAGGTAATGCTCAATTAGAAAATCAAATCAGTCCTAAAGTCAAGAATCGAAAAATATCAAAACAATTGTAAAGGGGTGCGATTTGCGCCAGATGTCCACTCAGTTCAAATTTAGTCCCCAACTCGATGGTGCAAATGACAGTGAGTTACAAGTCAAAGAATGAAAGGGAAAGAAAATTTCAGGGGAACACAACCGGCCGGCGTTCCAACAGTTTACCCTTTGTAATATGGACGCTATGCACCCTCTGATTAAGGAATGACTAATAGGGTCCTTAATAGCATATGTATGGAGTTGACAAAAGGTTTCGAGACAAAGGTTAATGCAGGCAAGCTTATGGATACACACAAAAGATTCTTGGACATGTAGAGCAGTGTGACTTCAAATGCGATCGTGGAATAAGAAGAGCCATTATACTGACACTGGGCTTATGTGTGAGCAGCGATGTTTGGATCATGACTTTCAGTCGTCAAGCCCTATAGAGTCAAGGGGTCTCGATTGTTTAGTGCACAGAATGTACATTCAAAACCCGCTAAACAAATATATTTAATAATAATATTATGTACACATGGATCTGTGCGCAACGATAAGAAAGGGGTCTCGTTGGCATCTCGGCCAGGATTATAGCAAAGGCATAAGCTTTATGTGTCAATGCTCAAAGCACTTAACGCTTTGAATGTCGTGACTTCTTCGAGCTTTCAGGCAACAGTGAGCGCTTGTAAATCGGCGCGGACTCTTTGTATCGGTTTCAGATAAGTTGGTGATTTGGTTTCCAAATTTCAATATATCTGGCTATATATCGTCCTGCAGGTTATAGATGCAGGACCCCAAGACAATACCGTATAAATGTCATACTCGCTCACAGAAAAAATTCACTCCTCTCAGTCTGAATAGTCAAATAAACAATTTTGGTACTGGTGATGAAATCGCAGCGGTACAAACATCTACATTGAACCTCATGATCTACAATTAACAGTCATGATCCCTACATCTACGATAGTAGTCATAGTAGAATTCAACAACCGACAAGAAATCAAGTTATCGACAACAATGCTGGTCGCTAAATTGAATTCTTCACGGTTATCTGAACTCAACGAAATATTTCATTCCAGATATTGGATTGATTATGTACAAGCTCACTACTCCATGTCTCTGTCACATCATGAATCTATTATTAACGTTGACAATGAATAAAAGCACTATCGCTTAAGCTTTCTACGGAGCGAACGTTGCAGCTTCCGTCTCTTTCTAAGCTTATGTTTGTTCATCTTCAACTTTCTCTTTCTCTTGACACTGGTAGCATGTATAACGCGGCCAAAAGACTTGGATGTGGGGGAATAGACAATCATTTCGGCAGCGTAATCTCCCGCAAGCAGCTCCTTCATACGCTCCAAGCTGACGTTCACATCGGCGCCTTCTTCAACAATTACCGAGCGCGGTGTCTTGATAGGATCGGGGTGAAATGGGATCAGGTTGCGCACTACAGATCTCGGAACTGATTTCATATCGGGGTTCAAAGGAAGGCCAGATACAGACACATCCCATGGCATGTAAACTTCAGACCCGTCAAATTCAGCAGCTTCTGTTGAGTTTGGCTGTTGCTTTTGCAAGTTGTGGTTGTGCAGAAACAGAGGGCGATGTCCAGAAAAGAACATATCGTAGGCAATCTCTTTCATAGGTTGATTTGTGGTATGTTGATTCTTCATCATAGTAGAAAGCAGCATTGATGTAGTCGGGCCTCCGCGGGGTGAAGACGGTGAAGACGACGATTTGTAGCGGACAAATTGCCCAGCCAGTGACCTAACAAAAGGCCTAGGCTTTGCGATAAAGTTTGCCAGCATTACTAGTGAGTGTGATAAATGGTGAACCGCAGTTACTAGGTAGTTCGAGGAGAGACGACGGGAACAAAATGAAACAGTTTTAGTGGTGGGAAAATTTGTTCAAAGGGCGTAGGGTAAATCAAAAATTCAAAGTAACATAATAATATTATTATTATGTGTATGTCATGTGAGATATGCTTCCCTTGAGCGTTGTTAGAGTGCATGTACACACACACGTAATAATTAAATTTTGTACCTGAGGCTCACAGAAAAACAAGCTGTTTGGTATCATAATCGGGGGCAGAAGATTTTGGACTTTTGTATCAACTCTATGTCAAACAGCTTCTGATGATAGCTTTTGTCTAACAATGTCTACTATACAGCAAATTGCAACAGAATTGACAAATCTAGTCTCGCAGACGAAACGAAGAAATACGGAATTGCGACAGGTATACACACATCTAACGCAGTACTTCAACATTTAATTGTTACGTTGCAGCTAACAGTTATCAAGGCTTCGGAAAAGAGTTTGGAAATTCTCAAAACCTATAACCCTGGACTCGACGAGCAGGTCTTTCTCAAGAGTAAGCGATCCATTCCACTCTTGAGCTTCTTTTATGTCAATCAATCCAACAGAACTTTCGCACTACAGTGACTTCATAAGCCCTTTTTTGATTGCATGTGGTACAAGGAATGCAAAATATAGTGCTACCGCTGTTCAATGTTTAAATACACTTATCAGCTATGAGGGACTGCCACCTCCTCGTCTTGGAGAGGTTCTTGACGCTTTGAAAGAAGCAATGCATCTGGGTGTCGAAATCCAACTCAAAATTCTACAGTCTCTGCCGTCGTTGATTCAAAATTACAGCGAACATTTGTCAAATCAACTGATAGCTGAGTTGCTGCTGATATGCCACATTTTGCAAGGAGGAAATAAGATAAGTGTTGTAGTCAACACCGCTTTGGCAACTCTACAACAATTGATTATTGCTGTTTTTGACAAAGTGGTGACCGAGGATCAATCTAAGGAGCCTTTACCTAAGACTTTTGAAGTTCCAGTCGACGAGAACGATAAGACCCTCGTTAGTCCTGTTGCATACGATGCACTGAGAGTTTTTTTGGATATTTGCAATCTAATTGAAAACCAAAAGCCGCTGTTCTTAGAATTCAGTCATTTTCCAGAAACCGTCGGTTTGGAATTGATCGAGAGTATTCTAACGACACATTCAGATATCTTTATTTCCCACAAAGAGTTTTGCTATGTACTTCGTACAAAGACTGTGCCTCTGCTTTCACGTGCATTTTCCGAAAAACGAGAGTTTCCTGTCACTGTCAGAGTTACAAGAATTCTTTATCTTTTGATAAGACGCCAATTGTCAACGTTGGTGGTGGAATGTGAAGTTATACTTTCTCTTCTAACCCATATGCTAGATCCAAATGCGGCACCATACTGGAAACGAGTGCTATGCATGGAGGTCTTTCAAGGGGTGTGCTCTGAGTTTCAATTGATCACAGAGATGTATTCATTGTATGATTTCAATGATGATAGAAGAGCAATTGTTAAAGACTGGGATACTGCCTTGAATAGTCTTATCAATGAAAAACCCGACATTATGTTACACGGCTCAGTAAGTGATGATACTGACAAAATCTATCCAGGTCTATCTACAACACGATCCACTGTCCGTTCTTCTTGTATTGATCTGCTTGATAAAACCGACGCATCAGTTCTTCCTACTACATATCTATACTATCTTGCCATGCAGTGCATATGCTCTTTATCTGAAGGGTTGGCACGAGCCGTATTGCAATCGAGCACTAAAGAAGATGAACAGCTCATGATAATTACATCTTCATTCATTGGTGTGTGCTGGCCAGAGTTTCTTGACTCTTATATTACTTTGTTTCAGTCCTCAATAGATTCGGATTTATTTCATGCGCTGGTCAGGTCAGCACAAAAGCTTGCTCACGCTTCGGGGATATTGGGAATCGAAGGGGCAAGAGACTCGTTTTTAGCAATGCTTGGGAAATTTAGTGTTAATCAAATCGAATATATTATGTCTACGTCAAATACCAATTCTGCAACTTCTCAAACAAAGCCGAGTCTGTTGAGTATGGAGACTCTAGTTGGTGTCGCACACAATAAAGCCTTAAGCATGAGTAGTGATACTCCGCCTCCATTGTCAAATACAAACAATCAAACAGGATTATCGGCTCGAAATATCCTTTGTCTTAGAGCACTGATCAATATTGGAATATCTTTGGGATCTTCACTAGGTCAGGGATGGATGATAGTGTTGGAGACAGTCATGTACGCCAATTATTTGGCTAGAAAAGGAAATTCGGTAACAACCAAGGGTGATACACAGAATTACAATATTGACACATTCGCTTTGCCATTTTCGGGATTAGGCAATGAATATCAAGCTGTGGAAAGCTCGATTAAAAGATTGATTGATTCAAGTAAGGAATACAACCCGTCCTTTTATTTAGAGCTTACAAAAAGTGTGGCAGAATTAGCTTCCGTTGTACTCAACTTGAAGTATGAAAGCAATATTGCTCTCAGAATCGAGATTGGATCAATTGGCAAAGTGGAGAACTGCGATCCTATATTTATGCTTGATTTGGTTGGTTCGATATTCAGTAATAACATTTTTAGAGTATCAACCCTGAATGAGACCGAGCTTAAGACCTGGAAATTGGAGACCGATTTTTTGATGGATGCTATCACAGCTCGCAATATTAATCCCGATTTCAGAATAAGGGCTGCACAGATCTTGAACGAAATAGTAAAAAAGACGAGTGTAACTTCTTCCGATAAAAAGGACGTTCAGCTACTAGTTCTTCATACTCTTAAGGATGAGGCTAAACGGATAATAGACTTGTGTATTCCAGAAGATGGCTCAACTGCACATTTCAGCACTGAGTGCAAGCTACATGTTATGATAATTGACTATCTAAACAAGATTTTGGACCAGTGTGGTGGTAATTTACAGCAAGGATGGGATGTTGTATTTGAAATAACAGATACGGTTTTTAATTGGTTATCATCAAGCAATGAGCTCTACAGCAAGAAAGCACTAATGGAAAGGTCTATACAGTTAGTTAGATCTGGTTTTGATACTCTGCAGTTGATTTGTAACGACTTTTTGGAAAACCTTCCTGCTACCTGTTTGATCAGGCTAATTGATACAATTTATCTGTTTTGTCACCAAGAAGGCGATCTGAACATTTCCTTTACGTCGATTAGCTTTTTCTGGATTGTCGCTGATCATCTGAGATCGTTGTTTGAAAATAGCGAATCAGTTGACTTGGCTAATGAGGTCACAACCAAGCAAGCATTGTTAGAAATGTCATTGAGCGAAAATAGAGATGATTCACTTAACTCACTTTGGATGATTGCCTTGCTTCGTTTAGCGGCAATAGTAAGTGACTCTCGGCCACAAGTACGCAATGGAGCAGTTCAGATTCTTTTTAGAATTTTTGAGGCTCATGGCGGTCAGTTGCCACCTAGAGTATGGAAAGCATGTCAGACTATTATTTTAGAAACGGTGATGAGCCATGATCCTTACATAAGTTTCAACAAGCAAGTAAACGTTGATCTTAGTGACCAACAAGAAGAAGAATGGAATGAAACTTTGGGACTGATTTTATCCGGACTTGGTACATTGTACTCTACTTTTGTGTCACAGTTTCTCAGCGAAGACTATTTTGAGAAACAATGGGATATCTTGTTAGATCATTTCCAAAAATTCGCTTCGCCCAAGAAGCTTGGAGTATCCCTGTCTGTATACAAATCATTGTATACTATGCTAGATAGTGTGTCAAAGCAAAAAATCACACTTCCAGATGTTTGCACAGACAGGTCATGGAAATTTTGGTTTGTTCAAAAAGTCGAGCCCTCTTACACTTCTCCTAAAGCTGCTCAGGAAGCATATACAGCGTTTGTAGAACTGCATGAAGTTTTGTGCAAAGTCACTAAGCAATTCACAAATGACCAAATGACCAAGATTGTTGAAGTTTTGAGATCATGTTCAAAGTATCCTTTACTTGCACCTTACTCTTCCGATAAAGACCATCTTTCGACTCTGCAGGCAGCTTCTTTGAAACAAATCAAACTGATAAAAATGGACAATGTGCATAACGCGGAGCAGATTCTTCATCTTTTGGCTGAGCTAGTCATCATGCCTTTTGAAAAATCAGTGGTAGAAAGCAACGTTGAAGAACAGGTGAAGACTAAAAAGGTCAAAGATTCGTACAGGTATCCGTCATTTGTTTCTCTTTCAGTACACTTGTTAGAACAATTGGAGCAAGCTTTGAATGAAGCCAGCAGGTTTCCAAGTGTATTTCTAGAAGGCACGGCTTCGTTTTTGTGTGAGTGTTTATTGGTCCCTATGAATGCCAAATTTAATTGTTCTATTATTGGAGGTAACAAATTAGAGCTTTGGCAGCTGGCGACGAATAGGTTTACTGAACTAGCTAAGCTTGTCATTGATAATTCGCCATCCAAAAGCGAAGACGTTACATTCTTAAATCACGGAGAGCTTGAAAAACTTTGGGGTTATTTCGGTGATGCAATCTCCGCCATTTTTTTACCCGGCAAAGATTTGGTCGTAAGCAATGGCTCAAATGAACTTCAAAAAAGCGATATTTATGAGAAATTTGACATAACCAGTTACCAACGTCTCGTTTCTCTATTATCTGTGCCTGCACTTGAGATAAGTTCACTAGATCAGTTCTGGGATAAAGTTTTGCTTTCTTTATTCTTGTCATCTTTCCTCTATGAGCTCCCTAGGTTTGAAAATGGCAGTTCTACTCCGGTGATTCCAAAACTGTCAGGGCCTCTCAACGAGGTTTTGTCTCCTAGCGCAGCGCTCGATTATCTTCTGGGAAATACATTTTTTGGATCTACAGATGAACTGATGCTAAAGGCGCGCCCCAATTTGGCTTATGTTTCTATATCTGCACTGGCATCTCTCGCATCATTGGGTGGACAGTTGGTTCTTGCACAGAAATATGTCACTCTCCGTGCTGCAATTGTACTTTACCAGTACATCAGTGATCACCCTCTACGAGGTAAATTGATTCCGATGCCTAAAGTCCAGCGACATGAGCTTTTGTTTATTTTGAACTTGAACAAAAGTCATCTGGCACAGGTCAGTATGCTAGTTATCAAGACTATTCCGGTTGCTAAGAACGATCCTGAAGTTTTGGCAAAGTGCAGTCAGGTGCTTTCAGGTCTGTAATATATTTTAACACTAATATCTACTAGAGTTGTAATGTTTAATGCTGAGATACAATTATATTGAGACTTGACAGGGTTTTGATACAATCGAGACTGACACAAACATAGTGATTCATCTTCATGCCTAGACAGTATTCTCAAGTGCGTCGGTCCATAAGTCTTTTATGCTTTTCACCGGGTATTACGGTGCTCGACACTCGTTGCCAGTACTTTTTTTTTTTTTTTGAAAATCTGTTGTCTTTTACTTAACTAGAATACATGTGAGCTTTTACAATATAGCTTCTAACACAAATAACCTAATGAAATGATTCTATTATATACCGGTGTCTTCACCACATCCTCCGTGCTTCAAATGTAAAGTCCGACAGACTCAGCGACTCTTTCATGTCGTCTGCGGCAACTTGCTCGACCAGACGTCCCTAACTTCGATTATAGAAAACAGAAAAAACGAAAAAACAGACAAAACAAAACCGAAAACAAATAGAAAGCAGAAAAGCCTAGAAAGCGTGGGACGCTTACTAGTCCAATTCCATTACCAACTTGATGAACAAGACGGTAGCCTCCAGACCCTTAACGTGTCAGTACACTTAGAAGTTGAATTCTCCATGATCAGACTGTAGCCAGCCACTGGTTAGCCAATAGTTTAGAAATTTTTCCCGTACTATTCCTGACTAGCTACTGGACCTCAAAAATAGTTGGAGTCCCAGCAACTCAGCCACTACAATATGTGCTAAATACTAACTAGCCACACATTGGGAGTGTGTACATGTGCGACAACAACTTGGACACCTTCCTCCTGTTTGTTTGTTTTGAAATAGTCAGATGCATCATCGAAGCCACTGCTGGGAAAGCACCTACTTAAATATACGTACATTGGATTTGAGCCGATCGAACTCCCAGCCCTTTTTTTTCTGCTCTCGCTGCTTGCAAAATTGCATTTTAACCCCCTACCACTTGGCAGAAGCAAGATCATCGCATCTTCTTTACTAGTTCAAATCGTCAAATACTTTCTGTCTTTCTGCCTGACTACTGGTCTCGAGTTCACGGCATTTCCAGAGCGTAAACCTGCCCTTTGCGAACTCGTAAGCTTTAATTCATGCAAAATTACCAATTTAGGTTGGGCCTGAATATTTTTTGTTTACGTTTTCTAACCTTCCAACGAAACTTAGTTCATTAATTATTCCATCGAACAGTCTAATCGCGATTTTGCTACAGACCAAGTGAGTATTGGCTGGCTAAAAACAGCTTGCAAACAAACTGTCCGAGACTAACATACAATAGTGGACGGAGACTCTTACGATATAGAGAATGGGAAAAGCGACGTTTCCAGAAAGAAGTCGCTGGTAAGGCCCGACCGTGCTCGAATGGACCCGAGCCACCCACAATATCACTACAATCAAAAATCCGCACAACAAGCAATGAATGTCTTGCCATCGGCAACAGGAAACGATCCTAATCTCATGAACGTGGAATACACAACTCCCGAGGGTAGTCACCATCAGTCCAGTGGTGACCCTCATACGCAAAGGCCGATATCTATTGTTGAGGAAGAGGAGAACTTAAGCAACCTAAATGCTGGGTTGAGCAGGGAACCTTCTGCTAATAAAGATGACCCTTTCCGGTACTCGATAGAGTCGGAAAAGGTAGGCACTGACAGAGGCAATGCGCCCGTTGCAGCCGATTCACTGCTGAACTCCAACGACGAGAACAAAAAAAAGGCAAGTAAAAAAGAGGAACTGAAGAAAGGAGGCCCTCCTCCATCTGTGTGGAGAACATACTGCTTCATCGTCACATTTTGGGCACCAAGTTTCTTGATGAAATACTTTGGTATGCCAACAAGAGACAGACAAATTGCGTGGAGAGAGAAAATTGGTTTGATTACAATCATTCTTTATGTGGCAACATTTGTAGCCTACTTGACCTTTGGGTTCACAACAACCGTCTGTAACAACAACATGGTTCGATTGAGAAACAACGAAATCAACAATGGAATGCTCATTATTCACGGACACGTTTATGACCTGACACAGAGCAAACACCCTGCTGCGTTTGGCATACCCGCAGGATCCAACGTTTTATACCCTCCTGTTAATGCTGGTGGAAAAGATGCGTCTTTTCTTTTCCAAAACGTCAATGGGCATTGTTTAAATGTTTTGACTCCTCGAGATAACGCCTCGATTCCTCACAGTGGAGCTGAAATGGCTTACTACATGCCCTGTCGTGTATTTGATCAGGACGGCAGCACACAAGCCAACTTCACGACTAAGTACTATGATGGATGGGCATGTCATACTTCAACTGATGCCAGAAAAGCATTATTCGGACTGAAGCAAGCAGGTGAAGTTTATTTTACTTGGGAAGATATTAAAAATTCGTCCCGTAATTTGATTGTGTATAACGGAAACGTCATTGATATGGACCTAATTAACTGGATCGATACCGACTCTATCAATGTCCCCCAGATTTTCTATGATACTCAAAACAACGAAAACATTCGTGGCGTTGATGTTTCTCAGCAATTTGCTCATGGTGACTCCAAAAAAATGATCAGATGTCTGAGCGATATTGCTATGGTGGGATATATAGATTCCGACCAGATTGGTTGTTTGGCTTCTAAGGTTGTTCTTTATGTGTCTCTTGTTTTCATTATTGGTATTGTTGCGGCAAAGTTTTTGTTTGCTATTTACTTTAGATGGTTGGTCACTGGTAAACAGGGTGCCAATTACATGGATTTGAAAACCTTGAAGAAGAGAGATGATGAAATCGAAGATTGGTCTAATAATGTATTTGCCCAAGGTCCTGTCAAAAACGCCCCCAAGCCATATTATGCCCAAGGGCCTGCCAGAACGTCTATCTTTCAGCCCAGGAGCGTCATCAGCAATGCCAATATTACTATGGGATCACAGTTTCCTTCTTCATCAACGTCAAAACTTCTACCTTCTGGTACTTATTTGCAAGAGAACTTGAACGCACGAGGATCTGTTATGGCGCTTGATCAAACCAAGTTCCCAGGAGACACATCTTATGTGGGAACGTCAGATACTCCGCAGGTTCACCGTGCTCTTGATCCTAGCTCTCCCGATTACCTTGTCCCACAACCTCCAGTAGAATACCAGCCATTTGGATTTCCCCTTGCTCATACCATTTGTTTAGTCACTGCATACTCTGAATCTGTTGAAGGTCTAAGAACTACTTTGGACTCAGTTGCTACCACCGACTATCCCAACTCGCACAAACTTATTTTGGTTATTTGTGATGGTTTGATTAAGGGTTCAGGAAATGATATGACTACTCCGGAAATTGCCATTTCCATGATGAAAGACTTTACCGAGCCCCCTGATCAAGTTCAAGCTTACTCTTATGTTTCCGTTGTTAGTGGCTCTAAACGTCATAATATGGCCAAGGTCTATGCAGGATTTTACGATTATGATGACAACACTATGGAGCCTTCGAAACAACAACGTATTCCCATGATTACCATTGTCAAGTGTGGTACTCCCGCGGAGCAAGGTTTGTCCAAACCCGGTAACAGAGGTAAGCGTGATGGTCAAGTCATTTTAATGAGTTTCCTTCAGCGTGTCATGTTCGACGAGCGTATGACTGAACTTGAATATGAATTGTTCAATGGTATTTGGAAAGTTGCTGGTGTGGCCCCAGATTTCTACGAAATCGTGCTTATGGTTGATGCAGATACAATGGTCTACCCCGATTCCCTCACTCATATGATTGCCGAAATGGTCAAGGATCCTGAAGTTATGGGTCTTTGTGGTGAAACCAAGATTTCCAACAAAACGCAGTCTTGGGTCACAATGATTCAAGTTTTTGAATATTTTATCTCACATCATCAAGCAAAGGCTTTTGAATCAATGTTCGGTGGTGTTACATGTCTTCCCGGTTGTTTCTGTATGTATAGAATCAAGGCTCCCAAGGGTGAAGAAGGTTACTGGGTTCCAATTCTGGCCAATCCTGATATTGTGGAGCACTACTCTGAGAATGTTGTGGACACTTTGCACAAGAAAAATTTGTTGTTGCTTGGCGAGGATAGATATCTGTCTACACTGATGCTTAGAACTTTTCCTAAGCGTAAACAAGTTTTTGTTCCCAAAGCTGCATGTAAGACCATTGTTCCCGATGAATTCAAGGTTTTGCTTTCACAGAGAAGAAGATGGATTAATTCAACTGTGCATAACCTTATGGAATTGGTTCTTGTGCGTGATTTGTGTGGTGTCTTTTGTATTTCCATGCAGTTTGTTGTGTTCATTGAACTTGTTGGTACTCTTGTTCTTCCTGCTGCCATTTCATTCACCATCTATGTTATCATCATTTCTATTGTTAAAAAGCCCACGCCCGTTCTCTCGCTTATTCTGCTGGCATTGATTCTTGGTTTGCCGGGTTTGTTGATTGTTATCACGGCTTCTAGACTTTCATACATTTTATGGATGCTTATCTATCTTGTGTCACTTCCCATTTGGAATTTCGTGTTGCCCTGTTATGCTTACTGGAAATTTGATGATTTCAGTTGGGGTGACACTCGTACCATTGCTGGTGGTGACAAGGGAGGTCATGATGATGCTGAGGGAGAGTTTGACTCTAGTCAAATTGTGATGAAGAGATGGAGAGATTTCGAAAGAGATAATCACAGACTTCAGCAATCTGTTGGTCCTTCGTATGGCAATCAAGCGCCATACTGGAGCAACCCATCTTCACCAATGATTAGACCGCAGGACACACCATTGTCTGAGATGGAATACGGTGGACATAACACACAAAACGTCATTTAAATAGCTATCTAAATCACTCATATAATATTAAATACTCTACATGTTTATCAGATAATAATTTGATTTCACTTTTTCATTTATTTTAACAATTACAATTATCAAAACTTCTATTTTTATTTTTTAGAAAGGTACTGTCGATTTCCAATAATCAGTTAAATTCATGTACACTGTGGTTAAAATAAAACACTCTCGTTTATTTTGCTACTATTAAAAAGTTGAAGCAATTTTGATCATCGACCTTAGCATCGTACACTTGAAAAAAAATGGATTTTTATATTATTATTTTTTTTTTAAACTATTGGAAAAGTATCACTTTCTGGCACAACACAAAATGGTTGGCTAAGGTTTGCAAAAATCAAAACTTGAAAACTTCCCAAGTATACTCGGCTTCTTTTACCTCGCTGATACTCCACCAGGGCCCCAGTCGGATGACACTTTTGAATCTCAATAATTATAGTTAGGGAAAGAAAGGAACTTATTGGAGTACTCTGTGTGCCAAAAACATGCCTAGCTCTTGTACGAATATGTACATTCAGCGCCACGAAGTTTCTGATATTATTCTACAATTTGTACACGTGATAAGGACTTTTTATCATGTAAGATGGCTCAGGATGAAAAAGATTATTTTCACATGTTACTGTAGAAAAATATTAGGAACTTTTTGCACTTGTGTGTACATAAGGGTGTCGATAGTAATCTCTTTTTCTTTGCGGCTCGAATCGAATCGGAGCTTGGTTTGACCGAAGTCCAAAACACAGAATGTACAACAATTTTTATCTGGCAACATACTGGCGCCAAACTGGGCTAATATTTTCACATCTCAAACAATGATTACGAATTAAATGGGGTTTAAAACATATATAGAGACTTATTTGTACAAGTACACTCCCCAGACAAACTTGAAAATCTGGGGAAATTTGTTGTTCATTTTCCTTTCTTTCCGATATTCATCTCCACACGTTATATAAACAAAAACCAGAACATAGACAATGCCAAATAATCTCACCGATTCCTACCTCACCGCGTCAGTCTGGAAGCCCAATATTTTTAAAGACAAAGTTGCATTTGTCACTGGCGGTGCAGTAAGAATGGGACTACAGCCTTTGGTCGTCTACGTTATCTAACACGCTTTGTATTCAGGGTACAATTTGCAGAGTACAAGCAGAGGCCCTTGTCCTTCTCGGAGCAAATGTTGCTATAATTGGTCGAAATCAAGAGAAAACGAAGAAAGCAGTGGAAGAAATAGCTGGTTTACGTCCTGGTGCAAAGGTGTTGGGCTTGGGTTGTGTCGATGTCAGAAACGTCAATTCATTACAATCAGCGGCTGAAACGATGGTTAAAGAACTAGAAAGAATTGGTTATGTTATTGCTGGAGCAGCAGGAAACTTCCTTGCGTCGATCGCTCAGCTCTCATCCAACGCATTTAGATCGGTAGTTGAAAATGATCTTAGCGGCTCCTACAATACTGTTAAAGCCACCATTTAAGAGGTCAAAAAGACATCCGGGCAATACATCTTTGTTTCTGCTGGTCTCCACTACACAGGTACCTCCTTCCAAACCCACGTAGCGGCCGCCAAAGCCGGGGTTGATGTGCTATCTAACAACATTGCTATCGAATATGGACCGCTCGGTATATGTTCAAACGTGATTTGTCCAGGACCTATCGGTAATAAGGAAGGGATAGACCGCTTGACTATTCAGGGTTATGAAGAATTTACTAAAAAGGCAGTTCCCCTTGGAGATTTCGGTTTCTACTCAAGATATCGCAGATGCTACGGTTTATTTGTTCTCTAACGCTGCAAAGTTTGGTACAGGAACGACGCTGGTCGTTGATGGTGGTAGCCGGAGAACGTCAGCATCTTCTCCAGACGTCTATCCTGAAGTCATTGCTGCCTTGAACATAAAAAAGTCCAAGTTGTAAGTGTATCTAAAGTCAAGATTAGCGTTCGTAGTGTTTGTGATGTGATGTGATGTAATGTAGGGTTTTATCAAGACCTCTTTGAAACCGAGTATCTACGAATGTACTAAAGCATATGCTTTCATTCGAATTTTCTTCATTCGAAAGGGCTTTAAATCGATATATCAATGTTTTGATTCATACTGTTATCCAAATTTTGATGTGTAAATATATGAAATTTACCTTCTTGCATATCAATCTTTTTTCAAGTTGTGTGGTGTTTGTACGTTTTTTTTTGGACCTGACAGGACTCACCTTCTGGACTACCACTTTTTTCTATTTTCTACCAGATCCGAATACTTGTTTTTCCGCCTCAACAAAACCTTAACACCAGCCAACATTGTCAAGGTCTTGTTGCAATACTATCGGTGCTTCAGGCAATCACTCAAATATACATCTTAAAATTATCTATTGTACATTTGCAGTTTCGTCGAATCGGACTTATCATTTGACATCAGGGCTCATCGAAGACTACAGCCCAAATCAAGCTGCCAACTTATAAATTTCAGTGACGATCTTGCATCACTCTAAAGGATCATAGGTAATTTGTTTGCAAACAAAACCAAAATCTTTGATATTCCCAAAAGCACTGTTCAAATACCTTAGGGATACGCTTAATGAAAGCTATACAATGTTGAAAGCGAGAATACCTACGCCACCCAAAAGAGTGAAACTGTATGAACTACGCAAAGATGAATGGAGCGACAAAGGAACCGGGTTCTGTTCAGGAGAGCTTATCAACGACGAGCCATACATTGTGGTGGTCAATGAAGAAAATCGCCACGAGATACTTTTGCGCAAGCTGATTGCAGGCAAAATACAATTTCACAAGCAGCAAGAAACTCTCATTGTTTGGTCTGAAGCCGATAACAACGACATGGCACTAAGCTTTCAGGAACCGGATGGCTGCTCTTTAGTCTGCGACTTTTTAATCCATGTTCAACGCACATTGGCTGAACAGATATCCGTTTGTGTAGTGACTCAAACCGAAGAAGGCGATTTCACTGAATTGATTGCTGGTCCTTTAAATTATCCTCCGCCTCCTTCATTTGAAGCGTTACCTGAATTGGTTCAGCGTTTCACCGAACTGTCTTATATTCATTTTGCTAGAGAATCGCTTTCAATATTTTTGATCGAAACGAATTATATCCACAATCTTATCAAAGTTTTTGACAAAGCCGAAAAGCTCCAAAGCTTACCCGAATTACATGACATATACAGAATCATCAAATTCATGTGTGAGTTTTGATCAAAAAACAACCCCTCTTTAATTGATTTGCTAACTAACAATGCCGATCAGTCACTTTGAACGAATCAAGAATTACCCAAAATCTACTTGAAGATCAAAATATAGAAGGAGTGCTAGGTGCATTAGAATGTGAGTTTATCATGAAACTGAATTTTTTGTCTTAAATCTAACTTGAATAGACGATCCATCCTTTCCACGATTAAAGGCCAACCATCGAGGGCATTTCAAGAATGATTCCCTGTATAAGGAAGTGATTCCTGTGAATGACGTTGAGATAAAAACAAAAATTAAGCAGTCATATCGGTTGAATTTTATGAAAGACGTGTTCGCTAGAATATTAGACGAAGCAACGCTCAACACTTTTAAAACAATGATTCACCTAAACAATATCACAATAGTTAACGCATTTCAAACCTCCTCGGATTATCTAACACGACTCTTTGCAATATTTGATTTAACCAGTGAAAATCTAAATCAAAAACGCGATGGCGTCAAATTTATACACGAAATAACGCTGATATCTAAAAACTTACAGGGATCTCAGAAAAAAGCTTTATTCACTAAAATGGTGTCATCTGGGCTGTTTAAACTTCTTGAATTTTCTCTTCGAGATACATCAAAATCCACTCGAACTATAGGCTCTGAATTATTATTAACGTTTATGGATACAGATACTAGTTTGATTCGCAGCTTTCCAAGTGGAGTTGACGAAAGCTACGTCACCACTTTTTTTAACACTTTAGTGAGCCTATTTTTTTCTGAAACAGATATAGGCCTCAAATCGCAGTGTATTGAAACGCTGAAATGTATGCTGGATACTCCGATTGCTGTCACAAATGGTCTAGAAGACTCTCTGTTATCTTGGCGACAATCTCAAGAAAGAGAAAACGACACATTTGTGATTTCATTTTACTCATCTAGTGGCCAAAAATTGTTTGGTCCTCTAAAGGAACTAGGCTCAAGCTCGGAGTTCGATATCAATGGCCATTTGTCATTGCTTGATCGTGCGAAGTATGAATTGATATGTGATTTGTTGGGTTCTTGTGTCAAATCACATAGAAACAAGTGCAGAGAGTTCTCGATTGACAATGGGCTATGGTTGGGTGTGTCTAAACTGATAGCTTGCCCACATCAGGCAGTTCAATTGGCAGCATTGAGATCTCTAAAACAGGCAATTTTATTGGACGATCTCAATTATATTCGACATTTTGCAACAATCCAACTCATTGAAGAGGTGGTAAACGCGCTGATTCAAATGGGAAACAAAAACAATTTGGTGAACTCTGCTTGTTTGGACCTTTTAGAGCTTTTTAACAAAGGCAATTCACACCCCATAAAATATGGAAACCAGGTTACCTTGGTAGCCCAGCTGGTTCTCAAGCTGCAGTCGCACTGGAGTGAGCTTTCTTACATTCCGGTAGCATCTCTAATAATAGATCAGTATCAATCTTATCTTGAAGAAGACCAAACAGTATTTATGGACTATAGCAAATATCGTGGAATCGTTTCTGCCAATTTCGACTCATTAAACGACACTTCGCCTATTTTACCTCCGGAATCTCCAGGTGATTCACAAGAAGTACGAGACCAATTTAAGCTTGATCATATCTCTCAGTGTCATTTTGATGAGAGAGAAATTGATGTCACATCACTTGTTCCTTATTCTGATAGCGAGGAAGAAGATGAAGTCAATACTATCGAACCAAAAACACGAATGGAACATCCAAAAATCCCCACAATTGGTGAGAAAAGAGATATTGAACAAGTTGATCTTGAGGAATCGGATCCTCAATCTTCAAATATCCCAACGAAAGCTGCCAGAACTGAAAGTTTTAAAGAATCCTATGCTAGTTCTACCAATACCAATGTTATGACAAATGATGATGACAAAAATATATCGCATGCTGCTAATGAAATTCATACACCTAGGGAGTCTATTTCTAAATCCCACAAATCAACTTCAGACAAGTCTGAGGAAAGCATAATTGGTTATTAATTCATTTTTTTTTCTTTACGACCATCTTTTTCTACCCTATTGCACAAATTCTGTTTCTTATTCTTTCAAATAGCAATTCATATTTGTACCTGCCTTTTGGAGCAGATGCGCACCTATATACATGATACTATTAGCTAACTGTTATTTTCACTGAAGTTTCCAAAAAATACTCTACCAGCATTAATAACCTTTTCCCCATGGGTTTCAAGATAGTGTGCTTTACGTCAACTTTGCGTGCTTGCTTGTAATTGTCGATAAAAAGTAAAGCATTTAACTGAAAAAGTCCTCACACGCATTATGAAAACTGGTCTCGGTTAAATTGGTGGTATAGATTGTCGGCAAACAGGACACTGTAATTGCCTTAGCATCCACGTTTCCAGGCAATTAGTATGGTATATATGGCGACATGGAGTGACCATATATTTTCTACGATTGAAAACATTGGGTTTGGCTTTTGTTCCTGCGCTATACAGCACTAGGTGTATTGGCATCATGCAAATAGAGCAATCAGCCTGTGAATTTCTGGCCAGAGCCGAGTTTTCAAGTCTGTCCTTTTTCCTGTCGTGGGAATAATCTTGAGCTGGAACAATCGAACCAATTTCGAGACCCAGAATAGACTCTTCATCTTCCAAAAACAGTGTAGGATGGTAATCGTACAATTCTGGAAGTAAGGACTTGGGTAAGAAAAATCTAGGGCCAAGAGTTTTCTGAGCATGTAGAACAAGAACTTGCAGGATCAAGTAGATGGATACCACAATAGCCAAAAGTGGATTTTGGTGATGTCTGATAAAATTAGTTTTGGAAAGACAAAAATAGTATAATGGTATCAACCTTATCAAGCTTGTACCAATAACAAACCGAAACCTTAATGATTGATGGTACCCCATAATAGCATTTCTACCTATTTGAGGAACCCAAATTGAGAAAAAAACAAAAACAACCAGGTATTCATAAGAAAATTTGAGCCAAGACGGTAGTGTCGAAAAGACCAACGAAATCAATACAAATACTGCCAAAGAAAAATACACTTGAACGCACAGTTTCCCAACATCGGCAGATTCTTGGGCCCGGGAAGTAGCAGGCATTGGCAATCCTTCATACTCAGATTCACTTTTTTGTGCAGTGTAGGCCAGAACAAAAAATCTAAGTTCTCCAAGAGCCGTCAAAGCAAACGAACAAAACGATATGGCAATTTCCAGTCTGTCATTTTTGTCGGCCAAAACAAATGATATGATCCAGATACCGCCATCCATTAAGATCAGCTCCAAAAGAGTATAGCGGCTTATCCTTGATGTCGCTCCAGTGTAGCCCATTTGAAAGCCTATGAGATATGTCTGTAGCAGAGTTAAACAGATTCCAAAAAACAAGACATTTCTAGCAACCCTGTATACCAGCCGTGTTTGTTTGTTGCTATCTAGTGTAGCATCAATTGCAAATCCTTCTTTTGATATTTTGGCTGCAAGGAAGTGGTCTTCTTCACTGCTTTCCGCTGGAATTTCAAGATGTAAATAAAGATCTCTAGCATACTCGGGAAGTAGGTCGCGATGTTCATTTGAGGGAGGATTCCAACCCGACATTCCCATAAACTGGCCGGTTTCAACAATTCTGAACCCGTAAAGTTGCAGCTCCGTACCCTCAAGCGATTCTTTCCATCTTATGTTCAGCTTTGTAACATTTGGATTGTTTTCCCAAGCTTCCTCCGTGATAGTTATAACGTTTTTCCCGTCCCCAAAAGAACCACGAAGATGAACAAACTCAGTGTTCTGTTTATCATCATCCTCACTACTATCTATAGTCCAAATAGTACTGATAGGATCATTTGAATGATTAATAACAGATTTTTTTGGCGATAAACGAGGCACAAAGAGAATCAGAAAGAGAATAAACAGTAAAACAAGCCGTCGATTAAATTCCATTTGTTTTGGTGTGCTTTCAGTTGAAAAAAAGAAATATTAACAAAACAGAGCGTATTAGGTGTTTGTTTGCTGAAGATGTGTGCGTAGCTTACTTTCAAGATATCATGTCAATCGTGCTTAAAAACGCAATGCCCAATTTCGTTTTTTTAACGGTTAATATCACTGTTACGCGCGAAAGACTCTTGCTGGTTCAACGTTTGAGAATGTAGTGCACACATTTTCTGTGTTATAGATTGTAATTTTTTTTTTCAAGAACAAAAAATACATCGTATGACCTTACCCTGACAAATTGAGATCAGTTCAATTTGCATGGAAGTGAAGTGGGAGGAAGCCTCTGGGCATCATATACACATGTCAGCAGCGATACACATAATATTATTTTATCATGTACATCAATCGAGCATACTACAGAATAATAGGATCAAGTATTTAAGATCAAAAGATAAAAGAAAAACAAAACAATAAACATGCAATGCGTATTTCATGATTTAAACTCGCTCCAGGATCAGCAAATAATATAGTCAATTATTTATTAACAAACATAAAGATTTTATTTCTTAGCAGTCATTCTCTTGAGGTAGAAAGCAAGCTCTTCACCCTCCAAGATGTAACCGTCGACACGACCACTTTGACCGGGTCTGGAAGAAACGGCAGCATAGAGACGACCAGCACCGAATTGAGTGTCGAGAGAGCCCTCAACCTTGGCGTTAGGAGCACGGGCATCAATCTTCTTTTGAGCCTTGGCGGATCTGACAACAGGCTCAGCATCTTCGGCCTTCTTGTTCTTCTTACCAACCTCGACACCGTAGTGGTTCTCGAACCATTGACGGAAAGGAGTGGCATCAATTTGAACAATAGCGGACTTGGTCAAGGTGTTGGTTCTGACCAGCTCGTTGTTGGAAGGGTGGAAGGCAACGTTGACGACACGAGTCTTGCGAGTGACACCCTCGGAACCCCAGGAGAAGTTACCGGTCTCAATACGGAGAGCACGGAACTTTTGGTTACCACCTCTGGTACGGACAGAGTGGATTCTCTTAGGACCAAGACGAGTGTTGGCAGGTTGACGTCCTAATTCGAACTTTCTCTTCTTTCTGTATTGAGCACGCTTGGCGCCGGTGGCCGAACGCTTGTGTCTGGAATCACGAGAAATACCCATTTTGAACTACCTGAACGTCGTTAGAGTTATGATCAATATACTATCTAAACAAGCCGATCTTGAAAGATGATGGTCTGTGCAAATTTCCAGACCCAAGAGATTCAATGAAAAGTACTAGCAAAAAATTGTGTATTCATGTCAAAAAAAAAAATCGGCAATAGCAAAGACTGGAAATCGCGACATTGTGTCTTGGGAAATTCACACAGATAACATAGGAAGGGCGTAGTTGGTGTCAAATTTACATACCTTAGTAGACTTGTCCGATCAAATTCGCGAGAGAGAAAAAGGGAGGAAATGTTTTTTTTCTTCTGGCCTCTGTGTATGTCCACAGCAATTTTTTTTCACCTTCCCAACGTTCTGCATACAGGATAAGGGTTATGTGCTTGGGTAGATATTTCGGCTGACAAACCAATCTGTCACGCAAAACTCTGACCGACAAAATGCTTTGTGACTGTATGTCTCCAAATTCTTCAAATATATGCGTATATATCAGCACTAGGTCACAGCCCTAAACAAGAATTGATATTGATTTCTCGCGATTCTTGTTAGTGTGCGCATGTGCGAATGAATAGTATGCGCAGGCTTGATAATGATAATGATAATGATAATCTGTCTATTGTTTAAATGTCTTCAGAGTATACACAATATACTTCAAATACATTACCTATATACAAAACAAGCATAACGGAAAACATTTGATCTACTTACAGATTTTATAAAGATCGACAAAGTAACTCCCAGCAAGAAGCGTTTGAGGATATTCGGTGTTTGATGACGCTCAAGTCTTCATGATATTAGCCATGTGCAAACGGAAGACTGGGTACACGCAGGCTTGCAACAGAACAATCAAAAGACACTACGTTGTTTTGTAAAGGCGATAAACGGAAGAGCGCTTTGAATGAGAATGAAAAGGCCATGTCCATGTAACTCAAGAAGTGCTCAGTTGCCGACTGACTTGTAGATTATGTGTACAAGCAATATATATTAGGTATGACAATGTATTTCAGACATTTTATGTTACTTAAACGCCGAGTGCACCACGTATCAGAAGCAAACACAAGAATTCGTACAGACTATCGGCTACGCTACAAAGTACCATGTATCATCATGTTTTGCAGATTTCTAAGCACAAGTCAACGGAAGACTGTTTGGATTGCAAGTGGCAATAACATCGTGGGATCAAAGGAATCAAGGACAGGCTCTTTAGAAAATTTAAGTTTGTTGTGTATTCATCATCGATGGTTGTTTCCGCCGCACGCAAATAGCTATGGGGGAAAAATTTACGCGCCAAAAAAAAAAAAAAAAAAAAAAAAAAAAAAAATTTCAAAAGACTGGTCTTTTTGAAGGACCCAGCAGTTCGTCATTCAGTCGACTAATCGCCATCGAGACCAGTTTGAAACTACGTGCAAGGTTTTCCAGCATCGCAGCAACTGTACCTATTGCAATTATGAGCGTTTACGACGAAATTGAGATCGAGGATATGACCTACGACGAGAATACTATGCTGTTTTCTTATCCTTGTCCTTGTGGCGATAGGTTCCAGATCTTTATCGACGATCTTTGGGACGAAGAGAACGACATCGCCGTTTGTCCCAGTTGCAGTCTTCAAATCAGAGTGATTTACGAAAAGGTTTGCTAACTCTTTTTAAGAACCAGACTGGGATTTTAATCATTGTTTCTAACATTTTGTATATAGGACGATCTACTGAAGTACAAGAACGAATAGTTGAGTATTTCTCTCTCGTGATGACTCTTCAAATACAACAACTTTTGTGATCATACCAGCTCTTCTATCTATTTGTGTTTTTAATCTCGATCACAAACAGTGTTTCTGTATGTGCTGTATTAGACTGGGCTCGACTTGCCACGGCTGGAAACGGAATAAAAAGGAATTCGAAACTGCAACAGCCGCACAACCGGTTGTCTTTATGTGTTACATTATGTACACATTATAGTTGACTTCATTTTGTATTTGGCAACACCATGGTTGTTGTTTACAGTTGACGAAAAAAAAAGATTACATTGTCAACGTTTGGCGCTTTGTTGTACACACAACAACCATACTGTCAGCATCTGAAATGTTCTTTGAGGGAAATTTTCCCATTCTATGATTATTCCAAGCTTGTTTTCTGTTATAACCTCTAGAATATAATATTATACACATCATCCTCATAATTTTAAGATCATACGTGTAGGTGTGTAGGTATACGCAAAATCATATCTACCAACACCTCTGATCTCATAAACTGCCAATCAATTAAAACTGATAATATCATTAATGAATCCGTGTACACATGCTGTTTGTGGCTTTTGAAATCTGGCACCCGTTTGTTTCATTTTGGTATTGCTAAGCATTGCAGCGAAAGCGTAAAACTACCTTTGGAGGAATCAAAACCAAATCAACAACAATCTTTCACTGATCTCGATTTCATCACTGGTAGTTTTTTCCAAAAAGAAAAAAAGTGATTGGCTAACGACTCTGAAATTTACGAATGTGTATCTACTTCACCTTGAAGTCTATTTTACCCCAGTTTTTAAGACAAAACATCAAAGGCTCTCGCAGAGACGGGAGTACACTGGAAATATCCTAATCTGAGAAAATCCAATACAGCATTAAACTCTCATCCTACCGATTTAAATCGTCGTTCATTGATGTCTTAATGACCTTGCTGGTGTTGACAGAACATAAACTCTACATGACGTCTTTAAAGTAATATGCCCAAATGTAGATGGCGTTTAATGAATATCATTGAATCTTGAAACGAGTTTGCTCAAAGCAAGGTGCCCATTTTCAGCGTTGCAAATTATTGCTACTGCACAAACTTGCGGCTTTGAATCAAAACAAGATCATTGATGAAGAAATTAAAGCACAAACCCCCATTATCAATTGTGGTAACTGATAAGAGAGAAACCGCGATGCTTATGTTTGAATCTGTAACCGCGAATTTGTTAATGCAACTTCCAAACTGGTTCAAAAGTTCAGTGCAGAGCTAGATTTATACTACAGACGAGTTTATGCATAGCCTTGAAATAAACATGAAGTCACCGTTTGCCACAGTGTACATACCTCATCAAAAGAACTCGCTACGCAACTGAGCTTTCTTCATGAAGGCTTGACAGACTCGCAGGGTAGTACCTGATATGTGACTTCAGCCTAAGACTTTTATCACTGAGATAGAAAGGAGTAGTGAGATGATAGAAGTCAACCTAGTACCTCATCTTGTTAATCTCACGAGTCAGTTGGGAAACTTTGCCATCAAAGTATACATACTGCTTTTCGGATCAAGCAGCTTGTGAATTTCTAGTGAAAGCTCCCTGCTGGAAATAAACAACTATGTATTTTCTACATCATTGTCGAATGGAGCAGGGAGTTCACAGATCGCGAAAGTGTCACTGATTATATCGTGATCTGGAGGTTCGGATATGAAACGTTTAGCCCCGCACTTTCGGTGTTGAGCCGCATGTTGCTGAATATGTTGTTAACGGCTTTTTTGGCTCTGTTGGCTCTAATCTGGCAATACATGTATCTAGTTGTTGTTGTTGTCAGCGCATTTGCATCTCATTGAATCGTATATTTCAAATCGCATCAGGAATCCACACATTAAGAGAGCCTGTGTCGCATGTAACAACAACATATGCTTGAATGAACTCACGACCCCATATTATTATTATTTGTTTACCCACGTTGAATTTGGTCAAGAGATACGCACTCGTCGGGGCTGGGCACGGGTAGAAAACCTTGAGCAGTGTATGGCAGGATAAGACAAGCAGGGAGATCGACCCGCTCTACTCCAGGTTTTTTTTTTTCCCCTTTGTCTCCAACTCCGATGTCCGGTCAAAGAATTAGAATACGAACATTATGCTGAAACAAAAATCAAAAAAATAATAACAAAAAAATAACAAAATCACCAGATAGGCAGAGAAGAGAATAAAAGAGTAGAGTAGAGCAAGACCAGAGAAAAAGATCGTCACAAAGCTATGCATATCTCTGATTACGTTTTTCAGCCCGCGGCAAAAGAAATCGTGCGTCCTGGAACACGAACTAGATCCGATCCCAACAGAGCAGCCCATTTGCTTGCCCAGCCTTATCCATTGGAGTATGTACAGTTAGGCGGCATAGGCATATATTATAAAGGCTTTTTGTCCTCCTTTGAGGTCATTGCTGTACATATTTGCTCTTAGCCGTGTATTAGACTTTTTTCCAGTTTCCGTTTCTCCATCACTCCATCTTTATCGATAACACCGGTCGTGAAAGCACATTCCTCCATTCACAGCACGATGCCCATTCAGTTCAGGACTCCAGCCAGCTCCCCCTTCTCGCTTTTTGACATCAGGTAAGTTTTGCGACCTCACATCTCGTCTTCTCCGCAAGTACTAACAGACACATCAGAGTGAACTCTGCGGAGAAAGACGTTCTAGTTTTACAAGGGTCTCAAAGCTCGGCCTCTGCGGTTTACTTCAGCGGTAATGTGGTGATATCCGTCAACGAGCCCATCAATATCAAAAAAGTATCCCTCAGACTGTATGCTACCATGAAGCTAAACTATTTTGACCCAGTCTTATCGGCCAAAAGTGGTACAACGAAACTGGTAAAATATAACAACGTTGTTTATGATCACGAATGGCCAAATTTGGTCGACGATAGCGTTCACACTCTTAGCGAAGGCAACCACGAACTTCCTTTTGAAGTGGTAATACCCGGATCTATTGAGGAATCTATTGAAGGCTTGGATGGGGCCCAGGTTTTATACAAGTTGGTTGCTCGAGTAGAACGTGGAAGATTTGCTTCTGATTCTATTGTGAAAAAACACATCAGGGTGCTAAGAACATTATCGCCTGACTCCTTAGAGCTCTCTCAAACCATGTCTGTCGATCAAACTTGGCCCAATAAAGTGGAGTACTCGATATCCGTCCCATCAAAGGCAATAGCCATTGGCTCATATACTCAAGTTGCTTTCAACTTTGTTCCCTTGCTCAAAAGGCTGTCTTTGAGCTGGATTAAAGTTGGGCTATTGGAATTTAAACATTTGACTAACGGGGCTGGATCTAGCCTTAAATCGGAGAGACTCGTCCATGAAGAGCTCATGCAAGTCCCGTCTGGCATGTCTGAAGACGTTTGGAGCTTTGAAGATACTTTCCAAATTCCATCCAATCTTGCCAAACTAACTCAAGATTGCCAAATTGGCGACCATATTCACGTTACGCATAAACTGAAATTTTCGGTTGTACTTAAAAACCCAGATGGTCATCAGTCTGAACTAAGAGCAACACTACCTATTTCTTTATTCATCTCTCCCCATCTGACAGTTGCATCTTTGCAAAGTTCTAGCCAAGAAAACTCTGTGGACCAATCTTCAAGCTCAAATCAAGGCATCAATAGAAAGCATGGAGTGCAAGAACTTGTGAATGCTCCTCCAAGTTACAATGCCCATATTTTTGACCAACTTTACGGAAGCCTTCCAACTCCACATCTCGACACCCCATTAGCCAGTGGTCAATCCACACCCCAGATACATGGTGCTTGCGAACTCGATAGAACTAGGCTGATCAGAAACTTGTATGCTTTACAAGAGCTTCAGCCAGAAACCTTTTTGGAAGAAACTGTCAGTGGTCATGTTTCTCCTACTACTGATTCTACACCTTTGTCGTCTTCTCCACAGCTTACTGACCTTTGTCGAGTTCCCTCATATCACACTGCAGTCACCAGCAAGGATATTTCGGTAACAAATTGCACACCTACATACGAATGCTCTTTAGCAAACTTTCCCGCTGCTACGCCTGATACTACATGTTCCTCGCCTCCATCGGTAGGTATTAGTATGACTGAGAACTATCTTTCCCATAACAGTCGAAACTCGAGTACAGTTTCATTTAAAAATAAATCAAAAATGTTTTCTCAGGGAGGATCGCATTCTAACTCTTATCTGAATCTAAGTGCATTTCATCGCACTTCAAGCTCACGATCGTTACTAGAAGAGGCGAGTAAGCTACTACATATTCATAAATAATTTTGAGATAGCGTTGATTTCTTATTTTCAGTTTCGCTGCTTCCTATAAATCAAGATAGCGAATTTACCCCCTGCAAAATTCCCGGAATAAATGTAAGCAATGGAGTGGATTCAAATTCACAGTTCTTTATATTTTGTTCGTGATTCGAAATACAGTATGAGACACACATATTTGAATTATGAACGATCTGTATGTCGCTAAAAAAACAACCAATACAAAATCAATCTTCTAGATTTATGATACTTGAAGTGTATTATAATAAATTAGTCTACGCTTTTTAAATTTCCCTAAGCGATTTTTTGATCCGTTTCCGAATAAACCACACCCCCGGTTTGGCCCATTCATTTTTCACATTCACGCATCCAATTCATAAAAATAGCAGTAGAGTGTCTTCAAATCAAGTAAAACGCTTATGGTTAAACTCCATGACTTGGGACTCTGGTACTGTCAAACGATGGTCAGTATTTTGCAATTATACAGCGCTCACCAGTACCAATGCATAGTTTGATTTGATTATGAGGGGTTGTCTTTCTTTTTTTCTCACAGCCATTTTCAGCAAAAGAAGATTATACGTGAAGAGATATTAATTTTTATAAATGATTATAACACTCTTGAAAAGAAGCCATAAAGGAGAATTCAACTGAAACTAGGATTTTTAAAAACTACCCATTGCTTCAGTTGGCAGGTCACGTAGCCAAATTCATCATATCAACCTACGTCGTCTATTCCGCAGAAGAAAAGCTAGGAACGACTTTCAAGCTAGTCATAGAGCAAATAGAGTATTTAATTAGTTCCATTTTGTTGAAGATCATTGCCAAATCCGCAGAAAATAAGCTCAACTCATTCATGAGCTGATTATGATTCATAAACTGACATACGAATCGCAATAAGACTGCCATTTTACTATTGAAAATGAGCTGCTAAGTGAAATTTCGCATTTACATCCAGGTGCAGAAAGTTCCTAATATTTTTTATACAATTACACATCGTCTAACATGCTGTATCTAATAACAGACCATAACGAGTTGAAAAAAGTCTATTGTATCTTTATTACAGTTGACTTTAAATGCCTTATCTACTTAGAGTTCTAACTCTCAGCCCTTCCATGTCCATTTCGCCGTATCTCCTGTAGGAAATAATAGGGCCTGACAGGCCGACAGAAATCTTTTCGGTAGGACCTTGGTGTTATTTCTCGTATATTCAAGCGTTAATGGTCTTTGAGAATTGTCTCTTAAACCTGAAACAAGTATTCCGTTCGACATCCGCCACACAATCACTAGTCGGACGTCTCTTATAACCATCGGATGAACCTCGTATAATGAAAATACCAACCTCCGAGAAAACAAATTACAATATTGCCTGGGACTGAATTAAGGGTGCTCCTATCAACAGGGTGCGAAAAAATCAGACAAAAGTGGCCAAAAAGATTACGTCTAAGATGGGATAGGGGTATAGTAAAACTGTAATATGGATAGTCGATTCCGAAGAAGTTGTTTAAGAAATAAGAAAAATTGATTTTTAGTTAGATCACTCAATTACGGACCGGCATAGGTGCCTTTCGCTCATATGTTGAAATGATGAAAATAGGAAAAGATCCCTACATATGCAGATGCGGCGCCACTGATACTGCCGAGCACCGACTGCTCATTTGCTCTCGGTATGAAACCCAGAGAACTGCCCTTCGCGGGGTGTCCTCTGGTCTGGATGTCCGGACCCTGTTTAACACTAGGTGAGGGCTAGCAGCGACCTCTGATATTATCAGAGAGACGTTTGCCAAAGACTAATATCTTTCTACCCTCCCTTTTCTAACCTTACCGATGTGAACAAGCGCCTAGTTTTAGAGGCTACTGCTGAACCAAGTTGTTGAAAGTCTACGCACCTCACCCTACTGGCTGCTCGAAAGCAGACTGTTGATAATAATATTATTATAGTTTTTTTGTCTGTTAAATAAATTTTTCTTGTGTAACTGGTATGCTGAGTGCTGATGATAGATCATAACGAGTCAAAAAAAAAAAGAAAAAAAAATAATATGCATTAGTGTGAAGTAACAGGAAAGCATCAGATCAAAATTATTTGGTAGTGAGCTTTCTTCGCTTTTTCTCCATTGCCCTTCTTTTGAGTTCGCGTTCTTCTTCCTCGTCTTCTTGTTTCGCCTGTCGCAAACTTCTCTGTTCTTCTTTAAAAAGCTCAGCACCAGTAGCTTCCATATCAGAATCGTCATCATATTCATTGACGAAATCCGAACGCCTCTTGCCTCTATTAAACATACCCCATATCTCGTCGCGATCAAACCCAGTATCCCTAGAGTAATGACGAGCATCGTCACTTTCCTCCTCGTCGTCGACTATAAAATCATCCATATCCTCTCCAGAATCGTAGTTATAGGATTCTTGCTTTCTCTTTCTTTGCGCTTGTTTTTCAGCTAGTTTCTTCATAGGCTGTGCCAATGGAATAGGTGTAAATTTTTTTTTAGTATTTGTTTCAATTTTTTTGTCTTTTTCCATTCTTTTTGCAGCTGGTTTTAGAGCTTTCTGTAGTGGCTGCGCATGATCCCTGGCCTTGGGTTCTGTTATTTTGGAATTGGCCCTCTGTGTGAGGGGCTGAACAGACCGCGGAAGCACTTTTGAGTTTCTGTTGTCTGTAGGTCTAGCAGAGCCTTTTGTAGGAGCTACTGGAGACTTAGAAGATGTACTAGCTGGTTGGACATTAGAGGTTGGCTTGTTAGCACTTTTGACTTTCATTGTGATTTTCAGTTTTTCGGAATCTACTTGCTCAGCCTGTTTCATCATTTCCTTAAAGTTCATTTTTTTGGTTTTTGATGCAGGAGGAGCAGGTGCTTCATGAATACGTGCTTTTGAAGCCGGCGTAGGGTACGTGCTCCGTTGATCGCTCTTTTGAGCAACTTTTCCTGTCGTGCTGGTAACTACCTTTCTAACCACAGGTTTCACAGGATTAGTACCGGTGCTTTTCGTAGTAGTTGTTGTGCTTTTGTTTTCTTGTCTTGCAGCCTTTAACCTTTGAATTTTTTGTTGCTGAAGTTTTTGTTCTTGTAAAGAAAGAGAGCTAACAGATTTTGAATTTGTTACTGGAACTGGCTGGGCTTTGGGCGAAGATAAAGATTTAGTCTGGGATTTTATACCGTTGCTGGTCTTGTCTGGAGAAACAGATGTAGGTGTTTGCTTTGCAGACTTCGACACCATTGCCAGCATGTGAGAAAACATTATAGGCGATTTGAGTGTGTATGTAGCCTTTGTTGATATTATATAGCTTTTGAAGAGTGAATCAAAGCGGAATGCTAAACAGGTTAAAACAATTCGTCCAGATTAAAACATACAACAAGAGAGCAAGCTGGTCTGTGAGAAAAGGAAACAAGACTGAACTGCACTTATCTGCAGGTGAAAATGAATAAAAACGTAAAAGAATTTCTGATAGTATGTATAGTCAAATTGGGTTAGGGTTTTATATCGTCCATTTATGTGTACACTGAAGTGCATTTGTAAAGAGAAGCACCCAGGTAGAGTTGATAAGAATAATAATATTATGTACAACTTCAAAAGAATAATTGTGTAGATTGTTTTAGTAATTTAATTCTCAGCCATTGCAAAAGATTTCAAACTAACTCTAATAATAATGGATCAACTTATCATTGACATGCTCTGCTCTATACACATACATACCATGCCTAAATCTTCTGTCTTGTTTAAGCTGGTTTGTATTAGTTCCTGAAGTTTGTTATGTTCCATATTTGGAAAAGATGTCTCCAGCATCTTCACCGCAAACTGAGGCGATTCATCAGAAGCCTCACATGTCAAATAGAACGAAGTTGAGCTAAGCGTGGGAAAAGACACTTGTGCTTCGATCTGACCAAAATTGTTCAAAGAAAGTGAGAGGTTCATTAAAAATGAGGAACTTGTTTCGTCTAGAGTTTCTCGGTCTTGCAAATGATCTTGCTCTAGTAGTGCATCAACCAACATCAACTCTGTATCTATAACCTCGTCCTCGTTCTCAGTTTCAATTTCTCCAGGTTCCCCTGATACTTTAGAAGATGTAGACTGCATTACGCTTTTTAAGACTGTCAACAGTTTGATAGATTTTCTCAACGTCTGAAGAATCTTGGGAAGTTCTTTGGGATGTGAAATAGGAATTTCGGATACACTTGTAAAACTCATTGGCAAAAAGTTGGCAAAAGAAATATCAAGTTTTATGGATCTTCCAGACGGATGGTTTACTTGACATTGCGATTGAGCATACGCCTGGTTCATATCAAAGTTGGGAGTCTTCATGTCACAAGAAGTGGCCCTCAGGGCATCAGCATCATCCCAAAGTATGTATACTGGTGGCTCTAAGAAAAGGACAAACTCAGTATTAGGGTCGGTCTTGTAAGAGGATGCAGTATCCTCATCTGACCTGGTATTTTCCCATTCGTCTACCAGGCCGTTTACAAGGGTGACTTCAGCACTCTTTATCCAATCTTGTCTATATGTCACACCTGGTTTGCTATTTGACTTGTTGTCTCTGATTCCCCATCTTGCCGAATACATAAGATACTTGTCGCTTTCCTCAATCTGCGGTACTCCATAAGAAAACGCTACATGATGCTCTCTCCAGTAATCAATTACAAGACCAATGGTTTCGTTAGGATTTATCACAGGAATACCATAACAGGCATTGTTAGTAAAGATATTGCTAGACTTTTGTGCAGCTTCCCATATTTTAAACAA
The DNA here is from genome assembly GCA_022457085.1 of Saccharomycotina sp. CBS 16003. Classification (NCBI taxonomy): domain Eukaryota; kingdom Fungi; phylum Ascomycota; species Saccharomycotina sp. CBS 16003. Next base: position 1,119,203 of record JAJNCF010000020.1, read on the forward strand.
AGTGCCGGAGATTTCCTCAGTTGCGCGAATACAATCGACTGCACCTGAAAGTCTATCTGCAGATGCTAAGACCCCCAGTATTTTGGAGAACTGATCAAGTGAGGCGTGGTTTGTCAAAGCTGCAAGTAATGTTGAGTTTGCTGTAGAAGAAGCAGATGTGAAGCTATATTTACTCGAAGCTGCGGAGACAGGCATTGGCGGATCCGGGAGCGTCAGCTGTGCCATAGTCACTTGCTTTGTTGAAGCGTCAATATCAATCTAATTCCAGTTAGCTACCAATAGAACGCCAATTGATAATTTGAGAATTGAAACAAAAAAAACTGACATCAAGTAAAACCACAGATCCGCCTAACGATATCCTTCTTTTGGAGGGTTCTGTGTCGTCTTCAAAAACTTCGAATCTATATTGCGAGGAATTAGCTTCAGTCACAAATCACGACGTATAATGATGATAATCACCGTACCCAAATTTGGTAGCTAGTTTCTTAATTCTGGCTTCCGAAATACGTCCGGGAACATCATTCAGAAGCTCGACAATAGTATCAATAGACCCAACAGAGTATTTGCTGGTTATGTTTTGCATTTTGAGATGTCTATTCAGATTTTTGGCCTGATTTGCAAACCCTCTTATTGGGGAATGAACTCGAATGATGAAAATATATCTAGACCAGAGAGGTAGGTGAAAAACACCAGCACCAACTATTTTAACATGTTCTTAGTATGATGATTACTAATGAGTTTATATGCCTATTAGTTACACAGCGCGATGTATCGTACATATTCATATCCGCACGGCTACCCGTCTGCATGTAGTACAAAGACCACTGATGCCAACACCATGAGTGTTCAAAAAGTTAGTCAAATAATTGTAGCTTTGTTTACTACTTATACCAAGTCCCATGTGTATCAATCACACTATTAAAGAGGCCTCCTTGCACTATTTGTAACGTATCGAGTCCTTAAAGCCTTTCCTTACAAAGATCTCCTGTCTGAAGTTGTAAGACTTGTTGAATCTTACAGAAATGTATAATCCGTCTATTTCTCTACAGCTTAATATCAAAAACGCTACCTATGATTGACTTTGGCCACGTTTGAGAAATAGTGTATATATTGAGTGAGACCATTGAGTTGTGCTGAAATAAGGGATCACTTTTTACATAAAAAAGATTTGTACATTTTTATTGCACTGGTACCCGTGCGGATCTGGATGCACTATTGTCATGGTAATCACGACATGTATGTGTATGTCGCCTAGATTCATGCCTTTTAGCACCATCTAGCACTTACCCTCTGTGGCCTGAAAGGTCACATCGTCTTTGTTGTTTAATTACACATTTCTGTCTATAAATAAGGCTCGGGTCCCCGATCCGTTTATATAGTTACTCGCCGAGAATACACTTGATCCTTTAACATAATATAAGCTGCATCATTGTCCTTGCTCTGTCACCAGTTCTCATGCTTGAACAGCCCTTTATTCCGCGTATCTAGACGCCTATTCCTATTTCCTTACACTACACTATTGTAACGTAAAATTATTTGTACATGAAAAGTTGAATGTTTGAATGTCCCGCTTAGAAAATATATAGACTAATATAGACGAGCGCTGGCACCACTAATGCTACAATACTTTTTTTTAAATTTAGCGGTTCGACTATGCTTTCTTGACTTTAGCGTATCTTAGGTTTGAATTTGCGCGTCTAAGTATTTCCAAACCATGAAGAAATCAAAGCAGTTACAATTATGATGGCCATTTTCCACAAAAATGAGATATAGCCATGTATCTCAAAATACCCCTCAGATATCAGCCATGGAGCTGAGCCTAGGTAAATAGCCAACGTTCCCAGCTCAGAAAAGACCATAGTTCTTGTTCAAGTAATAACTTCCAATGCAACCATGATCAATTCGTTAAACAAAAGAGAAGTGACACTTGGAGCAACCATCTCTTTGAAGTACTGTTCCGAAAGCCCCATAAAGATCTGTGACAGCCCTTAGATTATAGTTCACTGATACAAAGAAACCAAAACCCATAGAAAAAAGTCTTGTAAGATAGTGATCTTCCTTCAATCAGCTCTTTGTAAAGCTCGGGATACAGATTTGCCAGTTCTTCATCAACATTGCGATCTAGTACGAGTGAAAAGACTGGTGCCATAGTATACACTGTAGCATAGCCAACCATTAACCACTCTTGGTATAAGGCGAGTGGCTTTAATCCGGTGGATATCGAGTAAACTGTCTGACAAACACTGATAATAAAACCTCTGTGTATGACAAACTGAACCGACTTTGCTGATCGTTTGTATGAGTTTCTCCAATGCCATACAAGAAGCTTGGTCAAATGACAAAACTGGGTGATCGAAAAATCAGCAGCTAGAGAAGCTTGTTTACCTTCTTTACCAACAATTCCAACGCCGACATCAGCTGCTTGAATCATGCTCACATCATTGCCGCCATCACCAATACAGCAAACCCGTTTCTTTGTAGCCTCTTTTATCAATATGGCCACATCAGCCTTTTGTTGAGGCGTACAGAGACAGGCAATGACAACTGGAAGATTGACAGCTACTCTGACAAATTCGTCCCAGCAGGCGCTGAGAAACAATGAAAGCGACTCGCCATCAATCAACAAACATGAATCAGACCGTTGCCTGAGAGTATCGATTTCCTCAAATGCAGTCTCCCGGTCTCGCAGTTTCGTAACAGTATGAATGTTCTGACCTCTCGAAACCAACTTAGCACTGACGGCAACACACCTGGCTGTTTCAACTTTATCTCCCGTCAACATCCAAATTTTGATACCGGCATTTCGAAGCAGCTTCAACGACGGTTTCATATCTTTCTGTAATCGATCTTCTACGCCAATCAACCCGAGTAATTCAAGATCGTGTTCAAGGTATTCGTGTACAACTCGAGCACAGTTTGCATCACGACTAACCATTGATTTCGAGGCATCTGCATGCTTGTTTTCAAATGTGGCCAAAAGAGTACTGGGTAGCTTTTTGCGACCAATTACTAGAGTTATCAAACTTCGCGAGCCATGTTTCCTGTTTCTTCTTCAAGCCAATCGCTTGCCTGAACAATAGGAGCCATAGTGACATCAGCACCCTTTTGCATAAACCACACATCACCCTTCAATCTGTCCCTTACTATTATACCCATACGTTTGTTGTCAGAGTTGAACGGGAAAACATACAAAATGTCGTACTCAAATAGGGTTTTTGTGGCCTCATGCATCAGAGCAACATATTTTCTATCTCTTTTCACCAGAGAAAGTCCAACTGAAGAAGTCCATTTCACTATGGCAATTTCATCTGGAGACGCTGCTTGATATTCCGGTTGCCCGTCCTCAAAACTTGGAGTAACACTGTGGCATAATGCAAGAGTTGTTACGATGTCCCTTACACGAGATCCAATTTTCCTGCAACTTCGTGGCTCACTTGCATCTCTGGCCACATAATGTTGCACTTCCTCCATAGCATCGCCTGAATATGATACCGTTCCGACGTGAATGCGTTTCATTTCCATATCGTTTTGAGTAAGAGTGCCTGTTTTATCTGTAAGTAAGTACTCTATCCGACCCAAATCTTCGGGTATTGTACTGGTTCGAACAATCGTATCTGGGATCGAGTTGTCGTGTTCGATCTGATAAGCGTAGACGGATTTCCCCAAATCCAAATTAACCCTTAAACTGACAGGTATAATTGTAGAAAAGAGAATCAAATATCGCATCACATCAATATACCATTTCCCTTCGAATTTGTTGAGGGCTACTAGTCCAAAACTGAGCAGCAAAACACAAGAACATAAGATTTTTGACAAATTGTTGATTTCTAACTCCAGTAGACCAGTTTTAGTTCCTGCTTTTGACGTATTCATAGCTTGGCGTGTTTCAACTCCAGTGTAGATAACGCAGCCAATAGCTGTTCCAGATGCAAGAACTGTGTTTGCCCACAATGTGTTGTCAACTGTCAGTCCTACAGACTGTCCATTTAGAGATATTTTGCCAATGAACGTGTGAATGTCCTTTTCTGGCGGTGATGCAGTAATTTCAATATTACTCAGTGCGTTCAAATCAGCATGTTGCGTAATTGAACAAGCAATTCTCAGTTTCCAATCAGGTTCACCATCAAGTTGATCTGTCCGGATAATCGACTTTCCGGTGGCCTCCGATGATTGTAGCAAAATGATATCTGCAGGCACACGTTGGTCTTTCCGCAGTCTTACCAGGGTGCCAACAGTCAACAGTTGAGAACACTCCTGATGTTTAGTCCCGTTTACTATCTCGTATACTTCAGTATTTGCTTCGTGGTCACTTCGTCTCCTATTTATGTCATCCCAAGCTTCTTTACTCATCGTGATTGTTAGAACAAATGCCAGCGGCACAATGTATGAACTCAAGTAACCGATTCGTAAGGCCGGGATAACTTGAAAAAGGGCTACTATTAAGAAGTAAAGGCTGAAAAAAAAACTTGAACAGCTCAAACAAGATCACAAGCAGAAAGGTAGCTGCAGAGTACTTAGCGTTAGGTATAACATTAGATGAATATAGATTGACACATTTGCGGCTTAGGGATTGTGCTGGGCATATGCAGCGCGCGTTCTGAAAGCTTGTGTGAGCCGAAGATACCGCTACCAAAAATACAATGCTCCAATTAATCTTTTTAAAACCCAACACCAACGTTTGAAATGTGTATTTCCACATATCATTTCAAAATCTCACGTATTGACGCGAGAAGATCGATGGTACAGCAAGGTCAAACTAATCAGCACCTAAAAATTTCCGTAATTAAATGCATTGTGTCATGTACACTTGCAGTAATTGCCGCGCAGACTGTAACCGAAAGCCATGGATGGTGAAAAGGTTTTCAGATCAATCGTACAATGAAATCTAGAGACAGTAGGGCCAAACGTAGTGTCACAGACACGAAATGTACCAACTTGAGCTACAATATTCGAACAAAAGCACAACGACAAAGAAACAAAAAGATATCACGGCCAAACTTTTGAACAGAAGAAAATCTGACAATTAACCTTGATACTATTGCAAGAATGAAATGAAAAGCCCCTAACCCGACGAAACAAAGGACAAACAAACTCCGGACAAGTTGATTTCAGCTTCAGACAAATGATGTACAACAGAACCAAAATGACAAACAATGACTCAAAATGGGAAGAATACGGACAAAAATTTAAATGTAAAGATTCTGGGAAACAGATAGTAAACAAACTAAAGAGTCACTCAATCAAATTTACCGGTTACAAGGTGATATCAGGCACTTGATCCACGTATACAAACTATGACACCAAAAAGGTTGACAGTGAGACTACTTGACAAAAAGATAAAACATAACAAAGTAAGCAATAAGCGACTAAAGAATACAATTGATTCGGAATCCAAGTCCTATCTTACGAAACAAGTTGGGCTAAAAACATGTGCAAACTGATCATTAAAAATCAATCAAAGCTAACAGATGTGAAGCACTTGGGTTCTTTGAGGAACGAATTTATTGGTAAAACTCAAAATGCGCACACAATATGTACTACTATGCTATTTGAATGCTATTATTTCAGCTATAGCTAGAGTTATAGATTTCTGTAATATCGCTGGTGTGGTTTATGTGAAGTGAATTGTATAAAAAAAATTTATTACTTGAGCAATTTCTTTACTTTTGCAGCAGTAATGGTCATCTACACAGTTGCAAAGTTATATGTATGATCTAAATGAAAAGAGTGAACATAATATCACACCTATGTGTGGAAACTTGCACTATTGTTCTATTTCAAGTTCAGAACTTAGCTATCGATTTAAGACTTTTTTCATGTATTATTTTTACACTGTTGGCATTAATGGTGTTTTTCTTATTAGTCATTTTCAGTACTTTACGCTTGGCTGTATAGCTTACTTAAAATTTGTCTGAATAATATCTTTGAACATTTTTTTGTTACTCTTGGCTTATGTATATGCTGTGTTGCTGCTTAAATCTTGTTCCCCAAAAATTTTTGGTTTGGAAAATCTGATTGCCTTAGGACCTTTGCGTGATCATCCTCCTCGGATTCTATCTTCTTTTGCGTGATAATGTACTTCAATTTCACAGCCAGATTCTCTTTTCTTCATGTGTCTATATTCGTGAGATCTTGAAGTGTTACGTCAATTCTCACATACTAGTTTCTCTCAGTACCGATCCATCTGGATCTACTTTTGTGATGATTCTAGCGGCAGCTTCATGCTTTCAACATTATTTTTAAGTTGGGAGATTCATACATCGTTTTACTTTGTGAGGACGTTCCGTTGCTAAATGTGAAATGCAATTGATGGCTCACTATCTTGTTTTTAATGCACACTTGGAATCTCTATATGTCACCATGACCAATGACATTGTACAGTACGATCTAGTATATATACAGTAATACTCACAAGACCATGTTGGTAGCCTGTCCATGATTGTTACTGTTCTTAATTGTACAATACATTTCTCTCGACGCTTTTACACCAGGAACTCGCGTGGTTCATACGTAAGTCACACGTCTTTGAGTTTTGTCTGTATGGTTCGATATTGTAGTTATATGGCCATGATGTCTTATACTCTGTCCATTATTGTCATATTATGAATTGTAGCATGAACTCGTTCATATATGCTAGGTGGTCTCATTGTTTGCAAGATATTTTAAATACGTTATGAAATTAGGAGTCATAGTACGATCATTTTTACGGTATGTCCTCCTAACAGAGCCGTTACTGTTAAATGTATCATTTCTGTCTCTAGCTTATAGACTGCTGGCTCTTTTTTAATAATAGCTCTAGTGTATTTACAGAACAGTACGTGATTCTGTTTTCGTCGGAGTGCCTGTATTGAGAGAATGGTCAGTACCGAAAAATCCTGTCCACCAGATTTTTCTTTGCACATGGTTATGGCCATGAAGAATTTGGCGCCATCGGACACTGAAAGTCCACAAAGCGTTGTCAATCTTTATGAGATACGCAAATGCATCGAATGTCTTCTGCCATGTCTGTTTTATGTATAGGTATTTTACATTCAAAGGTATCTCGTGTATAATTCCGAGGCGTAGGGACAATAAACAGATCTTCACTATTGTGAGAACAGTATCCCCATATTTTTTCCGTTTGAAAAGCGTGCATGTTTCAAAAAAGTCAACCCAGCTAAAGAAAATGTATACACACGCATATGTACTCTGAAAGTTTGTTAGGGCCAAAGGGTTGTCTGCTACTAGAACCCACATACCCCTGTGTTTCAATAGGGGTTTTAGTATGGAATTCTCGAATTTTAGTTTGTTTACACTAGTATTCCTCGTAAGATTTGATTATCTTCTGTCAACAGTTTTCTTTCTTCCTCATCATTTCATTCACTGAATCACGTCGCTTCAAAATGTCTATGAATGCAGTTCCCCCCGTCATGAGCGGAGAAAATGACAATCTCGAAGCCAAGATTGGTGTCCTCAATCTTCCTAATCAGCGATACAAGATTGTCGCCAAAAGGGGGGCCACTTTTACCATTATGTTGGCCGGCGAGTCTGGTCTTGGTAAAACAACATTTATCAACACTCTATTCTCGACTACTGTGAAAAACTATGCTGACAATTCAGCGAGACACAGCTCTCCCATCAAGAAAACAGTCGAGATTGGAATCACCAAAGCCGAGCTGGAGGAAAAGGGATTCAAAGTGCGTCTAAACATTATCGATACCCCTGGTTTTGGTGACAACGTTAACAACAAAGATTCATGGGCGCCTGTTGTTGAATACCTGGACGACCAACACGAGGCTTACCTTCGTCAAGAACAACAGCCCAACAGACGCAACATCTACGATATGCGAGTGCATGCTTGTCTTTATTTCATTCGCCCCACTGGTCACTCTCTTAAGCCTATTGATATCGAAGCCATGAGACAGTTGTCTAGCCGTGTCAATTTGATTCCAATTATTGCCAAAGCCGATACACTTTCTCCTCAAGAAATCTCCGACTTCAAGCATCGCATCAGACAGGTGCTGGAGGCTCAAAATATTGACATTTACAAGCCTGTCATTGATGAGCAGGACCCACTTGACACCCATGGGACCAGAAGCACCACCCCTGCAGAAGCTGAGCAGATCCGCTCGTTGGTTGATGCTATTCCTTTTAGTGTGATTGGATCTGAAAATGACGTTGAGACTTCCGATGGACGTATTGTCAAGGGTAGACAGTACCTTTGGGGTGTTGCGGAGGTTGAAAACGAGGAACACTGTGATTTCCGCAAGCTTCGTTTGCTTTTGATCCGCTCGCATATGCTCGATTTGATTCAGAACACTGAGGATGTTCATTACGAGAACTACCGCTCGAAGCAAATGGAAACGCGCAAATTTGGAGAAGCTCGTACACGTAAATTTGATCATCCGCAATTTAAGGAGGAGGAAGACAAATTACGCAAGATGTTTACTGAGCAGGTCCGAGTAGAGGAACAGCGTTTCCGTCAATGGGAACAAAACCTGATTTCGGAGAGAGACAGACTTAATAAGGATCTCGAGACAACACATGCTGCTATCAGACAGCTGGAAGCCGAAGTCGAGAATTTGAGTCTCAAATCTCGAAGATAATGTATACACGTAATTCGAGACGTTTATGTTTAATTTATATGTACATGTACATATTCCTGATAATCAATAATATTATAAAGACTTGGGATATATTGCAATAATAATTACTATGCTTGACTTGTAATCACAACAAACCCATGAAACTATGATGCTAGACAGCTGAACATTGTAGGATGTTAGTCGAATGAATGTACTTTCATTAGTGCTGGTTAATATTCAACCGTCTTGTATGAATGGTAAATCGAGTTGCATGGAGCGTCTGAATGTACACCACATATGCAACGGCTCATGCAAATCTCAAACACAGATCCACAAAAAACATACCTCAACAACATGCTATACATTGGCTCATATTTAATTTAGTCAAATGCCTTTTTTTTATTTTAGTTGATACCTGTTTCGAGACAGTTAATAGTTTTGGGATGTAGTCGGTTATTATTTTGGATTTTGATACAAAAAAACTGTTTTGAGATCAATGAATGATAATATACTATGAGAGCTAATTAGGCATAATCTAATCATTTTTTTTCCTCCCCACAAAAGTCGAGTTGTATCTTCCGCGATTTTTTCTGTGGTTTCTAGTAGTTCTTTTTGTCGACAGTTACAAATGATAATATGATAACGATTTTTAGTGAAAGTTGAGGGACCTGAACGATGAGAAGTCAAAATTATACGTACACATGTTGTACTTTTTCGTTTTTCTAAATCACGATTTTAGATACTTTATTTTTGCTTGAGTACATTTGCGAAGCATGCTTTGAAAAGAAATACATTTAACTTTGATAGAAAAAAACGGCAGAAGGGCATAAAATACACATGTACATAATCTACGTAGCCGATATAAACTTACGATTATAATAATATAAAAAAATGGTTCAAAAATGTTCGCAATCATCTGTTTCTGCATCACAAAATAGTGTTTTAGCGTTTTTCTCGAAACTCGTTACTTGGAAAAAACATTATCTTTGTAGATGTTTTTCAGAAAAAAATAGGGAAACTAGTTCTGGTTTTGTCCGATCAAGGGTAGCAAAACGTTACTATAAATATTATTATTTTTCTCCATTTAACTCAACTCCACAAACTGACGGATCGGATTTTTTTTCTTTAATTTGGCAATAGTAAACCATCAAATTTCATAATATACAGTACCAATACGAGTATTAAAATTATAATTGTACATCTACCTCAATACCGAGCAAAATCTTGCTAGCAAATCCAAGACATGTTCTCTTTTTATGTCTTGACAGTGGGCTCTTCTGTACCAATAAACTCTTTCAGTCGCAAAAATTCAACTGTATTGGCAACACTAGACTTGAGGAAGTCTTGTGCGTCAAGGTTGTAAGTCGAAGGCTCGTTGCTGTGCTTTTCAATGTAAACTCTGATAGTGGCACCAGAAGAACCAGTTCCAGACAAACGAACAACAATACGAGAACCATCGTCAAACTTGACGTAAAGACCTTGGTGATCGGAGACGGATCCGTCCAAGTCAGTGTATGAAAAATCATCGGCCTCTGTAACGGTGACACTGCCGACCTTGGTACCAATGAACGAATCGTGGTTGGTAATGACATTTTGCTTCAGAGCCTCAATGACCTTGGCAGCATCATCAGAAGAGACTTCTTCATAGTCGTATCTGGTGAAGAAAGTGCGTCCGTATTGCTTCCAGAAGTCTTGTTGAATCGCAGCAATGGAGGCCTTAGAAGGGTCTTCTTTGGCAACACCGGCAATGATGTTCAACCAGGCAATAATAGCCCAAAGACCATCCTTTTCACGAATATGATTTGAACCAGTACCGAACGATTCTTCACCACAGATGGAAAGCTTTTTAGAGTCGAAAAGAGCACAGAAAAATTTCCAACCAGTAGGGACTTCGTAGACATTCAGGCCCTTGGCCTTGGCAACGTGGTCCAAAGCGCCGGAGGTAGGCATGGAACGGGCAAGACCATAGACACCGTTGGTCTTGAAGTAGGGGATTTTGTCGGCATGGTGGGCAATAATGGCGACTGAGTCACCAGGGGAGACAAACGCGTTAGCACCGTAAATCATGTTTCTGTCGCCGTCACCATCACTGGCGGCACCAAAAGGGATCTGGTTCTGATCAACACGTTCAACAAGGGTGTGGGCGTAGGTCAAGTTGGGATCGGGGTGGAGGCCGCCAAAGTCAGGGAGGGGCTTTGAGTTTTGGACAGAAGACTCAGGCAATCCCAATTCGGTGAGGAAAATGGCTCTTCCGTATGGTCCAGTGACACCGTTCAAAGAGTCAAACAGAATCTTGAAGTTGGGGTTTTCCTTGATGAAGCTCTTGATCAAGTCAAAGTCAAAGATCTCCTTCATGAACTCGACGTAGTCCTTTGTAGAGTCAATGACCTGGACTTCCAAAGAGCTGTAATTGGTTGTTCCAATGTCTGAAATGTTGACATTGGTAATGGAATCATCAATCTTGTACTCGGTAATTTTGGTGGAGTACTCGTACATCTTATTGGTCACACTTTCGGGGGCAGGGCCTCCGTTGGCCAGGTTGTACTTGATTCCGAAATCGTTGGTAGGTCCGCCTGGGTTGTGGGAGGCAGTCAAAATGATACCACCGGTAGCACCGTATTTGCGAATGACATGGGAAGCAGCGGGAGTAGAAAGGATGCCGTTTTGACCAATAATAAGCTTGTTTACGCCATTGGCAGCAGCAATCTTAGCAATGATTTGAATGACATCGCTGTTGTAGTATCTGCCATCACCACCAATGACCAGGGTAGCACCATTGGCGCCTTCAGGAATTGAAGAGATGACGGATTGCACAAAGTTTTCAGTGTAGTTCTTTTCTTTGAAGACAACGACCTTTTTACGGAGACCAGAAGTACCAGGTTTTTGGCCGGCGATAGGAGAGGTGTGGACAGTGCGAACGCTCATTGTGGTATTAGGAAGGGCCAGTGAAGAGCTATGAGACAACGAGAAGGATGAATTGAGGGTGAGGAAGTGAAGAGAAGTGGTGTGTAGGAGGTAAGAAAGGAAGAAGTAGAAGAAAAAAGGTTGATTAAGAATGCGAAAGGAAGGCTATATAATATTAAGTAGAGAAGTGGAGGAGGACGGAGGATGAAGGAGGACGGAGGGGGAAGGATGAGGAGGAGGAGGACATGCTGATGATCGAAAAAGGTTCTAGACGCGCATGGTTTGCCTGCTTTTCACGGCCAAACTTAAAAAAGGTGTGTTTCTCACCCCAGAATCTCGGATCCTGGAATTTTGAGATGATTTTGTGGAAGGAAAGGAACAGGTGAGGCAGGCGAGGCTGAAAAATAATAGTACACATAAAAAAAGGGAAGGAGGGGCAGGGGAGGAAGGAAGGAACAATTACTACTACTACTACTACTACTACTACTACTACTACTACTACTACTATTACTACGATATGTACACCCTATGTGTACATTACATAGCGTGCGTTATACACAAACAAACAGAATGTAATGCGAGCACTGCAGTACACAGCAACAGTTGCCATGTCGTGAAAACCACTACATTGCCCATGTTGTAAATTCATTTTTGAAAAAGAAAAAACAACAGCACTAATGTTGCGATGATGAAAAACAAAACAAAACAAAAGCATTACAACCTAATTGTCTGGGGATCTCGCCACGTGCATAAGGTTATTTTGTGTGTTTAAAGGCTTTCCAGAAATCCCTTATTTTTCCAGTGTGTGTAGAGCATCACACGCAGACTGTGCCCCAAGATCACTGTGTACATTATAGTGATTGAATGGGGAAAAGCGGGAAAAAAAAGAGACGACACTGAGCTTGTGACCAAAACTTTATGGCAGTCCACTCTATCACTTCGGCAATGTTGCTGCACCACCATGTCCATGTCGCTATCGAGCTAAAAATAGCCATAGATGTGTGTACATGTACACGTAAAACACATAGACTATAGTATATATGACATATATCAAGCATAAATTTGTTTAAAATATATATTTCAAGTCATATCTATGACAGACACATAAATCTCTTTGCATCTGTAAAAATTATGATCTTAGTACATACGCCTTGTTTCAGTCTTTTCTTCCCTAACTACACTAGTCCTCTTTGGGGCCGCCTGTCCTCCAACCTTCGCCATAGTTCTGTTCCATTTGCCATTCTCTCTCTCTCTCTTACACAAGGCTCGTCCAGCCTGCTATATTGTATCTGTACACCTCGTGAACCCAAACAAAAAATGCATAACATTGTGTAATCTGCATAACCCCTAAATGTAAGCATGAAAACCTGAAATCTCGAGAAAACTGCTCCATGCCAATTCAAATCACAGAAATAACAGCCAAAACCACAGTTATCACTTGTGGCGTCTCTCGTGGGAAAACAGGCAGCCAAATTTTGTCCTTTTAATCTCCATAAAAGAGTATATTATACTTCTTCTCCATGCTCATACATTTGCCTTCATTTTCGTTGCCAATTCCCCCAGAAAAACCCCTTCAAATCCGACAGTTTTATCATCATCATCATTGTACATCGTCAGTAACAAACTTGCCCAAAAGGCTCAAAAAATGCCCGAATTTGACTTGCTCTCATGGCCAAATTCGCATCTGCTTAAAAAATTAGTATCAAAACCTTAAATGCTCAACTCGTATTATATTGCATACTTTTGTACATTTGAGCCCACATAAAAGAAAAACCCTTCCAAGGAGAGATTTCATAAATTCTTATCCCCATCGTTGTTGATATTTTTTTCTTCTTACTTTTTCTTTCTTTACATTATGCTTTTGTAGCCTTATAGTATATTTCCTTATCCACTTTTTTTTTTTTTTCTTTCTTTCTCCTTCCTCTACTTGTTATCATTTGTTCTTCTTCGACTCCAACCATTCCCTTCTTTTAGACCTCTTCTTAATTCCAACCTTTTCGTAATTGTCCCACTGCAAAATGTCCGACCCAGTTCAAGTGCAATTAGAAAAGATCACGGCTCAATTGCCCGCTATATTCAAGTCCACAAAGTACTCAGAACTTTATGGCTATGACCTCAGAGCTCTCAAAGAGTCAACAGACCCTAAAGATACCGTCATCTTAAACAGACTGCTTCAAAAGTTCTTGACCGCCAACAACTTCAACATCAAACAGTCAGTATCTCAGCTCACCAAAACTTTGGCCTGGAGAAAAGAATTCAATCCTTTGAGTGCAGCTTTCGAAGAAGTCCACGACCCCAAGTTTGAACAATTGGGATGCGTCACCTCCGTTCCGCGTCCTGGTTACGCTCCCGCTACCAACGGAAAAGAAAAGAAACTCAAAGCAGACGACGAAAAGCATGCCAAAGAACACCACGACGCTGATGAAGCCGCCGCAGCCGCTGCGATTGAGACAGCTGACAAGGAAGACCCATCTGACCCTTTGGCCGAAGACGACACTGAGCCCAAAGATTCCTCAGATGTAGCTGCTGATACCACCACTGATAAGGTAGATGAAACAATCACCTCAGAGCCCGCTACAACTTCAGGCACCTCCGAAAAAGACACTGTTGTCAATGCCTCAACTGACAAGAAGGAATTGGTCAATGAGACTGCTACTGGTAAAGACCAACTTGAAACAGCCAAAATCGAAGAGCCAGTCACTGCTACTACAGTTGAGTCGATTGACGAAACTGATGCCAAACTTCCTACAGACAAATTGGTTGCTGAGAATGCCGATGCCGATTTGGAGACTGAGCAAGTAGCTGATGCTGATTCGGAGACCAAGGAAGTAGCTGACACTGAAGCTGAGATTGAGGCTGAAAGCGAAGCAGAACCAGCATCCCCTGAAAACATTCCTCAGTTGATCACCACATGGAACCTCTATGGCATTCCTGCCAAAGATCGCGCTGAATTGTTCTCAGACACCAAAAAGTTCCTCAGATGGCGTGTTGGTTTGATGGAACGTGGAATGTCTTTGCTCGATTATACCAAGCCTGAAACATCGTACATGACCCAAATCCATGACTACCACAACGTTTCCTTCTTCAGAATGGACTCTGCCGTTAAGGCAACCTCTAAGGCAACTATTGACCTTTTCCAAAACTATTATCCTGAGTCCGTTGATTACAAGTTCTTTGTCAATGTCCCCACAATCATGGGCTGGTTTTTCAGTCTCAGCAAACTTTGGGTTTCAAAGGCTACTATTGACAAGTTCCGTATGATTTCAAACGGCTCGGAGTTGGGCATGCAATTGGGCTCTTGGGTACCCAAAAAGTATGGAGGTGTGTCTAGTTCATTAGAAGAAATACAAGCAAAGGAATTCAACGCACCTGCTGCAGATATTTTGGACCGTACTGCCATGGCCGATTTGAACGAGGCTCCTAAGGCTGTTGAAACCGAAACCGTCAAGGACTCTAATGAGACAGAAGTTGAACCAGTCGAGGCTACCAAATCCGAATCTGTTGAGACCTCCGAAGTTGAACCAATTAAGGCTTCTGAGGTTGAATCAACTAAGGCCTCCGAGAAGGTCGTGGATACCGAGGCTGAACCAGTCAAAACTTCAGAGCTTGCTTCAAGTGCAGATGCTGAACTAGTCGAAGCACCCGCTGTTTCCAAGATCGAAAAAAGCAATGAGGATACAAAGACGGAAAACGCTAAACTTTCTGAGCCTTCCGATGAGGCCAAAGAGTCAACTGTTGTTACCGAAACCACTCACATTGCTTCCAAAGAAGTTCCTTCAGAGTCCGCTATAACTGCTGCTAAGTTGCCCGAGGAAAAGACAAAGGCTCTTGATATTGAGCCTGCCACCAAGGTCCCAGCAACTACCACCACCGACGAAGAGACCTCAGTTACCAAGGCGGTTCCTGAAGCTGCTCAGCCTGGTGATATTGCTAGTAAAACTGAAACTGCTGCCAAAACCGCAGTGACTGAGCCAACTTCTACCGTTGCTGACACAAAAGACGAGCCCTCGAAGCCTCAACCAGGAGCTGTTGCAGCAGCCCCCAGTTCCACAGGTACTGCTTGATGAATTTGGCATTATTGCTGTTGCAGTTTGAATTTTATATTCTTATTCTTCTTTTCTTGTAATTGTGAAATACTATTGTTATTTAGAATTTTTTATCAAGCGTCAATAGTTATCGAAACCACAACAAATATTAATCTGTGTACACTCAGAAGCAGCTATCACTTATTTCAGAAATTGGGAGTCTTAGGTGCCAACTATAATGTATAACTCCGGGTTAAGAAAAAGTAAGAATCAACACATACACACATGTGTACACCACCATCTGTGAATTTCAACGTCTTTGTTATAATCTGAACTGGAAGATATTAAGCACAGGGCTAAGCTTTCCACGCTGAAACTATAGTCTTTTTGAATTTCTTGGTATCACTTGTTTGCTGTCAACATGTTTTACATTCTTGGAGAGCAGCAGTACAATTTCAGGGACCTCAGAGTTTGATGCCGACGAGGTGATTAGAAAGTATGTACAAAGCCGTTTTGAAAAGCCAATTGTCGTAAAATAGTACTCACTCTTCTTTCTTTTTTTGGCTCACCAGTATGAATAATAAGTAAGAAGCAAATGTTTGTTGAGCACGATCAGGAGAAGAAATTGATTCGTTGCATGTCTAGTTACTCTGTGCCAAGTTGGGTTTGGCGGAGGGGGTTTTTTTTAATCCCCTCCACATCAGCTTTTGATCAGAGAGTGTAGAATTGGAGTTGGCTACAAGTGTTGCATGCATTTCTCACAAAAAGACACCTATAAATGGCCACAAAAGTCTGTGATTATCTTAACAATTAAGCCAATAGCGTGGAGACTCGTCCAAAGTAAAGGCTGAGGTAGTAATTAACGCATTTACCTATACAAGCGGTTACAACAAAAGGAGCGAGTGGTCATACAACTTTGATTTTTGACAAAAGATCAAAAAGCCCTAATAGAAAAGTGAATCTGCCCAGTATGATAACTGTTATGACAGCTGTACAGGTTGAATGGAAGTTTTTGACGATTTCTTGTAATGTGCTCGAACTTTGGATGCTGTTGCCAATGAATCAAATGTATGAGGTTCAGAGAGCAGTGAATCATAATATTTTCAGATACACACATGAAGACACTTCGAGTCTACAAGATGAATAATTGTGCATTGAAATAGTTTGCTCAAGATGTTCTGAAA
Source organism: Saccharomycotina sp. CBS 16003 (assembly GCA_022457085.1). NCBI lineage: Eukaryota > Fungi > Ascomycota > Saccharomycotina sp. CBS 16003. The sequence continues at coordinate 1,135,880 of JAJNCF010000020.1, forward strand.
ATGAACAAATGTTTGTTTATGAATCATTGGAATGCGAAATTTCATAAGAGGACGAGTTGTTTGTCGATCCAGTGATAGTGCACAACTTGTGTTTGAACGGGAACAATGATAATATCATGGATAGTTTTACTTATTCATGTGCAAACACAAGCTAATCTCGGAAACAATGGTTGTTTGTGTTGTACTCTGTCATGTTTGCCCGCGTGATTTCTGTTGGCTGTGGCGATGGTAACTATCTTTCAGATCACAATGGCTATCATTTACTGATAGGTTTGTTGCTCAATGTCATTATTTCAAGATATAGACACACCATTGTGGAGACTGTGTATATGTATACCATTTACACCCGTTTCCAGTGGAAAAGTACCCCAGATAGGGCGGAAACTAACGAAGGCTTGCCTTCAGGGACGACTACTACAAAACCGACTCACACTTCACTTTCCTGCGCTGACTCATCTTACACAGAGATCTTACATTATGAAAGCCCTACTAGACATAGGGCTAAGCAGTTTTACGTGACTGGCAAATCTCTGCCAAATCTAGAAAACAGGCATAACATACTACTATGATTAAGCTCTAAGGTGTATCTTTACCCTAGCCCCTCAGCTCATCTTTGAAAATTTCTTCCACTTTTCTTTGGGTAAATTTTTTTTTCATCCCGTCCTGATTTTCGTAGTCTCTTCTATCGGACAGCCTTCGACAATCATAATTAACTAACCATGGGTATGTTTAGCTGATCTGCGGCTCCGCCGATTCAGAAAATCAAGTGCTAACGTAGTGTTCTTCAGGTCGTGTTATTCGCAATCAAAGAAAAGGTGCTGGCTCCATTTTCACTTCTCACACCAGATTGAGAAAGGGAGCCGCCAAGCTCAGAAACCTCGATTACGCTGAGCGTCACGGTTACATTCGTGGTGTCGTCAAGTCTATCATCCACGATCCCGGTAGAGGTGCTCCTCTTGCTAAGGTTGTCTTCCGCGACCCTTACAGATACAAGCAACGTGAGGAGACTTTCATCGCCAACGAAGGTCTTTACACTGGTCAATTCATCTACGCCGGTAAGAAGGCTACCTTGAACGTCGGTAACATCTTGCCCGTCGGTGCTGTCCCCGAAGGTACCATTCTCTCTAACGTTGAGGAGAAGCCTGGTGACAGAGGTGCTCTCGGCCGTACTTCCGGTAACTACGTTATCGTCATTGGACACAACCCCGATGAGGGTAAGACCCGTGTCAAGCTTCCCTCTGGTGCCAAGAAGGTCATCAAGTCTTCTGCCCGTGGTGTCATTGGTGTTGTTGCCGGTGGTGGTCGTATCGACAAGCCTTTGCTTAAGGCTGGCCGTGCCTTCCACAAGTACAGAGTCAAGAGAAACTCTTGGCCCAAGACTCGTGGTGTTGCCATGAACCCCGTCGACCATCCCCACGGTGGTGGTAACCACCAACATATTGGTAAGGCTTCCACCATTTCTAGAGGTGCTGTTTCCGGTCAAAAGGCTGGTCTTATTGCCGCTAGAAGAACCGGTCTTCTCAGAGGTACCCAAAAGACCAAGGATTAAATGTAATGAGATGATTAATATTATTTACTGTGCTACCATCCGTTTCTTTCCCTGTTTTCATAGTATTGTGGAATGTAGGTTTTTTATATTTTGATAAAAGTTGATCATGTTCATTTATAAATATATTTATTCTTTTTGGAGAACTTGTTTGTACATTATTCCCGTTTATCTTAAAGATCTGAATCAATTTTTGTATCGATGATTAGTTCTTTTTTCGCAACAAAACCACCTGTCTGAAATGCATTTCTACGTATTTTAATCTGAAATACATAGTAGCTTGAACCGGGTCTAAACATTACTGTTATTTTTCTGATACATAGTTCCGCATACTTGTTCATCAATCAAAAGTTCAATCTAGTCTAACATGAACCAAGAAGGCAGTGACTTTGGTCCCTGTTCAAATTGTTGCTCCTACTTACATGTTTGATTATCCGGCCTTTTCCGTTGAAATATGGGGTAATCCAACACCATGTGTAGCCTATATTTTTAAACTTGTTATGGTCTATAATTGGCATCTAGTGTATATCAGTTACACGAAAAAAAAAATACTCAACAGACAAGAGTGCTATATAAACAATATACTTTGGAGCAGCCAGTAGGGTGAGGTGCGTAGACTCTCAACAACTTTGTTCAGCCGTAGTCTCTAAAACTAGGCGCTTGTTCACATCGGTAAGGTTAGAAAAGGGAGGGTAGAAAGATAGTAGTCTTTGGCAAACGTTTCTCTAATGATATCAGAGGTCGCTGCTAGCCCTCTCCTAGTGCTAAACAGGGTCCGGACTCCCAGACCAGGGAACATCCCGCGAAGGGCAGTTTTCTGGGTTTCATACCGAGAGCAAATGAGCAGTCGGTGCTCGGCAGTGTCGGTGACGCCGCATCTGCATATATAGGGATCTTTTCCTATTTTCATCACCTCAACATATGAGCGAAAGGCACTTATGCCGGTCCGTAATTGTGTGATCCAGCTAAAATCGATCTTTCTTATTTCTTGGACAGCCTATCCGTAGCCAGATTCTTGAAATTTTGATGTACCAATCTGTAGGGTCTAGCGATCCCACGAATTTATCATAGTCTGATTTTCAGCTTTGATTTTGGATAGCCAAGTTGGCAATCTTCAGTTCTCCACAAGAGTTTATTGCTAGGGCCACCCCTTGTAGTCGTCACTGCAAAATTTTAAAACTTGCTATAAGAACTCAAAACCATATTTTTGAAGATATTTATTCTACTGTGAGTTGAAGCAACAGTTTGACATTTCAAAATTTTGCAGTATTATCAAAGCAGTTGTCTTTTCAGGTTTTCACTTATTAGTCCTGATCAAATAAGTACGCAAGCTATGATTTGTCAAAATTCCAGAAAACTTGGTTTTTGTGCCTGGTTCATTACACACAACTCCAAAGATTAATAATAATAAAAAACAAAACGAGTTTTGACAAACCCAGATTGAGATTTAAGCCAGCAACCAATATTAGTATGCATTGAATACATGAGTTATCAATGTATATTTTAAAGATTCTTCTGTAATTTTAAAGACCAGATACTATTTTATATTGTGTTGACGAATTTTCTGTCTCAAATATAATCATGGTCACTCATTGCACAAATCGTGGGAATGGTGATGGAAAATATTTAAAAATGGTTCAAATAACGCATTGTAACATACACCATCAAGAATAAATCTGCAGTATAAGTATCAGAATATCTACTGAAATTATAAATATGACTACATTTTGTTACCGGAAAATGAAATAATCTTTTGCAAAGCTTCGATACAGCAACATCTAGGCCCTGATTTCTAACTCCAAAAAATTTTTACTGCTATTTTTTCTTTTTGTAACTGGCTCCGATTACTCTCTATATTTTGCAAAAACCTGACACAACATTGCTATATCACTGATGAGAAACTAATCATTAAAGGAAACTGTAAAAATTTGTTGCTAATAAAATCATTAGGAGGTTGTATTTTCCAGAGCCCAAATTTATGCACTAGCAAACTACAATAGATCATAGCAATATTACTATCATTATCATGTGCAGTGATATTATGGACTATAATATCATATACACGCAAAAGAACAAAAATAAATGTTATACATCAAAGGTCAAAAAATATCGGCTCTATATACCTGATCAATATGAAACAAAGTTCAGTATTTATTTTATAATTTCAAATAGACTTATGGATGACAAAACGTCTAGCTTTGTATACAGTTTCCACAGCCTCTACAATGTCCCCATACACAGCACCTTATAATATTGCTTGTATCAAAAGAAAGAACGTCATTTTTTAAGGTCGTTATAGCCAAAATTTACAAAATGTAGCAGAGTACTATCATAACTTTTTTTTCTTTGATTAGATTTGTCTATTGTGTTTACTGATTTTACAACATTTGTACTGCTTTGATACAAACAATCACACGTACAAAAACTGTATTAAAAATTTTAGACATTCATATTATATTTGACAAAATAAAATAGGCTTTACACCATGATTGGTTCTAACAGATTAATCTTGAATTTCGTGTATGTTTTTTTTGTTTAATTGTTTAAAAACCCGCTGATTACAATGTTCTCCCGTAAATAACTTGACGGATGATCCTTTTCATGAAAATGCAAAAAATTAGTAGGCAATATCTCACGGGGTACACCAAACCATCAGATTTACTATAATACAAGTACAATGCCTCAACGCAAAAATCGCATATCCATATAACGGCGTACAAATTTAGATATGCCATGCCTATAATGAGATAAAATCCAAGGTAAAACCATGATGGGGTTTCTATTTTGTGGTGTGAACTTGCGTATTTATTATGACAAGATTGTAGTGTATACTGCAAACAAGTATGTATACGCGGTCATGATAGCCATTTAACAGACAGTTGCAGGTTGATACTTATCCCGAGATTATGTATACACCCAGAAAGATTGACATTAGTAACCAACGCGCTTCGCCATCTCCAAATCGCTTAAAATATTATATTGCTGATTTCAAAACTATATAACTGGCTACATGAATTTAGTCTACATGACACTAACAGACGAAGTACCTTCTTGGAATCGAGTTCTAAACACTCTATTGGCATTTGTAAACATGCCTTCTTTCAAACTGACCACAATGAATTGGGAGCCTTTGAATCTTGTCTTGATCAGCTGTCCAATATTCTGTGTATGACTGAGATCAAGTGCGGCGTCAACTTCATCCAAAATATACATTGGTGCCGGTTTGAATTGTAGTAATGCAAGAATTAACGAAAGCGCAACCAGTGATCTCTGACCACCACTTAATTCCGCAAGTGAATCTTTCCATACACCTCCAAGACAAACCTTGACCTCCAGTCCTTTTGCAATATCATTTTCATCGCTAGCAACAAGTTTCGAATTAGATCCTGGTAGCAAGTCGCCGAAGATTTTACCAAAATCCTGTGTGACCTTGTGCCATGTATTTACCAGAGCCGACTTTTTATAATCGTCAAGTGACACAATAGTCTCTTCGATCTTGCTCTTGTCGCGCTCAATTGTTCTGATCATGGTTTTTAGAGCAACCTCCTTCTTCTCGACATTTTCAATCATATTCATAACCTTGATATTGATACCCTTTTTGAGTCCTGTGATTCTCTGACTGAGCAAGTGGAGCTCTTCTCTGAGAGCTGGGATGTCAATGTTATCAAAGAAGTACGGCGTATTTGGTTTGCCCAAAAATTCTTTTTCTTCCATAATCCAAGAATGTTCACGTTCTAGTTTGCCAATATAATTCTTAAAGGTCTGTATTTCAGCCGTGATTTTCTCGACATGATGTTTGACCTTTTGTACTTGAAGCTTGTTTTCGTTGCAGAACTTGGTTTTAATAGCCAGAGTACTTTCAAGCGACTTAATTTCTTCGTTTAATCCTAGTAATTGTGCCTTTTCATCTTCGAGCTGGGCTTTGCATGATTCGTATCGTTCTGCAACGTCTTCTTGTTCTTTTTCAATGGCTTTCAATGAAGAGCGCAGGTCATCAAGGACTTTTTCGCAATCTTTGTGATCATTCTTCAATGATTCAAGTTCATCTTTCAATTGATCAAATCCAATCTTGATTTCTTGATATTTCTCCTCCAATTGGTTAACGTAGCGCGATTTTTCGTCTACTTTTTTCTTCAGCTCTTTTGTGAGTTTCTATAACAGTAAGTTAGAATGCTGGTATCTTGTAATGTGCGTTTCAATAATTACCTCTAGTTCCTTGAGTTTTCCATCTTTATCGTTGTTAAATTCACCCATATCTTTTTCGATTTTTTTAATCTCTTCTCTTCCTTCCTTTTCAGTATTTGTCAGATCAACTACCGATTGTTTCAACTCTTTGATTTTCTCGCTCCGTTCTTCATAAGCTTTTAAAAACTTTGTAAATGTGCTATTTTCAAATTGTTTCCTGGAAATGTTCAACTCGTGTTCCTTCAGTTCACACTTTTCCTTCAAATCTTTGAATTTATCCAACAATTTGGATTCAATAGCGATTTTGTCCCTAATAGACTTGAGCTCTTTGTCAATAGAGTTTCTTTTAGAAACAAGCGCATTGTACTTTTGTAATCTGGTCAAAAGACCGCTTGAATTCGAATTGCTTCCTCCAGAAAGAGTTCCCATAGGATCATAAATATCACCATCGAGCGTAACTGTTTTAATTCTAATTTCAGGACTAAACGCAACCTTTTTGGCCGAGTCAGCATCATCACAGATAAACGTACTTCCAAATACATATTCCATAGCCTTTTGCACATCGTCATCATATCCAATCAAATCCAATGCTAAATTGACTTTGTTGGGCGCTATTCTCTGAGCCGCGCCCAGCTTCTGTGCTGAGATTTTAAAAGTACTGATTTTGTTTAAAGGAATAATAGTGACTCTGCGCTTTAGTTTTCCATTCTGTAACAGTTGCGAGCCAGTGACATCTGTGTCAACAACCACCTGGTATAACCTTCCTCCTGCACAAACCTCTAGAGCATTTGCCGCGTTGAAATTCTCTTCCTTTAAAGAAAATAGCTGAGCAACAACACCTTTGACGCTTTTAGGGTCAAAATTGGCCGATGGTCTGCTGTAGTTGAAATCAATGTTGGCGACAGTTCTTTTTGCGTTTTCGATATCTCTTGTGATCTCTCTCAGCTCCGTCGTCAACGATCGTTCTGTTGTTTTGAAATCATCAATTTTGGACGAAAAGTTGTCACCAAGAGATTTGCGTAGCGAAGTGTATTCTGACTCCAAATTTACAAGATTTTGCATTGCGTTTTCCCGCTGTTTGTTGATTTCTTTCAATCTCGGTGTGTCTTTTGCATGTTGTGACTGCATTGAGTCCAAGTGAATCTTAGCCTGTTTGGCTGCAGTTGAGGCTTCCGAAATCTTCTCATTCACTCTTTTAAGCTCATTAGCGTATCCCGACTCCATACCTGCTCTTGATGAAACACCAGTCTGCAAAGACTGAAGAAGTTCTTCTTTAGATTCTTTTTCTTGAATCAAATCTTCAAGGTCTTTGCCTGCTCGTTCGTATTTTTGTTGAAACGACTCAAGTTCTGTTTTCTTACTTTCTATAGACTTTTCCGTACTGCGAGTGTTGCCAATTACAGAGCTCAAATTCTTTTCTTCGTCTTTCAACGAGTTCAATTTCAGATCCTTCATGGTACCTATTCTAACCGATTCGTGCGAAAGCTCTTTGACTTGTTTCTCTAGCGCCTGGAATTTACCGTCTTTTTTTATTTGTGTTTCTTTGAGCTTTTTAGACGCCGCTATATCTTCATTAAGACTCTTGATCTCTGTGCCTGACTTTTCAACCAGTTTTTCCAGAGACACCTGGTGTTCTTTCGAATTATTGAGATCCTGTAAAGTCTCTTTGAGCTTTTCCGTATAACTGATATAATCATGCGAATAAACGACCTTTTCTGCTCTTTCCAAATCGTTTTGTACTTGTTGATACTCCAAAAACTCTCTTTTTTCCGATCTCAACGCTTCCAGTTTCGGTTCAATTTCTTCGTTCAACAAACTCATGATTTCCTCTACTTTTTTCTCCTTTTTCCCCATTGTCTTGATTGCCTTTTCTCTTCTTTCTTCAAACATTCTTGTACCAGCAGCTTCTTCGATCAGCGCCAGTATCTCTGTAGATTTCATGTTCAACACTTTTGTGATGCGACCTTGCATGATTAAAAAGTTTGGATTGTTGATGTTGAGCTGGACACTTTGAAACAGCTGCTGAACGGTTTGTTGCTGCGCCCTGTGGCCATTGACCAAGTATTTGCTAGTTCCGCCCATGACAACTTGTCGTGTAACACTGATCAGCGACTGATCCTCAAACCCCAACGGACTCGAGTTCTTATCCGTATTATCAAATACAATCGTCACTGACGCCTTTGTCACACCGGCCTGTCCTCTTTTGTAAATAAGATCCTGCAAGTTTTGCGCTCTCACCGTCGTCATCGACGTGATACCCAACACAAAGCAGATCGCATCCAGGATATTTGATTTCCCGGACCCGTTCAGTCCAGTAATACAGTTGAAAGTCTTATCCCAATCCGAAATGACGGTACGCGTGGCATATGATTTGAATCCATCAATAATGAGCTCCTTGACTTTCATTGTTTTTCCTTCTCGCCGCTCTCGAAAAAGATTGGACGCGTGTGTGTGTTTTGGATTGTTTTCGCGTTCAAAAATGTGTATTTCCTCAAGCTCTCGCGAAAACAAATGATTTAGGCAAAGTTTACATCAATTGTTACTCAGTGATTTGTCAGTATTATTAAGAAAATATGATTTCTGAGTTGAGATTTTAAGTTTTGGTCTGATCAGTCAAAATAGGCAGAACTCATCTAATCAAATCCATCAATTTTCTACTTTAAGAGATTGGCCAATGATAGTCTTCGATCTTCTCCAAGTTCAAACTCAAAAGAATTTCCATCAAAAAAAAAAAAAAAACTGCTTGTGTTCACAATCAAACCATCTTTTGTATCTTTCTTTATTTTCGGCATAAACTTCTTCAGATCAACATTGATTGCACAATACATATTCCATCTGATTTCAAAATGCCTGACATTGATTACTCGTTTTTGAATTTAGTCTCTTACTATGTTTTGTGTTTCGCGAGTATTATGTTTGTTGTTTTCATGTCATCAACACAATCGTTTATCTTGACGGATATCATTGGACAACATGAAAAGATTGTAAGTATGGTGTTTGCTCAAAGTTTTCGCTTTGTTCTTGATGCCGATTCTAACCGGTGGCGTTTGATGTATCAATAGGGCAAAGATCTGGGTAATCTGGCGTTTGCGGATGAACTGTTGACCATTGTCATGAGTCCAGTGTGGGGTGTACTGTCAGATAAGATTGGTACTAGACCCGTTGCAGTATTTGGAACTGTGGTGATGGCAATTGCCTTTTCATTTTACACGTATGGACTAGGGGCCTCCGTGTATCCCGGCTTGATACTTCGCCGACTGCTGTTTGCCGTGGGCGGATCGAGTGCTGCCTCGATGATCACTGCGATCCTGACCGAAATATCGGTGTTTCGGGTTCAACCCAGAAAACTGGTTGACAATTTTGTAGGTCAGGTTTCGGCCAAGTTCAACAGACGTCAGTACGATCCTGTGCCTACTGATGCATATACTGACGGCATTGATGAAGAAGAACAGCGGTCCGAAGTAGTACGACCATCCAGCGCCCAAGCTGATTCAGACACTCCTGGAAATGTCGAGGACAATAGCGAAGATGGATTTTTAGAGTTGGCCGAGCCAGGCACGCGCAATGGTACTGGAGCGGCAATGGTAGGCATCTGTTCTGGATTGGGCGCAGTAGTCGCCGTTTTTGTGCTGCTGTCGCTTCCGTTGACACTTGATCCTTCGCAATCCAATCCGGGCCAGGCTCTGAAACACTCGTATCTGATTGTTTCAGGTATAGCCGCAGGTGCCTCTGTATTCCTGTTTTTTGGACTACACTCGGATAAAGAAAAGGGATGGAATGCGGCAGGAACCACGAGTTTGAAAGGGTATTTGGAACTGCTGAAGAAAGGCTACTTGGCTGCGTATGAAGAAGAGCGAATTCTTTTGGCGTATCTGTCCAGTTTTGTCGCGCGGTCGACGACAGTAGCCACGACCATGTTCATTCCATTGGCGATAAACGTTTACTACCGATCGCAAGGCCGATGCGAAACCGAGCTGTTGTCTTCCGATCCCAACACTCCCAACTCTGATCTCAAGGCCTCTTGTCCACGGGCTTACTTGGCCGCGGTGATCACCACGGGAATCGCGCAAACCGCAACGCTTTTGTGTGCGCCGATTTGGGGATACACGACCAACAAATACGGCCGCAAAACCACGCTTTTGATCAGCTGTTTGATTGGAATCGTCGGGTTTGTTGGCTTTGCTTGCACTTACACTGCTGAACAGGCCGGGGCCAGTTACTTGTTTGGCGGGTTCATGGGAGCTGCGCAGATTGGCGTGATCATCACGTCAATGTCGCTTTGCACCGACACGAAACGGGAGGCGTCAGGCGCAATTGCTGGAGTGTACTCGTTTGCCGGAGGACTAGGGATTTTGTTTCTGACCAAGATCGGAGGATGGCTCACTGATATGCTGGCGTCTTCTGCGTTCATTATCATGGCAGTGTTTTACGGGGTGTTGGCAATTGTTACGGTGTACCAGATGCATGGCTTTGGGAGGGTGCTGGAGGTGCTGCATATGCGAAGGGAACGAGGAGTCCAGCTGTAGCGGAGATGTGATGGCGATGATATCAAGTGTATAATATTATTATAATACTATCTACACATCACTTGAGAATGTATTGTGTATTTCTGGTAATAAGGTGAGGTTTATTTTTAAAACTATATGATGATTCACGGAATGAGCGGGTCACGAATAACTTTGTAAATATAGAAATCAGCGACAACAACGTGATAATGATGAGAAATAAAATAAAAAATAAATAAATAAATAAATACACATGAGGTTTATGATAAAGAATGGCCATGGACTGCTCTACTCAAAGCTGCTGCTACGATTGATGTTTGAGATTAAAGTAGTCCTCTTGTCTCGAGTTGAAGATGGGAGGAGTGTGCAGATACTTTGATTGGCCAACACAGGCTCTGGAAGCAGCGGCAGCAGACGAGCCGTTGATGGAGGAGGGCTTGGGACAGTTTGCAAAGCGCAGTTTACCAGGGTTGGGCATAGCTTGTTGCACAGCCGGTGTGCTTGAAGACTTGAGTGGGTTCATTTGGGATATGGCGGTTGACGATGTGGTGGTAGAGGTGGAACTTTGTGTGTTTTTGATGATTGTGTTTGAAAAAAGCGTTCTTTGAATCATTGTTATCTGGAGAGTGTAGACAGTGGACTTGAAGTGTATATGAGGTAATGTGTATAGTAAGTAGATAATTTGAATAGCCAAACAGTAATCACAGATTTTTGAATAGCGCTTATTTTTTATAAGTTGATTAGAAGGAAAGTGTAGATGTGACAATGATGAACCAGTCAGACACGGGTGGAGTAGTAGTAATAGTAGTAGTAATAATAGATGAGAAAGAGAGAAAGAAAGGAAAGATCTCGAGCGGATTCCAGGAGTATTTATATCTAATCCCCATACATTTACACGCTTCTATGGGAGTATCAGGCAGTGCGTGCGTATTCCACGAAGGGAATCAAAACACCCCAGAAAAAAGAGGAGGAGGAGCACAAAATCAGGGAACAAGGAAGTTTCCCAGAGAGAAAAAAAGAAACCATGTTTAACCCGACTAACCAGGGCGCGAGCGGCTGATGCACTACCCATTTTTATTTTCTGGGGAGAGAACAAGAAAACAAAAATTTAATACAAAAATAAAAAAAATAAAAAAATAAACAGCTCAAAATGCATGTATCATCACAGCTGCAATGTGATACACTTCACGTGTTATATGCCTTGTATCTTGTGCCTTGTAACGCAGTGTATGTAGTGGTGGCGATGAAGCTCTGATAGAGTGGTCAGCCAGACGATCTCTCCAGTCCTCAGTTGATCGATTGTTTGCTTTGCTTTGCTTTGCTTTACACTTTGTAGTCAGTAGCAGAAGAAAGAAGAAGAGGCTTGTTTTGGATTTGAAATTACAGATAAACCATCCAAAAGTAGAAACGCGGCAAAGCTAAGAACTGCTAAGCACTGCCACTTGGACCAACATTTGTACATTCGCTAATACAGCATGACTTCTATGCCTTTTCTGTATAAGAAGAAGAAGAAGAAGAAGAAGAAGAATAAATAATGTGGAGAAACAAAGTCTATTTACACACTATTTACAAACACACAAAAGAAGGTCAAGGCAATGACCAAGTCTTTAGGGGCTAATGACATTGATAATAATATAATGGCAGTGTGTAATTGTCATGATAATAATAATATGTGTATGACACTTCATGAATCGCCTTGTACATTATACACACATGTATTCGCATAAAAGGCATGTAAAAGCCATTCATGATAGTATTTATGGTACTGTTTCTTGTACAGCTCTCTGATTAGAGAACAATCTCACCACAAAACACTTTAAGTTACAAGGGCTTCAAGAAAAAGAGAATCCACAACAACAACAACATGGAGACTGTTGTGTACATTCTCACCCGCTTTACCTAATACACCACATCAAGCGTGTGATAATTCCGCATCGCTGTTGTGATTGGTCAAAAAAATGCCGTCTTATCAACAACTACTACAACAACGATGTAATATACACAACCACCACAACGAAAATGTACTTATTTGTATAACACACGATGCATTTATATGTGGCTAATCAGTGTCTGTAAACTACACATGTAACATACCGTATCAAATGAATATATAAATATATACACACCTTCAAGGACTGTTCATTATCGTAAATATAAAAAAAGAGCCTTTCGTGGCTTGGTTCTCGAATCACAGGCTACAATAGTCACGACAACGACAACGACAACAACAACAATGTGACAACAGCCACCATGTTACATTCATTCATTCATTCGTAATAGTGGTGACGTCAACTACACACAGCCTGTGCCGAAGATGCCGTCGCTTATGTGTACACACACACATTTCGGGAGATCATGTGCGTGGGCGTGTGCACAGCTGTGTGTAAATTAAAGTTTCTTTTTTCTCTAATTCCACTTTCATTCATCTCACTCACTCACTCACTCACTGCAATGGGGTAAGCCAGGTAAAAGACTAAAAAGACTTGAAACTAGCAATATCGTAGTTATAGTCTAAGACTTATGAATTACGTACTAGTTACACATTAGCTTTAAGCTATATAGCTTAAGGTATAACTTCAAAATATAAGACATAGCACTAAAAACTAAAAATATCACAAGTCTTATAAGATCCCATGCTGAAATGCCCATGCAAGGTGTATGTTCTTGTCTGCATTGTTTTTCCAGTACACTCAATGATAATAATCAACGCACATGTGTTACCATCAACTTTAATCAATTCGCAAGTTCTCATTTATACTCTGTTATTAATGTGATAATTTTGTATAAATTCATACATATTCTTTGAGTATTTAGTCTTGTCTAGACCACTTGGAACTGCAGCATTCATTTGTTTTGTTAACTGACAACAAGAATAAAATATCACACAGTAAACATCAAATTCTGTACCAACAGGCACCTAAGAAATTGGATTCAGGTACAAAAAACCAAGATCTTATTCGAAAACTTCTCAGCACCCAAGACAAAACCCGCTAAACAATCCTAAAAAAATTAACAGAAAAACCCTCTAATTCTTTAGTAATTGAGAGTTTTATCAGCATCATTGGGGGTTTACTACTTTAGCCAAATATATCAGAATTAATATGAATGATGATCATACAACATCCGTCTACAATGAAAATAATTCAAATAAAGAATCATTTATTTGATGGTCATGAAAATACCTCTTGTCTTTTAATCCATCAAAACAACCAAAATTCAAATTGCAAATGCCATTCAATTCCCTATCAATCCATCAATCTATTTACTCAACTCTCAATTTTTGTTATAAAGGTCGAAACTTTCGTATTCTTTTCTTTCTTCTTTCCATCTTTTTTCTCAATTGCTCAATTGAATATTCTCCTTTTCCTTTTCTTGGAGTAATTATTTATTCTATAAGTTATACCTAAAACCAACTAAAAAAATAATAATAAAAAATGGCCAGTGATTCACACTTTATGGTCGACTTCCTCATGGGAGGTGTGTCCGCTGCCGTCGCCAAGACAGCTGCCGCTCCCATTGAACGAGTCAAACTGCTGATTCAAAACCAAGATGAAATGCTCAAACAAGGCCGTCTTTCCAGAAAGTACAACGGTATTCTGGACTGCTTCAAACGAACTGCCGCAGAAGAAGGTATCGGCTCCTTTTGGAGAGGAAATACCGCCAACGTCATTCGTTACTTCCCTACCCAAGCCCTCAACTTTGCCTTCAAGGACAAATTCAAAGCCATGTTTGGCTTTAAAAAGTCTGAAGGATACTGGCAGTGGTTGGCAGGCAACTTGGCCTCTGGCGGTATGGCCGGTGCCACTTCGCTTCTCTTTGTCTACTCCTTGGATTACGCCCGTACCCGCTTAGCAAACGATGCCAAAGCCGCCAAGGGCAGCGGTGACCGTCAATTCAACGGCCTCATTGACGTCTACAAAAAGACACTGGCCTCCGACGGTATCGCCGGTCTCTACAGAGGTTTCGGGCCCTCTGTAGCCGGTATCATTGTCTACCGTGGTCTCTATTTTGGTCTTTACGATTCCCTCAAGCCTGTTGTTCTCGTTGGTTCCTTGGAAGGTAGCTTCCTTGCCTCCTTTCTTTTGGGCTGGACCGTCACAACAGGCGCCTCTACAGCATCCTACCCTCTTGATACCGTCCGCCGTCGTATGATGATGACTTCTGGTCAAGCCGTCAAATACAATTCCTCTTTCGACGCTTTCTCCAAGATTGTCGCCGCAGAGGGTATCAGGTCTCTGTTCAAGGGCTGCGGTGCAAACATTCTCCGTGGTGTCGCCGGTGCCGGTGTCATTTCCTTGTACGACCAACTGCAAATGATCATGTTTGGCAAAAAGTATTAATAAACGTAGCTAGGCCTTATGCTTTTATAATAACCATGTATCTGTGTATTTACTTAATTCAAAGGAGTTTGTACGAATCGTGTTGATTCATGTGTGTTATTGTACCATTCTACTATAAAACAGTCTTTAAACTGTACATAGATTGAATTCTTTATCTTTTCTCAAGATCCATTTACTCGGTTAGTTACCGTTTCTATTCTGCACCGACCATCAACACATTTTTATTTTTATTTTTTTGTACTTTTTTCAGGCTTGATAGAAGAAAGCCAATTTCATCAATTTAAAAGAGGTTGTCTACATCTGGTAGGTTTCTTGCGTGTATGGCCATGTCAGACTCAGACCAAGTCCCACGCGTATTGAGGTCAGGTACACAATTGTAAGACACAACAAAAAAATCAAGCCTTCTATGCTTTTTAATCTTTTCGAAACCGCTCGCGACATTGAGTGTATATCCCTCAAGAACAAAAAAAAACATCGCTTTGATACAGATTTGCCAATCAAAGAAACAGAATGAATCCAGCGGAACCAGTTTCGGATGAGACCAGTATCCCCAAACCTCCGCGTCGTAACCGGGTGTCTGTGGCCTGCGAGGCATGCCGCCGCAAAAAGATCAAGTGTGACGGAGCTGTTCCCGTATGCAAAGGGTGTTCACAGACCAGCGTTGCTTGCGTGTATGCAACTCCCGTGGCCAAACCTTCGACATCGACATCGACATCGACAGCATCAGCAGCAGCGGCAGGATCAGCCAGCGGACACAGAATCACGTCGCCGCAACGGACAATTGTAGCCAGCCGCAGCAACAGCGGTGGTGCAGTGGGAAAAGTCGTCAAGGGGAAAGGCGCGAAGCTAAGCGTGCTTGACGACCGACTACGGCGCATCGAGGGCCTGTTGGAGATCATCAAACCAGTGATCAACCCCAAAACACTCGACGCAATAGAGGCCGAGTTGGTGGTGGTGAGCGACTGCGAGGACGAGGACGAGGAAGGCGAAGAAGAGCTTGAAGAAGAATCCTTTGGCGGCGGCTCGGAAATGGACCGGCTGATCAGCGCGACACTGCGCAATTGCACCCCTGACCCGCGGCCCATCAACATGGCCTACGCCGGCTACTTTGGTCTCGAGTCAGAGATCCAGGACGCTTGGATCCAGGTCCAACAGCTTCGCGCCAAGCACAACAAAACAGTCATGGAGTACTGCGCTTACCCGGTCCCGGTCCGCTCGGACCTGCTGCGCAAGGCGTGCAGCGAGTTCAACGAGCTCAACGTCGAGCTCATTTTCAGCCCGGAGGAAATCACCGAACTGGTCCGCACTGACGAACGCGTCGGGTTTGGCGAGAAAATCGCACAGCACTGCATTGTGGGGCTCGCCAACCCGGACCTGATAGAGGACAACGTTGGGTCAGCCATGTACTACTTTTTCCGGTTCGGGCTCATTGGCAGCTCTATCATGGGCATCAAGGCTTTGTTCCTTCTATCACGATGCACGTTTCATCCGCTCGTCATCAGTGTCACGGTTCGGCTCGCACAGGAACTCGGGCTACACTCTGACAAATCCCTCGCTCATAACGTCAGCGAGGTCGACCGTGAACGCACCCGCCGTCTCTGGTGGGGCATCTACTGTGTCGAGCACTCAAGCATCCAAACAACAAACACACCCTCTCTCATCAACCTCAGCAGCATTTCCCAAAAACTTCCAAAATTCACCCCAGAAATTGATCCAAACGAACATACTTTCAACAAAACACTAAACGTCATCAATCTACATCTAAGCGAGACTCTACCTGCAGAGCTTCCTTCCAATGCTTTTTTCTATGCAGAATTGTATTTCCGAACAAGTAAACTACTCAAAATGCGCACAAAAGATTTGAATGAAGCGTGCATCCATGCACGCGTCCTCATCAAAGTCGCTCTCAACGTGCCATGCGTTCACAAAAACTATATCCAATTCTATGTGTTCACGGCGGCAACCGTCCTGCTTTTGCAGTGCTACAAAGATCCAGCCGACATGGAGTTGCTTCAAAAGGCTCGAGACTGGTTCTCGACTGAATCTGACTTTGCGTTGATCGATACGTTGATCAAACACGTCGATTCTTGTAAATTCTTCAAAAACCAGCAGGAACCAGAAGTTTGGCAATTGGTTCAATTTTGGACTTGAATTTTCTTCGTGATGTTGTGTAAATAAATGTATATATAGATATGGTAATTAGAACTCTCTCCATTCGTCTTTGATGCTTATTTCGGCCAGTGAAATGCTGTCTTGCCAGATAAATATTTAGTATTTTTGAACACAAGTTCCCTAAAACTACCGAAGAGTGATGTTTTGGTCTAACAAAGCTAAGACGACTTGGTCATTCCAAATGAAACTTTTTTGTTAATTTAAACAATGGTTTCTTGACAAATGTCTGGTGGTACACAAAAATCAATATAAAAGGGTTTTTCTTTATCAGTTCACCAGCCGCTGGTTTGATTATCATATCCTCTATCGATTCATTGATAGTTTATGAATTACTTTTCAGGTCGAAATCAAATCCCAAAACCAATACTAGCTCCATTCTGATATCACCTCCACTGTCCAACATTTCAACGCAGTACATGGTGCGCCAGTCTTGTAGAATTTAAACACTCAACTCAGGTTATGTGCACTTCACAAGATATACTCTACCAGCAGCTTGATTCATAGTCCGTATGACCGTATAATCCGGCCGAATTGTGACCTCATCATCCTAAATATAAAATACCCTAAGCTTTTTGGTGTTGAAGAACATTTTTTGACAGAAAGTCCATGACTACGTTAAAGTATCAGCTTGAAAGATTTGGTTTGGCGATAAAACCAAGCCAGGAAAAACGGTGAACTGCCAAATTCTACAGCACCTAACCCACGAAGATTTTTTTTTTTCATTCGTTCATATTTGCACGTTTGTATTGATCTCTATTATTACACTTGAAATACTATCAACGGTGAATGGATGTGTTTGTGGATGAATGGTGAAAGTGGGAAAAGAATGATTACAGAGGCTCGACTTGTGAGTAGTTGCCTTCGTTGACCTTTTGTCTGAACAGGTCTTCTGTGTGGTTGCAGAGGTCGACTAGATCCTTGAGACCCTTTTGTAATGCTTGGAAGGCGGTGGTGGCACCGTATGTTTGGATTCTAATGTTCATTTTGGCTTCTGAGGGATGGGGGATTGAGTAACCACAGAATTCGACGTCGGGGCTGGGTGGTGGTGTTAGTTTGCTGATGTTAATATACGCTAGAACAAGAGATGAACATACTTTTTCATGATAATGTAGCGAAGAGGGTTTCCAAGAGTATGATCCTCATCTTTAATCTGGAACGAGACTGCTGTACCGTCTTCGGAAGCTCCTGGTAGCTATAGTTTGTGACAAGATGTCAGTATAGTGCGGGATGACAAGGAAAGAAAAAAAAAGTAGACATCAACATACAACGACAATCTTGTCGGAGTCAAGTAATTGCTCTTCCATCTCAACATCAGGTTGGTTTTCGATATCAGACATTTTGTAAGGATTTTTTTTTAACTGTTTGAACGAGTTCAAAAGGCTGCTATGTGTGGTGTTAATGAGGCGATGGGCCGGAGAGTATTGGAAAGAATGAAAAAAGATTATTAAGGTGTTGGGAGTTTTTTTGTATTTCTTGTTGTTCATGAGCACAAAGTCCCAAAAGCGATGTTTGGCGAGCAGTCTGCAACTTCCAAAGAAGCTTCAAGAGATATAGGATACTATTATGGAGGATTACCGAGATAAGAGATGGCTGGGAAGAGCAAGAACAAACGTATTCAGTGCTAAAAGAGAGAGCAGAAATGCAAATAACCGCCTATATCTACGTAAAGACGAATGGTAAAGTGGACCGGTACTTAGAAGACTTGTGAAACTGTGCGACGGTTGACATGATGATGTCGTATACAGAGGAGCCAAGCAGACTTTGAGTCAA
The DNA here is from genome assembly GCA_022457085.1 of Saccharomycotina sp. CBS 16003. NCBI lineage: Eukaryota > Fungi > Ascomycota > Saccharomycotina sp. CBS 16003. The sequence goes on from JAJNCF010000020.1 coordinate 1,154,398, forward strand.
TCGAGATGCGAGTAATGGCCTTATATTTTGTTTATGCACATTCAACAGGACTGTCGGAGTTAAATGCAAAACAGGCTCTTCTGGCAGCGTGGGCATGTTGAGTCTTGCTCGTTTTTTTCTACATGGACTGAGTTAGTTATCAAGATCATTCAGATCAGACAGCAGTTAGAATCAAAGCAGCAGAAGGTTAAACCATTCGAGCTTGTCGACACAGACTGATCATAATCACAGGACTAGATATCAATGGTGATGCCATGTTTCGAACCGTTAGAGCACAGGCGTTTCTTTGTTTGTATTTGAGACATGAATTCTCCGAGAGCCGGCAGATCAGCAATGTACAAACAACAAACGGGCAATGCGCACACAGATGGATTAAAGGTTCAGACAACAGCGTGAACAAGAAACGAAGGTTATGTTGAAGTAGCAAATCGCGGACTGCTCAGTCTTGTCCAGTTGAATCCAGGTCCACACCAGTTATTGCAACTGTACAAACTGCTACATCTACAACTGTATACGATTACGTACACAACTGTGAATGTACCGCTGACGCCATAGAAGAAACTAAACACGTGACTAACCAGCGGAAAACCCGTTGAGAGCAGTGTTTTGCCGCTTTTGGATAATACACTAACCGCATTAGGCTATAAATACACTATCGCCAAAGTTAGCTGCAACTGCCCAAAACCGCAATGGACACAAACAAAATGCAGCCAGATCAGGCCCTTGGCAAAAGCTCCATGGCCTCGTTGAAGCCTCCAACGCCAGTTGAGCAGAGATCACCAGAAAATAGAAATCACCAGAAATCAAAGCGTGTCACTATTCATACTTGCTTGTGAATCCGATACGGTTGACACCAACTAAGAAGTCATGATAGAATCAGTTTTTAAACAAAAGTCAATTTTGACGCCAAATTCTGAATATTTTTAGATGTGAAATTTGTTTCTCCTTCAATCAAAAATCAAATAACAAAACCTGTTCTTTTTCTTTCTGTTCTTCTTTCTCTTCTGTTTCTTTTCCTTCTTAATCTTCTTTTCGTTTATTTATACATACAACCAGCTGCAAAGTCGCAATCGAAAGGTTTTTTTTTTTCTGCATCGAGCATACCAAAAGCTAATCAACCACCATCCAACTGCAACTTCGACTGATCTTTAGTCCTCGCTCAAGGATACAACTGTTGACTATACCATCTGCCACCTCAATCAATCATCAAACATCTAGATCACCACTTCTACATGTCCCAAGCAGAATAGTTCCACCAGAAAACCTCCTTTTGCTGAATCACAGCCCCCCGATCTCGTTCTTCCCTCTGCCAACCATCGCAGACCCCTTGCTTGTTATAAATATTTTCTCTTTCGTTCTCGGAATTAATTTTAAATTTATTTCCAAAAATACCTTTTTTTTTTTTCATTCATTTTTTCTCTCTTCTCTTTCTCATTCCACTCCGTTTCCACCTACATCACCTCTCAACCCACACTCGCTTAACCTAATTCCCTCCTTTCTTCTCCCAATATCCCAGAAATGAAAAACATCCTGGCCTCATTTGTGTTCCTGCTCCTGGCCAAACTCGCATTGGCCGAGGACTTGATCAGATCCTCTGCCCTGCTTTCCTGCATGGAAAATTCACAGTTTACTGCTACTACTTTCGACGTCGTCTTCTACAGAGCAAACTCGTCCCTCAGCTTTGAGATTTCCGCAATTTCAACCCTCAACGGCAAATACAATGCACACATTTCACTCATCGCCTACGGCATTACCGTCATCGACAAGAAAACAAGTCTTTGCTCTATTTCCAAACAACTTTGCAACATGTCCCCCGGTCACTTTGACGTCCCACTGTCCTCCCAGGATATTGGCAGTGATGTCATCAAGAATATTCCAGCTGTCGCTTTCAAAATCCCTGATCTCGACGGCATTGTCAGAGTTGTCATGTACAATGAAAGCTCAACCGTCCCCGTCGCCTGTGTAGAAGCCACTCTATCGAATGACAAAACCGTATCTACCAAATACGCTTCATGGCCCATCGCTGCCATCATCTTTGCCGGCCTGCTCATCTCAAGTGTCATTTGGCTCTTTGGCCATGTTTCCACCTCTGCCCATATTGCCTCCAACATCGTCTCCCTCTTCGTCTACTTCCAGGGTGTCGCCGTCATCAGCATGATGGCTGTCAACAGACTGCCTCCCATCGCAGCTGCTTGGTCACAGAACTTTGCCTGGACTCTCGGCTTCATCAGTATGCCATTCATGCAAAGCGCCTTGAACTGGTACGTTCAGGCTACTGGCGGTGCATCCACCGATATTCTGCCCAACGCCCAAATCATGTCCATCTCTGTTCAAAAGATGAAACGGTCTTTCGACTCCTTCAGCTCTCTGCTCGAAAAACACTTTACACCCAACAACAAGCTCGCCATGTCCCCGTACGCTTTGAACCGTAACGTTGTGAGCCCGGGTGCCTACGATCCTGCTGCTCTGATCAAAAGAGCTGTCACTACCGTCAGTCAAGCTGAAACTACCAACGAGGCCCTCGACGATTACTCCGCCACTAACCTTATTCTGCAAGGAATTCAAAGAGTCGCCTACCTCGCAAACATTGAAATCACAAATCTGTTCATGACGGGTTTCATTTTTTTCCTCATTCTCTGCGTCTTCACCCTCATAATCTACCTCCTTGCCAAGGCTGTGCTTGAAATTTTCGCCAAAACCAATGTCATCCGCCCAACATCATTTATGGAATACAGAAAAGGCTGGGCTACCATCATCAAAGGTATTTTTTTCAGACTAGCGCTGCTGTGTTTCCCGCAGCTCACCGTCATCTGTCTCTGGGAACTCACTAAACAGGACTCGCCTGCCATCATGGTAATTGCCGTCATCACCTACGTTGTTATTGCCTCTGTGCTGGGTTTTGGTGCCTACAAAACTATCAGCATGGCCAGAAGATCTATGAAATTGCACAAAAACCCGGCCTTTATTTTGTACTCCGACCGTGATTTACTAAACAAATGGGGGTTCTTGTACGTTCAGTTCCGCGCAACTGCCTACTTTTTCATTGCTCCCCTGCTTCTCTACGTTTTTGTCAAGTGTGTAGTGATTGCTTTTGGCCAAGGTTCTGGTAAAGTCCAATCGGTTTTGATCTTTGTCATTGAGCTGGCCTATCTAATCACCATCAGCTACTTCAAGCCTTACATGGATAAGGCTACTAACGGGTTCAACATTGGCATCTCTGCCATTAACTTCATCAACGCCTTTTTCTACATGTTCTTTTCTGCCATTTTTGGCATTCCTGGCTACGTCGCAGGCGTCATGGGTGTCGTCTTTTTCATTCTTAACGCCGTCTTCTCGCTTGTCCTGTTGATTATGATCATTGTGTCCTGTATCTGGGCAATGTTCTCAAAGAACCCCGAGAACCGTTACCAACCTATGAGCGACGATCGTGAGTCGTTCATTCCCAATAACAGCAATGAAAAAGACGCAGTCACCGAGTTGAATGCCCTCGGTGCTACCGCCGTCGATGGCCACATACATACATACGAAGATGAAGATGATGTTGAGTCTGTCGCTGACTCTAAAAAAGCAAGCACCACACCTCGATCATCTTTCCCCAAAGAAAGCCCCTTTGCCGATATCAATACCGTGAACTCCAGCGCGGTGGCTCTGACTTCTGATATGAATGATTCTGCTTCCTCTGTCTACAAAACAAAACCTTGATACACTCACTCTTACTTAGCAGCTGGACCGGGACAGGGACCTAGTTCAACAATCTGTGATTTGCTGCTACTATTATCAATCCCTCTTTATATACCTGTCTCTATCTCGTTTCCTCATCACATATATAAATGTTTTATCAGTCACATAAACACATGGGTTTCCCTCTAATTTATTATTTTTCAATTGCCATCATCGGATGTATCTTCATTTGTCGAATTCAAAAGGCTATAATATAACTTCGTATAGCTCACGTGTAAACTCCCAAATAAGAAATTACCTGTCTAGGCAACCAACTCACTTTCGGACCCGACACCCCAGATCCCTTCATCTCTTTTCCCTCGCTCCCACTTTTCTTTAATTTTTTTTTCCTTCTCTCTTCTTCTTTCTCGCTCACTTTCCATTATATCGCGGTTTTAATAGTTTCCGCATCAATATACCAACATCAAAGCTCGACACTTCTTACTAGGTTCAAACGCATCGCCACAGCTCGCCAACCCATATCGTTACCCGCCACACGTACTCAAAACAGATTCAAACACACACTCATATTTATACACATATCCCACCATGGTGCCTACACCGTTTACAAAAGACGTATCTTCGACACATTTCCCGGACTGGTATTCTAAAGATCTCCAGGAAGACAATCCATTAAATGTCCCGCTACTGGTCGGACTTATATCGGGGCTGGGGACTCTGTTTATCGGGTTCCTGTGCGGAATCCTATGGTTTGCGATTCTGGGCCGGAAACGGATCAAGCTGGGAGAAGACGGATTGCCCGGAGATTACGACGATGAAGAAGCAGAACAACAGGCTCTGGAGTCCATGGACGAGCCATCACGGTACTTTTACAACAAAGCAAAAGCGTTCATATCAGCCAACCCTCCGAACAGTCTGTCCACCGATATAAGCTTATCGCAGTACTTGACAATACAGGAAAAGGGCGTGTCTGCGTGGGAGTTCGAGGTCGATTTCACAAGTTCAAATTTCTTTGTAGAGGCGCGCACAGAAATCGAGTTTTTGGACGACGTCACTTGCTGTTCACAGACTAACCTGCCCATTCCAAGACAAAACGAGGTATATTACTGGGAGGCAAAAATCTACGAAAAGCCAGCAGAGACCACCCTGGTTTCAGTCGGCCTCACCACCAAACCTTATCCTACATTCAGACTGCCCGGGTTTCATAAGTACTCGGTTGCATACGACTCAGAGGGCCGCAAACGCATCAACAGAAAGTTCGACGTTCCGGTGTTTGGACCCACCTTACAACAGGGCGATGTGCTGGGCGTTGGATACCGTCCACGAACAGGTACTGTGTTTTTCACTCGCAACGGTAAAAAGCTCGAGGACTCGGTGCACGGAATGCGGTTCAACATGTTCCCGACTATCGGCGCCACTGGGCCCTGTAAAGTTCACGTCAATTTCGGACAGGCTGGGTTCGTGTATATCGAGGCCAACGTGAAGAAATGGGGGCTTGCTCCAGCGCATGGATCATTGGCTCCACCGCCTCCCTACGGCGCCGAGCATGACTTTGTTCTCTTGGAGTCTGCCCGAACATCAGCATTAGCGTCAGCATCAGCAGTACCCGCACCGGCGTCTTCAGCATCAGCCGCCAACACCAGTACAGCCGCATCCGACTCTGACGAGCGACCTAATTCAATTCAAAGGACGTTGACGACTTCAGACGAAAGCATAATCTTGCCACCCTCGGGCGAAGATGGATCACCAGGACAGGTCAATATCAGTCTGAGCAATTTCCGCCCAGTAGCAGTTGAGCAGCCGGCCAAGTACACACGCCATGCGACTAGTTCGCAAGCGTTGCTGGTCCATACTCCTCCTCCAAGCTATATTTCAGACTCCGATAGTGTGAGTAGTATAGAGAACGAGTCAGACGTATAAATTTGACTTTGGTATCTGTCAAGATCTTATATTATATTTAAGTAGTTTTTATTATAGATGTGATTGTTTTTATCTCTGCTTTATGAATTGTTAACGAGTAACTCATTCAGGTGATTAGTATAGCATATGCGATAACAAGAGACGGGAAAAACGAAATGTTACAAATATCTTCAAATCTTGTGTGGAAACTAAAATAGATCAATTCTGATTTCATTTTGACCAGAGATACGACTATAAAATATGCCACAAAACGTATGGGCTTTGTAGAGATGCTGGTCTCTGATAAAAAATAATGGATGACGCAGGCAGGCCTGATTAAAGAGCTATAGATAACATGACCATGAAGTTGATAAATTCTCCTTTACAAAGAATCATGCATAGCTCTTTTCTACAATTTAAATTAGCTTCTGTTCAACAATGGACACTGTGAATACTTCAAAAATAGTCATAAGGCAATGTGAGGTAATCTGTTGGTTTCTGTTTTACCGAATCACGAATGAACAGAAGCGGGAATACCGATTTCAAGAGATCCGAGCAAAAACCAAGTCACTGTGAATATCCATTATCAAATACAAAAACCTACAATAAAAACTCATAATAAAACACACGACATCAGGACCCCTCTGTCTATCTCCAAAACTCCCTAAGAAACTCTATCGCTTTTTGTTCTTCTTCTTTCCGCCAGTCGACGCTCCGCCAGGACCAGTCTGATCCGGCTGCTCTACCGCTGCCGGCACCGCCGCTACCACCGGCGCCTCCGCACTAGGCTCCACATTCGCCAATCTCGCCGCCGCACCGGCAACTTTCTTGGCTTCAACTTCCACACCGCGCGGGCCCAGCGCTGTCCACACTCTGTTGAGCTCGTTGACCCGGTTGATCTTGACCTTCAAACACACACCAGAAACCGGATCGTACACTTTGATGATCGCAATAGCGCTTTGCACCGGATCTGCATCAGCCGATTCTGAAGACGCGGGTTTGGACTTGCGTCTCTTAAATGCACTGTGCGAGTAAGTGGTCGTGATCCTCGTCTTAGTTTTTTTTATACATTAGCACTAGTTTGAAGAAATCGCAATTTATTTCTCTTTCGACTTCTTCAAATATACTCACCGTTCCGGGTCTCGCCTGAATTAGCGATGCTGACTGCTGAATGAACTTGTCTATCGATTTTAAAACTGGCATTTTATCTAGCTTGTATCTTTGATGAAAAACAGAAAATGTACTCCTGGTCCAAAGTGTGATTCCTTTTGGTATATGTGGAGATTGTTGAAAAATTCACAGACAAAAAAATCGAGACAACCCGAACCCTGATAACTGGTATCACCCCGTCCAGGTACATCACTCATGATCCATTATTGCCGGAGCCAGCTGAGCTTCAAGATAATTGTAGATTCATAATCTGAATTATATATTATATACGAGACATTGCCTAATTACACAAATCATTTGCTCGATATACTCTTCCCCTTTCTAAGCCCCGTTGACTCAGTGTCGTTTCGCCCATCGTCTTGCTCCTCGTCATCGTCACTCAATATGCTGTCGTCATCGTTATCCCAAGCAGAGTATCCGTCATCTTTCTTGGTCGGCAAAGATGCCTCTGATTGAGCGTTGGTCGAGTTTGATACGGCTTTTGGTGGCGAAAAGCTGGTCAAGTTCCTTTCTGAGTCTTTGGTTACTGGCTTGTTCTCCATGGCATTTCCCGGTGTGTATTGAGGAGGGGCTGTGCTGGTTGTAGCAGTTTGGCTGGTGTTGTCACGATCAAATCCATCATCCAAAAAGTCCTCATCGTCAGATTCTCTAAGCGATCCAATTTCAAACTCTTGGGCTTCACTCTCGTCTTGTGCAAGTTGCGTAGACATGGCAAACCGACGGTTATTCTCTGTAGGTCTCCAAATGAATGCAATAATACAGAAATCAGCAAAGTAGACCACATTGAGCCATCCATCAACCATAAACCAACGGGACTGCCAGTGCTCTGTGATGTACTCCAGGGGCGATTCATTGGCAAAAATCAAAGAGTTCAAAAAGAAGAACAAAAAGATCACAATGATTGAACCCAATAATAACCTCCAGAGATTTTTGTACATTTCAGCCTTGACATGCTGCTTTCTATCGTCGAGGAACTTGATAGTGTGTGTCAAAGAAGAAAGAATCCAAACGTAGAATCCGGTCATTGTAATCGAAAGAGGCACAATAAAAAGCAAGATCCATGGGCTTGTGCTATCGGGAGGCATAACATATGAAGAGATGCTGTATGCGATTGCAAATAGGAAATGGGCACCTGCAAGCGCACGACATTTCCACATCATATCACCAAGCGATGGTTTCACAACACCATAACCAAGACAAACTATCAACAACAGGAAAAATGTGAACGCGTTTCTAAACGAACTGAACACCGACAAAATAACCAAATACACTGTGCTTCCTGTGCCTTCTCCGTGAGTATTGAGGAACTGGTAATAACCCCAAATGACGATCATTTCGAAAACCAAGAATCCGCAAATAGCTGTGATATAGTTTTGAACGGGCAGAATGTCGGACCGATTACGAATGTACGAGAACAGCCAGATACCAAAGACGACCGCGTATGCAATGAAAGCACCGACGTAAAATGAGAGCTTAGGTACTTGACTAGCCGGAAGCTGGCCAAACGGATTTTGGAATTTTGCCGCAACCGTAAACTTTGTAGCATCGTTATTCGTAAACGTAGAAATACAGTAAAAGCCAGATTTTTCGATTGGATAGTGAATGAATCCGGGCTCCTTCAAATTGACTTTTTCTGAGATAATGGGAGCGTACAGGTTTTCGCTTTGCTGAACAATGAATTTACCCTTTGATTCCTTGTCACAGGCTTTCGATTCAATTGCCTGATCGTCGCAAATGTACTTCTTCTAATGAAGCTGTTAGTGCTGTTGGTCTTTTTAAAATAGTACAACAACAAAAATATCTTACCATGGTGTGGGCGTTGCTGTCGTCAATCTTGGCACCCAACAACTCGACGTTTCTATACTCAAAGATGACAACCGCCACTTCTTCGTCGCTTTCGCCGTTGTTGGCTTTGAAAATCACTAAATGCACACTCTGTTAGAGCTGAAAATTGAAAGCACGTACAGTTTCATACACCGACTCACCATCTATATAAGAATCTAAAGGACCTGTCCAGTCCGCTTTTGCATAAACACCGTTACACTTTTGTCGATTGTCTTGATCCTATAATTATTGTTAGAGTCTCAATAGTTCTAGTCCGTTCAAGGTCGTTTCAATTCACTTAGCGCATTCACATACTATTTTCAATATATTTGCCTGCGCTAGTGATAGCAGAAAGCAAAAAGTTGCCAGGCACTGCATCAAAGTTTTGTAATTGGACCTTGACATGTTCGATCAGTCAATTATGATGGTTGTTGATTTTGAAATTGATGACTTCGGGATGCGCAGATGAACAGAAAACTTGAAAAGGGCTGTATCTTTGGTAGCGTGAAGAGGGATTTAGGTAGAGGAAGTGTTTGGGGCAGCAAATGAAAACCTGTTTACTGAGCAAACTGGGAAACGGAACAACAAAAATAAAAATTGAATGGCTTCGCTTCCGAGACTATATTGAAATCAAGTAATCTCGCAAATCTCAAAACTTCAAGATGTGTAGCTCAATGATTCGTGCCAAAAGGTGTGATTCTGGCTGTTTGGAGAAAACAAAAGAGAAAGAGGAGTTGCTGGCAAAAACTCTAAACCCCGATTGGCACAAAGCACATTCCCGCTGGATAACGTATCACTTGGCGGAAGAGGCAACATGATTTAGTTTAATGGGCACTTTCTACAGCCAGCCATAGTTCTGAAATCAATTTTTGATCATCTACAGAAATGCTATTAACATCTTGAGACATGTGTGATTGATATCAATAGATCACCAATGTTAAACGCTTCGTGGGATTTTTTATCATCAATCTTTATGAGGTCAGTGCTAGTGATACACCCCTGTGCAGAAAGTTTTCAATATTTGTTACAATGTGAGTATGTGACAAGCATACATTCCATACTGCAAGTGGACTCGAAAGTAAGAAGATTGTTCTTTTACGAGCTCGGCATTGTAAAAGAGTATCAAGAACTTTCTGCTTCAGGGTGTAGTATTGTACAATTTGTTGAAACCTAATGCGTTGCTTGTATCGTTGATACTTCAAAAAATTCGTCGCAAAATACCGCAAGTAAATCCGAAATGACACTACCATTTTCCACAGTTCATAAGAGCAAACGCTGCTGATGGCAGTTCAACTTTGTTGACTCTAAAGTCACTAATGACATTTGATTCTTCACTTTTATCATATGACTGCGCTCAGTATGTCTAATATTAGAATTTCAAAACAATGAGGAATTCTAATGAGTCTGTTAGAGCTTCCAATTTTCAGGAGGTTTATCAAAAAGTATTAAAGAAACTGGAGTTTGCAATCATGTCTTGCGCACATAGAGAGCCTGTCTCACAGTGTCTCTAAGAAGCTTAATGAAACAGGTTTTCGTGAATGAGTTTCTGTTAGAATTTTGATGCATCAGCTCTGTTTATCAGATGACTTTATTGTAGGAATTTAAATTAACAACTCCGTAAATTTTACAGGAAAATGATGAGACAGCTCCAACAAACAAGTGCACATCTGTGCAGCGAGACCAGTAACTGTGTGAAAAAAACACATCATAGCTTTTCACTTGGCACCCACTTGTGCTTCGTTTGACTGTTCTGAATAGGAAACTTCGGTTTCTCAAAGACTTTTATCAACATTTCTAAGGTAAAAGAGTATAATATATAATATCATGTATAGCATGTATAGCATAGTTTTTTCATCAACACTTATTCCAACTTGAACTATTTGGTCTCAATCAATAGGTTATTTTTTGTCTCCGAGCGCCTATAACAAAGACAACAGAGGACATTTGAAATTTAAACAAAGCCCGATTCAATTCTAATGAAAAGCAAGGGTTTTCACTACTGCTGAATGAAACAATCTTTGGAGTTGATACGGGGACGTAGGCTACATGACTTTTACAGGGCAAAATCGATAAGCCCTGATTGCTTTTGTGGCCTCCATCAAGCAAAGCTAGAACTGACCCACCGGTGACGCTATTTTTGGCCAACTGATTTGCTTTTGCTCGCGTGTTTTGTAAAACTGAATTTGAATGAACCTTTCAGTCGTTTCGATTTATTCCCCAATCTCAGCCCGGGCTTTGGGATTCGGCGTGGGATTTATAAAAAACTCGTTGCAAAGGATGCGTAGTTGCTATGGTCTAACTCATTGTCTTCTTTTCTTCTGCTGTTCTTCTGCGTATCTTTATTTGCGCTGTCTGACAATTGATTTTTCTTATTACTGTTCATACTAGCAAAATCAAACCAAAGCAATACGAGGGCCTGTTTGCAATTGTACAATTAGCCAAGGTTACCCCTAGGTGACAAAAGTGTGTGAAAATGTAACTTTTGAATGAAGACAAGCCATATCTTCACACATATGACTTGGGAGAAAATCAAAATCTTTTTTATGCCTTAGTGACTGTGTACATAACCAGCAGGCAAGATTTGGATCTCAAAAATCAGTATAAACCTTACCCTGATTAATTATTATGCTAACTGCATCCGGAATTTGTGTTTTGTACAAATCCAATCTCACAAAAACATTCTCATAATCGTAAATCTAAATAGTAAAGCCTAGATACCGATAAAAGACTCTATTTTTATCACATAAAGTAGTGCTCCAAAATCTGGAATTTTTACAAATTTTATGTATCATAATCAATTGTTTTTGCGAGATTGTAAATCCCATTTGAACGTTGACATACACAAACGTATTTTTTTATTCCAAAAGTGGACCAAACACATTATCAGAATTTTTTAAAAGCTTCAGACAAATACATCAGCCACTTAAAAGTACAATTCTACAATGCTTTGCTCAATAATTTGCAGACTGCTGTTGCCATTTGCTTTACGCTTATAAGTTTCCTTAATCAAAGTTATATTGTTGCGTTTTACTTTGATTTCAGTGTTACATCAAAAGCACTACTAAATGTGACAAATTTGCGTAAATTTATCAATAGCAATAACAAAATTTTAATTGCAATACAGTTCTGTTACTCAATATTATAAAATCCATACCATTTACAGCTTCATTTGCGCGTTTTGAACCCTTCTGATCATACCAACGTAAATACAACAAATTTATGTCTGTATTTTTTCTTGATCTCTTAAAGTGAAATTTTTGAAAAATCATTTGTAGCTCACTTGTTTTCATCGCTTGAGATGTATACATCCAGTTAGAGTAACATACTATACACGTTTTTGTCAAAAATGCCGCCAGAAGCGTGAGATAAGCAAACTCTTCGGGAAAGTCCATTTATAAATATTTTGAATCAAAATAGGTTATTAGTGTGGATAACCGACACCGGTGCAAGTACAAGCGGAAATTATACAGGCTCAGGAGTAGTGATTTGAGAATGAAACTAAGTTTGCTATAATTTTTTTTTGAATTGCAGGATGCTTCATATAATCGGTAATTCATAGTTATGAGTATGTCGTATACAAATCGTTCAATTGAAAACCTATTAGCTGCTTATCACATATTGAAATCAGCTTCTGTTGTGCTGTATTCTATCTACAAAATAGGACCAAAATTGCTGCAATTCAAGTTATTTGCAGTTTTTCGATCATTGACTTCAATTTTATACATCTGTTGCACTGAAGATCATTGTGTTTTTATATTTGTTTGCGCACTTTAGCTTTTAGTAAGTGGTCCAAGATTTAGGGTTTGTCCTCCGTATTTGAATTTGTGTGTGTATTAGCGAGATTTTTACAGTTTGTATTGATGCAAGCAAGTCTTTGTACGCCTAGTTGCAGAAGGTTGCTGATTCACATTTTTCTACAATGTCGGACACGTGAAATAAACAACTCTTTTCTTCTTCTCCAGCTCACCAGCAGGGAAAAGATTATTTACTTCACGTGTTCAACACTGTAGAAAAATTGACAACCTCTGCAACTGGGTGTAAGTACTCTCAGTATTTTTAATAACAAATAAAACGTCTTTCAAATCCTTTCGCTTTCCTTAATTTATCCAAGGAGTTCACAATTTTATTGGGGGGAATGTAGCCATGTTAATGACTGCCATTATATATGCTTCGTGAGGATCAAAGGCCACTCCACTTGTTCATGTGTATTTTCAGCGTGCTATGAGCCACTAGACAGAACTTAATCGTAATGAGATCAATAGGCTCAACAAAAAGTCATAGATCTCAAAAGGACCAACTTGGAAAAGTAGGAAAAAATATGGGAAGGAGGGTATGGCTGGTGAACAACGCTAGAAAGTTGAACTAAGGTGATGGAACTAGCCCATTATGCCACGGTTGTGTAGTGCCTTGGCATAACAACATTAGAACTCGGGCTCGATTCGTCAAAAAAATTGTCTGATGCCAACGGTTTTGAAGATCTGCGTTTACAGTTTATATATTTCGTAGTTTGCTACTTCGCGTTCCAAGAATAAAATTGCTAGATTGAAACTTTCCTATATTTTTTGGGGGTCTTGATGTGTATGGGTATACTGGTTGCACCTGTGTACAGATCTGAATGAAACGATTGCGTACCAATTGAAACTAATTTTGCCACACTACTATTATAATTCTGGAATTTCAGCTATGGATCTGCTTTGCCTTAGCTCTTTTGTAACTTTTTATTTATACGCTTTCCTACTATGCGTATTACTTTTCAGCAGCTTGTTGATGCTGAAAGGCTAATGTTTGAGGATATACGGACATGCGTTTCAAACGCAAATATATTGCGGGTTCCCCAATTTTTCAATGAACTGGCTACAGTTCAAGTACATTTGAGGCCACCTGTTAAAAAAAACAGCATGGAACAAGTAGTAGAAGTAGATGCTGGTACAAAGGAATACTGGCAATATCCTTGCGTTGGTATTGAACAAATACAGAAGTATCCTGACTTTGACGGTTACATGCGGCTGCTTTGGAGCTGCTTTAATTTTAGAGTTTGTAGCCTACCCTCATCTGCAAATTGCTTTTGGTCCGTGAACGTTAAATCCAGCTCAAGCAGATCTTTAAATTTTCTTTACACAACTTAATTGAACATGAAAGAGATTTTAGTAGATAACATACAGCCAAATAATCTATGACAAAAAACAAGAAGTTGTATCAAATCTTCTATTTTATATACTTGTGTATATTTTTCCTACAATAAAAGTTATACATACACAAACTTTTCGTCATTCCCAAGATCAAAAGCTTGAAATAAGAGCACATTAGAGTTGAATAGCTCATCTATTTACTAGTGGCTTTGCACTATGACCCCTGCGTTTGAGCTTACCAAAAGTGTTTGTGCACATTGTACACAATGTGCCTACACGTTAAGTAAAAATTAACCGCAAGCTTCAAATGAAGTTATTTGCTTTTGAGTATCCAGACAAATATTCTTCACAAAATGATTAAAATCAACATCTGTAAAGCCAAGTCATTATATCTATTACCTATTAGCAACTCGACTATAAATGACTAATTTGTGACAACTTGGCCCAGCTGAACGAATTTACATACAAGCGGAGCACAGCTGCAACTACATAACCAAAAGCACAAGAGGATGATTTATTTCTTTCAAATCGACTGATTATCTTCTTTTTGTGATTTATACTAGTGGAGGGGATCGCTATGCAGAATAAAGGACTAGAGATACACCGACAGTAAGAATTGAAGTAGCTATAAGTGTAATCAAGAGGAAAACAAGAGTTGGGGAAGAGCCGCAACCGTTTTGGATTGCCACCCCCGACATGAAATGTATAGAAATTTGGTTACAGAATTAATTTAGGCGCTATCTTGGTGACAATGATATGCTTTACAACCCCTTCGAATATTTGTAGTTTCCGCTTTAGAATTATGCTCAACAAAACACAAGAAAACTTTGCGATCATATCCTATCGACATGTCTATAAAATCCCCATGATTTCCTTCAGTTTTATTTCTTCTATTCAACAACATTCAGTTCATTGATTCTAAATCTTCATCACCTTTTCCTATCTCTTGTCACTCTTTTACTCAAGTAATTCGAATCTCGATTCAAATACGTTAAAAATGAAGTTCTCTACCAGCTCCACTATTATTCTCTCGTTAGCTATGGCTAGCTTTGCTACTGCTCAAGTTAAGGTATGCTTTTTCAATTTCGTCTAGAACCTATTCAGAGTCTGGGCTTACTATTTCGGTGCTGCGTTGCACTTATAACATTGAATTTATTCTAACTAATAAAATATAGGTTGACCAACCTTTCGCAAACGCTACTAGCCAAGCAGGATCCAAGTCTTCTGTTAGCACCACCTCTGTTAGATCTTCGTCTGTCAGAGCTTCTGGTTCCGTTAGAGCTTCTGGCTCTTCTTCTGTTAGAGCTATCGCTCAGCCCTCTAGCACTCCAGTCACCGTCACTGTCCCATGCTCTGCTTGCCCCGGCGGTATGACTACCACTGTCACTTGGTGCCCTGTCAGCTCTGTCGCTTCCACTACGGTTTCGACCAGACCTGTCAGATCTACTCCTCCTCCTGTCACCGTCACCGTTCCTTGCCCTACCTGCCCCGGTGGTTCTACTGTCATTGTTTCTACTGTCCCCAGATCTAGACCTCCTGTAACTGTCACTGTTCCCTGCTCTACTTGCCCCGGTGGTTCCACTGTTATCGTTTCTACTAGACCTCCCAGATCTACTCCTCCTCCCGTCACCGTCACTGTTCCCTGCTCTACCTGCCCCGGTGGTTCTACTGTTGTTGTTTCTACTGTCCCCAGATCTAGACCTCCTGTGACCGTCACCGTTCCCTGCTCTACTTGCCCCGGTGGTTCTACTGTCATCGTTTCTACTAGACCTCCCAGATCTACTACTACCCCTCCTGTTACCATCACCGTTCCTTGCTCTACCTGCCCCGGTGGTTCCACTACTATTGTTTCTTCTGTTGCTAAGAGCACCTCTGTTCCTCCTGTCACCATCACCGTTCCCTGCGCTACCTGCCCCGGTGGTTCTACTACTATTGTTTCTACTGTTCCTGTCACCACTGGTACACCTGTTGCTCCTGTCCCCGTCCCTCCCACCGTTTCTACCGCTTCCGCTTCTGGTAACAGCACTTGCACCAAGTGCGCCACTGGCTCCCAAACTGGACCCACCACTTTGGCCCAATCCAACGGTGCTGGCGTTCTTGCTATTCCCGCCGTTGGTGCCATCGTTGCTGCTTTCTTCGTTTTGTAAGCAGGTACATTATCGCACTACTCTCTTTTAACTGTACTCCGGTTCAAATCTTTTGCCGACTGTCTGCAATCTACTATTTTAACATTCTTTCTATATATGTGTGCTACACTTCTTTCACATTACAGTTCTATAAATGTCTAATATTTAATATGTAATATTCCTTTTTTAACCAATTTCAATCTAGATTTATTTTTGCTTCTACAAAAGTTCAATTTCAAACATACTAGAAAGTAAATAGTATTTTTGTAATATAATCAGTGTACATTTATGAAAGCATTAAAAATTAAAAACTTCAACAGTTACAATCTGACTAGAGATTTTTACACATACAATTCAACTCGTATTTATCTAGTAATCAAATCCCATTTTGCAGCTGTAAATTGAAGCAGAGAATGATTTTGTGATTAATTACGAAGTACGTATCCAATTACAAGTATACTTCAATAAATACGTTCAGAAACCCATAATGTTTTGAAAAAATACAATACAACCTTCTGACTAAACCAGATTTGCCTTTGGTTGCTTTCGATTTCTTTTTAGGCTCATTGAGAACAAAAAACTATGAGAGAAAGCAGGACTTTTGTATAGTGAAATATATAGAAAATATAATATAAAGATTTTTTTATTAGTTTCGGCTGATGTATTATGGACCACATTTAGCCTATTCCTTCAATATGAATGGGTTGTCCTTATTAGTCGTTGCTGATGACAGTTGGACTATATTTTTTGTGTATTTCCCAGTTAGCTAATATTGATTTTTGAGTATTTGTATTTTATTTCAACTGATAAAATACTAGGCCACCCTGTCTGCTTAGTCGGGTCTTCACATTGATTTGATGAAAACAGTATGACTGTGCTATAAGAGACTCCAGCTTTATGAACTAAATCTCTGAATGGGAAGCGACGTTAAACGCGGAGCTATTAACAGATGAGCTCATACAGGTGTTTAGGAATTAAAAACGAGACACAAACTGGCAGGTCTTGTCGCAAGCTCTGAATATCCTACTTGGACAAAATTTAGTAATTATCGTTGTAGATAGAGCTAATCAGCTGAAAAGGGTAGACTCGTGTATACATTTTAGTGTATTATGATTCTGCACTAAAATGCTTGGCTTTACATAGATCTTGAGATCCAGAACGCAATCCCAAATAAGATTCAGTCTTCAAGCATTCATCAAATCTCAGAGTCTCTATGTAACAAATACAGTATTCATTTCAGTTTTCTGAATTCTGGTAAGCATTAAACTTTAGACAGTGTTTTTAGCAGAATCAGTGATTCATTTCAGAGTCTTCAAATCAACGACTAGAAATACTCAAATATATAATATGTATAGGGATTATGAACCAATTAAAAATTTCAAAATAATATATCACAAATTCCAATAATATAATTGTATCTATGATTGACTATACACTCTTGGTATCGTATCTTGCTGGTGGTTGCAACTGTACAATTCATACAAGCCATTTAGAATTTAACTTTAATCGAAGCGCAAACACACCAAAATTTAGACCTCAAAAGATGATGAGCACTTTTATCTCAACAAGACTTGAATTAGTCGAAAATGAAAAATATAGAAGCAATAGCTTTTGGACAGAAAGATTTCAGAGTAGTGGGATAAAAACGGAATGGCGAGATTAGATATGCTAATTTTAGCATGAGCTCTGTGACGTTTGGTTACCCTGTTTTAGATGCCTGACCCATAGTGCCAAATGTGTATCATGAAGATGTAACTCTCGAATTTGGCTTGCGGACTACCGTATGAGAGCCAGACCAAAAATGCCAAAATTGTGCGCAATCAAATTATTTTATATAAATTCCTCCCCATTACTTCATTTTGACTGATTTCACTTCAAACCTATTCCACCAATCATTTGAAACAGATCAAGCAGCTCAGACTCACCTAAAACATCGCAAATATGAAGTTATCCTCTAGTGCATTACTCGCTTTATCGATAATCTCAGTTAATGCTGTAGCCCCTTATGCATATGTATGATTTTTAAAGATTCATGGATTTTGGTTTTGAAATTACCAAAATAGACACTACTATGTCAAAGAGTTCCAATACTAGGTTCATCCAAGCTAACAGAAAGCAGGAACATTGTGTGGATTATGCCAGGTCTGTGGTCGGTCCAAGATACGGCTGCGATAAGAACGATGACCGCTGTTTATGTTCTATTTTAGGAGAAGTCACAATGCAGTTTATCACAGAAAATTGTGCTAGTGATGTCTCTCAGGTGGCCATCGACGTTCTTTATCGAAATTGTATTCGCAGTAATCACGATGTCAGTGGAGTACAATCCCCAAGTTTCCGTGGCTCTCTGTTTTCTAGTGCTACTGTGAGTCAACCTGGCCCACCTAGCATCATTGGATATCCAATGACTACTTCCGCCTCCACTTCTGTAGTATCTGCTTCGTACTCACAAGTTAGCGCAATGTCCTCGGCAACGTCTGTTAGTTCTCCATCTTCTACACCAGGAAATTTGGTCGGGTCGAGCCCAGCAACTGAGTCATCAACTTCTATAACCTCCATGACTTTTATTGCTACCTCTTCTGGCGCTTCAAGCTCGAAAGAAGCATCTTCTTCTACCGAAAATTTGCAATTAGGCTCTTCCACAGTGGCCCAATCCAACAATGCCGATGTACTTGTCATTCCCATATTTGGTGTCGTTGTTGCTGCTTTCTGCGTCATTTAGTCGACATGTCATAACATTCAAATTTTTGTGGAACAAAACCGGTTGTCTCTTTAACTATTTTTTGCCTATTCTGCTTTGTGTACAAGTAATAATTAATGATTGAGCTTAATCACATATTCATGTTTATTAAAACGCACTAAAATTAATTCTTTTTAACAATCCTTGAAATTTATGTGCTACTCGATTAGATATCTTTTTAATCTATGATCGATACAAATGCGATTGTTCAACAATCGAAATCCTCAAATTCCAAATTAGCTAATGAAATTCTCTTTTGATATTGACAAGCTTAATTGAGAGCTACAGAATGTACAAATATATTATACTTTTGGTTTAGCATGCTATTTACGGATTATATGATGTCAACTACTACTACCAATTGTAGTAATATGAAAATGTTGCAACACAGATTTTGTTGATTCACAATCTTCTAGATACTAATGTATACTGCCAGAATACATTTTGATAAAAGTTTAAAATTTTGATAATGAACAAGATCACTCGCACTAAATTGCAATATTAATTCTGATATATCCTGATTCACAAACCGCCTACTTATCTCTATTGTGCTAGTTGAAGTTTTAAAAAGTGTCTTAGCAATCTTGTTTGTTGAGTTGGAAAAAGTTGTGTACAATTATGTAAAAGAGCTACAATATATTTTTATAATATCATTATTATGTATGTACAAGTCTGTTTTAATCTGTGATACAAATTAAATAGAAATATTGATTTGGCGCAGTTGCTTGAAAGTAATTTATAGCTTCATATCACTTATTCAGACCTGAATCAATATAACGGCTTCACGCTGCTAATTGGTACCAAAATTCAAGCTTTTATTTTTCAACATGCAGTTGGTTTAGAAACAGTTTATACTACATGATTGGACTGAATATTTACTTAATTCATCACTTTAAGTGACAGAATCTCAAATATCGATCAAAATATCTTTAAATCGATGTACATCCACATGTCAAAAACTATCTCCTAGAATACTGTAATAATCGGCTTGAATCTTCGATGTTGTAAAGGTAACTTTGTCATGTGAGTGTAATACTGGAATGAAACTTCATACATTTCCCGGCACAAGATAGTAATAGCTTGCATGGATTTTTGTTGTAAACAGTCCAGAATGTAAATCAGTCTTTTTCTCTTTTTCAATTGTGTTTTTTGGTTTCTGTAATCCAGTCCTCCTAATCATCATACTGATGTATTTTTGCTAGTTCGTTATTGTATCACAACAACACAATTTCTTGTTTCGGCCAATTCTTTTTTGAGAATGCATGTGACTTTCTTCAGACGTTTTATCCTCGCAATTTCTCATTTTACTATGACTCAAAGACGTGAATGAGTGTAGAAGTATTGAATAAAAATAAAAGTAGTAATGATGATAATTTGTTTATTGTTCCTTCTCAAAAGTAGTAACTTTATGAAAAAGTGTTTGATATTATTGAAAGCTGTTGTCAAGGTGACTTGTAAAGTTTGTGATCAGAACTACCTTGCTAACCTGAAGAATTTCTATAATTTAGTACACATAACTTGATACTTGTCGTGACTCATTCAAGTCAGACCTAAAAACATCAATGTTATGATCTATAAACCCGACTTGTATATTTTCAGTTGTATCAGATATTCTCGGGCCCGTTAACAATCTTTCTAAGATACTTTCAGATCTATCTATTTTATTAATTATGTATGATACAGCTAGCCGGCTTTTTAAGCAATTATTTGCTATACTAAGAATATTTTTTTCTTATGCTATTCACCAGCATCAAACAAGCCTAACCTACCAGCATAACTACAGAGCATTACAAGTAAAACCCTATTAGATTTACTTTTGAGTAAAGAATTAGATTTCGCCATGAGATCAAAATAGTTGTTCTAAGTATAAGTCAGAAAAATTACTACTAGCAATACAAGTACAGATAATATATTGACAGAGCCTGCAAATGCTATGGAGAAACTTTTAGATAAAGGGTAAAAGGGATAAGGAGAGACAAAAAATTTCAAGTTGGTATTCTGCCGTGTATCATTAAGCTCGTCCATAAAGCCCAATGTTTGTTCACTCTAAATTCATAAATTGTTTGAATTTTTCATACTCCTGATATCATGATCTTTCTGTGCTACTCCATTCCATCTAATTCGTATTTGAGCAATTGTTGATACAATTTCTTAAACGATACCATACGGTCAGGCTCTTTTAGAACTGTCTCCTAGTCTTTAATTGCTCAATCACAACGCAGACTCTTATTTTTAGAACTAACGCTACATTTCTATCTTTTCGATCGAGAATTTTAAACAGATCACATCACTGGTATGTTTGTGCATTCTTTAGAACAGACATTGTGCCAAAGCCATTTCACGTGACTAGCATTTTTTAGTGCATAGACTTTTTGATCAAAATACTCCTGAAATTTCCGGGGTATGTAAATCAAGAGAAAGACAGTTCCTGCGTATCAAAGTGAAAAATGGAGTTTAATATTTTTATATAGATAAACAATCAATATATAAATGGATAGGCTTCAGACGAGCAGGTGTAATCACACATTGTTACTTTATGCATTGAGACTTTGAACTGCTGCTGCGCTTACAAAAGGATAGCAGCGGCGAAAACGGCACCTAAGGCAGGGATAGCAAGAGCATGAGCTCCATTGCTTTGAGCGATGGTGGAGGGGGCCTGCTGGGTGCAAGAAGAACAAGTCTTGGTAGATGAGGCTTGAGAAGCAGCAGCGGAAGAAGAGGTAGTGATGAAGGAGGAGGTAACGGCAGAAGAAGCAGCAGCAGAGGACGAAGCAACGGCAGAAGAGGAAGCGGCAGCGGAAGAAGAAGCAGCGGCGGAAGAGGAAGCAGCAGCAGAAGAGGAAGCAGCAGCAGAAGAAGAAGCAGCGGCGGAAGAAGAAGCAGCAACGGACGAGGAAGCAGCAGAAGAGGAAGATGAAACTGCGGAGGAAGAAGAGGCAGCAGAAGAAGTAGAAGATGCAACAGAAGAACTAGACTTGGAGCTGGAAGATCCAACAGTGTAACCTTGACCGGCACATTGAGCCTTGAAAGCAGAAGCAGCAGACTCAGCATCGCCGTTGGGACAGATAGAGCTCAAAGTGCTGAGAACAGTAGCACCGTTGTCACCGCAAATACAGGAAAAGTCGCTGAGACCAGAGCACTTGGCGCTCTTGGAGACAGCAGCGACACCAGCCAAAGCACAGGCCTGTTGAGAAGCAAAAAAAAGTTCAGGTTAGATTAGGTCAATAATGCATGATGTCGGGCATAATGGCACAGATATACACAGATCTCTGGCCAACTGGATAGTTTGCGAAATACTTACGGGAGGAGTGGCAACAACAACGTTAGCGAGGGCCAAAGAGATGGCGACAGAGGACATGGATGAGAACTTCATTTTTGTAGAATGTTTGCTGTGAAAATCGAGTTTGAGTGGTGTATGTTTGGACCAAAAGTAAGTTTATTGGAAAAGAAAAGGTTTCGAACGGTTCTGAACAAGAATTAGAAAGTAGGTTCGACAAAAAGACAAAGTTTTGTTAAGGAGCGACTGTAACGACTGGATTGAAAACTATAGTTTCTAAGTGATGTTCAGAAAGATTGACGAAGAAATCGCGGAATCAGGGTGTTTTATAGGGAGAAGAAGAAGGAGAAGGAGAAGAATGGAAAAGGAGAGAAATGACCTAAAAATGGATATGCCCAGAGCGTAACTATGCAGTGACATAAAGCGTTAGCCTTCGTATGAAGAGAAAGAGAAAGAGAGGGTTAGGAAACAACGACGAGGCACAGGCAATGGAAGAGCGGGCCATTGCTGCATTTGGAACGCATTTTCGACGAATTTGGAAATGTGGTTTCAAAAATAGCCGCAGAAGAGTGCCTGTTTCGGTCTTTTGTGATATGCAATTGAAATTTTATGATATGTAACAAGTCATAACTCACTTGAAGCTATTAGTAATATAAGCAAATAAAATAGCTAAAGATTAGAGCACTTGACATAATCTTGACTAATTGATTACTAAACATTTCTACTGCCTAAACTTGAACCTGATAAATTTCGAAATCTTTGGTGGAAAGCACGCTCATAGAATTCTTCATCTTTTTGAGAAAAAAATCCGCTTGTGAAAATGGCATATGCAAAAGCACAAAAAAATTAATTCAGTCATTCAAACGCAGCGAATAAGCATTTACTTATCAAGGCACTATCAAAAATTTTTCCCAGATTTTGGTTTCTCCTTCTTTATCTTTATTCTGATCACCCTACAGGTTTCGTTATTTCTTTTCGTCTTTTGACTTGTCGAGCTTGCAATCTCCAATCCAGTATGTATTATTCTTTCGCATCCTACTCCAGTAATAGCATTGACTTTCGTGCTCTGCAAACTGTTGATTTTTCATGCTAACACTAGTATCACCCAGTCAAGAAATATAAAAAAACATACACAAAATGTCTCCCCCTTCTGGTGATAAGAAACAATCCGGCATTGCACGAGTTCTGGGCTCTGCCACCGCCGGAATTTGCGAATTGGCCGTGTTCCATCCGGTCGACACAACTGCCAAGCGTCTCATGAGTAACTCGACCAGAATCACGTCTGCTGCGCAGCTCAATGATGTGGTGTTCAGAAAGTACGCCAACGAATCGCTCGGCAAGAGATTCGTGTCGCTTTTCCCCGGGTTGGGATACGCCGCTGGGTACAAGATCTTGCAAAGAGTGTACAAGTACGGAGGCCAACCTTTCGCCAACGAGTTCTTGAACAACAACTTCAGAGACACTTTTGAGTCCAGCTTTGGTAAGAAGACTGGTAAGGCTCTTATGTCTGCGACTGCCGGTTCGCTCATTGGTATTGGCGAGATTGTTCTTTTGCCCCTTGACGTTTTGAAGATCAAGCGTCAGACAAACCCCGAGGCATTCAGAGGCCGTGGATTCTTCAAGATTTTGGCCGACGAAGGCTTCTCTCTCTACAGAGGTTGGGGCTGGACCGCTGCCAGAAACGCTCCTGGATCTTTCGCTCTGTTTGGTGGTTCCGCGTTTGCCAAGGAGTACATTTACAAGCTGAATGATTACTCTTCTGCCACATGGAGCCAGAACTTTGTCGCTTCCATCTTTGGTGCCTCTGCTTCTCTTATCGTTTCTGCTCCTCTGGATGTCATCAAGACCAGAATCCAAAACAAGAACTTTGAGAGCAAGGAGTCCGGTGTCACCATCATCAAGAACATGGCCAAGAACGAAGGATTCACTGCTTTCTTCAAGGGTCTTGTTCCTAAGCTCCTGACTACTGGCCCCAAATTGGTCTTCAGTTTCGCTCTTGCCCAAACCTTGATCCCTGCCTTTGACAGACTCATTGGCAGCGAAAAGAAATAACTACTTATCTGATATTCTCCATGTACATATAGATTTCAAATTGTTTGTTTTATTGTTTCTTGATCTCGCAGAATACATTGATAGATCTATGATACCAAAAATAAGGTTGCATCAATTCGAGAGTGTCGCTATTACCTAGCCAACGTATTCCCCAGATAACAATCCATCTATAACGCTGTGTACTATCCCAAATACATCAATGCAAAAGGCATACCAGCCGAGTTGTGATACTAAAACAGACCTGTAATGTATCAACTTCCTAAGGTTCTCACAACAATCAAGAAACTATTGTTTTTCTGAAGTATATATCAACAACTCCATCTCAATCTATTTCGATTTCTTCTTCAACTCTCTCATTCATCACAGCCCTGGTCCTCCCTCTGAACTCTAACCATCAACACTCACCGTTAGGCCACTTATATCGACACTTTTTCTTTTGGAAACTAAACTGATACACAATCGTTGAAGAGCTTGTAAAGATATACAATGGGACAATCTGATGACTTTTACTCTGCATTCAAGAATGGATACGACGACGATGACGATAACAACATTTTGAGCGATATTAGCAATTTACATGTTTGTACCGACAAGTTCAACCAAAATATCGGGTCTTCACCTCCAGTCTATTCTGATCCTTTCAAAAACACTGCAAAACCGTCCTTGTTGAGTAGATCTAGTTTCCAATTTTCTTCTCCATCCAAAACTAATAAATGGGACTTTCCCCTGGCAATGAACGAGTTTCCTCGTACCGACTACTGGAATCAGTCTAAAGCGCCTGGCATTGCACATCCTCGCTCAGTCTCACCTGTTCGTTCGGACAATACCATATCCATGGATTCTATTCTATTCAAGCCCAATCCCGCCATCCAGGTACCAGGCTTTTCAACTTTGCCAGGCGAGTCGATTTCTGCTCAAAACAAAGTAAACAGTAGCTATTCGTTCAGCTCTTCCCAACCGGCGGCTTCGTTCCCAACCCAGTCGCCAGTCTCCAATCCTCAAGCCGAGATTGAAATGCTCAAGTATCAACTAGAACTGGCCAACAAAAAGATTGACCTGATCCAAACCCAGTACTCCAACGCAGGGTGTGACCTTGGTGCCACCGATTCGCCAAACATGAAAGGGTTCACAGAGTCTCCATTCTCGCTCAACAATGGAAGTTCTGCAAATTTGGACAGATTTGAATCAAGAACCTCAGCACCGAGCAGCCACCATGACTCGCTGAAAGGATACACTTCAGTCGGCGGTTATGGATCCAATATCTGGAGCAACGACGCCAATCGGACCAAGAAACAGGATAAATGGTACCAGTCCTCCGCAGCAACCCCCACGAACTCTGGCGGATTGTACAATATTAAGACAATCGACAAAAACAATTATTACAGTGACAACATGTGGCCTGCTTCTGAACCGTCTAATCCGGGCATGTACGAGCCAAGTTTCCAGTCGCGTGGGTTCACACCCAAACCGCAATCCGAACCAGATACATATGAACCAGTTGCTCCTCAAGACGTGAGTAAGCTGTGAGAGTTTGATTTTCAGAAAACTAACATGAAACTCAGATATACTATCATATCAAGTCCTACAATGATCCGTTGAATTACCGGCGACTACTTGACAAGTCTGCAACTTGTAACTGGAAGGTGAGTAAACAGCACGAGTTTTGTTTCATAATGTTGACATTAAATTAGATGATTGTCGAAAAGATTGTTAGAGATAACGATCAGCAGGCATCAATATTTCTGCAGCAAAAGCTGAAAGTATCCAACACTGAGCAGCGCGTGAGTATCATCAGCAGCATTGTCGAGCAGTCGTATGCGTTGATGATGAACAGGTTTGGCAACTTTTTGATGCAGCGGTGTCTCGAGTACAGCAACGCCGCACAGGTCCGCGATCTTACTGCGTGCATGCTTGATAACGTTTGCAATCTGTCCATGGACCCGTTTGGCTGTCATGTCATTCAAAAAGCACTTGACTGCGTCAACGAGGACATGAAGTATGCCGTTGTCGAAGAAATGCTTGAGAATGTGACGGAGACGATTGTGCACCGGTACGCATGCCATGTTTGGCAAAAGCTGTTTGAGCTGAGATGGGAAGGAACGCCACCCAAGTTTATGAACAGGGTCAACAAGGAGCTCAAAGGGATGTGGGCACAAGTAGCAATTGGAGAGACCGGCAGTCTTGTTGTGCAGAACATATTTGAGAACTGTGCCAACGAGGATAAGGAGCCCTGTATTTTAGAGGTGATTACTGATATCGATGTGATTATCAAGGGCCAATGGGGCAACTGGGTGATTCAGCATATGGTTGAATACGCTGCTGAGCCTTATCGCGGACAGGTTGTGGCGTTGGTGATTGAGAACTCGCCGGTTTATAGTGTGGATCAGTTTGCGTCGAAGGCTGTTGAGAAGCTGTTGAAGATGGGCGAGACGAGTGTGATTCAGAGTTTTATTGACAAAGTGACTAAACCTTCAAACCGGCCTCGGATTCCGTTGATTGATAGTGAGTAGAGAATCATTATTTGTTTTGAATAGTGTGCTAACAAAGATGTACATAGTCGCGTCGGATGCACATGGGAACTACTTGATTCAGTATATTTTGCAATGCGGCACCAAGTCTCAACAAGACGAGATTGCGAATCAGATCAAGAAACACATGGTATCGTTGCGCGGGTCCAAATGGGGCAGCAAGTGTGCATGGCTTATTGATCGGACTCGAGCCAGTACTAGTGTTGCTGCGCTTTCAAAGGCTATGAAGGAGTCTAAATAGAAAACAACAAGTAAGTTGGTAATGGGAGGATGCAATTGAGGTGCGGATAGATGTTTTGAACAGTTTGTTTGTGTGACATTATATTATAATAATATGTACCATGTTTTAAATACTATTGTTTTTTCTAAAATTTCACTGGGAACAGACGTTCTAGTGAATAATATTTTTTTCATTCAGGCAAGTATAACAACGACAACTCAGATCAACAAACACACTGGTTGACTGATAGTGAAACACGAGTTTTTTTTTTGAAAGACCCTCCAGAAAGCCGTTGCTTGATAAATGGTTTTAGATCTCTATGGTTTGGATGATTAGGAAATTCGGGAGAGCTAGATGTGGTTCTGTTGTTGAGAAGCTTGTATTGTCGGCGTTGACGTCCGGCAGCCGAAGGAGTCTACGGGGGTACGGCAGCCCGGCTAAGCCAATGTGGGCGAGGAGCCGGAAGGTTGTGGAGATGAACTGGGATCCTGAAGCGAGGCAGTTTGAAGAGGTTTCCGACGAGCTGCCTGATGTGAGCCATGTGTACCGTGAGCAATTGCAGACGAAGAAGAGCAAGAAGGGGAAGAAAGCGGAGGGTGGTTTGGTGAAGGAGAAGCGGATTGACTCGATTCAGAAAGTGGCGACCGGGTTGGTGAGGGTTAGCGATTATGTTGAGCTGATTTTCGCGACGCTGAGGCAGGGCGACGCTGTGCGGGCCAAGGAGCTGTTGTGGCGGAGTGTTGCGAGCGCTTCTTCTGCTTCATCGGCTGTGGCGACTAGTAAAGAAGAGCATGAGGCGTGTGTGGCTGCGATTTTGAGCGTTATGCGTGAAGACGATCTGGACGGGATGCTGCGGTTTGTGAAAGAGATTCCTGATCGGAGTAGGGACTTGTTATTGTTGCCGAGTAGGTGTCTGGCTTATGTTTTGCATTGTGCTTGTTTGCTGGAGGACGTGAACTTAGGCGACAAGTATATTTTGGAGGTGCTGGATCTGTGGACAAATAAATGTGGCAAGTCGGTGGATGTGTTGTTGGCTAACAGCGATGTGTTGACCGAGTCTGATCTGGAACGGACGAAAAAGGTAGGTGTATTGTTATGTTATCATGTTGGATACGCTTTTGACTAACTTGAGTAGATGATTACGCAGGGACCTGCCCGACTTGCGGTCAAAAATACAACGCCGTTCGAAGCCAGTGCGCCGCCGATTACGAAAGAGCTCATGGGCAATGTGGCCAAGTCTCTGGACGACATTTTAGATTCCTGTTTAGACGTCAAGACGGTGTTTGGACCCGATGTGTACCGAGAAAGCCAGGATCAGGGCAGAGTCAACTATTTAAAGCTCTACGATGTGCTCGCCAACGGGCCGGACTCTGCTGCGCAACTGCAAAAGTTTGAACGAGTGTTTGACGCTTTTAACCGGTACAAACAGCACACGATCGAGCAAAACAGCTTAGCAATAGCCCAGACCGAGCTGCTAAACAAACTCAGGAACCCAGAGTTCTCCAGCACAAATTTCAAAAACTCGAAGGGTAGAGGGCACCTGGCGCTATCCAATGTGCTATGGGACTGGCAGGCTTCACTGGAACAGGCCTTGGTGGTGCTGTTTGACGATATCGCCAAGATTGATTTCGAGAAAAAGCGGTTGGGAAAGATCCCTAGTGAGTATAAAAAGACTTTGGCTGGAGAGTTGTATCAGTATAAAGATCTGCTTTTGAAGCTGGAGCCGCAGTCACTGGCGTTAGTGATCTCGTTAGAAATGGCTACTTTTTCACTGCGTGAAGGTCTGGATAAACCTTCAGCCGAGGACACTTTTAAAAAGCATTCCACCAGCAACAACAACAACACCAACTACGCCTCATATTTATCAAAAGTGCTCGGCACCGCTATCGAGAACGCGTTTGCGTCGGCCGTTGCCAAAGAGCTCGAGGAAAAGCACCGGCTTTCTCTCTTGTCTGAAAAAACAGACGGGCTGTTCACGTCTGCCGAGCAGCAGGAGCTGGCCAAACGTGTTGCTGGCTTGTCACAGAAAAACATGCTGCAAAAAGTGCCATACAAGTACTGGCTTGCTTCCAAAATGCACGAGCTGACGCTCCACGACCGGCTGTTTTTAGGCACAAGGTTCCTGCTGTTTGCTCTGAACCACTGCAAAGTCGAGAGCGATAACGAGGGTAAGATGGTGCCTGCGTTTTGGCATACTTATGAGCACAGACGGCACAAACGGGTCGGACTGGTCAAGGTCCACGACGTGCTCAAGGCTAAGCTGTACAGGTCCGAGATTGATTTGAACTCAATTGTGCTGTTCAAGAGCCCGCCGATGCTGGTGAAACCGCGGCCGTGGACAGGGTTGAGAGAGGGCGGGTACTGGCATGCGAACCAGTCGTTGCTGACGACGAAACCCAATAATGCCGTCGAGCAGCAGTCGTATGTCAAGACCGCGATAGCCAAGAACCACGCTGATGAGCTTCTTGAGGGTCTCAGTGATTTGAGCCAATGCGCATGGGCAGTCAACAACAAAATACTGCGTGTGATTCTGTCAATCTGGGGAAAGGGCGAGGAGTACCTTGGAATTCCTCCACTTATTCTAGATAAGCCGCAGGCACAGCTGTCCAAAGACGAGTACAACCATATGACAGCGCGCATCTCGCTCGGGTACATTTTACGAACCGCAGAGGTGTACGCTTTACACGGCGAGCGGTTCTATTTCTCCTACTCTTTGGACTTCAGAGGCCGCGTGTATCCGTTGACCAACTCCGGGTTCTGGCACATGGGCGCTGACCCTGTGCGCTCGCTGTTCCAGTTCTGGTACGCCCGGCCGTTGGGCAAAGACGGCCTGCGATGGCTGAAGATCCAGCTGGCCAACATGTACGGCGAAGACAAGTGCAGTTTGGACGATCGGGTCAAGTTTGTCGATGACAATTGGGATAAAGTAGTAGACTCTGCACGGAATCCTCTAGGCGAAGGTGAGAGATGGTGGACAAGGGCAGAGAAACCGTTCCAGGCTTTGGCGGCGTGTTTCGAGGTGGTGGCTGCAGTGGACAGCGGGGACCCGTGTTCATACCGCTCGCGGCTGGCGGTGGCACAGGACGGGTCGTGTAACGGGCTGCAGCACTACGCCGGGCTGGGCAAGGACGTTGAAGGCGCGCAGCAGGTCAATTTAAGGCCGCTCGACACGGGGCTCCCGGGCGACGTGTACACGCGGGTGCAGGAGCTTGTCGCTGAGAGCATTGAAGCAGACGCAAACAGGCAGCCCGGGGACCCCGGGTTCCATTTGGCGACGGCGGAGCTTGCGCGGGACCTGCGGGGCAAGATTACGCGGCAGGTGGTGAAGCAGCCGGTGATGACGAGTGTTTACGGCGTGACGCAGTACGGCGTGGTTGACCAGGTCGTGGACAAGCTCAGACATCACCAGCAAAATAAAGACCTGCAGCGGGTGCCCTTGAACTACTACGGAATGTACGTTGCCCGGAAGATCAGCGAGGCCATTCGGACGCTGTTCAAAGGCGCAAGAGAGATTCAGGACTGGCTCGAGGAGTGCTGCGACAGAGTGTGCACCAGCGTGCGATGGGACTCGTACGGGGTAAAAGGACTGGTCCCCGATCAGCGGTTTTTGAAAGACTTTACGACTTCAATGAAATGGACAACACCGCTTGGTCTGCCTGTAGTTCAGCCGTACAGGCACCATTCGCTGATGGTGATCAGGAGCCCGTTACAAGCCGTTGCAGTGCACAATCCTTACGAGCTGAGCCGAGTCGACGTGGCCAAGCAGCGCCGAGGCATTGCTCCTAACTTTGTGCACAGTCTCGACGCCACACACATGCTCATGACGGCGCGCCAGTGTTTAGCAAGCAGAGTGGCGTTTGCCGCGATCCACGATTCTTACTGGACGCACGCCGCCACAGTTGACCAGATGAGCAAGGTGCTGAGAGAGCAGTTTGTGGAGCTGCATGAACAGGATCTTGTGGCTGGGCTGAGAGACGAGACCTTGGTGAGGTACGCGGGTCACGTGCAGGCGGTGTATATTCGGAGCGACAGCCGTGCGGCGCGCGAGATCAACCGGGTGCGGTCCGGGTACTTTTACACTGTTGATGCGGACAACACCGACGCAGACAACACTGACAACAACACAGAGGATAAAAATGACCAGTACATCAATCAGTGTCTTGACTCTGGGGCACTGGAAGAGCTGCGCATTGCCAAGGGCTCCGAGGCCAGTGTATTACGGCGCGAGCTGGCTGATGAGTATTTAAGGTGGAGGAAAAGGGGCCAGGCTGCCACAAGAACAACAACAACTAATACAAAAGAAACCCCGGCAATGATTGTAGCAAGACACAATGAGCCGGTGTATTGGCGGCTCACAAACGGCGGGCGCCGGGCGGAGGTGTACTCGGGTCCGGACACGGGCAGGGTTGTCGATTTTACACCGGCCCAGCCAAAAACTTTGAAATCATCATCGGAATCACCATCGGAATCATCATCGGAATCATCATTGAAATCATCTTTGAAACCGCCGTCGCCAATGAGCGGGTGGACCCGGATTCTGGTCCCGATCAGCATTCCTCCTGTTCCGCAAACAGGCTCGCTTGATATCCGCAGTGTCTTGAACAGCGTTTACTTCTTTTCGTAATTGTACAAATCTCCAAAATACACACAAATAAGCATTAAGCATAGAATATATCATCATATTGTATACGAGATGCATTTCATGGTACACACACGAAATGGGGTTAGTGAAGATCTAAATCTGAAAAGAATGACTGTAGAAAAGTAATCTTTGAGCATCAAACATATTATTGGATTGTGTATTGTGAATGAAAAGCTGGTCCATGTCCCTCAAGTGTAATGTAAATGATATTATGATTAACGTAATTGATAACCTTGGTTAGTGCTGTATATTATTGAAATCAAGCCTAGTATATAAGCAAGTGTGTATGTCTTGGAAAATATGGCTGTACAAAGTTGATATTGAATTCCAGTTGTATTAGGCCACGCTATTCAAGTGTTGTTGAAGTTTTGACTGGATCTTTGTAACTCAATTGTAAGAAAAAATAGTAGTATTTGAGTCTAATGAAAAATATGTTTTTATTAACAATGTTACAAACTTATTTATAACTAAACACAGTTTACGTTCAAATTATGTATTGCTTTACTTCATGATTCTGATTTGTAGCGGTAGTACAAAAAACACTGGATTGCTTGTTGTCCTTGCTTTTTGTGAGTCCAAATATTTTCTTGCAAACACTGCTCAAAACGTGATGCGATTAACATTGGATTTGTGCCAAGTCAGTAAAAGATTATTCTACGGAAGAAGAAGTGGTAGTTGATTTTGCGGATGGGCAGAGCTTCCGTTTTTTATAGGGTGGGGGTGATGTAGTGCCATGTTTGAATGTAGATTTGATAGCAGGGCTAGGAGTAATTTGTGGATTATTGGTGTTGGAATAATGGTCGACTTCCATTGGCCGTTTGTGTCTTACCAATCTGAAGGGTTAGACTGTAGTGCAAGTCCGCACTGCATTTTGTGCTTCATCAGCCTTTCATACAGGGACTTGCTCGTTGGCATACGTCTAGGTCGTCTGATACGAGGATTCCTGGTGATTGGGGTGATGGAAGACAGGACAATTTGTTGTTGATTATCTTGATTTTCTGATGGAGTGATGCGAGAATGCTCGATAGTCGGGGTGGAGGAGGACCAAGAAGTTTGTTGTTGATTTTCTTGATTTTCTTGATTTTCTGATGGACTGATGCGAGAATGCTCGATAGTCGTGGTGGAGGAGGACCAAGAAGTTTGTTGTTGATTTCCTTGATTTTTTTGGTTTTCTGATGGACTGATGCGAGAGTCCTCGATATTCGGAGTGGAGGATAAGAGAACAATTTGTTGTTGATTGTTTTGATTGTTTGAAATGATTGCTACTTCATGTATGGACTCTGGTCCATGAGTAGCAGAATTAGCATCAGTCTTTTGCCTCTTAGGATCGGAATTACTGGTGTTGGAATAATGGTCGACTTCCATTGGTCGTTTTTGTCTTACCCGATCTGGAGGATTAGACTTTAATGCAAGTCCGCGCTGCATTTTGTGCTTCATCAGCCTTTCATACAGGGACTTGCTCTTTTGCATAGATCTAGATGGGCTGATACGAGGATTCTCGGTGGTCGGGGTGGTGGATGAGAGAACAATTTGTTGTTGATTGTTTTGATTGTTTGAAATGGATGATACTTCATGTATGGATTCTGGTCCATGAGCAACAGAATCAGCATCAGTCTTTTGCTGCTCAGAATCGGAATCCGATGTGAAAAGAGTCTCTGATCCAGTACGGTTTTCTTTATTTGTTTCGATATCAGGTATTTTGTTGTCATCAGTGCACGAGTCTAGTTTAAGTTCGAATCTCAAGCCAGACGGAACTCTGGGAGGATTATGCCATTTTGGTCTACCTATTCTGGATTGGTGATTAGTTTGACATTGCTGAATGCGCATAGCTGACTTTTGAATATAAGCCATATTAGAGCATCCAATGGAGTTCATGTACATTTCGGATGAGGAAGAAGTAGATGGTCCGGTAGGCAGTTTGGTGAATGGTTTGGTAGACGGTTCGGTGGATGGTTCGGTAGACGAATCCATGGAACCGAAGAGTTCTCGAAAAAAGATGCTCAAAAATGTCATTTTGGTGAGATCAAATGAATACTGTAGAGTTTATAATGATTTGGAGCAACCTGGCAATGTGGTTGGAATATATTTATCAAGTTTTGTATGAATTTACTTTGACGGTCTTCTAAACAAGATGATTGAACAGAAGGAAAGGAAGTTAGGTACTTCTGATGGCTATCTATAACTTTTTTTGATATTCGGATTGCAAGTGTATTGTTGCAGGTGCCGGTGTCAACTGTACCATGTTGTTTTGACAACCATTTCAAAGCTTCTCCATTACTAGGTGGAACTGGCAGTCTACGAAAGCAACAACAATCTTTACACAACAACTTCTTATGTACATGATTTATCCATAATGAATACTTACGTTTCATTTACAACTATTCACAATTTGATATACCGTTGCTTCAAAACATTTTGAGATTTGATTCTAATCTACCAAATGATCTTGTGTACAAATTATTTAATTTTTTCTTAACACACTAAACCAATTCATGATCTTTTCGTATCCTCAAATCTTGACAATACAAACTTTCTTGTCAAAAATGAGTTGAGTCGTCTTGGCTTGTTTTGAATGAATGCCTGATCTGACATTGTAATATTCAAGTCGCATTGTGAATAATTTTACAATTTATGTACCGTAATTCACGCTCTAATTTAGGTATTGTATTTTTCGCAAGTCAACATGTCTACGCAAAAAGTGTTTAGGGAAAGGATTTGTCTGTATGCTATCTTTCATGGAATATGTATATTATACATATTCAGTTATTGCCTTTTTTCACATATTCTCCAAAATGTTTACATACATTCCTAAGGACTTCACTTAAATTCACTCAATTTAATTTTGTCGATTCACTGATAATATCTAGTTACCCCCAAAAAAACTGTCTTGTGCTCAAAGTAGAACTACACCAGCCTTGATGCCAACCAAGATTTTGAAATGGCCATCACCGGTTCCGCCATTGACATCCACACTCTTGATGTACACTCACATGGCTCTTGAGATTAATGCTGCGACTGAACGCATTTCGTGGGAGAACATACAAAACGGATCACAAACTCCGGATGTGGACTCTGCGGCCTGGGCTACACTTTGCCAATGCAATCACAAAACTGTCTTCTTCCTCTTGATCTTCTTTTTGACTTGCAGCTTTTACTCATGTACACATCATCGTTTCTTCTAATTCCTTTTGCAACATCATGTTGACGAGATTATCTGGTTAGTTTCTAAAAATCTTGCAGCTAGTAAGATACCGGACTACTCTAGCATGCAAATCTTCAAAGATGACTTTAGTTTACACATTGATGTTATCGGATGTACACAAGCACTAGAACCAATATCTGCATCAACCTCCTCCTCTAGAATTAGATCAGCCGTACACAAAAGCCGCGTTTATCCAAACGCTCATGAAAACGGTGTACGCTTATGACTATGTAAAAGATAACTATGACTATGTAAAAGACAACTATGACTATGTAAAAGAAGGTAATCATGGTCATGTAGAAGAACATCAACTTTATCATGATCTTGATGGAAATGATAATTATGATTACGATTATGATACTGATGAGTATGAATATAACTTTGAATATTATGGGTTTAAATATGATGGGAATGATTATGATTTTGATGCTGTTGAACATGCTGGTATTGCTGATGAAAACAACACTATTAATAATGTGGTTCAAGCTGTTAGTGAGAAAGTCAAGCTTGAAACACTAATCACGGATATTGAAAACATCCAGCTTGAGTTTGCCAGACAGTAATCAGAACTACAAATCGCTAGTATGTTGAACAATCATATTCATGAAAAGTCTGAAAAGAGTCAGAGTTCCAGAGTTTGTTTTTACAGTGATGCTGATGTATCTCTCTGCATATCGTGGCCTTTAGATATTGGCCAAGATGTTTTCTAGAGACATCTACACACATGTGCACGAGAGAAAGTGTGTACACAAGTGTACAAAAAGATAAGGTGGACGGAGACAAATAATACATTTGTGGAGGCGGATGAGTAGAGGGACATGATGACTGTTGAGTGTCAGCCACAGTGTGATATTAATTCAAAGCCAGGTAGTAACAAGACCGATGGCAAGTCTCTGAGTTGATGTCTGGCTGTGAGTATTCCGTTGATGGTGATAATGGCAATCTGTTTACTGGTTTTATGATTGAAACAAACGCTTTAACTGCAAAAAGATACAAAGAAAAACATCTCACATCTGAGATGCGATGTGCTATTTACCATTACTGTTCTGAAGACATGATTTGGAGACAGACAGCAGCATGTTTGGCTGTTAGAAATCTACTGTTCTTTTTTGTTATTTCATGTTTTATCATGTAAAGCTTTTAAGATACAGTGGATTTCCAACAGCCAAACATGTCGCTGTCTGTCTCCAAATCATGTCTTCAGAACAGTAATGGTAAATAGCACATCGCATCTCAGATGTAAGATGTTTTTCTTTGTATCTTTTTGCAGTTAAAGCGTTTGTTTCAGAACTTGTTATGATGGTATCTTGAAGAATTATAGTGAGTGATGGTAGTACATACACACGCTAAAAGTCTAAGTTTTAATTTTACCTAATTCTTTCTCGAGCCGACTGTACATAGCCGGTGATCCAAAGACCGGAGGTACGGGCTGTGCCTGGCCAATCAAAATAGAGTATAGGGTTTCACAGTTGTGCAAAGCAAAGCAAAGCAAAGCAAAGAAGAAGAAAAACAACAACCCAACAAAATCAAGCGCTTGCTGGTACCGTACCCTTTTTTGTGTTTTTCTTCTTTTGAAAAACCCGCGAGGCTATTACTACTACGATTGTATGTACTCAAGCGCGACTTTATCAAAACACTTTAAAACCGCGTTTCTTGGTATTAAAATCACTTTGCCCGGAAGATCATCAGATAATAATAATATAAATACTCTTGGATATCGCTCCGTTCCTTTTTCCTCCTCGAAAGGTCTATTTCTTTCTTTCTTCTTTTCTCTTTCCTTCTTGGTTATATCTTTTTTTGGGTGCTCTTCTTGCTAACGGCTTTGATCCCGTTTTATACACAATTACACACTGATCCCTGGTGCCTTGAATCAAAACTTGTCGCGTGATTTGATCCCAACAACAATGTCAACCAACATCACCACCGCTGCCTCTGCTGCTGCTGCTGCTGCTGCTGCTGCTGCTGCTGCCGCCGTCTCTGCCAAAGGCGCGTACTTCTCCAGTCCGCCAACCGAGAACTTTGTGCTCCCCACTGGTCTGCCCATCCCCACTGGTTTCGACAAGTCCGTGTTCCTCGGCGAGTACTTCGACCTGTTTATGGATATCCGCGTGCCCATCACGATCGCAGTGGTCTACGCTGCGGCCGTGCACTGGGCCAATCGCGTGCGCAAAACCAACAAGGAGCCATTGCAGTGCACCAAGTCTGCCTGGTTCAAGTGGTTTGTCCTGCTCCACAACGTCGGGCTCTGCGTGTACTCGGCCTGGACCTGTGTCGGCATGACCTCGGGCATCTCGAAAACCGTGTACGACTTTTCGCTAGGCAACGACACCAGCGCCAGCACCGTCTCGATCCTCCGCGAGCTGCTCCGCGGCAACACCGAGACCATGGCCGCGCAAAGCAGCAGCTTCTGGCGCTCGCTGTGCGACACCGAGCAGGGCATCTGGTCGCAGAGCCTGTCCTACTACGGGTACTACTTCTACCTGTCCAAGTTCTACGAGGTGTTCGACACCATCATCATCCTGGCCAAGGGCCGCCAGTCCTCGCTGCTCCAGACCTACCACCACGCCGGCGCAATGCTGTCCATGTGGGCAGGCATGCGTTTCGCCGCACCGCCCATCTGGATCTTTGTCGTCTTCAACTCGCTCATCCACTCCATCATGTACCTCTACTACACCATCTCCGCTCTCAAAATCAGGTTCCCGCGCTTCCTCAAACGCGCCCTCACCACCGCCCAAATCTGCCAATTCGTGTTCGGCGGCTCCTTCGCCGTCATGCACATGTTTGTCTACTACTTCAACACTGCCTCAGGCCAGTACTGTCCCTGCCTAGACACCCCGGGCAAGATCTTTGCATTGACCTTTAACGTGGCCTATCTTGCGCCGTTGACCTATCTCTTTGTCAATTTTTTCATCGAGTCCTATGTCAAGAACTGGAACAAACAGGTCAAGGTCTCGGCCAAACCGACTCTGGCCTCGCCGGTCAAAGAAAAGACCATTGCCAACCGCACCAGATCGAAAAAGTTGTAAATATAGCCAATGTAAACTCATTTAAAGAAAATATTTTTTGTTTGTTCCTTTGACCATAGGACTTGGGAGTTATGTCTCTATAGATATTTCTTATATCACATTACATCACTTTGCATTACGAGCCCTTGCCCCGATGATGTAGCTCGGTTAAGTCGCAAATGGATAAGGGTTGCACCTGTAGCAAGTCCAGTTCTCTTGGTTAATCAAAGTCGAAGAGATCTTTGAACATTTCAATTCTTGATCAGACACTTTGAGACTACATTGAAAGACTGATTACAGTATATTCTAAATCCATTTAGTTACAAGTAAAAGAAAGAAAGAAGGAAACAGCAATCTCGGTGTCAAGGAGTATGCGGCTTATTAGGACCAAACTATGATAAGTGACGGAGACCCTTCTCGATAGATACCAGCTGCGTATACACACTATCTTCAGCACTGTTATAAAAGACATAAAGTTTGCTCTTTTTTTTCTTGTTCTTTTTCTCTCTTTCCTTCTTCATCATCAACACTTGTTATTCAAAGTGGTATCAAGTCATACGAGAATACTTGTTACTCAAAGTGGTCTCAAGTCATAGAAGAAGAATACAAATATGTTTACAGGGAAAGGACCACAGCCCGGGGTCGGTTTGACCGGGCGGCCGCTTTTGTACTTTACATCTGTGTTTGTGAGTTTGGGCGTGTTTCTGTTTGGATACGATCAGGGCGTCATGTCCGGAATCATCACGTCTGTTTACTTTAAAGACTTTTTCAACCAGCCCTCGCGGGTGGAGCTCGGAACAATGGTCGCGATCCTGGAGGTCGGCGCGCTGGTGTCGTCGCTCGTGGTCGGGAGACTGGGCGACGCAATTGGACGACGCAAGACAATCATGTACGGCGCAATCATCTTTGTGGTCGGCGGGTGTTTCCAAGCGTTCACTACCGGGATGAAAACAATGATTTTCGGAAGAACTGTGTCGGGTGTGGGCGTGGGCATGCTGTCGACGATCGTGCCGGTTTACCAGTCAGAGATCTCGCCGCCGCATAACCGAGGCAAGCTGGCCTGTATCGAGTTCACAGGGAATATCGTCGGGTATGCTTCTTCCGTCTGGGTCGACTACGCGTCGAGCTACATTGAATCGCACCTGTCGTGGCGGCTGCCGCTGTTCATCCAGTGCGTCATGGGCGCGCTGCTGTTCCTTGGCTCCTTCATCATTACAGAAACCCCACGCTGGCTGCTCGACAACGACCACGACCAAGAAGGTCTCATTGTCATTGCCAATCTCCACGGCGGCGGCGACATCTACCACCCAGAAGCCCGCGAAGAGTTCAAAAACATCAAGGAAAGCGTGTTCCTTGAACGATTGGAAGGCGAACGGACCTACGCGCAAATGTGGAAAAAGTATAAACGCAGAGTGCTTATCGCAATGTCATCTCAGGCGTTTGCGCAGCTCAACGGAATCAATGTCATCTCGTACTATGCACCGTTGGTGTTCGAGCAGGCCGGATGGACTGGCCGTGATGCGATTCTGATGACTGGTATCAACTCGTTGGTTTATATTGCCTCGACCATTCCGCCCTGGTACTTGGCTGACCGCTGGGGTCGCCGGTTCATTTTGTTATCTGGCGCATTGGTCATGGCCGGTTCGCTGTCGTTGATTTCGTACTTTATGTACCTCAAACTCAGCATCACGCCCAAACTCGTTGTCCTCTTTGTCGTCATCTACAACGCGGCGTTCGGCTACTCCTGGGGTCCTATTCCATGGCTCTACCCTCCCGAGATCCTTCCCTTGCCTGTACGTGCCAAGGGCGCTTCTCTCTCGACAGCCTCCAACTGGGCATTCAACTTCCTTGTCGGCGAAATCACGCCTGTTCTTCAAGAAACCATCAAATGGAGACTGTACCTGGTGCACGCCTTTTTCTGTGTATGCTCGTTCATCTGTGTCTACTACGTGTACCCTGAGACTATGGGCGTGCATTTGGAGGACATGGGCTCGCTGTTTGGCGACAAGTCCATCATGTCAGGAACCCCGAGCGTACACCACTACGGGTCCTTTAACAACGACGACGTTCCGGCACTGCCCACGCCTGCCGGGATCGGGTCGCCTGTGATCCAGCCCTCGGCAGCAGCGCTCGCGCGTAACCAGCGGGCTCCAAGCAACGCATCGGCGTTCAGTCCTTTGCTCGGCGCTCCAGCCAACAACACCAACAACAACACCAACTCGGTGGCAGCGTCGGCATCACAAGCAGCGAGCAACGCGATGGCTGCGGTTGCCAATGCCTACAACACTCCGGCGTCCCAGTATACCGACGAAGAAGCAGCTGAGGATCTGCCGCAAGAAGCGTCGACTGTCGCTTCGTTACTGAAAAAGTAGTGTACACTTTCACTGATATAGAGTAAATATCGCCCAATATAGACCATTAAACACGTTTCTAAGTTATATTTTTTTCTATTTCAATCCCGGAACCAGTTTTGCTTTATCCTCGGTCAAGACCCCGGGTCTGCCAAAGTTCTGGTCGATACATCCAGAATCACTTTCAACGCATTGCGACTGCGTAGGTACACGTGAACGGGCGAGTCTGTGTGTGTCTTGGCTCAGCATTGGGACACTTGATGGCCTTCTGTTTTTGCGTGATGTCCTGGGGGAGCGGCAGCACGTCGTGGAGGTCCTGCCACGACGGATCAAGAACGCGCCGGAAATCGTCCAAACCCAAACGCCCAGCGGACCCGTTCTTGTTGTTGCTCAGCGACGCAAAGTGGAAAAGAATGTCGACTTCCAACGGCGTGAACAGCGAAAACTTTGTTGATTTCGCGGCCTCATTAGTGAAGTCTTCCTTTGTGTGATAGTGTGCCGTCTTTCGACTGGGCAACGGCTTTGGACACAATCACATTGACCATATCGGGTTTGATGAATGATGTTGAGGAAAGCAAGGACAGTCGCATATAACACCTTTTTGCGCGTTGCCAATGTTGACGAGCGTGTGCTGAGCGACTCCAGCAGGTTATCGCTCAGTTTGTGCGATGCAAGACGACTTTATAATTTTTTGAAACTGGTCAGGCAAAATATACCCAGAATTATTGGTGTCGAAATGCTGGAACTCTTGGCGCACCCACTTGCCAATGTGAGCCCGGCGAGCGTCTGTGAGAACTGGTAGTACACGACGAAGCGTGCCGTTTTGTGTGGTCGCCAATGTATACAGCGCCGCCCATTTCGAGTTCCAGTCAAACGGAAGCGACTCTTTTGACCTGAGCGAGTCCTACAATTGCACAAAATCAGAAAAAGTCAACGCTTCCTGTCCCGTCCAGATCAAACAGCTTAAACGCTATTTCGTACTCGGCATCCGGCCTGCCCAGCAGCTGTTCAAACGCCTTCCAGTCCTCAGCAGACACCCTGTACATTCTGTTTCGACCGGTCTGCCACCTGGAACAGAACCGCGTACGAGTGTCGTTGGGTCTTATGGTAGTCTTCGTTCTCCGGGCGCAATCGCGTTCACAAAGTCGTCTATAGAAAGGTACACTTTTGTCCACTATTCATCCGTCAACGACGCGGATTTCGTAAAGACTGCAGATGACTCCAGAGGCATTATAACAAAAACAAGATGTACAGAAAAAAAGTAGCAACAAGGAAAAAAGTGGATAATTAAACAAATAAAAAAGGATAAGAAAAGAGAAACGAAGATACATTTGAATGAAAGATCAAGAATACACTCCTGTATAAAAGTGAAAAATTCATAATATCATTATACACACTTTAGTGGGTTCAATTGCCATGTTTGGACCAAACGCGTTTGTGTACATCTTCTCCCCACCAGTTGAAGCGAGGTCCGGGGAAGAGGAGTGGTTACAGCATCAACAACGGGAAAATTAGTCATGGAAAATGAGAATTAGATGAGCCCTATTTATTTATCTATTATACAACTCTTTGAATGTGATGCTCACGGCAACAAATAGACTGTTGTTGTCGTTGAAGATGATATTACGGGTTTGTTGTAAATACATTTGCAATGTAATAAAGATTAGATAATCACTATACATTTCCCCACAAAATCATAGAATTTTGCAACAACGCAAATGTTGTTCAAAACAACAATAACACGCCAAGTGTAACATACAAAACAAATGTATCGACATTACAAGTGTTGTACAAGTCCCGCCGCTAAAAAACACTCTTAGTCTTGTTGTATCTGGTATCATTCAGATCTCTTCTTCATTCCCAGATCTTCGCAATACCCCCCTTCATATCCCGAACTTGACCGTCTAATTTCAAAGACGAGGTTCAAAATTGTTTTCGCTCATGTACACAGTCTGAGAATATCTAACCGGACTTTTAGTCCTAAACCTTTCTGATTGGTACTTAAAGTCCT
Source organism: Saccharomycotina sp. CBS 16003 (assembly GCA_022457085.1). NCBI lineage: Eukaryota > Fungi > Ascomycota > Saccharomycotina sp. CBS 16003. The sequence goes on from JAJNCF010000020.1 coordinate 1,196,252, forward strand.
TGTAGATCTACATTTCTAGATAGATAGCCCGTAATTTATTGTGATTCTTTCATTACTCCAGCAATAAATGACGTGAACATCACTCAAAAACGTCAAAACTGTGTTTCTCTTCACATTTTCATGTCCAGGTTTTGTTCTTTGCTCCGTTTTTCCATAAATATTTTCTTTTCTTTCATTCAATGTGCAGTTCTAAACCAATCTCCTTCTCAAGTTCACGGTCTCCATTAAAAAATTCATATTAGAACCCATATAATCACTAAAAAATACAATAAATACCACTCAATCAGCCAGCTCTCCTTTCCTCGCGCCGTCCTTCATCTCTACATCCACATCTCTCATATCGCTTCCTGCCACTCTGTCTCCATTAATCTCGCCCATCTCCAGCATTCCCTCTCCATCCATCAACTCATCCCGTATCGCGTCCTCTGTTTCCGGTTCATACCCTAGTAAATCCTTCGGCACGTCTTGCATCTGCACAGACGGCGCGCCGTTCAAGTACCGTAGCTGCTCCATGATCTGGGTCTTGATCGACTCTAGATACTTTCTCGTGTTTTTGTTATCAATCTTGCCCGACAAGTTGGGGTATAACGAGTAGTCCGGACCAAAGTACTTGACAAACGGGATAGACGCCGGCAAGCGCGCGTCCAGCTCCACATCTAAACAAACACTCGTCTCCAAACACCACAGCCGCGACACGTTCCTAGGCGTGTATCCGCCGCCGCCCACCACCATCAGCGGAATATTAAACGACTTCACAAACTTGACACACTCCGCGTGCGCCTTTGTGTTGAGATTGAAACAGCCCAGTCGGTCACAGCCCAGCGAGTCCGCGCCGCATTGTAAAACTATCGCTCCGGGCTCGTACGACGCCAGAACCGGCTCGACTATACACTTGAACAACCGCACGTACGCGTCGTCCTCGATTCCGTCTCGTAACGGCACGTTCAAAGAGTAGTGTTTGCCGTCGCCGGTTCCAATCTCGTCCACATTGCCGGTACCGGGGAAATAGTCGCCGTTGTATTTGTGAAACGAGAGCGTCATGACCCGATCCGTCGAATAAAACGCCTCTTGCACTCCGTCGCCATGGTGCACATCGATATCAATATACAACACTCTGGGATGATACCGCAGCAAATTCAGAATTGCCAGTACAATATCGTTCATGTAACAGAACCCAGACGCTTCAAACTTCTTTGCATGGTGTAATCCGCCCGACCAGTTGATGGCGATATCCGACTGCTCGTTGATCAGTTTCCGCGACGCGTCCAACGACGCCCCGGTGTATATAGATGAATAGTCATAAAGCCCGTCAAAAATAGGACAGTCGTCGCCAATATTGAACTTCAACAGCGCATCTTTCGAAAACTCCTTCACGTTGCTAGGCGTAACTCTTTGCAGAAACTCAACGTACTCCTCCGCATGAAACTCTTCAATCTCTTCCTTTGTAGCTCGCCGCGGTTTGTAGTAATCCATTCTCTCGTGCAGTTTGTACCCCAACACCAAATGGTCGGTCAGCATCAGTCTGAACGGTTTCATGGGATGTCGCACGCCGAAATGAAACCTCGAAACTTCTTCATTGAAATGATACGACACTTTAGGCTTCCAAGAAGTCAAAAAGTCTTCGTATAACGGTTTGTTGTCCTCTGTTTTCACATCGTAGGATATGGTGGCCTCTTCCCATGTAGTCACTACCATCTTGTTTCGTTTTCAGCTGTAGATTTTTTGAAAAGAATAAAAAGGTTTCAGATCAGAAAGATTCAGGGAAAAAAAAAAATAGTCCTACCTTCAACAGTCACATGACCTGCGTTTGCCTCCCTCCACCACCACCCTCTTTTCTTTCACTGGAATATTCTCTCTTTTTTTGCCTCTTTCACAACATTCACCGCCCATATACACCCATCTTTATACACACAAACTAAACAATGTCTGGTATGTCTGTACTATCCAATTGACTCTTTCTCAGTTACTAACGTTACAAAACAGGAAGCGCTGGTTACGATCGACACATTACGATCTTCTCTCCTGATGGAAGACTGTACCAAGTAGGCAAGTAAGCTTCATTCTTCGTTGCAGGTGTCTGGTTCTAACAATTGGGGTCAATTAGAATACGCATTCAAGGCTGTTACATCTGCCAACATCACCTCGCTAGCCATCAGAGGAAAAGACTGTGCCGTTGTCATTTCTCAGAAAAAGGTTTCCGTATGTACATTTTCCAGTTCTTATCACTATAACCTCAAAACTAACAACAAACCAAAAGGACAAACTGCTTGACCCGGCTTCCGTTTCATACATTTACAAAATCTCTCCTGGAATTGGTGCTGTGCTCACCGGCCAAAGCCCCGACGCACAAGCCGCTGTGACCAGAGCTCGCAGTGAAGCCGCCGAGTTCCGATACAAGAACGGGTATGAGATGCCCTGTGATGCTTTAGCCAAGCGTCTTGCCAACATCAACCAAATCTACACCCAGCGTGCCTACATGCGTCCCCTGGGCGTTTCCATCACTCTGATATCGGTTGATGACGAGGTCGGACCGCAACTGTACAAATGCGACCCGGCTGGATACTATGTTGGCTACAAGGCCACTGCGACAGGACCTAAGCAGCAAGAGGCTATGAACCACTTGGAAAAGAAGCTGAAGAAGAAGGAGTATGCGCCAGGCGACTGGAAACAGGTGGTGGAGCTGTCGATCACTGCTCTGTCAAATGTGTTGTCGGTAGATTTCAGAAAGAACGATATTGAGATTGGTGTTGTGGGTATTGACGGCGATAACAGTTTCAGAAAGTTGAGTGTGGAGGAGATTGATGAGAGATTGGTGTCGATTGCCGAGCAGGACTAGATCTAATTGTATGCGGTGTATTGTTTTATATACTTGATTGAAAGAATTTAGAAAAAAGCGGTGATGCTTTTGAGGCTTGATTGGATTTGGTTTGATTTATTTCATGGTGGGTTTGACTAGTGACTGTGAAACTTAGAATTGGTGGAAAATTGAATTTAGTAGACGTAGCTGTCAAAGGCTGTGACAATCGGGATTGAGGTAACTGTTGAAAAATCTTGGAGTTGCGTTGACAACATGTAGAACACTATGTGCTAGTTTACTTTCGGAAACAGACCGTATCATGCTAATACAAATTAATGTAAAAAACGTTGATCTAGACAGTTCCTCATCTAGCTTTGAGATCCAAGCAAACGCGAGTGGTTGATGTAGTAATATTTGTTTGAACACAGTACCTCTAGACAGATTGAAAATACTGAAGTCGTAATAACTGAATGTGACAAGAAATCAAGTCAATGAAAAAACCAGTTTGTTACATGTATAGTTCAACTGTTTTTGGATAGGATTTGGTAGAATGACCTTGGGATGTGTTTGGATGAATTTAAAACACAGATTCTATGGAATTGGTCTTTTATAAACTGTTTTTTAGACGGTTTAAGGTGAACGTTAGTCGCGGTTACAAGTAAAAATAATTGGAGATCTGGATTTATAATAGAGATATTAAGAAGTATCAGAAGGGCCAACAAAAATAGACACTATTTTTTTTAGTTCATTTTAATTATAATTCAGTTAGATCGTGTAGAGGTTTATGCCCTGCCAATTGATCTCCAGATCTCCAGGTTTGCAGAAGTGATCTTGAGTTGATATGTTCATTCTGAAGCGGTGACATGTAATTCAACTCGCTTTTACTCTGATTAATCTCTATATTCGAAAACTCCACCACAAATCATGTCTGAAATACTCTACATGAGCATGCCGACTCTCCGAATCTTCAGTCAACAAATCCGATTTCACTAAAGCATGAACCCAACATCCATCGCGCCCTCAGTACCTGCCCTGTTACTAAAAAGGTAAACATCGAGGCTCAATCTGGTCATTGAAATCCACAAGTGGGAAACCCTTTTTTGTGCCGCATCTACTTGTTTTTGTTTATTTTTTTGCTTCGAGATAAATCTTCTTTTTCATCAAAACCCCATACACACCATAACATGCTGCTACGACTCAAGTCGGGGCCTGCTGCACGATCTCCTTCTCTATCTAGTTTTCACTCGCACTTGAGCTCGCATTCACATTCAAACTCAACCTCCATGACGTCTTCGTACTCGGATTACACGAGACGCAAGTTCTCCGCCTCTCAATTTACCATGATTGATAAACTGGGCAGCGGCAGTTTTGGCGTGGTCTACAACGCTTTAGACAAGTAAGTCTGTTTGTTTTATACACAGCTGTGCCTTAATCTAACATCTTCATCCAGCGTAACGGGCCAAGCCGTAGCAGTCAAACAGGTAGGTCCAACCATGCATCCACCCCTCGACCCTCGACTAACTGATCAAGATTGACATGGAAACAAGCGAAGACGACATTGACGAAATCCAAAAAGAAATCGCCATTTTGTCCGGTTGCAATGACCCCCATATCACAAAGTACCACGGCTGTTTTGTTGACGGGCACAAACTATGGATCAGTTAGTATTTACATTCCAGAACCGCAACTCCTTCATACACTAACTATCATCAAAGTCATGGAGTATCTAGGCGGTGGGTCAGGCTTAGACCTGCTCAAGTCTGGTCCCTTTGACGAAGCGTCTATTGCCATCATCTGTCGCGAACTTCTCAAAGGATTGCTATATCTTCACGAAAACAGCAAAGTAAGTCACCATGACTCTGCGTTTACACTATAAACTAACAAGAATCAGATTCATAGAGACGTCAAAGCTGCAAATGTGCTTTTTTCCGCGGCAGGAGATGTCAAAATCGCGGATTTCGGCGTCGCAACTCAACTCACAAACAATCTATCCAAACGTAATACCTTTGTCGGCACTCCATACTGGATGGCCCCGGAGGTCATCAAACAAGAAGACTACGACTGTAAAGCCGATGTATGGTCCCTCGGTATTACCGCCATGGAGTTCGCACAAGGTGAACCACCACTATCTAATTACCACCCAATGAAAGTCCTATTCATTATTCCCAAAAACGACCCTCCGACTCTGAAAGGTGACTTTTCCCCGGATTTCAAAGATTTTGTCGCACAATGTCTTCAAAAGCATTCATCACAACGGCCGTCTGTGAACACACTACTGAAACATCGATTCATCAAAAACGCTGGCAGAAAGTCACATCTACAGATACAAATCAAGCGTGCTGAAGAACGACGGAAATTAATGTCGGGGTCTGCCCGCGAAGTTTACCAGCCTACTATACATACTGTGCACGAGACAGACGAAGACGATGACTGGGATTTTGGAACTACTACTGCTGCCAATCCCGTTGCTGCGGAAATGTTGACATCATCTTCTGGTAGTAGTGCAGTTCCTCCGGGGTCTCTAGCTAGTCTCTCGGATCGTCGCAGTCGATCATCATTAGCTACTCCAACAGTAGGATCTGGCCAATCCACACTCAAACCAAACTTGAATAGACATTCTTCGGACCTGATTCATACAAGACCACGTAACAACTCGCAACTCGAAGCTAGCAGTTATGAATCTTCTGTTCCGTTGTCCGTCTCTTCCTCGTCTGGTTCTGCACCTTATACCGGAAATCCCGCGCGGATCGTGCAAAAGTCTATCGAAAACGTCATTGACCGAATAGGGTCCAGCAGATCTTCTGGTTCAAGCGTGTTGGCGTTTAGAAACCTTCAGACAGCATTTAAGGAGCAGGAAGCGAACGGCCTGACCCCTGCGCTCGAGCTTTATCTCGTGAGGAAAATCATTCAGACCGTGCAGAGCGACAAGAATTTAACAGAGATGTTGTTGGTGAATGGAGGACAGGACACCTTACGTGCGAACGGTGCGGGAAATGTGAAGAGGCATCAACAGAACGGAGCTGCGCAGGCGCAAGCTAATGGAAGTAGTGTATCGACAGGAACGAAGAAAATGGATTACATTGAGGAAATGCTGACCAACCGGTGGATCGAACGACTTCAGGAAAGACACATGACGCGGTTGCAAGTTGACACAGGGGTCTAAATTTCACCAGAAACTAGTTTGAAAGAATAAGCGAGATATCAACATCCAAAGTGCTTTATCTGTTTTATATGCTATTTTTGTATACTTTTCAGTGTGATGTAATTCGGTTAAAATTAATAATGTTATTTAAGATTTACATGCATTGAAAACTGAAATGCTATTTTTGTGTTACATTTTTGGTGAATGCCGATCTCCAAGACGATGGCTTAAAGTTGGAAATTGGCTCAATCTGTGTAGGATCTCCGGAGTAGTACAGCGATCTCAAGATGTAGATCGAGATCCGGTAATACTAGTGGGGTTTCAGCCGTGCATAATACACACAGGTGATCTTAATGGGACAGATCTGATCTACCGCTTATTGTGAAATCGATATTATGATAATTGATACAGTCTGTATGTCTCAGATTTTTGCAAAGCGTGATTTTAAATTGAATGTTCATGTATAAAAAAGATATTACATGATAGATTTGATTAGTTTGTTTATTTTGTAGATTATAAATAAGTGGCTATTCACAAAGAGCGTTTACGGGATTTTTAGTGTTTATATGGGCCAAATTGTCTGTGGTCATGGATACATGTAAAGAAAAGTTTGAAAGATATAAGGCCAGTGGTTTGGATTCGACCTTAGCAAGCTGCAAGAAGTTGGCAAGCTTTTATGAGAATCTGTGCAGTAGCAAAATCATGAATTGGATCTCAGACTTGAGACCTTTCTTGGTTTGAATATTTCCTAGTAGCGCTTTCCAGTATTTTGCGCTCCATTGTACGTAAAAAACTTTTTACAAACATATTCTCTGTTTCCGGCGCGTCTGATAAACAGTTTTAGCTGCTTTTAGTTCATGAAATTGTCTAGAGATATTTACTATAGAAACATGATCTGTAGCGAGGTTTACTAACCGTTACGAGCTTTGTGGGATCATTACTTTTGATTCCATACAGTTCTTCTCGAGCACAATACTAGTATTGTGCTTTCACATCACTCTATAGCCATCCATATTGTAGTGTAAGGGAATAGAAATAGGCGTCTAGACACGCAGAATATAGGGTTGTTCAAGCATGAGAACGGGTGACAGAGAAGAGACAATGATTCAACTTATGTGTAAAAGGCTCAAGTGTATTCTCGGCAAGGAACTATATAAAAGGATCGAGGAAACGAGCCTTATTTATAGACAGAAATATGTAATTAAACAACGACGACGTGGCCTTTCAGGCCACAGAGGGTAAGAGCTAGATGGCGCCAGAAGGCATGAATCTAGGCGACATCTTTGTCGTGATTACCACGACAATATCATAGTGCATTTCAGCCAAATTGTTGCCGATTTTGCAATTATAGCTGTATCATATTTTAGCTTCTTTCACTGTTGTCGCTTGCTCCAATAAGTACTATCGTTTATCTTGTCTAGTGTTTTTTTGCCTTTGTAAAAAGTTGTTCCAATCTTGTACCTGCATTCGATGCACGTTTGACCACTCTTCTGATAGGATTCCTCGTGCATACACATCTCTTAGTGTTCTTACTGCAAATCTGTTTCTGATTTCATTCACCCTCATCGCCATTGGTGAACTGTATTTGCGTCATATTGCATGGACTTGCTAGAAACCGTTTTGAAGGTTTTAGTATATTTGTGGAGTACAGCATTTTGAACTCTTTGTATTATTTCCTTCTATTGATGATTCTGTTTTACAAGTGAGTATTTGCATGCTTAAATATTGGCTTCACACAAGCAACACATAGATGCCCTGTTGTTGCTCACAATAAACACAGCGTCGTCATTGACACACCGCAAAGTTTCAGACTTTGAGTGGCCTGTCATCTCCTGAGCTTCTTCACAGAGAACAAGAGGTATACAAATCGTATGTCGCTACATTAAGTAACATATACTTAAGATTATGACAATTTGCATAATTTCAATTGAAGTTGAACTATTAACCTGCATCTAAATTCAATAAATGAAGTATAAACAAGTGATTATCATCCTGAAAATGGTAAAAGTCTCTATGAACAATTGAGTTGTAGGGCTTTTGTTACAAAAAACTAGGAAAATCGTGAATCTTTCCTCACAAGTCACATAAATTCAACTGCTTCTTCAGGAACTCGCAGCATGAAAATTACAATTGACGTTTAATATGGAAAGTATCAAACAAAAGATAAACTATACAGAAAGACCACAGAGCAAGACATTTAGATAGCATCGTCACCTAGTTGGTTTCTGACATTTTCTAATTCCTTTTCCAACTCCTTCAAGCTCTCTTTTAACGGCTCAATCTCATCAAACTTACGTCTTGAGTTTGCCTCGTTTACCATTTCCGTCACTAAAAACTTCTGTTCTTCGAGTACTATGACCTGTTCTCTTAGTGCTTGAATTTCAGTAGCGGAAAGTGTTGGCACCGATGAAGTAGAGGGTTCAATGACAGGGCTGGATGCAGAGGGTTTAGCATGTTTGAGAAGTCTCGGAAGAGATTTGAGCGGCAGCATGTGGTCTTGCAGGTACTGTGTAGTAACCGAATGAATCTGTTTCTGTAGCCGCCGTTCTACTTCGCTATGAACTTTGACTTTCATAATCTTGCGCGAGCTTGTATCCAGAGCCACAAATAAATCCAACAGTTTCGTCCTGATTTTCGTCGCTTCTTGCAGTAACTCTGGTGACGGCGTATTGTCTGGATCGTTAAGTTCTATCAACATATTTTGAAATTTTGGCAGCATGTTGTCAATGGCTCGTTTTAATGGTTTAAGGTTGTTGAATGCTCGAAAAAGCTCCGGTGGCGGTCCAACCAATTCAGACGCAAAGTTGCGGTGCGAAAATATTGTATCTTTACAGTCGCTGCATACTCGAATTGGTGTCGCGTTAGATGAATTACCAGGCAGGTTGTAGTCGAGCTTTTTGATAAGTATTGAGATTGGAACGTTTAGCGAGCATTTGGTAGATAGATTTCCGCATACTACTTTGCCGCAAACTCGACAATGGTGCTTGCGCAGAGTGTACCCAAACTTGTGTTTACAAATTGGACATGACTTGACATGCTCATCGCTCTCCCATGTTACAATCTCACGCTCCATAGATCTCAGCTCTGATGCTTTGGTGTATGTGAATACGTTTGACGAGTCACTTGTGAATTTCGGATCGGTCAAGACCCTGAGCAATTTGATCAGTCTATTTTCCAGTTTGACAACCTCCAAATCTCTTTTTTCCGCAAGCCCTTTACGTTTAACCAAAAAGTCGGCAAACCTATCTCTTGTCACACCCGTAGTATCAGAATACCCTGGCCGTGATTTGAAACAGGTTTCACAGACTCTGCTCCAAACACCAGACTGCGGGTCATGTTCAGCATTCCGATCAAGCTTCATTTGATACCGCGTATGAGTTGAACAAAACAGCTTTCCGCATTTGCGACAGTTGACCGACCCGTTTCTAGCGCTCAATGGTTTCTCGCAAACAATGTCAGAGCATCTGTCAAACGCGGTAGGTTTTTGCCAATGAGCTCTTGTTACTATAAATGTTGGAGCTGGAATTGGAGTTGGAGCGGGGCTAGGAGTACTGGCTGATCGCTTGGACGCGCTTGCTGACCCCGAGTCCGGTAAAAATGTAGTTTCGTCCAGATCAAACAGGTCCAACTTTGAGAACTTTGTGAATGCGGATGTGACGCTTTGTAATTGTTTTGCTGTAACCACTTTCTTTTTGAACCATGATTTGATCTGATCTTCTTGCGATTTCTCAATCTCCGAATGCACGTCGTCTATATGTCTATTTAGCTGTAGCAGTGTGACCATGGACTCTTGACAGATTGGACACTCCAAGGGCTGATTTTGAGAAGAGCTCTCTGCATCGGCTGCAGCAACAGCCAGTGCAGCTGTCTCTTCTGAAGTAACAGAGCTGACCGACTCAACTGACCCTAAACTAGAAGGAGAGCCCAGCCTTGCAGGCGATACTGAACGCACACCCGGAGAAGCAGCGGGAATGGCCAGCGAAGCAAGATTGACATTGGAAGATGGCCTCGATATAGGCTTGACCTTTTTCTGCCCCAGAACGCGTTTGCCTGGTTGCGTAGATGGTGCTGATGTGGACTGCGTGGGGTGTCCTGGTGCTACTTGTGTGCTTTTCGTGGTGGATGCCATGGTCAGAGCTGATATATTTGGTCCATAAACGCTGGGTGAAGAGCGATAGTTTGTATTTAAAGCAGTGGCACTGGCTACAGGAGTACTCTTGGAAGCAGTGTGTGGATATGTGTTACTGTGAGGTAGGAGTGTTGGATCTAGCCATCGCAGGGCCCCGAGCCTTATCCGAGTGCAATTCAACTTGCGCTCGAGAACAGAACCAAAAAGCGCGTTTCTACACGAGTGGGGGAGAGGATTTGAAAACCCTAATTTGGTACTAGGTCAGCAATTACGCATCATTTGTCAGCTATCAATTAAGGTTCCTTGGGCGCTTTTATTTCCTGTATTGTATCGGCGCGCGACCTCCTCTATATTATTATTATACTCAAGCTGTACATGTAACTCGCTGGCGGATTCGGAGGCCGCTGGATCCGACGTTTATTTCAAAAGGCCTCGATGACTAGACACGCCTGAATCCAACGGATTCGCGCTCGGTCCAACACGAAGATTCATTACTGGAGGCTCCGCAGAAGTATTGGATGAGCACAGGTAGGTCGGGCTTTGATCAAAACGCGTACTGCTTTGACGCGTTTTATTGTTTATGTGTATACAGTTCTTTGTGATTGCAGGTGAATACCCACTCAAACACAAAGATACTGATCTGGAAATTGTGGTGCTAACGGCGGACTCTCTCCTCATGCCAGGAAACGGGACCCGCGTGAACAGAGCACAAAGAAGTCTTTGCCGCAGTGCTTTTTTTGCCTGTTCGGTCGGACCACGACGAGACCAACCGCCTTGTTCTTTGAATTATAATCGCCAAAAACCCGCTTCGACCTGTTCTTTTTTTGTACTTCTTCTTCTTTCAACTTTCCGCAATTCTGCTACTTCTTCTTTGCTACTTCTCACCCGTTTTTTTTGCTCTGACAGCAGTCCAGACGTGTTCCCACCAAGCGCATTAAGTAGGTTTCGGTGGTGGAGAATTCCATGAGCTCCAATAAGTGTACTTATACCTCCAACAACATCAAAAAACTCAAAAAAACTCATTCCGTGACAGAAACTTACCACTGCGACTAATACATAACACCCACTTTCACCTAAAGTTTCAGCCTTTTTATTTTTTTTTCTCTCTTTTTTGACTCTTCCATCTCTGCTCCTGTTCATGTCCAACACCTCAAATGGCGCCTGCTAAACCCACATCGTCAGGTATTCCGCTAAGCGATCTACCACCGTCCATCCGCCTGAGAAAATGTTCAGCACGAGCCATCATCCAGGAGTTTGCAAAGTCAAACAAAAAAGCACCCGTCAATGAAATAGATTACAAGGACCTCGGCGCCTTTGACGATCTGCTCACTGACTGCTTTGTCGACAAGGTACGTGTCTCACCACTCCCTCTTTCTGCCTTCTGACTGCCTGCTAACTGTGTTTAGGTCTACTACTGGACCCGATCCAGGAAAATCTTACCATACAAATCGGCCCGGAACATTAGTACTACTGACATTTTACGAATCTTACAGGTCAACGTAGTCAACAGAGATCACACCGACAAGACCTTTTTGAAGAAAGCCGTTTTGCAATTTTTAGAGCTACCTGGCATTAAGCGCTTCATGAACAAATTCGACTCTTCCAGACAGCTGCTGTTCATGTATTACTGCCTGCTATACTTGCAGATCTACCAGCGTAACTGCCCCTTTGAGATAAATGTGACTGACAGGTATCCCTTGAAATCTGATGACAACCAAGAAAGCACCGCCTACTGGACAGGAACAACTGCGGACACCATGGCCTCAAACCTCGAAGGTTGTGTTATTGCGAAAGAATTTATTGAAAAAGGCCAGTACATTCCTTGTCTGGAAGGCTGGCTCGCGACCTTGGACGGTGAAGCCGATGAAGCGTTCCCTGGAGAATCTGATTTCTCAATTATCCACACCTCTATTGACAGCAGCGCTAATTTACTGCTTGGACCCGCCCGTTTTGTCAACCACGACTGCAGTCCAAACTGTACGTTTTCTCGCAAGGGCAAAATCATCTACATCAAATCACTAAAAAACATTTATCCTGGACAGCAAATCACCGTCAGCTATTCACAGGACTACTTTGGCCCAAAGAACTGCGAATGTCTTTGCATAACTTGCGAAATCCGCCAGCAAGGCGGCCATGCGGATACCACCGATGACTCTAATGCCCACCTGGAAAACAATGCGACTTTTGCTGAAACAGCAGAAGAAACCTCGCCTTCTGCTCCAGATCCCGAGTCGCCTACAGAACAAAGCTCATCGCCTGCAGCCAGACTGGACACCGACACTCCTGCGTCAAGTGTTGGATCGGCAAGAGGTACACACTCTCCTGAGGCCCCAGAGCTCCCTATCAAGAGACGGCTTCGTCAGCGCGAAAGTACTGTCGAATCAAAACAAACAACACTTTTTAATTTTAAGTTTGAAAACGACGACGATGCTTTTACAGAAACTCGTAAAGAGTGGAAAGTAATCTGTCGTGCCATGCCCCGCGAAGAGCGTGAAAACTTTACATTGCATGATTACATATTCAACAAGTTGTCTCGAAACGAAATGTTTAAAGACTTGCAACGCTTCTACTACCTCAGCCCAATTGACGCCGACTCCGACTTGACCTTGGACTGCGTCAACTGTTTCACTCCATTTTATGGCCCCGACGACAGAATAGCGCCCCGTCGCTTGCCGCATAGAATGTGTCCTCGTTGTCACCGACACGCCATTATCTTCAAGTCTTACTGGCCCTCAATGGAAGCACTACCAGAGGAGATCGTTTTGACTAGGGCGTGGGATTTCACATCGCTCAAGGCAATCGGCGTCAGAGGCGAGTTCAATCCAGATGACCGCAGCGAACAGCTATGGGAAGAAAAGCGTACTGAAAGCAGAAAAGAATCCGATGGGCGCGTGAAGCATCCTGTAGTGAAATCAAACTACGTTATAGAGGAAATTAAAACCCGGCCACCAATGGCAAAAGAGATATTTCCAGTATTGTTGAAAAAGACCAGAGGACGACCGAAAAAAACCGAAACTCCACCTCCGCATTCGCCCACACTCGCTGTATCTTCATCAGCATCGACGCCCTCATCAGCATCAGCAGTGATTCCGGTAAAGCGTAGAGTTGGAAGACCGAGAAAAGAAGAAGCAATACAAAAAGCCGAACCGCTTTCCAAACGCCTTCGAGGCCGACCGAGAAAAGACGGTTCAGTAAAAACGGTAGTGGCACCGCCACCAGTCTATTCTAGCAACGACACATCATCATCATCATCATCATCATCATCATCAGAAAGCTACGATGAGTCTGATTCCGACGGCGACGAAGAGTACAATGTCCAGAAAAAGACATATCGTAAACGAGCCCGATCAAAGAAAGACACCATCGTTGTGAAACCAAAGAGAGTTTATAAGACCAAGGCTGTAAAACAGGAGTCGATAATTGCTAAAGTAGTACAAACCAAGGATACAAACGTTTCCAATTCACAGTTCCGACTCGAGATCTCTAGCAAAGAGATTATTGTCAAATCCTCGCCAACCTCGCCTAAAGAATCACATTTAAGCAAACCAATAGAAGCCCACATGAACTCTTTCCGAGCATTCCGACCACCAAAAATCAAAACCATTGGACTGGCAGCACCAAGAGAAACAGAATCTTTCACTCCATCTTGGAAACTTCTGCAGCGTATACAATCATTGCATCATTAAACAACTGCATTTTTTATATTAATTTATATAATTTTATCGATTTTTATATCTTGAATTTAATATCTTGTCTTGACTAGTTTTTGAAGTTGTTGTTTAATGACATTGTGATAGTTTATGGAGCAAAATTGTTGTCTGATTTCATGGCGTAAAAAGATGTTATGGGACAGGCGAGCGGCTAATAGAGATAACAATGCAGCTTTTGGGTACAATAAGGTTCCGCAGCGATAATATTGTGAATGGTTTTGTCCCTGAACTCCCACCGATCAACGCATTATAGAAAAAAAAAAAACTATGATGATTTGATCTGGCTAGCTTTCGCAATACAACGAGTCAAAAAATAGAGAGAATTAAAGGACTATGAATGAAATGAATGATAAACCAAAAACAGGGAGTAAGTATTGTGTAACTATAGATATAAATGACCATGAATGTTTAGAGTGCTTATCAGAAGTGGCGATATGATTAAGGTTAAACAGATCCATACGAACTGTCGGATTGCAAGCTAAGATGTTCGACCTTCGGGTTCTTTGCAATAATGTACCAACTGTAGATCAGAGAAGGCAAGAACCCAAGAATGAGCAAGACTATCGAGAAAAAAACTAAACAAACGAGTTAGACACAGGATCAATGAGTGATGAAACCAGAGGCAACAAATCAGTAGAAGGCTAGAACTTACATTCAATGGTACATAGTCCTTTCTTGATAATGACGGCAATAGGAGGCAACAAAATAGCAGCGATTGCCAAAAACCAGTCTTCTGCGTGCATTTTTAATAAAGATTATTGGGTATTTAAACGTGGGTAGGAATGTTGTTTGATCTGATGTGAACGCGCAGAAGTAGAAACGGAAAGAAAGGATTGTTGAACGGGGAAAAATAAAAATTAGGATTTGTGTGCACGCTAATTGAGTGTCCGCTTAAACCCGGCCTAAATGAGCATCAAAACTTAGCATCGAAACACTCGAATTTTGGATAATGCAATTATATTATTCACATTGCAGAGCAAATCGCATCTCCATCGATGTTCAATCTCAAGATTGGCGATGCTGGATATCTGTAGTAAACACATCCACCTGCTGAAACGCTTACCTTTGTCTAATCTAGCACCATATTCTTGGAAAACCTCAAAGCCACGCAAAATACCAAATTCAAACAAGTGTCTAATCCCGTTACTTTGGATTCAAAATGTACACATGCTGCGGCAAAGTGCTGACTTCTGATGTCTTGACTCTTTGTGCTTTGAGGTTTTCGCGTGGTCAGCAGTCTCGCAGTGCTTGCAGATTAGACATGCTTTGAAGGTCTGTAGCCGCTTACAGTTACAAGATAGAAAATAGAACTTATTATTTGGGAGTTAACCGTTTCTAGAAAAATTTCTTTCAGAAACCTTGAAAACCTCCATTGTTTCAATGATATTATAGTGCACATTCTATAGACAATCTTTCTTGACTCTGTCAACAATCAGTACTTACAACAGAGACACCGAAGAACTTCTTATTCGAAACTTCTTTCATCAGTTGCATTTTCAAGTCTCAGATATTTGTTGGTATCTAAAATTGCTCTATCATTGAACCTCCCGTAGAAGCTTCATCAAACATCGCATCAAAGTCAGATCTGTTCAAGGACGATTCATTCGAACCAAAAAAGCAACAATTGAGGCAACAGGAATAACAATAATTTGATCAAGAAAGCAAAGCTACTCAAGATTCTAAAAAGGTTTAGGAAAGAAACAAAAAAAAAACTGAAAAATAAATACAATGTATGACGACGATGGATTCAGAATCAAAAGACAGCAGATCGATGCTTTACAGATCTCACCTGCCGCCCAAACTGGCAAAACAAGCATTGAGGGAGTAGCTGAGGGTATCACTATTGCCGACGAGGTTGCCCAAGGTGCCAGATATGTCATGGATGGTCCGCTCCGCAGAGTTCCTCCCTACTACTTTACCTACCTTACTTTCTGCAAGCAGAGATGGAGGGATCGCAACATTCTAGACATGTTTTCCGACGAATTTAGAGATAAAAGCCCCGAATACTACAAAAAGGCTATTGCCGCTGGTCAAGTCACCATTAACAAGAAGGTCGCCAATTTGGACACTATTATCAGAAATGGAGATCAAATCAGTCACAGAACGCACAAACACGAAACTCCAGTTACCTCGAGACCTATTAAAATTGTATATGAAGACGACGAACTTTGCGTTATCGACAAGCCTGGTGGAATTCCGGTTCACCCTACCGGCAGATACAGATTCAACACTGTAGTCCAAATCTTAAAGCATGAGCAGAATAAAAATGTGCATCGTAAGTTTGTGCTTTTAGAAATGCCTAATTTTAAATTTTGCTCAAGTTCTAATTTAAATAGCATGCAATCGTCTTGACAGACTGACTTCTGGCTTAATGTTTTTGGCAAAGTCTGGTAAGAGTGCTGATAAAATGGGTGCTTTATTAAGAGATAGAGAAGTCAAAAAAGAGTACATTGCAAGAGTAAAGGGTGAATTTCCCTTGGGCGAGATTGTTGTTGAGGAGCCTTTGATGACCGTAGCACCAAAGGTTGCATTGAACAGAGTTAAACAAGAAGGCAAGCCTGCAAAGACTTTGTTCAAGAGAATCAGCTACGATGGTCACACAAGTGTTGTTCGCTGCAGACCTTTCACCGGAAGAACTCATCAGATCAGAGTTCACTTACAGTACATTGGGCATCCAATTGCCAACGATCCTCTTTACTCTAACGAGTGGGTATGGGGCCCTGAATTGGGTAAAAATGGTGCTGGCGATGACAACGAAATTGCTGAAAGATTAGGTGAAATTGGTAGATCCAGGCCGGCTGGTACTTGGATCGACCCTGTCACCGAGCCCGATCAAGCAAAGGGCGAGGTTCTGACTGAGGAGCTTTGCGAGATCTGTGAAAGCGATATGTTTTCTGATCCTAGTAGCAACGATTTAAACCTCTGGCTGCACGCGCTCACATACTCCGCTAGTGATAACTCTTGGAGTTATGCTACTGATTTCCCCGATTGGGCTTTGGAACCAAGCAAAAAGTACATGGAGCTAGCTCTCGAGGAAGCCAAAAAATGTGAAGGTACAGAAGCCGCTTTTTCAGTCGGTGCTTTGTTGGTCAAGGACGGAGAGGTTCTGTCTACTGGTTACTCTCGTGAACTTCCAGGAAACACTCACGCCGAGCAGTGCGCAATGGAAAAGTATTTCACCAAGCACAACACTCGCGAAATTCCCGAAGGCACAGAAATCTACACAACCATGGAACCATGCTCAGAAAGACTGAGCGGAAACCTCCCGTGTACTGACCGTATTCTACAAAGCAATATCAAGACTGTTTTTGTTGGAGTCATGGAACCTGATACCTTTGTTGCTAACAACATCGGTAAACAAAAGCTTACTGAGGCTGGAATCGAATACATTCATATTCCCGGATTTGAAGCCGAGTGTCTTGCTGCGGCGACCAAAAAACCTGGTGCTTGATCTGTTTATATAATATGAATTTAATGTGTAAAGTCAATATAAAATCTTTACGATATTACCACTTTAAGCCGTTTTAATGTGTAACTTTCAGTTGAGAATAGGGTTTTCAGCCTTCCTCATTGATGTGACTTTTTTGTGAATATATTTTTCAGTCACATATCTGACACCACCAACACTCAACCACATTCGAACGGGAATACCGCATACTCATAAAATGTCCAAGGTTAAAAAAGGATCTAAACCTCTTCCTTCTAAGGATTTGAGTAACTTTCGCGAGGCTATTCGACTCTATGAGGCCAGCGAGTATCGCAAATCACTTAAACTGACTGAAAAAATTCTCAAAAAGCACCCTGGTCATGGCGAAACTGTCGCCGTGCGTGGTCTTGTCAGGTACCATTTGAACATGAAGGAAGAAGCTTCTCAAGACTTGCACAAGTGTATTTCCACTGATCCCGAGAGCGGAATCTGCTGGCATCTTTACGGTATCTACCAACGGTTAGAAAAGAATTACGACGAGGCTGCAAAGGCCTTTGCAAAAACTTATCAAATTGATCCCAGTAATATCAACATCTGCAGAGATCTCAGTGTTCTTCAAGTTCAAACTCGTCAATTCAGAGCAGCGATTACCTCCAAGGCTGCTATTTTGGAAGACAAACCGGGTTACAGACAACACTGGAGTGCTCTTGCACTAGTACAATATCTCGCAAAAGATTACGCTACTGCCGAAAGCACCCTTACTAAATTTGAAACTGCTGCCAATCAAAAGTTCCCCAAGACCGATTTGGAGAACTCGGAAATCACAATGTTCAAAAATAAGATCATTTATGATAGCGGCGATGTTGCCCGTGCTCTTGAGCATTTGGAATCAATTGCCGATAACGTCTGTGATCCTCTGAGTGTTATGGAGTACAGAGCCAAGTATTTGCTTGAATTGGGTAAGAAGAAGGAAGCCGAGAGAGAATACCGTGCTTTAGTAAAGAGAAACCCCGATTGTCGTGAATACCTTTTCAAGCTTGAAGAGGCCCTTAGCATTGCGCCAACTAACACTCAACTGAGAAAGATTCTTTACGATCGTCTTTCTCAAAAGTACCCCAAGAGTAATGCTATCAGATCTATTCCTCTTGAATTTCTTACTGGAAAAGACTTTAAATCCGCTGTTACACAATATTTGACAAATTTTTTCGAAAGAGGTGTTCCTTCTGCTTTTGTCAATCTCAAATCTTTCTACAAAAACGATGAAAAGCGTCAAATCATTGACGAGGTTGCCAATGAGATTTACAATGCACAACTTGAATCTAAGGGTAAGAGCTTGATCTGGGCCACATTTTACTTGGCTCAACATCATAGCTACCTTGGTGATATTGATACTGCCCTGGAGCTTATTGGAAAATGTTCCGAGCTTGATGCAGATGACAAGTTCAAGGTAGAATTTGATCTAGTCGAGGCAAAGATTTACAAGCACGCTGGTAACTTAAATAAAGCTTCAGAAATTTTGGTGGCCTCCCAGAGTTTTGATTCTTCAGATAGATTTGTCAACTCAAAAGCAGGAAAGTATCTGCTTAGAGCCAACAAGATCGAAGAAGCTATCAAAATTCTCAGCAAATTCACTAGAAACGATAGCAGCGGTACTGGAGTTAAGGACTTTCACGACATGCAGACTATCTACGTTTTGATCGAGCTTGCCGAAGCCCATATTCGTACAGGCGACAAGGGTCTTGCTCTGAAACGTATTGAAGGTATCAACAAGGTCTTTTTTGAAATTTTCACAGACCAGTTTGATTTCCAAACCTACTGTATGCACAGAGGTACTGCCAGAGCTTATATCAACACAATTTCCTTTTCTGATCGCGTGTACCGTCACCCGACTTTTGTTAGAGCTGCCAGAGATGCCTCCCAACTTTACATTAGTTTACTAGATGATAGATTAAAGCTGAAGCAAAAAGAACAGGAAGAAGAAGCAAAGTTCAACTCTTTAAGCGCGGAAGAGCGTAAGGAGATCTTAAAGCAACAAAAGAAAGACAAGGCTAAGGAGTTGAAGAAAGAAAACGAAGAGAAAGAACGACTGAAAAAAGCTGCTGCTGACGCTGCTAGCGCTGCTTCTTCTCCCGAACCAGCTTCAAAGAAGACCCCCGTTGATGAGGATCCCTTTGGAACTGCACTTCTCCAAGTCGAGGATCCATTAGAAGCTGCCTACAAATACTGGAAGCCTTTGGGAGAACAAAACCCCGACAGCTTGGATACATGGGATATTGTCTTTGACATCTACTTTTTGCAAGGCAAGTACATTCTTGCCCTTCAAGCCATTGCACCAAAGGGTAAAACTTGTGGGGCTTCTAATTCTTGGATCGCACAACGGGTTGCGAGGTTGAAACACGCAATCAGCCAAACCCCTAATGAAACCACCACAATTGTCGCTCCCGCCATTAAATTAATTGTAGAGCGCTCGCTTCCCAAAACATACCCTGGAATTGAGGAAGTCACTGACTTGAACGCTTTTGTCGCCGAGAAGGTTCTTGATACAACATCTACCAAGGCGATTTTCGACTATGTTCAAGTGGTTTTGGAGATCAACAAGAATGGAAAGGAAGTTGTAGAGAATGTTTTGGTTGAGAAGCTGTTGAATGTCGAAGGTGTTTCTTACAATGACGCCTACAAGGGCCTCACCATTCTCAAAAAGTTGGACAGCGTCAAGGTTGAAGAGTTCAAACAGAAGGCTCTTTCAAAGTGGCCTCAGGCTTCTGTCTTTTAAACCTGAGCCGTTGCGGTCTAACTTTCATTGATCTTTCTCGCTGAATCTGTATATTTAGAATCTATATAGACATTTTACAAAAAATTCAACGGATTTTCACATGTTGTTTGTGTAGTGAGTTTCAATGACCGTGATCTGAACGGTTCTGTAGATGGCGGTGAACAGGAAAAACAAATTTGGGGCCCTTAACTTTAAAAAAAATAAAAATTAAAAAGGCTGAGAGATATGAGGTAATAGCCGTAGATTCTTTAATTTGAGAAGCGAGAAAACGACTCTTTTGAAACCAACTCCTTTATATCCTCTTCACATCTTTACTCACTTTTGCTGCTTCTCCAGTTCATCATTCTA
This sequence comes from Saccharomycotina sp. CBS 16003, assembly GCA_022457085.1. Lineage (NCBI taxonomy): Eukaryota > Fungi > Ascomycota > Saccharomycotina sp. CBS 16003. The sequence continues at coordinate 1,216,578 of JAJNCF010000020.1, forward strand.
TTTTCTCTGGTGTATAAAAGAGTCTCTCATCCACTATTTGTCTATTTTCAAAACTGACCCGAAAGTCTGTATCATAAACCAGTCATGAATAACACAAAGTTTAATCCAGATTATATATCTCAAAACGCGCTCGTCAACAGCCTTACAGATCAGGAACCCAACAACGAAGGTCTCGAAAATATCCAAGGACTCGGAGATAGTAATTCCATGGGGCAAGTACAATGCGAGCAAGATCTCTCCAATTATCACAGCACAACGGCGTACTCTGATGCATATCCACAGCCTATTATACCTCCCGCAAATCTCTACGCTATCTCGGCCGTTGGTGGCAACTTTGTGTATCCGCACACCCCGCAAACGCCTTCGTTGGTTTCTGTCGGGCACACTATTGGATCAGCTCAAACATCCATGTCGCCGTACTCTGAACTCTCTGACTACGCTTCGATGGCAAATGGCTACGTTGGCAACTCGTTTTCAAAATCGTCCGAGTGGGCACCGCCAAACTCACGTGGGATTCAGGAACAAAACCCACTGGAAATGGACGATCCAAGAGCATTGGGTGGTTACACCACATCTGCACAGATGTACGGTATGGCACAAATGATGTCTCCTCCGTTGATCAACGAGCTTCGTGCAGGCAAAATGTCACCTCTACAGCCTGGCTGGAATCTGCATCGAGCACGATCATCTACTAGCAGTGGACACGTTCAAAAGTCAGTTGGGTCACCGTCGCGCCGGCAGTCCGCTGGTGTATCTTATCATTTGGATAGCACAAAGCCCCGAAGAGGTTCTGAAACATTAGAGGAAAAACGGCTGCGCCAACGTATTTCACATAATGTTGTTGAGCGTCGCCGGCGCGAGAACCTCAATGGCTTGATACAACAACTTGCTACACTAGTTCCTGAGGGCTTGCTTAATAAAGTGGACGAGCAGCAATCAGGGTCTGCTCAAAACACGCTCCTTACCAAAGACGGACAGCCTAAAAAAAGTATCATTTTAACGAGAAGTGTGGATTACATCAGATATCTCCAACAAGTGATTGATGGTCAGAATCAGCAGGAAATAGATTTGCGAGAGACCATTCATGCGCTTCAACGCAGTTTGGAAATCGAAGTAACGGATTTCGGTAAGACATTTGCCGAGACCGAGCTGGCTAAGATTAATGGAGATCTGGATGAAAATGAGTTAATGGCGAGATTGGGTTATGATGATGCGTCAACGGCCGGAGAGGGTATGCATTATTATCCAACGGCCTTGACTAGCGAAAATGATAATTTTTATGAAACTTCTAAATATGAAGTAGGTTCATCAGGAGCGAAAGACTTTCATCACATTTATCATGAAAGCTAAAGATAAGAGTGCTGTGAGTTGTTACTGTGTTGAGTTGTTTGTATTTATTGAATAATTGGAGTCAATTGGGGTAAAATGGCTCGAAATACTGTTTTGTTGTGTTATGTTGTTATGTATGTTTAATATTTTGTTGTAGCTATAGTGCTTTTGGAAAAATTGTTGTAAGTTTTATTGTTTCATCTAGTTCTGTATTTGTTTATGAGTTTCAGCAACCTTCAGCTTTTGATGTTGTAACTTGACTTGAATTTACTGAATTAGAATCTAGCCGAGATTTGATCAAATGTTCAAGGAGAGCTTACAAATACATATGGTATCAATACTGCATAGCTACTAACGTCAAGTGCAACACTGACAAAATGCTAGGAGTACAGAGCTGGATATGTCAGAATCTATTGAGTTCATACGTTTCGAAAAAGATTTGAAATCTCATGTACTTGCATTCCAAAAAGACGTAATATCTGTGTATGTATCGTACAAAAGCACTTGCCAAAATCTAGAGTTCCCGCATTTTTGATCAGATGCAATACACATCATGATACAATCATTTCGTCGTTATGTATAATCAGCAAAACTTGAGTCAAAAGCGAATTAAACCAGCTACATAACTTGATTGATATTTGATGAATTAGATCCAAGCCAGAAATAAGTACAAGGCAAATGCTTTGCATTACTAAGACGTATCTAAACAATGTTGATGAAAAATGTCGACTTAATAAACTAAACTGAACTTCGGTTGGCACTTTCTGATCCAGTAGATGTATTGCAATAACAGAAAGCTGAATATCTTAAATATGCAAAGAAAATAGGATATCAAACAAATTACAGATCGTGAGACTTTTAAAGATATCTGGTATTCGTGTACTCAAAGATTTCTAGAAATCTAGATTTAATCAACTCACATTGACTGCGCTTGGACCTAGTTCACCACTAGTTGGCCAAGATACTTCTCGATACATTACAAAACGCATGCAAACATTAATTCCACCTAATGTACCGTAAATGAATGGTCAAAGCAAAAAATTATAATATTTTGTGTACATTTATGTGGGCTAAAATCTATTTTAAATACAACGTCTAGATAGCTAGTTGTATCAGATTTGAATAGAATCGGGTATTTTGTAGGTTGTTTGGAGCGACGATTGGTATCTGTGAATGATACACAGTCAAATGTAAAGCCGCTCGAATCTGTTTCAAGTACCTTAGCCATAACCCATGTTTTTAACTAAAGGTCGCGTTCAGCATGTGATGTACAGTACACACTACCCCAGATCAGGCTACATGTAGTAAACTATCAGTCTGGGGTAAATGCAATTGCATTTATGGTGAAAGGTAACATTGACACTACATTCCCACCAATTGTCGTCCTAGCAAAGATAAAGAGACTCTAAGCATTGCAACCTATCGTGTAGTAGCAATGAAAAAACATCTGTTTCAATCTCCTACTTTCATCAAAGGCTATATATCGTTGTTTCGTATATTGGCGCGTATTTACGGGTTGCACCAGCCATTCGCTAGCCAACTCTAAAAAGGTTTCATAATCTGAAACCATACACAAACGCGTTTCTACACTGTTCACGCTTTGACCATCTTAAACAGAGGCTTTTTCAAATACTTTACTATAGTTTGAGAAATAGAGAAATAGTCTACTGAGTCGAAATTTGATGTTCTGATACTGAAACTCAGAGTATTTTGCAGGTTCGCTTATTTTTTGCATTTGAAATACGATTAAAAGACTAAACTGTGTCTTGCAAACCCACCGCAAATTGCATCGGAACTGAATCCATCATCTTTTCCTATCAGTTTGAACTTTGATACAACGACGCTTTTCGCGCTGAGTATGCTGTGGATCTCACGGTTTAATGATATAACTTTGGTTATTCAGGTGCCTGCTTGATCAATATTGCTGCTGCCATGGTTGATCTAAATATGTCTAGGTGTTGAAATTCAGGAGAACCCGGTCATTCTACATTGTCTTCGTCCATCAACATTGATTCAAAGAGTATTGGACGTCTCAAATAGTGCTCAGAGTTTAGCAATCTTTTTGTAAATTAGCGAGAAATAAAACTTTGAATCGGCTTGGCTTATCAAGATACAAGGATAATCATTCATTTCAGTCATTTTATTTCAGCTCCACAAACAGTTAATTCTGTCAATTTTAAACAATGAAGAAACCCAGCAACAATAGAGAACTATTTCTATTCTCAAAATCTAGCTAGATCTGAACTTTGATGAATTTCGAATTGAAAAATCTCCTTCATAAGCTTTAAAAGAATGTCTTAACATTTCTAGACCGTTTTTATTTTTAATGGCCCTTTTTTTCGGCAAGCACTGTAGTCAGCCGTGCCCGCTCTCCTGCAGTGCTCGTTTGTGGTGGGGTCTACGGCCAAAACCATAAATGCAGCCATGCCAAATGTGTAAATATACACTTGACATGGACGCCTGCTGCGGAGTCAAACTGTAGCAGGCGTATGAGTAAGAAGGTCTGCAAACCATTTCATGTTTTTTATTTTTTTTTATTTATTTTTTTTCTTGTTTTGAATGTATAAATCGTTCTCAAAATCCTCGTCTACTGTTCTTTCTTCTTTCTCTATTTTTTCTTCACTATTTTGTTTAAAGCGCCTTCTAAACAATTATCACCAATTTAAACTTTCCTTTGCTCGCTCCCGCTCATCAGTCCACAATCCACATATGTATCAGCAACACAATACGGAAATGTCACAAAAACAGCCACTTGATGCCAAAACCATGTGGGAGGAAGATCTCACTGACTGCGAATATGAAAGCGCTGAGCTTTTCAATGAAGAGACCGTTGATCAGGATCTCACAGATGTTGAAGACATGGTCAAAGGAAAGCCATATTGTCCCATTGCGCCCATGACAACAGAATATCAACCCAAATTTCAAACTGGTCTACTTGACGGACTACACTCACCATCGCTATGCTTCCAATCAGCATGTCTGGATCCCTGCCTTTTTGCACGAACAAACTCACTACTGGACCGATCCAAGAACCAAGACCCACAGATAGTTGACAGACAATGGTCAAGCTATGTCAACATTGATAGTATAGCCTACGGACTACTTTGCTTATGGTCTGGCGGGGTTTCAGGGCTTTTCCTACGAACAGCGCGCCGAGCAGAGATCAGACACAAGTACGGGATCAAGGGCAATTTAGTGAAGGATTTAGGAACCGTTGCATTCATGCCATGCTGCGCGTTGGCACAGGAGCACTCTGAAGTTTTGAAACGGGAACAGCAGTCATTCACTGCGTCGTTTGCGTACTCGCAGCGAGTCCTGGAAAAAGATTATCTTGTTTAGAGTAGTATGGTTATTTGGGAAGTTGTAGTCAGTTAAGCCGCAAATTGAGATGCACACGCTATTGTCTTGGCTCAAATTGAATCTGTATAGAAATGCGGCCATTTATGAATTTACGTTTTTTATTTTTTTTTTATTTTTTTCGGTTTATTTCTCAGTTTGTTATTCTGCTCATGATGAATGTACATGGAGGCTATAACTGATCCTTTTTAGCATTCCAAATCTTTGGAAATCAAGCATTTTTCGTAAATATTTCGATAGAAGAATACATTATCATGAAATAATTATATCATCGTAGTACTGTTTGATATCGATTACTCTTGTTACGAGTATTATCATCAAATGTAGTCCCGAATCAGAATGCATGATCCTTGTGAGCTCTTTTGTCCATTAGTACACTGGACGACTTATTGAAATGCTGAATATCATGTTGACCACAGCGGTAATCTAGCTGCGAAATAGGCGGTGAGAGAAATTACTAGTAAATGACTACTGATAAATTGCTACTGATAATTTGTACAGATCTTGAAGGCGTTCTTGATTTCGAAAATTGTTTCGATTTTCCACCAGAGTTGGGTGCCTATCAGTTGATTGTTCTATGCGAAAGCAGCCACTGAGGATCTCAGGAGTCGAATCGCTACAATATACACATGATCTTTCTTGCAAAATACGTTTAATCGCAAAACATCACAGAAATGGTTCTTATAGATTACATTCTAGTAGATGAACTTTTTGACATTTGCTTTGAATCTGACAAGGAATCAGAAATGTGTACATTTTGTGGGGTTGCCAAGTTTCGGCTGGATGTAGTACACACTCTACAGATTAAGTCTGCAACCAGGAGTCTGCATGAGACTTGTGCTGTATGGTAAATGGGGGGCGCAGTACAATGTTTGCATGGACGCTCCGATGAATCAAAATGTCTCTGTAATACAACTGTCAATGGAAGAGGCCGTATCCTCGCTTAGCATTCAAATAGTGAATTGATTCTGTTTATTGTAGGTATCGATGAAAGTCGCCTACTGAGGTTTACATGATATCAACCCACAAAGATTTTTGCATGAAGGCATTCCCGTGCATAAGAGTTTTGTTGGAAACCAAGGAACAACTCCCTGTTTCGATCTAGATTCAAACTGATTTGGAATCTACACAACTTTTGATGCCGGTGGTTGAGTACTTTCTATATTAGTACTTGATTGTTTGCATAATGTCGTGGTATGTACGGAGTTACTCGTTTATAACATGATCTTTAGTTTTGTACCGTTTGTGATTGGCATGTAGTTGTGTATTTACTATTGTCATAACTGGAACACGTCTGTTTTGTTTGTGAAGCATCATTGTGGATGCTGTTATTGAAAGTTCACTTGGCTATTTTTTTTTTTTTTTTTTTTTTTTTTTTTTTTTTTTTTTTTTTTTTTGATTTTTGTACCATGACCTTATGTTTTTCAAAAAGAAAAAATCATGTATCTAATTTTCTTAGGATGAGCTCAGTTTCAAATTGAAAAGAACAATTTCTGAGCTTTGTTGAACCTCTAAAACTATTGTTGTAAAATTTTACGTATTGATGAAATCAAAAACTATTTAATTGCCATAAAAAGTTTGGATTTCAAGCAATGCTGGTTAGTTATTAGAAGCCGGAAGTAGTTTTGCTGTTCCTAGAACAGATCTGCAGTTGCAAACTCTCAAGTACCTGAGCCCTATGAATGATTTTGGTTTGCTTTATTTTGTAGCTTTTCATAATGAATAATTGAATGTGCACAATATTTTGTATTTTTATTGATTATTGAATATCCCAAAGCAATACAAAAACGTTAAACACGCGTCTGTTGTTATACAAAATTTGACATGTAACATGAATAATATATGATGTTTTCCGATAGCCATTCACTTAAAGCCCAAATATTTTAAGTCAAACTTTCATATCCAATCATCAACTCAATCAAGTACAAAAACAAGCATGATCTGCTTTCTAGACACTACTCATATGGGACTAGATAGAAATACTATTACTATTACTAATTATGTTTTGACTTTTGGTTTTTGGCACAGTTCTTTATAAATTTAGTGTAATTCTTCATAAACCCAGGCGAACTTGTGCAAGATTTCTTGACAGCGGGAAGGAGGACTTTTGAGCGAGAGCACAGGCAATCAAAGTTCAGTTTATCAGAACCACAAGGAAATTTGAGCATCACTTTCCCCATACATCCCTGTACTCAAATAGTTAGTTGTCTTGTGCAAACATCGTCAAGCAATAAGCAGCTTAGAGGACAACTTTAGATAGCGCTTGAATGAAAAACATTTTGTTGAGATACATACGTAATCTTTAGCGCTTTCGGCGTATATCAGGCTTGCAAAAGCCATGAGAATAGCAGGTACAAATAAAACGTTGAATTGCATTTTTGGTGCAGATTTTCAAGTGTAGTTGGAGTTAAAAGAGTATTTTTGTTCAGTATAGATTGTGATCTGAAAGTCCTCCGTTATAGAATTGACTATATATACTTTTTCCAAATGCCACAGTGCCCAACTGCGGATTGACTTGATCGACATGACGAGTTGATTGATATTAACAGCTCGCCACAATACCTGATCGCGGTCAAGGGTGTTGTAGTAATTGTAAATGAGTGCAGTGCGCTTTTCTTGATAGGAAGTTAAGCGTGTAGTCTGCTTGTTTTCTGCACAGCTTCATACCAAGTATAAAGTCATTTGCTAATATAAAGTGCAATGAAAGTGTATTGGATCTTTTAGCATCTGTGGCAAGGTAACAACACAAAGCTCTCGTTTGATTCGACAAAATACACCTTTTGAACAATGAAGATGTGCTTTATTTTAAACTTTAAAGACTGGCTTTATTCAAAAAGGAATAGAAATTTGAAAAGGGAATACTAAACAGAAAACATGTATTCAAAAGAACAATATCTTCGATTTCATTTCAGTATCATGCAAAATTGTACACCAAATCAATTCCCGACCATTGGATATACATCATGAACCTTTCTATCTGTCTTTACAAATACAAGAAAAAAAAACAAACTGAGATGATACACATGTCAATGTCGCAGGAAAGGTACACAAGAATAGTTCCAATCGCTTGTCAAAGCGGCTTATTCTATGTACAGCAGCAGCAGCAGGTCACATTGTTCTAACTTGCGTTTGTGGATCTACAGTTGAGATAAGCAGTGCGGATTTAGCCACATTGTCCATAAATGAGAACAATTGCTAAGCGGGTGGAAACTAGTCTACATAAAATGCAAAAATAATCATTATAATAAACTGGTTGTATTGCAAGTAGTCACATACTATATAATACTAAATAAAAATATTTAATTAAAATTGATGCAGTGGCTCAATGGTAGAGCATTGGATTCCAAATCCAAAGGCTGCAGGTTCGATTCCTGTCTGTGTCAAAATAATTTTTTTATCATTCGATACTCTTGCAACTCCAAATAGACAATCTTCCTCGACTTTCGAAAAACCCATAGTATTGATTGAAAAGTGTTTGCTTCATATAAATAAGAATTGATATATACAATATGTAATAGTTTGCACTTGATTAAATCATCGACCAAGGTTTAACAACAAACTGTTACCACTGGCAGGAGCGCTGGCTGCGCCATTACCAGCATGTTGACCAGGCAAGTAAGTGACGTTGGGCGAATTAGCAAGGATTCCAGCAATGTCTTTACTAGCCTCGATTCTTCTGATCATCAGCAAACCATCACCGGCTTTTTCCAAAGCCTTGGAAATGGTCAAAGCGGCGTCGGCTTCACCTTCAGCACGGATAACAGAAGCCTTTCTTTCCTGTTCGGCCTTCTCGACAGTGAAACGGGCACGCTCAGCGTCTTGTTGGGCAATTTGCTTTTGCTCAACGGCCTTGGTGAACTCTTTGCCGAAACTGAGATGGGTGATGGAAACGTCTTCTAATTCAATGTTGAATTCGGCAGCACGCTTACGGAGATCCTCGCGAATGCGGGTGGATACTAATTCACGCTGGGTGATGAGTTCGGAGGCGTCGAATTGAGCCACAATCGACTTCAAAACTTCGTTGGCAATTGAAGGAAGAACTCTTTCGTCGTAATCAAGACCCAAGTTCTGGTAGATTCTGGGCAGGTTCTGGACCTGCGGGTGGTGCAATACACGCAAGGTCAAAGACACCATTTGCAAATCTTTGGATCCAGTGTGACTGGAAATAATACGGGGTCTGGTCCGGACATCAAACAAAATAGCCTTTTGCAACCAAGGAACCAAGAAATGTGTACCTTCGCCTACAACTTGTTTCTGGACACCACTGAAACGGTCAAAGATAACGGCACGGGATCCGCCACGGACATCGTACAACGAGCTTTGGGCAGCGTAGAGAAGCGAGACGGGAATGACGATTCCGGTGATGGGGTTTCTGAAAAACGACATGATGAAGTGGTTGGTGAATGGCAAACTGAGCTGGGATGGAGGAAACTCAAGAACATGAAAAATCAATAGGCTGTGGAGAAACTCGAGCTTACACTATGCAGAGTGATGTCTGACCTGTGCTCAGAGCAGGGTAACTTCAAGACTATTTTAGCTTAAGGGTTCGGGTTTGATGTTAAGTGTAAAGCTCCATCTCGTGTGTCGACGAAGCATGTACGTGAAAAGTGCTAAAAATGTCAACGGCTTCGTGTATATAATCTAACAAACGCATTTCACAACAAACCACCACGATGGCGGCACCCGAACCGGATCCCGCGGCGCCGACCGCTACAAATATAGTGACGAAGCTGACGGCGTCTATGCTGCGGCCCGGATGCAAAGCGTTTATTTTGAAAGATGGCGAGAAGCGACAGGCCGAGATTCTGAGTCTTCGAACGCGTAAAGAGCAGCTCGAGTTCTATGTGCATTATGTGGAGTTCAACAAGAGACTGGACGAGTACGTTGGTGCGGATAAGGTTGATTTGGAGATGGAGGTCGAGTGGCCAAAGGTAAAGAAGCCCTCGACGAGTGGTACTACTGCTGTTCAAGGGAGCGTGAAGAAAAGCAGTAAGCGAGGACGAACCAAGAAGGGCAAAGGCAACGGGGGCTCGGCGAACGGAACGCCAGGACCCGGAACCGATACAGAAGACGCCGATGTGATGGACTTGGATAACTTGAATGTCAACGGTGTAGCGCAGCCCGAGTACGATCGGAAAGACGAGATTAAAAAACTGCGAACGTCAGGGTCCATGACGCAGAGCTCGCACGAAGTCAGCAGAGTCAAAAACATTCAAAAGATCATCATGGGTGCGCACGAAGTTGACCCCTGGTACTTCTCGCCCTACCCTATAGAGCTTACCGAGGAAGATCAGCTATACATTTGCGAATTCACGTTATCTTTTTTCGGATCGAGAAAACAGTTTGAGAGATTCAGATTGAAGAGTATGCTCAGGCATCCTCCTGGAAACGAAATATACCGTGACGAGCATGTTTCTTTTTTCGAAATTGACGGGCGTAAACAGCGGACTTGGTGTCGCAACCTGTGTTTACTGTCTAAACTATTTCTTGACCACAAGACACTCTACTACGACGTGGATCCGTTCTTGTTTTACTGTATGACTCGCCGCGATGAAATGGGCCATCATTTAGTAGGATACTTTTCAAAGGAAAAAGAGTCGGCTGAAGGATACAATGTTGCCTGTATTCTGACGCTTCCTCAGTATCAGCGTCATGGTTACGGTCGTGTGTTGATTGACTTTTCGTACAACTTGTCCAAGAAGGAATCGAAACTGGGCTCTCCTGAAAAGCCGTTATCTGATCTGGGTCTGCTTTCGTATCGTGCTTATTGGGCAGACACGATCGTCGAGCTGTTGATTGAATCTGGCAAAACGGAAACAACAATCGAAGACATTTCCACCATTACTAGTATGACCACAACCGATATTCTGCACACGCTGCAAACGCTCAACATGCTCAAGTACTACAAAGGTCAACATATCATTTGTCTTACCGAAGCCATGGTAGAGAAATATGAAAAGGGAAAGAAAAAGAAGAGAATTCGCATTGATCCTAATAAGCTGCAATGGAAACCACCGGTATTCACTGCTGCCCAACTTCGCTTTGCCTGGTAGATTCAGTGTTTCTGTTATTCTTTTTTTTTTTTATTATACAGAGATCTTGCTATATATTAATGCATTGTATATTTATTCATTTCAAATGTCGGAAGTCGAGGATAGTGATAGCTGGGTTGAGATGCTTGTGTTGATGATTTTTCGAGGGGTGGTCAGCGTGGACGCAGATACTTTTTCAGCGGCGTATCAGTGACCCAATCGTCCGTATCTTCGTCTGCGTCTTTCATTTCCGAGCTGAACAGCGGCGATAACTCGATAGTTCGCTGGCTAGACGGCGGGTGACGACTACCTGAATCGTTTATACTTTTCATGGGCGTTTTCAGCACATTCGAGTTGTCGACTAAAATTTTCTTGTAGTTTTGTTCAATTTGGTTGGTTTTCACTTTGTAGTACGCTAGTTTTAATCTGATTTTCAGAGATTCTACTCGCTGATGATGTATAGACTAGAAACAAACGAAAATGACGGCGATCCTTTGTGTTAGTTTCGAATTTCGTTATGGATAGGTTTTAGAAAATTGTATTTTTGTTGAAGGAGAAGGACTACTTACCTGGGTTGCGTTTGATTTCGAAACCGCCATCACTGCATACGGGTTATCCTTATGTCTATGCGTGTTTGTTTTTTTTTAGAAAGTTTTGACAAGAAATAGACCACGTTGGAGCTTGATTGACAGTTGTTAAGCGCTGCTCTGATAGATTTTCGATTCGCCGTATATAGACCGGGTTGGGTCGATGAGGAGTGGTTGGTGATCTGTGTGGCAGACGGTTTGAAACTAAAGAGATACATGCAAAGGTGGGGGTTTCACACATTTGCGCAGATCGACGGGTTGGGGTTGTTTTTTCTTCGCAAAGACTGTGTTGGCTGGACAACAGCCGGTAGAGGATAGCGCTTTGTTTAGCGAAGTTGTAACTTGTGACTTGGATATACACTGGCAGTGATTACTCCACGTACGGCTTTGATTCAGACAGCCGTGCAAAGGTTATGGAGACAGCAGTGGAGGTTAATTGAATAGGCCTCGAGACAGGAACTTGAGTAATCCGCCATAACATGATTGAACTGTGATACAAGCTGAAAATATAACTGTTTGAAGATCAATCTTGTTAGTAGACTGATAATTCAGATACCGAATAAAGTGCTCTATTTCAAATGTACCTCATTTAAATATAAATATTGTTATCATCTGCCTTTCTGTTTGACCTCCAGACTTTATCTTTATATTTCTGAATATATTTTTCAGAAGAAACTGTATACAAGTAACTTGATATTTTGAATCAAGTTTTGAGAGGTGCTATGAATTCAGGTAGAGTCTACTGCCGTGTGATGGCTTACACACAGCGCTGGACATGCAACAATAAAGCTCATTTAAAGACTCTGATAACTTTAGCTCAACGTGAAAGCAACTAAACTAGTAGAACGGTACGCTGCATTAACTACTATCACAGATCGATAAACGCTCGCTCTTGCATTTAGTATAAAAATTATAAAGTAGGTGCAGTGACATGTTTTACTGTGAAGTTGCATAACGTTCGGTGTCGATTGACTCAACACTGTTTTGGACTTTACTCTTGTGTTTCTATTGGCCGAAAATCTACACCGAAATACAATAGCTGTTTTATCTTGGTGTATAATTTATAAACCGTCAACACGCGGGTCAAACAACAAACAAATAGAAAATTAATTAGATAAGCAAATAACTTCTGATATGTATCTTTGTCTTTGAGCATTCTGTGGATTGCACAATCTAATGGTTTTGTAGATCTCTGCCTACTTTTATCAGCTTGGCTGCGTCAGCTATCCAATCTTAAACCACAAAACATCATGCTACGTGAGGATTACAATTGAGTGATAAAATTCATAAATTGATAAACGAGAAGACTGATCTCAGTTGGTCATTTGTACATAACAGTACATACTTTTGGAAAGTCATCATAGAACACAAAAACATAATTAATGAAAGTAGTAAAATTGTCAATGACAATGTGTTCCAGCACAAACGTCACAACATCTTTGATTGAACTATGAAAGTCTTGTTATGACAGCTGTCACCATGGAAGTAACAACTTTACTAACACTGAGTTTTAATAGCATATAAATACCTACACGTTTTTTGTTGACATTAACTTGTTGCTCGGGACAATGAAAGTCTGTAGTAAATATAAACGTTGGCAAGTATCAAAATATCTAGCATATGTAAAAACAATTTTCGAAACCACAGCGACTTGTTGTCTAAAACCAATAACTTTTGGTCAAGAAAAACATACTTTTTTTTCATGTACTTATCAGCATCCTACTGGATTCGACAAAGTCTATTTACTGAATTTGATACTGATCGTTCGGTTGCTGCGATGTATTCTGCTCAACAAATACGTTTTCAGCTATATTATAATTTCACATAGTTATTGCGTGCCAGTCAAAAGCTATTGTGCATATCAAGTCAAAACCACTAAATCATTCTCGATTTTGTGTGTTTCAATCATAAATCAGCATCCAAATCATTGTACTGTATAGATTGTACGAATCACAAATATGATTCTAAGCAGAAGTTGTATTGGTATTTTCATCATCGTTGGTTAATGGATTGTTCTAAGACTTGCTCTTTCTTAACCACAGATTTTGCTATAAATTATCTTGAATTTTGCATACACACACCCTTCCAAGCGTTAAATTCTATTCATTCCTGTGTACTTGAAACATCTCAAAATCCAGTTAATAAACTACTTTTTTTCCTCAATTAACCCATACGTTCAGCCTACATACCTCAAACAATTACCGTCCCATAATTCAGATATATATGACACCCGTCACAACCACACCCTGAATCCCAATACCATCCACCTTTCCCATCACCACCTACCCGTGTACATAAACATTACAGGTACTCCCTACGACCATAATGAAACAAAAATTCATAATCCTACCAAAACGAGCATGTATTGTACGTAGATACACTTATTATTTATTTTTTTTCTACACAATGGTATATCCCGATTTCCATTTTACAATAACAACAACTACCCCAGAATCACCGTTCAACACCGTGCCATAGTGCATGACTCGCACCTTACTCGGGCATCACATCCAGTGCCATGTATTCAGCACCACATCCAGTCTCTTTATTCACAGCACTATGTATCAGGCGATGGAGTTGTCTTGTTACATTGACTCTCAACACCATTTCTAGCACTACATTTATCACCACCTCCATCACCACCTCCATCACCACCTCTATCACCACATCTTACACTCCCCACCTGACCAAGACCTTCCAAGTGTATGTATACACACTCCTTTATCCAATGACAAGTCTGGCGCCCAGGCAATGCCACAACTTTCCATTGCTCATGTACGCTTCTTTGCGCTTGTTTTTAGTACACAGAAGAAATTCAAGTCCCAAGACTGACTGTGAAATGAAATACACAGAGCCTTTTGACCAACAACAAACACCGCTTTTTTCCACAACTTCATGAAACTTTCGTAGACCCTCTCTGACTCCCTACCACAACTTACACCACCTCTTGTACCAATTACATCACAACCCATTCCTTGTTAATATCATTCACGCTTGCTTGACTTTACACCGTTGTCATCTCCTTGGCTTTCACTGCCGTCAAATCTCAAACATTTTGACCGAGTATGACAACACCTCTACTGCTCTACGCTCAGCCACATTCCATATCCCAAACGCAATCGCATAATATAATGAGTCAAATTAATCTATAATATAAAAAATCGCTATACAATCTAAATTATTATTCTTTTGTGCTTCTGAGTTTTGAAAAAAAACCAAGCACGCGTTTCCGCACGCTTTTCTTTGCTGGCCGGTTGGCGCCCGGAGCACCGTCGTTGTTGTTATTGTTTGACGAGTTGCGGAACCCGAACGACGCCAACGACGAAATCGAAAACCGTTTGTGATGGGTTCCGTTGGACGCCGCCCGTTTCTTGGACGCATTAAGCCGGCTCTCGGACTTGGCGTGTTTGGGCATTGGAGCAGTAGGCACCGCTGGCTTCTTCTTCATGGCCTTTTGCAGCTGGGCGTCCTCCTTGATTTCGTTAGCAATAGGCGTAGTAGGTGTAGTGGCAGCGGACGGTTTCCGGCATTCGGGTCCCGGCTCGCCAAACTCAAAGATATCGCTGCGCGACTCGGGCAGGGATGTCAGCGTCTCAATGGATGTGCGCATTTCGCCGGTTGTTGACGTAGACGAGATATGAGTTTCCGGTGTTGCAGCAGCAGCTTCTCTAGAAGTTCTTGCAGGAGGTGGAGTTTTCAAAAGATTTTGGGGTTTCACGGCAGGTGCCGTGACTAAAGTGTCTTTATCAGCTGGAAGCGAATCTTGCTTTACAGGTGCTGATGGAATAGTGCCCATTTTCCAAGGTTCCTCGTTTTGTTTTGTAGTGCTTGGTGCCGGCGGGAGTTTCCAAGTCTCATTGTTTCGGTTTGTGGATGCAGTTTTCCAAGACTCACTGTTTTGTTTTGTAGTACCCATCTTCCACGACTCGCTCAGCATCTTGTAATTTTGAGGGACCCTGTCCCGAGCTTGCGCGGTATTGAGCGAGCTCAGCGAAACTGATGTATTCATTTGCTTTACTGGTGGCTTAGCAAGCTCGCTCTCGTCTTCTTCTTCCAGAATCCCGAATCCCGAAACGCCAGGGCCCGTGCGCCGCGACTGTTTGGGAGTAAAGCATTCTGGCGCAGACTCTGTTCTCCGATGTACGCCATACTTGAACGGGTTCAATGCAACGTCCAAGTCAATGAGAGGTTCTATAGGGGTAATGGCCAGCGAGCGCACAGCCGACTCGGATACGGGCGATTGGGGTTGTGAAGGCTTGGATGCGAATGGTTGTGGTTGTTGCCCGAATCTGAATACGGATGGAGACTCTGGGAGTTTTTTTTCAGAGTCGATACTTTTCCGGCGCTCGGGTTGCTGAACTTCCGACTTTTTGTGCAACTTGCCAAATCTAAAGTTAGTCCAGGTGTTGTGGGCAGAGGATTTCTCGGCTGGCGAGAAGTCAAAAGAAGGTTCGTCGTTTGATTTTCTCAGTTGCGAGTGCAGTTCAAAGTTGGATGCCGACTTGCCGATCTGCTTTTTCTGGTCGGGCGCAAATTGCACTCTTGACGGTTTCCCGGGTTGTGAGTCTGAAGTGGACTGTGCACTATCAGATGTTTTGTTGATGCTGTATGAGGAGAGCGCTACATTGCCAGAGGGGAAGCTGTTGAGTTGGGTGTTGTATTCTGTGGTTGACGAGAGAGAGTCTGTGAACTGGCGGTCAAAGTTGATGGAGGAGGCAAGGCCCAGCCCTGCAGCCGCATCAAAGTCGTGGGAGATGGCGGCGGATCGTCTGTGGGCGTGTCTTTTTGTTTTCCTGCCTTGTGCCGGAACGGGGAGGTCTGAAAAGTCAATACCTGTGTATACTCTTGAGTGGTAGCTTGCTCTGTTTGTGGTGGGGGTCGCGGGGGTCGCAGGGTCTGAAGGAGTATTAGTTGTTGGCGATGCAGTCGGAGTGTTGTTTTGTGAGTCGTTAGGTCGTAAGGGAAAGTGGAAATCCGTTGGAAGAGTGTATTTTTTTTGTGCGTGGTTATTATTTGGAGGTTCCATAGCTAACATGACTGGGGGGATTGAGCGTGGTTTGTGTTGAGCCGATGAGTTTAGTCGAAAACAAGAGGTTTTGCAAAGGTGTGCGTGTTTTTTTTAAAATTAATGATGGTGATGGCGAGGAAGAGGAATGTATATGAGATTAAGCAGCGAGTGGAGTTTACAGAGGGTATAATTAGTATCAGTGGGTGGGGGGAGCGCTTTGTGATTGTTTTTTTTTTGTTTTTTTTTTAGAGATTAGAGCAAAAACAGAAAAGTGGATTAATGCTATTACGAGTTTGTTGCTCTAGAGTCGCATAATAAACGATGCGGATTTCAGAGGGGTTGTTGAATGTGTGGATTAGCAGAGACGAACGAAAAGAAACAAAACAAAACAAAAAAAAAAAAAAAAGATGCTTTCGAAGAGGGAAAATAACAGTAAAAAACGAGTGACTAATAAGGCAAAAGAGAGGACGGCTGCTTGAAGGAAAGCAGTTTGCAAGAAAAGATTGTTTGATGGCGATGCTAAGAGAGAAGCGGTGATGGGGGGGGAGAGTGTGGAGGAAGAAAGGAGGAGGAAAGAAAGAAAGAAAGAAATAAGAAAACAAGAAAGAAAGAAAGAAAAAAAGTTTTTTGGCGTACTTGGTGTGTGCACAGGCAGGAAAGAGTGACCAAAGGAGGTGTATGTACATACAAAAGCAGTGTTTATAAATACACACCAATGAGCCGGTGTGGTGAGGATGCCAGCGGGCCAATAGGATGCGTCGGTGAGTGTCGGGTCTTTATCATCGGGCACCCGGTGTTGTTGATGTTGTTGTTGAGTCGGGTACCGGGTGCTCTTTGTGTGTTGATGACCCAGTGCTGCTGCTGCTGCTGTTGCTGCTGTTGGAATAGTTGCTTTTTTGTGCCTAAACCAGAACAAAACAAAAAATAATCGAATGGCAGGTTTTTTTTGTTTTTTTGGAAGTTTAAGCAGAGAAAAGCAGAAAATAAAAAAAAAAAAAAGGAAATCCTGAAGCCTTTGAGTTGTTTCAGAACAGAGACAAGAGAATGAAAAGAAAGTGGTATTCGCTTACCCGGGTCTTTCTTTCGGTTCCACGGAGCGTAAAAGGTCTCTCTGTTCAGCGGTTCCGGGACCCGTGTGGCCGACACGGACCAACGCCTTTGGTGTCCGGTGCTTTTTTTTAAACAGTTCTAGTTTACATTGGATCCATGGTCCCGTCGTGTCCCCGAAACCATTCAAACAAAAAAAAGCCCTGAATGTACAAATCGTGTTGTTTTTGAAGGTGTTGAAGGTGTTGTTGTTTCTGAAAGTGTTGAAAAGTGCCCATGTGAAATCTGCCTGCTACCAGGTGGCCTGCTCTGTCAGTGCGCGCCACTCACGCGTTTCGCTGCTCTTATGTGTACACACGTCACCAGCACGGCTATGCTTTGGTACTCCACCGTTGAAACGCGTACTTTTATACGGTACACAGTATATTATTTGTATACACAGTGTCGCGACTTGAAGCACAAAACTACACACCTTAAATCAATCGAAAAAATACGTTAAAAAACACGCTTTACATGATGATGATATGTAATTGGATGGCTTCAACGAAAAGAAAATCAAGGTGGATTTCGCATCAACGGCGAAAGATAATTATCTTTCTCGAGGCGGGAAGCTGGTTGTGTCTTGGTGCAATCGACGCGTGTTCGGTGGATAACGCAGCACGAAAAATGGATCAAGGCTTCGTTCAACCACCAAGTGTGTATTTCTCACCCCTTGATTGCCAGAGTGGACTTGGATGTACACATCAAGGCAGGCTCATGATAGGATATGAACCAATCAATGGATCAGTGAGTGCGAAATGCATGATTCAACCAATGGATAGTCAAGTGCATGAATAAATGAGTAAATAAGCATAAAAAATGAATAAATGAATAAACTACTAAATGAATACTAATAACCACAAAAGCTTTTTTATAACCTCGTTTAAAATCAAACAAGTACTTTTGTATCAACAACACCCTCAGGAATAACTCATTTATAAACCGTAATCAAGCTCACCATAAATTTTCACCAATAAAAATAACTTTTCAGGGTGCACGGCTGACAACCACTTTTAATCAAAAAGAGAAAAAAATTATTAAAAAATAAAACCACAATACACAACAAAACAGATGGAAAATGTAGTCATCAAGAATACACATTATAGTTTTCAAAAAACCCACAGCTAAACGCATCATGAGGTTGTGCATACGGATTGCGTTCGATGAGCTCGCGAGGATGGATATGTTGTGTGTGTGTACATGGTGAACATGTGTATGTTTTTTAGGGGTTGGCGTGGCTGGTGATGTGGAACAGATAACTGGCGATGTACATGTGTACACAGTTGGAGTTAATATCGAAGCTGTTCAAGTGCAGGTTGTCGTAGAGCACTGTCGAATTCCTGCTTAGAAGAGCTCAAGTCAGAAGCCAAAGCCACACAAACCGTTCCTGTTATACATGTACACAGTTGATCTCAACAGGCCCAACCTAAGAGTTATCATACTCCACCGAATAATTCTTTAAACTCTCGAAAACCCATTTCATACTCCTCAAGACATCAGTCCGTTTCAGTGTATACTCGCTATCAAGCAGGGCCATAGACTGGTAATGTACAGCATAATAAAACAGTACAACTAGCGGACTTGTGGGGAACGGGCAGACTGGCGTCGATAATAGGTAAAGTGGGTGATGACCAAGACTGTTTGGACTTGAGCATATTTGTACAATTGGATCGTAGAATTCATAGTTGACGAAATGACGGGAAAGTATATGGCAGTGTATTTGTTAGTATGTACTTCCTGTAGAGATGGAAAATCTTGGACAATTTTATGGTGTTACAATGAAACTAAACACATAACCGTGGCTTTTTGATCTTGCAGTTTCTTCTTGTTAGTCTAGCCGTACCTCCAACCTCCACCATCTACTTCTCCATTAACTTTAGAAAAAACCCAACCATAAATATCCATTCACAAAATACACATGCTATACAATCACTCAATAATACACACACTCAAGCAGACAAATACTCACGCAGCGAGTTCTTATACCGGTGCCCACAAATACACTCCGCACAAACCAACTGCAGCGTCAGCAGCTCCTCGCCATCGGTCTTGATCCGCCACTGACTCTTTTTGCACACCATTTGCAGCGGCGGGA
Organism: Saccharomycotina sp. CBS 16003; assembly: GCA_022457085.1. Taxonomy (NCBI): domain Eukaryota; kingdom Fungi; phylum Ascomycota; species Saccharomycotina sp. CBS 16003. The sequence continues at coordinate 1,236,072 of JAJNCF010000020.1, forward strand.
GTTGAGGGCCCATTTTACGTTTTTTGGCTGTTTCTGACGGCGACGACTCGTGCGCGCTTTCTTCTCGGGACTGCTCGTCCTCCTCCACAGACGCCGCTGTGCTTTCTGTCAGCGGATTGATCAGCTTCCCGTTCAGCTCGATCGCTGCCTCTTCCACATCCACCAGGAACCCATTGGTTCCAATATTGTTTTTCAACCCATACGTCTCGCACAAATGGTTCATCAAGGACAGTATCGCCTCTCTCGTCTCGTCGTAAAAACACACTTCCCACACTCTGGGAGGACTCTTGATCAGCGCCGCGGTTTCATATGAGTCAATCTGGAAAATCAGCTCTCTCTGCTTACCGAGATCGACAAACGGCCGACTGTAAAATACAGACCTGTACCCGCCTCGCACCTTCAACAAACTGACATAGTCTCGGCCCACATCGTCAAGCTTCACCGTGATCTCCTCCGTTTTCCGACACCGGTTGCGATGGATCTGGTGCTCTACCAGCCGCTGCTCCAGGTTCCGGAACCGGTAAAACCGGCACTCCGCAACCAGTTTCGCGCGGTGGTCTTGCGACCGGATCTCAACCGCGGCGCCCTCTAAAAGCCCCAGCAGGTCAGCGAACAGCGAGCTGCTCCGATTGGGCACAGACAGCAACGGCAGCGGCTGCGGCCGCAGAAACTCGTGGCTCCCGGAGGGTTCCATGCATGACCCGGTGTACGCTGGCGAGCCCATAGTCGTGAAGTAGTTGGGCAGATCGCCTGGGTTGGAGAAAAGCGATCTTTGTAACTGGAACGATCGAGAACCGACTCTGACAAACATTTCTCTGTTTGTGATCTGCTGGATCAGCCGCGGTAGGTGATAGAAATTGGCGTCGGCTAAAAGATATGCATATTCGGCTTCATCCCGCGGGAAGCAGTAGTAACCTTTGGAGGAGTTAGCATTCAACGTTTTGCTGTAGTAGCGGCCCAAAACTTACCTTGGAGATGGGATACTATAGCTTCAAATGTCTTTGGAGACCTGTCAATGATAAGCGTGAACCGCTCGTTGAGCGGCAAGTCGCTGTTTTTGAGAAACTGTGTCGTAAAGTATGAAGGTGCTATTGATATTAGCTTAGCGGAATACGAGTGCCAAGCAGATTCACTTACCATCGGATGACAACGAAGCTCCACTAGTCGTGCGAAATAAAGTCAGTATATTGCAACTTGTTACCACAGTTTTCTTGACTTACCTGATTTTAAACGACTCTCCTCCAACGATGATATTGTAAAACTAGAAGATTACTTGTTAACACGGCGTTTAAAAAAAGCATTTAGAAAATCACCCACCTGGTCGCTAGGAAGAATAGGCGGCGCCCCGAGATTATAGCTGTTGTTGGAGCAGGTACTGCTGATGTAGTCCGAGATGCTGGAGTAGTTATCTGAATGCTGGACGCGCTGGACCGGTACTGACGGCGGCGGGGCATTGTTGAAGTAATGCTGTTGTTGGAGGGGTTGATGCGGAGGTAGTGAGAGTTGGTGTTGGAGACTATGATGGTGCTGATGCTGGGGTTTCGAGAATATCCTCTTGCTTGAGGCGGCTAAGCAAGGAGCGTCGCGCGATGGCTCTGGTGTAGTTCCTTTCGTCACGTTCGACTCATCGACCTCATATCGAGCACATTCACTACTCATGCTTGACGAGTCTTGTCTGTTTGTGATATTTCCAAAGAGATCAGTGTAGTGATATATAAAGAAAAAAAAATTTTTTTCTAGCGATAATAGCAACGGTTTTTGTATCTATTTGAACCGTTGACTTTTTATTTGAACCGGCTGCAAGAAGATGGGTTTGCAAAAAGTTGGGGTTTGTGTATGTTCACCGCTATAAACGGTAATATCGAGGAAGGGGTATTTTTCAGAAACTATAGCCTTGTTCCAAAACAGCCACACAAAACGACTCAATCAGTAAGTGCAAAACAAAAAACAATCCTCAAGAAAAAAACCTGATATTTGGCAATGTCGCGATCAAATGAAAAGAAAGAATAAAAGAATGAAACCAGGGAGATTCTGCGGCGGATTTAAACAAAAAAAAATCATGGGCAGAATCGAGTGAGTCTGCTTAGTAGAGAATTATAAATGAGTCCGCTGGAGATGTCGATTTGTAATGGCGAGCGCACTCATACACACGCTTCAGCCGTGCGTGCGCACACGAGCCGAAAAAAAAAAAAAAAAAACTTCAAACATTCCGCTGCCGCAAAGACAAACGAGCAAACAGTTGGCGAAATCTTTTTGCCTTCGCCTGGCGGAGATCACACCGTCCAGTTCGCAAAGATCGTGCTCAGAATCGCGGGCATCAAAAAAAATCACTCGGGCTTTTATTTCAAATTTAGATATATGTGCATGTGTATATAAAGGCTCTTAGTAAAACTTAGTCACAACTACTCCTTCTCGGCATCTTCAAGCTTCTCAGCGTGGTCAGCATCTCCGTTGACTGGCTCTTCCATGACAGATTGAGGCTCGCTGGCATCCCCATTAGCCTCTTCTTCCTCCTCGTCTTCGTCATCCACAATGTGGTTAACCCGACGCTTTTTGGATGAGCGCTCTTCGTCGTCTGCAGCAGCAGGAGAACTACCACGCTTGTTGTCATTCTCAGCAACGTCTTGGTTCTCCTCCTCACGCTCGTCTCCAGTCTCTTTGGCAGATTCTTCCTCTTCATCGCCAAACAAATCATCAACGGGCTCAGGAGTATGCTCCGCCTCGCTCTCAAAGTCGGAAGACTCCACATCAGATGTGCTCTTAAAGTTCTTCTTGCTACCCTTACGCTTCTCACTAGTCTCCTTCTTCTTCTTCTCCTTGGCTTCACGTTTCCGGCTTTGTTTCTCCTTCTTTCCCTCTTCTTCTCTTTCCACTCGCTCTTCGGCAGCAGCAATTTGTTCCTCAGTCCATTCTCTGGCCTGCGCTTGAAGAGCATTACGCTCCTCGTCAAGCTCTTTTTGACGCGCTTCCTCAGCCTCCCGCTTTCTTCGTCGCTCGTCTTCAATCTTGGCCTTCTCGGCCTCTCTGATCTTACGGCCCTGTTGAAGCTTGTCATGTGTCTGGCTCTCGTATGTCTTTTGCTCTTCAAGACCACGCTCCAGCTGCTTCATCATCGTTTCGGTACCCATGAGCGCACGTTGCTCGAGATCTGCAGGAGGGTATGGAGGATATTTAGACTTGGAAATATCCTGCATCGCCTCAATAGCCTCTTTCAGACCCTTGGAGGCAGATTCAATATCCCCAGTGGTTCTCAAATTACAAGGAGTCTTTTGAATGAAACTGGCAATTTGGAACTTCATAAAGGCAGCGTTGAACTTAAAAGCCATACTTTTTGGTGCCAATTCGTAAGCTTTTTCAGAGTACGAAAGTGCCTCACGGAGCGCCACTAAACTCTTTTCCTTCATACCTCTAGCATACCAGGCACGACCCAACAGGGTCATTAACTGCGCGTCGTTTTCTTTGCCAAATCGCTGTTGAGCAATTTCATAGTTTTCAATAGCCTTGGAATACTCCTTCAACTCAACAAAGCAATCACCGATATTGATGTAAATAGAGATATCGCTCAAAGTTTCACGGATCTTGCTGAAAATTGGAAGTGCTAGCTCAGCACGCTTGGTCTCGGCAAAAATAATGGCAATTCCTTGTGCGGCATATGCATTGGAACTATCAATAGACAAAGCCTTTTGAAACAGCTCGGCAGCTTTGAAATAAGTCTTTTCTTTCTTTTCCTTGTCTTCGGAATTGTGTATTCTGATATCTCTGGCAATGTTGAGGTACAGATTACCAATACCTATCAGTGAGTAGCTATCATTTTTGCTATGCTGCACAAGAGAATGTTTGTAATGTCTTTGCTCAACATCCTCACTCAGGTTTTTAGCCGTGCCCTTCTTAGTTCTCTTCAAGTACCAGCCATAAAGTGCTCGCACCTCCATGTCGCTTGGGTTTTTGTCTATCAACTCTTTCATTCTGTCTGTTGCATCCTCTTGACCCTGTGTCAGCGCCAAGTATGTAGTTCTGATCTTTGCATCCAGGTAGTCTGGTTCCTGTTGCAGAATGTCACCATATAACTTAAGTGCATTCTCAGTGTTGCCACTAGCATCCTCGAGACGAGCAATGTTGTATTCAATAGTAATCTTGAGATCGCTCTTCTTAGGATACTCCTGTACAGCCTCAAGAGCTTTTTCAAAAAATGTACGCGCTGACTCGTAACTACCCTTTCCGTAGTGAACCACACCAATATTGTTATACAGTTCAGGGTATATTGGAACATCTTGAGTCGTGAGCTGTTGAATGACTTCATTCAAAGTTTTCAGAGAGGTGTCGGGATCTTTGTCTTCGGTGAGCTTTGACAGAGTAAGAAGCGCCTCAATAGGAGGAGATTCATCTTGCTCTTTGCACAGTCGCATGAATTTGTTGAGAAGCAAAACAGCTTGTGCCTTCTTTTGTTTATCATGCTTTGAACGCTGTACATAAAGTAAAGACAGTAAGAACAGTGCTTCAGTAGATTTAGGATGATCAGAAACAACACTCTCAAATGTCAACAAGGCTTCTGGACTTCCCTGTGCCATTTCAACTAATCCCTTACCAATTCTAGGTAGAATGTGTGACCTGTTTTTCTGCTCAGACAGTTTGTAGTATTTCAGCGCATCTTCAAACTCACCCAAGCTGTGATGAGCTCTGCCTATCCAGAAATATGCCTCGCTGATAACAGCAGGGGCATCCGAGTAAGCAATTGCTCTTTCAGAAAGCTTGATAACTGACTTTGTGTCCTTCTTGGAGAATAGATAGTTGGCCAAAACCAAATCAGCAGCAGGATAGTTGGGATTCAGCTTGTATGCATTTTGTGTAAAGTCAATAGCCTTTTTATATGTCTCCACAAACGTCGAGCTATAAACATCTTTGACTGCCTCATCCATCCAGTACATTCCTAACAGAGTATTAACAGGGACGCTATTGGGGTTGAGCTCCAATGCTCTTTCCCAAGCAGCCAATGCCATTTGCTTTTGGTTCAATTGCCAAAAACACAAACCAATACCGATTCTGGGATCCGGCGTAAAGCTCGCACGATTTCTCAATACGGATTGATAAAACTTCAAAGCCGCAGCGTAATTCTTTTTTTCGTACAGGAACCGGGCTTTACCCAAGTTTGCAAACAAATTCGCATTACCGGATTGTTTAAGAACGGAATCGTACGAGGCAAGGCCACTATCGAAATCGCCCATTACTCCACTCAAAGCGCCTCTAGCGAGAACATTTACGGACCAAGTCTGATCAAGAGGGAATGCCTTGTTTGCATAGCTTGTGGCAAGTGCATGGTACTCGCTCTTGGTTCTCAGACCCCTCGCCTCCATTTCCGGGGTCAAAGTAGATGGCGCTTCCCTGACTTGACGGATGTAGAGCCAAACCAAACACGAATAAAACGGAATTTTGTCGTTTTCATCTTTGATTACTGAAGCTGTTGAAGCGTAATGTTAGAATCGTGATTTTTCGGCTATTTGGATTTGTTCTTACCTTCTAGTCCTTTTGTAATAACTTCGATAGCAGTGTCAACTTGTCCGTTACGTGCATATGCGTTCTGTACAGCAACAATTAGTAACAAATTTCTACCATATAGTCTTGTTTCAACATACTCCGATAGCCAGCCAATACTCTCGATCGCACTTTTCGTTTTCCAACAAAACCATCAAATCAGTAGGATCCTCGGCCAGATCATTGACCAAATCTAACGTGACGGCTTCGTCTCCCAACAATGGGATTTCCAAAATGTTTGGATTAGCCCCTTCCTCTTGATAGTCTACTTGCTGTTCATATTGCGTCGACTCCATTTTCGTATATGTGGGATGGAGCGTGTTTGGGTGGTTGAAATACTCATACACAATGTGTGGAAAAAGATGTGATGTTTGAAAGTGTAAGCTACGAGACGCGTAGTATCAACGCGAGAAAAAAGCCGGGTAAACTGAAAATTCAACCCGCATCAAATTGGATTTTAAAGCACATCTCCGTTATCAAAGCTTTGGCAATCAGGTTTGTGGAGAAACGACTCTGAGAATATTTCCATGCAATCAAGAATACGTCGGTTGATCTTCATAGATAGAGCTTCAAACAATACTTGTTTAGTGATGGCTTAAAACTACTGGAGATTAAATTAATATTTTGCTGGCAGACACTTTTGTCAAGAAGCTTTCAAAGCAGGCAAGGTAATTGCAACAGGAACTCTGTACGATCTTTGCTTGTCATTAATCACTGTTGATTACCATCTTCAAAAAGTCAAGGTAGCGATCAGTTAGAGCGAGGCTGATTTAACCAGGGTGTGTAGAGTTATATATTGCGTAATATGAGACATAAATTGGCATTGTGTCAGCATTCGCTTTCAAATAACTCCTGTGGATGTCGTGGTTTTGAAAAAACTAATCAATAATTCAACAAGAGCAATACGTGATGATACAAAGTGATACACGGGTGGATCAAATGAACACCATCAAATGGGTCTTTTGCGGGATAACCTGATTTGATCAAGATTCAAACACTACGGAATCGCTAAAACATCTAGACAGGTTTAGGTGTCGCAGCCAGGAGCTAGACGCACAAGAGTCCAGGGGACTACCAGCTGCTGATTGTTTTCATTTCGAAATAGATCGAGCATTTCCAGTTGGCCTAACAAACAATTGGAATTTGCAGTTCTCCTTGTACAATGATCCACTTAGATCCTCTTTAAGCCCTTTGTAAACACCAGATCTGAAAGTCGTCTGGAATTCAGCATTAATTCGGTCAAATAGTCTCCACACCTATATTTCAATACCTTCCAGATGAGCTTGTTTAGATGCCTTTCTACTATTACATCCTCTTTGAGTCCGGCTACTCTATATCTGATTCGTCGGCAGCCGTGATCGACGATTCAACAAGGATCCTCTATCGACACAACATTATCACCAAAGCCCTAAATTCTGCAATATGTCACCTCTATTAGCATTCCTCATCTATGTTTGGTTCGTTGTATCCACTGATCTAAATTCTCGCTTGGATGATTGGAATCCGGCGCCTGGTAGCCTACTGTCTGCCCATTATCGCTAAGTGTGCTGACCTTAACTTGAAGATCCTTGAGCTGCAACTCACACCTAGTACAAACAAGAGCTAAACTCTTTTCTCTCTTTTCCCTAGATTACTCCTGAAATCTTTCAGTTTTTTCGTTATTTCCTTTGAAATATAGTCCATACGAAAAGCCATCATCAGTTACTTTGGATTTTGGGTAGAAGTTTGCTGCTTTTCATAAAAAAAGTCTTGGTGAGGTCAAGTTCGCGCATAGTAAACCTTACGATACTGCAAAGGGGGTATCGATTGTGTTGCCTCGTTCAATCTCCTATCATTGAAATCTTAATATATCACCAAAGTCGACCACAAAATCTAGCTTCGACAACTTATCTGATACACAGCCTCAAGTGCGTTTGTTTTCGTTTGTATTCATTTTTATCGTCAAATGAAACGAACCATAGAGCGCCCCATGGGCGTGAGAGAACCTCCTTCAATCATATCTCGATCACCTTCGCCAAAAAGACTCGAAAACATTATCAATCCGATATCTACGACAAGATCCAAACCAGAGTTGACACCGAAAACTCAAAATATCAACTACTTGGATTACATGAACGCAATAAACGTATCACCAATTGGCACCTCTAAACTCGACACTCAGGATATACACGCAAACGTGGAGACAGCTCCTTCAATGACCCGGAAACCAACAGGTTCTTCAACTTCCTCATTAGAGTCGATCAACTCATTCGGCCGAGCGCTAGCAAACATCAACACGATACCGACACAATCAACGGTCCAAGAAATTCCTCTTTCTAAAAAATCAAGCAGCAAGTCTTTAAATCTAAAAAAGTCAACAAATTCTCAGGTATCAGTACTCAGTGCCAAGTTTGAAGCGTCGGCAATAGATACAGTCTCGAGCAGTACCTCGCCAGTGCTGCCAAAACACTCAGCGATGTCTCCTACTTCTATTCGGTCATTAGAGCGAGCATCTGCTTCCAGTTCCTACTCTTGGGTATCATCAAACAACTCAACAAATTTGTTCAACTACACTAACGGTACAGAGTCACCAAGTCGCCTCAAAAACGAAAATGTAATTTCTGATAGAGAAACCACAAAATCTTCTTCTTCAAGACCATACAATTCATTCAAACCGGCAGGTTCTCCGACCAGAAACAATGAGTTCTCAACCGGCAATTACATTCCAGAACTGCACAAAAAAAGTTCTGAATCTAGAATTGCAACATCCAAAAAGAAGTTTGAGTCTAACGTAGATATCCAATCAAGACCGGCTTCCCCAATTCGCATCAAAAGCCCGGTACCAAACAAACCTGAGTCTACTTTGAATCTACCCGATAACATCAAGCAACCAGCATGGCTGAGAGAGCGCGAAAAGAAAAACGCTGATACAAGCCGTTCGACGTCGCCCGTTAGATCAAGTTCTCCTATTTACAGATCAACATCACCTGTTAGTATTACATCAATCCGATCCAGTCCAAGAGAAAAGAGCAGTTTTGATATATACAACACACGCCCCGATTTTGATACCAACGAACTCTACAATAACATTGAAACAAAAGATTATAGTACCTCAAACGCGATTCGGGCTAACAATCCTTATAAACCTGATTCGAGAAGCTCGTCGCCTACTAGAAGACAACTGAACTCAGTAGACTCGTCACCCAAGCAATCAAGACATCCGTCGCCTGAACCGTCCTATGCCAGAAATCAGTCAAGTCCTAACAGAATTGCCAGAGAAAGGCACCAAAGCCCAATAGAGTTGAGTATTCCACGTACGCCTTCGCCTTCTCGTAGTATCGATAATGTTGCAATTACACGGCAAGTTAGAAGATCCCCTACAAGAAAGGCGTACAACATTTCGTCTGGTTTCGATAAATCTCCAATAACTACTGTAGATACCAGTGCTTTTAAACTTAGTGTTGCAACAGGGTCTCCATCCCCAAGCAACGATCAGGATGATCACAAAGCGCACAAAGACAATGAGGAATTGCAGGCAAATAACAGCATGTTGACATTATCAAAGTCTTTTTCTTTGGAAAGAGCCGAAGTCACGAGCTCGGTTATCGATGAAAAGGCTATAGAAAATTCAATCGATATGGATGAAAAGGATGCACAAATGTCTAGGTTAGCATCGATGGTACTTAAAACTGAAGACAATGAAACCATACCTTTGACACCAAATTTTGCAAAGGATTTTGCAATGTTTGACAATTCAGAAACAGACAATCTGACTGAAGATGCAGCCAATGATTCAGGCTCATCCAGAAATTCAAGCAACTCTTACGTTTCTGAGGCCAACTGTCTGCAAAACTCACGATCCAGTGTATCAACCACGACATCGACTACATCAGCCAATTCTGCGGCTTCTACCAACACCGTTTCTTCAGTGGCATCTGCTATTGCTAAAGGGCTTCATTGCTCTCCAAAGCTAGGCAAGACCCCTTTACTCCCTCCACCATCGCCAACATCTAGCATGTTATCGACAATGACTGACTTGGGATCCGTTTATTCTGCGAAAACGAGTAGCTCTACATATTATGATGTCACTAGTGATAATGGACAAAACAGTACTGCAAACACTAATCCAACGCCTCAACCAGCCGTATCAAATGTACCGATTATCATGGAAGAATTCACCTCTACCAATAGTGATCATTTGAAGCCCAAGAGTCCTATTATTTCCAGTACGAAGACTACCAAGCACAACATTGATTTATTTGAGTCTTTGAATCAAACGTCGAAGACCCCAGCTCACGGCACTGTTGATCCTCATTCTTTTACCTATGCTTTGAACTTCAATAAGATACCTTACAGGCGTGGAGGAATCTGGGGTATAGTTGACAAACCCGAAAACGAAATGTCAATTTTTGACAAGTTGATTCGCGATGAACTACTTTGTGACATTCTCACTTGCTATATCGTACTTGTTATTGTATTCGCATAAGTCAATAATCTCGTTTGTTCTTGACCCATCTTTAGATGTGATTTTTCTATTTTTTTTTAATATTATACTTTCTTTTAATTGTAATTTTTATAATCCATTAGCTAGTGCTATTGTTAAACTTCTATCTGCTGCTTTTGTATCATTTATCACTGTTTTGTATCACTCAGTAGACCATGTACGCTTCTTTTGACTCTCATCTTGATATCCAGCAATATGTACCGCATTCCAAAGTTTATTGGCTAGTTCATGTTTCCGTTTTATAATACACGGCTGATATGGCCCTTACCCTCCACTTACGCTCAATTTTCAATGTCTTGACCATAATTTTTAATCCGAAACTTCACTTCCCCAACATTAACATCTTCTTACTATACGAAACGTATCATATTCACAAGTATCTAAACATGCTCTCTCGATCCATCCTTCGCCAAGTTTCTCGTGTCGCTATTGCTCGTCCTGCTTTAGCTGCTACTTCTCGCCGCAGCGTTGTGTTTGCTTCGCAGAGATTTTACTCACAGCATGCATCTCCCAAGGATGTGTTTGAAAGCTCGCCTACTATGCAAAAGATCCAAAACACTCCCGAGGTTTTGCAAGTCATGATGGAAGTTGCTGAAATGATGCAATCAAAAGGTTACGTCCAGCCAGGTGAGCAACCCGGCTTGAAGGCAATGATGAAGATCATGATGGATTCTGAACTCAAAGCATTGCTGGTCAAGATGAAAACCACCATGGATGAGCACGGAATCGTGCTTGATCAATCAGAGTATGTATTAAACTAACGTTGTTTGGTTCTTTGTTTTGCTAACTTTTATTACTAGGCTCATGAATCTCGCTAAGACTTTGGGCTTGGAAACCAAGGCTTGAAATACTCATGCATATTGTATATATCTTTCTCTTTCAAAATGAATTTGCTTTTGTTTCTTTCTATTATGCTTAAACTATATGTTTTCTATAGCACAATACAAGGTAGTATCTTTAAATTTCTTGCAGTAACGGTCAAGTCGGATCATCCATTTTTTGCGACCGCTTTCAGTCTCTGGAATTTGAAGGAACATTGCCTTCAAATTGTCTAGAATCTTCATTATATATTCCTGATCAATTGTTTCCCAAAACAGAGTACGATCTGGCGACGTGCATCCGATTCCGATCAATTCGACTCGAATGCTGTCTGATTGCAATGTGATGATGGATTGGGTAATTTTCACGTCAATCGAGTACCGCTTCAAACTATTTACACCAACCCCCTTGTGTGTGTCGTTGCAGTTGATGTTGAACGAGGTTTTAATGATCTTTCGTTTTAGCTGAAATTTGATATTGGGGTAATCGTTTGCTTTAGTTGTGATGTCAACTTTCGAAGGCATGTATGCTGGGTCGTGTTGCTGCTTGAAGGAAAATCCTGATGGCGGTGCTAAGACTTCGTCGGTTATAATTTCCGCAAAGAAAAAATGAACAATGCTTCTGTACAGAAGCTTTTTTGCAAGCTCATTGCCTAGTACCACTGACGAAGTGGATACGAATGGACCGTAAAATGTGTTTTGATTTCCATTTAACGAAATAAATGCCATATTGTCACAAACCTGTGACGGAGGTTCTAGGCAGGTGAAGTAAGAATCTAGTGTTGAAGCATCTGATGAATCAGTGGACTCTGAGTAGTGATCAACAATATCATAAGGATCGTCCAAAGGTAAGATGTATACACTCGGTGAATCTTGGAGCACAGGTGGCAAAGAGTTATCATAGTGAAACTCTTTGATAGAGTCAATGTTCTTTTGGGAGTCGCTTTGTTGCATATCATTGTAAGATTGTTTTGTAGTAGTCTGGACTCCCGATTCAGCGTAGAGCTTGAATTCTGCACCCCTGACTTCTTCAAACTCTTTGGAATCGCGAAACGAGCTATCCTGAGTAGGTCCATCGGATATCTGAGATGTTATGGTTTCGCGTTTTGTGGGGATAGCAATCTTTGAGAAATCCTTTGTCAATCGATCATCCCCGCTGTTTGAATTGAAGTAATTTATTTTCTCGTTGATTGGAGTTTGTTTTGGGTATGCAAATAATGGCTGAGGTATGATGAGATCGTGTGCTCCACTGTTTTTGTCCGAATCCATCCAAGAGATAATCTTGTCAGGCTGACTTTCAAACTCCGCATCCGCCCGTTCTATAGCAACAACCCTGCTGATGAACCTGGTAATACTCAGAAGCTCTTCTCTTGCCTTGGCCGTCTGGTAGCCATTGTCGTATTTTACTTTGTCTTTAACTGCCTCTAGCCGTCTTTCGATTCTCTTTCTAGCTGGAGACGGCAGGCTGGCACACTCTTTTTCAAAGCGTTCGACGGTGTCTAGTATGTGTTGTTTATCTTCAGCGTAAACGGGGGCAACGCGTTCCAGGAATTTACTGTGGGGCGCCAGTATTGGAGCAGGCGAATTATGGATGTGTGCCTGAAAATCTGATTCTTCAGACCTTAGAGAATTAAGGGGCCTGACAAGAAGAAATTGGCTTGTGTTTACACTACTCCCGCCAGCCGTTGATGGCGATAAAAATGTTTTCTCTGGTTTAGACAATAAATTCGAGGTGTTCAGCTTGAGCGAAGCTCTTCGTTCGTGTGGCCTGGTGACGATGTGGCTCTGGCGCTTTGATCCGTACACTCCCTCAATGTTGACTCTCATTTTCGTGACTTCGACTTTGAACTTGTCAATCTTGTGATAAAGCCTAAACCTTGACACTCTATCAGGGAACTTTTCGGTGTTGCTGCGATTTGGCGGTTTTCCTAGAGCAATATACGATGCGTTCTCGTCTGCCATGCAGCACGGGAACAGTTTGTAGAGCCATCGATCATGTCTTTTGTGCTTCAAGCTCTCATGTCGATTGTAAGTGCAGGTCAAGGTATCTGAAGGTTCCATCGCTTCCTATAGGAAGTTTAAATCAATGGGCGGGTTTGAAAGAACGGAAGGTTTTTTTCAGTTTTTATTGTCGGTCTGCTTTTTTAAGACTACACTTTGGCCACAGAAGGGCGGGCCGTATTGATAGGAGAACCATTTCTTTATAAAGATGCTTATGATGAGCAATGGCGTCCCCACATATAATACAGTAGTATGCAATAGAGGGCCAAAAGAAATCTGTGCTCACACTTTCCTATGACGGTGGACGAGATCGCGGTTCCAGCATATCCTAAATTCTTTCGTAGGACACGCCGGCCAAAGCTGAGACAAACAGTGGAAGCAAACCCACGCACCGTTTAACGGGGTTAGGGTTGTCTGCTTGGAGACACAGAGCGGAGCCCGCTGCTAAAAAGAAATGCGACATGGCTTTGAGGTTTCATGAACGCTTTGACGCTTGCTTTGGAGTGCGAAAAGCGCTTCAGGCCGTAGAGAAGAACAGGAGCAAATCTGGTGAACAAGTCGGAAAGGACATTGCGAGTGCGCACGTAAAATCAGAGAAGTCAGGAAGGCGCTGATGCTTCGTTTGCTGTTGCGTGTATGGGCGTATGGAAGCCCTTGTTTTCCTTACACGCGAGGCAGCAGAGTCCTACAATGTCAATGGCGCAGTCGATTGCGGTCTGGCTTTGTGCTAAAGCCCAAAGTTGCAACAAAGGCTTGAGGTGTTGACTGGAGACGCATACACCGCGGATGATCAACTTCAACCTGTTTCAACTGTTTGTTTCAGTCAAAACAGCATATCAGGACAGATTTGTCGGCAAGCAGACCACTTGGCGATATCCAGTGTCTCCAGTTTTCAAGGTTTCAAGGTCAAAACATATATGCCACATTGAATATGGGTCAACTGTCGGTTCACAGCGAGATCTGATCCACAGATTTCAGCCGGGCGATGGATGTGTAGGAAGCAAGTCGCTGTAAACAAACCTTAAACTCTGCGTGAAATTGTAAGCAAGCTTTCACGGCGGAGATGCATTGGTGATCTAGGGATTTCGCACGTAAGATGGCGATGATCTCGTTTAGAGACTTGATTCTTCTTGCAAGATCGTTCCTATTGTCAAACAGTCAAAGATCACACCTTTTCGTGGCTCAACCTCGTATGCAACACTTCTTTTCAACACAAAAAGTGTTTGCTCAATGCAGACTTGCACTCTTATGAATCGAGCACATTGTTAGTTCAAACAGTGTGAATAGCCTCGACTGGAAGAACCATCATTTGAAACAACCACAGATCAGGGATGTCGCTTTGGATTGAATTGTTCAGATGCGTGGGAACCTAGGCGATTCGGTTATCACGCGTATGCATACATTTGTTATCCACGTGCTGAAATTTACGCTAGCTTCACTGCAGCGTAGTTGTGAAAATTTGTGGAAACACGAAATTTCATTCCGAATTCTTTTTGTTGACTCTTTATCTCCCCATAAGTCTCAGTCATTTTCCTCAATTGAGTGCGACAACTATTCTGATCTAGCCAAGATGTCTGAACTTGAACAAAAGACTGCCGATCTTAAGATTGGATCTACTCTCTACGTCAACGAGGCCTCCGGTGCCGATGACTCTTCTGCCAACGGTACTCAAGAGAAGCCATTCAAGACCCCTGCTTACGCTGTGTTCACCAACGGCGATGCTACAATCATGGTTCACAAGGAAGAGGGTTACGAAGCCATTTCTCCCTCCGCTTTGAAGAAGGCTAAGAAAGGTGCTGACGGTCTCGTCAAGAAGGCCGAGAAGGCCAAGAAGGCCGCTGAGCAAGCTGCTGTTCGCGAGGCTGAGGATGCTAAAAAGGCCGAAGCCGCTAAGAGCATTGTTATCAAGGAAGACACTTCTCTTCCCGCCGCTAAAAAGATCAAGCTTAGCGCTGCCGAGGCCAACCGTGGCAACCGTGTTAAGGTCTGTGGTTGGATCCACAGACTGAGAGTCCAAAAGGGTGTTGCCTTTATTGTTCTTAGAGACGGTAAGGGCTTCCTTCAAGCTGTCCTCTCAGGTGATCTTGCCAATGCCTACCAAACCTCTACTCTCACTCTTGAGTCCACTGTTGCCATTTACGGTGTTCTCAAGCCTGTTCCTGAAGGTCAAAGTGCTCCTGGTGGACACGAGCTCATTGCCGACTTTTACGAGGTTTTGGGTCTAGCTCCTTCTGGTGATGAGGCCTTCACCAACAAGGTCCAAGAAAACGCTGATCCCTCGATTCTCCTTGATCAAAGACACTTGACTCTTCGTGGTGACACTCTTTCGGGTGTTATGAAGGTCCGTGCCAGACTTCTCAGAGCTATCAGAGAGGTCTACGAAGAGGAAGGCCTCACCGAAGTCACCCCTCCTTGTATGGTCCAAACTCAGGTTGAAGGTGGTTCCACTTTGTTCGGATTCAACTACTATGGTGAAGAGGCATACCTTACTCAGTCTTCTCAATTGTACCTTGAGACCTGTGTCCCTGCTTTGGGTGATGTTTACTGTATTCAAGAGTCTTTCAGAGCCGAGCGTTCTCACACCAGACGTCACTTGAGTGAGTACACCCACATTGAAGCCGAGCTTGGTTTCTTGAACTTTGACGACCTTCTTTCCCACATTGAGACTGTCATTTGTGGTATGGTTGACAAGGTTATCAACGATCCTGTCTCTGGTCCTCTTGTCAAGCAGCTCAACCCCAACTTTGTTCCTCCTAGCCGTCCTTTCAAGAGAATGGCTTACGTTGATGCCCTTGAGTGGCTCAACGAGCACGAGATCCCCAACGAGGAAGGTGAGAAGTTCAAGTTTGGCGACGACATTGCCGAAGCTGCCGAGCGTAAGATGACTGATACCATTGGTGTCCCAATTTTGCTTACCAGATTCCCATTGGAGATCAAGTCTTTCTACATGAAGAAGTGCAGCGACGATCCTCGTGTCACTGAGAGTGTTGATGTTCTCATGCCCAACGTTGGTGAGGTCACTGGTGGCTCTATGCGTATTGAGGGTCTTGATGAGCTTTTGGAAGGCTTCAAGCGTGAGGGTATTTCTACTGATCCTTACTACTGGTTCATTGACCAACGTAAGTATGGTACTTTCTCGCATGGTGGATACGGCTTGGGAACTGAGCGTATTCTCGCTTGGCTCTGTGACAGATTCACTGTCAGAGAGTGTTCATTGTACCCCAGATTCTCTGGTCGCTGCAAGCCTTAGATGGGTCATGCGATATACACGTATTTTGTAATCTATTTAATTAATATAACAAAAGAGGTCATTGTTGATGTTTCACGTTTGCCTTGTTTTCTGGATTAGACTTTGTGATGTTTCATATGTTTTGGGGCTAGCTATGAGAGATGTAGTACCTATGACTGTATCTGCATCGCCTACTCAAGAATGCAAGTTGTGATGACTTTGGGATGACTGTGATCAATAAGTTGAGTGCAATCTTTGAGAGTGGATGAGTGGAGAAAACTGTATTACACAACACTGTACTCTGATGCCAGTCGCATTTGTGGATTTTCATGATTCATACAGTGGCACTAAGATTAAGCATCACAAGAACTGCTGCCCAAACCGTATGGCTAAATATGAGTTAGATTATTTACACACTTGTCTTTAAGATTCGATAGATTTGACAATGGATGAAGTGTGGCTGAGATCGTTCGTAAATGATTTATATCATAGTAAACAAGCGGTTGCAATTTCTTATTATAAGTGATGCTTCATAGCTTTTGTTTGATATCCAACCGTGTTTGGGTCCATGGAGTGAGTGTATACGTACATTTGTATCTTTGGCCATGAGATTGATACCCAATCTATCATGATGAGTGTATGTCAAAATGGCCACATGTTTTTCAAATGTGATCATTCAACTGCAATTGGGTATATCTTTCGCACTCCGATAAACAGTTTGATACAGTTCACCGCATTGCTATGTTTCAAATTGTTTGTCAAACACTCTATGATCTATGGTTCATGGAATCAGTTGTTGAACTCCTGTGTCCCACAGTTTAAGTCACAAATCTCATCCCAGCTTATGGAGTAAGCAAGCTTAAATCTGAAAAATCACATCTGAACTCTTCTCCTGACTGATCTTTCCACTTGCTATTACCTATTTGAATACTCGCCGTTGGTTGTCAACTTCTTCTCGAACATTCGTCTGTCGTACTCTCGTTTCATCAGGTTTATAATTGACAAGCCCTAACTACAATCTTCCTGATTTCTTATCTCACGCTCACAGTTTTTTGAAACACACACACCGCCACTATTGCCACACATTTATCATAATCTGTATCA
Source organism: Saccharomycotina sp. CBS 16003 (assembly GCA_022457085.1). NCBI lineage: Eukaryota > Fungi > Ascomycota > Saccharomycotina sp. CBS 16003. The sequence continues at coordinate 1,253,236 of JAJNCF010000020.1, forward strand.
AGATGAAGTTGAAATTGAGATTCACAAAGACCAACGAAACCAAGATCATCACACTAGAAGGCCCTGGCGGTGATGATTCCAGTATTTTGTTAATGCAGCTCCTAGACATTGTTGGCGACGATGTTGTTATCAAAGCCGGATTTCCACCAAAAACAGTCAACATTACTGAAGGCGATATGACGCTAAAGGAGTTAGGCATTTCCAATGGAGAACAACTAGTTGTTGAACAAGGTACTTTGCCATCGGCTGCACCTGCGGCATCTCGGCCTGTAGCATCATCCTCCGGTCTGTACACCCCGTCGCCAGTTTCAAATCAAAATTTGGCAGAGTCTAATTCAATTCAAGTTCGCTGTGGTGATTATGGATACTTAAGATTGCGCGTTATGGAAGATGACAATTCTTGTTTGTTTAGAGCCTTCGGCTACACTATGCTAAAAGATCTTGACTCGATGTTCTCGCTGAGAAACACTATTAGAGAGACTATTCTAGAGGATCCTGAGCAATACTCTGATGCGATTCTGGGCAAAAAAAGAGAACTCTACATGTCATGGATCTGTCAAGAAAACAGCTGGGGAGGTGCGATTGAACTACAAATTCTTGCAACACACTTTGGAATTACTATTTGTTCTTTGGATGTAAACACGTTGAGAGTTGATCAGTTTAATCCTGGAAAGGACAGTTTTGTTGTGGTCGTGTACTCAGGTATTCACTACGATGCTGTCTGTCTGAGCCGTACGGAATACGACACAGGTGACCCTGATGATGACCAAACAATCTTTGAAGGCGATATGAAGGGTTTCCAAGTTTTGGAGTCACTGAACGCGCTGGGGAAAAAACTGCACGACAAGCATTATTACACAGACACAAACAAGTTCACACTGAAGTGCAACAAGTGCGGAGCGTCTCTTGTTGGCGAAAAAGATGCCACAGACCACGCCAAAAAGACCGGTCATACAGATTTTGGAGAGTATTGATGTTAACCGTCAGATCAAATAGAACAAAATGCATATACAACAGTATGAATGTAGAAAAATAATAATAACAAAAAGACGCAAAAATAAAGGTCATGACACTGATAGTTTGATATTCCTCCACTTGAAAAAACATATCCTTTTCAAACAGTTGTTTTTCCTTCCTTTACTCTACTTGCATAGTATCGTCTTGAGGAACCTCTTCTTGAGCCTCAGCAAGTTTTGCGGCTTCGAGCTCGTCTTTCAACGTGAGTTTGTTCTTTCTGATAAGCTCTTCTTTGGCTGACTCGCCAGCCGCCATTTCGCTACGGGCCTCCTTTTTCTCCATGAATTTGGCAACATCGTTACCAGCTGCAGCGTTGGCCTCTTCTGGTGTGTAAGGGCCCTCTTTCAGCTGCTTAACTCTTCGCTTGTGAACTTTTCCTCTCTGATGATTTGATTTGGCGTGAAATGATTCAAAGTACTTGGCACAAGGAATACAGTAGTATTGACCCAAACCAGGCTTGTTTTCGTCGAGCTTCTGATTAGTGAGCTTCTCAATAGAGTCTGACGACTTCATGTCGGTGTACAGAACCTGATCAAGGTCTCTATTAAGTTGAGTTCACCGGTTAGTATATTGTGGCATAATCAAAGCTGCAGCCATAAGCCATATTCTAATAAAAAAACATACCTGGTGTACCGTTTGGTTTTATATTTCATAACTGATAAGCGACCCATTGTGAAGATTTATGTGCGAGTATTAATAGATGCGGTGATTTGTTGATGAAGGATGCCCTTTCTAGATACGTCAAAGAAGGGTTTTCAGAAACATTTTTTTTTTCTCTTTCAATTCTCCCAATTCTTAAAACAGCAATAAGCTATCTGACTTATGATATTGTACATATACGTTTATAAATTCTAATTTTGAAAAGACATCATCTGGGTTGACCTAAAAATAACCGCTAAAAAATACCGAACGCCAAATGTTAAGATACGGCACATTTACAAGAGTCCAAACGCTTCATTGAATATCATCAATGATCTGTTTAGCATTGATCTAGAGTTCAAGCATTCTTTCGTACATGGAGTGCTGCTTTAACGCGCTTGTGAAGGTTTTGGTCTGCATCCCATGATCTTGGAGCACATCAGGGTTTTTTCGCTAATTTATTTCAATTTCATGTCTTTAAACAAAGTTTCCTTTAACTCCTGCTTAGATTTTATATTCTCCTTCTAATCCTCTTGCAACTCTACTTTTATCTGCATTGTCATCAGTGTTTATATTTACTAGCATTTCTAGCGTCTTATTGCTGGCCGCTCTCTCTCTGGCGCATATCAACTTCATATCACGGCACTACTGTACAGCCAACCATGGGTATTTTTAATAAATCAAAGAAGTCGCCAAACTCTAGCGCAACAAACTCGCCTCAAGCTCATCGAAAGAGCCAGTGGGGTGCTGACGCTGGTAGTCCATCGCATGGTACGTTCATGAATTCGCCAAACAAAGCAACAGGCTTCTTCAATATGGATTTTCATGAGCCCTCCGTTGAAGAAGAAGACATTCCTCCTCCAGCACCTCTGCATCACAACCCTCAGTCAAGCCCATCTTATGTCGCACAATCAGCTATCAAGCTTCAGACCGTGACTATTCCGGCTTCTGTAGCTGAGCCCGCCTTGGGGTCTCCAGCTGCTGCCTTTTACGAAAACATTCCACAACGGAAGGTTGTTCAACCATCGCCTCGAAGTGGCAGCTATGAGCACTCCGATATCCCTCCTGTGCTTCTCAGGCCGCCTAAACTCTCACAATCAAACAAACCTTCAGAAGACTCTAATAGTTTCGACTTTGGAAGCTTTGCTGGAGTATATGTCAACGACGACACAGAATCTCGACTCGAATCACCCGATCCTTCTATTGCATCCACTGTTGCGTTATCATCGTCAGTAGTCCCAGCTGATGCTGCCTCCAAGCATGATTATGCAACCCTTTCCCAGCCTGATATTGATGCAGAATACGAACGTGGTAATTTTCAAGAGTTCACTAAGACTCCTGCTCTTTCCTCTAATTATCCGATAACTGCGTCTTCTGGCATTAGACGAGTAATGTCAGATTCTCGAGATAACGAGTCTGAACAAAGCCCAAATCCGGCTCTAAACAACAGCTTGGGAGTCTCAAATCTACCTCCTGTGAATTCTTATCCAAACCCTATTCTATCTTTAGACCCTGGCGTGAAGGATCCTGTCAACATGAGGTTCCTCGGTAGTGATCCATCTTCACATGAAGCCCTGCCCAGTACTCCTACAAACACCACTCTTCCAAAATTACCAGGTGCATCCAATATCTTACAAAAGAGTCCACAGTTCAGATCTCCGGGGGTTTCCCCTTCGGCGACTGCAGCTGTTTTGGCTATGGCAAACACGTCCAACACGTCACGAAATTTGAAAATTGGAAATGTCAAGGTAGGGGAATCACAACAAAGTAAAGTGGAGCTGTCAAACAGCGCTAATTTTTTGTCGGGAGTTGAAGCTTACCCAGAGTATTTTGAACACAGTTCTGGTAGCAGTCAGGCAAGTTTTGAAAACGAACATAGAAGCCCGATTCAAGTCAACCCAAATCTCATGTCTTCAACTATACGATCGGTCAGCGACGACTCTTCTTATGTCAATTTGCATCCACAAACGTCCGGTAGCATTTCTTCGGGCGTTATTGTGCCTCGTGATGCGCTAGCCTCTCCTCCTCACGCACCTGTCACTGTGACCGAAGCTGTTTACAAATACGGATTTAACTTTGATGACTCTGGTGATGAGGACCATGATGTTCCCGTCATTCCTGTAGCCTCAGTTCCTACAAGTGGAACTTTAGCTGCTGGCAATGCTTTGGACAATCAGGATAAAGATGACTACAGCGATGATATTATAGACGACTACAACTTTAGTGAAACTCCTCCTGCAGAGCTTGAATCAGACCCTCACAAGGCACAAAAAGACAGCATCAATTTTGTACCGCATGAAACACAAGCTGGTGACCTCAATTTTGGCAACCGTGAAATTCAAACCGCTGACCTTGACGGCAATGGCGTTGAAACTGGTGAAATTGATTACGATCGTCGGGATAGCGACACTAGCGATATCGACTATCTCGCAACATACTATAAAAACGAAGATCATTCCAACATTTTTCAGCCCCAGCCTCAAAGAGCTGGTGCCAACGTTTTGATGGACTCGCCAGAAGTTCGCGCATCAGTTATGTCAACTGCCAGCAGCAATATTCTAGATACAAATGGAGGCTTTGGCCCTATGCCCGACTCTGGATCCATATCCTCAGATCAACAAAATTTGCATAAAGATGACCAACTAGAAGAATCAGATATCCAATTCAATAATCGACCTTTATCGGAATTCGCCATGCCAGGTCTTCCCAGAAGAAACAGTTATTCTCGTACATTGTCCTCATACATTCCCAATCAAATCGGCAACTTTAGAAACTCCCATATGGACCCACCGCCTGCGTCTGAGACCGGTGTACATTATCCCGCGCCTATTCCCGCTGTATTAAGGCTTCCTCCTTTGCTATCCAAGAAGAATCAAGAAAAGGCTAAAAAAGGTAGACCCATTTCTAGACGGCCAGGCAGCATGTTGCATGTGAACAATACAGAATATCCTGCCCCACCTGTTTGGCACGTCGAAAATCCTGACAGAATGTCTATGATGACAAGGCGGCAAAGCAACGCGTCTACTCTAAATGGACTGGCACGCAAAAGTATAGACATGGACCGCAAATCGGTTATGAGCGATGGTGCAAGCGAAATGCTAAATGACAACGAAGTCAGATCAGAAAAGTCTACCAAACAGAAAAGAAAGTCAAGGGCATTGCATGGCGAAGATGGCGAAGGTGAGAATTCTGGAACTGAGGATGTTGAGGGTGAAGATGAAGATGAAGATGAATACGATAGTGAAGATCAGGAAGACCAGAACAATACTGAAGACTACAAAGCAAAGTTGTCTGAAGGAAGAATTGCCGAATTAAAAGATGAGAGCTGGCAGCAACGGCCTTCGTGGGCAGAGCGAAGATACTCTCAATCTAACATTTCATACATCGAAGATGAGGACGATGGGGACGATGTACGGAGTGACTGTGCTACTTTGCCTAGTGATGAAGAGTACCAAGAAGAGATTCTTATTGATGAAAACGGGGATGAGATAAGGGATGAAGATGATGAGAACGTCAAAATGCTTAACGGTCGTTCTATGGACGATTTTGCGTTCACCAGTTTCAATCCAAATACTCCTATTACTGACCGTGGTCTCTTGAGCGGCTCGATTTCGTACAGCAGTCATTTAGTGCCTGCCGTTGGTATCCAACCTCCATCTTTGATTGAGGAATTAGAAATGCGGAAAGCTGGTCGTCAAGCACGTCTGCGGAAAGTTTACTATGACACAAGCACAGGTAATGCAATTGCAACCGAGGTGTACAACGGAGCAGGACCAAATCCGGATCAACTTGTTAGACAACCTAACTCAGGACATCCTCTAGATGCGCGCCACGCTAAGTCGCTACTTGAATTAGAAGCCATTGCAGATCAAGCATACGAAAATCGTAAAAACTACGCCTGGACCATTCAAAATGTGGCCGAACAAGACCGGATGTCTAGAATGGGATTGTCCACTGGGCCTTCGCAATATGCCAAAACTATTGCCCCCAGTGTAGCTGGCGGAGCTCTGGTTGAAGAAGATGTGGATCCAAATGAGTCGCTTGGGGCTAGACGAGCCAGATTGAAAAAGAAGAAGATGGAAGAAAAGATGGAAGCTGTTGAAACTTTGGCAGAGAGGAGAGCGAGACTAAAGAGAGAGAAGCAACAGGCAAAGGAGAACTTATCTACTCCTGGATTAGAAAGCTCTGCAGCGTCTATGGTTGAATCTGAAAGTCAACAACCGGTGATTGTGGGATAGTGTATATATCTGATATGTTTTGCATGTACTTCAGTGTGTTTGTTAACTGAATTAGTTATGATTTTGTATTTATGTTTTATAAATTTTGTTCTGTGAAGGCCGCGATTTCTGGTACGGTGATACATGCAAAGTCTCCAGATTTCCCATATACTTGGCATTCAAAGCTCTAGTTATAAGAACATTAAAGTTTTGCATATTTGATACGCATTTATACGAGAATACTCGAATTATAGATCATAACCGAAATTTTCTTGCATTGTTATTGAATAAACATGCTGAGCTCAAAGATGTGTATTTTCTTGCAACGTATGGAAACAATGAAGCCAACAATGCGATAGATAAACTAAGCCATAGCTACTTTGGATAGATATAGAATAAAATGTAGGAATAAACGGATTATGGGATACGACAATGGTTTTTCAGTGATCAAGGTTGAGAGCATTCATTCTATGTCAGCTATGTGAAAGCTAGATCGGTTTAATGAGCACCCGTGTATCTTATAATTGATAATATATTGTTATCAGAATCATACTTGAAGATATACGCGGTAATCAAAGTCAAAATTCACCTTTTTTGCCAACTTCAGCATCCTTTTCTATAGTAAACAAAAACTTGCTGTTAGTCGATTTTAACCATACTTTTCCAGATTCATTGTGTATATCATGATGACGTTTATGATATACATGTTTCAATATAGAAAGTAATTTCTATTTCAAATCCATGACTTTTTAACTCAGCTGAACATTTCATGATAGACTCACCTGTATCGGCCTGTGCTAGTGACACGGGCTAGTCATTTTCTTAAACTCATTTTTAAAATACATACTTCCGCCGGGTGATGGGGTCAAGTGGGTGTACTTGAACTAGGTAAAGACGCAAAGGTGTAACTATCAATCAGAAAATGATTGATATTCATATTCAAAAGATAAAACGTCGTCTGGACTTGTCTGATGCTATTCTTGCCAAAACTAAAATCTTGAAAATTATGTTTCACGATACATCGCCAATAACCTGAGTAAATACTCAACAATTTAGGACGTGAATATTTGCAGAATACTGTTGAAACTTTGAACAGAATCAACATTGAGTTGTATTTATATCATTCAACTTGGTTTGTCTTATTTCAGGCTTAGTTGTATTAACTATCAACAGTCATATCGGGAACCAACCTTTTTAGCTTAAACCGGCGTGTACTAAGGTTTGATTAATTTCTTTTAAAATGCTAGTACTAATATCAACTAGCTTTGATATAGCTAGGCTTTTAGACAACTGTTTGAAAGCTTTTACTAGAATGCTTCAAGTTTACAAAAATCAATCTCCGCAAACCCATAGTACGCCGATTGTATAACTGTCCAGTCTGAAAGCATAAATCCAAATGTCTAAAATTTAGTTGCTTGATTTACTTCTGGTGATTTTTGATAACTACCATGATTTTTTTTTCATTTACTTGATGTACCACAGCCATGATTTGTTCAAATCAAATATATTCAAGACTGTTTATTTGATCTTCCCAAAGGCTGTCGATTCTTATCCCAGTAAGTCATTTCAAGTGCCCATGTATTTGAATTTCTTTCTGTACCTGAAAATGCAATGATACACGCCGCTTATGCGCAGATTGCATGTTTTTCGTAGCGTGCTTAACTTTTTTCTTTCTATAAGAAATCAATGATGTTGTATATCTTGTGTCAACTTATTTGATCTCGTGATATCAAATGTCTTCTGCATGAATCCATAGCTCATTTGTTTCATTGAATACAACTAAACTTCTTACTGGTCTACTCTTGCTTAATTAGATGACGCTTTTTTTATCGTTTGACTGATCTGACTATACAGCCAATATCAAGCAAAATATAAATTGACTGTGTCTTCTCCACAACGGCAAACAGAGTCAAAACTAGTCTATTCCAAAAATCCGGGAAAAAAACCGGATTTTGAATGGATCTGGTGATTTTGCATAGACAGAAATGTGTAGATTAGAAAATTATATATTACAAACTGATTTTTAGAATTACAAAATCATGATAGCAAATGAGATTGCTACCACCAACGCAGAGCTTCCTAAGTACTTGGAAGTAGCAGAGTTCTTCTTATCAGAAGAAGAAGATTTGGAACTGCCGGTGACTGCTGCCGCTGCGACCTTGACAGTGGGCTCGTAGCTTCCACTGGGAGTAGTGTCATTCACCGTACCGTCCCAGCAGTATCTTTGGAAACACTTCTTACATTGGTCAGTTTGTGGTTGACCTCTACGCTCCAGTTCACGCTGGATAATGGCACAGCCTACACAGGCACCCCATTCAGAGTCATCGGTGGAGTTTCCACGAGTGGCAACATTGTATCCGTTCTCAATCATGCCAGCAACCTCATCGGTGCTGTACTTCATTTTGAACGTCGAAGTGTTGGAGTAGTAAGAGTAAGGGTAGTTGGAGTTCCAAACAATAACAGGAGGAACATAGCTTGCAGAAGTGTTGGTTTGCTTGCGGATATCAGTGAAGTTGCTAGCGTAGCAACCAAAGAAAACAGGGCGAGTATTAAGACCCTCGTTGATGAAGGTCTTGTTATCAGGAACTGAGGGGAAGAAGGTATGGTTGCCTTGAGCGCCGAATTGACGACGGTAAGTAGCACCGATGGAGTTTCCGTTAGGCCAACTGAAGGATGAGTCGGCGGAGTTGTCATAAGCAAAGATCACATCAACATTTCTGGCAGCCTGTTGCAAAGGATACAAAGGAACGTTTTGGTTATCCTCGCCACCATCAACCAAGGACAGGAATTCGGCTTTGGGAATGGTGTGGTCTGAGTCAATTTGGTAGAAAGGATTAGGAGAGTAGATGGCGATGTCGTTGTCATCCTCATCGAGACTGGTCAAAATACTATGTGAAAGCTTGTAAAGAGATCCAGTAATACCAGTAGAGTTTAGTCTTAAAAGGAACTGGTTGAACAAAGAACTCGAAGTGCCGAGAATAAAGCCGCCATTGTCGAGGCCTGTGGCACAAGAGGTACTGTTGATGGGTTTTCCGTTGGTCACGTTCGAACCCAAATAGTAAGTGTCGGTGAAGGCATACAAAGAAGGATCCCAAGAACCCAGATGGAAAGGAGTAATTTCAAAAACGGTCGAGTTGGTGGAGATAATTTTGGTGCCGGGCGCTCTTCCCACACTGACAACCATGGGGAACGGCATTTGGTGGCTGGTGAAGGCATCGTAGTTACGTATGTCGGAAAATTGCAGGGCGGGACCGCCATGTTTCAATCCAATGAACTGTTCAGACAGAGCACGGCCCCAAATATCAGTGAGCGAAATGTTGAAACCAGCGTCTTTTTTCGACTCAACCTCGTCGGTAAGACGGTCATAGTACCCAGCAGTTGAGAAAATGTTAATTCCACCCGGGTTGAAAATTGAAGATGTGAGATCCCACAAGTCTTTGTCTGCCTGAAGAGCTTGAACAGTTGTGAAGTTGTTGAGAACAAGAGAGTTAAGCATCCAATTACCACCAGAAAGAGCCGAGAAGTACGTTGAGGCTTGCACCAAACCACCCAAGTGACCTTCGTTTGTAGCATTGACAGTTCTGTCGTCCAATGCCGCGAACTGGCCGGCACCGCAGAGCATGGCACGATATCCACCACCTGAGAAGGCCATACCGATGTTGACAGTGGTGTTACTGAGAAATTTACTAGCGTTGAAGTTTTGCATCTTCATTCTGTCGAGAAAGCTGATGAGCTTGGGGCCGGTGACCTTGTGTCTCTCCGACACCCAGTCTTCTTCTTTCGACGACAATGAGTTTGGACGTTCAATGAAATTTGAAATGCCCTCAGGACATTCGATGTGAGTTGGGGCATACGAGTTGCTTGGATTCCAAGCTTGTGCCACTGCAGCAAGCAGCGCGAGTTGTATCAGCCAAAAATGCATGGTTATACAATAGTTTTGTGTAAGTGATGATACTGGAAAATAAAAAGGGAAGAGGGAAATAAAATAAAAAAAATCCGATTAAAAATTTCAATGGAAAAATAATGGTTTCGCGCCATTTTCTGGAGGTTTTTATACACAAAGCGCGAGTATTTGGAGCAACCCCCCGAGTTCACTGAAATGGATAAAGTGTGTACGTAAGTGCGGCTACTCAGCCTTCTTTCAGAACAATTTGTGCCATTTACGTACTCAAATCCCTAATTGCAGTACCTAAAACGCGCTTTTTTCTCAGGCAAAGCAGCTTCGATCCGATTTCCAAGCCTCATTCTGTTCCAGGACCCGTTGATTACAAACTGAGCCAGAAACGAGCAACAAAGCCAAGCTTCGCACGGTATCAAAACATCGTCACCAATGCCGTTCCCAGGTGTGTGATTCATCATTGCCGATTTCAACAGTAATTGTAAACCACACCTTGTGTACATTCTGTGTTTCCCTTCGACAAAACAGCACTGGGCTCTATAACCTGCCCAATCTACTCGGCATTTGTCGGGCTTGGGCCTGAAGCCTTTACGGGCTAGCCGCGTTGCTCGTTTCGCGGCAGCAAAACGTCACTGCAAGCCGCAGATGGATATTCTGATCAAGCCCTAAGCACTTGCTCAGCCCCAGGTATTGCCAACGCTGAACAAACAAGCAATCACCAGTTTCAACGTCATCAGCAAAGCCGTCAAAGATCGACGGGTCTGGTGGTCTTCAAACTTTGTTGCTAGTCTCGGGGCATTGCAGACACTCGTTTTAATCTTAAATCAGCCGTAACTCCCGATACCTAAACTGCCCATTGCAGTGAAAAATGAAAGACAGTTATTCAAAAAGAATTCTCTTGTTGAATTAGTGTTTTAGTATAATGCTTCGTCCAGTTGGACAGTTTTTACTGATTTTAACCTGGCTTTAAAAAAAACTACCTGTCAGACTAGTAGAGTGGTCTAGCTTGATTATTGAAATATTCTGCTGTTTGATACTTAAAATACAGTTGTCTAGTCCACTTGGTAAAATGCATTCGTGCTTTTGGCTCGGATCATATTATTATTATTGGTCTGTTGTGAGAGTCTGTGAAAGTAGCCCCAATGCTACATTTGAATTTCAACCCTCGCGTATTGTAGTCAAACATTGATATCTTCATAAAAGTTAACACAGCTGTTCCTGTGGTTCTCAAAAGCATGTGCGCGTTTCTCAATAAAAATAACCCTCGTCAAATAACTCTTTGCTTTTGCTCGTTCTAAGTTTGGACTTGTTCAGTTCAATTAAGTCGAAACATAGTGAGTATTGATTGAATGCAATATCCAGTTGAGAGTAGTTCAATATCACGCTGGCAAGCTAATTTTAAAAGTCGCAAAACACATTTTTTCATAAAGATAAAGGTGAGCAAATAATAATAATATTCACATTCTTTCAAATACCCACTTTTTTCAGGTTATGCCATCACAGCTAAGCAACTAGCTGCTTAACAACAACAAAATCATTGGTTGAGACTTTTCCTCTAGCCAAAGTATAGAGGCAGTATGTAAGGGCCAATTGGTGAATCATCCATGATTGGAATTTTATCTTAATCTGGCAAATTAGTATATTTGGGAAGCAGAGTATAGGTACCTAAGCCTAGATTCAATTACCAGTCACTGTGTACATTTGACATGTAATTACATCTTAAACACGTTTCTGAGCACTTTTGGTGACAATTCCTATATTCTTTCTACATTCCCCTCTCCAACTTGATCTGCAAGTCATTTGTTATAATTTTTGCTCGAGTATATCCAAATTTTCATGTATAACGGAGCCAAAAAGGGCTCAAACTATACTTGTAAAAGTCATGATATAAATAATAAATAATAAAATTAATATTGTATACACATATTATAATATATACTTGAAAATAAATAAATAAATAAATAATAAAACGAATAGTATCGTAAATAAATAAAAAAGACTGTAAAGAAATAAATAAATACCTGCCTGTTGAACAAGCAGCGAAGACATTGTCAAAGTTGCCTTAGATCATCACAAAGAGAATGGTGATGGCAAGTACAACAGCACTGCTGACAGAGGTCTTAGATGAACCATTGACTTGAGGAATGATACCACTTGGCGGAACTGAGCTAGAACCACTAGGCTTGGGAACCGCAACGATAGTTGTAGGCGAATATCCACCTGGAGCGGGAGCAGGAGCAGGAGTATTGCCTTCAGGTTTACCACCTTCGGGCTTACCACCAGGTGCACTAGGAGCACCGGGAGCAGGAGCAGGAGCACCAGGAGTGGGAGCACCACCTTCAGGCTTACCACCTTCGGGCTTACCACCTTCGGGCTTACCACCGGGAGCACTAGGAGCACCAGGAGCGGGAGCAGGAGCACCAGGAGCAGGAGCAGGAGCAGGAGCACCAGGAGCGGGAGCGGGAGCACCAGGAGCGGGAGCGGGAGCACCGGGAGCGGGAGCAGGAGCACCGGGAGCGGGAGCACCGGGAGCGGGAGCAGGAGCACCGGGAGCGGGAGCACCGGGAGCGGGAGCAGGAGCACCGGGAGCGGGAGCAGGAGCACCGGGAGCAGGAGCAGGAGCACCAGGAGCGGGAGCGGGAGCACCAGGAGCAGGCTTACCACCTTCGGGCTTACCACCGGGAGCACTAGGAGCACCAGGAGCGGGAGCGGGGGCACCGGGAGCGGGAGCAGGAGCACCAGGAGCGCCAGGAACTGGAGCAGCTGGAGCACCAGGAGAAGAGGTAGGAATCACGGGAATAATTGGCTTGGTAATTGTGGTCAAAGAAGTAAATGTTGTTGACTGGGAAGTATAAGTGATGCGAGAAGTTTCTTCTTCACATGGAACTGTTGTGATGAATGTCGAAACAGTAACAGTTCCACTAATTGTACAGCTTGAGGATAACGTAACAACGGTTGAACCAGTTGGACTACTGGATTTGGAACTAGGACCGACGGTAGAAGTAGAGGTTTGGACACAGCTTGCATCCGTGCAAGGCTGAGGCCCGGGGCCTGGACCTGGACCAGTAGAAGGTTTGGGAACAGGGCAAGGACCGGGACCAGGACACGGTTGAGGGCTAGGGACGGGAGTAGGGCCAGGTGCAGGACTCGATGATGGACCAGGAGCAGGGCTGGTGGAAGGACCAGGAGCAGGACTAGAGGATGGAACAGGCACTGGACAAGGACCTGGACCAGGGCAAGGACGAGTACTAGGACCGGGTGCAGGACTAGAGGATGGTCCGGGTGCTGGACTAGACGACGGAACGGGTACCGGGCAAGGACCTGGACCTGGGCAAGGACGAGTGGATGGTCCGGGTACAGGGCTAGTGGAAGGTCCAGGAGCAGGACTAGTGGAAGGTCCAGGAGCAGGGCTGGTGGAAGGTCCAGGAGCAGGGCTAGTGGAAGGGCCGGGTGCAGGACTAGACGACGGAACGGGTACCGGGCAAGGACCTGGACCTGGGCAAGGACGAGTGGAAGGTCCAGGAGCAGGACTAGTGGAAGGTCCAGGAGCAGGACTAGTGGAAGGTCCAGGAGCAGGACTAGTGGAAGGTCCGGGTGCTGGACTAGAGGATGGAACAGGTACCGGGCAAGGACCTGGACCTGGGCAAGGACGAGTGGAAGGACCGGGTGCGGGGCTGGAGGATGGTCCAGGGGCAGGACTAGATGACGGAACGGGTGCAGGACTAGAGGATGGTACAGGCACTGGACAAGGACCTGGACCAGGGCAAGGACGAGTACTAGGACCGGGTGCTGAACTGGTGGATGGTCCAGGAGCAGGACTAGTGGAAGGTCCGGGTGCTGGACTAGACGACGGAACGGGTACCGGGCATGGACCTGGACCTGGGCAAGGACGAGTGGACGGTCCAGGTGCAGGGCTAGTGGAAGGTCCGGGTGCAGGACTAGAGGAAGGTCCGGGTACAGGACTAGAGGATGGTACAGGCACTGGACAAGGACCTGGACCAGGGCAAGGACGGGTACTAGGACCGGGTGCTGGACTGGTGGAAGGTCCAGGAGCAGGGCTGGTGGAAGGACCAGGAGCAGGGCTAGTGGAAGGTCCGGGTGCTGGACTAGACGACGGAACGGGTACCGGGCAAGGACCTGGACCTGGGCAAGGACGAGTGGATGGTCCGGGTGCAGGGCTAGTGGAAGGTCCGGGTGCAGGACTAGAGGATGGAACAGGCACCGGACAAGGACCTGGACCTGGGCAAGGACGAGTGGATGGTCCGGGTGCAGGGCTAGTGGAAGGTCCGGGTGCTGGACTAGAGGATGGAACAGGCACCGGACAAGGACCTGGACCTGGGCAAGGACGAGTAGAAGGTCCGGGTGCTGGACTAGACGACGGAATGGGTACCGGGCAAGGACCTGGACCTGGGCAAGGACGAGTGGATGGTCCGGGTGCTGGACTGGTAGAAGGTCCAGGAGCAGGGCTAGTGGAAGGTCCGGGTGCAGAACTAGAGGATGGAACAGGCACCGGGCAAGGACCTGGACCTGGACAAGGACGAGTGCTAGGGATAGGAGCTGAACTAGATGAGGGCTCGGGTCCTGGGCAAGGGCCAGGTCCTGGGCAAGGACGAGTGCTAGGGCTAGGAGCAGGACTAGATGAAGAACCAGCAGATGAAGATGGTGCTACCGAAGAAGATGGTGCGCTGGTGGGCACAGAGCATTTAGTATCGTTAGGGTCGGTGCAGGGCTTGGGTGGAATAGAAGAGGAAGGGCCAACTGTAGAAGATGAAGGACCAACAGTTGAAGACGGAGCACTGGTAGGAATAGAACACTTGGGATCGTTAGGATCAGTACATGGCTTAGGTGGAACTGAAGAGTAAGGACCGACGGACGAAGATGGCACACTGGTAGGAACAGACGTGGATGGACCAACTGTAGAAGAAGGAGCGCTGGTAGGAATAGAACACTTGGGATCGTTAGGGTCAGTGCATGGCTTAGGGGGAACCGACGAAGAAGGACCAACAGAAGAAGAAGGAGCGCTGGTAGGAATAGAACACTTGGGATCGTTAGGGTCAGTGCATGGCTTCGGTGGAACCGAAGATGACGGGCCAACAGATGAAGATGGCACACTGGTAGGAACAGACGTGGATGGACCAACTGTAGAAGAAGGAGCGCTGGTAGGAATAGAACACTTGGGATCGTTAGGGTCGGTGCATGGCTTAGGGGGAACCGACGAAGAAGGACCAACAGAAGAAGAAGGAGCGCTGGTAGGAATAGAACACTTGGGATCGTTGGGATCAGTACATGGTTTGGGTGGAACCGAAGAAGAAGGGCCAACAGTAGAAGACGGAGCGCTGGTAGGAACTGATGTTGATGGGCTAACTGTAGAAGACGGGGCACTGGTAGGAATAGAACACTTGGGATCGTTAGGGTCAGTGCATGGCTTAGGGGGAACCGACGAAGAAGGACCAACAGAAGAAGAAGGAGCGCTGGTAGGAATAGAACACTTGGGATCGTTAGGGTCAGTGCATGGCTTCGGTGGAACCGAAGATGACGGGCCAACAGATGAAGATGGCACACTGGTAGGAACAGACGTGGATGGACCAACTGTAGAAGAAGGAGCACTGGTAGGAATAGAACACTTGGGATCGTTAGGGTCAGTGCATGGCTTAGGTGGAACTGAAGATGAAGGACCGACGGACGAAGATGGCACACTGGTAGGAACAGACGTGGATGGACCAACTGTAGAAGAGGGGGCACTGGTAGGAATAGAACACTTGGGATCGTTAGGATCAGTACATGGCTTGGGTGGAACTGAAGATGAAGGACCAACAGATGAAGATGGTGCACTGGTAGGAACCGAGCATTTCGGATCGTTAGGATCAGTACACGGTCCAGTGGGAACCGAAGTGGAAGGACCAACAGTAGAAGACGGAGCACTGGTAGGAATAGAACACTTGGGATCGTTGGGATCAGTGCATGGCTTAGGGGGAACCGACGAAGAAGGGCCAACAGAAGAAGAAGGAGCACTGGT
The DNA here is from genome assembly GCA_022457085.1 of Saccharomycotina sp. CBS 16003. Lineage (NCBI taxonomy): Eukaryota > Fungi > Ascomycota > Saccharomycotina sp. CBS 16003. The sequence continues at coordinate 1,269,023 of JAJNCF010000020.1, forward strand.
GGGAACCGAGCACTTAGGATCGTTAGGATCGGTGCAAGGTCCAGTTGGAATGGAAGTCGAAGGGCCTACAGTTGAAGACGGAGCGCTGGTAGGAACAGACGTGGATGGGCCAACTGTAGAAGACGGGGCACTGGTAGGAATAGAACACTTGGGATCGTTGGGATCAGTACATGGTTTGGGTGGAACCGAAGAAGAAGGGCCAACAGTAGAAGACGGAGCGCTGGTAGGAATAGAACACTTGGGATCGTTAGGATCAGTACATGGCTTGGGTGGAACTGAAGATGAAGGACCAACAGATGAAGATGGTGCACTGGTAGGAACCGAGCATTTCGGATCGTTAGGATCAGTACACGGTCCAGTGGGAACCGAAGTGGAAGGACCAACAGTAGAAGACGGAGCACTGGTAGGAATAGAACACTTGGGATCGTTGGGATCAGTACATGGTTTGGGTGGAACCGAAGAAGAAGGGCCAACAGTAGAAGACGGAGCGCTGGTAGGAATAGAACACTTAGGATCGTTGGGATCAGTACATGGTCCAGTTGGAATAGAAGTTGAAGGACCAACTGTAGAAGACGGAGCGCTGGTAGGAATAGAACACTTGGGATCGTTAGGATCAGTACATGGCTTGGGTGGAACTGAAGATGAAGGACCAACAGATGAAGATGGTGCACTGGTAGGAACCGAGCATTTCGGATCGTTAGGATCAGTACACGGTCCAGTTGGAATAGAAGTTGAAGGACCAACTGTAGAAGAAGGAGCACTAGTAGGAACCGAGCACTTAGGATCGTTAGGATCGGTGCAAGGTCCAGTTGGAATGGAAGTCGAAGGGCCTACAGTTGAAGACGGAGCGCTGGTAGGAACTGAGCAGTTCGGATCATTAGGGTCAGTACATGGTCCAGGAGGTTTAGTGGATGATGGTGTGGCTGACGATGATGGTGTGCTAGATTTACAATCAGGATCGTCAGGACCTTCGCACATATCACACTTCGGGGTGAGCTTGTTTTTGTATTTCTCGTAGCATTTGGTATTTTTACATCTTTCCAAGGCTTTGTCAAAAGCACAGTTGTCTTCACAGGCACATTCTTTGTAACCAGGATGGCCAGGTGCGCCACATTGCTGCAATTCTTCCCATGCCTCTTTACAGTCGTCACAATCTTCAGAAGGTTCAGGTGTATGGGTTGGCTTAGGAGGAGTGTCGCCTAAATCATCATGTTAGTATTCTTATTTAGCTTGTTTTTACTAATAAGTTCCAAACTTACAGTCAAACTTCAATTTATCTGCGTAGTCACCGAAACATCCACAGGTTTTGCACAATTTGTACTGGACCATAAACGCGGAATCTTTATCGCAGGCGCATGATGTATATTCATCGCAACCGGGCTCTCCGCATTTTTCCAACTCGGCAATGGCTGAAATGCATGACTTGGGACATTTGTCATCGTGATCATCGTCGTGATCATCGTCGTGGTCATGGTCGTGGTCGTGGTCGTGATCATGGTCGTGGTCGTGATCATGGTCGTGGTCATCATCATCATCGTCATGATTGCTGTCGCCACATTTAATGGATAGCTTAGCTTCAAAATCAGACCAACAATCAGAAGCCTTGCATTTTGCAAGTAGTCCGATAAATTCAAACTTTGGGTTACAAGCGCAGGCAGTAAACCCTTTGCTGTTGATAGATCCGCATACAGAGAGTTTTTCAATAGCTTTCAAACAGAAAGAGTCGTCTTTTTGTTCGCCTGAGCTGCCAGCAATGGCACTGCTGGCTAAAAGTAAAAGAGTGGCGGATTTGAACAACATCAGTGCTAATTTACCAATAGATAGTTAACAAATGAGTTGAACTTGAAAAGATTGATGATTTTTTATATTAATTCAAAGGTCTTTTCATCGTTCTTTTATAATTTTTTGCTTGGTTAAATACAAATTGCAAATGTTTTTATTCATTTGTACCATTATCATAACAATACTTCTTTTGATACTGCAGTTTTAAAATTTCGGTTAAATTTTTCAACAGTATTATTTTGTGAGACAAAGTATGTCCTATATCTTTATACTGTAATGATTTGCAATTCAATAGTATAAAACCTACTGCAAAGTTTGAAAAAGACTAACCCAGCTTACTATACTCAAAATACAATACATACAGATTAATTACAGCTTTAGTGAATAACATGCTTTGGAGTTAACATCGGCATACTAAGGTTGTCTAAATCATTCTGAATCAATCCGAGTCATTGTTTGGTACTTATGAAAGTTACATTTTACCTTTCCATGACAGCCACACTTTCTACATTTCGTCTCTATATACAATTTCCATTTGATATATCTATGTTTGGTTGCTTCAAAATTTAAAAACATATGCCATAATCTACACTGTTATGCCCTATCAACTGTGCGAGTGAGCTGCTGCTTTTCTCATATATACATAAGCCAATGTACATGTCTAAACTTTAACCAACATTGATTTTTTTAAATCGATAATTTATGTTGATTTCTCGTTACTTTGATTGTTTTTAATGTGTACCAATCAAAAGCGATAAACAATCTCTTCAACTGCCAGTATTTTAGTTCATTCAGTCACATAGACTTTTCTTCATATTATGCTTTATACATTTGGTCAGAAAATGTGAAGTGCGTTGTTTCACAGCAAATGGCATTCAATAACCAACCTTTTGTACCGTAATTTACTTTCAGCGTATATTAAATTTTGGGCTGCTCAAAATCTTGGGTTTTCTGTCATTTGACTGATTCACAAATACTCAGTATTACAAAATAATTTTACTGATGAATACTTCAATTTTTGATAGAGGCTCTCAAGCACAGTGCTGAAGCTAGATGTTTTGATCCAAATTTCGCGAGTTCTTAATTATCGAAGACGCAGTGTCTTGCAGCAGTTCCAATTTAAATCATGGAAAGGCGTTTTCAATAACAGTATGAACTAGATGGCAATTATTGCTTGGCCTTTTTAAAAGCGTATGTACAACTTGAATAAGTATTTTTGCCACAGGTCGATATACTTTTGTTCCAAACTAAAGTCTTTAAATTTTGTACCCAAAGTTATCGGTTTGCCTACATTAATCGGCATCCACAATTCGTCTAAATCACGAGTACCAAAACAGTCTCAAATATCAGTATACGGTTTTTTTTTCTCTGATCAAAACGTTATGCGCGGCTCACCGTTAATCAGTCATAATTCAGAGAGACTAATATCAAATACTCTTTCTTACAGCCCTTTCTCAATAGTATGTGAGGATTTTTTGTCTATTTTTTGAATTTGAAGCTGTTTTTGAATTGATACTCTGTATTCAATAAGGTGATCTTAAAGTTTCAGAATCCTTGAGTATCACTTTACCATTATTAGATTTGTCATGTTTTTGGTAGAGTGGCTGTTTGGTAGCTTTAAGGTTTCTCCAATATGGCAAAAAGAAAATCTGGGGCGTATGGTAAACATTTGATTATCAACCGCCACAATCCGCCGTAGTGCCCAAAGTGCATACTCGGTTATCAATATTACAAATTTCAAAAGCATAATATTGTTTTTGATTCTTAGGGATTCTAGGAGGGTCTAGTACGCCTATTATCAGAAATAAATACAAGAAAATACTTAATATGGCAAATAGATTTGAAGCTTATTTGTGCAGCCATCTTAAAATCTAGCTCGTAACATATCCAATTTGTGGCAAATCAATAACGACTTAATAGTTCTAGTTCTCAATGGTTGTAGAATAGACAGGTTTACAGATATCCTATACATCTAAATCAATTTTTTTGTGACCTGTGCTCATATGCATCATATTCTGATGTGAAAAACTACAGTTTTATTGAAGCTAGCCGTTCTCAAAACTTGATCATGAGCAAACTAATTTCAAGTCAAATCTGAAGTCAGTAAGTATAGCTTTTTTGATAGTAACAGGGTATGTATAGGATGATAATCTGTTTATTGTCCCTATGCCTCGGGATTATACACAATATATCTCTAAATAAAATAACTATATATAAAACAGACATAACAGAAGATATGTAATTCATTTGCTTATCTCATAGAAGATTGACGAAGTAACATCCCGCAGGAAGCGTTTTAGGTTTTCAGTGTTCGATGGCGCCAAATTCTTCATAGTTGTAACTATGTGCAAAGGGAAATCCAGGAGTCAGAAGGCTGATGATCAGAACCAACCTTTGATGCACAGCAAAACCTTTGCAGGCTGTAGGGTATGTATACGTAAATTCAAGGCGAATTAGAGTGACAATGACAATGCTCTGTTTATTATATCTATATCTCAGCCGTATATACAATATTATGCTTTTAAGTAAAATATCTATAAATAAAACAGACGTAACAGAAGATATTTGACTTATTTGGGTCTCTCATGAAGATTGACGACGAAGTAACTCTCCGCAGAGAATGTTCAAGGTTGTTTAGTGCTTAGCAACACTAGATTTACCGACTTTTTTCGTGTCACTTTTTGCGTAGACCAGGCGTCGTTGTTGAATAGTTTGACTCACATGTATTACTTGTAAGCTACTTTTGTTTTATTATCAGAGTGTGACATAATTTAGTTGTTATAAAAGCATTTTGTGGTATATAAATTTGTCTCATACATTAGAAGAAAATTGTTGTTTCTTAGAAAATAACATAACCAATAACTAATATCAACAGCTTCTAAAAATGATTTCAACTATTTTTGCTATTTCTTTTGTGATCAAAATCTAATCTTGATATCCAAATGTAGGTATAGACTCGCGAAGTACACACCTTGACTGTTGATCAAATTAAAGTTTTCATCTTCCAAATCAGTTGCAATCCGTAATAGGATACAACCAATTTGGGAATTTTAAAAAGAGTCCACCTAAAAAGGAAAAAAGTATTTTGACAAATCATATCGCAGTAATTATGTGTAACCATATTTTTTTCTAGTAGTGTATGCTGTCGTAGGAAGTACGACAAAAGCCGCATCTGGTTTACACCATCTTGCGTCTTACCAGCCTTCTCCCTAAGTAAGGTTGTTATTGGCTACCAATCTGTTGTTTTTATCTATTTTTCTATTTCTATAAATACAGGATCAACCTCCTGTTTCCCTTTTATAAGTCACCTTCAATTCATAAAGCACAAATATGTCGTTGCAGATTTTTAACAATAGATTTATAGTATTGGATTTACTTCAAATATAAAATATCTGATAATTCAGCTAAAGAAATGTTTCAAAATATGTGCTGTTAGTCTCCTCGCTTTGATTAATAAATGCTCCAACGGAATTCATTGGCCAATTCTTTAAGCTTAGCCTTAAAAATGGATGCTGATAAGTAGTTGACAATTTTCTGAGGTCAAAAGCCAGCTTTTTAAATGCTTCACCACATTTTCAAGATCTAAAAATGTTATACTACATCTATTATATAGTTTACAGATGCTGAATTGAGTAGTGAAACACGATACACTATTTCCTTCTGGTACCCGGCTAAAAGCCAGGTTTATCACCACTTACTAGAACAAAATAGAGATAAAACCTTTGTATAACTTACATTGGTATTGCTCGAAACTTTCAAGTTGATCGTCGAAGTTTTTATAAAACTAATGCGTGTAAATCCCAATGCTGAATAACTGCTGCTTTAGTAGTAGCTGTATGTACTTTGCGATTCCTAGAACCAATATGAAAAGATCACTATTTGATGTTTTACACTTATACAAAATGCGTAACAACTATTATGTAAAAGTTTATTAGAAGAATGTTCACATACACTGAAACGCGGGAATCCGGATCTGTATTAACACAAGCTTTTGCAAAAAACATTGCTAAGTACAAGAAAGATAATCTACAGTCGTGAATTCAGTGCAAAACCTTGAGCTCATGAAGATTCAAGATCTTGTTCCCCAATGTACTCAAAATTAATGCGCGACAAACTTAAGTAGCCGTCACTACTATGTAATTTTATTTGTGAATTTCAACATCTATGATAAAAAAAGATTAGTTATAAAACAATGCAGATTTAACATGATGTAATGACAATCTAATTTGTGAGATGCTTATAGATTTTCGCAAATTTCAAAAACTTATGTTTCGCCAAATTCAACCAAGACCAGGCAAAATTGAAACCTCACTGTATGCACCAAACCTTCTTCCATGCCACTTATGGCTGTAAATTGATCTACTTTGCTAAAAACTTCCCAAATCTACATTAGTTATAATGATACTGCTGAAAATTGAAAAGAAAGATAACACAAATTATTTTTCGTATTTTATTTCATGTTTGTTGAATAATGGCTTTTTTCAGTTACAGTGCACACCTTGCTGAACATATGAATCTATGAGTTACTTTCTGTCCCAGAATAGTCTCATTATCAAAGTCTTTAAACTGTTGTTAAAATCTTTTCAACAGTGTCCGACATAATTGCTTTTTTTTGTGTATCGAAAAATTTAGCCTTTTATTGTTTTATCAATCAAAATCATTCTACACGTTAGAGTAATACCTCCAAGTAGTTTTTTGTTGTTTCTGTACCAATGTCATTAGTTTGCTAGGCCTTGATAAGCCAATTGGTTCAAAATAGTGATTGTTGAAGTATGATATTGATCTTTGACAAAATGCAAAATGAATCGCACCTAATGTGAAAGCGTTGAAAGTTACATGTAAAAGTTCCAAAGTTCACCACTATATTATAGTCCTGGATACATACTTCAGTGATGCTTTAGAAGCGATCAACCGTCGATGGAAGTAACTGAGACGAAATACGCACCACAAAACTTTAAAGTAAAATGATTGCGTATTTATACACGAAAACTTAGCTTGATCTCTGTGAACCAAAGTATTGTTGCTCGAGGCGTTTTGACACTTTTGGGTTGGATTCTGTAAAGCCAAGAGCATAAGTTCACACCACAGTTTTTTAAAAATTGATTGGTGAGAATGTCTTGCCCACAAACAGTACAAACAAATGTATGTACACAGTTTTTACAAGTGATATAGTGTATTTGGCTGCTTTTTCTAGCCTCTTTAAAATTGTTTATCAAATTTTACATAATTGGAGATCACGAAACCTGTAGCCCATATTTTACGTTGTCAATCAAAAGGTCTTTTTGAAATTTTTTTCTCAAGTTAAAACAGTCATGATCTTTTCATATACGGTAAATACAATACCTCCACTCAAAACGAGTCGCCCTAATCGTGGGGTCGCGCCCTTCCAAAAAGTCACCCTCTTCTCTGAAAATTCTTGAAAAACAGTGTATGGTTTCTCTGTACTCAGATTTGGCATCCAAACTCTGTATTCTAGTCTTGAAAGTATCTAAAGGCATAGTAGTGTACACTGTGATGATACCCGTAATAGCTCCTACAGCAAATGTTTCTATAAATGATAAGAAAGCGCTTGAATTAGCTTTAGACTGTGGAATGAATGTCTTCATAGCATTGTATGACCCAAGACGGACACTCTGATTTGCAGCTTACCTCATCGTCACAGGCAAAACGCCTAGGTATATACCTGAAATACCTTTATTGCTGAACAACCTTGCGGTAACGCAAATTAATCCTTGGTATTTGGGTTTTCTAAGTTGCCTATCATCGATCATGGCGGTCTTGATAGTTTCAAAAGGGGTAACAGCCACTACAGATTGAAGCATCCCGGAGCCCAAACCAGCAATAACTCCTCTTGTCTTCATCAATTCCCCTGTCTCGAGGTCTCTCAAGGCATTTTTGATTGAATCAAAGCCTTAAAATCAAACAGCAGCTTTGGCAGTGTTTCCAATAACGAAAGCGGGGCATCTTGTATATATGGTAGCAACACCTTGTGCTTTGGCAGTATTGTAGATCAGAGTCAATGGGTTTCCGCTTGCCTAAACATCGTTTCAAGTCAGATAATATGCTCACAAAGACAGTAGCAATTGCGATTGAACACATACATTTGAAGTTTTACTGACAAGCTGTAATCTGGTCATTCCGAATTCGAAAGGATACTTAAGGGAGGTTGCGATTAGTCTCGAGAATTAAAAACAACAACAAAGGTGGTCTAAAAACATACAGTTGTTGCACTTTCCAGGGCGCCAGCTGTACCCCCGCAACAAAAGATTTCCAGGCTTTGGACTATACGGACCTCCGCTAGCAAACATTCAACTTGTATCTAATTTCTGGATTGCCTGTCAAAAGGTCTTCTTACCTTTTTAGTTCCAGTAGCTGTGCTAGACATGTTTAATTCCAATCGCTTTCACTTTTTGCGCCTTTCAATGGTATTCTAGTTAGACTATTGCTTGATTGATAAATGAAAAGAAGACTGTAGCGGATCAATCTGTCTATTTTATCTTGGTAGTCATACTTGTTGACTCTTATTAAAAGTGTACTATCAGCTTTAATCTAAAATCTACATAATATTATCCATAGTCACGTGACTATTGTGATACTTGATACTGTATGTTATGATGATGATTGAAGTCAATGCTTAGGCCTACATAGCTCTTACAAAACGCTTGTCTGGGTGCACACATCAAAAACAACATAGTGTTGACGCTATTTAGATTAATATTACACATACGGTATGTTATTCTGCAAGTTCCTTTAGAACAATGAATGTACACCTGATCCAACTGAACATCTAAAAATTCCGAATTTGTTGTGCAAAACTAAACTGAGAAAATAGTAATATTATTGACAAAGCTATGCAGAAATAGATTGATCAATTAGATGGGTAGTCAGCGTTATCAAATGAGCAAAGGCTAACTTTGTATTAGGATAGTCAAATCCAAGCAAACATATGTATCGATAAGAAAGAACGTGTACCACTCTATGTGTGTATACAAACCAACCAAAATTCACAATATCAAAGGTAACCATAGTTACGAAACATGCTAATTCATGAACGTTGTCGCTTAACTGGAAACATAATTCGCTAAATTTACCTCAAGGTTTTAATACCGACTGAACCTTTCAACCTCACAATTGTATATGCCAAGCTGAAAACTATACTAATTAAGCTGCCAATTACAATTATTACAATTACTCAACTATATGTACACAGAGAACTTATTTCTCTTTGCACGAAGAGTTTTAAACTTCAACTCTTGATGTTTTGTGAATGATTCCAAAATAAATGGTAGTTACAAAGAGTTAACATTTGAACAAATATTCAACGGATTGAAACTTCTCGTAGATTTGACATGATATTATGAACATTGATTTTTTAAATATTCGTATTTTGAGCTTGTCATTTCGTAAGAATTTCTTTATTGGATTGACTTTATTATTGTGATTGCAATATAAAATAATATAAATGCTTAACTTCAATTTCCAGGGCGTAATATTCAGCATCTTAACAAATCAAATTTTCAACACTAAGCTTTATTAACTGCCAGAAATGCTTTTTTCAGTAACAAACGCCTGACTTTATAACGCAATAAACATTAAAAACAGTTTGAATCATAAGTAAACGCAACTTTGGTTTTTGTTCCAAAGTTTATGCATTTTATTGAGCAGCTCATGACTTATTGTGGAGCCACGATAATGGTGAAATTGAGTCATGAGTCAGACATTTTTGCAGCTCATAATCTCAAAAAAATACAGTCCAAATCTTCTTGCATCGACACGAAATTTCACATTATATTGCTTCTTTGAAGTTTATCTAAATCACACACAATACAAGACTTTTCTAATGATTTACTAGTGTTGAAAATGCGGTGAACTTATATCAATCACAATATTAAAATTTTTATAAGACTTCGTCTCAAAAGTACTGTATGAAATAGAAAAAATCCGGTTAGAAGTCATCAGTTTATTTAAATCGTTTCTTAAGTATATCCGAACCAAACTCTTCATATTCAACCTTAGAAACCCAGCTTTGATCATAATTACCCATGGATGCAAGTATACTGGCTCCAGTCCAGTTCGCATTCTTGAAATCCCCGCCAACAGAACTTAGAATTCTGACCTTCGCTGATGGATACATGGCTATGAGATCGTTTGTCAATCGTTGATTAAAACCTTGAAATAGACTGCTTCCACCAACAAGAACAATGTTATTGAGTAAGTATCCAACAAGTTCGTTGGGTAAGTTGGCAAGCGACAGATTAATTAAAGAAACCAATCCAAACGAACCATCTGGAAGAGATCCGTTGAGTGTAGGTGAAACAGGATTGAATAGCGGCTCTACTGAAGCGAGTCGTTCAAATGAAAAGCTGGTGTGCTGACCATCTGGAAACTCAAAAGGACGAGGACCCATTCGTGATATAATTGATGCCGATAAATTTGAAGTTTCCGAGACATAACAAGTCGATTCTTTAAATTCGTCAACTACCCTGTTAGTCTGATATGCTCGGAAACTGTCTGTGATATTTTCTAAGCCAGATCGTAGCTGATCTTTCTTTTCTACCATGAAAGTTGGATTGATAGTAATGAATTTTGATTGGATTGCTTTCATAACATGTGCAGATATAAAATCACCTCCAAAACGTGTCGATACCATGTTTTTGCTCAAAACAGCACCATCAACGACTGGTGCAATACGGGTGCCGGAGGCGCCAATATCAATGACAAGAGCACTGCCAATTTCAACATTGAAGCATGCTGCTAAAGGCTGCTTCACAACGCTAAACAAAGGAACATTTAACGACTCAAACACAGTTTCTGCTAGCTTTCCGTAGTGCGAAGGCGAATGGTTACCTGTGATTGCCAGTGGCTGTTCGTCGGTAGCTACACAAAGCTCATTGTCGTAAACATGCTGCCATAACTTTGTGATTCCGTCCCAGTCCTGGATTTGGCCTTCGGGGCCGAGAGTAGAGTAAATCTCCTTACCTGGAATAAACTCGTGCAAATCGATGTTGCCAAAGCTATATTCCCCGTTCGTGTCGCGCCCGTAATATGATGGGATAATGTGACGAGGTGTCGCTTCACCAGAGTATCCAATACGAGTCCAAGTAGATCCGGATTCGAGAACTATCGAAGTTAACTCATCACTGTGTGGGGGTATGTAGACGTTGTTAGAATCAGCAAGATCTGGCATCATAAGGGTCTAAAAATAAGCGTGCTCTACTCTTTGTTGTTGATTCGAGTGCTTTTGGTTCAAGAAAAACAATGATGTAGAATGAGTGCTTTGAAATATTGTGCTGAGACTTACCCACCATGGACCCCAATATACGAAAGCTCGAAATTAACACAAATCAATACAGACATTACTTTAGACTATAGTAAACGTTTTTTATGCTCAAATACATGACAAGGTTAGAACAGAGAGAATGTTATTGATGCTATGAAATTTACATAAAAGTTTAAAAGAGGATATGTAGAAATTTACTGTCTTCTAAATACAGCGGACTATCACTATGGCTAGAAATACTTAACAATACACCATCAACAATTACAGTTGTCTGAATAGATCCTTCATGTTTACTGGGATTATGTTCATAAACCTTGATTAAATTTAAAAACTGACCAGTACTTTCTCTGATACAATTAAACGTAGTTTTGGGTCAATTCTTTTCAAACAACTGCTCATCTTCGGGAGGGTGAAGGATATTCAACGTGCCATTGGGAAAAGAAACAGTATATATATATGTATAACCAACACATACCATTGTATCGTGAAAGCTCTTCAGCCGTGAATGGTGTATTTAAAAGAGGATATAAGTTTACTTTCTCTTTGAGTTGAAATTTGCTCGACCTGCCGCAATTCGAGGATATTAAAAAACAAGTTAGCTGTTAATGGTTCAGTGAGAAACAAATAGAATAGAAGAAAAAAGAGAACTTGCAGTTGTTAACTTTCATTAACAAATAATCTTAACAAAGACCTTTCTGATCTCATATTTTGACTGTCTTCGAAGCAAAATAGAGCTACTCTAGAAAACAGTGGTAAACTAAGATAGATAAAAAAAAGGGGTCATCCCGGGTTTGATCCGGGGTCACCTGCAAATACGCTGCGAAACGTATGAGCTTCGTAATTACCCGAAGCAGGTATACTACCACTATACTAATGACCCAAGTTTTGAAAATGTTTTTATGGACCTATGTACATATTTAGTATATATGAGTTTGAAGTTTTTTTTCCAGCTATAATTTCATACTTGAATTTGTTTTCTCAGCTTGAATGCCATCAGAAAATTCTGTAGTCACCATAGCATTTCTATTTTTGAAGACACAATGAACCGTGACATTGAACACTGTGTTCTTTTTGAGGTTGCAGTAGTTTTCCTTGACGCTTTGCTAGGTATCATACCTCATGTAAAACAAACCCCAATATTATGAAGTATGATAACATGAGGCATAAGCACTTGAATCAGGTACATGAATGACTATTACTTACTTTATGATTGTTATATTTGTAGACTTTAGTTGAATCATTATTATTGTTTTTGAATTGACACCTCTGAGCACTGAACGCTATACACAAACGAAGAACGTCAATTCGTCCCTTAACAAGTAAAATTTCCCAAGATTTTGAAAGAAAATCAACAAACCAAATCACCAGTTAAATTGAAAGGCACCAAATACTGATATCACGCGACCACGTAAATTGCAAATATTGCATTTGTAAAATCAAAAAATACAATTTCCATACATGAAATTATTCTCCAAGAACTACATTAGTGATTAAGTAAATGTGTCCATATATACCTAGTAGACATTCACAGACTACATCGAGACATACATAAAAGTACCAAAACTCGGGCGCAGCAAGCACGCCTAGTCTTAGTCTAGTCTTTACAATATCACAGCGCATCTTCATATAAATATAGAGATAGAGCACAAGTAATATTTTGGATCGCAAGCTATATATGCTCATGACAAACGCCAATATGAGAAACAATATCAGGCTTCGAAAGCAGTAACTTAAAACCTTTATCCACGATTGCCACGCTGAGAATACTGTGAAGTTTGAATATCGAACATTCAGTAAAGACCGGTTTGGCTGGCAAAGTTGGTACTAATACTCTCGACATCATCGTCATCAGATGCATCAGACTCATCGCTATCGGCTTGAAGCAATTTAGTCATACGCTCACTTAAGCTATTACCGAAATCTCTCTCAACTTTTCTTGATGGCGCAGCATTTGAAGCAATGCTGAATTGCTGCTGGAATATGTTCGCCAAGTTGCTGGGATCCATAGGGACATCTGCATGGCTCTCGAGTTCTGGACCAATGTCAGAAAACAAATCACTAGCAAGCTGAGAAGATTTGATAGTATCGGCAACGGAATCAGTATCATTGACAAATGGTCTGGCGTTGTTGTGACGACGATAGTTATGACGGGGTTTGTGCAAAATAATGTTACTGGGCTGAAGTCGGTTAATAAGACCTTCAACCAAACAGCCCTTTTCACGGAAATGAGTCAAAAGATGAAGCCATAAAAGATTCTTGGAAAGTACCTTGGGATTACCAATTAGAACAAGACCATATTTGGCTCTTGTCAACGCGACGTTTAATCTTCTGGGATCAGATAGGAAACCAATACCCTGATTGTTGTTTGAACGAACACACGACACAATAATGTAATCCTTTTCTCTACCTTGGAATGCATCCACTGATTCAACTTCAACCTGTCGATAGAGTTCTTTATCCATAGTTCCAGTAGAAACCATGTATTGAGTAAGATAGGCACGTTGACCCTCATAAGGGGTGATAATACCAATTTGAGAGGGCTTGATGCCAATCTTGAAGAACTTTGTAACAAGTTTCTCAACGTTGGTAGCTTCGGCTCTATTAAGATAACTGGTACCACTAGAGGATATCTCTTCTTGACCAATAACGCTCCAAAACATCATAGGGTTGCCGGGAACCGGCCATGAAAATGCCAAATCATCACGTTCTCTTTGTTGTCTAGTTACACCATTCTGAAGACTTCCGTCGTAAAACATGTTACTGGGGAATTCAGACAAACAAGGATGCATTCTATACTGAACATTCAATCTGATAGGGTTGTGACCGAGCATCACCAGTCTTTCAAAAAGCGACTTTGACAAACCGGCAGCTGCGGCAGGCTTATATCCAATAACAGGACCTAATTGTTGATGATCACCAACAAGTACAAGTTGCTTACAGCCGTGAGCAATTGGAATCAAACACTCGGGCTCGGTCGCTTGGGTACTTTCGTCAATAAGAACAGTTCTGAACCTCATATCTCTCAATCTACCTTCTCCGGCAGCAGAACAAGTACACACAACCACTTCGGCATCATTAAGAATCTTGTATTCTCCCATTCTTATAAGCTTATCATAAGCATTCTTGTCTTTAAGACTAAGTTCACCAGTATCGTCTTTAAGCTGTTTCAATTTACGTAACGCGGGATTGGCGTTACTATCGTTTAAAACCTTGGAGCTAAGTGTAAGCGCTTTGATGCTTTCGCTAGAGATCAAGTCACGACTTTTGGCAACCAATCTCACGACTTTCAGACCCGTTCTATTCAGCCTATCAGCCAGTTGATCGGCAGCAACATTAGAGGGAGCACAAACAAGGACAGGCTCGTTAGTCAGATTTCTAATATGATACACAATTGTAGTTGACACAACTGTTTTACCAGTACCAGGAGGACCCTGAATAAGAGAAAGTGGTGATTTCAAAACAGACACGACCGCTGCCTTCTGAGATTCGTTGAGATCGGCTAATCCCGGTACCCTGAGGTCTGCGGGAATAGGCAGGTCATTATAGATTGGGTGGACCTCGTGTCCAAGAAGCTTGTGGTAAATGTATCCCGAGACCGAGTACTCGTCCGCAGCAAAAAGTTTAAGGCTCTTTTGAATACGAGAATATGTGATACCAGACCACACAAAATCAATACGGAAATCAGTATTGAGCTCAGTGGGAGGAGTCTCACCTGACTTTAATTCAAGTGTAACTTCTTCCGAGTGATTGCTGGGAGTCTTGATAATAAAACCTGATCCCTCCCAAGGAGGGCCTTCGCTGCCCTCGTATCTTAGCTTCATTTCGTCGCCAATCATCATTCTCACCGAGGGATTGTCAAAAGAGTGAGTGTAAAATGACACCGTGTATCTCTGACTGAGACCAAAATCCCAAGAAACTACAATGTTGCCCTGAGATTGAGATTCAGTTTGTTTCCTATCATATTCGGCTTCTAATAGAACCAAGGGACCAAAACAACGTTGATACTCGTAACCGTTTTCGTATCTCAAAAGAACCTCAGGAACTTCTTGGTTAATGTTGGGATCATCGATATCGTCAACAGTAGCGTATGGGTTCTCTTTCCAGATATCCTCGAGTTTCATCATATCGCCAGGACTAATGTTTCTGGCTCTTCCCACTTCCTCTTCGGAAGGCACCGATACAAGCCAAGAAATGAAGGCTCTATCGGTAATAATCGGTTCCCACTGCGCAGTATCCCAATTCAAGTCTTTTCCAGCAGGAGCGGAAGCGCACGGGTGACGGCACAGGATCACAACCACAGTATCGGCTTTAGCGGAAATGAAACCCAGAACAAACACGTTCTTGGTACCGCAGTTGTAACACTCCAAAGTGGTGTCGCCTAATTCAGAGTCAGGGTGAAGTGCCACGGCCTTATGTCTAGCCCGAACTAAATGATTCACAATGTGCGACGACGAGGTACCTGCACTTGAGTTGCAGAACCATTTGTTGCATGTAACACACTTGACAACAGAGGAGATTTCGTGAATTCCACAGTAAGAGCAAGCGTGCTCTGGAAGGATGTTTTTGTATCCGGTATCCTCTAGTTGGGTATAAATGTCTTCATCGATATCATCGAAATTGCCAATATCGTAGTTGGGGCGAACAATGGGATTGTCCCCCAATGCCAAACTACCGCCACGACCTTGGAAGATCAATTCAGAAATAGCATCTGAATCATCTATGCTATCATTGGCAGTGTTGTAGACCATTTCTAAGTACAGAAATCAGTTGCAGACACAAGTGTTTCTGATTTACTGAAATTTGTGATTGTTTGCAAAAAAATAAATTAGAAAAACTCCTACAGAAAAGGTGCGGACTGAGAATTTACCCTACTTGCAATAAAATACGCCTTGAGCTATATAACTTGAAGCTGCGATTTTGTAAAATTGATGGAAGGACTAAAGTAAATGGGAATTGGGAGTTTAAAATACTTTTTCCATTTAGTATTTTTGAATTTTTTTCAACCATCGTGCGAGCACTAAATCTAGAACTGGCGTTTAATAAAACATTGCAAAATGGTATGTTGATTTATTGATTCAAGAGCCTATTGAACACGTATTAATTTGAATTTTAGATCAGAAGACAAGCACGTGAAAGAAGAGAGTTTCTTTACAAGAAATCATTGCAGTTACAAGAGGCAAATCTTGCTCAGAAGAGACAACAGCTTAAAGCTGCGTTAGCTTCTGGTAAACCTCTACCCAAAGAGATTGCTGAAGACGAAGAGCTTAGAAAAACGTTCAAGTATGACGAAGCGCTAGAACAAGAAGTTGACGATGAGTACTCGGCACTGAGTGGAATCCAGGAACCCAAGGTGGTCATCACAACAAGTAGAGACCCCAGTACCAGATTATCACAATTCACAAAAGAGATTAAACTGTTATTCCCGACAGGTATTCGACTAAACAGAGGTAACACCATTTTGCCCAATCTTGTTTCAGCCTGCCAATCCTCATCGGCTACTGATCTTGTTATCTTGCATGAACACAGAGGTGTTCCCACCGCCATGACCATCACACATTTCCCTCATGGGCCTACCGCTTCTTTTTCATTACACAACGTTGTGTTGAGACACGACCTTGAAAACTCAGGAAACCAGTCCGAGCAATATCCTCATCTGATATTCGACAACTTCAACACTAAGTTAGGTCAAAGAGTGGTACAGATCTTGAAACACATGTTTCCACCAGGCGTTAAGAAGGATAGCTCAAGAGTGATTACATTCAGTAACCAAGGCGATTTTATCAGTGTCAGACAACATGTGTTTGTAAGAACTAAAGAAAGTGTTGAGCTTGCTGAGGTTGGTCCTCGATTCGAAATGAAGCTCTACGATCTTAGATTAGGAACTGTGGACAACAAGGATGCTGATGTTGAATGGAGACTCACAAATTTCATCCGAACAGCCAACAAAAAAGATTATTTGTAAATTATTTCTAGTATGGTCATTTATCAATACGTATTTAAACCGAAGTGAATAGCATGCTCAAAAACTAATATTTTATGTTTTCACGGTATTCGTCCAAGTTCTTGTTTGGTTTTATTGCACGGATCAAATGGTAGGTTGTGAAGCTGTTTGGGGTATGTGTAGCTAGCGTTGCGACAGTACTTTAATTCATGTCCAGACTGAGTCTTGAGATTTGCATTGGCATCGATCTTTTGCTATTGCGAAATAGTCTCTTTGATCTTGAAGCCTTCTTGCTTAGAGTAGCTGATATCGAGAGGTCTGTTATTCTGAATAGTCATTTTTGTGTTCCCCGGAACCGGTCGTAAAGCGTTGGACATGCTATATGTAAGAGACAACTGTTCATCTTTTGTTAAGCAATCCTCATCCCCTAGATATTTTGCAAAGTCATTGCGCTGATGCTTCTTGAACAGTTTCAGCATCGTCATAGTGTACAAATGATGCAAGAAAACATGAACTTCAAAGAAATCTGTATGGAATATATTTATATCCTTGTACCCGCCTGGAGAATAGTTAAAATAGAATTGAATAAGGTTGTTTCATGCAACATATTGGACATATGTTTCAGCCAATACTTGGTGAAAATACGTGTAAAATGGAGTCTTGGTTGCACCTAGAGCTCGAAATCAAGTTATACGTGGATGGCAAAGATGCAAAGCTGGTTGATAAGTTTTTATTGACGACTTGAACCAGTGCGTTTTTATCTTCAATGCCTTTTCGGTGATATCAGTTAGCTACATGTCTGTTAGAACGCTATTGAGGTTATCAGAGCTCTTAGCTGTTCCTAGAGGAAATTTCCGATTTATGGACCATAGAATAAACATTTTGACTCACACGCAGAGATTCTCAACTGGTTCCTAGACTTAGGACTAACAGCAGTTCTTAATGCCACTGCTAATGTTCGCTCTTCTAAATACCTAATGCATCTATCTTAACGAGATAGCAAACATGACAGCTTTGTTCTGAATCATCATCATCAGAGGCTCCGATGGTAAACCTGCTCTGTCTGAATTTGTAGCATCCATGACAATACACGTATAAGCCTGCACGATTGCCTACCACTTAAGGTTTTTCTTGTGGGCTGCATATACAACGCTGGCGAAGCACACGACCGTTCTTATTTATTAGCTGACCAACCAAATCTGCAAGTCTGATTCATGAAACAATAGGTTGCTCAAAACTAGAAACAATGTGTACCTTAAAACACGACAAATGGCGACAGAATTGAGTGCAATGTTGAGCCAAATCTGGTTAAAGAAAATGCTGATCAAATCAAACCGATATTTTAATCAACCCATCAGCCCACTAACTCCAAGTTGGGATTCATCCCGACACCTATATTCGCTTTCGGTTCTTGTTTAGCTGTTGGGATTTTCTTAGATCAACTGTCTCTCTGCATGCTTCCAACGATTATATTATACATGACTGTATATATATAGGCTCAAACATCCCAAGATACACTCCGCAAATACTACTATTGAGTCCCAGCACTCCGAATTGGTGATAGCGAATTCCGTACCGTCTGTTGCGTTTTCGGATCAATTAACTTTTTTTTGTTTCTCTCTTCAAAGTGCCATCTCAGTTGGAAAAAAATAAAATAAAAATGTTGAATTCAGCTTGGGAGGTGTCTCCCCACATTATCAATAGGGAGTTCATTGCAATTCATGGAAGTAGATCAACAATGAGTTTGAGGAGTGTTGCAACCGTGGGTATGTGCTCATAAGATTTCCGTGCGTGAGACTCGTATATGTGTGAGTATAAACTAACGAGGGGGATTAGATTGGAAGTCTCAAGTCGAGCAGAGCATTATTACATCAAATGGATTCACCGAATCAACATCGATACGCTACAAAATAAATAACTCTAGCATCAGAAAACAGTAAGTCTTTTTGAGTCAAAGAAATTGATAGCCGATTCAATTATTGTCTAATAAGAATACTTAGAGGTGTAGGGAAGATTGAGAGTAACTCAATTTTGTACATCACGGAACCAGAAACAGGTCATAGTGTTTCAATGAACCTGATATCAAGCAAAGTTTTTGCTGTTTTTTCAAAGACTACTTGTGATATTCAAATCATGCTGAACGCTGAATCCTCTACTAATTTTGCAGTCTCACTGACGGTCCCGCATGCTGCCGCGAGCGAATGACTCGCGGCGGTACTGCTTCACTCAAATCTGAAGCCTGCTGGCTTTAGTAGGAAGCAGTACTTTCCGCGTATTCAATCTGAAAAACTTGACAACACAGTTTTAAAATCAGCAGGTGTTGTGATATTGCAAAACGCTGTTTGGGTGCCTGCAAAGATAAAACTATCAATGTCAGGAGATCTGGTGATATACTCCAAACTTAGCGGAGGCGAAACAATCACGGTAACCGAATGTTTTGCATCAGGAATCCGAAATGTTCACCAGTCAGTGTTTGCCCAAAGCAATGTAATTCAAGTAGGCAAATGCTACAAATCCTCTCACTTGCAATACATCAAGTTCAACTGCGAAACAGAACACAACAAATGGCTGATATTATTAAAATCATTTTCACGCCCACATATATGCTCGCCGTCGACCGGAGATATCCAAAAGTCATTTAGAATCTCAAGAAGACTCAGAATCCGCATAGTCGAAGCTCGGCTCCCGGCACCTAAAAGAGCGTATGTAGAAATCGAATGTTCCGGGAAACTGTGGGGTAAAACCGGAACTGCTATTGAAAGCAAAAGGCCTTGTTGGAAAGAAGATTTTTGGTTTTCCAGTTTGCCGTCGGTTTGTCTTCCGGATTTTGTGTTATCAATCAGAAATGCTGTAGACGACAAAGTTCTACAGACAATCCGACTTACGCACAAGGATTTACGAGATGCGTTAGATCGTGACTGTTGGTACAAAGACAACACGATATGCTTAAAAATCAAGTTTGAAGAACTTTACATTGTTGCTGATGACCATTATTCTAAACTTCGAAAAGTGCTTGCTTCAGCATCGTTTAGAAATGTAGCGTTTTTTTCGATTGCAGAGCATGTAGCGTCTAAAAGCGATAACTCTCCGCTAGCCAGTATAAACCTCAGTGTCATGCTACGATCCGATAAGCTTGATAAGACTGTTCAATGGATAGCGGCATTAATCTCCCAAGAGGTAGCAAAAACACGAATAGATGTGGTAAATAAACAGGGCGTTGATTGCTTCAAAGACTTTTGCACTATTGAACAACATGCGTTAAAACAGAACTTGGTGAATACCATGTTCAGAGGCAAGACCTTATTGACAAGATCGATGGAAAAGTTTTTGCGTATATTAGGCAAACCTTACCTCAAGGAATTCATCTATCCCTTCATGTTGAGAGTGATTAAAGAAAAGCCGAACTTTGAAATAAATCCTGCTAAAGTTGCGGATGGAATTTCGATCGAAGAAAATCAACAAGTGCTTTTGAGATATGTGAAAGACCTTTGGAGTACAATCAGGTTGTCTGTTGACGAACTACCCTATCAGTATAAACTGATATTTCATCATCTACGAGCCGAGTTGATAGGCCTGTTAGATCAAACCGAAAACGAAGTCAGAAACAGTATTGCCGGTTTTTTGTTTCTTAGACTATTTTGCCCGTGTCTGCTGAATCCGAAACTTTTCGGATTGTTTGAAACAGATTTTAGCTATTCCGCCTTGCGGCCATTTACCCTAATAGCAAAGATTCTTATGGCGTTTTCAAGCCGTAGTAGACTTGGGGGTAAGGAAACATGGCTGATTCCAATGAACGCGTTTGCTGATGAACACGAAGGCGAGCTGATGGAGTATTTTGATCAGATTTGCTTGAAAGATGTGGATATTCCTAGAGTTGATCTGGATGCAAAGTTCTTGTCAAAGCGAGACTTGTCTAAAAACAAGTTCCCATTAAGCGAATCTCTGAGCCATCAATTTCTACTTGACGAAAACATCAATTTTGCGCGTTATATGGAGTCTTGGAAGAAGATTATGGAACCAAATACAGAATCGGCTATGGAGTCACTGAAACATATGGTTAAAGGAATCGCTGCGAGCATAAACCCTGAATCCAGTGAAGAAATGGTAAACGAAGCGGTCGATACGTTTCGAAAATTAAATGAAGCTACTTTGGAGTGCTATAATTCCGTCGAATCTGTATGGAAATCTCTTGAAGATGCCGAAAAGTTTGATAGCCGTCTGACCAAAGAGTATGCAAGGCATATGCATCTCAAATGGGATCGAGAAGCCAAGATATTAACGTGCTGTTCAGACATTGGTCCCGAGCCGACGGAGCGGCATTCGAATCTAGAATCGAGCAAAAACCTGCAAGGGACCAAAGCCGTTACCGCGGAAGCTTCTACTAGGCTCTCAATTGATGCAAGCGCGAGTCCAACACCGCGTCAGGCTCCAGAGCCCAAATCGTCAAGTAGGTTTTTCTCGAGATGGTTTAGAAATTGGCCATGACTTTGGTGTATACACACATATAGCTTTTATAGATTGTACATAACGAAACCACTATTTATATTTACGCGTTTAGCTCCGCAGCCTGGGAACATACAGTGTACACAGTGTATACGAGTTCCCGATGTGACACCCAGTTTAGGAAATAATGGGTACACGAGATTTACGTTAGTAGGTAGCCCTGAACGGGAGGAAAGTGAGGATCTGGGGAGGCAGGAAAACAGGCTGTTGCTAACCACTTTGAGCGATGCCCAGAAGATGATGTTGATGATGAGCTACGTTTATGGCGACGACGAACAAAAAAGGTTTGAGAAGGTGGCGGGTGAAAGAAAATGGCGTAGAAGAAAAGAACTCGAAGACATGAGGCGGGGCGCATGTGGATGTAGCAAGCAGCCTGATGCGATCGTGGCTTTCATGCCAGCAGAATTAAATTGCACTTGTGGACAAAAGGTCATGATAATGTGACAAGGAGACTCTTGCGGTATTGATCTATAGAAAAGGCAGGAGCCGAAACGCGTTATCTGGCAGTTTTGGTATGAACTGAGACATGCTTCTGGGTTCCAATGGAATGACTTGAAATCAGAAGTTTTTGTGCTTGGCCTTGGACACCAGACAAACAAACTTCATTTCACAAGTGCAGCAGCTAAAAAAAGATGCCTCTGATATCATTGGCCACAAGCACGATTCTCGAAGCAGAGCAAAGGAAAATGGCCTTTTATTTACGAGGAAAAACATGAATATTTCTAGAAAAGAAGGCTTTTTTGTTGACAATCTGAAATTTAAATTGTAAATTATCCCGTTAGTATGGTGTTTTTATTATTATTTAATTTTTTTTGTTTTGCGTAGTAAGCACCTACTATCAATACTCTCTACATATCCATTTTGTTTAGTGCTCCAAACTTTGTAATTTTGTTTTACTTTTATCCCTTTTTTCTTTTCCTGATCTTCTTTTCTGTTGACGATTTTTTTTTTGTTTGTTGACTTTCAGCTACGAGATCTTTCAAGATGATGAAAGGCTGGACTAAAAGAGTACGTGTGCCACGAGTCTCCTGAATAATTGCGAAACATGAGTGTGCGCGCAAGAAAAACAAAAAAGCCCCTTCATACTAATCAACCCCCTGAATTGTAGATATCGCAGTTAAGCCGATCCAAGAACCAAGATAAAAGCTCGAAAAAAAAGGATGTAGAGAAAAAGGCGTCTTCGTCGTCTTTGAAATCGGAGTCTTCTTCTTCGTCACTGAAGAAGGACGCTCGAGAACGCGAGGTTAAAGAGAGAAACCCAGGCCCAAACACAGCGCCCGCGACTCCTGCCAGTTCTAATCAGCAAAATGGCCAACGAAATCAATCCACACCAGCCACCCCAGCAGCACAGAATCCAAACCCACAATCTATCGAGGACACTGTACCTCTCAACGACACCCCTAATGGCCAAGCAGATACTGTGCCCGCTTCGCTTCCAAACCTTACAATCAACACAAGTGGGCACGTCCTGCCCGGTGAAACCGAAGTCATGCCACAGGACCTCGACTTATCTGGTAGCACCACCCCCAATCCCCCTCGATCCTCGTTCGAACGTCACAGTGCAATGGACGAAGTCCGGTCGCCCAAGCGACTAAGCTACTCCAGATTCGACAAGTCCAATTCGCGAGAACTGTCAATGCTTCCTGGCTTTGACCAAGTCCCTTCCAAGGACCGCACAGACTTGTTTTTCAAAAAAGTCGAGCAGTGCACCGTCATGTTTGATTTCAACGACCCCAACTCAGACCTCATGGGCAAAGACATCAAGCAAATCGCCCTGAACGAACTGCTCGAGTACTTTTCAACGCAGCGCGTCGCCATTACACCCGAAATGTACTACGTTGTTGTCAACATGTTTGCCAAAAACATTTTCCGCTCGATCCCGCCTCCCGTCAATCCATTTGGCGATATCTACGATCCAGACGAGGACGACCCCATTTTCGAAGTCGCGTGGCCCCACATGCAATTAGTGTACGACTTCTTTTTAAAGTTTATCGAGTCGCCGGATTTTAACCAGGACCTTGCAAAGCGCTACATTGACCATCGGTTTGTTCAGAACCTGATTGATCTGTTTGACAGCGAGGATCCTCGAGAACGAGACCGGCTGAAAACTACTACACACCGTATCTATGGAAAGTTTTTGACGCTGCGTTCGTTTATCAGACGCGCGTTCAACAATGTATTTTTCCGGTTTCTGTACGAAACTGAACGATTCAATGGTATACCTGAGCTTTTGGAGATTCTCGGTAGTATCATCAACGGGTTTGCTTTACCATTGAAAGACGAACACAAGATCTTCTTAAGTCGTGTTTTGATTCCTTTGCACAAAGGACGGTCGCTAGGGCTTTACAGCACACATTTGTCATATTGCATTGTCCAATTCTTGGAGAAAGACGCGTCATTAACAGAGGAAGTGATCATGGGTCTGCTACGATACTGGCCCAAAGTCAACAGTTCCAAAGAAGTCTTGTTTTTGATTGAAATTGAAGATATTTTCGAAGTGATTGGCCCGCACGAGTTTGTCAAAATTCAAATCCCACTCTTTGTTCAGCTTGCTAAATGTATTTCAAGTCCTCATTTCCAGGTCGCTGAGCGCGCGCTTCACTTCTGGTCGCAAAAGTACTTTTGCAGTTTGGTCACTGACAATTTCGAAATCATTTTGCCCATCATCTTTTCCTCGTTGCATGAGAACCCCACTGCCCACTGGAACCAGGCCATTCATAGCATGATCTACAACGCGACCAAGCTTTTCATTGACTGTAACCCAGAGCTGTACGAGCAGTGCGCGCTGATTTATCAGCAGAGCAAGGAGACAGCGCAGTCGCGGGAAAAAATGCGCAGCGAGTACTGGGAGATGCTGGAGAATAAAGTGAAATCAAGCGACGACAATAACCAAGAATCCCCAAATAATATTATTAATAAGAGTCTAGCCTCTTCACCGACTGCATCTAGGAAATCATAGGATTTGTACTAATCAAATACATACACACATATTTTTTTCCTTTCAATACATTTGGTTTTTTTTTACGTGTCTTGTAGTTTTTAAATTTGGAGATGGAGACAAATTGCGTCTCACAAAAACAGATTGAGATGGTTAAGAAATTAGAATTCTATTAAGAACCGCATTAAATCGTAGACAAAAACAACGTGAAATCATATATCACACATTTCAGTACGGGCTAAAAACAGAAAATGTCTACAAGGTATAAAGGTTGGAAAGACAGCTGACAAATCTGGCTACAAACGCAATCGGTTTGGATTCGTACATAGTGAGTATAGCCATTGATGAATAGGGGATGTGTGATACAGGAGCCAAAAATGTGATATCAAGTTGCAGTTTTTCACGAGACGCTGGAAACTGATCCAGTTTGACAAACCACTGGAGAAAAAAAGTAAAACAGGAAGGACCGAAGGAATTATGAAATCCCAAGGAAAGGAATGTAAAGATATTGATCCAGTAAAACAATACAAATAGTTTCAAAAAGGCTGTCGGAAATGATTTAACCACTGGACCTGGTGTGTGATAAACGCTGACGATATATGGTATGTAATTTTGAATACGACAAAGAAAATTTGGAGGAAAAAGACGAGATTAGCTCATTGGAAAAGGCGAAAGACTATAAGTAAAGCAAGAACCTAAACAAAAGACCATAGAGCATCAACAAGATGAGGATTGATATAATCAAAAAAAAAAATGTTGTGAAAGCAAGAATACATGCAGAGTTGATGAGACTTCTGCTACCCTTCAGCAGTTGTCTCCAACAAACACACCGAGATCGAGCTACAAATCATCTCCATTCGCTCAATCGCTGAGTTACGAACGCAAAAG
The DNA here is from genome assembly GCA_022457085.1 of Saccharomycotina sp. CBS 16003. Taxonomy (NCBI): domain Eukaryota; kingdom Fungi; phylum Ascomycota; species Saccharomycotina sp. CBS 16003. Next base: position 1,294,355 of record JAJNCF010000020.1, read on the forward strand.
ATTCAAAATTCGCTGATAGTAAGATGAGAATGTGAGGAGGAAAAACGTAGGTCCAAAAAGTTATTAAAAAGTCGTTGACAATTTCGTATAGTTGAAAAATTTGAGGATATTTCAACCTGACCAATATCTTCACTAAACGTTTCACGGTTCAGACGTCGCGCCGGTCAAACGCGACTGCAAATAAAATGTACACAAGCATTGGCTTATATGAGTGATTTGCGTTCAAAGAAGAGAAACGTAAACATTTGGATCTGTGCATGTAATGACCTGAATCATAGGATAGTGAGAAAAAATCCCCAGATATCAGTCAGACGAGCAGTAAATAAATTAGTTAACGATAAAAAGTAGTGAAAAAAACCAACATTTCCAAATTTTCATTCACCAAATGGTAGTTACATATATACAGTGTGTTTAGTCAAATATATACACATATTGATTATTTCTTTCCCTTAACAGGTCTGCCAACCACGTTCGAGTCCTGGAAAGCTTGGAAAGCCGTAGAGGACTCAGTGGACAGCGAGTCGAGAACAGCAGCAAGAGGACTCTGTTTGATGGTAGCCGATTTGGTCGCCTTTTTGTAGTCCGGAATGATACCAGGCGCAGGCGAGTCTTGGTAGTAACCTCTGTTAGCCGGGTCTCTGTAGTACTCGATGTTCTTTCTACTGATGGGTTTGGCACGCAAAGGAATACGTGCGAATTTGTCCAAGGTGACTTCCGGGTCGACAAGAGTCTTGAGACCGAACTTGCTGTAGTACTGACTGGTGAACGAGCCGCCGATTTCTTCGATACGCTTCAACGCCAGTTTCGAGGCCCGCGACGCAGAAATTTCGATTGGCTGACGCAGCTTGTGCGCACCACCACCAATGATCTTGACACCACCCTCGGTCGCTTTGTTCAATATTCCGGCATCGAAAAAGCTCTTGATCGTAATTGGTTTCGACGCATCGATACGCTGATTATCAATATAATGCTGGATCTTCTCCAAATTCACGTACTGGGGCTGTTCAATATGCGACTTGAACCCACGCTTGGGGAACAGCTTGTAAATAGGCGTTTGACCACCTTCGAACCAGGACTTGATTGTACCACGCGCCTTTTGACCCTTTTGACCACGGCCGGACGTCTTACCGTGTCCGGATCCGGGACCACGTCCCACACGCTTCTCCTGCTTTTGTGCATCGGGCGCATCGCTCAGCTGGCCCATCAAAGCGATCCCGCGCGCACGCGGGTAACTGGCCGCAACCAGCTTCATGACCTGCGATTTCGCAGTCGTACTTGTGAGCCCAGTGGGAATAGTGAACATTGTTGTTAATGATAGACAAACAACTGACTACCAAGGCAATTCTTCAGTGTATGGAGGGGGGGGGCTTGGAAATCGCTATGGAATGAAAAAAAAGTTTTTCAGAGGTTTGGTTGGTTGGAAAGCGTACCCTTGCCCAGGTATAAGGCAGATAGTTGATAGTGTAAGTGGCATATAATATGTACTAAGTACTATATAGCTGAGATCAATTTTCCTTTAAAAATTGCGGACGGCGCGAATCTGTGGCCACCCACCGGTCCATGCCCTAAGCCGTACGCTTATCCGAGAGATCTCAACTGATTACGCTTTGCCCGCGGGGTATCGACGTATCTTATAGAATGAATGAAAAGGACAGGCAGTGCGCTTGGGCTCTCAATCAAGGGAACCCGGTACTGCCCTACTATCCTATTTCCTTTTATTGCCGTCTTTTGACCTTGTTTTGTTTTTGGATTTGATAACTCATATTTCGGAGGTTTACTCGGTGATCTTTCCTAAACATTAGTCCACTTTTATACCGTGTTCAATACACACAACTTGACGTTCATCTTTTTATACGTTTTCATGGTGCTGATGTGTATGTATATACACAACAGGATCCATTGCTTATCTTCTGATTGTATACTATCTTGATGATGAGTAAACAGATCTAGATGTAGTTATCATTACTTGAGCGTTGTGATTATGAATGCACAACAAACTGTTTGTAATATATAACAAGACTGATGTTGTTGTTAAAACATGACAAGACTGATGTTGTTATTAAATAATGACATGCAATGTGTTGTGACACTGGTGATGTACGAGATCAATTTATAGGCCAAGCTTTTTTTTCTTCATTCGCGCCGTTTTACAAGATGTTTTCTATTGTTGCCGTACAATCCACTTTTCTCGTTTTATATATTTGTGTCGAGAGTTGATTGGCTGAATTAATGTCGAAGCATAGCAAAATAAAAAGATTTAACGATAAGCGCTTATGGTGTGTACACAAGTTGGGCACCACGCTGTAAGGGGCAAAAAAAGAAAGGGAAACGGCGTTTTTTGATGTTTTTGGGTTTGGAGTGGATTGATTAGACCTTTTTTGGGGGGCAGGCCAAGGGAAACGTGACGTATTGAAGGGAGAAAATTGAAAATCAAACGGCGATTTATCTTTGTTTTTTTGTTTCTTTTGAAGCAAGGCACAAGACTGTGTTTATTATGTGTAGACAGAGGTTTGCAAAACGAGATATCCGGCTTCCTGATAGTGGCTACAACTTGAACTTTCAACGCCATCGAAAAAAAAACTGATCATTTTCTTGATAGCGGTTATTGAGATACAGATTGACTAGTGATAGCTAGCACTGAATCCTCGGTTCAGTATCAGCCGTGCTTAAGACGTTATCTCAACATGTATCTTGGTAGATTTGCAATGTTTTACCTGAGCAAATCAATTTCGACAAAATCACCGAGCTTCAATCGCATCTGTTTGTTTATTGATTGAATACCAGATGAAACTTGGATGGAAACAGTCTTCTTCGGGGTCCGTTGACATCCACGAAAATACAGATTGCCGTGCGTTTCTTGGCTTTTTACATGTTCAGCCTTGCAAACATTCAGGAAATCCGGAGTAAGCCAACAATTCAGTATTAACCAATTTGTGCTTTTGCGTGTATTTGGCGTCGTTTAACGTAATTTTCCTCGTTGAAAACGATGATAATGGATCTTGTCTCCATCCGAATTGGCCGTTTACTTTGCAATACATGCACATCTCTATTTTTTTTTTTCTGTTAGATGCATGATCTCTTTGAAATTATATAAAAAGACCGTCCAATTCCATTTGTTTTACATTTCCGAAACCCATCTCATCTCTTCATCACTATTTACAAAAAAACCAGAAAAAAAATACAATGTCGGATATTGCCAACCCGGATTTAAAGGAAAAGCCTGCTGTTTCCGAAACCAACCAGTTTGGAACAGAGGAAGTGTACAATGGAAGCAACGAGTTTATGGGATATGCGCCGACTGAGGAGGAACTCGCAACTCTAAAGAAAGTCTCTGATAAACTGCCTTGGGCTGCGTGGTCCGTCGCGCTCGTCGAGCTGGGCGAGAGATTCACTTATTATGGTGTAACTGGACCTTTCCAAAACTACATGCAAAACCCAAGAGGCGGGCTGAGACCCGGTGCGATTGGGTTGGGCCAACAGGGCTCATCTGCGCTGTCGTACTTTTTCCAGTTCTGGTGCTACGTGACTCCTATTCTAGCAGCTGTTATTTCCGATAACTACTGGGGAAAGTACAAAACTATCTGCGTGTTTGCAGGTGTCTATGTTGTTGGTATTTTGGTGCTGTTCCTGACCTCGCTGCCCGTGGCTATTGAGAATGGCGCGGCGTTGGGCGGATTGGTCGCTGCCATGATCATCATCGGTCTCGGAACTGGTGGTATCAAGGCCAACGTTTCTCCTCTGATTGCTGAGCAGTACACCGTGACCAAACCGTTTGTCCGCGTGCAAAAGTCTGGCGAGCGTGTCATTGTTGACCCCAACTCTACAATCCAATCTATTTTCATGATTTTCTACTTCTGCATCAACGTTGGTTCACTCTCTGCCATTGCCACTACCGAACTCGAGTTGCACGTTGACTTCTGGGCAGCGTTCTTGCTCCCGTTTTGCTTCTTTTTTGTAGCAATCGCATCGCTGGCTTTGGGTAGAAAACATTACGTCAGACGCCCGCCTCAGGGCTCAGTTATCCCGGACTGTTTCAAGATCATTGCGATCGCGTGCAAAAACGGGTTCAAACTGGACAAGGCCAAACCGTCTGTGCGCGCTGCTCAAGGACTGACCGAGGTTGGTTGGTCAGATTTATTTGTCGACGAGGTGTACCGTGCTTTGCTCGCTTGTAAAGTGTTCATCGCGTACCCGGTGTACTGGGTAGTCTACGGCCAAATGATGAACAACTTTGTCTCGCAAGCAGGAACCATGAACACCCACGGAATCCCCAACGATATCATGCAGAATATTGACCCCATCGCCATCATTATTTTCATTCCCATCATGGAACGCTTCGTGTACCCGTGGCTGCGCAAAATGGGTATCAGCTTGAAGCCTATTACCAGAATCTTTTTCGGATTCATGTTTGCCGCAGTTAGTATGGGCTACGCCGCCATTGTGCAACATCTTATCTACAACGCTGGACCTTGTTACGATTCGCCACTGAAGTGCGCGGCGTCCAACGACGGTACAATTCCCAATCAAGTCCACGTTGCGGTGCAAACGCCTGCCTACTTTTTCATTGCCATTTCCGAAATCATGGCGTCCATCACCGGTTTGGAATACGCTTATACCAAGGCCCCTGCCAACATGAAGTCTTTCATCATGTCTATGTTCCTTTTCACCAACGCGATTGGTTCCGCAATCGGTATTGCGCTGTCATCGACAGCTGTTGATCCCAAACTGATCTGGATGTACACAGGTTTGGCGGTCGCTACATTCATTGCGGGTGTCATTTTCTGGTTCTGTTTCAAGAGCTACAACAAGGTCGAAGACGAGCTCAACGCTATTGACGCGGACTACATGGACCAGTCCAACAAACAGGCCGTGGCCATTATTGACGAAGAAGCTGTCAAGAACCATTGATGGAGTAGTCAATGACGGTTTTAATGATTATATTTTGTTTTGTTTTGTGTAATGTGTTTTAAAAATTAAGCAATAATTTTTCTTGTTTGATGATTTGTGATTGTAAGTTGGATTCTGAAATTAGTATCGTGGATGAGCGTTTGCCCTGATCAAACAAGTAATTGTAGAATGCGTCTGAGGCTAGACATTTTTCCTGATTGGCCATAAAAAGATTTTCCCAAAAGAGACGGAAAGGGTATAGAAGAGCACGCTTATGATTCTACATATCCACGTGAAAAAGATCAATAGAGGTGATAAGGAAGCACAGCGTCAGTATTATCCACTTCAGTCATGAATTTGAGTTTGTACATAAAGTCAATATTCGTACACAGTTGTGTAACAACGGATACTTGGATTAGGAACCGGTACACATACCATTTGCTTTGATCACAGGATCCGGCATTTTGTCAACAGATTCGATAAGTTTAGGTGTTTATTTTTTCTGATTCAGGGTATCTCAATCAGCTTGCAAAATTCACAAAGGCAGGTAAAAGCAAGATGACATTTTACATGATCAAAATATCTAAAAATCATAGCACATAAATCCGGTCTTAAAACTTGCTACACTTGCTCTGTTGTTTTGAAGTCTGTCGAGTAGACATAGAAGTCTAAAGCCCAAATATATGCTTTACAAAAAACTCTTGAGCAGGCTCAGAAGTGTGGGCAAAAGTATTATTCTACTTAAATATTAGAAAAGCTTGAACATCAGCTCTATGTTTTTTTCTAGATACTCTTGATACAAGTCTGGAGCTGTTACAAACTATTTTAGCAAAAAAATTAAACTTGGTTCGTAGACTGTCATGTCTACTTACTCAACCTCAACCCACTAGACTGGAAGTGATGGACCTCGAGGATAAAAGCTATATATACACTTTGTTTCCAAATTTTCTAATTACAAAAAATGTCAACTTGGTTTTGGTGCCTTTTGGAATCTTGGCAAACTGCTTGGGATGTTCTGATTCTGAAGACAAATGCGTTTATTAAATTTGCTGACGAAAGACTAGTTCCTGTTGTCTATGCCAGTGACTAGTATGCCAACGTTTGATCCATGTATCTGTTGCTACACATAAAACTGTACATCTATTGTTTTAAAGTACAAATCCAGATTGTTTGTGAAGTTTGTATAAATAAAAGTGTGTGTTAAAGAGTGACGAAAAAAGCAACAATAATCATTAGCTTTTTGCGAATGGGTGTCAAAAAAGCAGGTATGACATGCTTTTGAAGCTGCAAGCCATTATTGAGCACCTCAAGTATGGTGGCTTCCAAAGTGCCCAAATCGCAAACGGTCTTTGATTCCTATTCTGTTCTTTTGTAGAAATTGGATCATGTAAGATCCGTCCCTAAAAGTGCAAGGGGTATGATAAAGTCAACCAGAATAAACCAAAATCCTACTTAGTGTTTAAGCCTTATTAGTTTAGCATGGTTTTCTTGTGTTTGTAGCACTACCTATTGTTCGCTCATGTGTACATACACGAGATGGCCAGTGAGAATCGTGTGAAATATTTCAATTGTTAAATAGAAGCTGGTGTAATATCTTTTTTTACACATATTTGCCCAATCTGGGCATATGTTTATATTCATCCAAGAGGTCTACATATATAATCAAGTTTATGTCCAATGCATCATAGGCAGAAAACTATTATCTTGGTATCAGCACACTGGCCTACGTTTCAAATACCATGAAATTCATTTCTAAATGAACATTTCAAAATGGCACTCCTGTTAACAGGACTCGACAGCCATACGACATCAATTTAACCAGAAATATACAGTATAAAAGCAGCAGTGAAAATTTCACAATAATAATATTGAAAGTCTATGGACCGTTGCGGCTAATAGCCATGAATGTATGTACCTGTAGAACAATGCACCCAAGCGTCTCATTGATTCCCCACTGAAAAGAAAAAAGTGTCTAGTTGTTCAAAACTTCTCCACCATATTACTCTTCAATCGCCTGATTGCAGGATATCCTTCAAGTAGAATCATCATGGCCCAAGCAATGCGGGTAGTCCAGGCGCGCACTCTCGCTTTGGACACTAGCAGAATACCAAACGTCACCAACTCTAATGCATGGAGCACAATCACACCAGTCAGCACCAACCAGGGATGGACTATGAACATGAACCGCAATGCCGGCGTCGAAAGCACTGTAGGCATGACCCCTATTCCGCGGAAAAATGAGTCTCTGATGGAAGGAATGTTGATGATCCAGCCAAACACGACAAGCACAGAGACAAACGAGGTAGGGACAAAAGGGTTGCCGTGGTGCTGGTGATCAAGATCGCGGGTATTAAGGTAGCCCTGGCCGAAAGCGGCTTGCTTGGCCATGACGTTGAGGATCAAGTCTCGGGCCTCTTCAGCTGTGAATCCGCGCGGAAGTGGTGACGACAATGGGATGTATGCTTTGACCGGACGGGTGTAGAACTTTGGGGTTTGGAATTGCATGATGAGATGGTCATTGGCGATGGACATGAGTTGGACATGAGAGCCGGGCGAAGAGGGATCGACCTCGTCTTGCTTGCTGGCGTAGTAGACGAGAATGTCAAAGAGCTGGTATGTGTGGTGGGTGTTGAGATCGTCAATGAGGATTGAGACGGCCTTAGACGACTCGTTCGTAGCAGAGGTAGCGGAGGATGCCATTGTTTTTATTGTTGAATGTAAGAACAAAGAGAGAAATGAAGAAAGAAGGAAGGAGAAGAAGCTGGATAGACGTTGGTTTAAATATTATGAATTAGCCTGAGTGGGAATACACCCAACTGGAGGAGACTTTAATCCGCTTGGGAGGCTTCGAGATTAACTGTAGTCAGATGCGGAAAATTGCGTTTCTGTGATAGGCGGGATTGTGATTCTTGCTTCTGTGTTTGGCGAACTGATTGGATGGTTTCCGATGATGTCCAAGCCCTGTTTGACAATAGCAACAGGAGCAGCGGTGATTGTCATCGTCGTTGGCTTTGGAAAGCGCAGTTTGTAAACAGCGCAAAGGGGAAAAAAAGCCTCGCCAGTTTCTTTGCTGTTTGCTGATATCACTTTTTTTCTTCTTATGCTTTTGGCTGGAGCCACGTTTGGCAGGCAACGGCTGTGTTTCTGTGGTGCATGGAACTATATACACATTGAAACGAATGTTCCTCATCTCTCTTCAAAACCTTCTCCCAAATCATCCCACGCCTGGGAACTTATCTTCTTCCCAAACCACTCAACAAAGATTAGAGTGAACGACACAATAACAAACAATGACTGTTTCAGCCCCAAAAATCAAGCTATACATTGTCCGTCATGGCCAGACTGAGCACAACAAGGCCAAAATTCTACAGGGCCACAGCAACTCGCAGTTGACTGAGCTCGGACAGACCCAAGCGCTGCTTTTGGGCCGACGGCTAGGACTCGAGAGCACTAAGTTCCAGCGCGTGTACACTAGCGATCTCGACAGATGCGTGACGACCACCACAGCTGTTCTATCGCAATGCGAAGCGCCAGCCGCTCAAGTCCCTGCCAAAGACGTGGCACGGACCATCATGGACAAGGAAGTGGCAGTGCTTTTAGAGAGCCCGGAGGAGGCGGCGCAGATGCTCAAGGAGCGACACAACGCGGTGATCACAGATAAGCTTAGAGAAAGGGCTATGGGAGTATTGGAGGGAATGAAGATTGTGGATGCAAAGGAGTATGCGCGAAAGCAGGGCACAACTATGGACAAGATCGGCGAGCCTAGAAGTAACGTGCGTGATAGAGTCGATGCCTTTTTGCATTCTGAAATCAAAGACATTCTTTCGTCCTATTCCTCTGATGCTTCTCCCGACTCCGCGTCACAAGACATCAACGTTTTGATTGTGTCTCACGGTGGATACATCAAGACTCTGAAGTCGTTCATGCTCGATCACAATTACGCGCTTTTTAAAGAAGGATTCATTTCGGTCAGTGAGAATCGTGAATGGTCAAGGGCTTTGGCTGGTCCCGCTAATCATCCAGGTAACACTGCTACAATGATAGCTGAGGTCAAAGTGGTTGAGCAGGACAAGTTTGGATTTGACGTTGAAAAGTTTGGATGCATGGATCACTTGGAAAAGAAATATGAAAGTTATTTCAACGATGGACAAAGCAGCAGAGTCTAAGTTGCGAAGTGGATCTCAGGCTTAAATAGAACAATAGGTAAACTTTTGCAAGTAAACGGGAGATTAGAACTAGACTAGATAGAGTTTTTAAAAGTATAGAGCAGTAACAAAGAGACTAGTGTAGAAACGAAATTCTTCATCTGTCTTTTGTACTGGTGCTTTTTGCAGAGTTTCTTTTGCGCGTTTGATGGCATAGGGTTTTAACGTTAATCAAGCGTGAATCAAAACTGTTGTGAGAAAGCATGAAATTGGATCCAGACAGTTGATAACGTTTGAAATAGCTGGATCTGTTGATGGTAGGAGTACAAAATATTGGCACTAAAAGTAATATTTTGAGATGATTAGACAAAAACAGCAAGGTCCGGTATCAAAGGAGCTTATAACTTGCCAAAATATTTCGTTGTGAACAATGGATTGGTACCTTTATTCTGATGTTACAAGCAGCGTTATCACTTGACGGAAGATGATAACTGCGTATTGTAATCATGTTTAATGTGAACGTGAATTTTAAGTTAAGAGCAGCGCAATAATTGTCATGCATTGTATGAGCTTTGATTCACATATTTACCTCTTCCGTTTTTGATAGCAGATAATCTACACAACATTGATATCCTTGTTGACAAAATGACCATGATGATACTGTGGAACTGAGATCTGAATCAAAATCTATACACTTTGATTTTAAAATCATTGATTGGGGGTTACAAACTGTGCCATACTTCAGACACCAACTAGTCGTTATCAGCACAACTACACTGAGGCTGAATTCTAAAAAACCCTTCTAATTTACCTGATCATCACAAAAACCACTTCACAACACCGTTATAGTTGAATTTTCTGCAACACTTGAAAATACTTGTCTGATTTTGCTAGCTAAACTAGAACTCCAGAATTCAGCATCTACTACTTCAAACGCTGCCGCTATTTAGACTGCATCCGCTTGGACATTGTAACTTGACCATAAAATTTACATTCAGTTCATGAGATGCCAGAGAGTTCTATATATAATACAGAGGCGCAACCCGAAATTACATAATTTTCACCACCAAACTTTTTTTGCAAAACTTTCACAATTTTCAAACTTCCATAACTTTTCTTTCTTCCATCCTCAGAGGTTCATTTTAAAAGCATTCAATATGACATTTAAGCGACTAACTCCTGATAAAAAAAAAACTATCAATGTGCTTCACGGTTATGGTATGACTTAAGAAAAGATAGCAAAGTCAGTACAAGCCAACCAAGGTACTATTTCAAGATATCTTCAGGCTCCAGAAAAAGACCCTTCCGTTCACACGAAACGTGCCAAACTTAACAGTTCTCGTCAGCCACGTCTTGGCTATTATGCTGTGCGTCGGCTTGTTCAGTATGCCTTATCTCATCCGTTTGAACCGCTTGCCAGCTTGGGGCGCCCCGAAGTTTGTGGGATACAAATATCACGAACTACAGTCACAAAATACCTGCAAAGACATGGTATATATTCGCGTGTGGCAAGAGAAAAGCCATTTGTTTCGAAAATCAACAGGAAAAAGCGGCTTGAATTTGCAAAAAGGTACGAAAATTGGACCGTGAGTGACTGGATGAATGTGCTCTTTTCTGATGAGAGCGCATTTCAAATTGGAGAGCGATTTTCACAAAAAAGAGTACTACGAAAGGTTAACGAAGAGTATAATACCGACAAAATGTTGCCAACGTTCCAATCTCAAAGAAAGATGATAATGATTTGGGCTGGTATTTGGGGTCTGGGGCGTACTCCTCTATACATTCATCCCCAGGGGCAAGGTGGTATGAAAGCTACTACTTACATCAAAGTTTTAGCTGAGAAACTTCTTCCTACGATTGCTAGGCTTTGCGAGGAAGGCAAACTAATCATTTTTCAACAGGATAATGCAAGTATTCATACTGCAAAACTTGTAAAAACTTTCTTGAAAAATCAAGAATTTGAAGTCATGAATTGGCCTCCTCAAAGTCCAGATTTAAACCCCATTGAGCATATATGGGCTCACATGAAGCGTAAAATATCTAAAAGCTACCCAGGAATGCATTCAGTTGAAGATATGGAGAAAATCTTGACGGAGATATGGGAGTCGATAGATGAAGAGTGTTTGAAGCCATATTTTGAAAGTATGCCTAATAGAATAGCCGCTGTCATAGAAAATAATGGTGGACCGACACGATTTTAGCTATCACTGAACTCTACTGGTTTCTAGCTATTCAAATATATATATACAATGCTGCAACAATATATCTTCAATCAAAAACACTGGTCGAAAGTAAAATGGAGAATGATCGAAATTTTCAAAATAAGGTTAATTATGAAATATCGGGTTGCGCCTCTGTAGACAATCAACCATCAAGCTGACTCTGAATCCAATCCACAAACCCATCACTCAACATACATTCTATATAACTTCATGCATTATTATACAAAGCTCTCTATTTGACTCTCTCATAAAACAACAAATAGGCTCCACTCTCCTCTTTCAACACTTCTTTGGTGCTACACTCCCATACTTTTTCATCGCTGACTTTCCACCACTCGCTCGACCCTGGAGCACTCACATCGGGACCTAGCACAGCTTTCACTTTCTCCATCAGCCCTGCCTTTCCACCAGCAGCAGCCGCCGCTGCTCGGGTCACAGGCGATCCGGTCCGGTGCGGCAAATCACGGTCTGTAGAGGTCTTTGAAGTGGCTGTGGCGGTTACTGCTGAGGCTTGCAGCGCCATGTGAGGTATCAGCGATGAAGAAGATCCAAACATCATCACGTCTGATTTGTATTTACTGCTATCAGAAAATCCAACTGGGAACACATCGGGCGCGGCTGATGTGTCACCGCTGTTGCTGCCGCTGGACTCCGTATTTCCCGCATCATAGCTTGCTCGTGGGCTTGCGGTGCTGACCGGTGACAGAACTTCTGATTTCGAAAACTGGTTTAAAGGTGAAGAGCACGATGGTGCCGAGAACGAGGTATCGCTACTACCTGTACGACTTTGTGAAGAAGGGGCCAAGTGGTCAAGCCACCATTCAAACTCTTTACGTCGGAAACACTCGTAGTGCCCAGTATAGTGTGTGCCTTTGTGCCTGATCATGGCCATCAGTCGATAGACGACTTTGACTTTCCGGGAATTCATAAATGCTTCTTTAGCAGCAGAGAAGCCGTTTGTAGTTGGTGCTGTTGACACAGGTACGATGGTCTCAGGGTCTTCGTAAAGTTCAATGAATTCGGAGATATCGACTTTGCAAGCGTTTCGCGATGCGCCGTATCCACCGTATATGCTTCGAGACAGATGGATAGCAAGAATATCCGGTAAACTTTTGAACTCCATACCTTTCGAAATCCTGGAAACTACTGTTTTGGGGAGCTGCGCTTCCAAAAGCTCGGGAAGTTCAATGTCGTCGTCAACTTTGCTTGCTTCCCAAACTTCACGCAATTCTGCAACGTATTCGGGATTGTATGTGCCCGCAGTGCTTGTTTCTAAAACGTGTTTGATTCGGCATCGTTGACACCCGTAGTCGGGGATGATCTCGGGACGACAAGCCAGGCCAAACAGTTCCGTCAATTTGACGGCTTTTTGCTGAGGAACCATAATGGAAAACACCAAAAACGGTGAGACTGCTCCTGGCGGCGAGTGTCCACACTGAAGACAAGTAATTTTGTCGACTGTGCTGCCCTTGAATGGAAACTTTGGTATCTTGATCTCAGGTTTGTTAATTTCGATTTTGTTCAGGCTTTTATAGTGTTCTTCAATCCGGCCATGTTCCGTTTCGAGCGCCTCCAGGATCAGATGAAGAAGTTCATGGGCATCGTGCTGTGTTCGTGAAATATGCGAGTCGTAAAATTTTTCGACAAACTGTAAAAACACCCAAGGTGATAACGATTTCTGATGGATGATGGGTTCGTTGAGTTTTTTCATGATCGATCCTAAAGCAAGCGTAAGCTCCAGCGGCGAGTCCATATTACCGTATGTTCCCTTTGTTTTTTTGTGTCCGCTTTCTTTATTTGAATTCAGGTTTGGCGGGACCATCACTGCCAACCCGCAAATGTACGAGTAGAGATCATTGAGTGCCGACAAAGCTTGTAGATTCGAGTTTGCAAAACAGTCGTTTGCCGGGTTCACTAGTCCCACCGTATACCTGCTTGCTCGCTTTCTGCTGCGGAGTAACATGCTCTTTTTGCCCCTACCACTATCCCACAGAGATCCTATTGAAGGCGCTAGCACGTAGAGGAGGGACGATAATCCAAAAAGATAGTAAACGGCGTATGTTCGAAAGCGAAGGGTTCTGAATGATGCAGCGAGACGGTCAAGAATCGTTTGTGTTAGAGAGCTAGGTGCCGGCGGTGCTGCTGCTATTGGAGTGGAGAATATACTAGACAGGAAGTCGAAGTTCAATGGCATGCTGCTGAACAGGAGCGGTTACTGCTTCATTCAGTGATAGTCTTGTACGGTCTCGCAAGTGTTGTAGGAAGGCAGGGCGTAGAAGGAGTATATGTGGGTATGTGTATATGTATGCGCGGGCGTGTTTGTGTGGTGTTGATAACGGTACGAGCGGACCGTCTCTTTGCAACTGAGCAAATTGGCCTGGTTTCCCTCCTCCACTTTCATACACAACGAAGAAGCCCTTTGCTAGAAGAGGCAAAGGAAATAAAGAATGACCTAACCCTCTCTTTTTTCATCATGGGCAGATGGTCCGGCGCTTCAAAGCAAAAGGCCCGAAGAGCAGGTTTAATGCATTGCTACTGCTCAATTGAGAAGTTGTAGCAAGTCTGGATCAAGAGTATTAGAATGGGCTAATTTTCTTGTCTCAAGGTTGGTTATCATAGGAGTGGAAATCAGTATAAAATGAAATGTATCACAATTGTACACATGGGGAAATACGTAAACGCACGTTTCACGAATTACATCTCATAATATTATGAAAAGCAGACAACGAATTGCCTACTCGTCCTCTGCATCCTCTTCCTCTTCCTCTTCGTCATCGTCGTCTTCTTCGGCGTCTTCATCAAAGTCCTCGTCGTCCTCGTCATCATCGTCGTCCTCAAGCTCTCCATCGTCTTCGGCAAGCTTAGCCTCGGTTTTACCCTTACTCTTGCTTTGAGGAACTGAAGTTTCAATTACAACTTCTTCCTCCTCTACTTCTTCAACGTCGTTGTCGTCGTCATCGTCATTGTCATCATCATCTTCTTCGTCTCCCTCTCCATCTTCACCTTCGTAGTCTTCGTCCTCTTCTTCGTCCTCATCCTCTTCGGCGTCTTCTGCAGCCTTGGCCTTTTTTGTGGGGGCCTCTTCTTCCTCCACGTCTTCTACCGCGTCTCCCAAAGCTCGCTTGGTGCCCTTACCTTCAGGCTCGATTATTGTTGTTTCTTCTACAATCTCCTCGACAACTACAGGAGAACCGTCGGAAGCGAGTACTTTGGTTTCAGTGATGATGATAGTTTCTTCAGTAGGCATTGTGTATTATATGTGTGGAAACGACAGTGTTGTGTAAATATACAAGTAAATGCTTAAACGGCGTGAAATAGCGGAGAGTGGGGTAGGTTGCACAGGGTCTGCTGGAGTTGATATATATTCAAAACAAATATAGATGAGAATGATGAAAGTATGGAAGAAGTAAGAACGAATCAACGCAAGAAAAAATGAAATAAAAGGAGAGGAGAAGAAGGCAAGAAGAGGATTAAGTGAAATTTACCTTTTAAAACGCGGGTTTGTTTGAGGCTTCCTTTTCAGCACAGAAACACGCGCTCACCCTTCAGCCTCGGATTTCGTCTTGTTTGTCCACAAAGCTGGCATTTTGTTTTACCAGCCGCTTTGGACACGGCGTTGCTCTAAATTTACTCTGAAAGGATTCACTCTTCTACTACGCATCGATGTCCTCCATCTGTGGATCAAAAGAACTATGATGCAGATACTAAATGAGATTGTTTAGCATATTGTTGTTAAGGGGATACAGGCGCCAGTAAGTCCTACTTGGTGAGATCTTCAATTGAATCCTATGGAGCGCAGGGAAATTATGAGTTGGCTTCAAGCCGAGATTGGTTTTGACCGAGCTAATACAAAGGCTCTAACCAGCCAACACGGTGAGACTACAGACAGGAAACATTTTCAAATGGCGTTTGGTGAAGATTTGTGAGGCTGGATATGGGAAAAATCCAACGTGTATTAGTATTGCTACTTGGGCTTCAAACAGAAACTTGTCGCTGTAGAACTCTTAGTGTTTTCCACTCTTTGTTGCAGAATAACGTATTGTCTACAGTTGCTTAATACTCTTTTTGTATTTACCTGAGACGGGAAGTAAAAATGGGATTATTACTTTATTCATTCTGATACCAGAAGATGCTTTATGACAAATAAAAAGAATTCATTGTGGCAAGACTTACGGCATCCACGATAGTAGCAGCAGCAAGGTTGTTTTGTGCAAGAAACTACTGGTGGTTGCTCTGCTGCTTTGGCTGGATCTGATAGTCAGGAACCAAGCACACCGTAGCATATGCAAAACGCGCTGTTTCTATGAAGCTTTGAAGAAATGTTCTTTTTACTCAACCATTTTTCAAAGAAATGGTGGTAATTTCCGAGTTTTACCAGCAGCTAAAGTACTCTTCTTGATGAGAGTACTAGAGTTGTTAGAAGTGCACCAGCAACATGGAATTTGGCTTTTTGTGAAGTCATATAGTGAGTTCTACTTGATAACTTGTTCAAGCAAGAAACTATTTTATCAAGGTTCCAAAGTTAGTTCGTAGTGACGAAAAATCGTGTTTCATTGGTCAAAAGTCTATCAAAGAACATTGTATCAATTGATTAATGCTCATCTCCAAGATTCTCAAACAGACCGATATATTTATGCCCTTTATATATACAGTACCTGTCTAATACCCTTCAGTTCTTCATTCGAAAATCTCAATGAAGATTGAATCCATAATTATGACGTTGCTGAGTGCGTGTGTTGAGAAATACATTGTGTGTTGAAGGGTATTTATAAGAAAAAGTTGAAGTAGAGAAGCAAAATCTTTGCGCACTGGGTGTTTACAACCGTAAGACCGTTTATAAGCAACATATTATAATTATAGATATTTTTGAAAAAGATATTATCCATAGATGATTATCAACAAATTGTAGGGAAGGATAAGCTGTTGAACGTGAAAGATTCCGTGGTTAAGCTCAAATAAGATTGGAATATGCATTCACACCAATCACTATCGTACAGACGCTATCAGCGCCAGTGCAATTTGAACCTTATTATGGAAATTACGTAATCACAGCATTTCACTTCCAACAAGTTTTTTAAATCAACAAATATTCTTACAATCTCGTCAAAACAACCATGGGTAGTTTGAAATCAGGAGAATCTGATAATGCTTGTAAAAATGTATGTCGATAGCTCATGCCAGTAGCAGTATCAACTTTATCAGCAATTTTTCCAAAAAATGGAATTTCCACTTTTTTTTTTTTTTACTCCATAACTTTTCTGATATTCATTTCTGCATTTCGTTGTAATATACTTATCGCTAGCGTTTATCAAGATCTTGAATTCTGTGTACTCAGAAATGCTTGAAAGTGGGTAGAGTCATCTTTTTTTCAACACTAAACTTGGGATACACGTTTTGTGTTTTTTGGCAAAAACTAAACATGCCGTGAAGTCTTGAAATATCATATTGAAAAGCTATAATTCCGTATGTATATGAAAGTCTGGTATCAGTAAAGAGTCTCAAACCAGCAAAAATCTCTTTTTAATTTGATATTTCAAGACTTCACGGCATGTTTAGTTTTTGCCAAAAAACACAAAACGTGTATCCCAAGTTTAGTGTTGAAAAAAAGATGACTCTACCCACTTTCAAGCATTTCTGAGTACACAGAATTCAAGATCTTGATAAACGCTAGCGATAAGTATATTACAACGAAATGCAGAAATGAATATCAGAAAAGTTATGGAGTAAAAAAAAAAAAAAGTGGAAATTCCATTTTTTTGGAAAAATTGCTGATAAAGTTGATACTGCTACTGGCATGAGCTATCGACATACATTTTTACAAGCATCATCAGATTCTCCTGATTTCAAACTACCCATGGTTGTTTTGACGAGATTGTAAGAATATTTGTTGATTTAAAAAACTTGTTGGAAGTGAAATGCTGTGATTACGTAATTTCCATAATAAGGTTCAAATTGCACTGGCGCTGATAGCGTCTGTACAACATGATAATTTGCACAACAAAATTAAGTTGACGTACCACAATGCTGTAAATAAAGACGGAGGAACAATTTGGTTATCGAAGGCATTCGTAATATATCTTCGCAACACAGAACAAAATATTTATTACAACTAAACAGACTCAATCCAAACGATACTCCAAGAATCGCAAAAAAAATACGCGCAATATACGGATTGAGTGAAAAAGACAGCTGCTTATAAGAGCATGCTAAATAAATCAAGTTGTTATGTGCAGTACGAATATTTACAATTTCATAACTATTGGTTCGGATCGATATGTCTTCTGTGTACTATATAATCGCAATTGCTAGTATTCTAGGGAACGATAGTCGGCAGACCAGAGTTTGCTTCTGCAAGTGGACGTGGCACTTGTGCTGCGTAATTGTTTTTATCAACAACCGGCCCATATACACAGTGTACAATCGTAACTTCGTCATGGGTAGTAAAACATCCAATACTAGTGACATCTTTTCGGATCATCTGCACAAACTGAGCACTTCCTATGCTTGCACCCGGGTCACAATAGTTATACGAACTTATACCACGGTACCAGTCCCACACTAAGTCAGAGGCAAGTTGAGTTTCATCATAGCCAAAATTGTGTCCATACATAGAAGAGGTAATGGCACCGATAAAAAACTGATAAGCAGTAGTTGCTAGAGACGGATCCCAAGTTAAAGCAGGAGATCCATGCAGCGCTCGAAGATTGTTGTGGTGCGCAAGAATCATAGATGAGTCAGATAATGATGAGTCCACAGCGGGTTGAGTCGAAGGCAAGTATGTACAGACGGAAGCATCGGGCAGTGAAGAAGACGCAGTACTGGAAGATGAAGACAATACAGTAGAGCTATAAGCAGTAGCGGAGCTCGAAAAAGATATATCTGTGAAAGAACTAGAAGAGACTGAATTTGTAGATGAAGCACTAGACGAAGCACTAGATGAAGCACTGGACGAGATGTCAGATGAAGCACTGGATGAAGCACTGGATGAAGCACTGGATGAAGCACTGGATGAAGCATCAGATGAAGCACTGGATGAAGCATCAGATGAAGCACTGGATGAAGCACTGGATGAAGCACTGGATGAAGCACTAGATGAAGCACTGGATGAAGTACTGTATGATGTACTGTATGAAGCACTGGATGAAGCACTGGATGAAGCATCAGATGAAGCACTGGATGAAGCACTGTATGGAGTACTGAACGAGATGTCAGATGAAGCACTAGAGGGGGTACTAGAGGGAGCACTAGATGAAGCACTAGATGAGGTACTAGACGAAGTACTAGATGAAGCACTAGATGAAGCACTAGATAAAGTACTAGATGAAGCACTAGATGAAGCGCTAGATGAAGCACTAGATGAAGCGCTAGATGAAGCACTGGAAGAGATGTCAGATGAAGCACTAGAGGAAGCGCTAGATGAAGTACTAGATGAAGTACTAGATGAAGTACTAGATGAAATACTAGATGAAGTACTAAATGAAGTACTGGATGAAGCACTAGATAAAGCATTGTATGGAGCACTGGACGAGATGTCAGATGAAGCACTAGATGAAGCACTAGATGAAGCACTAGATGAAGTACTAGATGAAGCACTAGATGAAGCGCTAGATGAAGCACTGGACGAGATGTCAGATGAAGCACTAGATGAAGTACTAGATGAAGTACTAGATGAAGTACTAGATGAAGTACTGGATGAAGTACTAGATGAAGTACTAGATGAAGTACTAGATGAAGTACTAGATGAAGTACTAGATGAAGTACTAGATGAAGTACTAGATGAAGTACTAGATGAAGTACTAAGTGAAGTACTAGATGAAGCACTAGGTGAAGCACTGTATGGAGCACTGGACGAGATGTCAGATGAAGTATTGGATGAAGCACTGGCCAAGAAGTTAGATGAAGTACTAGATGAAGTACTAGGGGAAACACTAGTTGAAGTACTGGACGAAGTACTAGGGGAAGCACTAGAGGAAGTACTGGATGAAGCACTAGATGAAGTACTGGATGAAGCACTGGACGAGATGTCAAAAGATGCCATGCTAGAGGATGAACTCAACGTTTCAGTCACTCGTGCTACCTCCGCCCTATAGTCTCCCGTGTTCCCTTGCGGACTGTATGCACACACCAGCTTCCACACTCCACCTGCAGATATAGGCTTGCCAAACGCACATCCGACTTGCGTGGTATCTCTCCATATCAGCTGTGTAAACTCATGTGTACCAGCCTGTGGTCCTGACTTGTCAAAGTTGTACTGCTGTATCTCATTGTACCAGTCCATCACGATGTCCGTGTAGTTGGTGTCCTTGGCGCCGGCGTTGATGCCATATGACAGATCACGAGCAAACAGCGCGTTGAGGCGCTGCTCGGCGTATGGGACCAAACTACGACTCCATGTTAATGGTGGTGAGCCGTGTCTGGCGCGCAGCTTGTTGTGCAGCTTGAGAATGTCAAGCTCGTCATCAGAGAGCGATGAAGCCGAGGGAGAAGCTGACGAAGATGTAGACGAGCTGGTGGCACTAGGCGAGCTTGACAAAATTGATGACTCGATAGAGCCGGTACTTGATTGTCTCAACACAGTGCTAGACGATGAAATCAAGGTTGGCCGGTCGGTATTTGAGCTTATAGAGATCTTCGGTGATGAAGCTGATGTCGAGTCAACATCAGAAGACTTGGAACTTGCGACAGATGCAACCGAAGCATTACTACGCAGACTCAGTTTGGAAGGTTCTGCATAATCCGATTTTGCGGTAGAAATGTCTAAACCCGAAGTAGTAAGAGCCAAGCTCGAGCTTTGTTTGCCAGATGAGCCGTTGGAGATAAGTGTGGGGCTGCTTGAGCCTAACAAAGTTGTATCTGAATGGGCAACAGAAAATTTGGTGTCAATGACTTTGGCACTGCTACTGATCATTTGATTTGACTTCAGTGTGGTAGATTCAGCAACGATGGGAGAATTTGGGTTGTTCGAATAACTTTCGAGCGTGTCTGGCTTCGGGGTGACTGTAGTGGATGTCCCAAGTCCGCTATCGCTTCTACCAGTATAAGTACTTTTGACCTCATTCTTGGATGTTGTGGCCGGGATGTTAACTGTTGATACCGACGCACTCGTGTAGTCTGTGACCGTGCTCCCCTTCTGGTCGACATACACTGTGTGTACTACTGGTGTGTTGACACCATCACTGTTTTTGCTCGGAGCGGGAGTGGGCGTGATGGTCAACGTTACGACGGGCGGTGTGATCGTTTTGACGATCGTGTTGTAGTAGACCAATGTGCACTCGACAAGCACGGTGATCACGCCGTCGTTGCCTGTCAACGTCGTTTTGGGTGTTGTCTCTGTGGGCAGTGGCACCGGTGTCGAAGTGGTTTTTGGGTACTTTGTCTCGGTGATCCAGACCGTTTGCACGTCTGGATTGTGTGCATAATGTGTAACCGTGGCTGTCGGCGCACAAGTATCATCGGCCAGCACGATACTCAAGGATCCGGCCAGCCTCGCAATGTTTTGTAATTTCATGTTGTTTTTTCGAAGGAGCGTCAAATGTACTTATGGTTGATATGTTCTGTCGATAAGTGTGACTGACAATATCTAGGAATCAGAAATTTGAATGAAAATGAAGAAATTACATGTTTATATCATATTTATAGTCATTTGGGGGTATATGGTGTTTTCGACTATCATGATGGTCTACATGGAAGTGGCTAAGATGATTGTTGAAGTGTATCCACAATATTAGAGCCTGCGTACAGGAAGATGTACTGTACAGTCAAATGACCCATTAATCCTATTTGTTCAGAAATGGACTTTTGTGAAGGAGAGTAAGGGTTGATTTGTATTGATTGGATAAGTGAGTCAGTGTCGCTACATGTACCAAATGGGGCTTAATCTATTCTATCTCCAGAGTTCAAGTTTTAGAATAATAATGAACAAGTTTGTCTCCAAATGTGAGAACAATAGGTCGCCTACTGTGTACATATTCGAACTTCAATAAAGTGGTTACAATACTCGATTCGTTCTGCATCGAATTGTACACATGTACAGTAGCGGCCTATCTGAGCGCTAAATTGAGCCTAATTAGGGCTTACACAACCACAAAATTCTTCACTATCAGCAGACTACTATACTTGGAAATATACAATTTCATAAGGCCAGTGAAACCCCTTTAGAAAGAAGAGAAGCAAAAGAACTCAGTGATATTTCTTTCATTAGTAAGAGTTGGTGTTGATCTTTTTTCTTTGTCAAATGTATAAAATGTGCTTCAGGCATTGAATTATTGGTTTCTTGGAAAATAGAGTGTTGAGCTATGAAGAATAGATGAATGTTACATCATTGATAAAACAAACAACATTCAGTTCTGCATCTCTCTTTATTTTCAATATTGCTTGATCGGCTTTGTAACAAATCTATTTTTAAGTACAATTGTTTGCTGAAAGTCAAAACGTTCATGGCTCAAGCTTGGATTAGTTGAAATTATGCACTAGAAATGGCCACTATTGCATAATATAAGAGCTTATTCAAGCTGAAGTCAATGGAAAGACATTCTTGCTATAAACTGCTGATTTATGCCTTGAGCATCAGCGACAGGTTGATCAAGATGTTTGTCGCGTTGTTATAGCCTTCAAACTCACAACCGGTATGACAGACAGGCACAATAGCGGCCCTCTTATCCGCAAGGCATGAGTTTGAGCCTCATTCAATTTTGAAGATTGCGGCGCGGCTTATCTACTCCTGAACAATGCCTATTGTGTTTGGGCCTTTATTCATCGCAATTCGATAAACAATTCATTGTTTTTGGACACGTTGTTAGCCCTTGATTATACGCTTGAGCCACTTGGAATAAATTGAGCAATGCCAGCTTTGGACCGATATTGAAAAAGCTCAAGATTAGATATGATTCAGGACAGCATAAAACAGATTTTTAATATTGTTTTGGCACAAATTTAGCATTGTCTAATTCGCTTATCAACTTGCGATTTATAGTTCATGTACCTGAGCGTCATAGGTGTTGGCCGGTTTGCACATCACCTAAAATACACACATGGCAAACCCAGCTTTCTCGTTATGATCCTACTTTGACTTTTATGTCTTGGTGGTCTTATGACATCTCGATTTATACACTGTTATGTAACGGCGAGCACGTTGATTATGACCTGGTACATGTAGTGTTTCAAAAAGAAGAGAATTCAGTTTGTGTTGGGATTTCAATATGAAAGACCAACACGGGTGACATCGGGATACCATGATGTATCAAAGACGAGCATGATTTGGTACGTAGCTATTTGGTTGTGAACAGATTTTCACCAATGTGTTGATCCGATTTTGACAATGATACTAGCAATTATACACGTTTATTTATGAGCAGAACAGAGTTTAGCGTACCAGTTTGACATTGAACTATGCCAATCGCCAAAATGTTATTCTTTATGTTTGTACATTATGAATGAAATTCTGTTTACTGATAAGATAATTTATTGAGATCGAGAATTGCATCGCAGCAACAATGAAGGGTATTTGACTCACAGGAACATTGAAACATCACTATGAGAAAATAAGAGTTTTTGAAACATCGAGCATGCTTTGAAATTTCCAGTTCTTGTTGTTCCGCCTTCTTAAACTTATTACTGGCGTATTAGTATGCTCTCCAGTTTTGATACCCGGGCAAACAAAACCGTGATAACTAAATTGGTTACGTGAGGGTCTATGTCAATGTGGCTGAACGAATTCTGATACGTGAGGCGAATACTGAAATTTTGGCGTTAGGGGTCATTAAGAATACATGTGAGGGCCGCCAAAATAAAAAAGTGGTTTTAGACTTTTTCATAAAAATTGAGCTATATGTAGTGAAAAACAACCACCTTAATAAGCTCTTTCAGACACTTAGTTTCTCTCTACGACCCGTTTTGCGGTCTCCAGAGGCCAATCGTTATCGACAGTTGCAAAATGTCAATATCGCAATTTTTAGTACAAGTTGAAGTCCAGACTAAGACGCATCTAATGATATCAAAGTCAAGTCACTTGTCCCTCTAAATACGATTTTGTTAGCCGTATTGTCCCTACATACTAAACTGTTCCAATTTTTAAATCATCACTTTTGAACTGTATTTTAAGGGAAAGGTTGTGTTTTCACCCTCATAAAAAGGTATCCAATAAAGACCATTGTCAATCATCCACATATTAGTAAGAGATATGAAGTATCGCGATGGAGATTCATACCTTACATGATTTTGATGCCAATCGTGTTACCACCCTTGTTGATGAATTGCTGCGCTCCTGACAGCCTACAGACGAAAGCATAATTGTGCGGTATATTATAGAATGCAATTGCTTGAAGATATGGGCAATTAAAGCAAAGTAAACATACAAGAGAATACAATAGATATCATATAGAGAATTACATACATTTTTCTGATCTACAATATCGTCTTTAAATCACAAACGTGCGTGACAGCATTTCAAAAGTAATTGAAAGCAATATTTGTTGTATTGCAAAAACAGTTTTTGGCGGTTTTCTCAGAACTCGACTTTTAGGAGAAAAAACTTGAGAGTGGTTTTTCTCCAAAAAATCTTTTTTTACAAAATGGCTTTTTTGTTTTGGCGGTCCTCATGTACATGAGTGCCAGTTTGAATTCATATGTCTACAATCAAATTGTTGATAGCTTGAACTAAATCAATCAGAGAAACAATCAAAATATTGTAACAATTGATTTATTATTACGACAGAGGGAACAAATTTGGAAAAATAAGGAAAAAATACAGAATAAGTGTCTGGTATGCAAGCTAGTAATGAACTCAGTCAATAACCATACAGCAGCTTGAAAATAAAATATGGCTTTTTGAGATCAAGCCCTGATATTCACTACGAAAATACGTTATTGTTATACAAAAATAGTATTTGCATTCATTACGCCCTCTATGATATATTTTTGTTTTCAATTGCTATTTGGCTCGCATATACAATTAGACGAAACCAGGTTTCGGCTTAGAGACTGGAGGAGGCACATGTGCAGCATAATTGTTAGTATTGACAACGGGTCCATATATACAACCAATAACAATTTGGTCGCCATAAGAAAGATAACATCCAACTGTTTTTATGTCATCCCGGATCATATTCACAAAATCAGTAAATCCAGGACCTGCACTGGGTTTGCAATAGTTGTACGAGCGTAGCTCCTTGTACCAGCGCCACACCCCTTCAATAGCATCATCAGAATCAGAAAAGCCATAATTGTATAGATTTGGCAAAGAGGGTATAACAGGGGCAAGATTATAGCGAGCGATGTTTGCTAGAGAACCATCCCAAGTTAAAGGCTGGCTTCCATGCAGAGCCCGCAGCTGGTTGTGATAACCAAGGACACGTGAGAGATCAGAAGGCAGCGACTTGTCCAAGGATGATAAACTCACAGGGAGCTGGGCCGGAGGCAAGTAAGTACAAACAGGAGGGGCACTGGACGACGAAGAGCTGGATGGAACACTAGATGACACACTGGATGACACACTGGATGACACACTGGATGTCACACTGGATGTCACACTGGATGACACACTGGATGACACACTGGATGACACACTGGATGACACACTGGATGACACACTGGATGAAGCACTAGACGTGGCACTAGACGTGGCACTGGACGTGGCACTGGACGAAAAGCTGGACAAAGCACTGGACAAAGCACTTGACGAGGTACTGGACGAAGTACTGGATAGAGCACTGGATGTAGCACTAGACGAAGCACTGGACGAAGTGCTAGATGAAGCACTGGGTAAAGCGCTGGATAAAATACTTGATGAAGTACTAGATGAAGTACTGGATAAAGTACTAGATGGAATACTGGATGAAGTACTGGATGAAGTGCTAGACGAAGCACTGGACGAAGCACTAGATGAGATACTAGACGAATCACTTAACAAATCACGAGATGAGGCACTAGATGAAGTACTGGATGAAGTACTAGACGAATCACTTAACGCATCACTAGATGAAGCACTAGATGGGGTACTGGACGAAGCACTGGACGAAGCACTGGATGTAGCACTGGATGTAGCACTGGATGTAGCACTGGATGTAGCACTGGATGTAGCACTGGATGTAGCACTGGATGTAGCACTGGATGTAGCACTGGATGTAGCACTGGATGTAGCACTGGATGTAGCACTGGATGGAGTACTGGATATGGTACTGGATGAAGTACTCAATGAAGCACTGGATGAAGCACTGGATGAGATACTAGATGAATCACCTAACAAATCACTAGATGAGGCACTAGATGGGGTACTGAGTGAAATACTGGATGAAGTACTGGGTGAAGTACTGGGTGGAATACTAGGCGAATCACTTGACAAATCACTAGATGAAGCACTGGATAAAGCGCTGAATGAAGTACTGGATGAAGCACTAGATGAAATACTTGACGATTCACTTGACAAACCACTTGACAAATCACTTGATAAAGCGCTTGATGAAGCACTGGATGAAGCACTAGATAAAGTACTGGATGAGGCGATGAATGAGATACTAGATGAATCACTTAACAAATTACTAGATGAGGCACTAGATGGAGAACTAGATGAAGTACTAGATGAAGTGCTGGATGAAGCACTGAATGAAGCACTGGATAAAGAACTGGATGAAGCACTGGATAAAGTAGTAGATGAAGCACTGGATGAAGTACTGGATAAAGTGCTGGATGAAGCACTGGATGAGATACTAGACGAGTCACTCAACAGATCACTAGATAAGGCACCTGATGAAGCGCTTGATGAAGCACTGGACGAAGTACTGGATAGAGCACTGGATGTAGCACTGGATGGAATACTAGACGAATCTCTTAACGAATCACTAGATGAGGAACTAGATGGGGTACTAGATGAAGTACTAGATGAAGTACTGGATGAAGTGCTGGATGAAGTACTGGATGAAGTGCTGGATGAAGTACTCAATGAAGTGCTGGATGAAGCACTGGATGAAACACCAGATGAGATACTAGACGAATCACTTAACAAATCACTAGTTGAGGCACTAGTTGAGGCACTAGATGAAGTACTGGATGAAGTACTGGACGAAGTACTAGATGGAGAGCTGGATGGAGAGCTGGATGAAGCACTGGATGGAGCACTGGACGAGCCACTAGACAAAGTACTAGATGAAGTACTGGATGAAGTATTGGACAAATCACCAGATGAAGTACTGGTTGAAGCACCAGATGAAGTACTGGTTGAAGCACTGGATGAAGCACTTAACAAATCACTAGATGAGGAACTAGATGAAGTACTAGATGAAGTACTAGATGAAGTATTAGATGAAGTGCTAGATGAAGTACTCGATGAAGTACTAGATGAAGTACTAGATGAATCACTTAACAAATCACTAGTTGAGGCACTAGATGATGTACTAGATGAAGTACTGGACGAATCACTCAACAGATCACTGGATGAAGCAATAGACAAAGTACTTGACGATTGACTTGACGATTCACTTGATGAAGCACTGGATGAAGCACTGGATGGAGCACTGGATGGAATACTTGACGTATCACTTAACAAATCACTAGACAAGGCACTAGATGGAGTACTCGATGTATTACTAGATGAAGCACTGTATGAAGTACTGGATGGAATATTAGACGAATCACTTGACGAGTCATTAGTTGAGGCACTAGATGAAGCACTAGATGAAGTGCTGGATGGAGTGCTGGATGAAGTGCTAGATGGAGTGCGGGACGAAGTACTAGATGAAGTACTAGATGAAGTACTGGATGAAGCACTGGATGAAGCACTGGATGAAGCACTGGATGAATCCCTGGATGAATCACTGGATGAGGCACTGGATGGAATACTAGATGAAGAACTGGATGAAGTACTGGATGTAGCACCGGATGGAATACTAAACGAATCACTTAACAAATCATTAGATGAGGCACTAGATAAAGCACTGGACGAAGCCCCAAATGAGCCACTAGACAAAGTACTAGATGAAGTATCGGACACACTACCAGATGAAGTACTAGATGAAGCGCTCGATAAAGTACTGGATGAAGTACTAGATGAAGTGCCGGATGAAACACTGAATGAAGCGCTCGATGAGATACTGGATGAATCACTTAACAGATCACTAGTTGAGGCATTAGCTGACGTACTAGATGAAGTACTGGGTGAAGTACTAGATGAAGCACCAGATGAAGCACTGGACAAAGCACTGAATGAGCCACTAGACACAGTACTAGATAAAGTATTGGACAAATCGCCAGATGAAGTACTGGTTGAAGCGCTAAACAAAGTACTGGTTGAAGCGCTAAACAAAGTACTGGTTGAAGCACTGGATGGGATACCAGACGAATTTTTTAACGAATCACTAGATGACACACTAGAGGGAGTGCTAGATGAAGTACTAAACAACGCGCTTGATGAAGCACTGGATGAAGCACTGGATGACACACTGGATGACACACTGGATGAAGAACTAGATGAAGCATCAGATGTAGCACTAGATGAAGCACTTGATGAAGCACTAGATGAAGCACCAGATGAAGTACTTGATAACGCATCAGATGAAGAGCTGAACGAAGCACTGGACGAAGCACTGGACGAAGCACTGGACGTGGCACTGGACGTGGCACTGGACGTGGCACTGGACGAAGCACTGGACGAAGCACTGGACGAAGCACTGGACGAAGCACTGGACGAAGCACTCGATAAAGCATCAGGCGAAGCACTGGATGGAGCACTAGATGAAGCATTGGATGAAGAGCTGGATGAAGAGCTGGATAAAGTGTTGGATGAAGCGCTGGATGAAGCACTAGATGAAGCACTAGATGAAGCACTAGATGAAGCACTAGATGAAGCACTAGATGAAGCACTAGATGAAGTGCTGGATGAAGTACTGGATGGAATACTAGACGTATCACTTAACGAAGCACTGGATGAGGCACTGGATGAGGCACTGGATGAAACACCGGATGAAGCACCGGATGACGCACCGGATGAAGCACTGGATGAAGCACTGGGCGAAGTACTCGACGAAGCACTGAATGAGTTCCTAGACAGAGTACTAGATGAACGATTGGACATATCACCAGATGAAGTACTGGATGAAGCGCTAGATGAACTGCTAGTGGGCAAACCCAACGACTCAATTACTTGTGCTACCTCTGCCCTGTAGTCTCCCGTGTTCCCTTGAGGACTGTACGCACACACCAGCCTCCACACTCCACCTGCAGACTCCGGCTTGCCAAACGCGCACCCGACTTGCGTGGTATCTCTCCATACCAGCTGCGTAAACTCCTGTGTACCAGCCTGTGGTCCCGGCTTGTCAAAGCTGTACTGCTGTATCTCATTGTACCAGTCCATCACAATGTCCGTGTAGTTGGTGTTTTTGGCGCCGGCGTTGATGCCATACGCCAGATCACGAGCAAACAGCGTGTTGAGGCGCTGCTCGGCGTATGGGACCAAACTACGACTCCATGTCAACGGTGGTGAGCCGTGTCTGGCGCGCAGCTTGTTGTGCAGCTCGAAAATGTCAACTTCATCATCCGAGAGAGATGAGGCCGACGATGATGTAGACGACAATGAAGACGATGATGTAGACGAAAATGTAGACGAAAATGTTGACGAAAATGTAGGTGAAAATGTAGACGAAGATGTAGATGAAGATGTAGACGAGCTGGAGACACTAGGCAAGACCGTCACGGTTGAAGACACAGTTGAAGCCACGATCGAGACGGTACTCAATGATGTCAATACAGGGCTAGAGGATGAAATCGAGTCGTGGTGGTAGGCATCTGAGCGGCTAGACGGGCTTATAGAGATCGAAGCTGTCGGGACTGATGCCAAGTCAACATTTGAAGATCTGGAACTTGTGACTGTGACACCTGAAGTACTTGTAAGCAGACTCAGTTTGGAAGATTCCGTGTAACCCGATTTTGCGGTAGAAATGTCTAAACCAGGTGTAGTAAGAATCAAGCTTGCGCTCTGTTTGCCAGGTGAGCTGTTGAAGACAAGAGTTGAGCTGCTTGTATCTGAATGTGCAACCGAAAATTTGGTGTCTTTGGTGTCAACGACATTAGCACTGCTACTGGTCGTTTGACTCGACTTTAGAGCACTAGATTCAGGGACAACGGGCGAACTGGAGCGAATAATGGCCGAACGGCTTTCAGAAGTGTCTGGCTTCATGTTCCTTGTAGTGGATATCCCAAGTCCACTATTGCCACTACCAGTGTACGTACTTTTGATCTCATTCCTGGTAGTTATAGCTGGGATGCTAACGATTGATACCAACGGACTAGTGTAGGCTGTGACCGTGTTTCCATCCTGGTCGACATACACTGTGTGTACTTCTGGTTTGTAGGCATTATTATTGTTTTGGCTCGGACCAGGAGTGGACGTGACAGTTACAGTTATGGCGGACGGTGTGATCGTTTTGACGATCGTGTTGTAGTAGACCAAGGTGTTTTCAACAACCACTGTGATCACACCATTGTAGCCTGTCAACGTCGTTTTGGGTGTTGTCTCTGCGGGCAGTGGCAGCGGTGTCGAAGTGGTTTCTGGGTACTTTGTCTCGGTGATCCAGACCGTTTGCACGTCTGGATTGTGAGCATATTGTGTAACTGTGGCTGTCGGCGCACAAGTATCATTGGCAAGTGCCAGGCTGATGGCACTGAGCAGTACTGCTGATTGATGTATTTTCATGGTGCGTCGTTTACTTGATTTGTAATGTGTAAAAGACTATCAATTAATATCAGTCACGCCTGATATTTGAACAAAAGCAGTCTAGTATTGCACAAGTTTTTTCGGTGAAATGATCAGGATGAGCAAGAGCTCCTGATTATATAGATATTTGGCCGATTACTGGACTGTAAAACTATCTGCTAAACGTATGTATACACTTACACGACTCAAAGTCGACAACCCGAGCCGCTTCGTTGCCATGAGATGGAGCTAGTGATGAACAATAAATCTCTTGCATGACTGATTGTCTCTGCACATTAGTGGATTCCAGTACACTGTACCTGCTCGAACTGGAGTCTCTGCTCGGTTGTTTGGAGATTTTGGCATTGTCTTTAACATACTTGTTGGCGGAAAGGCTAGAGTCTGGCTATCAGATGCACCAGCTGCCAATTAATGGTCAAACACCCAGACCATGATTCCAATTCTCATGAGTGTTTATGTGCTCTAGCTTTAGTTCTGGATGAGGACGGGACATGTCTGAGCACCATAACAAGAACAATGCAGATTGCTATTGAGTCGCTTGAATCGCGCCTGTCAAAACTCCACAGTTTCGCTAAGGACAAACATTGGTCTCCAATAAAAGTTGAGTAAATACATTGAAACATATTCTAATGTGATTTTCAAAAGCGAGTATTTGGCAGACTATCAGATGCACAAATCATGTTTTAAGGAACGTTGTGTTTTTTTTTTCTATTGGTGGAAAGGCTAAGACAATATGTGTACACATGTGTACAGGATGTCAGTGGCATTTTAGGTTTTCAGATCCATGTGATTTTGAGTTGAGTGGACTGTACACACACGATTGTGTACACAATGGTCCGCTAATGCACCTGTCTAAACTTGGGATTATCGTACAAGCACAATTCCGAAGCCAGCACATTTTAAGGTTGAAACCTCGTATTTAGCATTTACGGGGCACCCGAAGAATACCAAGGTTGGTTTGAGGAGAATTTTTCGACACCGCTTACATCAAATCGATGCTAATTGGAGGATAGTGGCCCTGCAGTCTCTAAGGACACCACGACTGTATTTTATGTTTTGCTGCTAAGTAGAGCTTAGGATGTCATTTACGTCTCAAGGGGACACCGCCAGTTTGTGCGCAATACACCTTAAGTTTATTCTAAGGGACATATTTACTTCTGAACCCCCATTTGAGACTTCAAACATTATCCCACCCCCAATTTAGAAATTCTCTGTTATTTACACCATTTGGCCTGTTTGTAAATAAACCGCACCCATGTTTTGGCTCAGTTATATTTCACCCCCATGAGCCTAGCTCATGAAAAGGAGTAATATATAGTCGAGAAACCACGAAATGTTGGCATCTAAGTATCATGATATGAGGCTACAATATTGTCCAAGTTATGTTTGTTCTACATTTTGGTCTCTGGAATTGAGATCTATTAGAATATATATATGCTAAATTTTCTTGCTAATGCGAATGATGTTCAGAAACGCATGATCTGTTCACTTATGTTTGTTTGATAGTGATACTTGTTATGCTTGATAATACTTCATGTAGATTCCATTGTCTTTAGCTGAGTCTGAATCTGTAATTAAACATCGTCGGGGTTCAGTAATTACAAATTGATTCCATGCTATTTATGGCGTATTGTACCATGATTCGAAAACTTATAAATGGAAGCATCTTTATCTAAGATTAAAGAAGATAGCATACATTCTGCTTTTCTCAGACTGATCTCTCTTAATTCTACTTCTCTCCGACTTGTAAATGTGGTCAATTTCAAGTCAAGCAATTTCTCTGCCCCCATGCATAGTTCTTGATTTCCTTGCTTCGATTGAATATTGAAGACTATGCTCATTCAGCCTACAAATCTTCTGTAATGAGAGCAGCATAATTGGAGCGTGTTCCTTCGGTTCATATGCTACGCGTTCCAACATCCACCGAATGTTTGGCTCCAATTAGAACTCCACGCATAGGCAGACCCCCTACTCGAAGCCATCATATCAACTTGCGTCGCCAAATCCGCAGAAGAAGAGCCAGGTATTCTTTATGAGCTAGCCACAATCTATAAACCGACGTACATTTTGTAAGTGAGGATGCCTTATTAATAATATAGAAGATCAGTTATTATCAAGTGTGATATTTTGCAATTACTATTAAATTCCAAGTGCAAATCATTAAATTACGAATCATAAAAGGTCTCTTTGTGAACTACCAAGTAATAATACTTGTATCCTGAAAGATATCACTTAATTTTTTCAAGACGAAAAGGGAAGAACTGTTGAAAAATCAAAAATGGGTGTGATAAATAAAGTTCAAAATTGAATGGGGCTGAAATATACGGGTGTAGCCATAGGAGGGTTGATCAATATACGACAAAAATGACCAAAAAAAGTATGTACCAAAAATGGGGGAGGAGAAGCTTAAAAGGACACAAATGGGTGCATTCTATGCGGTGGCTCTTATTCTAATTTATAAAGTCATTGCCGTTGTCAAAGACCCGCATATTGTGTTTGATCAATTACTGTACGGCCGATCTACCGCTATGAATCCATACAACTCGTACATTCATGATCATCCAGCCAATAAGCTGTACAGTAATGTCAAGTATCAATACTGATTCATCTTATTTAGGGCTTATATATTCATCAAACTTTTTGATTCAAAAAGATGATTAGATCTGAAAATACACATTACGCCAAGCGGTGCCACTACTGGATGTTTACAATTACGATTCAAGTGCGTGTCTTTTCTAAACAGAGAATAATTCTTAATCTATGGGTCAGTATAAGGTCAGATTAGGTAGGCGTGATGATTAAACATACCGAAAGGCCCCGTCTGAGATAACTCCTTGATGGTACTAAATTAAGCGAAGGATTAATGTAATAATGGCAAATTGGACACCAGAGTAGATAAGTAAGAATAATAATAATAATAACAATTGACTGTAAGCTGACTCAATAAGGTAGTAATGACGAGCTATTAGCCAGAGTTGTCAAGCTGATAATGGAAAGCGTTGAGCAAGTGTCTGATGAGTAGCAATCATGAGCTATCAGCAAGTGTTGTTGGATAACTTGAAGTAAGCTTCAAGCAAACGTCTCTTGTGTGGTTGTCAAGTTGCTATCTCCCGATACAATCTTTTCACATCGAACCAAAGATTGAAAGCTCAGCTAGTCCAGAAATTACCCTTCCCTAGAAAATTTGCTGATGGAGGAAGGGCTTAGTCAAGTGACATGTGTATATTCTGGATATACATATTATAGTGTTTCAATAAAAAAGAAAAATCGGTTTGCAAAGATATTTTAATATGTAAGACCAACACGGTTGTCATTAGGATACCTTAATGTATTGAAGACGAGTATGATCTGATTTGTAGTTATTTGGTTGTGAACAAATTTTCATCGATTCGTTGATCTGATTTTGACAACGATACTCACAATTTTACACGTTCATTCATGAGCTGAACAGAGTATTTGGCGTAACAATTTGACATTGAGCCATGTCAAGCATCAGAGTGCTATTCTTTATGTTTATACATTATAAATAAGATCTTGTACACTTTCGAAATCATTTATTGAGATTGAGAGTTGCAACGCAGCAGCAATGAAGAGCATTTTACTCACAGGAACATCACAAAACCATTATGAGGAAAAAAGATTCAAAACGTCGGAAACGCTTTAAAATTCCCAATTTGCGTTGTTCAGTTTTCTTAAGCTTAAATACTGGCGTACTGGTATGCTTTCTAGTCTTAATACTCGGACAAACTGATCCATGATAACTATGTTCGATAAATAAGGATGCATGTTGATATGGCTGGAAGAGTTCTGATACAAGGGGAAAAGACTAAAAATTATGGTGTTCGATGTCATTAAATATACATAATATAATATATGTCACGATGTGCCTATCTCGTTCCATAAACAACTATAGACGGTTCAGGGTTAGTGTATTTACCCTAACCCAGATGTAGTGGCGAGAAAAGCAATCACAACCTCAAACTCTTGTAGTTTGAGAAGACTTGCAACTAAGCAACATCCTACGAAGGATCATCTATTACAAACACGAAAGCCTCTCTTCAAGAGTCCCCTATTTGCCCTTCTACTTGCAACCAATCGGTAGGTAACAAGAGAACCAGATTAACTTATAAACATGTACTGACCTCATTAAGAAATATCATCGTTCAGTAGTTCAATCCATCAAAATACGTAGATTGTGACAGCCAAGATAGCTGCCTCCTGACAATATAGACGTAAATGTCAGTTTGGGTTCAAATGTCCAAAGTCAGAGTGTTGTTAGTTTGAGCCAAGTTAATTGGAAAAACAATCAAAATATTTTAGGAATCGATTTATTGTTACAACAGTATAAACAAAATTGATTTTAAACGAACAGACTCTATATTATAAAACATACACAGAAAGAGTGTGATATGTATAAGTTAGGTATAGACTTAGCCAGTGGCCCTACGGCAGCCTGAAAATGCACGGTTGCTCAAATCAGCCTCTGATACCCGCTACAAATATACATATTATTATACAAAAATAGTATTTGCATTTATTACGCCCTCTATAATATATTTTGTTTTCAATTGCTATTTAGATGGCATATGCATTTAGACAAAACTAGGTTTCGACTAAGAGAGTGGACGAGACACATGTGCAGCATAATTACCATCGACAACGGGCCCATATATACAATTCAAAGACGTCACGCCGCTGACTGTAAGGGAACATCCAACTGTTTTTATATCATCCCGGATCATGTTTATAAAATGAACAGATCTAGTATTTGTGTTGGGTTTGCAATAGTTGTACAAATTTAGCTCAGAGTACCAATTCCACACCACATTGGTTTCAGTACTAGTTAATGTGTACCCAAAATTGTAAAGATTAGCCAAAGGGGGTGACGGAGAACCAGCAAAGAGGCGAGCATAATTCTCTAAAGACGGGTCCCAAATCAAAGGCTGAACACCATGCAACGCCCGAAGCTGGTTGTGATACACAAAAACTTTTGTGAGCTTAGATGTTCTTGCGGCCTTAGGTGGCAACGGAATGTCCGAAAATAACGGCGCCACAGGCCGATCTGGAGTCAAGTAAGTACAAACAGAATCACTTGACTGTGGAGAGCTGTATGATGCACTAGATGAAGTACCGGATGAACCACTAGAGGAAATACTGGATGGATCAATAGATGAAGTGCTGGAGGGAGCGCTGAACGAAGAACTGGACGAAACACTGAAAGGAGCACTGGGCGAAGCACTAGATGAAGCACTAGATGAAGCACTAGATGAAGCACTAGATGAAGCACTAAGCGAAGCACTGGTTGATGCACTGGATGGAGCATCGGACAAAGCACTGGATGGAGCATTGAACGAAGCACTGTTTAAAGCACTGTTTGAAGCACTAGATGACGCACTGGTTGAAGCATCAGAAAGAGCACTTATTGATGCCTCAGGAAGAACACTTACTGATGCATCAGGAAGAGCACTGGTTGATGCACTGGTTGATGTATCAGGAAGAGCACTGGATGAAGCACTGGACGAAGCACTGGTTGAAGCACTGGACGAAGCACTGGACGAAGCACTGGACAAACTGCTGGACAAACTGCTGGACAAACTGCTGGACAGAGCACTAAATGATGCACTGGTTGATGCATCAGATAGAACACTGGTTGAAGCACTGGACGGAGTGCTGGATAGAGCACTGGACGGAGTGCTGGATAGAGCACTGGATGAAGTGCTGGATAGAGCACTGGACAAAGTGATGGATAGAGCACTGGACAAAGTGATGGATCGATCACTGGACGAAGTGATGGATCGATCACTGGACGAAGTGATGGATCGATCACTGAACGAAGTGATGGATCGATCACTGGACGAAGTGATGGATCGATCACTGGACAAAGTGCTGGATAGTTCACTGGACAAAGTGCTGGATAGATCACTGGATGAAGTGCTGGATAGATCACTGGATGAAGTGCTGGATAGATCACTGGATGAAATGCTGTATGGGGCACTGGACGAAGTGCTGTATGGGGCACTGGACGAAGTACTGGATGAAGCGCTAGATGAAGCAGTGGATGAGATACTAGACAAATCATTTAAAAATTCACTAGACAAGGTACTTGATAAAGCATCAGATGGAGAGCTGAATGAAGAACAGGATGAAGGGCAGGATGAAACACTAGAAAAAGCACTGGACGGAGCATTGAATGAAGCACTGGATGAAGTACTCAATAAAGCGTTAGACGAAGAGCTGTATGGAGAGCTGGGTGAAGCGCTAGGTGAAGCACTAGAAGAAGCACTAGAAGAAGCACTAGATGAAGCACTAGATGAAGCACTAGATGAAGCACTAGATGAAGCACTAGATGAAGCACTAGATGAAGCACTAGATGAAGCACTAGATGAAGCACTAGATGAAGCACTAGATGAAGCACTAGATGAAGCACTAGATGAAGCACTGGATGATGCATCAGGAAGAGCACTAGATGAAGCGCTGTACGAAGCACTAGACAAAGTGCTGGATAGAGCACTGGGTGAAACACTTGATGAAACACTTGATGAAGCACTAAATGAAGCACTGGACAAATCAATGGTTGAAGCACTGGTTGAAGCACTGGTTGAAGCACTGGTTGAAGCACTGGTTGAAGCACAGGCTGAAGCACTGGATGATGCACTGGATAATGCGCTGGTTGATACATCAGAAAGAGCACAGGTTGGAGCACTAGAAGAAATGCTGGATAGAGTACTGGACAAAGTGCTGGATGAAGCATTGGACGAAATGCTGGACGAAATGCTGGGCGAAATGCTGGGCGAAATGCTGGGCGAAATGCTGGACGAAATGCTGAATAGAGCACTGGACGGAGTGCTGGATAGAGCACTGGACGAAGCGATGGACGAAGTGATGGACAAAGTGCTGGATAGAGCACTGGATGAAGTGCTGGATAGAGCACTGGACGGAGTGCTGGATAGAGCACTGGACGAAGTACTAGATAGAGCACTGGACGAAGCGATGGACGAAGTGATGGACAAAGTGCTGGATAGAGCACTGGACGAAGCGATGGACGAAGTGATGGACAAAGTGCTGGATAGAGCACTGGATGAAGTGCTGGATAGAGCACTGGACGAAGTGCTGGATAGTGCACTGGACAAAGTAATGGACGAAGTGATGGACAAATTGTTGGATCGATCACTGGACAAAGTGCTGGATAGTGCACTGGACAAAGTGCTGGATAGTGCACTGGATGAAGTGCTGGATAGTGCACTGGATGAAGTGCTGGATGAAGTACTGGATGAAGCACTGGACGAGATGTCAAACGATGCACTGCTAGAGGATGAACTCAACGATTCAGTCACTCGTGCTACCTCCGCCCTATAGTCTCCCGTGTTCCCTTGTGGACTGTATGCACATACCAGCCTCCGCACCCCACCTGCGGACATCGGCTTGCCAAACGCGCACCCCACTTGCGTGCTATCTCTCCATACCAGCTGCGTATACTCATATGTACCAGCCTGTGGTCCCGGCTTGTCAAAGTTGTACTGCTGTATCTCATTGTACCAGTCCATCACAATGTCCGTGTAGTTGGTGGTTTTGGCGCCGGCGTTGATGCCATACATCAGATCACGAGCAGACGGCGCGTTGAGGCGCTGCTCGGCGTATGGGACCAGACTGTGGCCCCATGTCAACGGTGGAGAGCCGTGTCGAGCGCGCAGCTTGTTGTGCAGCTTGAGAATGTCAAGCTCGTCATCAGAGAGCGATGAGGCTGAGGAAGAAGTTGACGAAGATGTAGACGAAGATGTAGACGAGCTGGCGGCACTAGGCGAGAGCGTCGAGGTTGAAAACTGACTCAAAGACTTGTTAGAGACGGTATCCAACTGTGTCGATACGGTACTAGCAGATGTAACTGAACCGGGGTGAGTGGCATTTGAAGTGCCAGACAAAAGTTTGGAACTCGTAGATGATGAGGTTGATCTCGAGTCAACATTAGAAGACTTGGAACTTGCGACAGATGCAATCGAAGCACTACTACGCAGACTCAGTTTGGAAGATTCTGCATAATCCGATTTCGCGGTAGAGATGTCTAAACCCGAAGTAGTAAGAGCCAAGCTCGAGCTTTGTTCGCCAGATGAGCCGTTGAAGATAAGTGTGGGGCTGCTTGAGCCTAGCGAAGTTATATCTGAATGGACAACAGAAAATCTGGTGTCAATGACTTTAGCACTGCTACTGATCATTTGATTTGACTTCTGTGTGGTAGATCCAGCAACAATGGGAGAGTTTGGGTTGTTCGAATAACTTTCGAACGTGTTTGACTTCGAGGTCACTGTAGTGGATGTCCCAAGTCCGCTATCGCTTCTACCAGTATAAGTACTTTTGACCTCATTCTTGGATGTCGTGGCCGGGATGTTAACCGTTGACACCGACGCACTCGTGTAGTCTGTGACCGTGCTCCCCTTCTGGTCAACATACACTGTGTGTACTACTGGTGTGTTGACACCATCATTGTTTTTGTTCGGTGCGGGAGTGGGCGTGACCGTAAACGTTACGACGGGCGGTGTGATCGTTTTGACGATCGTGTTGTAGTAGACCAAGGTGTACTCGACAAGCACGGTGATCACGCCGTCGTTACCTGTCAACGTCGTTTTGGGTGTTGTCTCTGCGGGCAGTGGCAGCGGTGTCGAAGTGGTTTTTGGGTACTTTGTCTCGGTGATCCAGACCGTTTGCACGTCTGGATTGTGAGCATATTGTGTAACTGTGGCTGTCGGCGCACAAGTATCATTGGCAAGTGCCAGGCTGATGGCACTGAGCAGTACTGCTGATTGATGTATTTTCATGGTGCGTCGTTTACTTGATTTGTAATGTGTAAAAGACTATCAATTAATATCAGTCACGCCTGATATTTGAACAAAAGCAGTCTAGTATTGCACAAGTTTTTTCGGTGAAATGATCAGGATGAGCAAGAGCTCCTGATTATATAGATATTTGGCCGATTACTGGACTGTAAAACTATCTGCCAAGTGTGTATACCAGTACCCGACTGAAAGTCAACAAAACGGGACGCAGCCGCTTTGATGCCATGAGATGGGGAGGTACAGTGATGAACAATAAATCTCTTGCATGACTGATTGTCTCTGCGCATTTGCGGATCCCAGTGCACTGTACACACTTTCTCAATCTGAGGTCTCCGCTCGAATGTTCTGAGAGTTCAGCATTGTCTTTGATACACTTGTTGGCGGAAAGGCTGGAGTCAGATCATCAGAAGCATAAGCTGCTCATTAATAGTGCAGCACTCAAGCCATGATTCTATTTTCCATGAGAATTTATGTACTCCAGCTCTAGTTTAGATTGGGGACGGGGACATGTCTGAGCACCATAACAAGAACGATGCAGCTTGCTATTGAGCCACTTGAACCGAGGCTGCCTAAACTTAACAGGTTTGTTTAGAACAAACAATAATCTTTAATGGAGCTCATGTAAGTCTCAGTAAATATGTTAATACGACAGTCAGAAGTCAGCATACATTGAACGTTTTGCTACTTTAATCCAGCTCTATGGAAAGTTTCGTTTTTTTCATTATTGAACGGACCAATACAGATGACAATAGGATGCAAGTTGCATTTTAAGTTTTTCAGGTCCATGTGATTTCGAGTCGAGTGGCTACGATCAATGTACACACCCCTTACTGTACAGACAGCCAATGCACCTATCCAGAATTGGTGATTATTGTATAATATGCACAAACACAATTCCGTAGCCAACACATTTTGAGCTTGAAATCTCGTATTAGCATTTGCGGGACATCAGGAGAATACATGATGATGATAATCTGTTTATTGTCCCTATGTCTCGGGGTTATACACAATATATCTTTAAATAAAATAACTATATACAAAACAGACATAACAGAAGACATGTAATTCATTTGCTTATCTCATAGAAGATTGACGAAGTAACATCCCGCAGGAAGCGTTTTAGGTTTTCAGTGTTCGATGGCGCCAAATTCTTCATAGTCGTAACTATGTGCAAAGGGAAATCCGGGAGTCAGAAAGCTGATGATCAGAACCAACCTTTGATGCACAGCAAAACCTTTGCAGGCTGCTAATGGTTAGCGAACCATCATAAAAGTAAATGCGGTAGCGCTTTCATGAACTCGATCACCGCTTCCAGACCTTCCTTGGAATCAAGTAGAATCCGGATATCTAGCTCGCTTGTTGTTTTCTTCAGTGTTCTGCGCTCTGCTGTGTACAGAGTGCATTCCTTCAGAATGTGTTTCACTGTTTCCAGTTGAACACATTGACAGTTGTAGCTCCTTTCAGTGTTCTGATTGTCTGGAAGTATTTACCAATACGACCGTGACCTGTTCGCAATTGGAACAGTTTACTAACAGTATATCTGGGTTTCTTGGCCATTAAGACCTGTATTGGGTTACGGTATCGATCTCCATACAATTTTCTTCTTGTGCAAGAGTAGTACTGCCGGAGCTCACCTTCTATTTCGTAGTCTTTTTGCCATATAGCCTTTGCCGTATCCAGCAAGGCGTATCTGATATGTATCGTTGTTGTTTTTGCTTCCATGATTTTGTCGTATTCTGGCAGCCTCCACGAAGGCCATTTGCTCCAATATACGTTTTCTTTGATGTTGTTCAGTGTCGTAGCTTTAACGAAGAGTCGTTCTAATATTGTACCAGTATCTAACGCGCGTTTGACTGCTCTTCTAATAGGATTCCTTGAGCATACATTTCTCAAGATTCTCACGGCAAACCTGTTTTCGACTCCACCCATTCTCAAATATATCGGCAAAATATTAGCGTCACGATGCATGGCCTTAGTTGGAGCCGTTATGGAAGCTGTCATCACCCTACAAAGTGCGGCATTCTGAACTCTTTGTAATTTTTCTTTCCAAGTTTTGGTGATCCTGCTGTACCAGATAGGAGCTGCATACTCGAGTATAGGCCTCACACAAGCAACGTACAGTTGCCTCATTGTTGGGCACGATATACCGTTGATCACTCTTCCTAGTCGTCCAATCATACCAACAGCTCTGTCGCACTTGAAGACTGTATTTTTCGCATGTTGTTGTAACTTTAGCTTGCTGTCAATAGTCACACCTAAAAGCTTCAAACTCCGAGTAGCCTGTCGCTTTTCGAGTTCTTCAATCGGCATTGCTAGTTTTCTTTTGTATTCTTCTTGTCTCTCTTTATGATTTGCATGAAATTTAGTTTATCACCATTATCAAAGCCTGTGTGGCACTCTTCCGCCCACTCATGACATATTTTTAATACACATTACCCAATTCTTCTGTGTTTTTGTTGACATCCTTATTAGGTATAGATTGTGATATCATCCACAAACCCAATGACATGGGCACTTGCTTCTTGAATTCTCTTGTAGAGAATACATCAAGATCGGGTTAAAGCAATACTTTCACACCTCTTGCATTAGATTGTTGATACTTGGAGGGTAGTGGACCTTTGGACCTGAAGGACATTAAAACTATGGTTCATGTTTTGCTGCTCCATAAGACGTAAGCTGCCAATATTATCTCAAAATCACATGGAAATACAATCAGTTCACGCAAAATAAACCGTAAACTCATCTGAATCAACAAAGACATTGCCTTTATGAAAGACCCATATATCGTGCTTGATCAACCATTGCACGGCTGAGCCACCGTTATGAATACAGTTTGTACAGTTATGATCCCATCAGCGGCTCAGCCGTACAGTGATGTTCAGTGTCGATACGTGTATTTCAACTTATTTAAATATTATAAACAATCAGCTTTTGATCTAAACAGACAATTAGACCTGAAAGTACTTATCAAAGACAATAGTTTACTTTTATGCATGTTCTCTTTGCAAAATTGCTTTGAAGGCATTATCCAAATATATGTCATCAAGTATAACTGATTGTTGAAACTAAAGGGTTTAGTGGCTGTATAATCTTCAGTCAGGTTGGATCGCGCACCGATACCAAACATTGCAGTGCGGTCGACTAGCTGAAGATGCTCATCACTGTACAGTGTACATAACCCTGTGTGAATAATGCTTTTGTGAAGCTTTCTGAAAAATACCCCTAAAATTCGACATCTCTGGATCAGAAAGACAAATGTGTAGTATAGATCATTATTGATTATAATTCATTTCTAGCTCGTGATTAATTTTGATAGCTAGATTCGTAATGATTCTAAAGGTGTAGGTCCGAAAGTATACACTAATTGGGAGCAGTCAACACATGGAATTATCCTTAGGGTGAGCACGACCATCTGTGTACTTTTGTTTTGGCATTTGAAAGAAAATACAAATGAAAAAGAGCTCTTAGCATTTTGCAACGCTCTTCAAATCCAAGGTGCTGTCTAATTGGTAGAAAATCAACATCTTTGCCGCGTTGACTGTACATGTATTCTATTGTGCTCATGAATAGAACCAAGTCCATGGGCTGTTC
The DNA here is from genome assembly GCA_022457085.1 of Saccharomycotina sp. CBS 16003. NCBI lineage: Eukaryota > Fungi > Ascomycota > Saccharomycotina sp. CBS 16003. The sequence continues at coordinate 1,336,728 of JAJNCF010000020.1, forward strand.
CTACATGACCTAACCGCTTTTGGAACAAGGTTTTTTTGTGAAAGATTCGTCCCGAAATGGTTGTTGTGATATTCATTACCAGATTCGGATTCTGACAAACTTTCAAAAAAAAATAGCTATCTAGGCTTAAGTCTTAACCTTTAAAGTTTTAAGTCTAAGTGTTATGCATTCACTTGTAGGCGCATATTTATTAAAGCTTAAAGTACATGTCTCAAGTGTTTTTAATAGAGTTTCGCATGATGTGTTTAGTGTGACAACGTTTTGACCCTATGTACTGAGAAGTATCATATCATGTGATCTACTGATGAATTCAAATGGCATCATTTTTTGTGTGTAAAAATTTGTATGAGTTGCTGTTCAATATGGGGGTTTCTTGTGTCCCCATCAATTCTTACGCTCCAGACAACATTTGTGAGCGTGTGTCCACAAAAACATAGTTTTATGGAGAGTGTTAGGCGAAAGAGGGATCTTGAGATTTCGGAGTTTTTTGCAGACCAAGCCATTGATGGCTGCGAGATTGTGGGCTTGAACAATTGGGCACTGAAAAACAAGACTATATTTTTATTTTTTTGACAGAATTATACTAGCGATATGTGTAAATGTATGTATTGAGAAAGAAGACTTCTTACTCGTCGTAAGAGTCGTTCTTGGAGGCGGCGTATTGGGCCTTTTCAGACTCGTAACGCTTCTTGTCGTTGGCAGCCTTCTTCTCGTAGGGCTCCTTCTCCTCGGGGGTCAGGGCTCTCCATCTCTCACCGAGAAGACGGCCGATTTGGCCAAAGACAATGCCGGGGTTCTCTGTGCGGACGGACTCACGGTTCTCGGAGGCGAAGAACATGTAGGCGGACAAAGCACGCTTGGGAGCGTTGGGGTCCTTCTTCTTCTTCTTGATCTCGTCTCTGGATCTTCTGGTGGTGGTTTCCTTAGGCATTGTTGTAGAGCTAGAGGGACTGGTTAGTATATGAATCATGAAAACAGTCAAGCAGGTCGACACGCGTCGATCAAGAGCGACGTTGATGGAAGAAAGACATACTTTAGATTTTAAAAGTGGAATAAATAAAAAGTTATGCGATTGCTTGAAACAGCACTGTTTTTAATAAAATGGATGATTGTCTTTTTTCCCAAACACGCAAGAAAAAAAAGGTCGAGAAATAAATAATGATTAGAATAAATAAATAAAAAACACTCGTTCAAAAAATAAAAAAAAAACAAGAATTCAAGTAAGAGAAAGAAGGAAAGAAGAAGGTGAAAAAAAGAGAGCAGAGCATAGGAAATTTATATGTGGGAGGGAAATTTGTATGGATGGGTGAATGTGTGTAGTATTATTTCTTTTTTTCCCACATATTATGCTTGGGTGGAGACCCAAAAAACAAGGCTCAGGACAACACCACCCAAAAAAGAACAACCACCAGGAAAAGAGCGACACCGCCAAAAATGTCTACTGAGGCAAAAGCGCCATACAAATCCAACTGGCTGCTACTGCTATTTACACCACCACGCAAAATCTCTTAGCGCACTGCAAAACCCGTTTTTTGTTCCCACTTTCCAAAAATCAAGCAAGTTCACAGCTACTCAACAACACCCATCACGGCCATGTTTGCACCAGCCAACAACACGCCATCCATGAACTTGTGAACTGGTCAAGGGCCCCGTGGTTTCAGGGGGCCGAGGTTTGTCTGAATGGCGTTCGGTGATGGTGATCAATGATACAAGCTCTGAAACTGCTGTGTTGGAGGCAATATCTTCAAGATCACCATCATCACAAATACCAGTGTCGATATCGTTATCCAAACCACTAATTTCATCTTCAAAACCTTCATCAAAGCCATCTTCAAGAACTGAATCAAGATCACCGAATCCACAGTTTAGGATTTTAATACAAACACACAACACTTGCCACTTGGCCCGTCTACTCTAAAACCGTTCTCAAATCCTCTATACAACTGACCTTCTCATACTACTCTTCTACTGTTCTCTTATTGTCCTCATACTGCTCTTCTACTATTCTCCTACTGCTCTTCTTCTGCCCTCATACTCCCCCCATACTGCCCTAGTACTCCCCCCATACTGTCCTCTCCACACTGCCCTCTTCCCTACATTGCTACCAAAAACATGCGTAATTCCCAGAATTACTTGTTAAATACTATATTAAACTCGTACTAACTTTTACTAACTTTCCACAGCCAAATGTCTCACTCAACTTTACCACCAATGCTTGCGTGTTAAACACCTTTGTTAACTTGTATTAACTTGTACTAATTGTGTATACACACACTTGACGTACACATGTTCCACACTACGCAATTTTTCGCTCTGACCTGCCTGCTCGCTCACATTGTATCAAACTCCACTTTAACTCCAGCCCTAGCCCTGGTCCTCGCTCTATCTCTTTTCTCTATTATTGGCGTACATTCTCTCTGTAGTCTTCTTACGTGTTGTTGTGCGTCTCCTCATACATTGTTATTGGTGGGATAGACGTGCTATCTACACTTTGATGCCATTCCATTCCAATTACACATGTACATTGGGCCACGGCGATGCGTGTCACCACATGGCACGAGACTTGCGCAATGTGTACAGACAAAATGTGTACTGTAGAGCACGACATTATGTAATGTTCAGTAAACAGCTGACTGAATTAGGTATCAAGTAATATTGTTTAAGTACTTACACTTATAAACTATACTACATGTCTCATATCTTAAATATCAACTACTAACTCCCATTCTAGAACGAATGTCGATATCTTTCTAGATTTCACAAAATAAAAGAAAGTTGAAATTTTATCTTTTCTACATCGTCTTTACACAAAGCATTGTTCTTTTGGTATATCTATGAACACCCATTGGTTTACCAATTCCCATTAATACTACTGCCATCATAACAATTCTCACATCTGCATAATACAACAACGGCCAAAGGAGTCAGCAGCCTGTAGCGTAAAAACGTTTCTATAGCATCTAGACGGATAACGCTGCAAAGAGCATGCTGGCCAGCAAATCCAAAACGTACTACACGAAAAATATAGGCAAAGATTCGACAGTCAAAATCGAAACTCGTTGAGTCTGGAAAAGGTGGGGGGGTTTTCCGTCCTAAAAATAAGCTTTTATGAAATTTGTGCCTGATCCATTGATCTGTGCCTGATCATGATGAAAGTAATACACACGTACTGATAAGATGAACAGAGAATACAGTGTGTTTACAGTCAAAAAAAGAACTATTTACATACTTGCGCTGAACTGCACGGCATAAATATCAGGGTGTTTGCCGACTCTACAGCTATACAGCACATCCTCAGCATCGTCTCTGAGTTCAGCGACTCCACGCATACATTCAAACTGAACATGACCAAGCAGCTGGAGAAAATCCGTGAAATCAGGCAAGTCAAAATGGAGCAAAATAAAAAGGGAACAAGAGATGTTGCTCAATGACAAAGAAAAGGGTTTTTGAAATAGAGTACAATCCTGGAAAAGAATATAGAGTTGGAAGAAAAGCAAAAGAAGAAAAAGTCGCTCTTGTTTAGATCTACATGTATATGAGGGCTACCAAGACAAAAAAGCATCTTTTGACAAAATTTCTTTTTTGAGAAAAACAACTCTTAAGTTATTTCTCCTAAAACTCAAGTTTCGAGAAAATTGCAAAAAACTGTTTTGCAAAACAAAGTAAAGCCCCTTACCCTAATATTAAAAAGTGGTGATTTGAGTAATGGAAAAGTTTAGTATGTAGAGACATTACGGCTAATAAAATCACATTTAGAGGAGCCAATAACCTGATTTTAGCATCATAAGATGCGCCTCAGTCTGGGCTTCAACATGCACTAAGAATTATGATATTGACATTTTGCAACTGTCGACAAAGATTGGCCTCTGGAGGCCGCAAAAAGGGTCGCAGAGAGAAACTAAGTAATGCATCTTAAAGAGCTTATTAAGACGATTGTTTTCCACTATATAACTCAATTTTTACGAAAAAGTCTAAACATGCTCTTTTGTCTTGGTAGCCCTCATATGTATTTTCCAACTAGTATCCAGATTTATACTCGCGCAGCACAACAGGAACAGAACTGGCCGGGAGACTGCCCACCTCTGTAATCACCTTTTTGATAAACGAGGGAGGACTCACATCATAAAGCACATTGACTACGTTCAAATTGCTCTCCTCCTGCCAGTTCTCCAAAGCCGGCGAGTTCACCTTGACATCGTCTTGTCTGTCAATCGACAGATTTGTCAGGTCGTTTGCGATCCCCAGCTCGTTGAACGTGACAGAGTCAAGCAACACCCTATCACTGAACTTGATCGACTCACACAGAACCACCACTGGAATGCTCCGGCACTGCGCCGCCAACGCAACCATTCCGCTGCCGGCACGGCTGTACAGCATTCCGTTCGACAGCATCGCGTGCGCACCCAAAAACACAGTCGTCACCTCCTTCATCACATACGACAACCCCGTGATCAGCGTGTAAGTTGTAGGGATCCCTGCTGCTGCCAGCTCGCGCACCAGCGGTTTACCTTCAAACAACGGGCGCGAATCAACAACCACCACGCGGAACCGCTTGCCCTGTTTGTGTGCCTCGATCAGCGTGGCCTTGACCACATGCGATGACGCGTATGTCAGTATCACGTCTCCGTCCGAAATGTTGTTGATCCCGGTCTCCACAATCACTTTATCGGCGAGGTCCAGTCTGGCGCGCACAAAAGTGTCGATTTCCTCGTACAAATGGGCCTTGGCTTCGGAATCAGAGTGGTCGATTCCGAGTTTGGTGATCTCGAGTTTGAGCCAACGAATCGCGTTGCCCATGCTGACGCTCAGCGGGCGCGCGGACTTGAGGTGCTCGATTTGGTGGCCCAGATGGTTTGTTAAGTGTCTTGTCAGTGTTGTGCCTTCTGGGGTATCGTAGTCCCGGATCACGTCTTTGAATGCCAGCAGCATCGCGCGGCATCGCTTAAACGACCCGACCACCTGGAACGACGCGATCCGTAATGCGAGGTAGATGATGGAGGGATGCACGTCCTTGTGCACAGTAAGTGTGTTGACTTTGCACGACTCCTCAAGGTGTCCAAACAAAGCAATGCTCTTGGTCTGTTTCACACTGGGCTCTGCAGCGGCTGCGGCTGCTGCACTGGGTGTGGCCGACTGGCTCTTTTTCTGCTGCTGTTGCTGCGGCTTGCGAGCAGGAGCAGTGTCTTTAGGTGGTCTTTGGTCTTTGACATCGCCGCCGCGCTGCGCAACCTTCTCGGCCCGTCGAAGCGCTTTCAATTCTTTAGCCGACAACTTCTTTTCTGCTGGTGCTGGTGATGCAGCTGCTACAGGCGTGGTTTCAACCGACCCCGATTTCTTGGATTCTGCCGATTTACCGTCTGTCATTGTGATATCTTTTCTGTAAGCCGTTCAAAAATGAAAAAAGGGGTACTGTTAGTCTAGGCGTTGGAGATATGACGGCGAGTGAAATCTGAATGGTGCAGTAGCAGATGGTTAAATTTTTCCGCAACTATAGACTCGTTCATGCTCAAATATCCGCGGATGATGAAGGTTAGGGTTGTGGACTCTAGGAGACTAGACTAGTAAATTGAGAATACATTGAATGTCAGGTAAACCAAAGGTGAATAGAAGTGCAGAGGGATAAAAGTGGAAAATAAGGAGAAAGTTAACTGACAATCTGAATAATTACGTGATGAAGAAACAGGGTGCGTTTGGCGATGTGTTGTGTTGTTGAATCAAGCAAAAAGTAGATTTATGATTTAGTGGCCATATTAGGCAATTGTTTCAACAAACAACAAAGTAAATCACAAATCGAACGCATCCAACAAGCTGTAACACCTATTAACAGCCATACAAACAATACTCACCAATTTTACACCAATTCTAAGTCAGTCCTATAGTAATGGCACCCTTTGATGAGTATGGTGCGAAGCAAATGTTGAATCTGATCACCCGCCTTTTGTCTCCTAGATTTCATTTGCACACAGTCACGAGCATGAAAAAAATTGACGCCATCAAGCACTGAAATCTCACACGCTCTTCGCAAGAATTTGCTTCGTCAGTCTTTATAAAATGAATTAAAAAATCAAATGCTTTCCTTAAAGTCTGCTTTATATACAGGTATATTATTTAAAGTTATATAGTATATACTTCCAAGATATGAAGACAAAACACTCATAATTATATTGTAAAAGAATAAAATCAAAATCATGCTAATACTTGGGAGGTCCAAAAGGTGGATCTATGGATAACGAATCAAAGTCACTGTCAGCAACGGGTCCGAAAACACATGACATTATCAAATTAGGCCCGCTTAGCGATGGCTTGCATCCGACTTCAGTAACGTGTTTATCAAGCATTATTGGAGCCGGGTTACTTTTAAGATCAACAGATGTGCCGCAGTAATTGTAGCTTGCAATATTTCGGTACATGGAGTAGATGCATTTTTCAGAATAAAACGTCGTGTAAGGCACCTTGCAATATAGACTTCGAACGCTCCCCGTAGTGATAGCACTTGCATCTGGATTGAAGTTCAGGTTACCAGCTAAAGTTCTGTATTCCTCATTCCATTTCAAAGGTGGCGCGCCATGTAAGGCTCGTAATTGATTAAAATATAGAACAATGTTGTCTTTTGTACTTGACAGTGGACTTGGGCTTGGACGAATAGAATTGGGCACAGCATATAAGCATGCAGGTGTGGAAGACGCAGCGCTGGAATAAGTACTGCTGGACAAAGTAGTGGAAAATACAGTACTAGACCAACTAGTACCATGTGAAGCATCATTTAAAACGGTGCTAGACGGTGTAACTATAGAGGTAGCGCAAGATGAACAGCTACTATACGTAGTACTAGACAGAGTATCGCCAGAGCTCACGCTCGAGGTGATGGCGCTAGACTTCAAACTGGGCAAACTAGTACTAAAAGATTCGTCACCAGATGTAGTGCTAGAAGTGTCACCAGGTTTGGTGCTAGATGTCGCATCAACAGATGGATTTGTAGAAATTGAGCTGGATCTAGTATTTGATAAGATAGTACTAGGTGAAATATGACTAGAAGAAATATCTGAAGACGTTGCTTCACTAGATATGAGCTCAGAAGTAATGCTTTGCAGATTCTCGACAGACATAGTGGTAGAGATAACGTCGGAGGAATTATGATCAGATGCAGTGAAAACTGAGCCATCACTGGATGTAGTGCCAGAAGAGGTGCTGAACGTGGTGCTGGATGTAATATCATTGAAAGAGGTGCTAGCAGATGCATCACTAGATATGGTGCTAGATACGGTGCCGGACGTGATATTAAAGGTACTATCACTGAAAGAGGTGCTAACAGGGGCATTGCTAGATGTAGAGCTCGAGGCACTACCATTGGAAGCGGTGCTAACGGAGACGTCGTTAGATATAGTGCTAGATATAGTGGTTGATGATGCGCTAGACGTGGTTCTTGAGAAATCATCATTGGAAAAGATGCTAACAGAGTCGCTGCTAGATGTGCTGCTAGATGTGGCCCCGGGCATAATGCTTAAGGCCCTATCATCGGAAGAGGGGCTAACAGGGCTGTCGCTAGATGTAGTGCTATATGTGGTGCTTGAAGCTATATCATTGAAAGAGGTGATAGAAGAATTGTCGGTAGATACTGTGCTGGATGTAGTGCTAACTAAGTCGTTGCTAGACGTGGTGCTAGATGTGGTACTTGAATTACTATCATTGGAAAAGGTGCCAACAGAGTTGTTGCGAGATGTGGTGCTAGATGTAGCGCCAAATGTAGGGCTGGTTGGATTGAGGGAAGCAGTGCTTGATGTACTATCAAAAGAAGTGCTAACGGAGTCGTTGCTAGACGTGATGCTTGATGTACTATCATTGAAAGAGGTGCTAGCAGAGGCACCGCCAGATATAATACCAGATGTAGAACTCGAGATATCATCATTAGAAGAGGTGCTAACAGAGACAGAGCTATATGTAGTGCTAGACGTGGTGTCAAATGTAGTGCTAGACGTGGTGTCAAATGAAGTGATAGACGTAGTGCCCGAGGTACTATCATTGAAAGGAATGCTATCGGAGTTGTTGCTAGATGTAGCGCTGGATGTAGTGCTGGATGTGGTGCTTGAAGCAATATCCAAAGAGGTGCTAGAAAAAATGTTGCTAAATGCTGTGCTAGATGTAGTACTGACAGATCCGTCACTAGGCGTGGCGCCAGATGTAGTGCCAGATGTAGTGCCAGATGTAGCGCCAGGTATATTTATGGGTAGGGTGTTCGAGATATTATCACTGAATATGGAGCTAAAAAAGCTATCGCTAAATGTAGTGCTAGATGTACTGTTGTTGAAAAAGATGCTAGCAGAGACACCACTAGTTATAATGCCAGATGTAGGGCTCGAGAAATCACCATCAGAAGAGGTGGTGCTAACAGAGACACTGCTAGAGGTAGTGCTGGATGTAGTGCTATCAGAAGTGTCGCTAGATGTAGAGCTAGATGTAGAGCTAGATGTAGAGCTAGATGTAGAGCTAGATGTAGAGCTAGATGTAGAGCTAGATGTAGAGCTGGATGTAGAGCTAGAAGCGATGGTCGAGGTACTATCATTGAAAGAGGTGCTAACAGAGTTATCGCTGGATGTAGTACCAGATGTAGAACTCGGGATATCATCATTGAAAGAGTTGCTAACAGAGACAGCGCTAGATGTAGTGCTAGACGTGGTGTCATATGTAGTCATGGACGCGATACTCAAGGCACTATCATTGAAAGGGATGCTATCGGAGTTGTCGCGAGATGTAGAACTAGATAGAGTGCTATCAGAGTTTTCGCTAGATGTAGTGATAGATGTAGCGCTAGATGTAGTGATGGACGTCGTGCTCGAGGTGCTATCATTGAAAGAGATGCTTGCAGAGTCGCTAGATGTAGTGCTTGATGTACTATCATTGAAATAGATGCTTCTAGAGCCATTACTAGATGTACTGCTAGACGCGGTGTTGGAAGTGGTGCTAGAAGTCGTGCTGGAAGCGGTGCCCAATGTACTATTGTTGGAAGAGGTGCTAACAGAGTTGTCGCTAGATATAGTGCTGGACTTAGTGTTCAAGACACTATTATTCAAAGAAGTGCTAAGAGAGCTGCCGCTAGATGTAGTGCTAGACGTAGTGCTTGAGATACTATAGTTGGAAGAGGTGCTATCAGAGTTGTCGCCAGATTTACTGCTAGATGTAGCGATGGACGTGATGCTTGAAATACCATCGTTGGAAGAGGTGCTAACAGAGTCGTTGCTAGATGTGCTGCTAGAAGCGGTGCTGGACCTGGTGCTTGAAAAGCCATCACTGAAAGAGGTATTAACCGAGTTGTCGCTAGATGTAGTGCTAAATGTAGTGTCAGGCGGGGTGCTAGAAACGCTGAAACTAGAAGAGGTGTAAACAGAATTGTCACTAGACGCAATGTCAAGGGAACTATCACTAGACAACCTGTAGCTGGATGTAGATCTGGATGTGATGCTAGACATGATACTGGACATGATGTTCGATGTGATACTAGATAGGCTATTTCCAGATGAAGTGTTGACATAATCTTCGCTGGAAGTAGAGCCATAAGTGTTGTGTTCGGATAAACTGTAGCGGGACGTGGTACTCGACATGACGCCGTGCATAGTACTAAATAAGCTGGAGCTATGCATCGTGGTAAATAGATTGTTGCTGGATGTAGTCACCTCAAATATTGTGTTGGACGAAAAGTTTATTGATGCAACATCAACTGAACTATCGTGGTATAAGCTGCCGCCAGAAGTGATCGAGCTTAATGCAACATTGGACAAACTATTGCTAGGTGTAGTATTATGCAGAGAAGTACCAAGAGCACTACTGGGCTGCCTGTCGCTAGACAAAGTACTAGATAGGATCTCTCTAGATACTGTGCTGGACATATTATCCGTATATGTACTTAATGTAGATGTGGGTGTGACGCTAGACAAAGTATGACTAGATTCTGCGCTAGATAGACTGTCACTAGCACCGATTCTAGAGGAATCATCTTTTGACATGATATCGAATGATCTGCTTGATGAAAGTTTAGACGATACGTCGCTAAATCCAGTACTAGATAGTTTTTCAATAGGCGTATTGCTCGGTAAGCTATTGCTAGACGCAGTATACATTGATGGCCGGCCAGAAGTTATGCTTAAACGCTCGCTGCTAGATTTTGTACTTGCCAAACTTTCATTTGACGTATTGTCTGTATGTGTAGTCCTGGCTGACAAAACACTAGTCGCCGACGTGCTAGATTCCATAGACGACAGACTGTTGTCGGATATATTGTCACTATGTGTAGTGCTAGCAGACGAAATATCAGCTGACAACGTACTAGATAGTGATTCAAGTGAGAAATGCAAAGACAAAGATGTCAGAGTGCTGGATTTCAAAATTACGGATGAAGAATCAGATAATAAGGTAGTTGCAGCTGTGCCGGATGAAAACGTAATTGAGGAAGAGCTCGATGATGTTGAATCAGATGAAGTACCAGAAACCATACTGCTAGTCCAAGTTTTAAACAATGAGCCGGAGGAAAATGTATTGGATGAAAAACTGATTGGCAATGAGTCTAACGTATTACTACTACTGAACCAAGAATTAGTTGTTGAGCTGATAGATGAAGCACTAGCTGTTGAGCTGATAGATGAAGCACTAGCTGTTGAGCTGATAGATGAAGCACTAGCTGTTGGGCTGATAGATACTGCACTAATCACAGCATCTGAGTATACACCCGTGGACCGTGAACTGAGTGGTGAGTCAGGGTTTGATGTAACTCCATGAGATTCAGATGACATTTCCGAGGATATCGCACTCAATACTTGCCCATTTATCCGTAGTACTTGAGCCTCATAGTCTTTATCATTGCCTTGAGGATCGTATTCACATACAAGTGTCATCTCGCTGCTGGTCTTCTCACCAGCCCCATACCCGCATCCAATTTGAGCAGTATCTTTCCACACCAACTGCGTAAATTCAAATGTACCAGGCTGTGCTCCAGGTCTATCAAAATCGTACAATCGTATCTCATTGTACCAGTTCATAACGATGTCTGCGTAGCTGGAGGTACTAGACCCAATGTTGATACCATAGACGGCATCACGAGCCTGAAGTGAGTTGATCCTTTTTTGGGCAGATGCGGCTAAAGTATTGCTCCATGTCAGAGGCGGAGAGCCATGTCTCGCTCGCAGATTATTGTGCAACTTGAGTATATCAGAATTTAGAGTTAACGAAACCGATGACGAAGGTAAAGCCAAAGACGATTCAGAAAAGGCATCAATACTAACTGACACCAGTGATGATGTCAAAGTCTTTGTGGAGCCAGCAGCAGCTTGAGATGATGTCAAAGTAGAAGTAGCAGAACGGCTGGCTGACAAAATAGTAGGCCATGCGTGATGACTTGATTGATCTGAAACATAGCTAACTGCTGGCGATGTGTATGATACTTCTGATGTCTGCCCAGTCAAAAAAGTGGGTGAAGAAGTCTCTGTAGACTGCGTGTCTGTATTGATTGGTGAAGTCAAAATATAACTAGGGTGACTTGTTGTGAAGACGTCAGGCGCAGTCGACAAAGCTTTAGAAGACTGCTGAGTCGAAAGATTCAAACTCTGGTCTGACGGCTTGTGGGAGGAGCTCAATTCGATAGAATTGTCGGTAGAGCTGTAAAAACGACCAGAAGTAGCACTTGAAATATCAGAAGCTTGGTGAGATGTAGTTCTAGCATCAGAGAAATCAGATACATGACTATATTCAGAATAGTAAAAACTTGCCGCAAAGCCAGAAGTTAATGAACTTGCAGTATTACTTAATAAATTGCTTTGGTCAAGTGTTGAGATCAAAGACTGATCCGAATCAGACACGGTGGATATCGAGTTCATACTAGACCCGAGGCTGAGGCCGCCTGTAGCAGAACGATCTATCGAAACTTTGCTAGAACCCACAGAAAAGCCGGAGCCTATAGTTAATGGGGTGGTGGCTCCAGAAGACGTCAAAGCATGAACAGCAATATCTGATATTGAGCTTGCAGAGGTCGAGACAGTACTATGCACGTTTGATTGAATGGCAGATCCAGTGGACAAAATATTAGGTTTAGTGGCTGAAGAGACCTTAGAAGCGTCAGGTTTGTTGGTAAAAATCGTTTTGGTTCCTCCGGTTTGATCTATGGTAATACTCCTAGAATTGTCTAACCGATTAGTCAAGTCTATGATAGTACGAACATAACTGATGTTGTTACTATCAATCTTACCATTTATGTTTTTATCCCTGGTTGTAGGATCATGCTTACTTGGTGCTACCAACGGTAGCGTGTAGCTTGTAATCCCGTTGCGACTCTGATCCACATAGACTGTGTGTACAGGCGGTTTGTCTGTAAAACCGTCAATACGTCCATTCACAACAGTTGTTATAGTGAGTGTAGGTGTGATCGTCACCGTCACACTAGGTGGAACAATTGTTTCGACAATAGTGCTGTAATAGACTGTGGTATACTCGATTACCACTGTGGTCACATGGTCGGGGCCAGTTACTGTAGTTCTGGGTGTTATATTGGCGGAAAATGGTGAAGTCGGAGTGGCATCCAGATAATTTGTCTCTGTGATCCAAGTCGTTGGCAAGTTTGAGTCGTGGGCGTATCTTGTAATCGTGGCTACAGGGCTACAAACGTCGTTGGCAAACACCGTGCTTAGAACACCAAGTGACACGGTCAATCTTTGCATCTTCATCTTATATTGTTTACTGTACTTTTTGATACAAAAACAATCAATTCGCAGTATTGTTCAGTAGTATCACACTCAAATATATCAAATTTCAAACACACCTTTATGAACTAGAAAACTTGAAATTGCACGGAGCATTAGCTATATATATATCATATTATCCAGGCGATGAAAGCAACTCAAAGTTTCATTAGCCACTATCTGTATACATCCTTTCTCAGTAATCCAGTATCTAACTACAGAATCTCATTAGGCTATACTTGGCTCACAACATTCTTTCAAAGAACTTTTAGCCTCGACTCATATTTTTCCACCTTTACACTCATACCTTAGTAGGATTGTAAATGATTTATTGTCTTTTGAAGAATAGTAACACGAATTCCAAAGAAGCCTGATTAAAAATTGATTGTATACGTGGAACCCCGGATCCGCAAATGCGAAAGCAAGTAGTAGATCTGTACATGTACCGTGTCTGTTATTCGAAAGAATTATTTTTTCTTCCAGCTGAAAGTACACAATTAGCGGGGATATCTACTGTACATCAATTACAAGAGGCCTTTACCACCCTACCGTGCGCTTTCAAAAAATTTCTTTCAATAAAGACATGTATTATACAGTTGATCTCTTCTTGCTTTCTAACTGTTCAGGAATTCTTTTATTCTGCTAATTTTACTCTGAGCTGAGAAAAAAAATATTCATTGTTAATGACTGACATTGTGTACAAAGTGTGTTCGTCTAAGGGTACATAAAGGTACGGAAAAAATCCACTATGCATGTAATCTAAACCAGCAATGCTTGCTTTGTGTCGGCCAAACTGTAAACCAAAATATCGGTATGTAAATTGTACACTTCAAATATAGGGTTGGAGTTTTCACTGTGTGACTCCCTCACCATTTCATCACTTATCAACTGCATAGTGTGAACAAGGATACGTCGAATTATTGAAGTATGTAGCACGAGAAATGTCAAAAGCGTGTGGAAACTATTGAGTGAAACAGAGAGCTTATATGATATACTTCCCATACTATTACATAGTTATCGTAAGCACGAAATATGGCACAAAACTTAACGAAAGCACCTGAAATTTGTTGGATTAAATCATGAATCTTGATGATACACTCGCCACATTAAACACAATTGATATACGCCGAAATTTTGAAGCCCATGACCTAAATATTCTACAAAGTGTCACGCTCGCACTTAAGCCGCGCCCTCCATTCTAGAGTCCCAAGGAAGGGTAACCAATTGTGCCCCAGAACTACAAACAATTACATCTGTGGCGGAAGTTGGCGTGTCTTCCTAAACAACAACTTCAGGACTTCACGACTAGAAGACTATCTGTAAACACCTCAACATCTCTAGCTCAGACAGTCGACCACCGTTAGCTGTCATCACCCCAAACCACAGAACTTCATCAACGTGTGCTTAGAGCACTCTACCTACGGGCTTACACTTCGCCTTCACCTGAATCCAGTTTAGCTTCCTTAGACAGGTCCATTCGGTATGACTAGCCAAAGCGCTCCTATTTAACTTGACTTTGTACTGACCCTTAGTTAAGAAATATTCCCTGTTCAGTAACTACTTAGTTCTCTATCGTAATTGTAGCCCACAAAATAGCACCACTTTGACACAAAGTCTAAAATATTTTCAAGAGGTAAATACCAAGGATTGAGAGTTGGAGAGTAAAGAAATAGTGGTAGGTATTATACTAAGATACAATCGCGTATTCAATAATTTAATACGCAATTGTATGTAGTGGTACATGAATAATAAGTGTAAGGTGTCTTGTTCTTCCTTATTTCGAAACAATGTTTGTTGATATGTTGATGTTTGTTTCAATGTGTTGATATGGTCGTTGCGCGCCGGAAAATGACTAAGAAAGCGAAATAGAAGTCATGTATCTAACATGAGATTTATATTCGTAGCAAACTTAGGGTAAGATCAAATAGAATTGATACAAAGAGGATTGTTTGTAGAGTATCGGAGACATGAAACACTATCTTAGAGTATAAAATGACCTTTTATTGGCCGATTTCTCTTCTCAGCCACTCATGTCCTCGCCAAAAATGCAGGAAACTCCTTCAAGTCATGACTATATATCAAGGCAATTCAGGCACAGTACTGCTGGAGGGCCAACTCCCAAATTGCAATTGAATAAGTATGCTCAAGTCTTTCTGCTGATTATGATCATTGAATTCAAAAGAAATGTTTTAGGTAGAAGCGGCTGTATATAGTTTGACTTTATTGTGAAGTCTCTATGTACAATGGAGTTAAGCCGCTCTTACAGTTGAAAAGCTAAATTTCAACTTTAATCTAAAAAACATTTTGCCCGGCTTTTAAATTCGTCAAGTCTTTGCGGGTAAATTATGTCGAGTTACTGAAATGTAAATCGCGGGTATAAATTGCTCCAGTGACTACTTTGTGTAACATTGATGAAATCATCTAAAGTATTCTCAAGTATAACATGCGTTCATGATAAAAATGGTGATTAAAAGATTCTATTAAAGTTTAGGACAATACAGGACTGATCATAATGAAAAGTTGTTCCAAAAAAGTTTTTGTGATAAATATTTCCCAATACGGATAAACAGTGTCACGCTTCTGAGCTGTGCGTTCTGTTGAAAAACTCTTAATAAAGGATAACTTGTTTGACCTGAAAATTATCAACCATTATTGCGAGAACAAATATTGAAGTTGATTTTTAACGATAACGAAGCTTTCAGAAGCCCCTTTCAAAAAATCAAGATTTTTGTTACGTGCAGCCACTAAATTTCAGCGTTCATTACTTTATGTTATAGTAATTTACCGACGCTTTCTCAAAGTGCACTAACTACTTTTTCACATATTGCGTTTCCCCTGATCTCGAAAACTATTTTAAGCAGAATTATTCGGTACACCTAGCCGAGATGCACATATTTAAATTGATTTCATATTAGCAGTTGAATTAAGAAATATTCTCTGTTAAAATACTTTTCGTTGTCATACGTAACTGTAGTCTACAAATAGTGCCACACCTGACATAAAGTATAAATCACGTTGACTACATATACAATGCTGCCCAGTTTTGTTCAAGACCTTGTCCAATCAAGCCTACTGAATCACCTCACTTTTTAATTTCAAAAAACAATTTTTTTGAAATAGTATTCCAACACCATGAACGTATCACAACTAATTTTTTCGGCATTTTCGTTTTGCATAACAGCTTTTATCAAGTGGCAAGAATATGATATCATTATATTTTAAATAAATCATCTTTTGAGATTGAAAGATGGAGTTATTGAGTCATTTTGATTGGGTAATTTGTCAAATGAAAGCAGAGAGCATTGTGGTTATAGGTTCTATGTAGTAGATTCACTAAAAGCTTTGACTATCACAAACGATCTCTATTTATGTAGTGCTGTAATGACAAGTAGGCTTGGTATTTGTTGTAGGCCACTTAATACTTCATAGTAAGTGATTTAGTATTGGTCAAGGTATGAGCTCAATTCTTAAACATTTCACGTGCAGCACTCTCACATAGAAAGCAGATATAAATGTTGAATACTATTATTGTAGGCAACACAAGATTTCGGAACAGATTGTGAATCGCTAACTTAGTGCACTTACACACATTGCTGTTTCAACAGCAAATCTCTACATTTTGTTGTTTTGGTATTTTTAACAAAACGTTTGAATGGTTTGAAAGTAGTAATAAATTCTTTCAGAACTTGAACCTCAACAAATTTATTGTATTTTTAATTGAGAAAGAATTTTAGACTATTAGTGCTAGTTTTGAACAGGTAATCGTGTTAACTCTGTTGCAATTTTGTATTTATCATTGGGTGTCAGTGATAGACGATACTGAGTCTACAGATTTTGTAGAACATAATATTACCAAAAACTACTAGAAAAGTTTCTAAAAAAATGGAATCTTAGTAATTTACCAAGCGGTCGCACAAATCACAATTTGCTTGCTTAAAGTTCAAGGGAGAGGTTCGGATTTCGTACTGAATTGCTAGTACCTATTACCGTGTCATATGAAAAGGCCAAAAGACTGAAATAGAGGAGTGGCTCAGAGGCGCTGGAAAATTTAGCAAAACGAAGGCACGGAGGAATACACAGGAAGACAAAGATCCGACACATGTAGGGCATGAGGCAGCTACAGGCAATATATGGGATGATGGTTCTTTTCATTGAGTAAGAACAGGTTCAATATAAGATGTAGCATTGTACTCAAAAAAGAGGGTAGCCAATATTTGATGTTGGAACGCAGATGCAGTAAATCAATTTTTGAGAGTTCTCATCTAACAAAAGCGGTAAATCACTCTATGGGAGAAACATCAATAAAAGAGCTTGGATCAATCTGCGAATAAACTAGCTACTATACATAGTTCCTAAAGCCAAAATCTGTGCGCATACAGAGGCGCTAAAAGTCATCGAGAACTTTACTCGCTAGTTTACAATAAATAAGCAAAAAGACTGCACGGGTCTTCTCCCAAAACAGAAAATCAAAAATTTGACAGCCATTTTAATCACGACTTCTCAACAAACAATCTTTCTAGAACTCGTATTTGATTTGTTTTTTTACTTCTAAAATACAATATAGAAGAACACTAGTACATATAATATGATTTTAGAAAGGATTGTTTGTTGAGAAGTAGTGATTAAAATGGCTGTCAAATTTTTGATTTTCTGTTTTGGGAGAAGACCCGTGCAGTCTTTTTGCTTAGGCATTGTAGATGAGTATGGTGGTCTTGAACCAGAACGCTCAAGGTTGTGGGGAAAAAGGAAAGAGCGAACATTAGAGTGCTAATGGCGAGACGGACTAGGCTGGGTAGAGTGCTTGCATGAGCACTTACCTAATCAATCTGCTGTATCATCAAAACACATTAAAGTCACATGATTAGACTAAATAAGAAAGTCTATTAAGACTTAAGCACTTATAGAGGTTTACTATGTTGTAGGTGCCATATTGTATCTCTTAGATCACATGCTTAGCATTTATAGAGTATACGGGCCAATTGGGAGCCAATGAAAATCACCTAAAAATACAAGCAATTTTACGAAGGTCTTCATCACAACCCAAAAAATCCAACTCCCGCTTTTACTTTCATTTTCTCCTCCTCTTTGCTCGATACCAAACAGATCCAAACGGCTCTAGATCAACAACTCACAAACACACTTATAAGCATACAAAATGGGATACTACGAGGAATTAACTATTTGGGCTGCCGGCGGTAAGTTTCACCACCTTCAATCGCACCGCTTTAATCGTGATACAAAATCCATAAACAAGTAACTGGATCTAACCACTTCTTAAATACAGGTATGCTGACCAACGCTTTGGCCAGAGGTCTGAGAAACAAGCCCATGACCTTCAAGCCTATTGGATACATGTACGGTGCTTTCATTGGAATTGGTCTCGGTATGTGGGCTGAGAACGTCCGTGAAAGACAAGCAGACTTCAGTAACAGACGTGTTGCTAAGCTGTTGGCGGCGCGTGAAGCCAGAGAAGAGCAGAAGCAAGAGTAATCTGTGAACTCTGCGAGTGAAGTTGGATTGTAAATTCAGACGGATGGAATCAGTGTGATGTATAGCTGATAATGGTGATGGAAAACGACACAACGCAAGAAAGTAATGATTAAGCGAAATTGGAAAGTTATGTGTGTTTGTGAATCGAAAGTGTTTTTTATATTGCATGTTTTTTATTAGACAATTGTTTTTTGTTATATTTTGTGGATACAAATGTCGGTAGCGGGAGAAAAGAGGACATGGTTGGATTGTATGGTGGGGGAATGTGAAGATGATTTGTAGTGAACAATGGTGATCTGTAACGGATGTTTTGTAGGCGTTGAGTGAGAGTAAACTTGTGATCTGTAGGTGGTGATAGGAATAGGTATGTGGGTCTTGGTTTATAATTGGGAACAAAGTTGAGTTTTGGCCAGCAATTGCAAGAGCTTTTGTGGACTTCAGTACATGATCTCGTTTGGCAATAGCAGTCCCAGTCGACCATAACTGTAATACATTGATAATGGCGATGATCGCACTTGATGATACTTGTGGTTGTGAACTACGCTTGGGATCCGATCAACAGTTGTTGTTGATATTGTCTCTGTTGCTAAACGCCTTCCCATATCTATTACCACCAAAGAAAACACCGCTAAACAGTCCACTATTCAGATAAAGCCAGTTCTTCTGAGCCCATTCATCAGTCTTCAGAAACCCTTTCATTATTCTTGAACCCTTGAACTTGCATTAAATTTCAGTTTTGTCTAGGCCTGCTAGTTTTTGATTTTTTTTTTCTCTCCTTATATTTTTTTTCCCCTTTCTTCCCATCCCTCTTCCCATATTCATACGTTGCATTTTCCGACCCGCTGGAGAACATTTCAAATCCTGAGTTCTTCATAAATATCAATCTACTTTGTCGACTCATCAGCTTTTCTTCATTCACACAGATAATCATATTCATAAATGGTGTCTTCTTACGACGTTGATACGTAAGTCAACTCTCGATTATTTTGATTTGTGGTTCCTGGAATCCAGGAACAGCTTTTTTTTTGTTATACACGATTACTGACTATACACATTTCAGCCGATGCTGGGTCAAAGATGACCAAGAAGGCTGGATTGGCGCCGTTGTCTCAGCTAAGCAAGTTGACGGATCACAGGTGTCTCTCACGCTGACCCTGGAAAACGAGGACAAATCGGTGAGTAATAGAACTACTATTGCATATATCTTAATGCTAACTTGAATCCAGACCCTCACGGTAAACACCACAGTTGAGGAAATCGCAAACGACAGTGATGAGCTGCCGCCTCTTCGAAATCCACCTATCCTTGAAACCACAGAAGATCTCACAAGTTTGTCATACCTCAACGAGCCAGCGGTTCTCCACGCCATCAAAAAGCGATATGGCCAACTCCAAATCTATACTTATTCAGGTATTGTCCTGATTGCAACAAATCCGTTCCAACGTATTGATAGCTTGTATACACCAGACATTATTCAAGCATACTCGGGCAAAAGACGTGGCGACTTGGAACCGCATTTGTTTGCTATTGCCGAAGACGCATACCGATGCATGCTACGAGATCATAGTAATCAGACCATTGTAGTGTCTGGTGAGTCTGGAGCTGGTAAAACTGTCAGTGCCAAATTCATCATGCGATACTTTGCCACAGTCGAAGATCCAAAACAGCCAAAGCAAGCTGCTAATCAGCCTTCGATGGAAGAGATCAATAAAACAGAAGAACAGATTCTAGCGACAAATCCAATCATGGAAGCCTTTGGTAATGCCAAAACGACAAGAAACGATAATTCGTCACGATTCGGAAAGTACTTGGAGATCTTGTTTAATAAAGACGTTGACATTATCGGTGCTAAAATCAGAACTTACCTGCTGGAACGCTCCAGATTAGTGTTTCAACCGCCAACTGAAAGAAATTATCACATTTTTTACCAATTATTGACAGGTCTGCCGGAAGCAGAGAAGAAACAGTTGGGACTCACAGAAATTGAAGATTATCATTACATTAATCAAGGTGGAGACGCAGTTATTCCAGCTGTAGACGACGCTGCCGAATTCAAAATTACAAGAGACGCTCTGACCACAATTGGAATTAATGACACTCTACAGCACGATATTTTCCAAATTCTCGCAGCACTTCTTCATATTGGTAACATTAATATTGCATCCACCCGCACTAATGCAATTCTTAACCCCGACGAGCCTTCACTGATTAAGGCATGCGATCTATTGGGAATTGATCCAGTCAACTTTGCCAAATGGACTACGAAAAAGCAAATTATTACTAGAAGTGAAAAGATTGTCTCTAATTTGAATCATTCACAGTCAGTTGTTGTCAGAGATTCGGTTTCAAAGTACATTTACTCGGCTGTGTTTGACTGGCTTGTGTATGCTATCAACCACTCTCTCTGTTCGCCTGAGATTCAAGAACATGTCAACAGTTTCATAGGTGTGCTAGATATTTACGGATTCGAACATTTTGAGAAAAACTCTTTTGAACAGTTTTGTATCAACTATGCCAATGAAAAGTTGCAACAAGAGTTCAATCAGCATGTGTTCAAACTGGAACAGGACGAATACGTTAAAGAAGAGATTCAATGGGATTTCATTGATTTCGCCGATAATCAGCCGTGTATTTCGTTGATCGAAGCAAAGCTCGGTATTTTGTCTTTGCTTGATGAAGAGTCTAGAATGCCAGCTGGATCCGATGAATCGTGGATTGGCAAACTGTATCAAAACTTTGACAAGCCTGTTCATTCTAAGTTTTTCTCAAAACCAAGATTTGGCAAAACCTCTTTTATTGTTAATCACTACGCGATGCCCGTTGCTTACGAATCAGACGGATTCATTGAAAAGAACAGAGATTCGGTCCCTGATGAACATATGGAGGTTCTCACTAATACCAACAATGATTTCTTGAAGAGTGTGCTGACATTCTCAATGGATACTGCACTTTCTGCTGAGAAAACGCCAACGAAAACAAGAGTCATCAACAGAAAGCCAACTTTAGGAGGCATTTTCAAGAGCTCGTTGATTGAGCTAATGAAGACAATCAATGAGACAAATGTGCATTACATTCGTTGTATTAAGCCAAATGAGAAGAAAGAGGCTTGGGTATTTGATGGACCAATGGTTCTTTCACAGTTGCGAGCTTGTGGTATTCTTGAAACTATTCGTATCTCATGTGAAGGATTTCCAACACGTTGGACGTATGAAGAGTTTGCATCCAGATATTATTTGCTGATTCCATCTACACAGTGGGTCGAAGATGCCAAAGAGTTTTGTGGAAACATTTTGCAAAGAAACATTTTGGAGAATGGCAAGTACCAAATGGGTAAGACAAAGCTGTTTTTCCGTGCCGGTCAACTGGCGTTTTTGGAGAGATTACGAGGTGATCGGATGAATGAAGCTGCAGTTATTATTCAGAAAAACATCAAAATGGTTTATTGGAGAAAGAAGTATCAATCAATCCGATCGAGTGTTCTTGAACTTCAGGCGGTTGCGCGTGGAGTGCTAGCGAGAAGAAGAGCCCAAGAAAAGCGTGAGTACCAGGCAGCTGTTAAGATTCAAAAGACTTGGAGAGGTTATACGCAGCATCAAGATTTCCAACGCATTCGCCGCGAATTTGTATTGTTGCAATCGGTTATTCGTGCAAAGAGGTTGCGTACGCGGGTTATGGAAGATAGGTACGACAGTGCAGCTGGGTTGATTCAGCGACAATGGCGAGGCTATGCGGCTAGAAAAGAGTTCAAGGATACAAAGAAAAAGATTACTATCATTCAAGGTCTTTGGAGAATCAAGCTGGCCAAGCGACAATTACAGGCACTGCGTCAAGAAGCGACCTCTGTCAATCACTACAAAGAAGTACAGTACAAACTTGAGAACAAGGTCATTGAATTGACACAGGTGATGTCTGCTCATAAAGATGAGAACAAAAAGTTGAAGGAGACTATTGAGTCGTTGACAACACAGGTGAATGTATGGCAAAAGAAGAGCAAAGACTCTGATATACTGGTTGATTCGTTAGAGACCAAGGTACTTGAGAAAGACCGGTCTAGCAATGAGGCTATCAGTTTGATCCAGAACAGTCTTGAGGTGCTGCAGAAGAAATATGACAAGAGTATTGAAAAGTACAATCAGCTGGAGAAGGAACGCAAAGATATCCAAGACATTCTTGAGGCCAAGGAGTCGGCATTGGTCGATTCGCAAGAAACCTTGAAGCAATATGAGAATTCTAACAACAATTTGTTGGAAACTGTGGAGCAGCTTAGAATGGAGCTGGAGGCCGTGACGTCGCCTGGCATGTACGGAGAGCATCAGCAACTTCAGAACTGGAATGGAGCTGGCGGTCTGCAATTGGCTGCCAGTAAACGGGCCATGAACAGAAAGAGTCTTATCAGTTCTGGTCAAGGCAAAGACTTTTCCACGTTTTCGCCGCGACCTGCATCAGCCATGTTCCCAGATCACAAAAGACAACCAAGCATGGAAAGTATCAGCTCTGTTGAGTACAGCAACTACAACGCTGAGATTGAAAAGCTGTTGGACAATTACAACGTTTTGTCAGAAGAAGTTGTACAAGGAGTTATTCATAATTTGAAGATTCCAGTGCCGTCTGAGGATCCATTGCCATTGAAGGAGGTTCTGTTCCCAGCGCATATTATCAGCTTAGTTACTTCAGAGATGTGGAGAATGGGATTCATCAAAGACTCCGAGGTGTTTTTGGGACAAGTGATGCAGTCAATTCAGGATACTGTGATGAAGTACACTGGCGAAGATATCATTTTCCCTGGTGCATTCTGGATTTCAAATGTGCACGAGATCTGGTCGTTTATTAGCATTGCGCAAGTGAACTTGTTACAGAACGACTTGTTGGTTGAGGAAATGGGCGAAAAGGCGTTTTTGGAGTACAGCAAGCTGGTGGAGATTGCCAAGGCTGATTTGGAAAGCGTGGAGTTCAACTTGTACCATACATGGATGAAGGAGCTAAAGAAGGTGCTGGACAAAATGATTGTTCCGGCAGTTATCATGTCACAGGGTCTTCCTGGATTTTTGACACAATCCAATCCAAAGTTCTTGTCAAAGATGTTTAATCATAGCGCGCCAGGTGCGGATATGGATCAGTTGCTGAACCTGTTCAACAAGGTACATGGCTCGTTGGTTGCGTATGGACTATCGCAGGACTTTATCAAGCAGCCATTTATGGAGTTACTCAAACTTGTGGGCACCAAGTCGTTCAATGACCTGTTGTTGAGACGCAATTTCTCGACATGGAAGCGTGGACTCCAGATCAACTACAATCTGACACGGATTGACGACTGGTGCAAATCGCATAGTTTACCCGAGGGCATGATTCGATTAGAACATATTTTAGAGTCTGTCAAGCTGCTGCAGTTGAAGAAGATTACCAAAGACGATATCGACATTATCTACGATATTTGCTGGGCATTGACGCCTTTGCAAGTGCAGAAGCTGATCAACCAGTATCTTGTAGCGGACTACGAGGAGCCCATTTCGCAGGAGATTTTGAACCTTGTTGCGTCGCGCGTGCGCACCGATTCACCCACCGCGTTGATGCTTGAGCAAACTCCGGTCGAGGACTCGGGTCCGTTTGAGGTTGTTGAGCCTCGCCCGTTTGAGAAGCTCGATGCGTATGTACCCGGTTGGCTGCAGACCCCAAACCTGAAGAGACTGTTGGGTCTGACGACGCTGGTGAACGAAAAGTACTATGCGACGGCAACCAAGGCCAACGGAATGGGAGGCCATGATGTGATGAATCAGTTTTAGATTTAGGTTAGAACATTAGAAAAAGAAGTGTGTTTGTGAATAGAAGTTGTATTTTGTTTTGTTTTGGTGTACATTCATTTGAGTTTGATTGTAGAATTGAAATGTGTTTAGAGCATTTATGGAAATGAGGATTCGAATCAGTACATGATTTGACAGACGCATGATCTGTGTCTGCAACCAACACACGCGAGTCTCATGGAACCGGCACCGGGACCTACGCTTAATGTACACGACAACCCGATCTTCAAAGCTCGTCGTGTACCGGACTCGCCGGGTCACCTTCGTGTCAGTCTCGGGTCTCGGATCCTTGGTCCACAGATCCGGTGTCTCAAAAGTACTTGGACTCTTCCACAGATCGCCATTATAGAAAACTCAATTCTAGAGCCATGCTCCTTCTTCATCAGCTTCTTTGACATCACATCTTCCTTATCAACAAACCCCACTCCCCCACTTCCCCTCTGTCTCTCTCTCTTTCACTCTCAACCCGTTTGCCCGCAGCGCCGCTTCTCAGTCTGCCCGCAAAATTAAAACTGCGGCAATACGGAGGACTTACATCATATATAGTACTTGCGACTTAATCCCAATTGAATACTTATGTCATTTCTCGGTGTGGTTGTTACTAATCAAATGCTCTTTTTTGGAGCTTGAACTTTTCACATTCTCCAGAGCAGCACGCTTCGTATTCACGAAATACGGATAGCAAGATAGAACAAATCAATCTGTAACAACTTATTAATAAACAAACAACAAACAATATATATAAAAATAAATCAACTTCTTCAGCTTTTGTCTTCATCACGGACTACTCTGCTCGAGTAATCCTCATCTTCACCGAATGAATATATTTACTCTCTGGATACATCACGGCCAAAGGTCTTGACCTTAAGCCAGTCCATAATCACAAGGAGTCTGTTTCTAGTAGAGAAACACATGCTAATGTAGGCAGAACGCCAGAACAAGTATGTCAAGCTACCTCCAGAGGCAAAGTTGGAGGTGGGTCCCCAGAACGACAAGTCGGCAACAGCCTTGTCGGATCCAATGTAGGCCAACGAACCCTGGTGAGAGTACTCAAAGGGAAGCAGGGCTCTGGTACGACGCAGCTTTCTGGCCTTGGACTCGGTCTCGGCCAAGACAGTCTTGCGAGCTTGCTCGTCAATAGTGGTAGTAGCCATGTGCTCGAGTTTGGCAATGTCGTTCTCGAGGGTCTCGGCAACAGCCAGTTGGTTGAACAAACTGGCCAAGTAGATACCTTCTTGGGTAGCGACTTGGGCAGTGGGAGCGTACTTGGTGGCGGAACAGTCACCAAGGGCCCAGATCTCCTTGGCGCCCTCAACGACAAGGTATTCGTTGACGAGCAGACCACGGCGCGAGTTGCGTTGTTCGGGAATGCGCGACATGAGATCCTTGACGACGGAACGAACAGCGTTACCAGTGGCCCAGACCAAGAGACCGTAGGGGATCTTGATGGTCTCCTTGGTACCGTCGGAATTGGTGGCTTCAGCAGTGACAGTGTCTTCGGTAACGTTCTTGACCATGGTCTTAAGCAAGACGTCGATCTTCTCGTCCTGGAAAGTCTTTTCAGTGTAGGAAATCAATTGCTTGGAGAAAGAGGGCAAAACGTTGGGCAGGGCTTCGATAAGAGTGACTTTGAAGTCTTTGGCAATTTCAGGGATCCACTTCTTGAGGTCTTCCTCGAAAAAGTCTTGGAGTTCAGCAGCAAATTCAACACCGGTGGGACCACCGCCAACAACGACGGTGTGCAACAAACGCTTGCGGTCTTCGTCGTCCAAGTTCTTGAACGAGGCAGCCTCGATACGGTCCATAATCTTTTGTCTAATCTTTTGCGCGTCAGGGATTTCCTTCAAAAAGCAGGCGTTTTCAGCGACACCGGGGATACCAAAGGTCGAGTTTTGAGCACCAACACCGACGACCAGGTAGTCGTAGGAAATGTCCTTGAGACCAGAGTTGTCGTGGAATTCAGCTTCTTTGATAGTGACCTTCTTGTTCTCGTAGTCAATATGGGTGGCTTCGGCCTCGTAGTAAGTGACTTGGGCTTCCTTGCTACGAATGATCGAGCGGATGGGTTCCATGATAGAGCGGTGTTCAACGGTGCCGGTGGTGCATGAGGGTAACAGAGGAGTAAACAGGAAGAAATTTCTAGGAGAAACAACGACGATATTGTACTGGGAAGCATCAATCTTCTTGAGCAGAGAGACAGAGCCCCATCCAGAACCAAGAATCACAAGAGTCTTCTTAGAAGGGTCAGGCTTGGGCTGTTCAGAAGGGTGTCTTGTGTCGTAGATGGAGTAGGCGGTCATTGCAGTAGCAACAATGGCAGAACCGTAAGTGAGTCTCCAAAGAGTCTTCCAGAAGGGGAATCTCTTGGAGGACTTGGCCTTTTGGTCCTTTGGAGGCACAGCGCTGTTGAGCAAGTATTTTGAGGACGACATTTGGCGAGCAAAGCTGCACTGCATGGGTTTAGCAGTGGCTCTGACGTTATTAGTCAATCTCAGCAGAGATCTAGAAGCCATGATGAAGATGGTAATCTCACGAAGAGGAGTTGAGAAATGGGTGAAAGAAGACGATGATCAACTTGGAGAAAAAGAAGAAGGAAAGAAGAAAGAAAGGAAGAAGAAGAAGAATGAGAAAATTTTGTATCCAAGAAAGAAAAAAAGGGACTTTATTTCTCGTCAATCGAGTCTAGATTTTGCATTCGTGTTTTGTGTCGACGACTTTGAAGAAATGTGGACAAAGATGGGTTCTTTTTATGATAATGGGAGACACTTTTTGTAGGAGGTTGGACAAAGATATGGGCGGATTTAGGTACAATTTAGGTATGAACTTGCCGATGAATTAGGTGCACTGTTTTTTGCTTGTGAATGTTTGTGTCTAATCACAAAAAGCAAAAAATGCCATAATTTGTCGCATAAAATAGCATCTCATAATAAATATACAGAGAGAAAAGCAATTATAGTATGTATCGACATAAATTCTATATTATGTAAGATACATTTCTCTTATATAATCAGCACAAATTAGTCATTTATAAAAGATTATGTAACTCAGTGGACGACCGGCCTCGAGAACTGAATTTGGGCTTTTCCTGGGATCCTCGACTGCCATTGGCTGATTTAAGTCCACCACCACCGAAATATTAACAAAAAAATATTTAAGAAGTGGTCACTCATCGCCACGCCTGTTCATGTGCAGTTTGATGATACTATGAGAAAGACACTTGAATAAATGTGTTCCCCTCTGAGAGATGTGTATGTTATCTATGGCACGCATGATTTGTGCGCTCTGAGAAGAGAAGTGTGTATGAATATATGCGGTAAATAAAAATATACTGGCGCCATGAATTAGTTGTAGTGGGGCCAATACACTACGAATCTTGGGAAACGGGACGGAATCAACGGGGCCTTGGACAATGGAAAAACTGCGGCTTGAATACATCTCGATGTTGGTTTCGGTTATTTCAAACAAACAAACTGCGGCTTAGATGTTGATGTTGAGCTCGGCCGTTGTAAAACTTGCGGCTGGGATCTCAACGTCGGTTTCGGTCATTGCAAAAGAGCTCATTCATGTTTCAAAAGCAATGGATGAGTGTTTTTATCTATTGGAGATTGGTGGATCACCAGAAACAGGACTGATACTGTACAATCCCACCTATCGAGATCTTTTCAATGTCTTGATATGTGCTCTCGGGACCAAATCATTCATGCGCCTTTGCTAACACGTACGGCTTATATTCATGCAACTTCATTCTCAACGGTCATAAACAGTTATATTGGGAAGTATGAAATCGCGTGGAAAAACCTTCTGGTGATCATCAGACATCTATCGAAATCAAACAAGAAAATGAGCTGTTTTTAACTGGTTTTGGTGTTTGTACATATTTTGTATTTACATATCCATCGTGATCCGGGTCTATACACCTGAGTCTAGACAAACAGATTCCACTCGCCGTTGTCGGTCTTGACAGCCTTGGTCACCTCCAGTACATGCTTTCTTCTGATACTGCCGTAGATGTGCGGGAAGTAAACCACCTCATTTGTCTCCTTCAAGGTGACAGCTTCCCATTTCAACAATGATCCTTCAGTCTGGCCGCTGGCCGGTTCGTTGCCCAGCTGACCCGGAGTAGGCACGACAGTTCTGTCGCTTGGAATATCGACGTGAACCAAGTAGACCTCGTTGAACTGCGAAAAAAATCGCGAGAGTGTGCCTTTGAGCAGAGACTCGGGCGAAAGATGGTAGAACCCGTCAGACACGTCAATAGAGACTTTGGGAATGACGGTTTCGGGATCGGTCGACTGGACTTCAGAAGGAAGCTCTGCAAAAATTTTATAAACTACCATGGTTGTGAGTTTTGCAAATGAAAGATATTGATAAAAGTTTCTAGTGATTGAAGTGAAGCAAAATTAAATCATAAATATGGCGACTATAATTTTGACCTAACCTGAGTGCATCTTAATTACGCGTGCATTTCGCGTTGACCAATCAGGTTTTTTTTTGAACGCTGCTCATATCTCGATCAGCATGAAACGCATTGTTAGTTCAGTATCATCACTGTATTACTGAGCCGTCTGCTAAATCGCATCGCTGATCGCTATGGCTATTACAAACACGATTCTCCCCTGAACTCTCCCTTTGTACCACTTAAATTGTCTAAACCTGGTCTTGCTTTGTAGTGTCTACAAATACAACTCACTCTTTTAAAAAAAATAAGTTATAGAAATAAGTTGTACGCCGTTTTTTAAAACTCATCTATAGAGAAACCTCCAGGATAGCAGGACACTGTGCATGAATTCAGAAGTTTAAAACAACGAGTTCTGTGGATTTTTGTGCTTAACAAGAAGCATATATACAGAAAAGATGTAGACGCTTAAAGATTTATATTTTGTTACAAGTGCCAAGTGTTATGTTTTTGTAGATTCATATTTTCCTATTTGGAAATGGTAGATGTACTAATTAGGTAATAAAAACGGTGACAAGCTTGAACAACCAAGTAGATGAAAATTTTTGGAACCAGATTCAAACTTAGAAAGCCATCGAGCCCAGTATGATAGTTATGATAACTTAATACACTTAGCATGAGATTATGAAGATAGATTCGTGCCTAGCATATTTGGATAATTAGTATTAGATGTTGGGTTGTGGTGGAAATGAGCAATAGATAAGATTTAAAACACATAGAAAGCTGAAAATATTGTAAAAATCAATTATAGCTATGGACAATAGAAAAAAGCGATTCTGTAAAAAAATCCGGGACATCTGATACTAATTCGTAATCTCTAGTTATAAGAACACACTTTCACATAAACATACTAGAGAGTCTTTGGGATTGCATATTCAAATATATGTTTTTACAGTGTATGTGAAATACCAATACCACATGTATACTTATATCTAGGTTGATGATAGTCTGCTTATTGTCTCCATGTCTAGGTATCATACACACTATACCTTTAAATCAAATACCTATATATACAGCAGACATAATATAATACATTTAATCCATTTGTTCATTTCATAGTGATTAACGATGTGACTCCCCGCAGAAAGCCTTATATCAAGGGACTGATCAAATGAAAGACCTGGACTCATTACACACACAAAGCATTAGCGCACATATTGATATCAGTTGTGCTTGGGGGTGTTTTACGACTGTCAGGTATTGACTCTTAAATGCTGTTTTCACAGCTCTTAATGCAACTGAGTCCCCTTTAGATTGATATTATGTAGATTCTACTTAGAAGAGACTATTGATACTTACAGTACAACGCTTATAGACACAGGCCGACAGTAGCTTCCAAGTCTGTATCGTAAATCAATTTTTATTGACAATAAAGTACGGTTGTAGAGTCAAGATTTTGGAGAACCATTGTACATACTCACAATTTTTTCAGACTTTGTATAGGTTACTGATGGTCAAGATAATCAATGTCAAAACAGCTCCAGTTTAGCAGAAAGACTAATTTCTTTATTTAACCGAACCGTAAAAACTTCACCGATTGGCAGTTTTTACTC
Organism: Saccharomycotina sp. CBS 16003; assembly: GCA_022457085.1. Taxonomy (NCBI): domain Eukaryota; kingdom Fungi; phylum Ascomycota; species Saccharomycotina sp. CBS 16003. The sequence goes on from JAJNCF010000020.1 coordinate 1,366,744, forward strand.
CGTGTTTTTATAATACAGCGTCACAGCTCCTGTTTAAAACGAACTTCAGGACTACACTGTGACTAAATTGCATGACTTGATCGACCAACGTATCCCATTTTTTTAATAGATCAGCCAATGACATGTAACTAATCAAGTAGCTTCTATGACGAAGCACAGTTAACGAGTACGGAAGTAGCACGAGAGTTTCATCTAAAAAACACTGTGTAATATTGATTCTTTTTAATTCTATTATCTCGTTTTGATATCTGGGTCTAACGTGAACTTTTTGTTGTAGCACAACTTCAGTCCATAGACAACATTTGTTTATTGTGCACGTAGAATATTACTATTGCTTTGAATAAATTTGGTAAAACGCAATTTAAAATAAATGGTGATCGTGTTTCATGCAGTATCTGAAAATTCATACTCAAGTATAACCAGCCCAATATTTCAACAAAAACTAACGTTGCCTTTCAATACAAAAATGCCATTCTATAGCCGCTGAAACAAGCGTACTTACAAATACAAATGTAAATCGTATTTTGGAAGGTCAAAGCTTATAACTTTGTATATCATGATTATCCGCTTCAACGGTTGATTTACACATATTCTTGGACAATTTCTACTCTACCTCTTCAAAAGCCAAATCATGCACTTGTACCGTTTTCAGCGTCTAGGTCAAATATTCAAATCACGACTTTATGATCTATTCTCAATTGAAGATCCGTCTAGTGAAAACGCAATTACAACCCATTATCTGTAAATTTATATGAACCAATAATTTACTTGAGATATTTGCTTTCTAACGAAACATATCAATCACCCAATAATCCAACAAAATGATTCAAATCATCAGAGGTCTATTCTTAGCTGGCGTAGCTGTTGGAGCCCCGTTATTCTCCTTCATACCCCTGCCAATCTCCTCACTGCTCCTTTGCCTCCTGCATCCCAACCCATTGCAGTTGTCCACAACCCCACTCACCATGACCTTACAGCCGCTGTCGCCGTAGACGGCCTCAGTCTCTCTGCCAGAGCTGACGGTCCTACGCCCATTACCGACGAGATACTCGTGGAAAAGGTCAACTATGTAACACGCGCGAATATTACCATTGTCATTCTTGACCACCAAGGCAGCAAACTGGCTCTCGTTGATTTTCTCGAGAAATCTGTAAACAACTTGCAATTGAAGCTAGGACAATGGGAGTACACTATTAAATCGTTCAAACTGTTTCAGCAGTTTATTCTTGATATTAGGCTAGCCGAAATGCTTTTGCAATTCATTAAATTGATTTCCGAGTTTATTGTGGTGCTGAAAAGACCGACGAGATTGATGAGACTGTGGCAGCCCAAGTCCAAGGTATGTTAAACGCTGTGTACAGTGCGCTAGGCATGATGAGAGCAATGAGCGGGTTTGCCAGAACCGCTGCTGCTCTTGACAATCTCCAAAACGTCATGAGAGACGGGATCCCTGAATTCGTCTGAGTCCTTGTAGTTTTACGCATATGTATATCTATTACTCTTGAAGTCTCTTTTAAGTGTGAATGATTCCGTGAACTTTATAAAGCAAGGTTTTCTGGTAAATGTTTGAAAATACCTACAAAGGGTGGTCTTGCCATTATACAGAACATAGAAATTTCAGATCGCATTCTATTATAATTCATCAACACGATCATCACCGTCCATTCCTCAGGAGTATTTCATTCATAACATGCACGACGCATTGTGTAACCATTTGCTCATTCCTCCTTCTTCAGCCCCAATCTCTCACGTGAACACTGGCATGATGCACATATTTTGGGTAAAATATTGCTATTTTTGGTAACATGTTACCCTGCTCTTTTTAGAGTCTAGTCCGCAAATAGCAAAAACCGCATTTCTACACAGGTCTCTGCTGCCTGCCAGTGCCCGGCTTGTGTACCAGTGTCTGAGCTGCACTTATTTTCCATTTCGTTCATTGTCTCCTTATTCTCTCATAAAATCTTTCCTTCTCTTCTTCTCTTTCCTTCTTCTTTCTCCTATTTAACTGAACCATCCTTTCGTTTCATCACATCGGTTACTAGCATCTCCTGAATCTTCTCTGATTCCTGCATCGACAACCACCACTCTTTGAATCGAAAAAAAACTTCCTCCGCATTAACAAAAACTGCATCACCATGAAATTCTCCGCTGCTGCTGCTCTCTCTTTGTTGGCTGTCTCCGCCAACGCCATGGGTAACCTTGGCTTCAACCTCGGTGTCAAGAGAAACTCTGACGGTTTGTGTAAAGAGTCCTACGACTTCAAGAAGGACTTTGAGGAGATGTCCAAATACACCAACATTGTCCGTGTCTACGCCGCTAGCGACTGTAACACCTTGGCCCACATTGCTCCTGCTTTGGAAGAAACCCACTTCAAGGCTTTCTTGGGTATCTGGCCCAACGACGAGGCTCACTACGAGGCCGAGAAGGCCGCTATCAAGACCTACTTGCCCACCATGTCTGTCAGCAACGTTGTCGCCTTCACTGTCGGCTCTGAGGCTCTCTACCGTAAAGACATGTCTGCCTCCGCTTTGGCTGACAAGATCAACGACTTCAGAAACTTTGTCAAGGACATCAAGGACAAGGACGGCAACAGCTACGCCTCTGTCCCTGTCGGAACTGCTGATTCCTGGAACGTCCTCGTTGACGGTGGTAGTGTCCCTGCCATCAAGGCCGCCGACATTGTCTTGGCCAATGCCTTCTCCTACTGGCAAGGACAAACCCAAGCCAACTCCTCTTACTCCTTCTTTGATGATATCATGCAAGCTCTGCAAACCGTCCAAACTGTCAAGGGTAACGCTGACATCCAATTCTGGGTTGGTGAGACCGGCTGGCCTACTGGTGGTGCTGCTTTCGAGGTTTCTCAACCCAGTGTTGAGAACGCTGCTTACTTCTGGCAAAACGCTGTCTGTGCTATCCGTGCTTGGGGTGTCAACACTCTTGTCTTTGAGGCCTACGACGAGTCCTGGAAGCCCGATACCTCTGGTATCTCTGGTGTTGAGAAGTACTGGGGTGTTTTGCACGACGATGGTACCCCCAAGTACGATATCACTTGCCACTTCTAAACGCATGAACCCAGTTCTCATTCTTTCTCATCATATTTCCAACATATAAATAAATATACACATATACCAAGATACCTTTTTCTTTCTTACATTCATGTGGATTGTACATTTTTATTTCTCCAGTTTCTGCCCCTGGAAAATGCGACAAGTTTGGCCCCGATAGGGGCCGTTGCTGCGACAATAGCCCTAAGCCTCGTAATCAGGAGACGAGCAGGAATCGGTGAAAATGTTTGGAATGCAACAATGACGATGGTGACAATGTCATCGGCAAAGCGAGGGTTTTGAAAAACAATTGACAATGTGTATCACGACTGACCGAGTTTTGTTTTGGTAGTGAAGCAAGTCTAGAGAAAACAGTGAAGTTGAAAGTATTTTTTCTGTTTGTTTTTCTCCATTTTTTTTTTTCAGATCACCACATAAAAATCTACGCATACAACTAGAGAAACAGAGTACTGATTAGCAACTGGATCAGTGCCAATCGTGAGCTTTTGTTAAAAAACGAAAAAAAAGTAGCTAAATAGAAGAATGTCAAGTAACAGATTGCAGCGAGATATAGCCAAGCTGTACAGTAATGCACCGGCGGACACGATTGTATCTGAAGAAATCAGTGGCGAGAACCTGAGCGATATGGGCAGCGTGACGTATATCCAGCTAGGCCCCGGGTCGACGGCCTACGACGGCGGAGCCTGGAAGATCGTGCTTCGAATGAGCCCCAAGTATCCTGCGACGCCGCCAACAGCGCACTTCCAGACCAAGATATTCCACCCGAACGTGCATCCGGGCACAGGCGAGGTGTGTGTTGATGCGCTGAAAAAAGGATGGGACTCGAAAACGATGGATCTGGCGAAGGTAGCTATGACGATTCGGTGCTTGCTGATCGAGCCTAACCCGGAGTCAGCGCTTAACGAAGAGGCAGGGAAGTTGATGCTGGATGACTTTGGGCAGTTTGAACGGCGAGCTCGGGTCATGACCAAAGTGCACTCGATTCCTGCGGCGAAGGCGATTCAAATGTATGCATCGGACGAGATGAAAACGGCATATGAGGACAAGAAGCGGAAAGAAGACGAAGCGGATGGCAGCGAGGCTGTAGCAGGAACCGTTCTTGAAGATTCGCAGAAAGACTCAGAAAAGCCGGCGGAGTTGTTGGGAACGGCTGTTGAACAAACAGACGGCGATACGAAGAGAAGGTCGATGGAGAAAGAAAAGGAAAACAGTCGGGGAACAGAGTCGGGTAGTCCTGTGAAGAAAAAGACAAAGAAGGCGGTTGCAAAGAAGAAAAGCGGACTGAAGAGGCTTTGAAAAGTTGAATAGTGATTGAAGAAATAGAAGTAGTTGAAACTCAAGTAGTTGAAGAAGTTGAAGTTGACAATGTCTTAGTCCGGCAGGTGGGAGTCCGGAAATGCGGGGAGTTTGTACCAATGACATTTCATCCCCCAGAAAAAAACACATAAAACCAGATCGATTTCCATAGAATTTCCATCAACTTTCTGTACATAAATTTCTACTCTGATTGGCTTTCCAGTAACAAATCACTCTACACAACACAACTACAACATGCCACTAAACCGATCCGCATTAATTTTGATTCATGGACAGCCTGGAACTCCTGGAGACTGGTCAGTGATGCAGTCGCACCTCCGGAGCACACCCGACCTGTTCCCGGTGCGCTACATCACGCCGGACGCTCCCGCATATCCCGCCGACCCCGAAGGCCTGTATGCCACCGATCTGTTTGAGCGTGGCGTACAAGTGATTGAGCGCGAGATCAAAGAGCAGATCGAAAGAGGCATTCCGCAAGAACGGATCGCGGTGGTCGCGCATTCTCAGGGCGCAGACTTGGTCGCGGTGGCTGCGGCAATGGGTAAATGGGATATCAAAAACGTGTTTGTGATAGGCGCAAAGGTGCCAAAGGTTTTGGAAGCTATCTTGGAGAAACAAGTCTGTGAAGAGAAAAAGACGAGAATATTCTGGATTCATGGTGTTGATGATAAAGTGGTGACGAGGGAAAAGAGCATGGAGGGTGTGACTACGCTGAGGAAACTAGGCGCTGAGGTCGATTGGATAGAGGTTGATGCCAAACACTCGGTCAATGGCGAGATCTGCAAGGCTGTTGTCGAGCGGTTGCCTGATCTGTTTGGTTCTGTTTAATCACTGAATTATATTACTTGTTATGTAGATAATGATGATAGAAATTATTCTAATCCCAGTCGGCGAAATGAACATGTCCATTGCCAAAGGCCGAAGCACCAAACCGTTTCAATCCAACTGTCTTGTGCAGGTTGTCGATCACGTCCAGATCCTCCTTGTCCAGTTTGATGTACCCTGCGTTGCCCTTGATCCGCTCTTTGCGCACCGACTTGGGAATTACACCGCGGCCCTGAGCCAAATGCCACGAGATGAGCAGATTACCCACGCCAGTCTCGTGCTTCTCAGCAATTTTGAGCAGTTGCTCGTTCTGGAAAAGCAGGGGCGTGGCCTTGGCCAGTGGTCGCCAAGCAACAACAACGACTCCATTGTCCTCGCAGTACTTGACGAGCTCGGGTTGTGGCAGCAGAGGGTGAAGCTCAATCTGGTTCACGGCTGGCACAACTTCTGCCTCTTCAAGCAGCTTCTTGAGAACAGGGATACTGAAGTTGGACACGCCAATGGCCTTGGCCTTGCCAGCTTTGAACACAGCCTCCATTGCGCGCCAGGTCTTGAGCACCGAAAACTCCGGATCGTATTGGTAAGATCCGTCTTCGTTGGTAGGGAAGAACTCGGCTTCGCCAATCTTGCTCTTCTCATCATGAGCCATACCCAGCGGCCAGTGCATGAGGAACAAGTCGACGTACTCCAGTCCCAAGTCCGCCAACGACTTGTCCAGAGACTCTTCGACACGATTGTGGTACACAGGAGGCACCTTGGTTGTGATAAACAGGTTCTCACGCTTGAGATTGGGATCCGACTCCAAAGCCAGTTTCAGTCCGGCGCCGACTTCTTGCTCGTTCTTGTACAGAAGAGCGCCGTCAACGTGGCGGAATCCGACCTCAGCAATGGCGTACTCCAGTGCGGCTTCGACCTCACCAGGTCCTGATTGCCAGGTACCAAGGCCTAAAAGGGGCATAGGAGAGCCAGTGTTGAGTTTCTTAGTGATGTCAGTCATGGTTATTGAGTAGTTGTTGATTGATGATTGATGAGGATGATTGATGGTGTTGATGATGATTGAATCTTGGAAAACAATGAGAATTGTTCCGGTATTTATGTTTTTTTGAGATGATTCTGGCCCAAACAGAGTTCTCTTGTTCTCCGCAGCATGGCGGTGCAAATGATCTGTAAAAAAGAACCTGCGCATCAGAAAAAGGGACCGCATCCGCTTTTGGGCTTGCGCTTTTTACATATTTAGTACTTGTGACTTTTGTCAATGTTACATTGTGTCGACTGGCGGAGAAACTGATGAGTCAAGACATATTATGGATATTGCGCCACTGAGGTCCGTAACCATCCAAAAATACACATCACGGAATATTTCAACCAGCTATAGAAGCTGTTCGGATAAATTATAAAGTCTTTAGAAACTCGGATTAATTACTAATAATAAATATATTTTTATGAGAGAGAGAAAAACGACGAAAACAAACATGACATGAAATAAAACAACAAAATGACTAATGATAGTGTTTACCACTCTTGGGCCTTGACGCCAAAGGGACTCTTCTTGGCGCCCTTGACAGGAACAATGAGCTGGTCAGTGTTGCTCTCAAGGAACGAGAACTTGTCCTTGCGGAGAGCCTCGTAGGCTTGGATGTGCGACTCCTTTTGCATGGTGATTCCAATGTCGTCAAGACCGTTGACCAAACAGGTCTTTCTGAAGTCCTCGACATCAAAGTGGTCAACAAGAACCTTGCCGTCCTTGTCGCGGATCTCTTGCTTGACAAGGTCAACTTCGAGCTCACCGCCGGCGTTGGAAATAGGAGCAAGCTTCTCAATAATCACCTCAACGGGCAGACGAACCATCAAAAGACCGTTCTTGAATGAGTTGTTGTAGAAAATGTCACCGAAAGAAGGAGCAATGATACAACGGATGCCAAAGTCAGCAAGGGCCCAAGGAGCGTGCTCTCTGGATGAACCACAGCCAAAGTTGTCACCAGTAACAACCAGGAACTTGGACTTGTTCCAGGGAGCAACGTTAAGACCAAAGTCAGTCTTCTCCATCTTGCCAGTCTCAGCGTTCTTGGCGAATCTGAGCTCGTAGAAAAGACCAGAGGAAAGACCAGTACGCTTGATGGTCTTCAGGAATTGCTTGGGAATGATGGCATCAGTGTCAACGTTGGCCTTGGCAATGGTGCAAGCAACACCAGTCTCAACCTTGAAAACAGGAATACCAGTAGATCCCTTGGGGGCCTCAGGCTTGACGTCGGTCTCTTGGGCAGCAGCAGCGGATTGAGCAGGCAGGTCCTCGATGATCTCAATCTCGTCGGGACGCTCAGCAGACTCCTTCTCCTCAGCGTTGTAGTCAACCTCCTCGTCAGACTCGACCTCGATGCTGACAGCAGGGCTGGCGTCGTGAAGGTACTCACGGATATCGGTCAGCTTACCAGTGATACCGGCAATAGCAGCCATGGAAGGAGAAACCAAGTGGGTTCTGGAAAGAGCACCTTGACGACCCTCAAAGTTTCTGTTGGAAGTAGAGGCACATCTCTCATGGGGATCCAGAATATCAGGGTTCATACCAAGACACATGGAGCAACCGGCCTCTCTCCACTCGAAACCAGCAGCCTCGAAAATCTTGTCGAGACCTTCTTTCTCAGCCTTTATCTTGACCAGACCAGAACCGGGGACAACCATTGCTCTCTTGACAGAGTCGGCCTTCTTCTTGCCCTTGACAATGCTGGCAGCGAGACGAAGATCTTCGATACGCGAGTTGGTACAAGATCCAATGAAAACCTTGTCGACCTTGATCTCTTGCAAAGGAGTGTTGGGCTCAAGTCCCATGTACTCCAAAGCACGTTGGATACCAGCCTTGCGGATAGGATCGGCAAAGTCAGCGGGATCAGGAACTTTACCAGTGATGGGAAGAGCGTCTTGAGGAGAAGTACCCCAGGTGACGGTAGGAATGATGTCAGCAGCGTCAATTTCAACAGTGACGTCGAAATGAGCGCCGGCATCGGTGTGTAGAGTCTTCCAGTAGGAAACAGCCTTGTCCCACTCGGCACCAGAAGGAGCAAGAGGACGGCCCTTGATGTACTTGTAAGTGATCTCATCGGGAGCAACCATACCAGCACGGGCACCACCCTCAATGGCCATGTTACACATGGACATACGGGCCTCCATTGTCAGGTCGCGAATGGCCTCACCGGCAAACTCAATGACCATACCAGTACCACCGGCGGTACCAATCTTACCAATGATGTGAAGGACAAGATCTTTAGAGGTGATGCCGGGTCTCAGCTTGCCGTCGACGTTTATCAGCATGTTCTTGGACTTGGCTTGGATAATGGTTTGTGTAGCAAGAACATGTTCGACCTCAGAGGTACCGATACCGAAAGCCAGAGCACCGAAGGCACCATGTGTAGATGTGTGGGAGTCACCGCAGACAACGGTGGTACCGGGAAGAGTGAATCCTTGCTCAGGACCAACAACGTGGACAATACCCTGACGTTTGTCGTCCATGCCGAAATATCTGACGCCGAAATCCTTGACGTTTTGCTCAAGAGTGGTACATTGCAGACGTGAGTCTTCTTCTTTGATGAAAGTGCCAATGGACTTGAAGTTGGTACGGGGAGTAGTGGGGATGTTGTGGTCGACAGTGGACAGAGTACAGTCGACACGTCTGACCTTTCTGCCAGCGTTTCTGAGGCCTTCAAAGGCTTGGGGCGAGGTGACTTCGTGAACCAAGTGACGGTCAATGTAGAGGAGGTAGTTGTCGCCGTCCTTGTGGACAATGTGGTCGGCAAAGACCTTGTCGTACAGCGTTTTGGGTGATTCAGGTGCGCTGGGCATTGTGTGTTAGTTGTAGGGGATGGTGATGTGGAAGAAGAAGAATTTTCAGTTTTCAAATCAGCAGTTGATTTCGTTTTTATATCGCGGGGGAAGCAGTCGCTCCTCTGCAAGCATGGCGAAAGCGCAGCGAGATCGGGGCCGCCAGCCTAAGTGGCGGGTCAGCCAATAAACAGTGGGCTATTTCTTCGGTAATTGCGGTAAGCAGCGGGAACAGACCATAAAAGCGGAGAGCAGAACAGGCTGTGCCGATATCGGTAGAGAGATGTTGGGAATAGTCATACATCGGGGCGATTTTTGTCATTGTTAAGCACAAAGTATTAAAGTATATTAGTTAAGTATTATTCCTGTTTTAGGCTGAGATCAATGCAAACAAGCTCTTATGGATGTATACGGCTGAAGCACTAGACGAGCTCTGTCGTCTGGACAACTCAAACGCTAGTTTCTGCAGTGACAACGACGACAGGGATGTTGCCAGAGGCAGAGCGAGTCCCAAAAAAGCCCTAAAACTTTATTACACCATCCACAATCATTGCCCGAACATCACCATCAGCATCGCCAAAACTCCTTCTTCACCACCACCATAAGCATCCCGTGATCCTGGATCCTGTTTATATAGTATCCGATCTGGTACTGTCATTGCTGTTCTAAAAACTTCAAATCAATCTGCTGTTGCTGGTTTTGTTTTTTGAGTTGTGAATCGCGACAGTTTTTCATTTTCCACTTTTAACTAGCAACCCATACAAATCGTTCATCAGAAGCACCTTTCATCGCCAGTCGTACCTGTGAACTCTATCGACGACTCATTTGGCGCTTCTTTGCATCGCGATCTCCTCCATAGCTAATAGAATCAGCCCTCTTCAAATACTCCACCGCTCGCGCTCAGCATACACCCATTCCCTAGGCAACGCATACTCAAAAAATCACAGCTTGTTCGCGTTTTCTCCAGTCCTACTCCTCCCGCACCACACCTTATCACGAGCCTTGCTGCTGTGTCATGTCCCATAGCGAGCTCATCATGTCCCGAACGCCTCTGAAAGAAGGATGTGTCAACATCCCAAGCCCATCTAAACGCGCATCTCAAACTCTCAACAAGAGCCCTATCAAGTCTTTGGAAAAGTCTGCCACCACTGCACAGCAAACACATCAGGTCTCTTCGCTTGCAACAGACACGCTACCTACGCGTTACAGCGCTCGAAGGTCTCTTACGCTAAAACAAGATGCGGCCACTGTCTCAACTCAGATCGAAAGGCGACGAACTTCCAGACAGAGCGCTACTACGCCTTTTTCAAAACCACAAGAGCAAAGCGCCGTTTCCGCGTCGTCACACCAGCACCATCTTCATCAACAACAACAACAACGCCAGCATGAAAGCCTGGAAGACTATCAACGGCATAGAGAATGGCAGCGCCAGTGGAGGTACATGATGACAGAGGCGCGTTTTTTCTTTGAAGACACAGACGAAGCCAGCATCGAGCGAGTCCGACCCTCACTGGAAACCCTAGGCGCGTCAATAGAGCCGTTTTTCGACAACACCGTCAATTATGTGATTACCAAAAAAACCGTTGGCTCGGACATGCACACCTCAAAGCTGTTGTTGACTGCACAGAAAAGGAGCATCAAAATCTGGACATACGAAAAGCTCAACCGGTTCCTTACCAACCTGCTAGGCCATCCACCTGTTGCTCACACCGCCAACCGATACACTGGGTATGATCTTTCGCACATGCTTCAGAATGAAAAAGTCCTAGGTCCTTACGACCGTGATATGAACGCCAGACGTGACGATTACCACTACTTTGATGGTCCCTATTTGCTTGTGTGGGACATCAAGCACACTTACCGGCCTTTGATGGTCAAAGAGTACGCGGCAGTGAGCGATCCAAACAAGGGCGACTGGCCGCGACTCAGAACCACGTTTTGCGGCAGAAGCCCGTTCATAGAGGATCCTCAGGGAATGGCCGACCGTTTGCTTTATATTGAGGAGCTAGGCAAGAAAAAAGCTGAGCGAGAACGTAAAAGAAAGGCCATGCTTTTGGATGAGAGTGCGTCTAAGAAGCTCATTGTTGCCGCAGATGACGGAGCTACTCATCCTGTTTACGTTGATGACGACACATTGGTCAAGAACAGCGATTCTTCGAATGAAACTACCAAAACACAATACTGCAACCAAAAACTAGCCGAAGCATTAGCACTCACAGTTACCCCACACAGCGGGCGGTTCCAGGAGATAATTGCTTCTGGTGTCAATATGTCAAACGCCACGTCGGCTGTCCGATCTGTTGCACTACAATCCAACGAGCCTGGGTACGGCGGAAACACAGGCAACGGATTGAACCAGATCAGAACACAAGTCCCGTCTCGAGAAGTGATAAATTTGAAAAAAAAGGTTTTGGATAGAGAGGCCATTGGCCGTATCACGCGTCCGTTGCCTGCACCTCATACTGCTCCTGCTCCGCCCAGAGCCAAATCTGCATCTACCACAGTTACCAGCACCATCACCACACAGGCCAAGAAGAAACCAGCGCCCAAAGAAGACCGATCTGGGTACTGTGAAAACTGTCAAGAACAGTTTGAGAGTTTCGATGACCATATCATTTCCAAAAAACACAGAAAGTACGCGACTAACTCCAATAACTTTAAAAGTCTAGACGGATTGTTGGAGCAATTAGAGCGTCCATTGAAATGTTCTCGTATCTGAAAAAATCATTGTAATAAAACAAAAATACATGCAAAATTATATATACTTCATTCACAAAAGTCATGACCATGTTTTTAGCTTAATGTCTATTCTCCAAATATTTATGTGTGTTCACGATAAACATTTTCTAATTGTGGTGCGGCTGAGAATTTTTCTAGGGAGGAACCGTTTTTTACTGTGATTGTGCTCTTGAATTTTTCATTACTTTTTAGTGCGTGATCGATATGAGTACCTACCACAACGATAAGATGGAACTAGTGGTTTGTCCAGTATGTCAACGGCGAATGACAATGGCGCAGGTCAATTTTCATCTGGACAAAGGATGTCCATCAGCTGACAGCGATGAGATGGAAACTAGCCGACGCGAGGACGACGATGAGATGGAGGTTGAGGAAGTAGCAGTTTCGAAGAACCCCATGTTTCAGAACAGAGGAAGCCAGCCGTCGTCTACACCACCATCAAAGGCCAGTAGGAAAAGGAGCGCGGTTTTGGCGTTTGGTAAAGGCGTCAAAAAGGAAGAGGCAGAGGATCAGAGCAGAAGAGTAGATGTCCGGCCGATGGCCAAACTGAAAAGAATGGATCAGGCCAAGCCATTAGCGGAGCTGTTGCGACCAAAGAGTTTGGAAGAGTACATAGGACAGAAAGACTTGGTGGGCGAGGGTGGACTGCTGAAGTCGTTTATTGAGCGTGATACGTGTCCATCTGTGATTCTGTGGGGCCCATCTGGTGTGAGTATCATCTTAGACTGAGTTTAGAGATTGCGTGCTAATTGAGATCTAGGTCGGCAAAACGACAATTGCAAGAGTATGCTATAACTAGGAGAACTACAGATATGATAGCTGACTTTGAAAACTACAGATCATTGCACAGAAAACCAAGGCCAGGTTTGTCGAGTTTTCTGCCACTACCAACGGGATTGCTGATTGTAAACGGTTGTTTCAAGAGGCCAAGAACGAACTAGCGCTGACGGGACGCAAAACAATATTGTTTCTGGACGAAGCGCACCGGTTTAACAAGATGCAACAAGACGTGTTTTGTAAGTAGGAAATGCAGGGAAGGAATGTGGATTGTGCTAACAGGTATGTAGTACCGTATATTGAGAAGGGAGATGTGATTCTAATCGCAGCCACAACCGAGTAAGTCAATTGCATTGTTTAAACGACTGTGAACTAACAAATAAGAAACCCTTCGTTCAACATCAACGCCGCGCTGTTATCGCGGTGTCGCGTACTGGTGCTGAAAAAACTAACCGCCGACGAGATCACAACAACGCTGAATCGGGCTGTCTCTATCGTTGAGCAAAACGACCACATTGTCTCGCACAAGGTCGCGTTTGACAGAGAGGCGCTCGAGTATATCGCCGATCTGGCTGACGGAGACGGGCGTACCGCGCTGAACATGTTTGAAGTCATGCTTCAGTCTCCTGGCGACAACTCGTCTGATGAACCTCCTAAGTCTGTATCCAAAGCCCAAGTGCAACGCGTTCTGCAACGTACACACCTGCTCTACGACCGACTAGGCGACGCACATTACGACTCGATTTCGGCTCTGCACAAGTCGGTGCGTGGGAGCTGTGCAGACGCCGCGCTGTTCTACCTGATGAAGATGTTAGCGGCCGGTGAAGATCCTCTGTACATTGCAAGGCGACTGGTGCGCATCGCGTCCGAAGACATTGGACTGGCGGACGACTCGTGTCTGCCGTTCGCTACGGCTACTTACACTGCGGTGCAGCAGGTGGGCATGCCCGAGGCCGACGCGATGCTGGCACATTGCGTGATCAAGCTCGCGAACGCAAACAAGTCAGTCATGGTGTACCGTGCCATGAAAAGAGTCAAGCTCGCGCTGCAAACAGATCCTAAACTAGCGGCGGCAGAGGTTCCTATACACCTGCGCAACGCTCCAACACGATTGATGCGTGAGCTCGGATATGGCGCAGAGTACAAGTACAATCCAGACTACGAAAACGAAGTTGATCAGGAATACATGCCAGAAGGGTTTGAGGGGACAAGGTTTATAGGCGATAAGCATTTAGGACCAGAAGAGTAATTGATGTAGGCAAATTTAGGCTAATTGGAAGATGAAAACAAAGGGGTATATTAGTTTTGTGTATTGTGATAGATAATTTGTTATTCTACCTGGACAGTCTATAGTCTGTACATGCTTAAAGATACAAGATGTGGGTGGTCGTTATTCTGAGTTGAAAGGAAGGAGGGTTAAATGATTATACGTCGTTGTAGATCTTTTTCAGATAGACTGATGATAATTTGTAGTCTTCCTGTACGGTTTCAAATGCCTCTTTGATTCTTTCCAAACACAACTCCTCGTCATCAACGTTCAAAACACCAGATTCGTCTTTTTTGGCACCGAAATGCTGGATCTTCTCGCACGAGTTTTGGACTTTGGTAAGCCCCAAAGCGGCAGATGAGCCCTTGAGGAAGTGGCCAAGCGAGGACAGTTCTTGGAGATCGTTGTGGTCGATCGCGGTTTGCATTTCTGTAAAGGTGTTTTCTGCTTGTTCATAAAAGTTGTCGACTATACTCCGGCTGAACTCGTGCTCGTCATCGTCGTCCATTTCCAGCAGCTGGTTGAAGATCGACATGTCAATGTATTCCTGTGCTTCTGGATCCATTGTGATTTATTAAAAAGTGTATATGTGATGGGTTTTGGCCTAGTGCAGGAAAGATGGATAGAGAGAAAGATGTGTAAACGGTGGTGTAGAAGGAAATGGAAAAACGAGGAGGACAAAACTTGGGACATAAATATCGTTGTGGGTTTTTTATGAGCTCATAACTGCATGCCTAGTGCAATGACAGCATAGGCGTTAAGGGACCAATTGCGGTCGACAACAAAAACTAAATTGACGGGTGGCGGAAGGTTTAGGCCCACAGGGCAGAGATAGACTCGTGTGCTTGATATTATGATGATTTATTTACGCAAATTACGGGGCATTCACGGGACATTTAGGGGATTCGACTTGAAGTCTATACAAAACACATGTTGATGATTATACAGTTTATGCTAAAGTCTTGCCCATTTTGACAAGACCGTTTTTGTTGTAACACTTGTACCCCAGAGCGTTTACAATTTTCTCCCAGTTAGGACCCAGAATGGTTTCGACTTCTGTGAGCGGAACAAGAACGGGCGGACTGTTTGGATGAAGATCAAGGCGCTGGACGGCGTCATAGGCCATGACAAGCTCGCCCTTGGCCATGATGCCACGATTACCCAGATCGAGCTCTTGGTCATACAGATACCGCCAACGTGGAAAGTCTTTTTCGACCCAGGCAGTAGACATGTCCCAGAGTGGTGATTGTGGCGAGAGGTACTCTGAAATGAGGTCGTAAGCCTCGACAGCTGCGTCTTGGACGTGAATGAGATGCAGCACGTAGAGATCAAGGGTGGCTTTGAAGTGGTGATCGGCCAAGCCCAGGTCCGGATGCGCTTTGTGGAAGAGGTACTGAACGGCTGGGAAGTACAGTTTTGCGTCTGCGGAAGTAGCGGCCACGGCGCGCGCGCAGTACACGAGGATGGACACAGAAGTGTCTGATGCAGAGGAGAGGTTTGTGGCTATGGTGATGAGCCGACGGAAACAAGAAAGCAGCGATTTTAGCGACGGAACAGGAGAGTGGTGATCATTAAGGGTATCATGGTCAGAAGACAGGACATTGAGTGACTCAGTGATGGACTCTGCGAACTTGTACAGGTCTTTGGATACAGCCGCGGCGTAGTTGAGAAACTGGATCTGAGTGGTCTCGAAAAATTCAAGCAGAGCAGTGTCAGAGTCGTGGAATGTTTCAATGGAGGAAACAAACGAGATGCTGTCAGATTGAGGAGCAGGAGCGGCATGAAGATTGGTCGATCGAGTATGAGATTGGAGCGTGTGCTGGGGTGAGATGGTAGTGCGGAGGTCGGAGATGGCTGGCGAGGTGAGTTCCGGGTCTAGTGCGTCTGAAGGCTTAGAGTGATGGTGGTGATCTGTGATTGAGGAAAATACCTTTCTGAGACCTGCAAACTTGCGCTTGGTGGATGAGATGGCGGGTTTGAGACTATTGCGGGTGTTTGAGGAGGTGACGGATGCAGTGATGGATTTGACAGAGTGCAACGAGCGGGATTTGAGGGACTCGGGGAGTGGTAAATCGTGGTTTTCTGGAATAGTTATAGCTTTTGCGGGCTGTGCGGGTTGTGATGATGGCTGTTGAGGTGCTGCGCTGGTGTGTCGGCGATGAGAATGGTCAGTAACACAGTTTTCTGCTCTGTAGATGTTTTTATTATGCAGATGAGACAGCGACCCTAGGGCGCCAGCGCCAGCGTATCCGGACGAGCAGGAGGTCAAGGTGACATTAGGCGAGGAGGAGGAAGAATGATGCTCGAAAAGGACGGCGGCAGGCGATGCGGTATCGCCATCACTGTCCAAGTACTGACTAGGGGACTTTAGGAGGGTAGAATGAGCACGAATCGAGGAATGCGAACAGGAGTCGGGGAAGGTTGTTTGAGTTGTATTTGGAGAGTGTGTTGTGTTTGGAGACTGTGTGTAGTATGATGAAGATGTGGAGGAAGTAGTTGTAAACGATTGTGTGATGTCTTGCTGCTGCTGATGTTGTAGTTGAAATTGTTGATACTGTTGTTGTTGTTGATGTAGTCGAAGCTGGTGAGCTGACCAGGAGGGAGACCGCGAGAAGGAGTTGTTTGTGTCTTTGGGCTCGATAAAGGAGAAGCCATCGTCCATGTCTTGAAAGCCCTTTGAGTCTTGGGTCAAGAACGAGCTGGCTGAAGACGACACGGTGAGGTTACCGAACTGCTCTGTCAGGGACATGGCGGTGAATCTGCGATTCCAATTTGCGTCCATGATTGCAATGATATTTACGGGTTAGTTATAGAGGTATCAAATAAAAACAACAACACGAGTTGATGATGGAGGGAAAAATACATGAATAAATAAAGGAAGATGGCAGGTCTATATATATACGGATGACTGTGCTTGTTGATGTGGAATCAGTGGAACTTGGGGAAGCGCTTGACCAAAAAGCAATAAAAAACGAGCCATCATCGACGAGCGGGTGGTTTCCCGTTGGGCATTGAAGTGTGAGTATGGGCAAACCAGCGTGTCTTTTCTTTTTCTCCTTTGTTGTAATTGGGTGGATGGTGTACCAAACAACGAGTTTCACGCGGTGGTTTCGGGCAGAGAAGCACCGCTGAGTTGTAAAGAACAAACAAACATGCCACTGCTGTCCAAATGCGGAAGTGTACAGGTCTGTGGGCATTGCTTTTCTGGAGTTGAATCAAGAACAATAATGGTCAATGTCAGATGAGATGAAAGATCAAAGAGCAGATCAAATGAAAGATTAAATAACGGCCAGTGAAGTTGATAATAATGTTAAACAAAGTAAATCTGTTTATTGATTTTATTCTGTAGTTTTTAGTTTGTTTTTTAATTCGTTTTTATCTTTATTTCATTCGCACTTTTATTTCTGTATTACTTCTACAAAATCAGTTCACAAACTGCCATTGCCTGGTTCAGTTCTCGAGAACACAAACCTTATGAATTTCAAATCACCAGGAAACGGGTCTTGAAAACAATGGGTTCTCATGTTTGTATTATTTTTTGTTGGTTTGAAAATATCGAAAAAAACCATCTGATTTTTTTTTGAAAATGTCACGAAAAAAGTCGGCTCTTTTTGTTCTTGCCCGGCTGATTTCGGTGCAAAGACCATCAGCACAAAGAATGTGGGTTCGCAAACGTTGAGTTTTAGCACTGTCTCGGGATACACTTTCTCCACTAAACGGGCCCTATCTGAGTTGTGTATTGTCGTCGTCAGTGGATTTTGACCAATGCCATGTCCTGATTTCGTTTGTAATTAGCCAAGTTATGGCATTTGTTTGAGATTCTCGTTGTTTGCATATGTACCACGTGACTGATACACTCTTTGCTGGTATCAGGTGGAATCAGACAAGCAAAAACATTAGATTGACTGGCCTTTGAGCATCAAACAATCACTTAGACCAGATCAACCTCGATGAATTGTAAAACAAAAACACATGTTCACTCGCAGAAATCAGGGTCTTTAATCGCCCGCAAGCGATCAGATACCATTCTCTCGTCTTTATGCTGAGAATGTTACGTAATATTACTGCAAAGCACCACATAATCATAGAGGACACAGATTTCGCGATTTTCAAGACCATCATAGCCAGCAGTCTTACAATACTCCAGCACAAAGAAGAAGGAGGCTGGAAAGTAACAGAAATCACTACACTACAAAGCATGAAAAGTTTCCAGAAAGGCTTTACAGATCGATAATACCAAAGCCTATTTGTGGATCAAAGCCTCCTTTGATCCTCTCCGATCTTGTGCTCGGTGGCTTCGAGATCCGCATACGCAAGTAATCAAAATGATACACGTTGCTTTAAGGCAGAAAAGCGACTGAAGTAGCGTAGCAGTCTGTGCGATAATACATTGTACTTGACCATACTTCTCAATAACAGCCCTCAATCATCATTTGTACTTTCCTCGACCATCCTTTTTAACCCTTCTCCCGAACCAAACTGCACTAGCTTAGCCAAGCGAGTCGGCTAGTGTATCCTACTTAAAATATTTCCTTTTATAGCACTCTTCCTCTTTCGCCTATTATTTCTTCTTTCGCCTTCTATTTCCTCTTTCACCTACTATTTCCTCTTTCAAAAAAATATCATTAACCCCCTTTCTTTTCTACACCGTGTGCTTGTCCAATTTTCTCTCTCTTCTTCCTCTACTACTGCATCTACACCCATAGCAACTGGATGGCATAGAAAACAATGTTGGACAACGACAAACCTGCTAGCATCAAAAAGAAAAGCTCTGGTGGAGTCCGATCTCTGGCCGCTCGCTTTGAAAACCAGCAAGATGATTCTTCTACTCAGTCCTCTGCCAACAGTAGCACTACAAGTCTCAACAGACAACCCCCAAAAGCAAAGCCTTTCGGTGGAGCGAAAATGTTTGGCGATCGCATCAAGACTCGCGATGAACCAGCGGCCTTGAAGGCTGAACAGCTAATCGAGTCAATCAGAAAGAAAAAGCAACAGAAAAAAGACAGCATTATCAGCGCGCCTCCTTCTGCTCCGCCGCCTACTCTACAATCCAAACAAGCTTCCTCGGCTAGTCAGATACAGCCCTCGAGCATGACAGCCGCTAAAAAACAAGACAGAAAACTGTTTAGTAAACTATCGTTAAATTCTCTCAGGTCAAAGTCGAATTCGCCAAACTCTTCCAGATCAAATTCTCCAATCACTGCAAACCCGCCGAGCATGATCAGAACTCCAACTTCTGCTAAATCGGCATTTTTTCCTAGATCGCCAAGTTTTGGCAAATCACCAGTTTCTGCTACATCGCCGACTTTTCCTAAATCAGCTAGTAAATCTGATCAATCACCAAGTTCTGTCAAATCCACTAGTAAACCTGATCAATCACCAAGTTCTGTCAAATCAACTAGTAAACCTGATCAATCACCAAGTTCTGTCAAATCAACTAGTGAACCAGATCAATCACCAGCGCCAAATACATCAACTAGTGAACCAGATCAATCACCAACTTTAATCAAAACAACTAGTAAACCAGATCAATCACAAGATTCTATTGAATCATCCGAGCAATTTTTAGAATCTACAATTGCCGGTCCAGAAATCAAAGAACAGAGTAATATTGAATTATCAAATGGTAAGTTTCAGAATCTACACAACGCTTCTAACTAGTCTAACCTATTATACAGCATCACCAATTGTCGATACCGACACTCAATCTACACTCACTCGTAGCACCTCGACTACATCCTCTCCATCTGTGTCAGTCCAGTCTAAAATCATCGACAGCTCGCTTATTATTGACGACGCAGTTGAGATGGACCCCGTCCCCACCCAAGACTCACACATGCATCAGCCTCTTCAACTCGACAGCGCTCCATCACCAGTCCCAACTCTCACATTCACTGGCCCCGATGACGAGGAAGTCTATGATCCAAATGGTGATCATGTCGATAACAGCACAGATGAGCCTCCCTACACAGAATCTCAAGAACACGCTTTAGAAGAGCCATTTGCATTCAAATCAGACTTGGCATCTTTCAAAGACTCCAGCAGCGCTGTACAGATCGCAACTTCTTCGACAACTCAGCACAGATCACCAGGAGCTGATATCTGGACCCCTGAGCCGTCTTCAACAGAATCGACTCCAGCAGACGAGACCTGGTCGCCCAAAGACCAGTTTTCAGGCATTAAACTTGAAGAAACTCCAGGTTTGACATCGACTCCATCAGTGCCAGATCCATTGCCTTCTCGAGAACTGAAAAACAACACTCCATTGTCGGACTCGACTGACTCAGTTGACACAGTCAAACAAACGGTTTTCAATACACCACACAAATCGCCAGGAGCGGCAGTATGGACACCCGAACCCAGCTCAAATGACTCAACACCAAAAGACCAACCGTGGTCGCCAAAAGACGAGTTTTCAGGAATCAGCTCTAGTCCTGCAAAGCCTGTGTCTGAACCAAGTGTTTCCAAAACTACGGCCACCGACTCTTCACTATTCGCATCAACTCCACAAAAATCGCCTGGCGCGTCACAGTGGACCCCAGCACCGGACTCCAACGAGTCCACGCCACGCGACTTGCCTTGGTCGCCGAAAGACGAGTTTTCAGGTCTCAAGCTGGATTCGATTTCTGAACATAGTGTGCCAGAACTAGACGAGCAAGATAATATGGCTCAGCTGATGGAAAATGGTTCAAAGGAACAGCTTATGGATGGATTCAAACCGGTAAACCGCAGTCTGCCAGATGCGCCTAAAATTGTCCAAGATGCGCACTTCGGAGCTTCTTCATCATCAGAAGATATCAGTGCGTTGCAGTCCCACGATATACTATCAAATGACAAACCAATGGACCAAGTGCGGTCACCAAAAGATACATTTTCAGGGGCAGGCCTAAGTATGAGTGATTCCGAGGTTTCTAAAGAAGTTGCATCTAGTAGTCAGGACAAATTGGTTATTGATGAGTCAAACCGCACTCTTGAACAAGATGTAGTTCACGCCAAATCGCCCGGTGCTGCTGAGTGGACTCCAGCACCTACTTCTAACGAATCTACTCCGATGGGCGAGGCTTGGTCGCCGAAGGATGAGTTCTCTGGACTGAAACTGGGAGCTGATAAGCAAAGCGGTGTATTGCCTCGCACAATTGTTCCTGGCGTTGATCACCCTGTTGATAAAAGCAAGTCGTTGGACCGCAGCTTTGAGCAAGATATGTCGGTATCGTCACAAGCAGTTTCAGATAATCAACTTGAGTCTTTCAAGTCGCCCGGCGCAGCTGAGTGGACTCCAGCACCTACATCAAACGAGTCAACGCCAATGGGTGAGGCCTGGTCGCCAAATGATCAGTTCTCCGGACTGAAACTAGAATCTGAAGAGCATAGCAGTTCATTGCCTCGCAATATTGATCTTGAAGCTGCTTCTTTTGCTGATAAAAACACTCACAGTAAAATACCACTTGACGACTCGGTTTCTACCAGATCCCTACCAGAGCCTCCTTTGACCTCTACCAGCACTGAATCAAGCCAACCCCTTTCCTTACAACAGGCAGGTCACTTTGAATCTTTCAAGTCGCCTGGCGCTGCTGAGTGGACTCCGGCTCCTACGTCTAATGAGTCAACGCCAATGGGTGAGGCCTGGTCGCCGAAGGATGAGTTCTCTGGGTTGAAACTAGGGTCTGAAGAGCATAACAGTTCATTGCCTCGCCGCATTGTTCCTGATGATGACACTTCTATTGCTCAAACCAAGTCCTTGGATCACAGCTTTGAACCTACAGTGTCCTCATCATTTCAACTGACTTCAAATGGCCATCTTGAGTCTTTCAAGTCGCCCGGCGCTGCTGAGTGGACTCCAGCACCTACATCAAACGAGTCGACACCAATGGGTGAGGCCTGGTCGCCGAAGGATGAGTTCTCTGGACTCAAACTGGGGTCTGAAGAGCAAAGCGGTGTGTTGCCTCGTGAAGTTATTCCTGATGCTAGCCTCATTGCTGATCAACGTGCCTCTAATTTGTCGAGAAGCGTTCAAAGCGAGTCTTTGGAATCTGGTTTTGAGCCAAATGTGCCAGTGTTGTCGCAAACAATGACAAATAATCACTCTGAGTCTTTCAAGTCGCCCGGTGCTGCTGAATGGACTCCAGCGCCTACATCAAACGAATCTACTCCGATGGGCGAGGCTTGGTCGCCAAAGGATGAGTTCTCTGGACTCAAACTGGGATCTGAAGAGCAAAGCGGTGTGTTGCCTCGTGAAGTTATTCCTGATGCTAGCCTCATTGCTGATCAACGTGCCTCTAATTTGTCGAGAAGCGTTCAAAGCGAGTCTTTGGAATCTGGTTTTGAGCCAAATGTGCCAGTGTTGTCGCAAACAATGACAAATAGTCACACCGAGATTTTCAAGTCGCCCGGTGCTGCTGAATGGACTCCAGCACCTACATCAAACGAATCTACTCCGATGGGCGAGGCCTGGTCGCCAAAGGATGAGTTCTCTGGACTCAAACTGGGGTCTGAAGAGCAAAGCGGTGTATCGTCTCGTGAGGCTGTTCCTGACGCAGCCCACTCTATTAGTCAAACCAGGTCGTTGAACCACGGTGTTGAAGAAGTTGAACTGCCTTCTTTGTCTCAAGCAGTTTCAGATAATCAACTTGAGTCTTTCAAGTCGCCCGGCGCTGCTGAGTGGACTCCAGCACCTACATCAAACGAGTCGACACCAATGGGTGAGGCCTGGTCTCCGAAGGATGAGTTCTCCGGACTAAAACTGGGATCTGAAGAGCAAAGCAATGTATTGTTTCATGAAGCTGTTCCTGATGCCGTCCGCTCTGTCGATCAACATGCCTCTAATTTATCTAGAAGCGTTCAAGACGAGTTTTTGGACTCTGGCTTTGAGCCAAATGTGCTGGTATCATCACAGACAATGGCTAATGGTCACCTCGACACTTTGAAGTCGCCTGGTGCTGCTGAGTGGACTCCAGCACCTACATCAAACGAATCCACCCCTATGGGCGAAGCTTGGTCACCCAAAGATGAGTTCTCTGGATTAGAGTTGGAACACGATAACTCACTATCTCGTAACGCAACCCTTGAATCCCTAGAACCCGCTTCGCAAGGAGTAGAGCCGGTACATGAAACTTCGACTAATGTGGGAATACCGACAGCCATTGAAGCAGGAGCAGATAATATTTCAACATCACTTATCCAGTCTCACAGATCACCTGGTGCGTCAATGTGGACCCCTGAACCGCCTTCAAACGAGTCTACCCCTATGGGGGACGCGTGGTCACCAAAAGACGAGTTTTCTGGAATCAAATTGCCTACTGAAGATGATTCAACCAGCGCTAGAAGCAAGCTTTTGGCGCAACATTCCACCACTGCCTTTGACCATTCCGACACCGCTGCTGTGCGCCACTCCACTACTGCTGAAACAGCTGCTACTGAACAGAGCAGATCACTGGAGAACACCCTTTTCAGCGAAAACGACCAAATGGCCAATCAGATTGAACAGATGCTGGATGTACATAATCTTGATCGACTCGGAGGCCACAATTCGCTTTCCAAAGAAATTGACGAATCACTCAAGTCATCGCTTGATCCACTAAGCGACGAAAATTCAACGTCACATTCACTTGAACAATCCAAACCTTATTCGCTACCCGTTGACACTCAACAGCAAGAACTCAGTTTTGATAACTCGCAGGCAAGCCAACCTCCTGCAGAAAACAATGTGCAGCGTGGACTCCTCCCTGAAATCAAGTTTGCCAGCTCTTCATTGCTCTCTGCTAACGACGAACCAGAAAACTTGGAAGCAAGCTCTCAGTTCGATTTTGACAGCCACAGCACAATTACAAACGATAAGTTTTTTGACCGCGAACTTGGCAACAACCACGTTTCTTCTTCTGCGCACTCTGATTTTGTACATGAAGCTCCATCCGAAAAGCCGTATTTGCCCCCATTCAACCCACATGAATCAGTGGACTTGCACGATGACTATCAAGCAGAGATGGAGTATGGAGACCATCATGATGGCCACGATGGTTCGACCCAAACTACTGTTTACGCAGCGGGTACGGCTGTGGCTTCTACTGCTGCTGCTGCTGGCTTGGCTTCAAACGCTTTCAGTACCAAACCAGATGACAGAGATATGAAGCCATTCAAGTTTCCACTGCACAAAGAAGCTCAGCCGGTAGCAAAGAATTCAGCAGACACCAATCTGAAAACTCTAATTGCCGAAGAAAGCCTAAAAGCCAACAGCCTGAAGGTTAAGCCAGATTCTGTCACCCACAACAATTTTGAATCTGGTTTGGACCAAGATTCCGAAGCTGAAACAATGGCTACTCCTTCCTTTGGAATGTATATGAATGGAGCCACTGCCAACAAATCTGATTTCTCATTAAACGACTTCCAGGATGCTCGACCTATAACGCCAAACATGGAGTCTCAGCTCAACCATTTACCACAACCACATCTATCCGTTTTTTCCTCGCCAGTCGAGTCAGAAAGTTCGTTTGTATCTGCTGTTGAAAAAGAAGACACCAACTCAATCAATATCAGCGATTTCCCGTCCAAGAATGTCGTAAGGGGCAACACCGCAAACTCAGTTGTTGAACAAGATGCACTTTTTGAAGTCATTAACTCAACAAAACCCAAGTCGTACCAAGAACTCGCAACAGCCAACTCTGTTGATGATGTCGTGTCTGTTGGTTCTTCTGGTTCCGCGGAGTTCAAGTCGCTTGATGATCACCTCATGTCTCCGTCCGGTGAAGCAGAGCACAAATCTGAAGATGTCAAAAATTTCAATACTCTCCCTACCCAAACTCCGCAAACCCCTGACGCCAAACATTTATCGGTATTTTCACAGACCTCTTGTGCATCAGATCTCAGGCCTTCAACCCCAATTGACAACGACGATGTTGTTAGCACTACTCCTTCGCAAAGCTCTTGTCTCAAAGCGTCTTTCACCTACCAGTCATCATCATCCTTTAACGACAATGATACAATCAAGTCTGACGAGTTTGAGTTTGTCGATTCAGCCAGCCAAGTGATTGTTTCGGATTCGGATTCTTCGCCTTGGGATTCTTCCGATCATCCAGCAGCCAAATCTCGTTCTTACGCCAGAGATGAAGACCAAACTATCGACTCCAGTTCAGAGGACGAAGAAGAGACTAGCCAGGCTTGGAACAACACGACACCGATTGCCACGCACTACTCCAATTCTCCATTTTCCAGTAAAACAGAAATCATACCCACAGTTACTGCACCAGAGTCGTCCCAAACATTAACGAAGGAACTGTCTGTAAACGAAGCTATCTCAACCACAGCAGCGGCTGCAGCCTTCTCAAATGGCGAGCCAATCTTGTCAAGCGAAACCGAGAAAACGTTGGAAGAAGGTTGGTTTGCGACTTCTGAAACAAACAACACTGCTATCTCAAAGTCTGCAGTATCTCCTGTTGATACCTTAGAAGGTGATTTGAGCAACGCTAGAGTTTCAACATCGCCAGCTGCGGATATTTCCAGTACACTGTCTTCTGAAGAGTTCACTAGTCCTCCTGTCAAGTTCACTCCTATTGTCTCTAGAAAGACATCGACAAGCGAAAAAGAAGAAGACATGGTGTTTGCTGTTTGTGTTGTTGGTTTCCACCATGCACATGGGCCTCAAGTTGAGTACTGGAAGGGTTGCGATGGTGATCAATCAAAATTATGGCCTGATTTGCCGTTCCAAAGCTTGCCAGACGGAAGTCACTCTCGTGAAGAAAACTTTTGCTATTTCACGTTACTTTACGATCAAGTCAACAAAACTGCTCCATCAGCTGTTCCTGTTAGAAATAGGAATGGTGATGTTGAACAAGAACCTGCTGATATGTCCAATGTTGTTACACTGTTTGGTATTTCTTGCAACAGACAAATGAAATCCGAAGACCTGAAAGAGCGGCCAGACGATGTCACTAGATCTACTGTTCAAAAGTCTGTGGTTGTAATTGCGCGTCGGCCTATTTTTGGACCTGTCAGAGAAAAGTTGGCTGTTATTACCAAGGCATTATTTTTGCAAGGCGATTTCACTGATTTGTCTCTAATCGACAATCTTTACGAAAGCTTGAACATGATGTTCACCACAAAGATTGAGGACAACGACATGTATGTTGGCATGTCTCTCAGAGAGCTTATATACCGACTGAAGTCCAATGTTTTGGTTTTGCTGAAGGCGTTATTGTTGGAAAAGAAAGTAGTGTTTTATTCGAGAAACACTGAGATTCTCTGTTCGTCGCAATTTTCTCTTGTATCGTTAATACCTGCGTTGTTGGAAAATCTAGAAGACTGCTGTTCTCCACTGTTACACTCATATGAACAGAACGTCAAGAAAGCAACAAGTTTGAAGACCAGTGATAGAAAGTCGTTGCTGAAGTTCATGGGTCTTCCATTGCAGCCATTCTCCAAAGGTGGTGTGTTCAATCCTTACGTTCCTGTACAGCAGTTTTACGAGATTGAAGCGCCCGAAACTAAATTCTACCTGATCGGTAGTACCAACTCTTTGATTATGGAAAAGTTCAATCCTGATATTGTTGTAAAGCTGGATGAAGAGACTGTTGAGATTAAGAATCCTGCTTTGAAAAAAGCGTTGGCGTTGTCTGCTCAAGACAAGAAATGGATGGATTCTATTGCACAGTGTGTGGTTGAGACTTGGGATCCTAACGATCCATGGCGTCCAAAGGGGCTTGGATTCAATGGTAGTGAGGACTTTGTTCGACAACAGTTTGAAGATTACATCACTGCACTGCTGTCGTCTGTCAAGTATGAAGAATTTTTGACTCGCTACAGTAATGCTCCACCTAAAGCCATGATGCTTCGTGAGGTAGAGGGTAACCCGGCCAAGTTCTTTAACACTGTCTGGGTTCAGGAGTGGCGCAAGACTCGTAATTACGCTATATTCTCGCATATCACAGATGACGAAATATTCGATATTGTCGAGCCCAAGTACATGGCCCCTTTGAGTGAGCAGCACCAACGCTCTTCATCGCAAGGATCTTTCCATAGCTATGGGTCTATGGAGTCTGCCAACTCTGGACCAATGCCGCTAACCTCACCCACGTCTACAACTTCTATTACGTTCCCATCGCTCCCGGCGCCAGTTAACCCTCCACACAGACAACAAAAGTCTTGGGGCTCGTTTCTGTGGCGGAAATCTATTTCAGTGGCTGGCGGACCCGATTCTTCCCCGCCCGGCCCGTCTTCTGCTTCTAGAGGTTCTGATGGCGCTTCCTCAGCGCGCGTGAGCACCGACTATACAAACAAAGAATTGCCACCAAGTCCGGAGCCGGTGTCATCGGAAGCACAAGCATTGCCCGTTTCTTCTGCTACTAGGAACAGAACCGTTTCATCTGGTGGCTTATTTTCCGGATGGTCTCTTTGGGGTGCGGGTAAAAAGCAAGCTGGCAATCCAGCAGAGGATACGGATTCACCAACAGAGGCAAAACAGCCGATTGTCGAAAAAGCTTTACCTGATACGCCTGGTAAAACCATTGACGTGAAGATTGTTAATTAGATACACAAATAAATATAGCATGCATTATTTTGAATATAAAGAGATGTAAATAGTTTGAGTAATAAATATAAGATGAATTTTTGATAATATTCATTTTGGGTATTGTTGTGATAAGCTATTTATGTCAGTAATAATGACACCAAATAAGGTTGTGTATAAGCTCTGTAAAATTGTAAAGTCGTTGACAGCCTAATTTATATATTTTTCTTGCTCACGCTCTTGATTGTTCAATATTTTCTTGAGATACGTCAAAAATGATATTGAGCGTTGATGTTTTGTCCTAAGAACTTAAAAATGTATATTTGAAGATCCCTATCAAAAGGGTAGCCAAATTTATATCGAACACAAGTACTGTAGTAGTAGAACTTGGATATACACTTAATAGTGCATACATACATTGGGTTTCTGGTTGTTGAGTTGTAACCCAGCTATGGGGCAATTTAGGTTATTCTGATCGTTCGGTCAATGCATAACTGGTTTTGGTTGTTTAGTTGATTGTTCACTATGGAACGGAGTGACCAGCACTACTCAGTAAGGGACCAGATTGCCAACTTCGTGTACAAAATATCAATTGAATTGAAGACAACTTAAATACCACAACAGTCATTGAAAATCTGAATTTGTGTGTATCCATCGCTACAAAACGGTGTATAAGTCTTCTACGTATAAATGTGTCGAAGAGTATGAGAAAAGGAAGATAAACATTGTCTTTTCCTCCTGTGTCTATAGTCCTTCTGCAAGTTGAACACAGTCCCCTTACTAAGAAATTTCCCAAAGATTGGTTTACAACCTGTCTTGAATAAGAACCATCAAATATTAATTCATCGCATTTGCGATCCAATATCAAATATTGACCCTCCTCATACTCAGTATGAAAATCCATCAACTCTGCATCCGTCGCCTGTAGCCGCCTCATACCTACGCCTTCTTTATTACCTTTGTCCTCTTGTGTCATTCTTCCGTACCTCCTTGCTCAATCTATCTGAGATTCCAAGCCATCTCTATAGATGAGACTCTCGTCCCTTCAATATGACACTGATATAGGTGTTGACGTTCAAGCATAAAATCCGAACTTTTACTTGAATACCAAGCAAGCAGATCGTGATTGTGACGACTGGTAGTAATATGTTTTAATAAATCGGTGACTGAGAGAGTGAGAGAGTGAGAGAGTGAGAGAGTGAGAGAGTGAGAGAGTGAGAGAGTGAGAGAGTGAGAGAGTGAGAGAGTGAGAGAGTGAGAAAGTGAGAGCCTGAGAGACTGAGAGACTGAGCAGTAGAAATATTTTGTTGTGTTTTGTTTTGAATTTATATTTGTATTCATTATGTGGTTCTATAGAATAGTTATGTACTTTTGCCAATTGATAGTTATAAATAATTATGTATGTGGGTAGTCGAATAGCTACAGTAGGATTCAGCAAGTCGAGCACTCACTATTGCATATTCTACCTCATTATAGCATAGGAAAATTCATTCCTGCTTGTGAAATAGACTATGCATAGTGGCGCTATGACCCCAAGCTACTGTGGGCTCTGAGGAATAACCTCGAGGAGCTATAGATTGGGGCCACCCCAGCATCCTGTGTGGGCAGGCAGTGGGCGACTATTTGCAAACTACTGTAGATATATCTTCTCTCTACATTGTTAGGTTCTCTGGACCATAGTATATAATCGCAGCCAGACGCGATTCAATTTTTTGCCAGCCTGTTTGGCACCAGATTTTAGCACTTCTGAATAACTAACTGGATCGTCCTCAAACAATTCTTTGTTTTCATCATGCCTGGGTACACGCGCCCTGGGTGCGTCAATAAATCCATTTTCATTGTATAATCTTACATAGTGATATCCAAAATCCACAGACTTCTTCTTAGCCTTGTGGGACTTCTTATATCCAGTTATGTGAATTCTGATCATATTGACAGATAGAGAGTGTATGTATGTATATAAATTGTTTGTGAGCGTGAAAAAATGCCTTGAGCGTAAAAACCTTTTGCAAGTGTAGAAAACTAAAATCAATTTGTGGTTGTATTGTAGTCTCCTACATATATATATAGCAGCCCTGTGGCTATTTTGATTTACCATTAGAAACTTGGTTGGATCTTAATTATAGAAGATGTGTAAACGAAAGGCAATAAAAATAAACAAAAAACAAGCAATAGTAATCAAATAGAAAAATGCAATTTGATAAAAAAAAAAGCCATTTGTTAAACAAAAAAACACAAAAATATAGACCAAAAACAGTTTACAAATATATCCATTGACCCATATATTGTTTCTCAAAAGGAGCGAGGCAGGTAAGCATGAATATCGCAGGTGAGGGGTGAGCAGATTACGAGGCAAACATCTGGCATCATGAATACCTGGAAGTGATACCAGCCATCTTAAAAACTCGATCTTTGTTGTTTATAAAATTTTGGTAGTATTCAATGCTCTCTGTTGTCTTAGAAACGCAAACACACAAGTATTGCATAGGCGTTTACAGATTACGTGAACACACAAAACTCTTGTGATATTTCTGATAGCAAAAGTTAAGCGCAAAGATTATACAAAAAGATCTATAAATGCAAACACTTTCCTCTAAAAATTTGGAAAGTATTTTTGTTAAGTAACCAATAGCATCAAGTAATACTAATGGGTCAAGCACTCTGTAGTAAATGATGAAGATATATGTTAGAATCTGATTTTCTAAATTGGAATATTATAGTAGAAGGTGATGTGGATAAGTGCACTAAATAGAGCAAAGATCGGATTCTCGACTATTAAGTTGTAGCTCAACTTATAGGCAGATTAATTGTTCTGATCGGTCGTTTGATGTGACACAGATTTGGTTGTTTATTCGCCGTGGAACAGATAAGTGACCAACGTTACTTAGAAGAGACCAGATTGCCAACTTTGTGTACAAAATGTCAATTGAATCAAAGGTGACTCCATATGGAAGAGCAAACTGTCATTTCTGTATCTGAAGAAAAAAATATGGACATAAAATAGTAGAAAATCAGTAGTCAATAACAGCCTTACTTGGGTAAAGGCGGCAAAAACACAAAGTAGTGTAACTGACTTGTGGCTTTTGTTGTATTCACCACATCAATATTTAAGACTTAATAGGTTTCAGGAACTATCTGTTTGAGTGAGTAAATCATACACAAGAAAAAACCTCTGTATTCATCGAAAAATTTGCACCAGTATTGTGAAATGTATGTCTTTAGTGTACGAGGACCCTGAAGATCTATTCATTTTTATAAATAGGAGACACTAAATCAAAATGGGTGAAAATGCGTGCGGCTTGCATATTAGCTGTGTAAGGATTCGAGCCGTCTTTGGTTGATGTAAGACATAGGCCGGGTCCTAACGGACGTCAGCTCCCGTAAGGGAGCTCAAGTCTTGTCCGGCCTATCTAGTGTATTACTAGATAGACAATATTTACTAGAGACCATGAGAAGAGCTAGCGAGCTCAGAGGAAGGCAATATTAATATCAACCTAGAGATGCTTCTCTAGTTGATACTTGTTCTGAGATTGTTCTATCATTCTGTTGAACTTGTCTGTCCTTCTCATGCTTACGGGTAGAATCAGGTCTTTATATAGTTATCTGAAATGGTGGCAATCACAATTGATCTTGAGATCAAGTAGTGTTGGTGGCAATTGCCATCAACGATGACAAATGCAATTGATCATGAGATCAGAGGATGATGGTGGCGATTGCCATCATCATTACAAATACAATTGATCATCGGATAAAGATCGTTAGTGGCAACGATCAAAGATCGTGGCAATGGCTTGCCAGCCAAGTAAGGACGGCTACAAGTCTAACTTGGATCCGATTCCTTACAAGCTGTAGCTTGACCTGACTACATATTTTGGTGTAGCGTCTGGTGCATTCAAGCTTGTACCAATATTCTATAAACAACAAAAATCATGTTTTTAAGATGGCTGGTATCACTTTCAGGTGTTCATGATGCCAGATGTTTGCCTTGTAATCTACTCACCCCTCACCTGCGATATTCATGCTTACCTGCCTCGCTCCTTTTGACAACCAATATATGGGTCAGTGGATCTATCTGTAAGCTGTTATTTGGTCCATGTTTCTGTGTTTTTTTATTCAACGCTTTTTCATCTTTTTACTGGTCCACCCTCTTATTTTTTCAATTTCTTTCGATATTTTCAATTTCTTTCGATATTTTCAATTTCTTTCGATATTTTCAATTTCTTTCAATTTCTTTCAATTTTTTTCGATATTTTCAATTTCTTTCAATTTCTTTCAATTTTTTTCGATATTTTCAATTTCTTTCAATTTCTTTCAATTTTTTCAATTCTTTTCAATTTTTCACTTATTATCAATTCTTTTCACTTATTATCACTTATTTTTTACTTATTTTTTTTACTCATTTCCATTTATTTTCATTTATTTCACTTGTTTTTACTTATTTCACTTGTTTTTACTTATTTCACTTTCTCACTTTCTCACTTTCTCACTTTCTCACTTTCTCACTTTCTCACTTTCTCACTTTCTCACTTTCTCACTTTCTCACTTTCTCACTTTCTCACTTTCTCACCTTTTCACTTTCTCACTTTCTCACTTTCTCACTTTCTCACTTTCTCACTTTCTCACCTTTTCACTTTCTCACCTTTTCACTTTCTCACTTTTTTATTTTCTGATCTCCCCAAGGTTTCTCCAAACATTATTTTTGCAAAACCACAATTCAATAGCTGTATTGATGTTTGGTACCACTTGGCTTTTGCAATTATACTAGACTTTTGGTATTTTTCATTAAAAAGTTGCAAACCTGATATTATAATAATGAGATTGCATTCTATACACGCTTTTTTTCACTTAAAGGATACAATCATGTTTTGCCAACTTTTTATTTATGCATGTATAATAGTGTTATAGTGTAGCGCTGTGGCTAATTTGAGAGTTTGTTGTTTAGAGAGCGAGTTTGTCAGTAGACAGAGTGAGCACCAATGTCGAGAAATTGGTATGTAGAGATAAGCACCAACGTTGAGAAATTGGTATGTAGAAAGTAGCACCAACTGAAAGATATTGGCGAATAGAGTACTGAGCAAGAGTGCTTGAATTAAACTATGTAGGACAAAATATAAGAGTATAGGAAAGAAACGGAGTACTTATAAAATCCGAAATGTGGATCAAAAAATTGGGATTAGATTCCCGGGAGTGATGATTACCCATGGATGTAACAGGAGACAAATAAGGATTAGTGCAAGTATGAAACATCAGGGATTAGTTAGATCTCAAAGAGAGGAAAATGTTGTGATCGAGACTCAACGGATAGAAGTCTCGGCACAACAATAGGCTAATACGTTCAGCCGTTTTCTGTTCTCCTGTGAAAGATACTTTTCACCACTCCAAACCTTCTTTTTTTCTTCTCCAAGGTTTATCGGTATTTATATTATACACAATATAGATACCACGATTGACCTCATCAAACTTGATAATTGCATTTCAATATTTTCATTGATAGATAGTCCTTTCAATTTTCTACAGTTACTGTTAACAATGCAGAATTAAAAAGACCTAGAAATCTATAGAAATGATTCCTTGCACGAGAGTCATTTAAATATTTGCCAAAAGTTAAATGTGCCCTACTCCATCACTAGAGATTGCATCGCTGATTCACCACAATGCAAAGAGTCCAACAAAACCTCGCAACTACTCACATCACAAATGGAATTGACCCTCAAAGGGTAAATCATTAACTTAGTATAGTTAGAAACGCTACCTACTGCCATTCATGAATGTGTTATGGCTCACAAATTTATGTATTATCTGGATCCAAGTGCTACTATACCAACAATGACATGATTTTGCGAGTTTATGGAGCGCAAAGTACTGCATGTTTACGGAAAACAGTTATTAATGTTTTTTAGATTCGTGAAAATAGACATCAATTGATTGAAATGTTTTTTTTTTTTGATAGACACGCTACTCATGAAAATCTATTTCGGGATTTAATAGAACAAAAATGTAATCTTGATGAAGCCGTCTTTCGCTTAGGCGAGACAGCTGGTGTAGGAAAGATTGTTACTCTCGAAAATGCCAAATATCATATTATTGAGTAGACTTCAAGTAAATGAATTACTGCATTGGAAACTATCTCAGGAGCTAAGCAAAAATTAGAATTACCACATGTCATTCATAAAAATGTTTATGTAATGATATCACAGTTTCCAAGATTAATTGAAAAAGGACGTCTTGAATCCATACCAAAAACCTTTCATTAATGCAGATGTAATTTACAAATGGTTTGCAAATTCTTTTCAAAGTCAGACCAGTTTCAAATGTTGATTATTCAAGACGCTGATCCACATGCCTCTGAAGTATTTTATATAGAAGCATTCAAAAATAAAATCACACATTTGTGCTCTTTTTCTCATATATCTAAAATACCACAACCGTTGGATAGGGTTCCATTTGGCTAGTGAATGTTTACTATTGTCAACAAACGGCTCCTGACTTTCCACAAAGAATTTTGGCTAGTAGATGGTACACTTTTGCACGACACTGAGCTGAGATCCAAAGCATATAGCAAGATCGTGCTAAATGATGGATGACCACGCTCAGACATCTTTTCCTGCAAACCAAGGCATGCGCACGGAGTCTTTAAGGAACAAATGAATGAATATGCCGACAACGCTGCAGTCCAAATTGCACAAGATTTAGCTAAGCTTATTGAAGATTTACTGTACGTACATTTTACTTGAGTCTTGTGAAGCTGACTAATACTTCAATTTGAGTAAAACACAGTGATCCGACGTTTATGAGCGACTGGCCAATCATGACGTGTATTCTGGTTTTACATTCTCAAATTGTCGTGTTTCGTGTTTATGACCCTCACAATTTAGTTTTCGAGAATTTCGTCAATGTCAAAAATCCGATACAAATACTTTTGACACGCTTTTGTGAAACTCTATCAGTCCTCAGACGTTTTTTTTTCAATTTGGCGGATGGTTCGGTATTACATACAGCATCATGTTAGGCTAATCAACGGTGCGTTAAGCTTTGGGACAATATCTTTAAATTAGATACAATCGTGATTGGCAAATTTTTCCATGTTTTAATAGCTAGAAGGTATTTATCGTGTTAACATGTACTAAAATGTTTTCCATTCCTAACCTCCTATTTGGCGTGCTCCCGTGACAGTTACCTGATACGACGGCCTGCTCTTTGGGCTACGCCTGACACATCATAATGACTATTCTGGAACTCACAAGCCAGGTGGACAACACTATTTGGATTTGGGGCAGTTTGCAATCGTTACCCCAGAATATTTCAAATTCGGGATAGAATTAAAGCCTATTCTTGTCTCTTTTTTCTCATTTGTTTCAGTCTTTTCTAGACCGTGTTCTCGGCCATTTGCTCTTTCAATCAAATATCATGACTACACATCATATCAATCTTACAAATAAAGAAATGGTAGCTCTTACCGAATATCTGCCTCTGGAAGAAATCGAAATTGAACCTGCCCCTCAAAATTTGCCTGAAAACGATCAAAAAGCTCAACAATCTGAAAATTCCGAAGTCACAAAGAAATACGAGTTTTCGCATCCATTTTGGTTGGTCGATTACCAGTTGCCGCGTTCAGAACTCTATAAACCGGTGCAAACCGCTCGGTGCCTCGACGAAAAGACTATTGTAAATGTGTCTTGGTCGTTTCGAAGCAAGCCTGAATGGTGGAATAAATACAAAAACCCTGCAATTGTGGCTAAGTGGAAGAAGGAACTGAAAGATCAGGATGTCTCTGATGAAATTATAGATTTTGTCATGAAAGAGCTTGAGTACTATGATAAACTTCGTGCTGAAACAGGAAACAAGTTCCAGATCGGCCCCTATGGCTATGTCTGTCTCGGTGATAATTTGGTCACGCCCGAACTCAAGGACAAGTTTAAAGAAAATGCCATTAAACTCGAAGACGTCTCAGCAGCAAACAGAGATTGGCACCCCGGTTCGGACAACAAGGTATTGGATCTTGTACACCCTTATTTGTACCCACTTCTTTATGAAGTTACGCCCGTTACTCCCAAAGAAGTTTCTGTTGGTTTGTTGGACAAGCCTTTAGGCAATGTGAAGTTACAGCGTGCTGCAAAGTTCAACGAAGACACACACACAATCAAACAAGATTATTCAGATTGTTTTTCTCGTCGATTTCAATGGCTACCTTCTATTTTCGACGTTTCGCCGGATGGAAAAGTTACAATTGAGTCGTATATCAACAACCTCCACCCTGTATGGCATAAAGAGCTGTATCAGCCTATAGCCGACATTTTTGCTTCAGCAATTCCTGGAATCAATCTCGCTCTCTCCGAGTACTGCTCTCCGGAGTATGTTAGACTTGATCCATTTGATAATGACGATGGTATCTATGCCGAAAAAAAGCTTTGTTATTATGATTTTTCTGATGACGACCAGTATGATGCTTACAAAGATAACAGACTTCCCGCACCTGTCAAGATCAAATGGACTGGACCACCAGAGGGCCGAATCAACTACGATATACATGGACAAAAGCTTAAAGTAATTACCAAGCTTGCCAACATTTATTTGAATCCCGAGAATCCTGAATACGCAGGTGGTACATGGCATGTTGAAGGCATGATTAATGAGGATATTGTTTGCACTGTGATCTATTACTATGACTCCGAGAACATAACAGAGTCTAGACTGGCCTTTCGCACCGCGGTGAATGATCCAGACTATGAACAAAATGACCGTCGTGGTGTTGAAATTGTATTTGGATTGAAGTATCAGGACCCAATGACTTACAATATCGGTGAGTTGGATTGTATAGAGGATCGGATGATTGTGTTTCCTAATATCATTCAGCATAAAGTTGCACCGTTTAGTCTCAAAGACAAAACCAAGCCGGGCCATCGCAAAATTCTGTGTTTTTTCATTGTTGATCCTAACAATGACAAGGTTGTCACAACAGATCGTGTTCCGCCTCAGCAGTTCAACTGGTTTACAAGCGAGTTGAGTAACATGGAAACCAGTCTTACACATAAGCTGCCTGCCGAGTTGCTTCACAAAGTGATGGACAAACTGGCATGGCCAATGGATATAGAAAAAGCAAAAGAGGTCAGGCTTGAACTAATGGCTGAGCGATCGCATGAGGAGGATTATGAAGAGACTGATTATGCTTTTGATCGGTTGTTTAATTTATGTGAACACTGATTTCCGCATCTTATGAGGGCCAAACCAAACCAAAACCATACACTTCAAGTTTAATTTTTTTTTTCGAGAGAAACAGCTCTCAAGTTTGTTCACTTGAGGCCACTGCAGAACCAAGTTGATAGAAGTCTACAAACCCCATTCTACTGGCTGCCCGGAAGCAGACTGTTTATAATATTGTGCCATTTCCTATTAGATAGGTTTTTGTGTGTAACTGGTATGAGAGAGGGTGTCAGAGGGGGTCAGAGGGGGTCAGAGGGGGTCAGAGGGGGTCAGAGGGGGTCAGAGGGGGTCAGAGGGGGTCAGAGGGGGTCAGAGGGGGTCAGAGGGGGTCAGAGGGGGTCAGAGGGGGTCAGAGGGGGTCAGAGGGGGTCAGAGGGGGTCAGAGGGGGTCAGAGGGGGTCAGAGGGGGTCAGAGGGGGTCAGAGGGGGTCAGAGGGGGTCAGAGGGGGTCAGAGGGGGTCAGAGGGGGTCAGAGGGGGTCAGAGGGGGTCAGAGGGGGTCAGAGGGGGTCAGAGGGGTCAGAGGGGGTCAGAGGGGGTCAGAGGGGGTCAGAGGGGGTCAGAGGGGGTCAGAGGGGGTCAGAGGGGGTCAGAGGGGTCAGAGGGGGTCAGAGGGGGTCAGAGGGGGTCAGAGGGGGTCAGAGGGGGGTCAGAGGGGGTCAGAGGGGGTCAGAGGGGGTCAGAGGGGGTCAGAGGGGGTCAGAGGGGGTCAGAGGGGGTCAGAGGGGGTCAGAGGGGGTCAGAGGGGGTCAGAGGGGGTCAGAGGGGGTCAGAGGGGGTCAGAGGGGGTCAGAGGGGGTCAGAGGGGGTCAGAGGGGGTCAGAGGGGGTCAGAGGGGGTCAGAGGGGGTCAGAGGGGGTCAGAGGGGGTCAGAGGGGGTCAGAGGGGGTCAGAGGGGGTCAGAGGGGGTCAGAGGGGGTCAGAGGGGTCAGAGGGGGTCAGAGGGGGTCAGAGGGGGTCAGAGGGGGTCAGAGGGGGTCAGAGGGGGTCAGAGGGGGTCAGAGGGGGTCAGAGGGGGTCAGAGGGGTCAGAGGGGGTCAGAGGGGGTCAGAGGGGGTCAGAGGGGGTCAGAGGGGGTCAGAGGGGGTCAGAGGGGGTCAGAGGGGGTCAGAGGGGGTCAGAGGGGGTCAGAGGGGGTCAGAGGGGGTCAGAGGGGGTCAGAGGGGGTCAGAGGGGGTCAGAGGGGGTCAGAGGGGGTCAGAGGGGGTCAGAGGGGGTCAGAGGGGGTCAGAGGGGGTCAGAGGGGGTCAGAGGGGGTCAGAGGGGGTCAGAGGGGGTCAGAGGGGGTCAGAGGGTCAGAGGGGTCAGAGGGGGTCAGAGGGGGTCAGAGGGGGTCAGAGGGGGTCAGAGGGTGGGTCAGAGGGGGTCAGAGGGGGTCAGAGGGGGTCAGAGGGGGTCAGAGGGGGTCAGAGGGGGTCAGAGGGGGTCAGAGGGGTCAGAGGGGTCAGAGGGGGTCAGAGGGGTCAGAGGGGGTCAGAGGGGGTCAGAGGGGTCAGAGGGGGTCAGAGGGGGTCAGAGGGGGTCAGAGGGGGTCAGAGGGGTCAGAGGGGGTCAGAGGGGGTCAGAGGGGGTCAGAGGGGGTCAGAGGGGGTCAGAGGGGGTCAGAGGGGGTCAGAGGGGTCAGAGGGGGTCAGAGGGGGTCAGAGGGGGTCAGAGGGGGTCAGAGGGGGTCAGAGGGTGGTCAGAGGGGTCAGAGGGGGTCAGAGGGGGTCAGAGGGGGTCAGGAGGGGGTCAGAGGGGTGTCAGAGGGGGTCAGAGGGGGTCAGAGGGGGTCAGTGGGGGTCAGAGGGGGTCAGAGGGGGTC